>JAVRKA010000040.1:0-2400453 GCA_034508555.1 Venustoraphidia nigricollis
CTCCAATCAGTTTTGCCTACTCCATCTGGTGATGTCAATTCCTTCTATTACAAACGAAAACTCGCCACTTATAACTTCACAATTTATGATATAAAAAATAAGCAGGGTCATTGTTATTTATGGCATGAGGCCACCGCCAAACGAGGTGCAAATGAAATTTGCAGTTGTGTTTTTAAATTCATTAAAAACAATGAAAATGAACATTTAATTTTTTATTCCGACAATTGTGTCGGACAAAATAAAAATAAATATATTTTCGGCATGTACCTATACTGCACCCAGAATTTTAATATTAAAAGCATTACACATAAATTTCTCATAGTAGGCCACACCCAGAATGAAGGTGATAGCATGCATGCTACAATTGAACGCGAGAAGACGCGGGTTTTGAAAAGTGGGCCTATATACGTCCCTTCTCAGTGGTCTATTGTGGTAAGGAATGCTAAAAAGCGGGGAAATCCCTATAATGTAGACGAAATCTCCACTAACGACATTTTAGACTTCAAAAAATTAATTTCAAAAATTGGAAAAAATTTCACACAAAATACTGAGAATGAAAAGGTAATTTGGAAGCACGTAAAAATTATCAGAGTTGAGAAAGATCATCCTGAAATATTATTTTACAAAACATCTTACGATCAGCTAGAATTCAAAGAAATTAGAATTAGAAAAGGCTTGCGTTCCAGCACTTTCAACTCCATATTTTCTGAAACAAAAGTAACCCCCGCTTATAGTAGACCACCCCCAATATCCGCAGCAAAAAAGCATGACTTATTAGAAATGTGCAAAGAGAATGCAATCAAAGAAGTGCATTGGCCATTTTATAAAAATCTAGAGACTTCCATGGTAACTTCTGAACCAGAATCTGATACTAATGAGCTCTAAATTTAATATCTCCACTGAATATTTTAATAATTAAATATATTGTAATAATATAAAACCCTTCCACAATTATTATTTACTGTAGTCACTTTATATAGTAAAAGACTAATTAATATCAGGATTTAGAAAGGTGGAGAGGTTGTATATTCGAAATTATTCAACTTATTATCTGTCATTTAAATATTTTTGTAATAATTAATATTTTGTATTATTTAAAATGTTTCGTTTATTAAAAAAAGAATGATTTTCTGTATTCCTACAATAAATAAAAATAATGTATTTCATATTGTTGCTTCATTTTATATTGAAAGTTGCATATACACTGAGTGCAATAAAGTAACAACTCCAATCAAAAGTCAATTAAACCAGTTTCATAAAGAAAATGTGTATTTTAGTTAACTAATATGACAACTAATGTGGTTTGCGAGCATTATTGAAAATAATATGAGATCTTTTACAAGGCAGCTTTGGTTGCAATGTGAAAAATCGTGTTGTTAGAATTTTCAAATCAGTATATCTCGAAACTATAGTTTTTTAGTTGTTGCAGTATGGAACTCAGGTATCGATATGAAGAGGATGAAGATATCTAAGCTCGCCATACCACGACTAGGTAGCGGTTTAGATCGGCTAAAATGGTCAAAAGTGAGAAAGCTAATACAGACGGTGTTCAGTTCTACGGACGTGGATGTTGTGATCTACGAACTTTCAGACGAGAATAAAATCCAAACTGATCAAGAGAATAGTAAGCCCCGCTCTCAAGGAGGACGAAGAGTGGATGCAACTCTTGCAGCATGCGATACCTTGTCGACCACAGCCACCAAACGAAGTAAGAAGAAAATAATCGTAGAAAATACAAGGGAGAAGCTTAATTTAAAGAAACTGGAGGATGAAGTAGAAACTAACGTAGGAAGAATCAAAGTTGATGAGAAGACTGTTTCATGGGCAAACTCGTTGGAGGACCGAGCAGAAAACGAAAAATCTTCGTTGCATCCACCGCGGCCACGGTTGGAGTGCAACTTAGGTATGGAGGTTGGCCGACTTCCTGTCCTGATCGTCGAAGATTTGGAGATTCCTGCAAAGTCTGAGTGCGTGTGCACGGGCACTCATAAACGTCTCGAACCCGGAAAAACAGTATTGATCGAGCCGACAGAGATTTTAACCCACGGAGTAATGGCAGCTAGGGTGCTAGCCCAAGTTTCAATGAAGAAAGAAGTCGTAGTGCAGCTAATAAACGTCACCGATAAGACGTTAGTAGTAAAAGCGAAGACCACTGTAGGATACGCGGAGGATCATATGGACGAATCCGAGGCCCGACCTTCAACACCGGTGAATATAAAGAAGGGGGACCTGACGACATTCCATACACAAGTTGTTAAGTCAATAGGTGATGAAATTGACACGAAGCATTTAGAGTCAGAAGTACGGAGTAAATTATTAAGATTGTTGGACGAATATCGCGATATATTTTATGCAGAAGGGGATAAGTTTGCAGTAGCCAAAGGTGTTCAACATCGCATTATTACGGACGATGTGCACCCAATTGCAAAAGCGCCATATCGTGTACCACACGCTCAACGAGAAATCCTGCGAGAAAACATAAACCAGATGCTGGAAGATGAAGTGATTTCGTATTCGCAATCACCATGGTCAGCGCCGGTCGTGATGGTACCGAAGAAAAGTGAAAACGGAGAAACAAAAATTCGAGTATGCATCGACTACCGAAATCTGAATGCAGTTACGAAACGGGACTTCTATCCACTTCCAAATTTAAACGAGACCTTTGACGTATTAGGCCAAGCCACTCTCTTCACCACACTCGATTTAGCCTCTGGATATTGGCAGGTCGAAGTAGCCCCAGAAGACAGAGAGAAAACAGCCTTCAGTACACCCGACGGACACTACCAATGCAATCGAATGCCGTTTGGTTTGATCAATGCACCAAGCACATTTCAACGTCTGATGAACACGGTACTGACGGGCCTGACTAAAGATCGCTGTTTGGTCTACTTGGATGACGTAATTGTATACAATTCGAAGGGAGTCGATGATCACCTCGTACAACTGAAGCAAATATTTCAACGTTTGAGAGATTCGAATCTGAAGTTGAAGCCGTCTAAATGCAAATTTTTATGTAGAGAAACTAAATATCTGGGACATATCATATCCACTGAAGGGATAAGGCCAGATATGGAGAAAATACACGTTGTGCAGAATTATCCATTGCCAAAAAATGTTCGAGATATCCGAGCTTTTCTGGGCCTGGCAGGTTTTTATCGAAGATTTATACCGCAGTTTTCTCACCTAGCCAAGCCACTAACCGAACTCACTAAGAAGAATGCAAAATTCACGTGGAATAACGAAGCGCAGAAATCATTTGACGACTTGAAGAATAAATTATGCAGTAAGCCTGTGTTGCAATATCCAAACTTTGAGAAAACTTTTATTTTAACGACAGACGCGTCGGGAACCGCCATAGGAGCGATACTGAGCCAAGATTATGAGGGACATGAGAAGCCGATTGCGTATGCAAGTAGACAGCTGAACAAAGCTGAAGGAAACTATTCCACAACCGAGCGAGAATGTCTAGCCGTAGTTTGGGGAATTAAACATTTTCGATGTTACCTGTACGGAAAGAAATTCAAAATCATCACCGACCATAGGCCACTTAGATGGTTATTGTCAGTGAAGGATCCGAATTCTCGATTGGCCAGATGGGCGTTGACACTTTCGGAGTATGACTTCGATATTGTTCATCGCGCGGGAAGGAAACATGGTAATGCGGACGCTCTCTCCCGAATACCAATAGCACTTGTTGAAAATGACGATAATTATTACGAGCCAGTTTGGGACAGAACCACGATCAAGATTCAGCAGAGCAAAGATCCTGAGTTACGAGAAATATTGGTGAGAATAGAGGAAGATCCAGAATTTGACGTATATTACCTTGATGAAGATGGCCTCCTTTTTAAAACCAGAGACGAAGGTGGACGCCAAGACCGACTAGTCGTACCAAAATCGATGGTAACACAAATTATACATGGTTACCACGACCTTCCATATGCAGGGCACATGGGTTTTGCGAAGACATTATCAATGATCCGAAGTCGATTTTTCTGGACACATATGTCCACAGACGTGAAGAAGTACTGCGAACGGTGCGTATCCTGCGCACAGCGGAAAAGTCCACAGAAGAAACCAGCTCCCTTACAACGGCTACTAGCGGTAAGCGCTCCGTTTGAACGAGTGGCGATGGACGTTGTTGGTCCATTGGTTTCGACGTTGAATGGGCACAAATACCTTCTAACCTTTCAGGATTATTTTACCCGCTATCTCGAAATAATTCCGCTGAAAGACCAAAAGGCTGAGACGATAGCCAAGGTATTTGTTACTCAAATCGTGTCGAGACATGGAGCTCCAAGGATGCTGATCACGGATCAGGGAACTAACTTCCTATCAGGTCTAATGAAGGAAGTTTGTCGGTTGTTGAATATTACCAAAATCCAAACAACTCCGTACCATCCCCAATGTAACGGCATGATCGAGCGAACGCATCGAGTTATAAAGGATCTATTGTCACACTTTGTGGACGAAACGCAACGCGACTGGGATGAATGGATCCCGTATGTTGTTATGGCCTACAGGGGCCATGTCCATAGTTCCACAGGAGAAACACCATTCTTCTTATTGCACGGAAGAGACATGGAGCTTCCGTACGACGCTATTACAAAACCAAGACGCAGAGCATACGACGTGGATGAGAACTATGCATCAGAACTCATTCTACGATTGCAGCGAGCCTACGAAATGGTTAGTAGGCACTTATCAGAAACTACTGATAAGCAAGTCGAAGCGTTTAATAAGAAGTCAAAACCAGTACCATTTGAAGTTGGTGACCGCGTCTATCTGCATGATCCCAGCACGAAGCTCAATCGCTCAAAAAAGTTATCGAAGCCGTGGACTGGACCCTACCGCATCCTTGAGAAGAAGGGTCCAGTAACATTTAAGATTAAAGAGATTCAAGGGAGGAAAGAGCAAATCGTCCATGCCAACCGGTTGAAGTTTCTGAAAGGAGAAGACGAAGAGTTACAGCCTGAAGCCGACGAAGGGTTACAGCCTGAGGAAGACGACGAATTCGGGGAAATTCAATTACCTAATCTGAATAGGCCGGAACTGTATGACCTGGACGAAGAACTAGATTTTGCCACTCTTTCTCGGGTCAATGAGGAATATGACGGTTCAAACAACCGAGATGACGGAGATATCAAAGCAGAAGTCGAAGAAATGTTACCCCCAGCCGAGGTAGCAGCTGAAGAAAATGATGGGGGCAACCCCCACCCTCACATCGAAGAAGATGAGCAGGTGGATAACCCCATAGAAGAAATATATCACGAGTTTGACGCACGAGAGGGAGACCCACAAGAGGTTCTTGACAACGTAAATCAACCAGTCGAAAATCGAGTCAATGACCAAGTGGAGATCGAGGCACCCAACGAGCAAGCGGCCGAACAACACCCCTACCGTACCAGGGCTCGCGGTCGCGTGTCCGATCACCCATGGGTCCTTGACCGAAGGATCTAAAACCCAACATCACTTAGTGACTAAACCACAAGTTGCACCGAACAATCTATTAGGCACTATTACTAACAATTGTGGGTGCGCGAATAGTGAGCGTCCTAATTAAAACTGAAGTAATTATACCTTGTTACAGACACTTTCACTGTTCAGACGAATTACTTTTATAGTGTAGAGACTAAAGCTGAAGCAGCATCAAGAACGTTCGACACGGACGAAAGTGTAAGTGTTTAGATTACCGTAGTATTTTTATCTTAAAAAAAAAAATAAATAAATAAAAACTGAAATATTTAATAATTAAGTGGTTTAGTGAACGCCAAAAATCAGTGTTTAACTTTGTTGTGGTTTATGAGCAATCTTGTGCGCGTCTAACTCATGTGGATTAGAGAAACTTCTTTTATTTTTATTGTTGTTTTTATATCGATCATAGATTTTTTTTTATTTTTTTTTGTGTCATTTAGGGGATTACAATTGACATTCAAAGTAGCAATATGTATCTTATAAATTCTTATTTTATATTTACTTTTATGGTAGTTGCTGCGTGTCATTTAATTAGAATTAGTTATGCTGACGAAGTCTACTATAACATAACTAAATTAGATCATCAACCTGGAATTTATTTTGAGTCCTTAGGGCCTTTGTCGATTATAAGTAGTGAATGGAAACTCGTAACGTGTGTAGACTTAAATAACTTGTATAGAAAATATGTAATGTTGAAAAAATTTCATGATAAAAATGTGGATTTTTGTAATCATCTAGAGGTTGAGCTGGTCGACGTGGTGGGCCGTGATATTCGGGTTGATTGTAAGCAATTTTTGCAAGCAACCAAAGCGAGCATGACAATTTTTCGAAAACAACAAAGTGATTTATTTTATTTTTTTTGGGACACGAACCTGGGAATCAAATTAGAGTAAAAAGGGGTCTAGCAAATATAGTGGGGAAAGCTAGTAAATATTTATTTGGAAACTTAGATGTGACGATGGGGACTTTTATGAGAGAGAAATTTCGAAAATTGCGAATGATAATAAAGAGATAGTAAAGTTGATCAATAAACAAACACACGTTGATCAGAACACTTTAGTGATAATAAATGACACGTTGCAAACCATTCAAGAGAATGAATTCAATTTTAATAATAATTTAAAAACTTTAAGGGAATACGCTGATAAAACGACGAATGCACTCAATTCCGAATTACTTGCGGGGGTACTAGCAAGACATATGTCTCAATTTAATGTAGTTTTAAGTGAATTGTTGTACGAGTTAGAAACTTTAATAAATGCAGTTACGAGTGCCCAAAATGGAATCGTGCATCCGAGCGTTGTATCACCGCAGAATTTATATAACGAGCTTGTCAGGGTACAGAGACTCATCCCCAAAGGCGTAATATTTCCAATAAATTTAGCATTAGATAATATACATGAGTACTATCAATTAATGAGTTTAAATATTTTTTTCAAAAAGGGTAAACTAATTTACATATTAGGGATACCACTGGTGTTGAGTTACGAATTTACCCTGTATAACGCTTTGCCATTACCTAAGCACCTTAGAAATTTCGATTATGTGTTTGTCCAGCCGAACTACCAATATATCGGTGTCGATAAATCAAAACAATTTTATACGACTTTCACTGAACACCAGATGACTAGTTGTAAAAGTAGTGCTAATTTAAGGGTGTGTAAGATGTTTCAACCCCTGTATACGTATCACAGTACGACCCTATGTGAGTTGAAACTATTCCGAAATCCCGAATCCTTGCCGAAAGAATGCAACACCAAAATTATTCGTTTGAACACTAGTGTTTGGCATAAACTAACTTATAGAAACCGGTGGTTATTCGCAGTGGGCGAACCGGAAAACTTAATTATAAATTGTGATCAATCGGATCCGTCGTTAAATGCAAAAATTACTGGAGTCGGAATATTTTCACTTTCATCCGATTGTAAAGCCTACACCTCCAATAGCGTGCTGTTCCCCATGGGAGTCTTCAAAAGTAAGTGGTTTGTGGATTATATTCCAAATTTTGACCTCACACAAACCAATAGTTCAATTTTAACAGACATTCATTTGAGTAAAGCTTTAAATACAACCGTGAGATTTAATAAAGACGTATTACTTAAGAGGTTACAAGACTTAAAATTTGTAGCGAAAGATCTTGATGAGTTGCGAGACCTGGGCGAGGCTGCACAGAATCACGGTATCACTGAGCAGCGTCACTCCCAAACTTTTTACGGAGTATTGTTGGTAGGTGTTGTGCTAATTATTTTAATATGTTGTAAAATAATAAAAGTTGTCAAAAATTTTAAAACGAAGTGGGTCGACCACTGTCGGTCGACTAAAGGAGAACCAAAGGTGGAGGAGGTAGTTGTAGAGGAGGTTGTTACTGAGGGATGATTATTTAATTTTTTGTTTTTTTAATTGAACCCAGCAAGTCTCGAATAAGTAGTATTGTAATTAGTTTTAAGCGATTTAGATGGTAAATATGCGAGGGCTGCGCTATGCCTAATCAGTCTATTTTATGGGAGTAGTATTTTCTTTTTTTTTTATAAAAAGTGCATTGCCGGATGGGCAATCGACTTTTTAATAAGGGGGGGGCATTGTTGTGAACCGCTGGTGCAGTGAAGCACCACTGGTTTAAAATAGACTGATAGCACACCTGAAGGAATTCGCTGCGTCCACAGAAACAGACAACCGGACGTGAATCGGCAGCGCGTGTGGGACGGCGATGTCGGTTCTACGTGGTGATGACTTTGAGAACAGGGAGACACGCGGGAAAGTTCGAAGCGGACGGAGGTGTCCAATCGGGCATAAATTACTAAATATTGTTAGTTAGAGTTTATTCAAATTATTGTTTCGGGGTAACGAGTCTAAATTATGTGTTTCTTTTCGTAAGACCGCGGTCAATAAAATAGTGTGCGGGAATCCAGCTGTCTGTGGCGCAGCAAGTTCTGCGGGCAAAGGTAAGTCCTCGCAAGCTGGCGAGTAACATGTAGATTTTTCGTTTCTTTGCTTTTCGTAATTATAGTTTATTTTACAAGAAATCGTTGCATTTTATTCATGTACTCCCTCACCAGCCATTACAGCAAGGGCCCACGACCCTCCTAAACGTGGTGGTGGCACGCTACCCCTTTTTGGCGCGGCTTCGGTCACGCCAAATCGGTTAATTTTAGCCCCTAGTAGCGGGGGCTCGCGACATATATATATATATATGTATATATATATATATATATATATATATGTGTACGCGCGATAACTTTCGAAAGAGTTAATTGATTTCAACGAAATTTGGGCCACGTGTTGAAACCCATCACCGCAAGAAGCCTATTTAAAATAGGCCTAATCGGGCTATTTTAAGAGTAGTTTTTAGGGGTTGAAAACTGTTTTTGGGCCCCAAAATACCGAAAAAATTCTCCGAATCGTTTCAAAATTGAAATTTAACCCTCTGGTAGTGATTAAAAAGTGTCCCCACAATTTTAATAAAATCGGCCCGACAGGACCGGATTTACAAATTTTATGAAAACACTAGTTTGCAGATAGTGACTTATTTATTGAAGGGTGTATTTAATTCGGTGTAGACGTTAGATTGATAATAATATTACAATTAAGAAAAAAATGTTATTTTAGGGGGTGTATTAAGGGGTCAAATTTTTTATTTTGCCCAAAAACAAACTTAATTTCACATAATAAAAGTATAAAACCACACGGCCCTACACAAGCAAATACACTATATTGTCGGCAGGGTTTTGGCACTGCGACCCGGGTTTTTTTTTATATTATGATGGGTCGCGCTGCTTAGTCAAAGTGCACCAAGGTTAGTAGATTACAGAGGTTGCATCTCTTCGTTGGAAGTGGGAGAATGACGCCATCCATCGAAGCTGTCAGTTGATTGCGTGGCAACGGCTGTTATTCATAAACAGTATTTAACAAATGTCAAAAAAATCAATAGACAGAATATTGATATTATTTGCAATAAATTGAGTTTTTAAGATAAGAGATTTACATAGTCCTATGTCATATAAATGACATTTTTGAAGTTGTCTTTAGCTTGATAATAACAAAAACGGACTGCCAGCTGGCGTCATTCCCGCGCTTACGCTGATAGGTCAGATAGAACGAGGTAGCCTCTGTAATCTACTATTCTTGGTAATACAATGCACTTTCAGTTGCAAAGACTGGAAAAGCCCTAATTGAATAAACGTGAACTAAGTGAAGTAAGCTTTCCATATATATTCTGAGGGTATAAATGCGTTTCACGTGGATCTTTCTTTCTTCTTTTTTAATTACATCAGTCTGAATATTGTTTCTGCATCACATTTCATCCAAATAAATGTTGTGTTATAAAACGCATAATATAAACTGACTTTTTTAATTTGACCAAAATATTATAATTTTGCACACGCCACTGAGCCGTAAATAATTAAATATTATGTAAAACTTGTTCGAACTGCTATCCTAATACAATTATTTTTATTAACTGTGGGCGAAGTAAAAAGACATAATGCTTATAAATGAAATATATTATACGTAGTGTCATAAAAAAGGACAGTGAATATGTACGGATATATTTACTTGACTGGGACATATTACTGCAATTTTATAAACAGTTTTGTCGTTGGAAATTTGACAAGTCCGAGTTAATAGTTTTTAATTGACATAGCTGCTACAGACGAATCAAAACAAAGTGTGTTACGTTTTCTTCTCAAATACAGATTAATTTTATAATGCTAATTTAAATGATACGCAAATAATCGTGTCTAGTCCTTCTTTGTGTCTTAAGACCGTCTTAACTCATGGGGGGCTCATGGCACGTTATTGTAAATAGTGCCTCTTTAACAGAAATTTGGGTTATCAGTAGAAATAAAAAAGATTCTAGCTCTAATTGTTATTTTGTTACAGGAGTTAGGGGTCCCCATGGCTCGTGGGACCCCCGATCAACTAGTCACTTCCGCCGAACATGATTTGCCGAGCATGAATATTACAAATATATCTATATAAATATATCTATATAAATAAAATATATCTATATAAATATATCTATAAGAAAGTTTTATAATATCGTTTTTGAATACTTACCTTTTATTTAATGCACAATCTCTGGCTCCTCTAGAGGCATAGACGCTGATAATCTTTGCTGTCGAGCGTTTATAATCTGCAATCAATCTTTTTTATAAACATATCGAATAATAAATTAAAAATAATTCATTGAACGATTGTCTAGGTAGTAGAAAATACCCCGTATATAAAGACTTATGAAACTGCATTTTTATTGTCGTGCTATGTTTTATTCACAGCAGAAATACCTCTTAAAGACTTTTGGGAGCTGGATACCAAATTTTTGATTCTTTGGTTTGTTGAAATTATTTCAATTTCTTAACAAAATTTTTGTTTTCTTTTTGTCTTTCTGCATACGATATTGTAATTTTATGATCAATTGTAATGTAATAGACGCTCGACAACCTTAGAGTGTCCACAATCTACAAAATATTGAAACATGAATGCGAATTTTGTGTGTAATCGTGAAAAAATAACTTCTTCTTTTTTTATTGCAGATACGATCGTATTGAATCAACCATCAAGCGACTGGGCAACCCCCATTGCTGGAATTTCCATGCCTACATTTTAAATCAAATATTATTTTAGGTATTGTTTATGTTATTATTTATTTAACAATAATTAATTATTGTATTAGAATGATTGTAAATTATGTTTGTATTAGTAATTTTAATTGTAAGAAAATAAACACAAATTAACTAAAAGAAAATATAATTCAAGTGAAATACGTATATAAATACCTTTCCGTGTCTCTGGTGCCCTGCTCCTAAAATGTCAAATGTTAAGAATTTACCAGTCCGTAAGCGACAAAATATTTTTCAAATGTTAAGTAAAAATACCTCTTCGCGTTTATGGTGTCCTATTCCTATAATGACAAATTTTAAGAATTTCTCTGTTCAAATGCAACACGTATAAAATATCTCTTCGTGTTTCTGGTGCCCTGCTCCTAAGATGTCAAATTTTAAGAATTTATCAGTCCGTAAACGAGAAAATATTTTTCAAATGTTGCAAGTAAAAACACCTCTTCGTGTCTCTGGTACCCTACTCTTAAATGTCATATTTTAAGAATTTCATTTCGTAAACAAAACATATTTTTCTCATATGAAACAACCTCTTCGTGTCTCTGGTGCCCTAGTCGTAAAAGTCATATTTTAAGAATTTTACCAGTTCTCAAACGGAAAATATGAAAAACGTAGTTATTGTGGTTTAAAAAACTATGGAGTATTAACAATTTCATGTGTAGGAATGAAAGTGTTGCTATGGGTACACCACTATATATGCCACTTAAAATTTTTCTATATCCATGGGTTGGCCGCGAATCAAACGCTTAGTTCAAGTGTCAAAAATAGGGGCTCGCTAGTAAATCTCCCCAAGCGCCGACACATTTACTAGGCTCGTAAGGTACGGTATCTATGAATTCCTTAATGCAATGAATAGGTACAGCTTCGTTTTAAGGGGTTATATACAAAGTTGGGACTTGAAAAATCGAAATTTTTTTTTGCATATTTTGTGCAAAATTTCATCCAGATCGGATCACTGGTTTTCAAGTTTTGTAAATTTGACTGAACAAATGTTTCGCACGAATGAAGTTGACACAAAACTTTAAACGCGATTATCTCGGAATGCGTTTTTTTCTAAAGTACTATTGCGGTGAACGTGATATCTCAAAAACTTTTCAACCGATTTTCAAACTTTTTTTTAAAAATATTCGTATTTAAGATCTCGTGTACCTGAACGATTCATTTTTCATCATACAATTTTTATTTTTTTGCAATGAATTTTTTTTTGAAATTTTGACCACTAAAAAAATCGATTTTTCCTGTCAACGTGGTTTTTTTATTGAAAAAAAAATTTTTTTGGGAAACCGAATCGTTCAAGTACACCACAATACATTTTTCTTAAATATTTTTTTTACTTTTTTGATTTCGGTTGAGCGGTTCCCCTTGGAGAATGTTCACCGCAAGCCTCTGTAAAAAAAAGCGCTGCGGGGCATGGGCCATAACTCCGACAATTTTCAAAATTTTTTCGAAACTCAAAGTGTTTTTATTTCTTCGATAGTACTACTAGAACACTGTGTTTTGCTTTTTCCGATAAAATTTGCATAAAACCCTTTTAAAAAATCACTAACTTAGCTCACTTTTTCGCCCCAACTTTGTATATAACCCCTTAAATAGCATCTCCCGAAATCATATACGGACGAAACTCGTTGTATGGACTCGTAGAAATTGGCATTTTAAAAAGTGAAAATAATAATAGATAATGAACTCTGAGTGTTCTCATCGAATTTAGAATGTCGTAGGTACCTACAGATAATTTGGAAAGTATCCCGTGCATATTCTACACATTCCAGAAAAAACTTGGAACGGCTTCATTAGTTATACCGATCAATCTTTGTGATCTCCTGTTATCAAAAAATATGTGATTTGAATAAAAAGTAAATTTTATTTATGGAAAAATAAAAAAAATCGATGCATTTAAAATTTTTAGTTATTCTTTTTCTTTTTGAAACTTTATTAAGAAACAGATACATCTCAAAAAATAAATTATAATAGATATTAATAAATAAAAATAAAATAATAAATAAAGAATAAAAATTAGATATTAATAAACAATAATATAATGTTACTGCAGAACTTGACAAACAGAAAATCTGACGGTTTTCTTTTATACATTTGTTAATCATATCAAAGCTAAGCAAAAATTCTAATTGATCAAAATCCTGCAAAGCAAGACATCTCTGCACAAAAATATAAGGTAAGGGGGGCGGGCAGTATAATTTCTGTTAAAAATGAGCTTCTTAGAATACGCAAGACCTTATAAAAACACAACACATTAATTAATTATTTAATGTAAATGCAATTGATTTTTAGAAGTTTTTTTACTGTATTTAAATTTTTTAATAATATGTCAAAAAAACCCTTCAAAATATTTGACGGTAGTGAATTTCTCACTCAGAAGCTTAGTAATATATGTACAAAGAATATAATAAAACCTCACATACTCAGTCCAGCTTGCACAACAGTAGCCGTGAACTAAAAATGGTCGTATGATTTTTGGAGAATTACTAGAAACTACAAATTGTTAACTAAAATGCAACTTTGAAAGTTTAAATTGGATTTAACAAACAGTGAATCTTCGGTTTGATTTTGCACTAATTTTCTAAGCATTAACATGAGACAAACGATTTTTTTTAATGATAATCGCGTATTTCTACGGCTGTCATTCACGCATTGTCTGTTGATCAATCAAACGCACGCAATATCTAAATTCTACAATTTGAGGTTTCATAGTCCGCAGAAGTCCAATAATATTCAGAATTTTTTGGAGACTTAAAATGTTTTCAAAAATATTTGCAAAAATGCAGATATAATAGTATATAAACGTTTTTGAAACTTAAGTTAATTATTGTAAATAACTTTTTTATCACTGTAATGTTGTTCTCATTTTTTAAAAATTGGTATGAACAATTTTTATGAAACCTTCTGATATGAATAATGTATATATCAGATCCTTTTGATGTCAATAATATTATAAATATTTTAGAGGAATTAGGATCAATGAAATTAAAAGACAAATTATTATTTCACAACGTTTCGTATTAAATTAATACTTCATCAGGTGTTCTTAATTAATTGTCTTAATAACCAGATTTAATTCGATTATCTTGTTATACTATTTTAAGATATCATAACAAATCAAAATTTAAGATGTTATATTACAATTCATACAGAATCGAATTAAATCTAGTTATTAAGACAATTAATTAAGATCACCTGATGAAGTATTAATTTAATACGAAACGTTGTGAAATAATAATTTGTCTGTTAATTTCATTGATCCTAATTCCTCTAAAATATTTATAATATTATTAACTTCTGATATGATTTTATAGCTTAGAGTCTTAGATCTCTTAGGGCTTCATCATATTGTATGTGGAAAGTGTTATGTGAAATCTCAAGGGAACGACAGGATCGACCGCATAAATTTTCTGTTTGCACACTCAAAATATCATATTATATTAATTAATTTTTATAAAATTATAGTGCTAATATTTTCCACATTTAATATTTTTTGAAGATATAAATTAGACTAAATTAAAAATAATCTATCTAATTAATAATAAACTATCAATTTTCAGCGTTAGAGTTAGTATCATTTGCACTATGTTTACTTGAAGAAGGTGTTGAATTTAGAGAAACTGGAGTTCTTGCCCAATATTTGTACATTTCCTGCGATATTTCGTATAGATACTCAATATCCGGTCTGTCTTCTGGCTCCACTTTGATGCAAGATTTCACGAGATTTCGATACTGAAATAAAAAAAAAAATATTTAAAACAAACATTAAACTTCTTAGTAACATTTTAGTAGAATTAACTCCCTAGGCCTATATCTCAAACGTTTTTGAAGTTAACTTCATCCAAACCGGGGCATATTCATAAATGAGTTTAAATTCTTTACAAGCTGGTGGCATTGGATAATCGCGCATTACCGGTCAAACACGGACGAGAGAGAGAGACGTTCGTTTCCATTTCTGTTTTGAACATAATAATAGATGTAGTAAATGTAGTAAATATTTATGGCTTGGTTTATTATTCTGACAGAAAATGTATATAGTATATGTTGTTTTAATTAATTTCACCGAAAAAATTTAAATGTTTGCTTCTTCGTTTTATATTTACTATGCCTAAGTCCGATTACTGGATACTCTACTACACATATAGCCCAACTACAAGATTGTCGGGCACCAACATGCAAAACAAATTCCCGATTATCGCGACTATACTGTATATGATTTTATTAAACCATTTACCTGTTTTGAATACGCATAGGATGGCAATGGTAAATAATCACATGCCTCAATTTTCTTACATAAAGAAAATAAATTCATATTTTCTCCGTAGAAGGGAGAATGCAAAGCAGCCAACTATAACAGATAAAAAAAGGTTATTAGAACAATAATAAATCCCAGGTATTTGGATTAATAATTTAATAATACAAAACAATCGTGTTATTGTTAATCTTGCTACGTTTCGACTACTTTATTTAGTCTTCGTCAGGCTCTGAAAAATACATACATATATACATACATATAACACGATTGTTTTGTATTATTAATCCAAATACCTGAGATTTATTATTGAATTATAGTAATAGTTTTGGAAGCGATATAATGTCTAGTTATTAGAACAGTTTTTGAAATACAATCATTTTAGAAACTCGTTCAAAAAGAATTGACTGTGTAGTTTACAATACATATTGCACAAATAAAACTTCTAGTCGTGTAAGTAAATACTGCGATCGAGGGCACATTCATTTTTTCCTGTGAGTTCTGAAGGCCCAGAGTGCCCACGGAGTCAGCATCCCTGCCTGCATATATTTTATAAAGGATACTCTGACACTATGGTAGGAAACTTGAAACAATTTAACTAGTTTTTAACCACAAAAATCTATTGTTGAGGTTTTGGTGGGTATTTCTTTATTAGTGACACCTTACAACGCATTAAATTTTGAACAAGTTATTGATTCGATCTATTAGCAAATTTGTGAGCTATAAAAAAGTTATTACCCTCTATGGTTAATTCAAACTCTTATGTGCTCCTGACTACTGAATAATAAGTTGACGAGTTTTGTCAAACCACAAACAATATTTTTCAAATAATTTCGAAAACATTGACCTCCTTGGTGTTTATGGAAGCTGAATAAGAATTTTTCAAATTATGATGGTTTTCAAAGGTGATTTTATAACATCCGACTAAGCTCATTAAATTTAAAATATTGTTTTCTAGCAGTATATTCTAATTTCAAAAGTATTCGATGCACAATCTAGATTTTTCAGAAAAAACTTAGAATGAAAAAAAATCACCAAGGCAAAAATGCACCAAGTCTTTTATTCATCCAGTTCTTATTTTCTTATATTATATAGGAACCCCCACAAGTTTTGTATTGTGTGGATCTTGAATTATCAAATCCGGTACTATACAGTATAAGTAATAAGTATATAAATACTTTTTATTTATGTCAAACTGACATTAACGCGAGCGAAATCACGCCTTAAGGTAAGTAGCTTATGTAAAAAAAATAATTATTTATATTACTGGGTAGTGCATAAAAACGCAGTCAAATATCTCGTATCCGGTAGAAATCTCATTATAACTTTGTAAAAGTTATAGAGTCTTTAATGAGCTCAAATATCGTTTTGAAAAATTAAATACTTTACTTCATATAATAAACAGCCTAGTGCCCAAATATCCGACTTGAAGTTATAACCAGCCTCCCTAATACGTTCTGGACTCATGTAGTACGGCGTCCCGACAAGAGAATGGGCTGCCACTGTCCTTGAACTGAAGAATCTACCTAGACCAAGGTCACCAAGCTTCACAACACCGCTTTTTGTTATGAACACATTGGCTGGCTTTATATCTGAAATAATCGATAATGACACGTGACTAATAATGATATATGTTTATTCCCTAGTGTATATTACACAGTAATGTATTAATGAACACATAGTAATGCACTAGATGCTATCTGAAAATTGTTTTCTACGAAATACTTTCAGAATAAATGGAAAAAAATTCCATATATGAGAATTCAATCAAATATTGATAGATTATTGTCAGTGAGTTTCAAAATGCATAGGAAGGTAATAGATTACATACAATGAATTTCGTTTAAGACGCAACAGTTCTATTGATTTGGAAGCTATATGGAAATTATAAATATAAATATTACAGAAAATCATTCCATTTAAAATGCTACATACACCAAAAAAGAACATACTTGATAAATAAAATTTTAATCAAAAAAAAAACGGAAATTAAATTAAGTTTCTAACGTTATTGTCAAATCAGATTTCCTCACAATGCGTTCTGCAATCCAGTATCATCAATATTCAATACCAGCTTTTAACGTATATAATATATAAAATTTAAATTTTTAAATAACCCACCTCTGTGCATAACGCGTTGCTGATGCATATGGTGCAGTGCAGCGCATAGCTGGACGCAGTATCTCCAGGCGACGCGTTCTGCCATTAGACGTCGTACGCGTCGGTAGTGTGCGAGGACGCCACTCAGGTCACCCCCATTGGCTAATTCCAAAACGATGTAAAGGTTCTCACCCGATACAAAATTTCCTAAGTATTTAATTACGTTGGGATGATTCAATTTCTGTCAAAGAAAGCACAATTGATTAAAAAAAAACATTTCTTTCTCTTATGATAAGACCCGTAGGAAATGAAAGAAATATTTAAATTAGATTTTTAACATTTCTTTTAAACAAGCTTTTTCCGGAGATAATAATTAGTTTGCAAAAGTCACTAGCATTGAGCTCAGTTGTTCCAAATTAAATTACCTTACAGGAATTTTCCACATGGCGGGAGAAACGGGGCATTTATGGTGGAAGTAACGGGACAATAACTGAAATTTCGATGATGGAGGAAGCAATTATGCAAATTAACATTAGCATACTAATGACACAACTTACTAACACGTGATGTTAATAAAAAAGACCTAACTCTATGGAATTAGTAACTACATCAAAATTTATACCGGAAGTGGTGTTTCTTCCTGTCGGATCAGTTTCTCGCAGAATTGCCTAGGCAAGTGAATAAAGTCATTATTTGTACTATCTTTTCTAAAAGTGTCATCGTCTATAAAATCAAAACCATTTTTTACGTCTGCCGCTTGCACTAAAATCAAACACTCAAAGTAAACACATACCTGCAAAAGATTGATTTCTTGCAAGCAATCGTGTCGAGCTTTGGCATCATTCATTTCAAATATTCGAATCCGTTTCAGAGCCACGTTGGTACCGTCTCTGATGCAAACGGCTTTTAAAACTTCACTGAACTGTCCTTTGCCAATCTTCGGACCGAAAGTAAAGTCTTGAAGAGAAAGTGGTGTCTTTCTAAGAGCACTGCCATCGCTACTAATCTGTTTTATACTTTTAACACTATTTGTACGTGAAATCATTGTTACTAATAGATATAAATCACAATTATTATTTTTGTTCAGTTACTTCTAAATACATTAACAAGCGGTGCCGTCGGTCTTTTTGTTTATTTTAAGTAAGTAAAAATGTTGAACGTTTAGCAACAATAAAATTTAACATTTTTATCAAATACTTTTTTATTAGGAAAAACATGTTTTTAATTTGCTATTTTTATTTTTCAAAACACTCACAATAAATTCTTCCAGCATTTTGTTTTACGGTTGTAAATTTGAAAGATATTAACTTTAATTTTCTGTTTTAAAAAATGCTAATGTATTTCTAAAAATACACGTATTTACTTTGAAGTTCAAATTGCTTTTCTTTTCGTAAAGGAATGGTGATACGGAATTTTAAAGTATTAACTTTTATTTCTAAAGAGAATTAGTATCAAGTTTAAAAAACTCCTTAGCATATAAAGTGCGTCATTTATTTCCGAAACTTTGATGTCAGTAAGTTGTCAACTTCCTTGTGAGTCACAGCTGAAAATGAATTACAAATTGTTATTTTAAATGTCACAATGAAAACTGAAAGAAAGTACATGACATACACAATGTATGTATATAAACATTATATGATCATTATCTATAAAATGTGTTCAGAATATATATCTGTACAATTTTATATACATACATGGTGGTTGAAAATTATTGAGACAAAATCTTAAAACTATTTAGCAACTTAAAAATACGCAACTGATACAGCGCAGCGGGTAGGCACGTCGAATCCAGCGTGTCGTTTTCTATAAACATGCCGAATTTGAAAAACTATGGAAAAAAGTCGATTGCGGCAAAATTTAAAAATTCGTTTTTGTTACCAAACGGTCTAAAGAGTCTTAGAATAATAGATATTGATATATTAAATTCAAAAATAGGCTTAGGTTTGCGAACTGTGGTCATTTAAAGATGTTTTAAAATACAATTTTTTTTATCGACTCTACCTATAGAAAACTTCGTATGCGCTCATTGAATTTAGAATGTTGTTTTCCCTGCGGTAGATACGTCACTTTAATTAATAATGTGTCGATAAAAAATATTTGAAAACTTAACTATTTCCCAAATTTCTTTGGTTTTCGGCCTCGTAGATTTACGAGCTTATAAGCCCGGAAACCAAGAAGATTTGGAACAGCGCCGGCTGTGAATCCTAGACACTTGGATATATATATATATATATATATATATATATATATATATATATATATATATATAATAATAAAAATTTATTTATATGATAAGTTTGATATGTATATATTATTTTGTGCTGATTGTTAATTGACAATTTTTAATGACAAATAGAATTATTGCCATTTTTCTAGTTTTGTATACTATTTACAGAGTTAAAGAAAATGTTTTTCTGGCTCAGCTGTAAGTTTCTAATCGAAGTTGAATAGTGTATTCGTTTATTATTTCTCTTTTGTTTGCTGACCTTTATATAGTGGGTGTTTTAATAATTTCATAAATAGTTTGAACTTCACCTAAATAAAGCTTTTATAAAATCAATTGGCCTCAACAAAAGACCTCGCAATATAGTAGTGGGTACTTTCCATTTATCAGACTCCTAGCGATAAAGTCTACGCAGTCTTTGCATAATAGATAGTTTATTTACATTTTTAAGATTTAATCGACAAATACAATAGGATATAATCAATAATTATAACTTAAACCACTGAAGAAAGTCGCCCAAGAATTTGTTTATAAATACCTTTAGGTATTCATGGAGACTGATTGATAACGCTATATGGTTTCCTAGACGAATTTTTACCTGGATTTTTCCTTTCGATTGACCACATAAGTGACGAAAATCTTGTCATCAAACAAATAGAATAGACGTTCCATGATCCTAGTCTTTACATACCGAAAAAACGAGTTATGGTTGTTAGTCCGATCTGCGGATTTCAAAGGTCTAACCGAATCAAAACCTAAATTAAACATTAGTTTTTAGAAGATGACTCAGGAGGGTTTTTTTATTTTTAGGGCTCTGTACATCCGATGCAAAAACGGAACCTTTATAGGATCACTCTCTCTGTCACAGCGTGTTTCCTCCGAATCTACATGGACTAAAACTATTGAAACTTGGTGAATATATCTATAAAGTGAGACTATCCAATCATTGACGTATAGAATAAACAAATGAATTCCGTTTATTGGGACTAATTTTGGTGGGCAAATTAGAAAATTAAAAAAATATATTGTTCAAGAGCATCATGTGACATCAAATGAAAGGGCTCGTTATGAGTAATACAAATATATATTTTTTTATAATTTCGAAATCCGTAGTTTAAAAGATATTAAAGAAAATATACAAATTGAAGCCTTCCCCCTTACCTCCGAAACTACTGAGTCTAAAATGTTGAACACAATAGGAAATGTAGGACTTTACCCATGGTTTCCAGGGAAATCTAAACGAAGATCCTAAGTCTTAAAGCTTACACTGAAAATGGACAAGTACGGAACCCTCTCGCGCACTTGACCGTTTTTTTTATTCTTATTCCACCTTAGGCTGAAATGAAATCATTCGTTATGTTGAACTTGAAAAACGGTGTGACATTCAGCTTTTCAAATCGATAACGTATTATGTTGTGAGGGACTGCGTGAACCGATTGTATTCATAGATAAAAACAGATATTGATAACAAAAAAATGTTTACGAATCATTTTCGACACGTTAAAATGAACTGGAGAAAATTACCACCATATCATTATCATATGGTATCATACTGATCATTTCCCATGATATTAAACTCAGTGGCAGCTCGTCCAAGTACAACCGAGCTTAAAAAGTCTACCAGTTTATAACATGTAAATAATAATATTTCTTTAACAAGACGTTAAAAATTTAGTTTTCAAAACAGGTGATTAAGAACATTGAAGGATTAAAAAAACTTCATAAGTATTTTCCTGCAGAGAGTATCAGTGAATCATTTTAATTCAGTGACCATTAGAACTTTTGCGAAATTTTGCTTGAGTATATTTTTAACATTGCAATAACAAATTTCAGCTAATTATAATACAGAGCTCCGCTTCCAGATGTTAGAAATTAATATTATGTGAATTACTACGTTGAGTGTACTCTGCATTTGAATAATTCATGCAATATCTGTTTAAGTTTATGATAGCTTAATACAAAATGTTTTTTTATCTAGTTCATAAAATAATTTGTGAATGTTTAATATATTTCTCTTTGTCGTTTCTGATCCCCGTTGAATAGATTTCAATATGAATAATTTCACAGAACGATGTATTTGTCGGTTTAAGCCTAATACAAAATGTTTATTTATCTAACTTTGCAAAATAATTTGAAAATACTATTTTTCTATGCCGTTTCTAATCCTTGGCAGAGCCGGTCCATTAAAAATTCTAAACATGCGTCTAGGGGCGACAAACGCAACCCTTAAACTAAGAATGATAAGAATAAACAATTCCGAAAAACCATAGTAACATTGGTGGTGTTTTTTTTTAACAAAATTGGAATGTCTCTCAGATTCTTTTCAAATACAGTATAATCTAATAGAATACGAACCTCAGAATAATTCTGAGGTTCGTTTTCTATCAACAGATTACAGATGGAGGCCTTATTCTCGATAAGGCCCTCATCTGTTGATTTGTAGCTATTAGCGTTTCGAAGATGGTGCCATTCCAGATTTTTTTTCTGGAAATTCGAGAATATTGTTCAAATAATTTTAAAATTCGGTACACTCATACAAAACGACACGCTATTTCACCTATTTACAGGCTCGTAACATTTATTGTTTCGGAAAGAAATACTTTCAATTAATGTTTCTTCGAAAGTTAAATACACTTCAGATGTTCGTTGTACTTAAAAGTTTAAGCTTTTTTTTGTATTTAGCAAGTCTTTTACTACTAGTATAAGCCGTAAGGATTCGACAAATATGTTTTTGGCGTTTGTAAAAATCAACAATTTTTCCACAGTATAGCTTTAATATTTCTTTTTGTAATCACGGTCGTTCCAAGTTTTTTTTCTACGAAGTCTGGAATATGTATTGGATACTTAACGACGATTCTTAGTAAGCAAAAATTGTTTTAAGACGTATGCTTATAAAATAAACCATGTGAAAACCGACGAGCATACGCGCAGCCTTTATCTTTTAAGCTGGAATATATTGGCGTTTTTTGTTTTTTTTTATGATTTTAAAAGAGATATGGATCAACACGTGCCGGACTATTTTAATTTCATTTCTGTTTGAAAATCAGCATGAGATTTAAATTTATACCGTAATTTTATTTCCTATTACAGCTAAAATCTATCGGGAACATATGAAAATAATAAAATTATCAGAATTAATATTTTTTTTTTAATTAAATTCTTTATGTCAATAGCAAAGATTATAGAGCTATATGAATTTTACATGTTCACCATTTATAGCAATTCGAAATATAAAGCGCGCTTCGCAAATATTTAGGAATTAGTATTTCAAATAAAGTCATAAAGTCCAGCTTTGCTTGTTAGCCTTAAAAAATCGAGTTATCATTAAAATTAAATATCAAGAAAGAAGGCCAACGACATAACCAGAATCTGGAACTAAAGAGTGAGAACTCATATTAGTTTCGTGGAAAGGGGTACAAGAAGAAATAAAGAACGATTTTTACAAATAAAACTCAAAACTATGGAAATATTGTTTTTATCAATCACTAAACACATTAATCTTTATAATAGGTCACTCTATTTTTTTCGTCTAGGGGGAGGCAGATGTCCCTTGTTTTGGTTTCAATTTCCCGAACACAAAAAAATGCTTTTGTTTTATTGTTACTTACCTTATTTAAAATAAGCATGTATTGTTAATGATTGTATAGAATACAATTTTCTCAGAAAAGAACCATACCCTATTTTTCTTTTCAAAATGATAAACTTGAAAACTGGAGCACAAAGTATTAAAACTTTGAAACAAACTTAAACGACATCGTTAAATGACAATAATGACAGCAAATGAAAATAAACATTACATTATAGCTACTTATTATTGAGTCACATAAAACAAATAAAGTTCAATTTACACTGTCAGCAGAGAATCGAGTTAACTGTTAATATCGAAAATAGAGTAATTACATTTATTGACGATTGAATGCGCACAGCATTTGAATAATTCGCACAATACGATATCTGTTTAAGTATGATAGCCTAATGCCGGCGCCAGACATAGCAACAATATTTGAACACTTATTTGAACACTTGTTTTAACTAGGGAAGGGGGTTATAAATCGATTACTCAAAATAATCACAAAAAGAATATTTTCCCGATTTTATAGAAGAAAAAAAGTTTTATCGTTCTTTTAAAACTGTGGGAACGAACAGGCAAGTTGTCTATTCGTTCCCACAGTTTTAAAAGAACAATATAACTTTTTGCTTCTATAAAACCGGGAAAAATATTCTTTTTTGGACCGATTATCCGATTTTAGGGTATTAAAATAATCGATTTTTCGAAATAATCGGAATCGATTGGCAAGAAAATAATCGATTATTTCGAATAATCGATTTATAATCCCCATCCCTAGATAAAACAAGTGTTCAAATAAGTGTTCAAATATTGTTGCTATGTCTGGCGCCCGGGTAATACCAAATGTCTGTTTATCTGACTTCATAAAATATTTTGTAAATACCTGTTATATTTCTCTTTGTCGTTTCTGCTCCCTGGATAACAAATTACTGTTCTCTAGCTCCTGTAACGGCTGGGATCGTGCTGGGCCCTTATTTAAGTACAACAGTAAGTATCTGTTTAAAATTCTATATTAATAAATTAAATAATTGATGCAAGTATATTTAAATGTAGATATTAATTTGTATTTTAAGTTATCGATTTCGTTTTTAATTATAATGCCAATATTAATTATTAATATTTTACTGTGTTCAACGACGTCAGTTTAATAATTTTTTATTTAAACTATTTAGCTCGCGGACAGGAATATTAACAAAAACCTTGAATCATCGTTGACATTTTTAGTATGAAATCTAAGCTGATACTACTGCAAAGTCTAACGAAATACGATATTTATTAGGCGATTACATAAGATGCTAGGAGAATTATGACATGAAATAATATAAAGTACGATTCGCAAATGATGGCAAGTTTCACTTCGCTACACTCCGTTTAATTTCAATATAAAGATGCTTACAAAAATTTCGCATTACGTTACCTTTTTCGGTTTATGATAGCCTAATGCTAAATGTCTATTTCTCTGACTTTGTGAAATAATTTGAAAATACTATTTTTCTTTACCGTTTCTGATCCTTGGCAGTTCCGGTTATTTCACTCTAAGTATCCGTCTTTGTTAGAGGACAGCTGGGTGTAACGGTTAGTGAGCTGCTCTTTGAATAAAAATTTAGAAGGTAATTAGACGCTAATAGCCTTAGTTGTCAGCAACTCTATGTATTTCAGTTTGATAAAAGGCAAATTGCAAGATTGATTCCTGTTAAAGACTTTTACACCTACACCCGTATAGTTTGACCTTTAAACTACAATCATGGTGTAAATTGAATTGACCTTGTTTTTTCCAACTGAAATCATTTGAAATTAATTACTTTATCAACTACTTCGTGTATAAAGTTTAACATTACTGTGTGAGTGAGAAGGCAGGAACAAATATACGTAGGTATAATTATCCTCTTCTCTTAACAAAAGTTATAATATAATAAATAATAATTGTTGGATGTGTAAACATTTTTACTATCAGCCAAACATTTCTATTAGAGTGATTTGGATGAAATGTTACGAAAGTGATGCAAAGCTCGGCTGTCAGGTATATGTAGCTGTTAGGATATTATTTTCGAGTTTGAGAGTATCAAGGACTTGCTAGCGCCAAACCTTTTTTGTAATATTAATTATTTATACTTTCGTATTCTGAATATACATCTATCCTTCGTTATCAATACGCATTATTATTTAATAGCAAACGATGGAAATACATTCAGTACAGTAAAATGCAATGAGTCGATTGTGGAATGTACAATTAATTGCAAGATATCGGTTAAAAAATCGCGGACATTTTGTAACAAAACTGAATCGGCTGTGACTAAATCTATAGGGTCATGCTGGGCTGCAGAACGTGTTGTCAGAAAATCTGATTTGACAATGACCTTAGATTATGAATACACATATTCTTTCATAAGAATAGCATTGTAGAATTTTAAATCGACCTTGCTCGAAAAAAAAACTGATCACTTGAAACGATATTTTTTTAAACTGTGTACACATGGCACGATTGTACATTGGAACAACATTTTTCAATGCATTTTGATCAAAATTTAGTTTCAAAAGCGATCTTTTTCTAAGTAGATCAGTCATTTGCTTTTCTGTGAGGACAGTTTAATCTTCTACATGACAGGAAAATTCACAACGACATTAGACTGCTCCTGCAAGTATATAGACTCTAATATGATCGCAATCTAAAGTCATTGCCAAATCATTTTTTTAACAATGCTTTCTGCAACTCACCTCAGTTGTAACCGGAAGGCAAATATAGTTCAGCTCTGCAATAAATATAATATATTTTCAATAATGATTAAGGCAATAATACAGATATGTTATTAATCAAATTTACAATGTATTTTTATATAAAAAATTATTACAATGTCAAAAAAATAAAATCAACTGTTTTAACAAAACAAATTATCTAGAATCTATAATTATATCAGAAAACAACGTTATTGTATTTCGTTTTTTTTTACAAATACACCGTTCCCATCACTCTTAAGTCCTTAAGTAATTGTCAACAGTTGCAAAGTTTATCCGTGCTATATATAATTATTTAACCATAACAATCTACATTTAATTGTTATGTTTGAGACAAACGAAGGAAAAATTACCAACATATTCAACAATATATTGATTCTAAACTTTTTGTAATTTGAATCATTTATTAAATGAATCACAAAAATGATTGTCAAATGTCAGAAATTGCTTTTATGTCTGAAATAACTTATTAAGCTGCATTATGTACTAGCCTCCAAGTTTTTATAAGTCTAGTCGTGACTCGTCCTGCGCTTTTACGTTTTCAACCTTTATGAAACCCTAGGGCCTAGTCCTGGATGCTATAATATAAGTCTGAGGTAAGTTAAATTTCACGGTTTGTTTAGACTAGGTAGACTAATATAAGAAAGAAAGAGCTGCTCCAGTGGTCTGCGTTTTTTTTAAAGAAAGATTGTGCTCGAAATATTCGACTGACTATTAATGTTTGTCAGTAAATTTTGAAGAGTTTGAAAACAGCTGTGTTAAGCACGCGCTAACTCCGCTTGTAATTTTCTTACGCGACTGGCATAACAGTTTATACCAGAACTGGCAACAGAATAGCACAAGAATGAATAAATAACCAGAAGTATAACTATCTTTACACGCTTTACTTACTCTTATGACCTTGGTGCTCGGTTAACTTGAGATTCTATCCTAAACGACTCGAGTGTTGGAAGGTGTACAGCGATTTGTTTGTTTACGCGTCGGATTTAATATGACATTTTAGTTAGTTACTTTATCTAAATGCTTGTTTTATTTCATTTTGGAATTTATTGTGCTTGCTATGATAGTAAAACATATTTTTAAAAACAAAACCGTAAATATACAAATTAATTAAGCAAGCTATAGAAAAATAATAAAATTTCATTTTTTACAAAGAATCAAGGTCACGACTCCATCGGAAAGGCACCGTCTTCGAGTTATGTTTCTGGTTATTTATTAGTTCTTGTATTACTAGCATAGTGGTCGCTTGCGCGAATTTACCTTTTACACTTTAAGTGATTCGCGAATATATTTCATTAATTAAAATATAGTACGCGTGAAATGAGGACATTAAAAAAATATCTTTATTTGGCCTAGTTGGACATTACTGAACCTGATTAGCAGAAAAAACCCTTATTTAAAATCAAAACGAAAATTCGCGAAAAAGATGAAAACAATATCCGTTAATGAATCTGTTAAATAAATAGTTAACCTTGAACGGCAGGATTATGTGGAAACTGTTTTATGGTATTTGTTTAATCCTAGAAAAGACGTAACAACATTTAACTTTAACTAGGTAATTATTGTTATTAGAATTGGGTCTCAAACATAACAAATACTCTAAAAACCTATTCCACACATACAAAAAACAAAACAATTAACTATAATAATGAACTCTAATCGCAATAACAATGCACATTTGTTCATGATCAGCAGATTTCTATGTAAAACCAAGCACCAAAATATTTAGAATGAAGTAAAAACACCTGTAATTGATAATGGCTAGTGCACAATGTGGGCGTTACAACTATGATCAACTTAACATAATAACTTAATTAAAACGTTTCGAGTTGAGATTCTGAAAGTCAAGTTGGCATCTGCTATCAATTATGCCGGTCGTGCGACTGTTTACACAGTTGCTCGTCGAACAACATGCTCGCACATATCCTGTTACACTATTGATTTTGAGAAAGAAGCACTGTTGTTGTTACTTTTGCTCAGGCGCAAACGACGCAGAAAACAAAGAAAATTTTGAATTTAAATGAATAAATGAAACCTACGACACTGAAAGGAAAAGTGTTCTTTGTCGAGTTTTCTAGATAGCCATTCTCACGAGCAGTCAACAGCTTGAACAGTTCCGTTGAGTGTGTCCTAGTACGGCCGGCTTTATATTCAGATCAGCAACATGTATCGATTTTCCGAATTTTATATTTTCGTCGAACTATGTAATTTTTTCTGCCATATTGGAAAATAGCGACATAATTTGTTATGTAAAAAGAAAAATCGAATTATTAATGAAATGATAGCTGACTTTAGTAAATGAATATCTGTTTTATTTATTTTTCATAGACAAAAATCCAAATTAGGATGTGTTGTGTATACAACATTGCCGAACCGAAATTTCCTAGATTTATGACCTGAAAAATTCTTTGATCGCGGGAATAGTTGATTGTACATAAACAGTAGAAAACATCGCTAATTTAGTTATCATTCGACACATTTATAGGTGGTTCAAAAATTAAAAATGTTCGAAAATCAACTATTACAAATATACGGACAGTATTCTCCATTCACACTCGCATGTGTTACGGCGCACGGAAATATCATAATTCGTAACAGCTCGAAATGATTTTTAGTTTTAAATTCACCCCATAAGCATGCCGCTAAATACTTTGTATAAGTTTCGTACTTTTATATAAAAATTACTGTTGAAATTTTAAATAACTAAAAAAAATAGTTTTCCTAAAATCTAGGCAGACATCCCAAGACAAAACTTCAGAATTCACTGGTAAGAAGATAAACTCAAATCTATAATTAAAAATTGAATGAAATTATTTTTAGTATCAAAATTAACCCCAGGAATTTGAAAATTATAAACGTTTCAATATATAGTTTTTTAAACATATAACATTTAAGTATTTGACAAACAAATATTGCTGATTATTTGCATTGAATCCAATAATATAAAATAAAATTCTACACAAGGTAATGATAAAAGAAAGAAAGTATTAAAATTAAGTTGAACATAGTTAAGCCGTCTGTACACAAATCTTCGCAACTGAAAAAAAAATCGAACGAACGTTTAACAATACTAATTCAATTGTTCCTAATTTGTTTCTTACAAGCGAATCTTCGTGAGGCAATTTCTATTATATAATAATTAGTTACAAATACTTTACAACTAGTTAATATAATTAATCAACAATTCAAATTATTTTGCAGCATTTTTGAAAAAGTATTTTTACGTTAAATTAGTACAAAATTTAGTAACTGTTTTTTTTTATTATATAATAATATTATATAAACAAAATCTAATCTTATCACTTAACAGAAACTAACCAATTATTTATTCATTATATTTAAATTTTTGACGCTACAGATAGCGTATAGAAAATAATATCTTTGTTATATAAAAATACTTTTTAACATTGATATTACTTTTTTTATATAATTTCAAAGCTGATTCGTGATTAATTAAGGAACGGATTAAAAAATTCGGTTGTTTTATTAAGCACATATCTTAAAAAATATAAACAAAACTTTCTTCACTCGGTGATAAAAATATTGTATTTTTACAATTGTGGTGTAGGTTACGGGTATATGGTGGAAGAACAGGTATAATAACTACCATAGTTTGCGAACACTTTGTAATAACATTTAATATTTAACCACGAAGTATTATAAAATAAAACAGTGTCTTTTTAACAAAATGATTTTTGAATTTGATATATTTTAGGTAGTGTTTAATGAAACACAATTTGGAGAAAAACAAAAATAAAACCTTGTTTTTTGTTGTAAAAACAAATAACAAATATTTTAAAATGCAATGGTATTTTTCCGTTCCTAAATTAATACTTTAAACAATATTCAAACTAAGAATTAGCGTTAACAGTGTTTAAAAGCGTGAAAAATGCAGTTAAATTTAATGATTAAGTTAGACATTTTATTGTAATAAAATAATCTTTTTTCGTATTTACTGTTTGGCACTGTACCTAAATGGATATTTGCATTAGAAAAAGAATTAAAATACATAGTCAACTTGATATATTTTGACATTTGATGACAATTCGTTCTTTTATAATCAATCAATACTAATAAACTAAAATTGTAACAGAAGGCTGTGTATGTCTGTGTGTGTATGTTCCTCTATAACTCCTGAATTCCTAATCCCATTTTAATGAAATCTTGTATGCGTATGTAACTCAAAAGATAAGGCTGCTTTGTATCTGGCGTCGCTTGGGTTAAGATAGGGCTTTTATACAAATAAAACTATTTTTCATACAAACATCTGAATTGATTTTCAGTAAAACTCGGTACACGTATATTAGAGACTTCCAAACTCAAAGTGTAGAACTTTATAGAAACTGATCTAATCCAATTAACATTTCCGGTGAATTCCGATAAAAATATTGTTATACCTATGAATAAAAAGTAGTATATAAAATTATTTGATTAATATTACTTACTATTTAAGCCATGCATCTTGTCAAAAGCGACAAATGCGAGCGACTCTATGAATAAAGATGACCTTAACGATAGCGAAGCCGCAAGTTCAGGTTAGTAATAAACATATGCATTTATTAATGTTCAACGATGCGTGTTAAAAACTAGATTAATCCAACTCAGTTAAAATGGATATCAATTATTAGTACTCTTTAGAAAAATGAACGGCCCTCGTTTATTAAATAGTACAACAGATGACGTCAGTTAAAATTAATGACAGGTCTGTTAAAAGTAATAATTTATTGCTGCAATATTTTCATTATTTTTTATGTCATTGAAAAAAGGAAAATAACAACTTTTATTTGAATATCGAAATACCTACGAAGACGATATTAAAAATTATTCCTGTTGACTACGTTCTTATTTAATTGCAGTTTTATCAATAATAATTAATAAGAACTCAAATAAAAAATTAACATTAAGGCCATTCAGTAAGTGCTGATTTATGAAGCTAAGCGAATATCTCAAAAATATGACGTTTATAGCCATAGCTATAGTTTGCTACAATTCTTAAGAATTTATATTTAAAAGCTGTCACCATCCGCCGATGGTACCATACTTCTATTAATGGTTGCTGATTCGATAACTTCGCAACGACCTCGGTCTTTCGGAAGACGGACATTAGACTATTATTAGAACACGGGGTTAAAAATGCATTTCGGCAAACTGTAGAGTGACGAGCGGAATACTGGTGATGCAAATACTGTAAATTATAATCGCGAAATCGCTGAGGTCATCAACGTCTATGCGATCTTCCTATTAGTGATGCGAAAAAATGATTTGTGATTTCTTAATTCATACAAATGTCAAAATAAATTTAGTTCCTTACAAAAAAAATATAAAAGCAGTGAAATGTTCTGTAGTTAAAACGAAAACAAAAATATAGCAAAAATTTGACTATATTTTTTATTGAATGTTCCCTATATCATTTTTATTTATGTAAAATTCTAAAGCGCTAAAATAAAAATTCAATTTTACACTACATTTTTTACGTATTATTATTATTATTTTTATCATCATCGTAAATGTAAGGTAACGCTAAACAACTTAACGTAAATTAATCTGTATCTGAACTGTCTTATGTCTGATTTGTGACGAAATGGAAACGTAAAATTTACGAAAATAAGAAATGTCGAAAATTTCCAACGCGTGCTTTATCAACCTTTTCTGTCAGTTTTGATATGTTCACACATTTCTAACTATGTATTTAGATAATTAAAGTTTATTTTATTTTTATAATAAGAGGTTTGGAGTACACAGTGAACCTTCGTTAATTCAGACTCAATATAAATTTCAAACAATATAACATGGAACGTCCATTCTACAGCGCATGACGACAATTTGACTAAGACGACGTATGTACAAAATGTTTTTTTAAATTTTTGTATTTTTGTTTTCATTAAAAAAATTAACAATTACCTACTATATAGAGGATTTAGTCATGAATGAAACTATTTGAATAAATCAATTCAAACTGCGGGGTAAGAGAACATCTATAACGCGAGCTTTCAACTTAACAAAAATTCACTGTATTTTTAAATTTACACTGTTTAAAACTTTCGAGCAATATAAACATTTCAACATAACTTATTTTCAAAATTATTTTTTTGTTTTGTTTTTGGATTTGAACTCTTTTATATTTCGATGTTTTTCCAAAAGATCTCAAATTAATTATTTAAATGTAGGTACCTATTATTATGGTTAATTTTCATTTGAACAAAAATTTAAAATAAAAAAACCCGGGTCGCAGTGCCAAAACTCTGCCGACAATATAGTGTATTTGCTAATACAGGCCGTGTGGCTTTATTATGCGAACTTAGGTTGGATTTTGGGCAAAATAAAAAATTTAACTCCTTAATACACCCCTAAAAATTACATTTTTTCTTAATTGCAAAATTATTATCGACCGAAGGTCTACACCACATTAAATACACCCTTCAGTAAATAAGTCACTATCTGCAAACAAGTATTTTCAAAAAAATTTGTAAATCCAGTTCTGTCGGGCCGATTTTATTAAAATTTTAGGGATACTTTTTAATTACTACCAGAGGGTTAAATTTCAATTTTGAAACGATTCAGAGAATTTTTTCGGTATTTTGGGGCCCAAAAACATTTTTCAACCCCTAAAAACTACCCTTAAAATGGTCCGATTGGGTCCATTTTAAATAGGGTTCTTGCGGTGGTGGATTCCAACATGTGGGCAAAATTTCGTTACAATCAATTAACTCTTTCGAGAGTTATAGCGCACACACACACACACACACATATATATATAAACATTTTTAAAAATGGTGCCAAAGTATTTAGAAGGTTATGAAACGTCGAGAAATTTTGGTCCGACTCCTAGGTCCCGCCATCCGACCGACGCCAATTCTGTATGTTGCCATATGGCAAATACACTAAAAAATCATAATTCGTTTAATGTCAATGTTTGGACATTATATCACAACTGACATCACTCACACATTATTACTATCTTCGATAAACTATTTTTCTTATTATTTTTGTGAACTTAGTTAATAGCAACGTGCGAGTGGAAGAATTATAGAAAACTAGGATAAAGTAAAGAATAAAAAATGATTTTATAAAAAAACAGAAAATGAGACTGGTGTTGTTGGTTTATTTCACTGTTATTCCACTAGTTTTCATTGGTATAGGACAGTTCAGTATCAGACCAACATAACAGTATGCATGTACGTAACGTAAGCACTTAGCGTAAAGGTACCGTTTTAACATAACATAGTGCTTATATGCAAATAACGTTGCAGTGAAGGCAGTTTTATAATATTACTTAGATAATTATTATTTACATGATTTCACTCCGTTATTAATTTTATCTTTGAATTCAATATTGTGTTTAGTCAATTTAACATTATCTTGGAAACAATATATCTAGTTGAAATGGCTATCAGCGAGTTTTAACAGTCAAATGAGTCATAATATCATTACGTCCGACACACATACCATATTTTGCACGTACCTCCTGTAAAACAGTTGTTTTTCACTTCATTTTCGGTATATACTTTCAAAAATTTTTGACAGTTCAGTTGAAAGTAGCCTTTGCATACTGTAGATTACCAACTATCAATAGATACGTGGCCAACGGTAATATGCAATAGTCTAGCGTGTACAAGACAAGTAGGTACTGGACTTTTTTAAAGTGGATTTTCACATGGAAATGACATACTTTATGATGTATTTTAATCAGTCCATGCAACGAAAATAAATTTTGTTTCACCGAATCCAGTCCCTAAACTTATCAAAAAGTGATAAAAAATGCCGATAGCGGCAAAGCTAATGTTTTGTCTAGTAAGTGCCTAAAAATATGGTGTCATATAGCACAAAGTCAGTATTATAGCTCTGTCGCTAGTATGCATTTTTTATAAATATTTTGACAACTTTAGGGATTGAATACTTCTAAAAACGGATGGAGTCGATGAAAAAAAAATCTTTTTGTTGTATGGACTGATTAAACTACATTATGAAATGTAATTTCTATGCGGATATCAGCTTCCAAAAAGTTCAACGGCTCTTGGACTAAAAGTAGGTAGGTACGTATATTTACATCGGAAAAATAACAATAGGTATTAATTTTTTTCAAACACAATTTTGCAATTCAGTATTAAATTAAAAACGGGCGGTCATTATTTATTTCAGTACTATTAAAAATATTTTACAGAGGTCAACGTCATGTTGCCATGACAATTATCAATATTTGAGACGTTATTCACATATGCCATTCCTATTGGCTCATGCGAACAACCAATCGCCTATCCAGTTCATAAAACAAAATATGTTTATACAAATTTTAAATAATATAATATAGAATCATTTTCGAGTTCTTATATTTGTTTCTTTTCATTTCTGAAACCAACCGTATTGTAATTTTGGCACAGTCTTATAAAACGAATTTCTATATATATAATATTTCTATTTTTAAAAAGCCCATTTATTTTTTTTTATTATTACTTATACATTTAATACTGTTTCATGTTATTTACCCGACATTCTTAGCTTCTTTGCAACACTAGGTCTTTTCATTTAGTGAACGAGTTTTTGCGCATCCGTGCACTTCCGGAAAGTTTAGATCAGTTTGTAGGATGAATACATTGTAGAATTGAGTCTATTCGTAAAAGTAACTGGAAATAATTTCCCTACAAAAGGAAAATCTTTATTTTTGCGGTTATCAATCTTGAAAAAAATAATAAATAAATAAATGGGGCAAGAACAAAAAGAGGGCAGTCATATTGCATGATTTATGATTCTAAAAGTTACATTCGCTGCAAATCACACACCACATAAAAAATTATTGCTTTGTTACAATGTAAAAAACTAACAAATGGGTTTTATCATTGGCTAATAATTATCACCCAAGATGTGTCCCATTTATGTATAGCAAATATACTTCATTAATAAGTTTGTTTCCTTATCATCTGCCGTTTTTTTTTTTTTTGGCACATCAACCATACTTTCAGTTCTTTGTATGAGTTTCTAACCATTATATATACAATGAATATGCCAAAAATATGTTTCTAATTAGTCTTTAAAAATGATAAAGATACTAGTAATGTAGCAAAACTTCCCGACATATTTCAACGCGCGCACCTTTAAAATGGCAGTGGAAAATGCGCAGAGGTTGCGTGCGGCTTAAATGAAAAGTCCTATTGATTAGCATGTCATGATAACGCAAATTTCGTTAATTATTATGTACAAAACATTGCTTTGTTTTTCCATGTTGTTAAGCAGTACAGGTACCCTCTCCCGACAGAAACACTGAAAAATAACCAACAAAGCTGTTAAAATCGTTTGTTTGTTTGTTACTTAGTTGCAAATTATCACTCAACAAATGCATGCTTAATTGCACAAAAACATTTGAATCCTGTTGAAAACATCTGCACGCTAGAATTATTAATGAAAACAAAAGAATTACTTATAGTTACAATTATACTATATTTTAAAGAAAGTTTTTGTTTTTGTTTCAATTCAATATTATTGTGCAATTCAGTGCAAAAGTCCACTTTTTATTATCTGTTGCATTTGTTTTGTATAATAATAGTCATATATTTTTGACATCAATGAAAATATTCAATTTACAATAGTGTTTTTCGTGATAAAAATTTGGAAGTAAAAAGTTTAAAAAGTTGACTTTCAGATTTGGAGTAACGCCTGAAAGTTTTCAAAATGGTATGAATTTTTGTAATAAAGTCGAAGCGTTGATCCAAAACTTTTACAATGAAAAATACCAGCATGCAATAGTCGAAAGATTTTCATGAAAAAAACGTTAAAAATCGTGATATACATATTTCAACTAATCCAAATTTCAAATTTTTTGATATAGAATTTTTGTTAAGATCAGTCATTATTACTGAAACATTAAGATATGACTTTACAGTGAAAACATTGATATAAAAAATATATATTTTTTTTACTCTTAAACATTCACTTTAAAAACATGAATATATATTGGATACAAACATTACTCAGAAGTCAGAACAAAAGGTTCTATCTAATAATTTACGATTTTCACAAATAAAATATGTATAGTTTAAATACCGATTGAATGAATTCTCACAAAATGATTTAAAATGTAGAAGGAAGAAATAAAACATGCAAGAAATAAGTAGATGAAATGCAGTTCAAATTCCTACCTCTTTGTAAAGCTAGGGTCACAACATTTATGCTTTCGACATGTAAATGGCCAGTTGCACCAAACATGTTTAGATTTATTTTCGCGATAAAGTATTAAAATAATTAATTAATTAATACTGATCCTTAAGCCAAAGAAGATTACTTCATAATGCATTTAACAAATCGAAGGAGTGCCTCATTTACTAATTCAGTATATGCATGAAATTAATTAAAATAATAAACGAAAATTTTAAAAATGTGAGGGAGAGTGCATATTTGTAGGGAAAATATAGTGCTTCTAAAATCTAACATTAAATAGTGGGTGTTTAATAATAAGGGACAAAGCAAAATAACGAGAAAAAAATTAAAGGTATAATACCTAATGTACAAATATCAATGAAAATTTTAATGAAGAACTCATTGTTCATATTTAGATGAAAAATTAATAATAAATATTTCGTGTAAATGTGTTTAAAATTTAAATGAAAAATATCAATCTTAAAATTAAATTTCTGTAAGGATTCTGAGATTTGTTAATTTTTCTACTTCAGCATTATTTTCCAATTTTGCGTTTGTAATTAAGTTATTTTTAACGATCACATTTCTAGCCATTTTCTAATTGCTTAATTCCGAGTATATGTATATAAAGATAATTTTAAACAATAATAAGAATATACTATTTCATTTTACCTACAAAATAGGTGTCTGTACTGAAATGACTTTTTTGTTTTCAAAAATTTTAATTAAGCATTCCATGGTGAATTTTTTTTGTTCATTTTTAAATTTTCCAGCAACCGAGAATTTTCAAGTCGTTTATTTTTTACTGTATAATGCAAAAAGAGAGAATTATACTGATGCCTTTCCAGTGTACAATTTTAGTGAATGTCAAATGGGATGTATTTAAATAAAATTAAACTGGAAAAATCACACAGTTTTGAAATGATTTAAATACATACTCGTATGCTGGTGTAGAGTGGAATGTAATCAAAGCATGTGATCTGCTTCCTCTTTCCGTTGAAGAAAAAAAGGACAACTAATTCAGACAACAACGAACTTTACACAAATAAAATAGCGAAATGGCAATAAATTAATCTAAATATTGATGCAACTGGCTATAATATCAAAATCGTTACTTCATAGCGAAAGTTTTGGGTGTGCTGAAAATATTTAAAGTAGAGTTACATAAAATAGATAGACAAAGAGCTTTTTGTTCAATTCTAAAAGGAATACAGAACACATTAAAATAAAGATAGATATCTAAGAAGTCAAGTACACATTAAAAATTTTGATAGAAATAAGTACGTCTTCAATCAAAGAATTTTCTACAATTACTTGTCTCTCGTCAAATAACATTTGGTACAATTTAACACATTTCAGCTGTATTAAAAGCTGTGCTTTTACCAGACGGTCCCAGAAAGAGGGTAATTCTGTGTATTATTTATATATAAAAGGAAGAAGGTGACATTTTTTTCATGCAGCCAGTGGCGCTTTATAGAGTCAAAATCTGTTTTAAGAGTCATTTTTTTGAGCGTATGTCAAATAATAGGAACATCTAAAGACATAGCAAATACTTTTCGATGACGACTAAAGACTACTTCTTTGATTCATTCGAGTGAGTTTTAGTAGTTGACTACATTGTCATCGTTTTGTTTTGACTACTCTCCGTATAAATAACTTTATTATTTAAACTTTCTTCTGATCAAATGCATTTTATTAATTTTATTGCAGTTGAAAATATTAACATTCGAAAGCGTTTAAGCAATGAAATAACGACTCTGGTTTTGCTTTAGGTACTTTAGTCTGGAATTATTCACATTACCTTAATGTCTGGGTACTGGAAGGCTTGTCATAGGGTTGAGTAGAGACGTTCTTGTAGATTGTAGATGAAGATCATGATGTTATTACCTTTATTAAGGGGTTTGATCCGCCCCAACATGCGGCCTGTCCGGACCCGGCGGATCGCTGGCGGGGAGGGAGAGCAAGTGTTAGGCTTCCAGAAAGATCAGAGCCGTTGGTTTCGGCTCCAGATTGCTCTTTTTTGCTTCAACCACAAGGAACTCGATCTCTTGACGATCGCGTCGTGCAAACGACTCGGCAATCAGTCTTGCCACTTCCTGGTGCTGTAAACCTTCGACGCGTTGACCGTCGACTTCCAAGATTAACTGGCCCACTTCCAAACCACCGGCGTCGTAAGCGGCACCGTTTTCCTGAGAATTATTGAATTTAAATTTGAAAATGCATCAAAGACAAACGGGAATATGTTTTTAAAATGCATTTAACTAACAACATATTCTGATGAACTACTGTTGATGTAATTTGGGGATAAAATATCTTAGTTACAAACATCAGCAACTAGAAGAAATGTAAATAATACAAATTAAGGTACAACGGTCCAGGTCGTGGATCGCAAAGCCCATGGGCGCAACGTGCCAGTCGCATTGACGCTAAGCCTATTCCTGTCGAAAGACCGCGATTTCTATTTATAATTCAAACCATGGGGGAGGAGCATGCTGTTGCATGACACGTCGCTCAGTGACCCCACGTTCGATGCTAGAGCGCTATTTTCGTCACGATGGTTCGAAGTTATTAAAAAAAAACACGGTTTCCGTACATATCAGTCGCACACAAAAGATTTTAAGAAAGACTTTAGACTTGGAAGACTTATAAAGCAATGGTAATCAACTCACATGTATATTAATAATCCTAGGTAAGGGATGTTTGGTGTTTGCGCCACCCTCAATAGCAATACCGAGTATAGGTTTCGACTTCTTGACGGTGATGCGCAGGTTACCCTGGTGATCGGGAACGATCGTCGCTGTTCGGTTAGCGTCTCCGTGTTCTCCTCCCTCCTGGTGTTGAAGATCCGTTCTCGACAGTCGCTGCATGCTCTGGTGTCGGCGGATGTTACCAGAACCGCCGTCACTGGCATCTAATAAGTTTTGATCGTCTTTCATGTCGAAACTTCGCGATAACTTGTGAGCTAGTTCCTGTTTATGGGGTTATATAATTTTTAAAATCTGTATGACACTGATGTCTACCATGAAGATCATTTTTCAAAAATATTATTGGCACAGAAAAAAACAGTATGGATTTTACATTTATATTTTATTTTATAGGCAGAACAATTTAGTCACTTCTTATCCACAGCAAAATTTAAACTGTTTAGTGTTTGCTTCTCGAGATGTAATAATACAATTGTTGTGATTAAAAAGTGACTAAATTGTTGATTCTTTATAGTTTTCAACCATACCGGTCTTAGTAATTTTTATTAAGATAAAATAAGGTTGCGTTTTGATCAGCGAAGTGTAAATTTTCATTCTCTAAAACAGGTGGGTGGGCTGTTGTAATATCTAGTAAAATTGAAGTTATATTAAAAAACAAGTCGCACCCTAATATTATTATAAAACTAATCACGGTGCTTAACTTCAAAACTGTTATAAACTTATATTATATTTTCAGTGTGAAACTATAATTATTTATTTCATTAATTTCTTTTCACATTTACAAAAACAGATGTTCTGTAAAAGATTTAATTTCAATTATACTTTATCTCTACAATCAGAATCTTTAAACTGACTGGATTAAATAAATTGATTTGCTGTCTCACCAAAATCAGTTCCTACAAAATAGGAAAGATTTAAATTCAATCAAAACAATTAAGATATTGACTTTTGGGAGTGAAAGCCTCTTCAGTTAATTAAGACATGTTTTTTAACTTTTTAGTGCAAACGCCGGACGTCAAATGGTTCCGCTTTTATAGAGGATGAACATTTTACAAAAGATAATATATTGCCTTCAATCATTTGCCTAGACAACTCTGCGAGAGCCTAAACCAATAGCTCGAAAACTACCCTTCCCATAGTTACTAATCGTGTAAAGCTAAAGCGTTTAATTTTTATGAATTTGCCGTCTTAAATAATATATATACTATCTTTTCTGAAAGTTTCAGCCTCTATAAATTCGGAACCATTTTTTACGGTCGCCGCTCCCATTATAAACACGGTTTTATAATTTAAAACATGTAATAAATAAATACCTAACAAGTTAATGCATTATTAAGAGCAGACATGAGATCATCATAATAAGTATTTGCATAATAAAATACCATTCAAGGAGAAATCATTATAAAATATAAATATATTTATACTTGAATTAAAATAAAAACTAGATAACAACCAAAAAACTAAACAAAACAAATAATAATATTTTACAATCTATTTATATTCCAGACTCTCTGAAGATGGCAAAAAGATTGCCGAAACGTTAGAAATAAATGCAATTTACATAGTTCAGTATTTGCTTTCTTTTTTCGATCCTGTGCCATCTAGGTTATCCTAGGAAATTTCTCAAATAAATATCACCTCTACTTTGACAGTAGATTTCAATAATTATAAAATTTGTTTTTTTGTTTTCTGAAATACCGAAATTTAACTTCAAATATATACAGCTGAACATACATTTATTTAACTGTTTATTTATTTTTAACAAGATCAAAATAGGCGTAGTTTTACTAGCTGAGCCTGGGACCAGCTAAGAATTTTTGAAAAAATTCTTTCTCCCAAAAAAAAACGGGTTGCTTACGCAAAGCACAACATTTTCTTTCAGAGGCTTACCTAAAATTAATTTTTAAAACTGTTTGATTTCAACTATGAACCAAAAAGAGATTTCCAAGAGCTACTAGACCTTAATTTTCAGTTATATTATTTTGCCCATAAAGTTTTTCTTAAAATTTAGGAAATTTTATTCATATGCCAGATTTTTGTAATTGTAGGTTTTGAGTAAAAATGATCTTCACTGATAGTACGAGTATATTCATTTCTTTTCATAATTAAAATACCTGTTATTTAAACAAATAGTTAAATCGCATAATTATTATCTATTAACATAAATCTGTTAAAAAGTTAAGTTATTAACTTTCGTGTAACAAAATGAAAATAAAAAAGAAATGAAAAAAAAACTTATGTTCTGAAAATTTAACATCATACTCATGTCGCATTTTTCAAGGTTCATTTTAAGTTGAAAGTTATTACATGTGTTCATAAAAGGATATTTTGCGATATTGCAATATATGCAATATTAAATGATAAAAAATACGAAAAGTCTAAACTGAAAACGTCATAATTTTCATTTTTTATGACTCACGGTATTTCTGTCTATAACCTATCAATTTTACAACTAAAATAAATTTGAGAATTATTTGTGAATTAAAAATGGAACTAAAAGGAAATGAAATATTTAAGGTTCTAAATAACGGATTAACTAAATATCTACTACTCTAAATAAACCAAAACTACTGCTCAATATCGATCAAAATAATTTTGAATACTTATAAGCTGATATTATCAATTCATTTAAATGCCCATTTGGTACGTTCTGTTGAATTTCTTTTTTCCCCGAAAATTGCACTGTTGACCAAAATCGAAACTAACCAATATTACAAATAGATTTAAACAAACAGTTTGTAAAAATCGATCATTGTCACTTATAATTTTCGTAGCGCATTTATTAAGTGACGCAAAGGTCATATAAATAATGTATTCTTAAAAAAGTAGCAACAAAATTAATAAATCAGTTCGAGTACAAAATGAGCTTTTGAAAGTTGATAATATTATTTTTTCTAAAACATGCAAAAATCAACAAAAACAGTTAAAAAAAGACTAAACTTGATGTTCGCAAACGCTAGTTGTCAGTAACGTTTTTAAAGAAATTAATATTGTCAAAAATATGCTTTTAAAATATTTACCATAAATTCATGTTTTGTGAAAAATTAGGGTTGAAGTAATTTTTTGACACTTTTTTTTAGACTGTACCATTGTGTAAGAATTTTGAAAAAAGTACAAATGTAATCAAATGTTAAACAATAAACATAAAAAACGAAAGAATAAAATGTTTTGCTTACAAATATTAGTGCGAAATTATTTTTGTCAATGAATGCCTTAAATGCCAATTTTCTTGAATGTTTTTTTTTAACTATGTAGTATAGTATTGAATTGGAAAATGCTCAATTTATAAATGACATACTATTTCTGGTAACCTCATCTTACACGAATAGTTTGTTTATTTTTTAAATTATATTACTTCACAAACTACAACAATTATGCCAACTATTGAAATGTTATATATTTTTTATAGTCATGATGTCTGCCCTCAAGATAAAATCTTCATGTTCCTATATTTTTCAAATTGTTCCTTATGGCACAAATATATAATACAAAACAAATATTGAATGACTATTGTTTATAGATACTAAAATATGAGTTGATGTATTAACATTTTTGTAGAAAATTTAATTTTCTTTCAGAACTGCAGTTTTAAAAAAATCAAGGTAACCAAGTATTTGATTACGTTACAACAATTGGTATCTTGTTGATACTGCATACTGGTCAGTTTCGTTTCTGGCTTAGTAGTTCAAACTATAATGATCTTGAAATTGTGGAACAGTATTTTACAAGGTGTGACACAGATCGACAATTTTAAATTACTGATTTTTTTTTTAACTATTATGAATTAATTGCTCGAAAATTACATAGTGAGTTGTGCGTTTTTTAAATTTTTTATCTTGTTTTTAGATAAAATACTTGAAAAAACTCAAACTCAAACTTCTATAAAATTGAATATTTTATTTCAAAACATAATTTGTTTTGACTTTGTGCATTATACACGTGATTCAGGTGTTTTATAGATGAAAGCTCATCCAATTTTAAAAGATTCGTTACTTTTGTCTTTGTTTTTATTACTTAGATGATCCATTCATCTACACAAAATTTTCGGTGAGTTAATAATCATCATATAATAATTACTATCATTTTTTATTACAAAAAATACAAATGGAACCTACATACATGAGATATATTTTTTTCAATTTTTTTTACATTTTATAAGGATTCTAAATAGAAAATATCTTTCATTTTAATTTATAATTAAATAATAATTAAGTTACACACCTAAATTTAGCGATAATTGTTAGCTATGACTCTTACGTGTTAACATATATCGGAGATTTTAATGCACGATAAGAAAAGCTTTTACAGCTGTTCGTAAAATCTTTGATTATATTTCAAATAGTTTTTGCCGTAAGTAAACATGATCTTAATTTAAACTAAATTTGATTTCGAAAGTCTAATTACTAATCTCAAAATCACACACCAGAAAGAGTCTAAGAGAGCCTGCCGATTGACAGTGTTAAAACAATAATGTTAAAAGGAAATATTTTTTCTATTTTCAAAAAAAAAAAATTAAACTATATGCTACCAAAAAATACCCCTTGCACCCTTCATCATAAATCCTTTCACAACATTTAAAAACAGTAACGGCTCTCCCGATTTTTAAAGCTAAAGGGCTTAGGTAAACGACAAATGAAGGATCAAGAACCATACTGTAGATTCAAGAGTGAAGAATAGAAAAAAAAACATTTCTTGGAAAAACTTATAACTTACTAGGTAATCTTTCAAGTGCAGCCCAAACTTTTATTTAAAAAAATCATCTGTACGACATGTAGTGTGATTCTTGGTCCTTCTTCTGAACCTTTGTGTTTTAAAAAAGCCATCAGGAGAGCTGTAACCGAGAGGAAAGGACTTGAGATAAAGACTAAAAAAACAATGAAATAACAAAAAAAAAAATAATGAAGAACTAAGTATGGAAAATCAAATTATAAAATCAAAAAGATCGCACAGGGTCTGTAAGATATTAGGAGGTCAAAAAGTTTATGAGTCTAGGGTTAAATAACAATTCTCTTTGAGCGTTGTACTCTTCAGTTACTTTTGTTGAGAATTTCAGTTGCGTAAAGATGATTTCATTTACTAGTCGAAACGATTATCTTAATTTCTATGTCGCACCTTATACTGTTCCACGTTCTAAAAAATGGCACATTTTTAAACAGCATTTGTAGAAGACACAACTTTTTTAATCAGCTAATTAATAATTAACTGGAGTGCTTATGTAAAACGTAATAGGTTTGATTCCCGACCCGAACAAGATTTCTATTGGAATAATCAATAAAAGCAGATTAATAATTAGCAGCATTGCAGAAGTCCGGTCGAGTGGGGCAAAATTCCAGGGAGCGTAATTTGCTTTCGCCTCTGACATAAAATATAAATTTACAAGTATGTGCTGTAAATTGTACCATAAACTAATTAATGCATTATTACCTATTAAAAGTTTAAGCGATTCCTGGGTTTCTTTAAAACTAAGAAAAATAGAGGTTTCGAAATTTTTTAAGGGACTCTGACAATAAACTTGGATATTAATGCAAATATTATGTAAATTATTTTGAATAATTTTTCAGACAATTTTCAATTTTTTTAATAGTTAGCTAGTCAATACTTTGATAAACAGCTGATGTATTAAATATGTTTTTTGTCACTGATCTTAACCTGCAGTGATATGGAAAACTTTGCAATTTCTTTTATATAAATGAAAACAAGTATCTGAGCTTCCAGAAAATATTTCAACTTTCTAAAAAAAAAAACATTGCTTTGAAAAGAAATATTTAAATTACATTTTTGTTTGCAATGCTTTCGTAAAATATTTCGGTTTGTTTATTACAATTTTCTTTACCTTCAAGTGAAATGTTACCCGAATCATTCAAAAGAAATAAGAAAAAAATGGCATGTTTTTACTAGTTATAAAAGCTCATAAAACATCAACAAACACCATTAATCACATCAATTGTTTAAAAAACAATTGTATAATAATTATCTCAAGAAAAAATGACAATTTAGGTATTCATAGCCTGTTCAAATAATAACCTTTAGCACATTTATAACAATGATAATGTAACTTTCTATTGTTTTAAAATAGAATTCTACGGTTGAATTGTGGTCGGAACCATGTAGAAGCAGTTCTGTGTATTCTTTTGCCATCGCGTGAAAACAATAGAATATCTAATTGTTAAGGTAGATTAGCGTTTATAATCTCACTATTTGTTTACGATTGTCTTCAAACAAGGTGAACATTTTTCTTTGATATTATTTGCTTACAGAAAGCGAAATAATTTTAATGTTAAAAAATTTTCTAATATCGTTTGATAGGCAAATTTCTAAAAATGTACACAATACCTTATTATGGCTAAATACTAAAGATATGTTTAGGATTGCCTCAAGGAATTGGAAATTAGTATGGTGGCACATCCGATAAATGACTACTGTGCAGTATAGGTCAGCAGAATATTCCCGCTAGTGCTCCTAACCTGTTGTGTTACATACAAACATTAAACAACTGGTGAGATTTTTTATCAATAATCATTCGTATGTCAACAAGAAAAATAAATTTATTTATTTAAATATATTACACTGAATTTTATCAACTTGAAATGTAAAAAATTGAAAGTTTTTGAGTTCAATTAACATATTTTAATTTATGATGAGGTCAAACTTTATAAATACGAGTAGATAAACTACAAAAATAATTACTCCAAGTTGAACTGGAAATACTTTTCATTTTAATTACAAAAAGGTATTATTTAGTAATCATACATATTATTACGTTATTTATTTGTAGTTATTTAAACCAAAATAAAAACAATTAATTTTGATCCTTATTAAGTCACTATCTTATTTTAAGCTTCGTAAATTGCTAGGTTTGTTGCACTCAAAACTGATTAATATTTTCAATTTATTATTTTCAATAATAACCAACTGATTCTTTCAACAGTTCTTAAATAAACACCGAGAGTTTTAGATGAATATGCTAATGCATCTAATATTATTTAACTCTACTGTCTTTATAACCCGATATTATCAGGTAGTTTTGGGTGCATATACTTGCAGTGGCGTTAAAAAAAAAAATTTTTATAAAGTTTTGTAATGTTATTAGCAATTGATTGTTGTTCGGAAACTACAATTTGCTAACAAAAATGAAACTGTAGTGTGGAAATAAAAACCATTATTTTCTTACTGAATGGCCTTTATTTTAACAAGTAAATATCTAGGGCTAGTTTGATTTAGAGTCGAAATGTAGCTATAATTTGACAAGGCGATGGAATAGAAGCAACATATATAACAGGGACACAAGAGGAATGGAGCATACGGAGCATGAACCATAATTATTATAGGCACATTTGTCTAATATTATCGTTCAGAAATATCAGAATGACAGTTTCAATTCTCTTAAACAAAACAACAACGTTCAGATGACATCTTTACACAAATCGCTTTCCGAATGGTTCCGACAATAATATAAATATCATAACGAAGTAAGTGAGTGAATATAAATAACATATATATGTGTGTGAATTAGTGCTTTGCTAATATAACAAATGAGCAGGCATTAATTAATTATTATTATTGCAGGCGGAAGTGACGTCATCATGCACTCGCCATGCACTTCTCTGATGGTGAAAGTTTTACATATTATTATTATTGCTACTACAAATTATAACATATGCGCGCGCGCGCGGTACAGAAAGAAAGTCTTGTGACTGCAGTGTCTTTTGTTTCATCTCTGAATTGATGAAGTAAGTATATTTGAGGTATCACACATATTTCTTAGATTTGTTGAGTTGGTGTTAAACTGACATGTATTCAATGCTATGTTTAAGGCATGTCGTTTGAAATAAGATTTCTGCAAGCACTCGAAAAATCGAATACTGCTTGAGTAGTAAAATACTCTATCGTCGAATGGAATGAAAAAAATACTCGAAAAAAATTTAAAGGATCCTTCATTTCCTTCATATCCGATTTGTATAAGAAAAAAAACTGATAGGTGAATCGAAATGACTGGAATAACTTCGAATTAAGACGAAAAAGATTAGAAACTGATAAATGTTTTTACCAGTATTGGCTTTTAGAGTTACTTCATGTCCCTATACCTAGTATCGTTCACCATTCTACCTAAAACTTTTTCAATGTGTAAAATTTTCTTCTCTCATTTTAGTCGACTCAAATCGAAAAACGTACTATTCGCACAATAGTTTATTTTACTTTTTTGGCTTCAAGAACATAATACCATATTATATCAAACGTAAAATAAGAATTAAAGTCGGCAAACGTTGGATTCATGTTTATTAATTCTCTATTCCAGTCTTCCTTAAAATTAACTTAACTTTTACACATGATATCCGTGCTCAATTTAATCAAATATTCAATCAATACATGTTTAAGATAACAATATTTCTTCTAACCAATTCTTCATATAATCAACATTTTACCCAGTGATAAAAACTGAGATACGAAGTCTAGCCCACTAATCAAGGTTCATAATATGTACTTCGAATGCCAGTGAGAGAATTTTCCCTTACTATCTTTCATCGTGATATTATTACTTTTGAATCGGTTTTATTGAAGTTTTTTTCCATAGTTTTTAAACAATTAATGTCGCAGTGGTTCTTTATGCACGACTAGGGTTTGCAATCCCGCAGTCTTTTTTTTTCCAGCTGTAAATTTGCCTTTACAGCGGGATCCCGCTGTAAATCCCGCAAGAGATTTAAAAATATATCTATATATGAAAATAATGCTATTATTGTGGAATGTTTATATTTAATAAAAAAAAATATAAATAATTCTTGGTATGTAGAAATCAAACAGGTAAGCATTATATACCTATGCACATTAAAAACTATGTTTATTAACTATTATCTAAGAATTAACAGAAATTAGCATATCAATAACATATGATATGACTTTTGTTACTTATAAAATTTATAAACTTCTAAAGAAATAAAAAAAAATTGCTGACACTAGAAGTCAAAGAGATCGATCAACCGACAATTATTAATTGGTAATATTTATTTAGTCAACTATAAATACATAACGACTAACGAACTTATCGTGTATTTAAATTTTAAAGTTGTACGTATAAATAAACATCTAACAAATCAGAATTAAAATATAACTTCGTGTTAAAAAAACCAAACAAAAAATCACAAATCATGAAAATAAAAGTTACTTATTATAATATTAAGAAAAATCGCAGGATTGTGGACAAAAGTATTAGATTGAATTTTCTGTATGTACCTGAAAAAGGCAAAAAAGTTCAAAAAATTTCCCGCGCGGGATTTACAGCACACATGCGGGAATTCCGCAGGTCTCTTGGCATGCGGGAAACCGCTGTAATGCGGAATGCGGGATTGCAAACCCTATGCACGACCATGACAATTCCGCCAAATTCTCTTGCTTATAATTTCCAATGATTCCTGCACTTGGGTAATATTAAAGTTAAAATTTAAAAAAAGTTCTGTGAATTAAAGATTGTATTGGTACGAATTGATGACATAGCGTTGAAAAATTATTGCTGATGTCAGTGAATCGAACGGTCAATTATAACTTTTTGCGCAAAAAAAATATTTTTGCTCCACACAAAAATCTTTTTGCGCTCCCTCCTATAAAATGGCTGTTTTTCACGCCTATATAGCGGTAGTAAAATGATCTATTTCGCACTGTTGCGTAAAGTAAAACAAAAGAAATACGAGTTTACTGATTCTATAGTAATTTCCCTGTTAGTTGCCATTTAAAACCATACGAGCAACTGAAACAGTAAAGTAGGCACAGGTTTCGTAAACAAACCAAATAGATTTCAATTTGACCCTGTATAACTGTCAGATGTATAGGTACTTATTACGAAGTTATAGGAGGTGCGTGCAAAAAGTATCTTATAGTATGTATCGAACGTAATAACTGTTAAAACTCGTTTTAACATAATGTCACAGCTCGCACATAAAAACTGCATTTACGTTCTATATATATTAATTACTATTATTTATCAAAGTTAAAAAATTAGTACTTCCTTTATAAATGAATTTTGTCTGTGAATTTAAATTAAAATTACAATTCAAAAATCACAGTTCTAAACGACATGCCTTAAAAGCGCTTCAATAATAAAATGTATGTATTATATTATAAATAGAATTGTAACACATCTTCAAATGTTAATGTCAAGTGATTTAAAAAAACATCTGGTGCTGTATTATATACCGGGTGTAAGGCAAACAAGTGATGTGAATGTGAAAACAGGTACGCACATTATTCATCTAGACTAAAACAGACTGTTTAAGAATCAAAATAAAAACATTCTATAATAAAATTAATGTTCTTACACAGTCGCCGATGATGGCTACTAACCTTTTTTTTATCACTTTCTATCACTTGATGACGCCACTTGCAAATGAGGTATGTGTCATTCAAATGTCAGTATCTACTGTTTATATTAGACGCTGATGACCTCAGCTGTTAATCTACAATCTTCTCCTTCTACTGTTTATACACCTAAATAGTATGGCTAAATCAGTTTTCTATGTATTTAATTATTTATTCTTTAAAAATGGATAAATGAAGAATGACACAAACCGTTAGTTTCGAAACGTTTGACACATACCTTACTTGACACTAATGCCATCTGATAAATAAAAAAAATAGTAGCCCTCGTTCTAGACGAATAAAAACTATTTATTTCAGTTTCAATAATTATTTTTTTAATAAACAAATATTCAAAACTGAAACTATAGGACAACATTGAAACGCAAATTATTAATTTAAATGCATGCAAATAAAATCTAGGAGGAAATTTGTGACTATGGAATGTGCAATCTAGTACAAAACTACACTTCATTTTTTGTTAGGACCATGTGTCGTCAAAATCAACGTAATTATTGGCAATGAATATTATCATAAGATTACTTTTTAGTAATTAATATAAAAGTTATGACGTTTCTTAGTCCTTTAAAAAAAAGTATAGTTCAAAATGAGTGTTAACAAAAAATAGTACTTTTCAATTGAATAAGTCGCTTTAAGTTCATTAAAAACAATCACATATTTTTGGACATAATGGTAAAATTAAACAATTATTGCGATTTATTGAAATTGAAAAACACTGTTTAATTAAGTGCAGAAAAAAATTTTAGGATATCCGAATATTCATCAATTTAATTTAAAATATGTCAGTTTTTGTATCCTAAAATTTTGATTTCATCAATTTTAAACTCGGCTAAAACACCAGAAGCAGTTCTAAAAACTTTATTGTTACACAATAATTTTTTAGAGTTTATGTGCGTGAGGTAAACCCCAAGGAAATTGATGATTGGAATGAATGAATTTATCACAAAGTCAGCCACACACTCACCAGAACAAACAAAATTACGAATACAAACGAATCAACAGACGAATATACTCGAATCAATTATGATCTTATCGGGCTATAAAAATTATTACACGTTATGTTAAAAAACAAGCAAATCTGTATGAAATATTTTTCAAAATACTTATTTGTGTGTGGTCACTTCAAGTATTGATGGTTCATTTATACTATGAAAAAATCAATCATTAGCTCGATCTGTATTAAGGTAATATTATCAATGAATTATAATTACAAGTTTAAACGAGGATTGGAAGTGTTTGGTCAATATTTCATTAACACCTGTTTAATTTTTGTAATTCAGGGTTAAAAAATGGCATAATCTTCGAAAAACATGATCATCGATCACTGAAAATAATACAAATATAAATGAACCATTATGTTGTTGACGGGATTTTTTTATGATTAAGATTAAAATCTATAAATCGCTTTTGATCTTAATTTAGCACTAATTTGAATAACATTATATACCAAACAGGATTAAGTATGCTAAGTTCTTTCAATAGCTATATTACTGGAAGGCTAAATTCTTTAATTTCAAGAAACATGATTAATAAGTTCACAAAATTAGATTTATGCTTTTAATTACCAGTCAATCTAAAGTAATACCCAAAAGCGATTTAGTAGATTTAAATTTTAGACATCAGGTTAGAGGTAGTATTTAACTCAATTTAAAAGCGATCTTTAACTGTCTATAGCTACCAATCAAAGAGTTCAAAGTTATTCAATTTTTTTCCGTCACCTTATGAGGTCCATATCAAACTAGTAGTTTATAAAGTAATATGGCCGGTCATTTTCCTTAGAGAGAACACCACTCGATAATTATTTCTATAAGAATGATAAAGCTAGACATTTCTTTTTAAATATTATAAACAGTGTTCGAATATATTTCGATAATAATGGACTATCTATAAATGCTTTTTACATACAGAAAAATGTAGCTTCAGTCTTCCTAACCAATTTTCTGAGGAAACGATCTATTAAATATTTTACTGTAATTTTCAATAAAAAAAAGTTCTGACAAGCCATTTTGAAAAAGGGGGACGTCTTGTTCCTTAGCAAGTGGTAAATACTTTGCAGAACAGTTTCCTAACAAAATGCTCTTAGAAAAGACTGTATAAAGTTTTTTCTTAGGAAAACGGCTCATAAAAGTTTTGACTCTAATTTTAATAACAAAATAAAACTCTGATACGGATTTAAATCATTGAAAGATCATCTAGTTAATTCTCAACTGGAAGTAATAAGTTAGTCAGCATTATATCAACGACAGTTTAAGATCCTTTATAATTATTGAAAGCCCTTAAATGGCAAAGGAATGAATTCAGTGTTTGATGGCAAAAGTGATTCGTAATAATCAAAACATAGTGGAGTGATTGAGACAGAGAGAGAGAGAGAGTGAGAGAGAGAGAGAGAGAGTGAGAGAGAATTAAAGATAGAATGAACTAGAATGAGAGATAGCAAGCATGACTTACTAGAGGCCTTCCCCAGTACCAAGACTTGACTTTCTGCGTCCACGAGCGCAGGCCGCCCAGGTAGCCGCTCTGCACAAAGCACGTATAATACCGTCACTCAACAACTAATGTCTACACCCCAAATTGAAAAATAATGATCAATGGAAAACCAAGATGGTTTGAGACCAACCACTAGACTACTTAATAATAATAAAATGGCTCAAATAATGAAGTATGATGAAACCCATACTAACTATATGTATAGAAAAATTGATCAATATACATGTCTATTATTTTTAAAAGAAAGTATTTCTGTTGCTCTTAATTATTTAATATTAACCAAAAGCGCGCCAGTACTATGACGCTATATACTAATTGGCAAGGTCATTTGGCAAAGTTGACAACGATGTAGACGTAGTCGTTGGCACGTACCGATTGGCAGATTCGTACCCGGCGATATGTCAGCTAAAATCGGTCTACTTTTAAGAATTCCGATCAGAACAAAAGATGGGACTGTGCCAAATGGCATCATGCGGTTGCAGTTATTAAGAAATCCTCCTCGGTGAATACTGTGTGCCTAAATGCCAACACAAATGTGGTCGTTTTATATCTTCACTTCGCTTTCTTAGTTGGCTTTGCCAACTGGCCTTGCCAAATGGCATACATCGGCATAGTATGGACGCGCATTTAATTAATTATCTATTTATAGACAAATTTAAAATAATCGTTTATTTGGAAACGGTTCTTAGAGAATTATTTAGTGACAAGTTTGAAATAATCATAACTTTGTTAATATATTTTATAAATACTGGCCAGCCGTTGATTTGTTATATAAATAATTCTTTCTACATATATGAACAGATATTTATGTGACTTGTAATTTTTCACGTGTAAAACTGCAATCTATATACATTCAAAGATTTTATCAATACTGGAAGAGCTAGTAAACAAACTGCAATAGATTTTCTATACAAACAAAATATTACAAATAGTTAACTGGATCTGCTAGCGCTCGCACAGATTCGCTTGTAATATATTCCAAGCTTAATAAAATAGTTCTACTCTTTTTTACTCACATCATCAATATATGAAGAAGTTATTTAAAATGATGCAATTTATCGTTAATTTCAGGCTTGTTATAATATAAAGCTATTCCACAAAAACCTTAATTTGGAATATTTATATTTTCTGGACAGCATTTTTCGAAAATGTTATAAACTACCTGTATATTGATCAATGTTCGAAAACAGTAAAAAAAGTTCGTATTTTAATCTGAAAATATTTAAATAAGAGGTTGAAAACGTGCTTTTTAGTGGCAAATCTGACAGTCAAGTTAAGAATGTTTTCGATTTTAAAAAAACTTATTATGTTTTTCTAGAATTAGGAAGATATTTTTGATAAAAGTCTTTCATCAGAAATATTCACTTAATTCTACATTTAAATTAAAAGAAATATCTCTTCTGCTGCTTTATAAAAAATATTCTATACTGGTTTGATAGGAAATTTTACCAATTCTACACGTTTCTGTCCAGTTCTATCATTTAGAATATCGGATAGATGCAACAAATTTTGGAATTATTGATTAACACACCAGTTTGAAGGAAGGAACAAATGTTACAACCAATCTCTACACATTAAAAAAATATTAAAATACGAATTGTTTTTGAGACAATGTACATTATTATATAAACAACACCACTACAAAATGACATAATAATTTATGAAAACCCATTATTCTAAATATTACACCCTAGATATTAGTATTGTTCTACTACTATGGGAAACATCACTACAGACTAATCTAAGGGTTTAAAGGTATCACATTTCGTATAACCAGAAATAAGCCACCAATTATCGCGATTTTAAATCGCTTTAAAAGCTACTTAAATGACGTACATTAGTCTCTCGTCTACCACGCTTTCACCAACCACGGTTTCTGTGGTTTTAGTTTGAAATCTTAATAGGTAAAAAACCATAATACTGTGAATCGCGTGTAACGCCAAAAAGTGAAAAACAGACGTTTAGTTTGTCAGTTGTTGACTACTGAACAGATTTTGATCGGATTTTCACTCTAATGTTTGTTATAGTACGTACATCAAGGAACAGGATCTAAGCTATAACATATTAGCCGCTACACGCGCCTCAGCACGCGAATGAGTTACAACACGGCATTGACAAAAGTAGTGGAGCCTTCAGATTTGTCGTATTGCAGTTTGCCGTGCAGGATGCACAAATATTTTTTTATATATCCGTACTTTCAGCAATGTACTTCCGCCATGTACTCAAATTTAACCAGTTTATTTCGGATTTTTGGTCTGTCAAAATAAAATGGAGCCTCTCTGACTTAAGAAGTGTAGCTTCTTAATAGTGAAAAAGTTTTTAGAATTGGTTCAGTAGCTCCAGAAACTACCCCCAACACACAAATAAACAAATAAAAGAAAACTGTCATTAACGCGAGCGAAGTCGGCGGTGAACACTAATTTGAAAGCTTTAAATTTACCTTCAATATACGTTCGATTTGAGGTGGTTACATTCTGGCAAGACGTTAAATACTACAGCAATAAAATTAGATATCCGTTAATACTAAATAAGAAATTTCATTAAAGTATGTATATGGATAAATGTTCGGTTCTATTCTACTATTCATATGTCTTCTAACCATTTGAAAATATCATGATTCAGTTTTATCACAAGCATACGTCGTACTAATCCGGAATAATGCGTACAAGTACATAATATAATAATTATTTTTGATAGTTTTTACTTCTAATGATTAAGAATACATCGTATTTTATTTTATTGTGCTAATATGAATGGTTAATCATAGGTAAAATTCCTACAAACGCGAAACTTATCAGTTCAGAAAAACACTGTTTACTGTACTTGCGAAATGTTTATATAAAATTTTATATAAACGCACTCTTATATGCAAATACACTAAAAATGTTTGTCAATCTGAAAGGATACGTCTGGATTTTTAAAATCGTGCATTATTATTGTTCGAAAGCGTGTTGCACGCTCATCTGTTTCAGTCGTATTCATTTCTGCATAAACACTTTTAAAACCGCCGTAGATGTAAAAATTAATAATAAAATAATATATCACCTGTAAATATATTTTTTATTAAGAGCATACCTACAGATACGAAGTCTTTCATACAATTCACGAAAATTTATTAATACGTAAGTATATTCTGAGAAGTGGAATTGAAATTTCAGTATTCAAAATAAGGATGAGATATTTTCTAACATAATAATTAATTTTGGAAATATCTGATTTCAGTCTAAAGAACAATAGAATAAAATCAAAACCTTTAATACAGGTAGATATAATAACCCGATTTTTATTAATAGCTATGACAGACTACCCATTAATAAATTTGAAAAAAATATTAACAACTAAAACATAAAACGTTTTTACGTATGTAAATGGTAATTACAAAGAACTTTTCGAAAACTAAAATCAAACTTTATTAATAGTAACTTACCGTTTAGATTAAAATAAGATATAGGGTCGACTTATATTATTCACACAGAAAGAGGTTGGCAGAAGTTCGTGTACAAATAGCATGGTAGACAAACTTTTCATATAATCTAAATATTATTATTAATATGGAAAAAATACATACGCCTAACATAATAATGTATAAAAACATAGAATATCATAATAAAAAATTATAATTTCTCGCTTATTGAGTCACCGGTTACCTACAACACCCAAAATTGATTTCTAGCTAAATAATAAACGCCAAATGTGGGCATTGTTCAGTAACCAGTGCAAAATTAAGAGTTTTACGCTGGCCCCACAGTACGGGTTGAACGGAAGTTCAACCGTCAGACACCACAAAGCGATTGCGACACAAAACTATGCTGCACCGATTGCTTTATAAGAAAAATTCAATACATAATACTTTTCTTTTTAAATAACATTAAATATTAGGATATTGGCAGCTTAAAAACAATTGTATAAAAATGTCCTTATGAAAATAAATTTTTAGGTTAGAATGCCTATATTGTTCTTGCAAAATATAGTATCACCTCTTTTAAATAATGCAAGTAGATTAGACGGGAAGTGAGGCATAAGATAACAATTTAGTATTTGCTCTCTTTAATGATCTACGTTTGGGCAACAATTTATGGCTTCTTCAGGATCTACAAAAATGTACACTAATTTAGAATTAAATGTTAAAATAAAATCAAATATGTTAAGAGAGTTAAGAGCTAGTTATTTAAACTATGTTGTTAAAACAATAATATTTTAGATTTTTTTTCTTTTTAAAATTTTTTTTAAGCTTCTTACCTTAAAATAGCAAAAACCGTTAAGTTTTATTTGATTTTATTTTAACATTTAATTCTAAATTACTGTACATTTTTGTAGATCCTGAAAAAGGCATAAATTGTTGCCGAAACGTAGATTATTAAAGAGAGCAAATACTAAATTGTTATCTTATGCTTCACTTCCTGTCTAATCTACTTATATTGTTCTTGGTTTATTCAATTAAATTTTGAAATTATTAAAAACCTGTATAAGTACATAATTTTCCCGAATGAAACCAATAGATCACAAAACGTCATTCAAACATTTTTTACTCAACTATGAAAATAAAGAATGGTTTTTCTTATACAACATATATGCATTTTCATAGTTAATTATACTGGGTGCTAATATCATCTTTTTATTGTCGTCATAAATAAGTTAGTATATCTCTTAATTGCCCTTGCAGCCATTACAAGGAACTCTGCTGATATTTTTTTGTTTTAATTCTTTAAATCGAATGTACTTTCTGTTAATAAATTTTATACAAATATGAGTATTTCTATTAATTGAACTGATCTCCAAGTGCAGACAGATGCTTATACCCATCCTTGCAAATGCAATAAAAACAAACATTTTTTTAATCAATTAAATGTAACCGGCCGTAATGATTGATGTCGGAACATCTTGTAGGGGCTTTAGGTATACATAATGGCCGTTTAACGACGCATTTAACGATCAATTATTCGAACACGCGGTCGCCGATGTTAGGTCGTTACGCGAGGCCTTAAGAATGTAATTATATTATTATTTTCTTTAGTGAAAAATTCAATTACTCTTCAGACGTAAATTATAGCTGATTGCAGTTTCAATAATACATTAAATCCGATATTGTTTGAGAACACTGACTAAAAAATAACGCTCAAGAATGCGTTATTATTTGTTGGTACGTTATATATTACGTTTACAAAAGATCCTGTTGAGTAATCGTTACTTTGCCTAGCGATAACGACACGTCACGCAAGTGAAACGTTATATTACGTGGCGGCAAAATGGTCATGTAGCGTCAACGTTGCGTTACGCAACTGCAAAGTTAATTAACGTTGCGGCAAAATTTTTACTAGCGTCATTTAGGTCATTTAGCATCAGCGTTACTTCGCCTCACGTTAATGTTGCATCACGTAGCTGTGACGTTTCATTACGTGGGGGCAAAAGTCATGCACTATCAATATTACTTCCATTAGCATCAATGTCGCGTCAAGTAACTGCAACATTTCATTACGTGGCGAAAAAAGGTCATGTACCGTCAATGTTAATTCGCTTAGCATCAACGTTGTGTCACGTAGTTGCAACGTTATATTACGTGGCGGTAGCAGCAAAAGGGTAACATCAACGTTAGTTCCTTTAGCGTCAACGTCGCGTCACATAGTTGCAACGTTACATTACGTGCGGAAAAAGATCATTTAGCGTCAACGTTAATTCGCCTAAAGTTAACGTCGGATCACGCGTAGCTGCAAATTAAATTGTGTGGGCAACGTTAAATTAGGGGGTAACTATACGTTAAGGGGAAGAAAGTTGCGTTATATGATAATAAGTCACATAACTCATTGACAACGTTATGTCACGAAGTGGTAACGTTATGTTATATGGCGGAAACTTATTTAAGATATTACCTACCATGCAAGCACTCTAAGATAGGTACCTATTATTTTAGAATAATGTTTTAACGAGATCTTTCAGAGATAACGCCACAAATTTATAACTTTGCTTGAACTTCATGCAAACTGTTACGATTTATGGGTTACTCGGTATAGTATTAATGTAATTTATTATAATGATCGATTTTAGAATACAAATTTTATTAATAAAATTTTATGAAATCAAGTCCGCTGTTTATGAAGTTAATATTATTAACTAATAAAATGTTCGAAAAAAAATTTCCATGAGTACAGAACTGTGCCCTTAAACTTTTAACAATTAACCTTTAATAATTCAATTTCAAGTAAATTAATAGAATTAACATAATTATGAACAAACAAAATGAAAATGAGAAATGTTAGCACCATGAAAGGAATCCTCTACTTCACCAAAAACTTACTCATAACATTTTAAAGATAAAATATGGCTCCATTTTTCACTCGCATAGCTCTATCTTATGAGCAATTGAATGTATGTGTGCATGTAAAATGCACTTACTCATTGCTTTGCCGTTCCATTAGTGAACCATAATAACGACTCACTCTCTACTATTTCACAATCACATAGTACCTATAAATAGAAGAGGGCTGAGTGATGCAAATAAAAAAAAAATTACTGAATTAAGCATAAGCAATCTCCTGATGTTACAGTGGCCATTTTGTTGACTATAAAAAAGGTAAAATATTATTACGCCTTTGAAGATAGTATTATAATTTGACGACTTACAAACATAATAAATATTATATCTTTTAATTGTGATGCAGGTAAATTTTTTTAATGTATGTTTATTTTAATTTCAATTCATTTATTTTATGATCAACAACCATGCGAATACAAAATATTATATAATAATGTAATAATCATTGAGTTATTAAGATTAGAGCCTTAGAGATACTATACATAAACTTTAGAAGCTATATAAGAAAAATTTTACGCACCGACTATGATATTCTAGATTCTAGATGAAATGGAAGAATACCTTTCTAGAAATATATTGTCTGTCTATACACCTATTACAGGGTCATTCTTTATATGGCATTTTGTTATAACAATTTTTTTTAATTATTTACGGTGCACAATGTTTCGTTATAACGGTCAAAAAAGTGTCTCAAGAAGTAAACTCTGCCATTTACCCGTTACAAAACACTACAAAAAGAAACAGAAAACAAGGGGAAGCTGACAAATTTGGACCGATATTTATTATATGTTTTTTTGCTTTACGTCAAAGTTTTCCAAAACGTATCTAGTTCGTAAAGCGGGGGCTGAACCGTTTTTGTGAAAGTTGGGGCACGATCAGCACGATTTAAATAAAAAGGAATTATTTATTTGATAGTCAAATCAACAGTAATGCCAGTGAATTAGTGAAAAAATCTACATTCAGCGAGTAAAGTTATGTACTTAATAATATTAACTCAATGGTAGCAACAAATATATTGTTTTTTAAATTGCTATTTCACAAGATTATAATAAGTGCAATAAAAATAATTGTTAAAAATGATAATATGTTGTAATTAAAATATTATACCAAGTTCAAGATTACCTACGTAGTAAATCTGCGAGAAGAATAGTTATAAAAATAATAATCTAGACACGATGTAAGTTTTCTAGAGCATCACGGAAACTGCAGGCTTTCTACAATTAACATTTTTTGTATTATATAATATTTATTTATCACATCTTAATTCACTTAAAAGATTTTACTCTGTCGCCAGTAGGACACATCAAAATGGTTTCAAAAATAAGGGGAAATATTAATTACATTTATATATAAGTAAAAATCAAATATTAAAGCTTTACTTTAAGTTAAGTGAACAGATGGAAAAGTTTGAGAAGAAAATTGGACTTATAAATACCTACTGAAAATTATTTAGAATCTGTTTTTAACATATCAATAGCAGCAATCAATGAAATAAATAAATAACAAATAAAAATATACACCAAAAATAAATACACAATTAAGCGACAAAATACAAAATAAAAAGTTTTTGGAACTAACCTATCCAAGCCAGTGTCATAAATGGTAAGTTAATTATAGAAAGCTAATTTGGGAATAAATAGGTTTTTCGTTAATTTTCTCAAAAACATTTTTTTGTATCTTTTCCAACTATCAATTATTAAATCTAACATCCTTAAGGATGTGATGCAGTTCTTTGGGTTAATATACGATCATTTATATTAAACGACGGTACAACATTTTTAGCATTCCGTTCTTAAGCAAATCCAAAACTACGATTTTTTTGCGAAACTTGACGGGCTCCTTACTTCAAAATGCCTACTATAAGTCTTATGCTGGATTGCTGAGAGCATTGTCAAAAATTTTGATTTTACAATGACTTTAGATTGTGATCATATTATTACTTTTTAAATACTCCCTGTCATGTAGAACATTAAATTGTATTCACACAAAAACAAATGATTAATCTACACAGAAAATGATCGTTTTCTAGTTGAATTTAGATCAAAATATGTAGAAAAAAAGTTGTGATTTACAAATATATATGCAGTTTAAAAAACATCGTTTTAATCGATCAATTATTTTTCGACTAGGATCGATTTAAAATTGTACAATACTTTTCTTATGGTCACCATATAAGGTCATTGACAAGTCAGATTTTTTAACAATGCTTTCTGCAACCGAGCATTAACTTTGCAGTAATACAATAGATTGTATTTGAGATCCCCTTGATACATAAGAGGTGCCAATACTCCTTAATTGGTACTTACTTTCTTTTTTTTCAAACGCAAATTTTGTAAAAAAAAATGCTATTGAATATATCTGAATATAAATGAATAATTACGCTATTTAATGTTGATGATAAGTTGTAACTTGTCGTAACATCAATAACCTTTGACCGCAAAGCTGTTATTTTGTATTTCATGATAAATGACATAGCGTCGCTGTTACAGCAAATGAAGTTTAATAATGCAACAACCAATGCGTATAAACCTTTACTATATTTATCACAGACATTTTTAATTTGTTTTACTTAGAATATCGTCTTCACAACTTAACTATAGACCGACAGAATAGCATATTTTACAAATTTGCACGAAATTTAATTGAAAAGGGCGAAACAATGTCCATTTAATCTTATAAATGTCAAAAATAACTTAAAAATAACTTAACACACGTAGGTAGCGTAAGAAGAGTAAAAAAAGCGATCACTAAAACGGCGTGATTTATAATTTTAGTGACAATCATATGCGATATCTGTTCTACTAATGGTGTATCTCGATTAGCGACGAACAACTAAGTTCATAGAACGATCCTTGGTAGAAAGCACAGTTCCGCCCGATCTGAAACTAGCTTGTGCGCATAAATGACGCACGTATCTTCTCTAAACAATACTGTTCTACCACAATTTTTTGCTTGGGATATTTAAGCTACAGGCTATAGAATGCACTGTCAAAGAAAAAATTAAATAAAATGGAGTTGATACAGCTCTAGTGATTTCCAAAAGGCTATGCATAGAAAGAAAGTCCTACATTTTATAAATGTTTTTTTTTAATTGTATACTAAATCAATTAACAAACGCACATTAGAAAAATGTAGTAAATAACTAAATGGGCTTTTAAATGACCGCACTGGTCTATTTTCATTTTTCAGTTATAACTATTTTGCCTGCTTCATAAAAAGTATTACATAAGTAAGTCGAAATGTTTTATACCCGCGAAAATACGAAAAAGTAGAAAACAAACTTCCGATATAAAATGTAGTCGGGTAAATAACTAACTAACTAAAGCTAACATCTTTTTACATATTTGGTAGCTTTCAATGACCGTTTTAAATCCATGGTATCTAGATCTGGCGACCATACGGTATCTATAACATCATAGCCTGCTGTTATCATCATAATGAAACTTATAAATCAGACGCGCTAATGCAGGTGTCCGTCTACTCTATGTGAATTTTCTGAGAAACTTGTATTGTAAACATTGTAATAATTTAAAATTCTTGATAGTTAACAAAAAATAAACTACAACTAAATTATAAACCTAACTAATAACATTTTTTCTTTCTGTTTTTTTTTTTTTTTGCTAAAACGTTTCGAACATTCATTTATGACTCCCCACAATGAAGTATAATTTATGCTTTGTTTAACGATATTGTTTTATTAAGTGAAAACAACCGCTAATAATAAATTAATTCTTTGTGTATTAATATCGTTTTTTGTTTACTTATATTATTATGAGTCAAGCATTTTATTAATCTTTTAATAAACTGATATGTCTCTAAGCGTTGTCAAAAAATGCACGTTTAACAAAAATAAATAAATTTTATGTATCCATCACACTGACTTTCTCGTTTAATTGCATCGGTCGCGAATTTTCATTCATTTGTAAACTATCTTTTTTATAACATTAGTCACAATAAATTTTACGTTTTTTCCGCGGGCCGTAGTAGTTAATTGATACCTTCTTTTGACCTGCAAGTTTTTAGTCTGCAAATATGAAATAAATAAAAAAAAGTTAATTACTAGGTACATTTATTTCTTTTATGGTTTTCGACAAATTATAAAGAATTGGAAAAAATAACTATTAATCATAAAACAATAAAGATGCGTAAGTAAAAAAAAGTATTTATTTAATGTGACATTTATTTATAAATTCTTCTAAAGATCTCGCGGGTCTGACCCACAAGCTGGAGATTGCCCACCGCTTAAATTTTAAGTAATGTATAAAAGGATTATTGTGCAAGAAAAGTTACCCAATAACCTTTTTTATATTACTGTAATAACTTAATGTAAATTCATTGACGAACTTTTCTGCGATTTGCACGATTTTTAGTTGAGATTAAGAAAATTATTATGAATATTGTAATAACTATCCTTAATATCAAAATAAATTTAAAATGGCCCCATTCAAAGCACTGTCTTTCTATGGGAACTATAATATTTCATAAACAAAAAGCATTTAATGTTCAGAGCACACCAAATAAACTATCATCCCACTTGAAAAAGATTTTTATAACTATATATTGTATTTTCAGATTAAGTGAATCATAGAAAAAAAAATTATGTTTTCTTGTTTGTAACCATTAAAACAATCGCTATTACATATATAGATCTCGTATTTTGTCGTACCAACCTAAGAGAAATTGATACTCCGTACTATGACGTGTAAACCTCCTTCTAAAATTACAAATGCGTCACGCAAAACCAGAAAACAAGAGCTCTAATTTGATCACTGCATTATAAATGTATAAATAAAAACGTGTTTAGCACGTCATTATATAAATTAATATATTACCTACAATTTCATTGAATTTATTAATTGAATAAATATCTGCTTCGTTATTGTTTCATGTACTCAATCATAAAGTAAGAGATTTTTAATTCATAAAGTTTTTTGTCAGGGTTAACACAAATTGTTTAAAGCAATGATTTGATTCATTATGTTTAAAAATATAAATATTTAAGTTAAATGTATGTTTCACAGTACATTTAATTTACACAGATTTCTTTAAGTTTGTATAATATTGATTTGGAATATTCAAGATTATTTCTTTTTACGGTTACAGTTTTTAAAGACGGAAATTTCTTAAGGTTTTTGCATTTACATTTCTATGTGAAAACTGGATTTTTTTTCTAACTCGATGCACACTTTTTTTTCACTGCTCAGACTCCTAGCACGTAGCGTAATTTTTTTAAGCCAAAACCTTTTTCTTTAAAAAATAGGTTATCGAACGGTAGAAACCGAATTTAAGTTCGTTTATAATAGTTCTCGAGATTAACCGGTACATAGATACATACAGACAGACAGACACCTATCGACTTTTGACATGTAAGGATACTGTTCATCTTTCCACATCTACCAGAAAGTTCCGTTGATTAAGAGAGCTGCAACTTTACACACTTATAAAACCTAACGGAATCGAATTTTCACCAGTGGAACAAAAATAGTTATTTCCAAGAAAAAAAAATGTTATAAGGATGGCTATACCCTGTAAATACATATTGCTTTAATAACGTCATTATAAAATCATTTTGTAATATAATTTCAAAAATAATTCGTGTTATATAAAATACTATACATTATGAATTCATGTACCTCAGTTCCTTACATGCATCATTACTATAACTTCTTAAAGATTATTATCATTAGTTTTAATGACTAAATATTCAATAGTACTGAATAGATCTTCCATAAAATATTGACTTAATATGTTAAAATGTTTTATATAGTATAACCACGCACAATAACTGAATTTCAAATAAGAAACATTTAATTTTTTCCTTTAAAATAAATCATCATTTTTTTCAACCCTGACTTTTATTGCATTCGCAAAATTATGCAGCTACTTTGTTATTGATGCTTGGTTCAAAAAAGCATTGTGTAGACAATCAGATTTGAAAGATGAATAAACCAAGTGGAAATAATTTTATTGTTACCTAGAAATATCGTAAATCAAAACTAATATATAAAATTAAACTAGTTGCTCTGTACCTATGGTCAGAGTACCTATATATGGTATGGCTTTGCCCGTGTAAATTTAATTGTGCCATCTCGACTCATTTTAAATAAGTTTTTTATTGCGAGGTCTCCCCTCTTCGTTCGTTTAATAGATTTAAGAATTTACATCCTCACTTCGGTCGTTTAATAATTAATACGTTACTCGTTCATTTGTTCCAATAAAACCCAAAAACTTTATATTATTGTTTGACAGTTAACATTAATAACGAAACATTAGTTTTCGTTCGGAACTTTACATAGACGAGAAAGAATTTGTTTTTGTTTATCTTTCGGCATGCACGGGCATTACTAAAAAACAACTGGACTGATTTTAATGAAAATTGGTATATTATTAGTTGGAATTGAAACATAGTCAAACCACGTGAAAAATGCAGTTTCAAAATTACGAATGTCAAATATTATAGTCATATTTCCATCGACGTAAAATTTGTGTCAAATAACGAATATTTTGTGATGAAAACGCGAATTTCATTAACCCTAAGTTAATTCAGGTTTAGTGATCTGTAACTTATACAACGATCGAAATCCGTGTAGCTAAGAAACATAATTCTTCATTCTACCCAAATTTTACATCGTAGAAAACACTGTTCTATAATTTTATAGATTTAAAAAGCCGATTTTAGAATATAAACTGTCAAACATACCTCAGAATCACATCATAATAAAACATAAGGTAAGGAAGCGTACATTACGAAAGGTTTATTTTGAAATAAATATTAAAAAATTAAAAATCATCATAACTGAGTTTACAGTTAAATCTATAACCAAGAAATAAGAGTAGCACAAACAATTACAGTAACACCGTAAAATGGATCAAACGTATCTGATTTACCTACAGAATTAATTAAGGCAGAATGTTTTTTTTTCAACATTGAAATTTGCAAAATATTTAACAAGACATTTTTTCGCTTGCAGTTTACTTTGTCCGATATACAAAATTATCAGTTATAATCAAAATATTATAAACACATTTTTCCGATTACGTTTTTGTTAGACTCTATTTTTAATCCAGGCAATTTAAATTTTACCAATATAAAACAAAAATGATCTGGACGTACAGACAAATAAACGGAAAACAAAGTGGTTCTATAAGGATTCCGTTTTTTTTTCTCTGAGGTACGGAACCTTAATAGGAGCCAATAGTTATTTAATCTACCACGATTTAAATAAGAAATTAAATAATGGATGTTCAGCCTTAAATTACGCAGTTTATAAATTCATTGCTTTAAATACAAAATCACGATTTGCGATTGTTTCCGTGAGTTCATTGTTGACCGCCACAAAACGTGAACAGAACATTATGCGATAATAGTCAGGCGTTAAGATTGTTCTACTTAAGGTTGCAAAAACAAATTGTTTGTATGCCTACTGGACGGCCAAAACAAAAGCCGATTCCGTTTAGCCGTCAACTGTTTACTAAACAACGAACTATATATAACGGCATTAAAGGACAGCTATTCATTTTTTTTCTAGGATTACAGAAACCATCAACTGTTTTTAAACAATTGATTGTAGAAACTACTCTACTACTTAGAGAACAAGTTTAATTAATTTTATAGTTTGCAGTTTCAAACAACAGTGTATTTAATGTTTTTGTTGAAATATTACCTGAATGCTTTAAACTAACATTCGCGCTTAATGCGCGGGATACATTCGAATAAGTTTCTGCACTATACGAAATAGCACTAAACGAGATCATCTTAATACGTAAATAATAGGCATAAGTGAAACAGAATCAAGAATAAGAACATTTGTTGATTTCTTTTTAAGTTAATTTTGTAACATTTATTGTTAAATACTCTTTTAGCACATTAAATATAGATACATAAAATACTCATATTTCAGTTGCAGCTTCTTGGGAAATAGCATACCTCAATGGTTTGCACATAGTGCATCGGCATTGTCAATGATTTATTATTTTAAATACACTTATTCTGCACACACTACCACGAAATGCATCCACAGACCGAGGTAGTTATATAGGTGGCGCCCCTAACGGTCAAGTTTCTCAATACCCCTTTCTATTATCAAATGAGCATCTACAGGTAACTCAATATGCATATGAAATCGATTTGTCTTTCTAAAAGCAATTTAAACGGAAATTAATCAAGTTGGCTGGGGGCAATTTATTTAACGGTTTTTCATTTCTCCGCTGTTGTCCTGGTGACTAGCAGAGTTCAAATCCGATAGCCGTTATCATAAATCTCTTATTTTTTGTATTCGCATTAAGGCTTAACTGTACTTATAACAATAATAATTAATCCTTATTTTATTGTTTTACCACAAGTGAGGAATGATACTAATTTAAAAGTCAAAATTCACTTTCCAAAATTTTACAATATTTTTTCGTTTTGAGGCACCCCGAATCCAAAAAAAAATTTTTTTGGAAAATGTCTGCCTCTGTTTGTGAACACGAAACAGCTGAAACGGATGAGCGGATTGAAAGCAAATTTTGGGAGGATATTTAATGTGCAAATATGGAGAGCGCTATTGTTTTTGGGGAAAATCGGCGCATTTTACAAGCAGACAGATGAACAAACTTTATCTGAAAATATGTTTTTTGGACTCAGGGAACCTCAAAATAAAAAAAATGTAAATTTTTGAAATGTGAGTTTTTACCTAAATTGTGAAGCTGTAATAGTAAAATAGATCTTTTATGTTCTACGCTTCATTAATTAACGTATTTTTACTTGGATATTTTATGCTATTTTTTTCAAACACAATTGGTGTAGGTCAACCTTAAAATCTCTAAACTAATTACGAACTTGTAATGAGTTTTTTTTTTGACAAAATGAGTTGATGTTTATGTATTTATTATACAGAATGTTAGGATTTTTTTTATATTTAGATGTTTTCGAAATACTGTTTAGAAATAAATGAAAGTGAATCAGTATTACAGTACGGTTCGCAGCGAAGCAATGGAAAAGCATACCCCGTCGCACGAATAAATAGTGAACGTGTGTTTTTCACCATTTTTGTGATATGAACGAGTATTTAAATTCTGTTGTTCTTGTCCCCTGAATTTATTTCATTTCATTATTTATCATTCAGGTGACCACAAAAGTTGAAAACATTCCGTATAATAATTCATTTCGAGCGAATCATTCTATATATGCAAGCATAAAAAATTTCCGAAGCACTTTTAATTGAACGGTATAAAATACAAGCCGCTTGAATATCAAAGAGCTTGTGAACACAGCAAGCAATTTACAAAATGCCATTTCGCTTTGGAACTTATTACAATATTATGAAAAATAATGAATTAATTAATTACATTATTTAATTAAAAATATACAGTTATATAATTTGTGAACATTCCTGTTCTCACGATCATCCAGAAGAGATCTGAATATATTCAGTTTATTTAATTATTAATTTCGTAAATGAAGAAGCACACATTAATTTATTTCAATTAAATAAAATTACTGTTTTGATTTAAAGTGCAATTAGTATACCCATAATCATTATGTGTTTCTAGCAAAAACTATTCAAAGAATTTAATTCATTCGGATATTACTCTTCGTTTCAAATTTGTTGTCATTTTTTCGATTTTAACACACTGAACTGGGACAAAAAGAAAACAAACTACTATTCAGAAGATTCTTTCCCCATATACCCTAGAGCAATGTTTCTTAAACTGGGGTACGCAGAGATCTCTAAAGGCCATAAATATATCCCAAATAGGTGAGAGATGGGAAAACTATTCCACCGTTGAAGCACAGATATCGTCTGCGCATGCGTTGATTTTTCTTAAAAACAATAAGGCTATTTTTATTTACTTATTAAACATACTATCAAAATTTGGTTTTGATCCGCTTGACCGTTTCACTTGTACCATGCTTACAAACTAACAGGTAACAGACAAACAGACGAACAGACCTTTTTTCAAAAATATGTATTTTGAACTCGGGGGAGGAAGGCTTGAAACGAAAAAAGATTGCCAAATTTTGAAATGTGAATTTCAATATTAGTACCCTTACTTGTGAAATTTGAATAGAAACAATATTTTTGTTAGTTTCAAAATGTCGACATCATTAAGCACAATAATGCAAATAGGTTAATCGATCCTTAAAAGTGTTAAAAATGTCAATCCTCAATGTAAAAAATATACAGTTATCATTCATTATTTTTCAAACTATAATTGCAAACTTTTTTTGTAGTGTGTGATATATTGTTAAAATACAATACTGGAGACTCTAACGCACGATAAGAAAACAATGTGATGCATTATTGTTAGAATAATAAACACTTATGTTATATTGAAGAATTTAACACATGATAAGCCAATATTAAGATTATACCATAAAAAATATTTTTACTGTAAAAAATATCATGAAATTATGTTCCCTAAAGTCAAATTCTATTTGATCTTTTTTTACTTATCTAATTATTAATTAACGGTAGTCTAGACCACAAAGGAAGGTCAATGTTCCACAACAAAAGTACCTGTATACAATTTTCTGAATTCATCCGTCATATCTTATCCAAATTTAAAGGTCAATGAACACTTTAAGTAAAACAAAAACTAATTTAAAAAATTTCACATCATTATTGATTGTTTTACAAAAATCAAAAAAAGAATATATTATAGTCAATAGATAAACACTAACAAACATATTTATCAAAAATATTTTAACCATATTCAAAAGAGGGCAAAGGATACATTTCGAATATATGTATTATCTAGTGTAGCTCAGTGAAATATCACGGGTGTGTCGCGGAAGTGACGTCTGTGTCGAATAGTTCTACAAACTCTATCGATAAGTATATCTGTAAAGCGTATGTCTCTTGTCTCCTTGAACAACTCTTAATTTTTAATTTTTTTGAGATATCGTTTTTGAATATGAATGTTTACACACCTCTCGAGATTCTTACAGAGACTCACTGTTTGAATTGAAAATTGCATATCGTGGTCTACTGGCGTTGAACTTGCGCAAATTTTTTAATGCTGGGTAAGAAATGATCGTAATAATTTCAATTAAAATTGGTAGGTTTACAACAAAACAGTGCTTCTACCTGAATTCGAAATAAACTTTTTTAGAGTCTTATCTCAAAAGCTGGCTAAGCCCATATATGTCAAAAAAGACACATGAAATGTAAAATTACAAACCGAACTTAGTGAATAGTCACTGGAATTTTACCAGATACAGTATTATAGAAAAGCATCAACTTATATCGTTTTTGTGTTGATTTATTGGTTGTTGGTACTGCAACAACAGTTGGTCGTGAATGACTCAGATATTATAAAATTTGTTATACTTTTACATTAAGATTATGAGTCACATTAGATGCGTTTACTCCGAATGTAAAATACACCCAAGGTTCAAGGACTGCGGATAAACCAATAATGACTTTTTTTCTTTTTTGTCCTTGGTAATTAATATAAAAGTGATTTGTCGGGAAAAAGTCCCAAGCAAGGGACGAAACGTCGCTATAAATAACAAATAAGTGTTTACTTAAAAAGTCCTTTTTCCCGACAAATCATTTTTATAAACCAATAATATTAGAAATAAACATTGACTGTCGAACTTCTTTAAACATACCGGAAAAGAATAATAAATCAATCTTCAATATTTCTTTGCACAATTATTTCCTGTTTAGGGGGAATGTACAAACGAGATGTCCGTGAGTGTCCGATAAAACGTCAAATTATATAACATCTTGAATATTACCGGAAATTATAATTAAATCTATCAATATAATCTTCAATCAAATTATCAAATAATAACGCGATTTCGTAGCTGTTGTTTTTTATTTCGATGAGGCATTGACCCTTTCAACAATGCAATATTTTATCTTTTTTCATCACGCATTTTAAAATATAATTTTTTGGCGATGTATTTGTTTCTTGAATCTAATTCTTTTGAAAACAAACATAAATAACATAGCACTACATTTAAAGGGAAACTGGAAATTAAATTATTCATCAAAACATCACATACAAAATTAGTTTTATTCTTAGTTTGGCCTTTATATTAAGTGTAAATAGAAGTAATTTATAAACTTGTTTACTAAAAGTTTGCGTAAAATTACTGAAATCTTTTTTTTCAACATAGATTTTTTAAAGCTATCGGTTTTTATAGCATTATATATTTTTAGTTTCAACCCCAGACGGTGGTGATCAGATACGAGAGGAAGCCTGGCGCCGTTTGTAGGGCTGCAGATTTTTAAGTACTATACATATAGGATAATCGACTTTCTTGTGTCTTTTGACCAAGAGACCTCCCGTCCGTCTCAAAATGCAGAAGCTCTGATTTTGATCAACTTAAAAATGGGCTAATCTTCAAAATAACTAGATCGCCTTTTAGAGTCCCGTACCTCAGAATAAAAAAATGGAAACCTTATCGAATCACACTAATGTCCGTCTGTCTGCCTTTCAAAACCCTATTTTTCAAGGAAGGCTAGAGGTATTAAGTTGTCTATAACCCCATAGTCCTGTAAAGAATTCAAACTTCTAATACACTGCAACAAAAATACAAGGTCTTTAACTAGATAATTAGTTTTTGTAATACATGCATTACTGAAGGTGTTGTAAGGGAAAATGGCGCAACCCTACGCGAGGACTGTATTTAATTGTTAGAATGGTACGGAACCCTCAAGCGCGAATTCTTTTCACAATTATTTGTCTTTCTTTCTTTATTTGTATTCATATTCAACTACTGAATAGTCTAATTTGATCAATGTTCTCATCTAATCTAATTTGATCAACGATCGAACGATCAGTCTGGACACACCTTTATACGTATCGGTGAGCACAAAGCAAAGTGGCTAATACAGATTTTTTTAACCACGCTACTTACAGAATTTTTGTGCACTGTTTCGGTTAAAGAATAAAAATAGATCTTAGCGATCTTGGTGAACTGATAAAATTTTAAAAACAAAGCAAAACTGTTACAAAGCTTCCATGTTTCTTAAGTACTATATATCTATTTAGCTATATTACGGGTTTATGTTTCATTGCAATAAAAAGTAACTACCAATTATACTTAAGTATATCTTTAGGCATTCACAAAATTTGCTTTAAAATACTAAAAAGCATTCTGTTTTTGAGCATAACGACACAGGTACCTGCCTACATTAAAAATATATGCCATTCTTGCAGTTCGTGTAGTAAAAATATGCCTCAAGACTCACAATTTACGGCGCTAATGTTAAAATTAATAACACTGTTACATTTTTGTCTCGCTTTAACTTACGAAATCTAAAATTTGTTAGAAAGTCAATTCTTGACCATACAGAATAGCACCGTTAATTCTGTCACTTCTCATAAAAGTGAAAAATTTAATCGGAATTGTTTCCTTTCTTTGTTGAAAATCTGACATTAACCAATTTGCCTTATGACTGCAAATATAATGTCAGTTAATATATGTCATAGACCCATATTGTACTGTTTTTCCGTATTTAAAAGTTTCCTTTTTTAAACGCTCGGGTAAACATATACACGCATTTCGCACGAACCTATGTGACGTTTGACTGAGAAAGATCGAATATTTAACGGATCACTGAAAATTGTATGCGTATCTTTGTTTAGAGAACTGTTAATTGCGTACTTTAATCGAATGACTATAACACCTGGTATTGTAATGATATTATACTCTGTCCAAAATCGGTGTACAAAATAATAAAATTATATCTAGGAATTTGTATTTGATTATCAGACAACACAAAGTGTAAAAAAGTATTAAAAAAGAAAGAGGCTTCGTTTGCGCAAAATAGGCAGTTTTCCCTCGTAATACACCGTTTCTCAAAAATAAAGATTTTCGCTATTAAAAAAGTAATTAGATTTGTTAGTGGTTCCTCAAATTAAGTAAGCAATAAATTCTTGCAAAACTCGCACGACGAAAATTTACATTAACCAAACACCGTCACTGCAAAAAACGTATTTTATTTGTGTTAGGTAGGTACATCAATTTTGAACAGAGTATAGTATCACAATAAGGTAAGCTTATATTTACAATTATAATTATGATGAAGTAGGTTTATTTACTGTTAAGCAGCGACAGCGCAGAAACTGCTATTATCTTTGTGTTCTTTAACTTTTCACGAATGCGTAGTCAACATCCTAGACAACAAAACATTATAACGAATATTCCTTATAAGATGTGTTTGGTACTTCAGTGAAGTTAACACTGAAAAGTATCCGTTAGGTTTACCAAAAGTATCATTTTATTCTAGCAAAATTCAAATTCAGATATCCAGCACGTGATCTACACTACACTGTCCCCTTGCTAGTCCAACACTGAAATACTAAACAGATCAGTGTACTTTACCAACGCAACAGTGTCAAAGTGTTAACGTTTTCTAGACTGGAGCACGATACTAAACACATCTTTTAGACCATAGATACTACAATCCTTACCCTACTGCCAGACTATGCTCATCGCACTGCTACTCGCTCTGCTCATCGCGCTGTCGCGATGTTGCCCTAAGCGGCCAGACACTCCTGTACTCGCGAGACTCCTCACTCGGCTTTCGCCTTTCGGCAATGGAGGTCGATACTGTGGCAGCGTGCCACAGTCGGAGAGCTAGTAACACGTGTTTCATGAAGTGTTTGATGCACCTTAAAATTTTTCAAATGTAGTATCTATGAGATAAAAAGCCAGAATAGTCCCAACCCGGGACACGAGGTTACTGCGCATTATAGAAAGGTATAATAAAATTGAACCCGAAAAAAGTGTTTAATTCAGAGGCCAACAAACTTTAATCGAAATTTTAAATGATTTTAAAAATAAAATTTAATAAGGCAGACATTTTTGAGAGGGTTTACATATAATTAAACCTCCCCAAAGTTTTTTTTTTTAAATACTATTTGAAGTGTTTGATTCACTCTGAAATTTTAATAGCCTCTTAATTAAATATTAAAAAAATTAATAACAAAAAGCCACACACTTTTTCCGGGGTTTAATTAACGGCAGACATGAAAATAACTCTTATTTAAAATAGAAAGTGATAGGTAGTGCGTGGTTGGCGGCGTGAGTGAGCAGCGATCACCGCAGTAGCTCACTCCCTTTTAACAGAAGAAGAATCAGAGGACAGTGGTGATGAGGAGAAAAATTGAAGATACTTTTAAAAACATTTTTATGAAACCTATTTGTAATAAATATTTTTCAAAATGATAATAAACCTATAAAATTAACTATATAATCTAATCGTGAAATTTTCAATGATAACCTCATAATCTCCTTTTTTTTCTTATATAACATTTTAACTAAAATTTTTCAGTATGACTTATTTAAAAAATTATTGTCTTGAGAAATTAAAAGTTAAAAAAAATATTTGTTTAAATAATGAAAAAATTTTCAGTTCTATTCATAAGTATGAATTTTAAATTTACGGCCCGTAAGGACACGTGACCAACAACCAATGAGATCGTAGAAAGGGAGTGAGCTACTGCGGTGATCGGTGCTCTCACTCACGCCGCCAACCACGCGCTTCCTATCTCTTTCTATTTTAAAGAAGAGTTATTTTCATGTTTGCCGGTAATTAAACCCCGGAAAAAGTGTCTGCCTTTTTTTATTAATTTTTTTAATATTTAATTAAGAGGCTATTAAAATTTCAGAGTGAATCAAACACTTCAAATTGTATTAAAAAAAAAAAAAACTTTGGGGAGGATTAATTATATTTAAGCCCGCTCAAAAATGTCTGCCTTGTTAAATTTTATTTTTAAAATTATTTAAAATTTTGATTAAAGTTTGTTGGCCTCTGAATTAAACGCTTTTTTCGGGTTCAATTTTATTACACTTTTCTATTATGCGCAGTACCTGGTGTCCCGAGTTGGGCTTAGACGACACAGGTATTCTGATTTTTTTTCTCATAGATACTGAATTTGAAAAATTTTAAGGTGCATCAAACACTTCATGAAACACGCGTTACTAGCTCTTGGACTACTATACCTTTATACTTAGACCGCTTGATGCGTACTGAGTGGCGCGGGAGTATGTGGCCGGCTTACTCGTTCTCTTATTGCCGGTCCTTTGACTCGCGCACAAAAAACCGACAATCGAGGGAGCACTGGGCATGACGTGCGGCATGACGAGTAACGCGGCCACACAACGTCTCTGCCTCCTTTCCTCGCTACTTCCCATGCCACTCGTCGAGTGTGTGGCTGAGGCATTACCCTCACTAATGTCCGTTTTCCGAAAGGACAGGTCCGTAATTTTGTAATAGCACTGTTATCGCCACGAAATTGTGTATCTGTCTTTTTAGAAAACGGGCATAGTCACGTTATAAACGCCCTTAAATAACCGGTTTTTTAACCTAAGCATTGATTAAGCGCATTACAACTGTTTGTGCTCGATTATAAAGATACCTTTCGTACAAATGTGCAGAAAAGAGATAGAATGTTCACAATACACTTTTTCATTAGTTACGCGAGAACGAGACGGATATATTATATAGAATAAAGACAGGTAAGCTAAGTAAAGGCTCAGGTATATTATATTATCAGATGTGAGCAGATAACAAACTGACTTACCTGATCCTGTTGGTGCGACAAAGATAGAATCACATGTTTGTGTGTGCGATGGTAAACACGGTGTGTGGAGCAGTGTGATCCAAAGCAAGCCATGAAACAAACAAAATACACTCAGTCGTGAAATAGTTGACAATCGAGAAAGTTGACTCGATATTTATTAATTAAAATCAACAATTACTATAAAATTACTTCATTCACATAAATAATATAAGTCAAAAGTTTTACTATTGAAAGTTAGGTTCAATTTAAAAAATAAATCCTATTAATTGTTCATTGATATTCGATTTGTGATTTATTCGACACGTGCTGTGCTATACCTGTTTTTTATTATTACTTTTTAATTTCACCAATAAAAAAGGTAAGTTATTTTATACACATAGTTTTTATGATCTAATATTTCAAATAGTGTTTTTCTAGTTGAAGGAATTATGTAAAAAGACAGTTCAAGAGAATGTCATTTGTGAAAAAATAAAGGACATTTATTGTTATATAATTATAAAATTGTGAACGTATTTAATGACGACATATATATTTTTATTGATAATAAATAACAAACCAAAAAAAATCTTCGTAGATTTTTCATTTTTTTTTTTAATTATTGCATGCTACTTCCTTTTACTTTTAAGTTAATTATAAACGAAATAATTTATGCTTCAATAACTTTTACTTCAAATTGCACGAACGGATATTTTTTGCAATCTTAAGAAGACTGAGTTTAACAATGATTACTTTAAACATAAAACTGAATTGTAAAATATATTCATATGGCAGATAAGATCGCTTAAGTAAGGACAAAATAATAAATAATGGGCTGCTTTCTTTTGACTTTGCCGTAGTCGGGGAAGAATTAGTAAACTAGAACTTGGTTATTTCATTTTGAATCATTTGACATTGACATCATAATAATGGTATGTTGCACCTATATCATATAGATTACCATATTTATTAATAGAAACTCATGGTCTTCAAAATGTAAACAGATGATCCCAAAATTATATTTTGTACTAAAACAGATCAGTCGGCGCTCTCATTTCAAAATTCTATTTCCCACCATCAACATCATTATTTTCGCCACTTGTTTTTTTTTCCATTGTTATACTCGTATAAATATAACCAAATTTCGGAATAGTGCGTTGTCAACATACCTACATACGGAGTTGTCAATTGGACATATGGAAGGTGAAAATCGAATTGCAAGATTTTTTTTACTTATTTACGGTGTGGAAAACTTACTCATGCGCTTGTTTAGTTACACTTTGTATACTCATTATGAATTTCTACAAATTACTAATAAATTACATGCAATAAACGTTTCAAAAATTTATTATTTACACAAATGTTTGAATATCTCTTTATAACAAAAATTTTTTGAGCCTACGATGGTTGACAGATGGGAGTAATGAGGTAGAAAAAGTTTTTATTGGTTTGTTTACATCTGTCAATAAAAAAGTAATAAATATTAATTTTGATATAAACAATTTCTAACAACTCATAAAATCAATTAGCAGTAAGTATCTTTCGGTCGAATAAATAGATGTTGTTTTATTTTGAGTGTACCACACTATGTATTCTGTCAAGAGAAAGTAAGTACTTATGCGTGATGAATCTATATTTATAACTGATTAGATAAATGATTAGCAATTAGTTCTTAACTTTCGACACTTGTAATTCGTTAATTTAATGACTTAATCACTCTTAAACAATTTGAGGTTCTAGAGTATTCGAATTGTTAATTATAAGTGACGAGAGTTCCTTCAGAAAATTGGGAAGAGAGGAATTGCAGCATATTTGGAACACCATTTTGTTTTTAGGGAATAAGTGTAAAAATGAGAGAAAATAAACCTGTGTGAACTTTTTGGAAAATTTATAAGCTTTAATGATACAAACAATTAAAAATAACAAAACCTAGAAACTTTTGATTTAATACAAAAAAAATTCGGGAGCGCAATTATAGAGTTAAGGTGTAGATAATTTGGAATATGGGTATTTATATTCTTAGTACGACTGTAATGACCATCAAGAATTGGTTTAAAGCCATTTCGATAGATGAACTTTTTATTATTTCTATTCCAAATTGTGTTCACTTTCGGTATTCCAAATCAGCAATATGTCATTCGCTCTGAAAATCTCACGTAACAATCAAAAATACTACACGAGGATGCTTCGATTGGTTTCACATATTATACAGAATGCTGAAACCATTGACAAATAAGTTGGTTTCAATCCATCCCGTTGGGTGAGCTTTTTCTATTCCAAATTGTGTTCACTTTCGGTGTTCCAAATTAGCAGCATGGCCTTCTAACTGAAAATTCCATGCCGCATTTTTGATAAACCAAAACAAAACCATACATTAATAGCGTCACTAAATAGTTTAAATAATTATGATGAAGATTTTACACATCATCGTAAATGATTATCACATTGATTGTAGTCTTTTCGTAATCGACGTTTCATTCCCGTGTGGCTGACACCAGAAATTAGAAAATGGTGCTCTGTTTTTAATTCTTATTGACTTCCTAAGTAATATGTCATGGCTACGACGTCAAAATACATATGGCGTTTACAATAACTGAGAAACCTTAGTGTTCCAAAATGCCTATACACTATTTCAAATATACTACACTTCCTGTAGCTAACGGAAGAGTGGAATATGTATACGCAGTTGGCTGAGGATTTAGAGGAAATGGTGACAAACAAAGGTCTGAAGTAATCACAGTGTTTGAGGCGAGATGGCTAAGAATTACGTTACGGAATAAGTAGACGAAAGGAAAGCCTAGCTAGACACAGGAAAGATTGTAGTTATAGATCCTCAATAGCTGAGATCATCAGCGTCTATGAAAAGTCTAGACATAATTGATATAAAGATGTAGAGAAAGCGATGACAAAACAAAGGGTTGAATAAGGAACAGTTGAAAAATTGAAAAGAATGGATAAAGATTTTTCACTCCTAGACTAAAATGTTCACTACAAAATAATTGTTTAAATTTTAATTGACAGACTAGCAATTACGAGTACCCTGCAAGCTTAAATTATAAGGCATTTCTTACACTCAAACTGTCAAAATCGACATTCAAGTGACCGAAGCTGTGAGTGACAACTCTGGGAATAAATTATGATAATTAAAAATTGATTAAATTAGCGTCTATTAAGAGAAAATATTTTCGTATGAATGATTTTTAATTTGCAAATTTAGACCAATAGTACTTTGAATACAGCGTTTTCGTAACAATGATTTCAAAAAACCAGGTTATAAAATTAGAAAAAAAAACTAAAGGTGTGAAAGCTGACAAAACGTTCACGGTCACTTTTTTATTATGTAGCTCACATCTCTTTTTAATTAACTAATTAAAAAAAGACGGCAGATATTTGAATAGTTAGTAAATACTCAACACTCATAAAATATCGGTTCTGTAACTAATAGATATAATTATTAACAGATGATTATGTTACACTATTACGCGAATTGATTTAAAGATTCGATTGCAAAAATTAAAATTACGTTGTGCCTCAAGTGTTTTATAACACATTCTACTTTTTCTTTACTCGCGTAGCCTTAAATGAATATATAAGTAGTACAGACATAACATAATGTTATGCGTAGTAACCAAGTATAGTATTAGTACTAGTTAGTATTATTTACTCCCGGAACAACTCAAAGCAAGATATCAAATTATTACCCGTCAATGGATTGGTTTGGTATACCGTGTTGCTATTATCAAATTGAATTAATATTAATGAAAATGTTTAAAAATACAACATTCTGCATATTATCACTTTTTACGCATGGCTGTTTTAAAGTAATAAAAAAACATTTCCTTGTTGAGTTTTAATTTACGTTTTAATTTGTAATCTCGATTTCATTTATTGTTCTTGCAAAACGCACTCATTACCTTAAATTAAAAACATTTTAATCAATTGAAACGGATACCTAATGGCTGATCTATTGATGTAGCAATCGGAAATTAACGGGATATTTTATAAATTTAGCAAATTCGCTCATCCATGATCAAATAAATCCTTTAAAGTTTAAATTAGTGTTGCACTTACAAAATATCGATTAATATATATCTCAAATAAAATATACATTGTGAGATTTAAATGCGATCAATTAGGACAAAAAAATTAAACCGCAAAAAATTGAAAAATAAACGGTAATTATTTACACAGGCACAATTATAATTTTATTGATCATATATTCAAGCTTAGAAAGTTTGTTTTGATCTGAAATTAAAGATAAAGGATGCGTCTAAGCACTGTTTGAAAATATATGAAAACTACAGTAGAGTTGACATAAAACCATATTGTGATCTGAACTCAACTTTGTTTAAATTTGGCCTGTTTTTGACCTCAGTTATGCTTGTAAAAAAGACTATCGATTACAATAAATACGCGCAACTGTAATGTTACTTAAAAGTTTCGGGTGTTAAAAATTTTGTCACGACTGAAAAAATCTTTCCACGCACATAAAATAAAATAAAGAGGTTTCTTTATCAGAGATTCAGCACCCGTTCTCTGAGAAAATTTAGGAAGTCAGTCATACACTTATACTTGACAATATAATTATTATAAGCGGCATAGATTTTATACATGGGACGGACATACTTTACATTGTTTCGTTGCTTTACCACTACATTCAGCAAATCGTACTGTAACAATCCCTAACTCTTTTAATTTTATTATCTTACTGTAAACATTGGTGTATGCTTGATTAACTATAAAAAAGCCTGTTGGCGGAGGTACCTATCTATGTTATTATTTAACGAACATAAATCCCAGCAGCCAGCTACGGTCGGTTGTCTGTGTGTCTAGCTGTGCTGGATTGATTTAGAGTGCTAGTGATTTGTCGTTTGTGAATCTGCACTTAAAGCTGCTGGTTTATGCCGGCCTTGAGTGCGAAATCGTGCAGGTTTCAGATTTATGTTGTGCTCGTCGTGCGGTCTTTAAGAATACGTTTAAATGATATATCATAAGAGTTTTGTTGGTCTTGATAACTACGTTGCCAAACGAAAATCTACCCGAGCGAACTGGGCCGAAAAGCTAGTAAAGATATTATGTTATGAGTTTAAAATCCCAAATACACCTTACAATAGTAATAACTTATCAGGCTAAGCACGTATTTGATATTGTGGACTAGAACAACAATGTTTTTTATGTATCAATAGAATGTTGAATATCGACACCGTCTAGCTTCTTTTGCCCTTGACGCTGTAACATTTCTCAAGAAGTCAATCAACAGCATTCATATTGGTCGCAGACAAATGCTAGAGCTCAAAACAAACAAACATCGTAACAATGCATTGTGCATTCGCGAGTATTTTTCTATCTGGTTAAAAAATATCTGGAATATGTTTAAAATGTTAGGGCAAGATGAAAAAGTTCAAAGAAATGTTATTTTAGAAATGTTCACTATGTAATGCTGAGATTTAAAATGTAAAATGAGATCAATAGTTCTCAAATCATTAATGGAAGCTTAAAAGAATTAATAATTAAATTTAGACAAGAGATCTTCAAGTGAAAAGAATATTGGTTTAAAAATCTGTCCCTACTGGAATATAGGATAATGATATAAAGTGAAAGAGGTAATTGAATTTATTTGAAATTTTATAGCAAAGCATTAGCTGCAGTTTCGTTTGCAGAAAGTTTGTTAATTTGTTTATAATCATGTTTTAAATTCATTTTGTGGTTCTGGAAGTTAAAAAAAAAATAAAAAAAACTTTCAATCAAAAGAAATTAAACTAAAATAAAAAATATGTACCTACACGATTTCCACAACATAAAATCATTTTTCAAAATAATTTTTATTATGAAAAACTTCAATGTAATTTATCAGAAAAGTTTGCATAAAATAGCATATATTTCTAAAATAATTGATCTGATTTACACGACAATGAATGCATGGAATCCTTAAAAAGAAAAACAATTTAAAAAATTCAATTTCAAATCAGTGCATTTTTGCAAGAATTATTATGAACGAAAGAAAATTCTTTAGATAGAGATAGGCACACAAACATACGCATAGTCGCCATGGAAAGCCGATTTCTTTACATTTTGAAAGTTATACAATCAGAATCTGACTTTATCTCGGATACGGTTTTTCAACTATATCGCCATATACGTATCCATTTCCTAGAGCCCTGATTTCCTAGAAATAAATGAATGTGGTTTTCTTGGTAACGGCAGCACCAACGTAATGTAAAAAAGCGATATCTACGGACACGTTTTTTTAACGTCATTCACCGTTATATTACAACCGCCATCTTAGCAAATTAGGGCTTTACAGAACATGTCATATTGAATGATCTCAGAACGCGTAAAATTGAAACTCGTATAAAGTTGCGTGGTTTTGCTACGACGTTTGCACATTACACCGACGATATTTGCGTTAGTAAGTTGACCTCTTAAGAACAAGAAAATAATGGTGCTCAATGCTCGTATTTCTAAGTAATGTCTAACAACTCATAAAAACACCAGAAAATCCGTAATCACTAATCATTTTTCTGCTAGTTTAGTTTTTGTTGATTCTTAACCAGAAAGAAAATGTTTAACTATACCGCACGTATAAAAAACTAGACGTATTTATCTAGGGGTGCGTTCAGAATAAACGCTATTTGCTATTTTCGAAAATGCGATTTTAATATATACGCTTTGCACAATCTAGAAGTTTAAAACAAGGGCTTATTAAAAACAAGATTAGTATTTACCAAACTTCAACCCTTTTACGTACCAACTTCGGGACTTGGCGCACCACTGAAGTAAGAAAATCTCTATCTATTTTGATTTAACTTTCATTATAAGTTAAACGAAACAATATATATCAATACATATGTTGAAATTTGCTTCATTTCTAGATAGTTCTAACGTCCATAAACTAAAATTTAAATTATAAAGACGTTTTGCCAAACAGTTACAGGACCGGATTTGAAACATCAATTACATTGTTAGTGGTTCGGTTAATCAAAATGTTACATTCTTTACGCGACTTAAAAATGAACGTTGACTCAAACATTGACCATATACTCATAGACCATTAATTATATCTAAAGTAAACAACAGTATCAATACACACCGGTCCAGTTCTATTTATTATTGAAGTGCTCCTCAAACTCAATAAGCATGAGAGCAATGCACTTATGAAACATTTTTGACCGGGGAAAGTACGCCTGTCGAAAGAATGTGCATAGCCCATGGTTTCGCAGAATTCTCGTTGAGTTTTTTTTCTCTTAGACGTTTTCATTGGGCGCAGAAAACATTAAAATTACTTAATTATTATAATATATTTATTATTTTATTATTTTTTTGTAGCGAGCTACCCATAATTCGCAACCTACAGTTTGACGACCACCAATCTCTTGAGCCTGCTTGTATTGATTTGATATGTAGGTTAAGTCTGCTGCACACGACGCTGGTTTTATCGTTTAGATTAGCTGCTTGTTTTCACTTTTAGATTCCAGGCGTGCTCTGCCACTGAATTTTGTGATGTTTTGCATACGTGTTGGCTGCATACGATGCGCGTTCTGAAGCTGGATCTCTAAATGATTTTGTTGCATGCGCAGTAATAGTTCGAATAGCAATGAAAAATGACGACAACGCGATCAAACAGAAGTTTTTCGTCACAGACACTCACGTGAAAAGATATTTTTTCTGTTTGGATCTTGTTCTAAGTCAGTCGAAAATCAAGCACGAAAAACAGCCTCGGTTTTAACTCTGAAATCCAGCTTGTGACCAAGCAACGTAACTCGCAATGAAGCTATTTCCATCCCTGCAGTTTGTACAGGTCTCAGCAGCTAGTCCAGCGACAAAACCAGTAGTCCATGGTCGACCGTTTTACTGTATCTTGAACGGACCCCATCATTCATCCACAGACTTCTCGAATGTGGTACATATTATCTCTCTACGTTAGTCTGTTAATGGGCAGTGTAGTTCTAGTGACCCCGTGACCGCGCTGATCTAGTGACTGTCATCTGTCCACGCCGACAACCATTCATCATACGTGTCTGTGTCTACAGGCGTGCGATTCGGTAATTACGAATAGGTACTTTATCATCATTCATATCCATTTCTCTGCCAAATTCATCACTTGAACTGTCTGTAATTTCTCACTGTGCATTTTACGGTTACATTCTGAAAATTTTCATTTGAAGCAGTCAGAAATCCTGACTGCAACTTGAGAAGATGATTTTAGAGTTCAAAGTAGTAAAAATAATCACTAAATACATCCATAAATGCATCCTTTCTGAATTTGATAATTCGATATTTTATAAAATATGTTTTGCACACTCCCGTATAAAATAGCCACTTTTCATGCTTAAGTAACTGCCGTGAAATGACACATTTAACACTAGTGCTGTAAAGCTGCTTGAAGTAAAATAAACGTAGTCGTATACTACCGTTTCCATAATAAATCATAGTCTAACCGTATGAGAATGCAATGCAGCCTACAGTCCGAAATTATCTTGCTCAAAATTGAACTGTAAAAAATTCTGAAAATTGAATGAAATTGACCTATTTTTAAGGTACGTGATAATTTTTTGACATGCGTGACATAAAACTCGTTGGGTGCTCGTTTTACCATAATGTCACATTGCATTATAAAATAATAATTCACGTACTAGAAACCTATTATATTGACGTATAAATATATTTATTTGTCTGCTAGAAGCCGTTAAAATTTTTGCTAGGCCGACTTGATGAAATGTAACGGAAATAGCGCATAGCGGAAGTAACGTAAAGATATTTTTGTTCTGGAATACTGCAAACAGTTCATTATACGTTACAACAATCCAATAATACAGAAAAAACATAATCTCAATCTAAGTTTTCAAATAAGAAATTTTTAACACGATGTCTGAACTTATCAATTGTTTTTCTTTGGTCGGTTGTTAAAAAATTTGAGGTAGTTTGTAGCTGTCTGTCTTCAGCGTGTTCAAATTTGAATGTTTTAAAATTTTTAAATATAATGAGTTCAGTTCAAAATATTATTTGACAGCTTATACATTTAAAAAAAGTGGGTCCGTGTTTGAAGTTATACTTCTGTGATGTGATTAAAAACTAATTTTTAATATACATAGCTTATTGAAATAAAATCTTCAAAAAGTTTAAGATGAACACACAAAAATTAACCTCAAATATTTGAAAACAGTTTCAAAATTTTATTTTGTGTTTTTTTTTAAACCCCCCTTGGCTTCAAGGATTATTCCCATGTGCCAGACACAAAGTGATGAGGATTAAACAACAAACAAGTATTAAAGAAACCAACACCTTTTCTCGCCACAGGCCCACGCAGCATTAGGATCCCAAAAGTTAGTAAGTGGAGGACTCATATAGTTATACTTTGTCTGGCACAATAATCATTCAATATTTCATATATTTCAAAGTTAACCGTACTTAAGATGTGACTTATGCTAAGGGGGTAGGAGAATTCTTTTTCTTGTAAATGTTGCCATAATTGGTCTGAAGCATAATTATGGCAAGATAGAAATATATGGTTTAAGTCTGCCACAAATGAGTTATCACAGCTACAGATTGGGGAATTTACGACGCCTATTTTAAATAAATGGGACTGAAAACAAACATGGTTAAGTCTCATGCGAATTATTTTGGTTTTGGTTTCACAGGCAACGGAAGTTTCGCGCGCAAAATCTTTGTTGTCGGTTAAAAATTAACTCTCAACGTGCCAAAAGAAGTATAACTTCACAAATAATGTGTGCGTTTTTCAATGGAAATATTAATATGTATTAGAGTTCAGAAGACGTAAATAGGTTCACAAACGACCAATATTCATTAGCGTGCGTTAATAATGAACGTCTGATGATAAAATATATTAAAGGATTATAATTAACAATAAGGGCAGTGACGATAACTTAAATTCACTCGGTAATTCAAAAGCCATAATCACACATACGAGAAAAAAAGTGACACAAACAGCTTCAATTCAAGCATACGTATATATACAATATTTGCTTTTTTTGTCATTTTCCACATCCATCATCGGAATGTGTACTATATTTTGAAAAGCACTATCAGCTCTGAAGGACATTTTAGCCAGACGATGCAACCATTAGTAACGATAAAACGTTTTTTTGTGCACAACAGCGATAGGACCTTGTACAGTCCCAGATGTGGGATGCCTATATTAGTCCAAGTTTATCTATAGGGATGAGTTATCTAGTGTTGCAAAAAAATTACTAAAAACACAACAAGAAATGGTGATTAATGAACAGACGTGAATGAATAAAAGTTTCACGAGCGTGCAAATACGCGCCGGCGTTAAAATAAATTACTCTTGCGTGACAGATTGCTTTTAGTTATTAGTCGACGCTGTGAGTTTACACATTGTCAGATTGCGTATCCTTTTTTATTGTAATTTTTATGATTGAAATATATAAATTAAATTATCACTAAAATATACTTTCAAGATATATTTTATTCATTCCTTTGCCGATTCCATTAAGCAAACCGTACTATAATAATGACTGACTCCTTAAACTTTGATACCTTCCCATAGATTGTGAATCCGACATGTTTTTCGATACGGTTTGGTGTTTTGTGGGTATATATTTATTTCGTATTTTCACACCAAAGGTTCCATCACTCTTCTTGGATGTTACCAAATGTTTATAGATAATAATAATTAATTATTGAACTTAACATATAAGGCCAGTAAATTACAGAGGGTACCTCATTCCAATGGATAGTAGTAGGGAGATGACGTCATCTAGCGAACCTGTCAATTGATATTGTGAGGTTGATAAAAATATGAACGGTCTACCAGCTGACGCTATTCATGGAACGAGGCAGCCTCAGTAATATATTGACCTTGCCTACCACATCTCTTTCATACTGTCTGTGATATTACATCCGCAAAATTTATTGTAAGTATATTACTCATCCCTGCTCATTGTGATAAAATATTCTGAACTGTGGATGCCAAAATAATTATATTGAAATATCTGCGATTTTGTACTGTGATTGAAAAACACCCACGTTCGCATCTCTACCCTCGGCTCTATCAAGTTCATCCATCATTCTGCAATCAAGTTGGCACCACGTTCATTTCATGAGTTCACTAGGAAGTGACTTTTCATTGTACCGAAACAACCCGAGTGAACGTTCGCCTTTATGATACATTCGTATAGAATCGAATCTCAACTGTCTGATTTAATGGAATGATTTACTTTTATATGATTGAAGAAAACTTGAATCGTGAACAAATAACATGCTGTAATCTAAATTCTAAAATATGCTTGTTTCCTCAAATAAAAATATATAACCTAACCGTTTAAGTTTTAATTTTAAAGGTATGCTGCAAATTTCGAATTAATCACTATGTCATTCTTTAGTGATTCGCGAATAATACATCTATACTATTACTGAAAGAGGTAAAAGTTGTTTTTTTGTTGGGGTAATCTCTGGAACTACTAAACCAATTCTAAAAATTCTTTCACTAATAGAAATCTACACTATATTGAGCTATATTTTATTTTACCAAATAAACTGGCTAAATTTGATTACATGGTGGAAGTACAGCAAATTTATAGTGAAAGTACGGGTATATATATTGACGCTGACGAGCGGGGCGCGGCCCCGCGAGGCAAGACTGTCACACTGTGGAGCCAAAGGCTTTAGTACTATTGTCGCTGCCGAATTTCATCCCAATCGCGTGCAAAGCCCCGGGCAGCGACTCGTTAGTAATAAATTAATTTATATAAATTATTCAGATATGCATTCATTACTCCCTTGTTAGAACATATTTGTGAATCAAACATAGAAAGTAAAACAAATATTAACTAAAATTAGTACTTGAATACATTTTATCCTTAACCTTTCGTCTAATAATATAAAATAATAATATATAATATATAAATATAATGCTGAAGATGGGAGCTTAGCTCTCGAAATGTACATCCACTGAATAAAACTGTTGTGGTACGAAGTAACTATTCTTTCTTTTATTTTTATCCATTAATAAATTAAAAAACTAGAATTTAATAGTATAGTAGGTAAACCATTTTTTTAATTATCCAAAATCTGAGTTTTTAAGGCCAAAACAAATTTTGATTAATTTTTGTTAATATAAAAAAAAAACCCGGGTCGCAGTGCCAAAACCCTGCCGACAATATAGTGTATTTGCTAATACAGGCCTTGTGGCTTTATTATGTGAACTTAAGGTGATTGTTGGGCAAAATAAAAAAATTAACACCTTAATACACCCCTTAAAATTACATTTTTTTTAACTACATCATTATTGTCGATCGAACGTCTACACCAAAATTAAAAACACCTTTAAGGAAATAACTCACTATCTGCAAACTAGTGTTTTCAGAAAATTTCTAAATCCGGTCCTGTCGGGCCGATTTTATTGAAATTTTAGGAACACTTTTTAATTGCTATTAAAGGGTCAAATTTCAATTTTGGAACGATTCTGAGAATTTTTTAGGTACTTTTGGGCCCAAAAACTTTTTTCATCCCCTAAAAACCACCCTTAAAATGACCCGATTAGGCCCATTTTAAATAGGCTTCGTGCGGTGATGGATTCCAACATGTGTGCCAAATTTCGTTAAAATGAATTAATTCCTTCGAAAGTTATTGCCCGTACACATATATACCTATATATATATATATATATATATATATATAAATATATATATAAATATATATATATATATATATATATATATATATATATATATATATATATATATATAAATATATATATATATATTATATATATATATATACATATATATATAAACATTTTTAAAAATGGTGCCAACGTGTTTAGGAGGTTATGAAACGTCGAGAAATTTTGGTCCGACCCCTAGGTCCCGCCATCCGACCGTCGCCAATAGTGTATGTTGCCATATGGCAAATACACTAAAAATTTAATCCAATCAATTATTATCGTGGTACTTCTACGAAAAAAGTATTCGAACTTTTTAAAAAATGCTGTTGTTACTTTCCTCGAAGACCACCTTTTATAGTAATTTATTTAAATGACGCATGACGGTGTTTTGCTAATCAATCTTCCGTATCAAATGTTCTATTTAATTTGCAATAATCGATTTCCATTTCTTAAACAAGCAAATTTTCATCATTAATTTCTGCATAAAACAAATCCATTTTTTTTTTTTTGTTATTATTTACTGTACATAAATACACAGATTTCTAAACGACAATTTAACAGCAACTTAATATTCTAACAAAAATTATGCAACGATTGTCAGATTTCGTGCACAAAATGCAATTTACATAACAGTTAACAGTGCGTTGCAAAATTTTTTGCGATATGCTCTGTTACTTTTTGAAATAATTAAAGACAGGTAAAGGTCAAATCGTTAGACAGAGAAAGATTAAAGTGGATGTATGTAATTACATAAATAAATAAATAATAAAGTAAAATGCATTCGCAGAAATATAGTTACATTAAAACTAAGAGGTACTTTAGATCATCAACGTCCTCTCATTACTTTAAATACTAATATTTGGTATATTTTAAATCGAAATCTATAAAGAAATATTTTTCCAAAAACACCTAATATACGAACGTTTAAGAACACTAATTAATTTTTCAATTTGAATATTCTTGATGTTGTTTTTTCAACATATATCTTGTGTGTAGAAGAGTTTTCATTATTTTTAAATTAAAAATATTTGTTTTATTAAATGTTCTCGAATACAACGATTCCAATAGAATGATTATAATTTCAGACACTACAATGTGTATATCAGATATTCTTGGGATGTATCTTCATTTTCGGATATCGATACTTACAATAAAACGTATCTCAGTCTCTCAGATACAAATCGGTATCTACGAAATCGCATTTCAAGAGATTTTCCCAACTCCGAGTAGGGCACAACAATTTTAAAAATTCGTTTATATAATTTATCACGGTAATTTTTTCTTACTTCCGTGCTGGGAGCAATATTTCATATAAATGTTATTCTGTAAGGTAGTAATGATATTGGGTAGTAAATGTATGTTTTTATTATCAATAAACAAAGCGAATACCTAGATAAAAGTAGATAAAAATCAAGGCCAATAGATACACAGGTCACCCCGTTAATGAATTACGTCAACTGGAAAACCATTCAATATGTTTATGAGCAACGCAATATCAATTGACAGTCCACTGTATGGCGTTATCCCGCACTACTATCCAACGGAACGAGGTCACCTCTGTATCTAACAACCTTGAAAAAAAAAACAACAACATATAGTTAGGTCATTCATTGACTACATAATTTAAAAAAAAAAAAAACACGCATTAGATATAATATAAATGCCAATAAAAAAAAATGACGACAACAGATAAATTAAACATCTTTTGAAATTACAGTAACCTTTGTAAAAAACCCGTTTTATTTAAATAATTAATGAACAAGGAAAGCCGTACTCAGAGGAATTTGTACAGTGGAATCTCGAACTACGAACACCTCTTTTATGCGAACGCATATGTGCACCCCAAAAGGAAACCATGTTGAAGTTTTTGAATCGAAGCTTTTTTTCGGACGTTGAGCACTTGGCTGCTAGGGAGTAAAATGAGAAAAAACGTCATGCGTCAAGCGTTCTGTTCACGCGTACTTAGCTATAGTGTACTAATTCAGTTCATTAAATGCGTAGACGCTTTACTTCTATCGGGCGTCACTCCACCCGTTTTTTACAATGATTTTGACTATGTTTTCAGGAACTTAATATACTTCATATAACAACTTATTTTAGAAATGGTTGTAAAAATAGAAGATTTTTGACAAAAGCAATGAAAAATGTGATTTTCCATTAGTAACAAAAAAAAAAAAAAACTTTGTAAGTATTTCATTTTAGACTTAACATAGTTTGCCCCTCGGAACTAACATATCGCGGTCGATTTCACTACTCAAAATATCAAAACTTAAAAATTAAAAAATATGAGAAAATTTTATTATTAAGATTAATTGTATTTACTTTTCTGAGTTTTTTGAGCTAAATTGATGCACGCTGGCTATAAGAGATACAGTAAACTGATATATGAGAAAACTTCAATCAAAATTACCCGAGCAAAGCCGGGTCGTAATAGTATTGCTAAAGAAGAAAGGACACGTCTTTTTGGAAAAAAGAAAAGAATTCCAGTTTTTAAAACCAGTTAAAACAATTAAATTTCTACTTTTACAGTAAGTGTAAAAACTGTTCCAAATTGTTTTATTTTAGCGATCGAAACGAACAGCAATAAATGCTGAAAATCCAAAATTAAAATGAAAATAATTAAGAATAGACTTTAATATAGACGACATTATCCTAACCATATTTTACATATTATAGTATTTGTAATGTTTATTATGAATAATTTCTTAACTACAGTTAATTCAACAAGTAAACTTTATTTTAACTAAAAATCATCCGTTATTTGATAAATCAATAAACTACAAAGATGTAACATTTAACATGAAAGTCCTACTTTTAATATCCTGTTTCTCTGCAGACAGTCGATGACACAGTGTTAAGACTTTTTTATAAACATAATACGCCGCCAATATTAAAACCGTTTAGTCTCTTTAAATGGACACCGCGTGCAGATTAAATTAAAACGCTCTTGGAGTAAATTCTAATTAAAAACATCTGTGTTGAATCAAACGCGTCTATACCTAAGCTAGAATCTAGCTCTCTATGTTTAACCCTATTTGCTTATCTTAACATCTATCAGTGGTTTTAAGTCACACGGGATTTTAAAACTATAGGACAACAAAACGCGTATTGACAAAATGTCACGTCACACTTATTAATGACAAGTCGATAAGCAAGAGTTAGAGATTTACCGACTACCATTCCATTTCTTTAGACAGAAAATGCGTCAGATCATATACCCAACCGAGAATCTACGACAAGCCATTTAAATAGGTAGTGATTAGATTAGAGATACGTAAGGATTTTTAAAGCTATGCATTTCTTCCATCTTCCTAGTTCATTTTTCCCCTCTTACAATTAGAGTTATTCTTACGTTGCTCTGCAAAATTCCATATGAATGAAGAAAAGTATTATCGTGAAATAAAACGCATTAAATGATACGCATTTATTTAAATTAAAAATCTATACTAACGCATAAAAATTTTTATATGTACTATGTACTATGTGTGTTTGTTAGGATTTAACTTAAAAAACTATTTTACGGATTTTTAAGAAACGTTTTTGAAAGGTTTCTTATGAACCCAGAAGTGCTACAGGCTATCCTTTATTTCACAATTTTATCGCAAAGTTGATTAATTTAATTGATTTTTTGATACGTAATTCTTACAAATACATATATAAAATCGCAACGTGTTGCCTTGGCAGACCAGTATTCCCTCTTTTCCCGCGCCTGTTAGATGTTACATGTACATATAAACCGTGACACAGACACACAAGTCATTCGACTTCATATTTCACACGCCACGCAGTGTACAAATTCTGCTCGTAGCTGGAGACTTTTTTACTTCAAAATAAAATGGATAAGTTTAGCACCGTTCTGTATTCCCTTGGAGAATTTTAGAGGATGTTGCTCAGTATGCGTATCTCTGGATTAGATTATTCAATTTAAAATTAGCTTTCTTGTTCAAATGTCGCATCTTATAGTATTCTTAGTCTTTGCTATTAGTACGTGTTGTAGATAAACAGACATACATAAGTATTATTAGTTATTACGCTCTGTGCATTTAACTGTTTAACAAATTAACGCGTTTATGACCACATAAGCTCATCCCGTCGGAGACGCCAACAATATCGACTGAGTACACTTTACATACCGCGGTTGTATTATGCAATTGTACATATAGTTAACAAACACAGCCTGCATTGTTGTATTCCACCATTCGTCGGGAATTACAGACTGTCGACCGGTATTGTTGCCAACATCCCGTGTGTAATATGCGACTGCAAGTTTAGATCATACGTTCCTTTGTCTCTAATCAAAAACTTATTCACTTTTCTTTGGCACGGATCATGGAAAAAATAATTTTCAAAACATACCTACTTTTTATCAACATCTGATTCACAGATATCTGATAGTCGGCTAGTATATAATATATATAACTTTTGAAACCGTTTAGAAGTGGCTGGACGTGGGTTGAGGGCTAGATTTTCGTGAATTAAACTAGTATGTGTATTCTGTTATATATGCATGGTTTAAAATCCAATAGACTCAGCCAGAAACGGCTATAACTCAAACAAGTCTAAATGGAAAAGGCTAATTAAAGATAGAAAGTCATCGTGCAAAATAGGAGACGTGTCAACTCGAAACAGAAGATGATAATTCTAGAGTCTAGATGGAAGACGACGATTAGAGTTGGAATATGTCAATTGGAAACAGAAGATCACAATTTATGACGGAAGATGTCGATTCGAAATAGAAGATGTTAAGTTAAGATGAAAGATGTCAATTTGGGAAGAAATACAACTATTCGAGATTAAAAATGCTAATTCGAAATAGATGTCAATCTAAAATTAAAGATATCCATTTGGGAAGGAAGTCAACTATTCGAGATGGAAATTGTCAATTCGAAATGGAAAATCACAATTTATGATGGAAAAAGTCATTAAAGGCAGGCAGATATCAATTTAAAATGGATATCAATTCAAGAAGAACGATATGGTTTGCGATGAAAGACGACTAATCGAAATGAAAAACGATATTCAGAACAGAAGATGACAAGCTGAGGTCAAAAAAGACAATTCTAGATAAACATCCAGGAGAGTTGACGATCGATTAATTATTTTACATCAGATGAAGTTAACGGCAGTCAACACTCAGCAGTATCCGTACGTTGTCAAGTTGTGAGTTTTTTGACTCTCGTGGGAACGTCACGACCATCTTATTATTCCATCGGACGTACAAACGTGTATGTCGCGGTGTGTCTGTGTGTGTCTATGTTGTGGCGATGCCGCCGTTCGCGTCGTCGTGTAGTCATCAGTTCACAGTGCCCCAGGTCACAGAATCTGGTTCCCTTTCTTGTGGCCAAAACCGACATCAACGTACGAGATTGTACACACTATTTAATATACAACGTGTTCGTTTTCAAAGAAACAGATTATAAAGTTGGGTTGCAGAAAGCATTGTCAGAAAATCTGATTTGACAATGACCTTAGATTGGGACCACACATATTTTTCTATAACAAAAGCACTCTTGAATTAAAAATCGATTCTGCTCGAAAAATGATTGATCGATTAAAATGATTTTTAAAGCATGTACTTTACATAGTTACAATTTTCACTTCAGAACAATATTTTTCTGCGCATATCTTTGCTCGAAACGCGATCCTTTTCTATGAATATCAATCATTTGTTTTCATATGAGAGTACATGACGGGGAGTTTGAATACGACATTAGACTGCTCCTGCGTGTATAAAAACTGTAATATTATGGTCACGTTTTAAGGTCATTCTAAAATCAATTGTTTTGACAATGCTTTGACCCCCGCAGTATTAAACTTTTGCGTAGATTGGAGAATAACCGAGCGTGTAACAATATCCGTGACTCCTCTGTTACAAACCTTCAATTTGTTACTAAAAAATGTAACTTGAAATAAGAGCTCTTTCAATTCAGATTTTTAAGCCCATTTTTAACCGTATTTTTAAGCCTCCTAACAACCAGTGTGGTTGTTTATAGGCTTAAAAAAATATCGAAATAGCAAACACAAATTTAATGTAAATTTACTTAATGATATGATTTTTATTAAGTATTTTCTTAAAAGTAGGTCCTTAGTACTAAAAAATAGTATGATTTTCTTTAGTTGCAAGCTAACTAACCACAAAAATAACTTATGACATAAGTGTTATAAAATATCAGAAAAGCACGAATAAACAACACATTAACTAATTAAATGATGCAGAAGTGAATGTTCGCAACAAAAATTTAAGCGACACGGTGATTATTTACTTCAAGTGTTTATGTTCTCTTTGATTTACAATGGCGTGACGTCATTCGGTGTTTCAATTAACATGGCCGATTGCAGTATTTTATACTTTTATTTTATTAAAAATCTTATTAATCTCAATGATTATATTAACACTGGGTCATTTTTTAGAATCTTTTCAACATATTTTTGTCTCAAAAACCATTTCTTCTTCGATTCTTTTATACTGTCATCATGCCTATTAGATGCTTAATTTTTATGAAAAAAATTATTTTAATTTGAAAACGATTACATTTAATAGCATATCTTTTAATGATTATTCAACTGACGCTAAGAACCTTGGTCTGCAATGTATATTCTACAATACTTCGAACTTTTAAAGAGAAAACATTCTACACTAAATATGTGAAAATAATTATTCTTAGGTGTTTTTTCTTTAGGTTAACAAAAAAATATGTGTTATATTTCAAATATTTTATATTCTGTATATACTATTCAAGATTACCCAACTAGATATACAGTCTACTTATTACAACTTTTTTGGAACACACATAAAAACCCGCAAGTGCTCGCGCTCACTAAAGATTTTTTTTTTAATTTCAAGTACACTCTGTAACGGTCCTCGTATACATTTAATTCATAAAACAAGACAATAGTCCGATCGTGTGTTTATGTACTGTGTGAACAAATTTCCTTTGGCTCCAAGCACCGTCGTCGGTGTCAAAGTCCAGCACCAGTGCGGAAGACATTGTACACACACACGACCTCACGCACGCTCGCACACACACACATTATAAAGCAGTGTTTCACAAACTTTCTGTGTCTTCCTAACCATGTTAGGTTTTTTATTTCGTCTCTTTAAAAATTGATGAGTGTAGGATGAATGTGGGTTATTAGAAAGCAGTAGAAATCCCCAGAATGAATAAAACAGTATACAAGTTTTCCACTGATATAAGTTGTTTGAATGCCCCGCTTTTTGGAACATTGGGTCCCGCCCAATGGACTAAAATGTCAGCAACGATCGTTTTATAGTACTACTACTGAAAATGGAGATGCAACATCTGTCCATTTCTATATTACATAGTCACTATTTTACTCGTCATAGAAATTTTTGCTAAGCTATAAATGCTGCAAAAACTATATTTGGATTCTAATTTTACAAGTGAAGAATGGTATTATAATTTAAGTCAAATGTTCATATTTGACGTCTCCAGAGTGCAAACAACGTATATTAGCAAAAAGTTTGTTCATTGGTCAACGAGATTTCGGCTAAATGGCTAAGCAACTCGTAACCAATTTGTGGTATCATGTTTGACATTAAAATTGGAAAATCTCTATTATTTTTGGGGACGCAACGATCTGAAACATCGCAAACATGTACACACAATTTGAGAACCGCTGCTAATCGAGACCACCTGAGATCGTAACGCGATTGGGAGTTTGTGTTGTAAATGTTCCAGGAAAAGGTAGCACTCCACTGAACGGAATTTGTTTTGCACTTTGCATAATATATTGATTTAAAAAAACAGATGGAACGTGACAATCTCTGTAAAAGTGTGAACTAGATTCTCAATCTATTATTAAATAGTAATAAATTGAAATTATAAATTGATTGTAAACCCAAATGACCGTAGCTTTTAAAATCCCGAGAAGAAAATTTTGAACTGATTCCAATACTACCCATCATAGTAAAGGTGGAATTATAAAATGTAATTAAGCAGTTATGAGTAAACATTGAACAATCTGTAGACTCAATTTCTAATTGAATTTCAAAGTTCATTAACAGTGAACAATAAATAATGAAAATAAAACAAACCAAACAGTTGCAACAATTACTATATTTTAATTGTTACTAAACGTTCTCATTAGTATTTCTCCATAAACAATAGGTACTGTTATTATAAATTAAGACTTTTTGTTAGACAAAACTTTGAACAAATTATGTAAATTAAATACAATAGTTTTGAAAGTTTAAACAATGCAATTGTCATACAACATTATTTTAAAATAGGTAGTGGGCTGAGTATGTCTCAAGTGACAATTTTAATTAAACATTATATTGTTTTCAAAGGTCATTACGCTTTCTCGCACACTTTCGATGATTTAATTATTAAAACTGTAATATTGCATAAAAACGTTGTATCCGTGTGGTTAATTACATAAACGCACCCAAAGCGACATACGACTTTTAAGGCCAATTCTCACATGACGACAAATTACTGGTCATTTTCACGAGAGCGAAGTAACGCGACAAAATTCAACGCATGCCGATTTGCGCACTGTCGAGACATTATACTCTGACCATTGATATTATTATATAAGTAATTCGACTTCTAAAATTGTTTTGAGAACACATTCAAGTTTTCTAGATTCTAAAAAAGTGTTAACACCAGGATTTTTTGTTACAGAACAATGGAATCATATTTGGTGGATGTACAGCGTGTTCGGATCCCGAGACCCAAATTCGGTTCTGGTGGAATTCGCAGACCCAGTGACCCGCCTAAAGACTACTATGATGACGTCAGAAGTAGCGAAGACGTCAAATTAAAAGCTTCGCGAAATCACGAGTTAAATAAAGCAACTGAAGAATTACGGAGAGCGATTCAAGAAAAACTATAATGTGGGGAGAGAGAACTGCTTTTTTTATTTTTTGTACAAATTTTTAATTTCTAAATAATATTTCCTTTAGTTTTACTAATAATATTAATAAAATTAAATATGCAGATTAGAAACAAAAGAGAAACTTCCTGCTTTTATGAAAATAAAATCAAAACATCTAGGTAAAAAATTGTGTATTATTAATCTAAATCAAACAGTAATGTTTGAAACATATGATGACAAAAAATTGACAGATAAACAGAAAAGAATTGGTCATCGAAGTAAACACGTCACCGACCAAATTCAATTTTAAACTTGAGAACAAAACAAGATAACTAAAAATTGTTTGTTAAGTTTAAATTTAGTTTTTGTCAACAAACTTTGAAATTCAGTTTGTCTGAAAAGTGCAAGTTTTCTTAACACAAAATATATCGCAGCGACTGAAAACTTACTATCGTAGTAAATAGAGGGAACACAACGGTTGCTTGTTAAAGCTTACATTAGAAAAGATTTGTTAGTTATTAGTGTATTTGCCATATGGCAACATACACTATTGGCATCGGTCGGATGGCGGGACCTAGGGGTCGGACCAAAATTTCTCGACGTTTCATAACCTCCTAAACACTTTGGCATCATTTTTGAAAATGTTTATATATATATATATATATATATATATATATATATATATATATGTATATAAATATATATATATATATATATGTGTGTGTACGGGCAATAACTTTCGAAAGAGTTAATTGATTTTAACGAAATTTGGCCCACGTATTGAAATTCATCACCGCCAGAAGCCTATTTAAAATGGGCGTAATCGGGCCATTTTAAGGGTAGTTTTTAGGGGTTGAAAAATGTTTTTGGGCCCCAAAATACCGAAAAAATTCTCAGAATCGTTTCAAAATTGACATATAACCCGCTAGTAGCAATTATAAAGTGCCCCTAAAATTTTAATAAAATCGGCTTAACAGGACCGAACTTACACATTTTTTGAAAACACTAATTTGTAGATAGTGACTTATTTATTGAAGGGTGTATTTAATTCGGTGTAGACGTTAGATTGATAATAATATTGCAGTTAAGAAAAAAAAATGTTATTTTAAGGGGTGTATTAAGGAGTCAAATTTTTTTTTGCCCAAAAACCAACTTAAGTTCGCGTAATAAAGTCACACTGCCTGTATAAGCAAATACACTATATTGTCGGCAGGGTTTTGGCACTGCGACCCGGGTTTTTTTATTAGACTAAGGTTCAGTTAATTTGTCTCCACCAAGAATCAAATAAAGTAGCTTCAATACTTCTTTGAAAGAGAGCGTTTATGTCCCTTATTTGACAAGTCAACTTCAAATATGTTGCTTCAGAATCAGTTTTTCGCCATTCTTTTCTGAGTTGATGCGCGATATATACGTCGTTTATTTACAAATCAAAAATTATCAGTTGACTTTTTAAGTCATGGCATCGCGTGATTTTAAAAGTCCGATATTTGTTTCGAAAATAGAGCTAATATGGAACAATCCTCGTTCGGTAGAATTAAAACGAAATCTCAATCGCTTTATTCGTTCGGTCAGAGTAAAATGGGACATCATTCGCTTAGCTCGATCCTTCGTATCACTCAAAGGTAGACTTTTAAGTACCTAGTAAAAGAATTTGTTTGAGTCGGTGCTGGAGATTAACGTGGACAAACGTACAAAATTTACTTCTTTATGATAATAACGTAAAAAATACCATAACATAAAGTAAAATAAAAACGTGCAAATTCCAAAAAGTAAACATGTTGCGTTCATTAACCAAGTAGTTCTATTTCAAAATTCAGATATAAGCTTCAAATTGCATATAAAGCAATATAAGCATTTCGTCTAGTTACATTTAAGACAGCAATTATCAACATGTTTTATGATTTCCGGTTTTCCGGAAGTTTATATGCATGTTTCCGATCACGAAGCTAGTTGAACCTTTAAAAGAAGCCGCACACTTAATTGCTGGCGATTTCTTGTTTCCGTTTAATGCCTGTAAATTTGTGGTAAATATTGCCCCTACCCATGAAACAATTACATTTTTTTATAAAATTGCTAAGTAAGTAATTTTTGTTATATCGCAGTGGTGATAGTTTGTTAAATTTGACGTCATTATGTGGAATACTATAAAGTAAAATGTTGAAAAAAGGTAACTTTAAATAGTAGGGTAAAGGCACCAGTTCTCGAACAAATACTTCTAGTCGACTACAGTTGACAGAATAGAGGGAATGTAGATTATAGACGCTCGGCAGAATAGGCTATTGTGCAATATGCATGTTCATTATATTAAATCGCTAGTTTCATACTTTACCCATAGATACATTATACTCTATCGGTATAAAGAAAAATAAGAAAATATTAATTTGAAAATTAGTTACACATATGTTAAGTGGTGTGTAACTCACAGACAAATTATTATTTTCTAATTTATTTTCCCATTAACAGAGTATATGATCGGTAACATAAGAAACAAAACACTTAAATTAATATAACATAACACCACAAGCTTCTTTATTGCATGTGTTATGTAAGCCGGTTTACTATACGCTGCTACTAGAGATTTTACAAATTACAACGCCTCAAATTATATTTATTGGAATGGATTCAGTATTACTATTTCAATTTTCGATTAACTTACCTCGATTAAATAGAAAAATAAAATATAATTTTCATATCTTAGTAAGTATATAAAAACTATTCCTTTTTCGTAATCGGGTAAAAATGATCTATTGCTGGAAACCGGTGTCTTTATGGTAATAATAAATATTTCAAATCTTACTTTAGTAATCTGACCTGCATATAGATACCCTTTCAATTATAGTCAATTTCTAATTTGGGAATGGACATACATATTAAGATATCAAATAAGTGTAAAAAATAAGCATAAGTATTAAACTTCGTAGCATACTGACGAAAGCGCATTTGCACCCACCAGAAACGGGCTATTGTTTTATTGTTTGAAAATTTAATCACTCAAGTAACGAGAGAATTAAGCTAGTCTACAAGCTTAATTCTCTCGTTACTTGAGTGATTAAATTAATAATCGCTCTTAGCTACGTCACGATAGGCTTCGCGTACATGTCTTAATCTTCCTCTGAGCTGCTTTATAAGTATACTAATACAGATCAATTATGACAAATAATATTACGAAATCTAATTAATCAAAAATAGTGAATACAAAAGAAGTACGTATACAAAAAATTAATCATCCATTAACATGTAATATTTAGTTCTATTTTTTATTAAATGTATATTATTATAATATACTGGTGCTTATTAAAATAATTATACATAATCTAATATAATTAGTGTTTAAAAGACTATTAAATTTAGGTTATGATTTTTGTAGTATTAATTTTTTACGTAAGTTTTTTTTATATATTATAACTGTGATACATGACTTTTATACAGAAATAAACATTTTTCACTCAAAAGCTTTTCCATTTATTTTATATTTGATATATTTATTTATTTACTTAACACTTAAAAGAACAAAACATTGTGCACACAAAATAGAGACATCATACCGTAAGTAAACATCTTTTTTGCCTCCCCTCTCTAAAATTCTACAATGACTCGGTGGTATATAGTTCAGCCATATTCAGCGCTCCTTGTTTAAATATCAACAATTATTGAAGTTATATGTACAGCAGTCGTCGCATTCAAATTTAAGTATTTTACGTCACTAACTTTTTAACAATTTTCCTATATAAAGTCACGTTAACAAAATAGAACACGAAATTGTATTTTTAAACATATTAAATTTTTATTTTTTTACAATTCAAAAGAGATTTTAATTTAAATAAAAAGTATTTGCTTTAAAAAGCGTTTAATTATTGAATGTAGATGAGTTATAACCGATCTTTATACTTAGGATTTGCGTATCCCGCTTGATCTAACGTTGAAGTCTCCGTTTCTATATAAATTCAATTTAATAATGTTTATTATTTAATTCGGTTATAATTGAAAATTGGAAAAAAATACAAATTACGAAAAATTGAAAATTCTATATGAGCAATTTTGTACCGATCACAGATTTTTTACATAAAGCCGCGTTTACAAGATATTAAGTTTCATTTAATAGAACCGACACATTATTATTTAGCAATCTGATCAAACGTATTTTCTGAATAAAAAAATATCTTTTTAAAAACATCAAACGCTCTAATTCAAATGTTTAAAGGTAAACCCCGTTCTTGGTGAATTTTAGTCATAATCCATACAATTTTAAGTTCCTAAGTTCAGCGGTTTCGGCTGTACATTGTTGATTCAGTGAGTCAGTAAGGACACATATTTTCAATAATGGGATTATAGAATATATCCTGAATTAACAATAATGACACAATTAATTCACTTAATTGCAATTGTTTTGAAGAAAGGCGATACTGTTTTGTATTCATAAAAACAACTTATAATACTTTGCAATATGATAGTTGTCAAATGTTAAATTGTCTCAACATTTTATCGTGGTGAGTAATCTTAACTTAATTTTGATTTATTTAAAGACATTATTCTTTTATATGCGTGTACCTTTTTATTGTTCATGAACTTTCTCTTAAACAAATGTGCATTGAAATAAACAAATTAGTTAAATTGGGTCTTGGCTGTCACGTGGCCATAATTTACTTTATTTAAGGTAAGACTCCGTTGGTTAGGATTTACAGTTAACAAAATTTCTCATCTTAAATCAGTGTTTCGTAAACTTTGATATTCCGGAACCTTGACTGTGTCGGCGTCACAACAAAGTAGACATACCAATTGAAACTTCAATACACAATAATTTAGTCCCGATCTCGGAATCTATTAAAGTAATATATTTATAATAAACCACTTTTTAATTCACAGTTATTATTTATTGAGCATAATAATATGTATATATCATTTGTGTTAAGTACAAAAAGACCTAATTCAAAAAAACTAGTTTTTAAGTCGCGAAACCAAACGAGAGAGAATACAATTTAGACTTACGCCAGGTAAAAAAAAAACCCGGGTCGCAGTGCCAAAACCCTGCCGACAATATAGTGTATTTGCTTGTATAGGGCCGTGTGGTTTTATACTTTTATTATGTGAAATTAAGTTTGTTTTTGGGCAAAATAAAAAATTTAACCCCTTAATACACCCCTTAAAATAACATTTTTTTCTTAATTGTAATATTATTATCAATCTAACGTCTACACCGAATTAAATACACCCTTCAATAAATAAGTCACTATCTGCAAACTAGTGTTTTCATAAAATTTGTAAATCCGGTCCTGTCGGGCCGATTTTATTAAAATTGTTGGAACACTTTTTAATCACTACCAAAGGGTTAAATTTCAATTTTGAAACGATTCGGAGAATTTTTTCGGTATTTTGGGGCCCAAAAACATTTTTCAACCCCTAAAAACTACCCTTAAAATACCCCGATTATGCCCATTTTAAATAGACTTCTTGCGGTGGTGGATTTCAACACGTGGCCCAAATTTCGTTGAAATCAATTAACTCTTTCGAAAGTTATCGCGCGTACACATATATATATATATATAAATATGTATATATATAAATATGTATATATATAAATATATATATAAATATATATATACATATATATATAAACATTTTTAAAAATGGTGCCAAAGTGTTTAGAAGGTCATGAAACGTCGAGAAATTTTGGTCCGACCCCTAGGTCCCGCCATCCGACCGACGCCAATAGTGTATGTTGCCATATGGCAAATACACTAAAAAATACTGAATGATTTTTGACTTATGTCTTTTAAACCTGACACCAGAAATATATTAGACAGTCGCGTCAAGAGTTCAAATGCAAATAATACGAAAAATATTTTAAAATTTTGAAAACTAATTGCCAGTCTGAAATTCGAAAAATGCTAATCTAACATCAAAACTGAAAAGGACAAATGAATGTTAGATGTTTTCCTTCCGTCTTAAGAATATGACTGGTTCCGAAATCTGCGGTTTATGAACACTTCGGTTGGTCCTTTTAACATTTTAAATATTGACTGTTATCAGCTGTTGTGGACCAGATAATAATCGTTTGCTTTTGATCTGTCGTACCTATATAATAAAAGGCGAGCATCTAATCTATCTATATAATTAAAAAAATTAAAGAAACTTTGACAGAAATCAACATACAATTGGCAGACAATAACAGCTGTTCGCCTAAAGTAAATTGATCAAACTATATTTTAAAAACTAAATGCGTATACCTATAACATTTATAGTATAGGTGCTTAAAGATCTCTTTTATTCTTCACTGTTGTCAACTGTTTTCATCTACAGTCAGTTATTATTATATGTACCGTACTGACTAAAAAGTAGGTTCGTATCAGCGTCACGTATTTGACATCTGTTATTCCGCATAAACTGACGTATCGGCAGTAATTTCTATTTTTAGTTAAATGGATTTGCCACAGAAAGCGAGTAGAAGCGGTGATCGAAATGGTGATAGCATCGGTTTCTCAAGAGAGCAATACCGGGTTCAATTCCCGATGGAGATCTGAACTTGTTCTGCAGTAGTGGTGGGCGATGTTTCAACTGTTAATTGTTAGTCAAGAATTCAATTGTTTCTGTTTTTAGAATTAACTGGTTAACGTTTCAACTATTTCCTCTAACGATAACAAAACTCAAAGAACTCATGCCACGAACTAAACGAAACCGACACACCTACCACATCTCTAGCGTTCTCTGTAATTAAATTGTAGCTAACAAAAGCAACTGATTTTTCAACTAGCTCACATGACACAATTTATACGGTTTCTTTCGTTAATGCTAAAATCTTCAACGACCCACCACTATTCTCCAGCTTGCTCTTTGTGAAGAGATTTGAAATGTATAGAAGCGACAAAGTTGAAACTATACAATTCAATTATAAGCTCTGTTTTTTTTAAAAGATAAAACACCAATTCTCCACCAACTTCATGTTTACAGTTAATAGACTCGATTACTACGTAACATATACAATTAAGAAATAATATAATTATAATATTATGCTCATCTTTATGTTTTAACGATTATAATGTCTATTGATGCAAAACGAAATTAGATAACAGTAACTTGCAAGTTGTAAATTAATATTCTTTTAATTTCTCTTCGCATCAATAGAGATAATAATCGTTAAACTACAGATTTAAAATAACAGCACAGCATTTTTCTTCATTAATTAGCATGTGTTATGTAATGCTAATCTGCCAATTATACAAGGTTATCAGATACAGAGGTGACTTCGTTCCGTGGGATAGTAATGGAAGGATGACGTCATCCAATGGACTCTGGATTGGTATTGCGTGGTTAATAAAAATATAAACGGTCTGTCAGCTGACGTCATTCAGAAACGAGGTAGTCTGTGTTCCTCTAATAACCTTGCCAATATAATATAGAAGTGGTAGATCATAGGTGAGTGGCGCATTTAACCTATATTTGTCCGGTGCCTGTCCGTGGAAAAATAGATCAATGGCTTTTGATTAATGACTAAGTGAACGAATTCGGGATTTAATTTTTACACTAGCTGGTCGGCGACAAGTACATCCAATAACAATGGCGGCGATACGAGTGAACAGCTGATCGTTAATATTTAGACAGGTATATGTTCAATTTTGATTTCCTTATATTTGAAATGCACCATATTTAATACAAAGAATGTATATGTTAGGCTCGAAGAACGAAAAATATAGCTCACAACGCTCTGTGGTATCTGTAAAACATCAAACCACAACGCGTTGTGAGCTTTTTTTACGCTCAATAAGCTTTTTTGTCTTTTGAGTCTAACAGATATAAAAGAAAACGTGAAAAAAATAGATTATGTAGATAAACATTATAAATATAGTGAAAACTCGAAATCACATAATAAGAATATACTGTATTAGACGATATTTTCATTTTTTTTTTTTAATATTAATCTTTTTCTCTTATAAGCGGTAGTCGACTATACCAGAGCACTCAATTAAATTCTCGAGATAACTTATTTCTTGATAGAAATTATTATTTTTTATTTTAAGTGATTTTAGTGCATGTTCTACTAGCAGTGTTGATAAAAAATTGAAACTTGTGTTTTTAGTGCAAATAATTAACAAGCACAGCAATAATTAAAAATTTGATTAAGAAATGTATAGCAACCATTATTATAAATATTTTTGTTTGGTATAACCAATTCGTATATTTATCGTTTTCGATTTCGTTATAGTGTATCATGTATATTTGTAAGGACAGAGGTTGAATGTTGATATTTTGAGTATGTTCTTTACTCACCGTGTCCTCATCGTACTCAGGTTGGGGTTGATGTAAGGCAGTGGCACTCCCGGACCTGCTGTCACCGGGACTCGAGTGTCTCCTCCCGGTCCCGACTTCCCCGCCCTCATCACCGCTACCGTAATCCTGTCAGTGTTTACAACACAAATATTATACACAAATATCCCTACACGCCTAGCTCTGCCGCTTTATGACTTCCTAATATAAATATAGATCATATCATCTGGGAGTGTTTGCAGTGTGTTGTTTTACGGATATACAGGGTCTATTTCAAAAGTTTCTATGTACTGTACAGTGTTACCAGTGTTGCCAGACGACCTGATTTTGGCAGGACGTCCCGATTTTTAAATCAAAATTAAATGTTCCGCACGGGACAGGCTCAGTCCCGCTTTTCAGGGATAACTTGACAGTGCGTAAATAATTATTCTCTTATTGTAAGTTGCAATTTGTAACACTCACTCCTCAGACTACTGTTTGAACGCCATATTTTTCTAATGAATAAAACTTTTTTGATTTTGATTTCTGTTTTTGTTATTTTTTTTATTCAGAAGACGAATTAAGAATCAACTATTTAACGATAGGGTAAATCTGATTTAAAATATTATATTTTTATTAAAATCCATTTTCTATTCGACTATTTTTGCTATTCATTGTCCCGTAAACGTAATTTGAACTCAAATAAAAAGATAAATATTTAAAAACTTCTGATTAGGTATATAGTTTTTTTACTATGTCCCGCTTTGGACGAAAGAATCCCGCTTTTTTCACTCAAAAAGTTCCAAAATCCCGACTTGGCAAAAAAAATCTGGCAACGCTGAGTGTTACGGACAACTAAAAAGTTATTTTGTGATTTTGTATGAATCTGTTATACAAATCCTATAAAGTCTATTTTGTTTCCACCGATATAAAATAGGATTATATTACGGGTTCTGTTTCCTACCTCTAATAATTTTCATAGTTGTATTAACCCTTCCATGCATCGTGTAGCATATATGCAACATGATATATTTTAAGTTCGTAAAGTCCTCTGTTAGAGCAAAAAGGAACACCATCATGATTCATAAAAGCAACAGCATGCGTTCTATCCATAATTCAATAACATCACATGTTTACCCTAACTTTCTTCAGTTTTTGACATTTCGATATAGTGTGTACTCATCCTTGTGAAGATTTGAAAAAAACTGCGTTTATAGATGTAAGTATAAAGCTTCGTATTGTGTTTTAAGTATTGAAAAAAATGTTTTTCATTGCTAAATGTATGTATAAGGATGTATAAATATACAGTTAATATTTATTATAAACACCGTTTGGCCAATTCCGTAATTTGATGATGTTGCATATATGCAACACTGCGCAGTCATGCTAAAGTGGACTTTTGTGTATTATTTGAAAAACTCACAAAGTATTTTTTTCTACGGAGTGATCTTTACAATATCATGGTAGATTATGTGCATAAATTATGCTACATTGTGTTAATTGTTTATAACAGAATGGATGATGAACTTGTCATCACTGAAAATGGGCGAAGAAAAAGAATAGCTCGCGAACAATTAGTTCATTTGTTGTCTATATCTCTGGAAAGTGAAGACGAATATGAAGACAGCGATGACAGTGTTCAATCCAGAGAGTATTCTAGATGCAAAAACGATAATTCCGAATTATTATCACAAAAACAATTCCGAATAGTGAATACCTTGTGTAATATTGGCGGTAAAATAGGAACGCCTAAAAGAGGAAGACCAGCTGCTCCTACACAAGAGCGTCGTGTAAATAAAAAATTATTTACACCGTTGCCTACAAAAGATGTAAGAAAAGACGCGACAGATCATTGGCCAGTGTGGAATCAAAAAAGAAACAGATGTAAACTTCCAAACTGTAAAGGCAAGTGACAAAAGTGTACTTTTGTCACTTGTCAAAAGTGTAAAATAAATTTATGCTTTAATAAAGACAAAAATTGTTATTGTACTTTTCATGAATAATTATTGTAAAACTTTTTGTTTGTGAAATAAATATAATTCTGAAAAATAATGCGAACTTTACAATCTTTTACTGATTTTATAGTGCAAACTGCAACAAATCGTTTTTCACCTCATTTCGCAATGTTGCACATATGCAACTTAATTTTTTTTTCAAAAAAAAGACATTAATATTATAATTACATTTTTTTAAATATTTTTCCCATTTTTATTAACATTTAAATAAGCTGTGTGATTTTTTTCAATAATTTTAAAAAAATCATGCATGGAAGGGTTAAACGTGTTAAAACTGAAAACTTTTAAAAAATGTCATAAAAAGTATTTAACTGAAAGAGCAGTGTTGAGAAATGTTTAACTTTTAAATTACGGTAAAATAAAAATTTCCTCAGCACTGCATTTTCAATTAAATACTTTTTATGGCATTTTTTAAAAGTTTTTTTTATGCCTTATCGAAAATATTTTGTATTATCCATATGAATAAAGCAATATTAAATTGATTTAACTTAAGGTTAATGAAATCCGCTTCAGTGTTAAGTTTTGAGTTTTTTCCAATGACCGCGCTAAACCGCGGTGTTACAATGGCAACCGAAAACAAACCGTATATTATTTTGCATATGTCAATTTATAATATTTAGATGTAGATTTTACGAAAGTTTCTCTTCTGTAGCGTTTAGCATAAATATTCGAACTCGTAAGGAAACTAAATTTTTTCATGTATTTTGACTGTTCTATTTCTATTAGATTTTATACGAATGGTTTAGAATCGAATCAGGAAAATCGCGGTCTGTGAAGATCTAATATAATGTGTATATTACATTCCATTCATAATATACAAGATCCCACATTTATCTAAGAAGCAATTTTAACTTCGAGACACTTGTATTATTCTTTAAAAAGGCGTTGATATATTTTTGAGTTACGATGCAGACACGGTCGCTATGTAAAAATAAATAACTTGAAAGTTTCAAGAAATTCTTTGTGATAAATTGTGTTGCAATCATTTATATTATTATTTACAATTGAACGAAACTTATAAATCATAAAATAAACTACAATGAGAGAAATAAATAGAACTAAGAGCGAGATAAAGAATGATTTTGTGCATTTTTACATAAAGAACTGCGTGATAGAGATACAGTGAATAGTTGCAAAAATTGTACAGTGCTTTTGTGAAAAATCCAATACTATTTTTATACCAAATATAATTTGGTTTATAAATTGTGTTGATTGCACGAAAAAATTCGAACAGAAATTGATAATTGTTATTTCTTTAAAAATATTATCAAATATTCTTACAACAATTACTATACACTATGTAAACAGAAAAAACGTATATATAGGATATTTTACATTACAGCTCAAATCTTTATTTTCTATACATTTTGTATTTATTTCTGTTCCAAACTATGTTCTACTGAAGATATGTAATTTTGTAATTACTCACCTTCGTTACATACATATTATATTTAGAAATTAGACCGTTGCAGACTCATTTAAAGCGTGCATTCAACACATATTATCTTTTAAAGTCATATTTATATGATATTATTTCGGAAAAATATTCACCTTTTATTTACGAAGCTAGCAATATTTGAAACGATATATTTTCGCGTTCTTACCGATTTTCAATTTTTGAAATTAGATATAATTTTATCTTCGAAGATTCAACTTGTCATGGAAAATTTGTACATCAATAAACACGCCTTCAATTTTTTTATAACGACTAACTCACAGAATATTTTTTATAAGACTTATTATATTTTTTAACAATAGGTATATTACAAAATTATAGTCAAATTTCGTGATTATTTGTGATAATACTCCAAATTTTGCGTGTTTGAATTTAGTATTAATCGTCCAGTACTCTAAAATTGATAATCTAAACACCATTAGAGAAAGTACGAATATTTAATTTTTCAAATTTTTTATATCTTCCGTATTTGTTCATTTCTTTTAATTTTTTACCCTTTATAATACTACTAGTGGGTTAGGCCTGTCTCCGTCAGGCACAATTGAAGTTCAAATATTCAAAATAGCATATTGCTTGTACATATAACATGTACCTTAACATATATTTTAGAAGACCCCCTTAAGTTATGTTCCGTTGACCTAGGAAGTCAAAATGTGTGGATCAAATTCAAATCTGCAGGATCCTGAGTTGTAGTCCCACGCTGGGCGAATAATTATTTTTTAATGGTTTTATTTGTAAATTAAAAATTTTTGACGTAGCATATAGTGAGTAAGGCGTGGAAAAAAACAAATTACACATATATGTTGAAAAACTTACATGAATTAATTAATTAGTCTGGGAGACCGAGCTTTGCTCGGGGAGCTCAATAAACAATATATTAATTTGCTGTGATTTTTAAAATAGTAATCAAAAATGTATATTATGTTTTTTAATTTTTTTTCTCATTTAAAATAACAATTAAAAAAATTGGCAACAATGAAACAATAAATAAAAATTTTCAAACAATGAAAAAATACCGTTAATTTATTTCAGTTACATTTTGATGATACCAAAGTTTCTTGATTATCGCTTAAGAAACTTTGGTATCATTAAAATGTAACTGAAATAAATTAACGGTATTTTTTCATTGTTTGAAAATATTTATTTATTGTCGCAAAAATGATATGTGAAGGTTATGATTTAATTTTCGAAAATTTGACAGTAGTCAAGTTTAAGTTAAAATCGTCATTAAAAATATATATCCGGTTTTCGTACTTAAAAGCAGCGGTGAAAAATCAAAATAACCCGCCTTGAAATTCTTGAATTATTTGTATAGCAATAGGTTTAGGCAGTCAGTGTGTTTAAAAATTCGACAAAAATTGCATGTGTTTATTTAGTGAAATTAAATATGTTACCTACATTGTGTTTTTAAACACTGTGTTTTTAAAATTAATAAGTTGAAATCAACTATTTTCACTTAAAACGAATAATAATATAAAAGCAATGTTTTCTAAATATTGATTATTCCCAAAGGAACTAACAAAATGGTTAACGGTATTAAAATGACACGTATCTAAATACAGTTTTAAGTGCTATTAATTTCAGGTTTTTGTGCTTTTTTTTTTGTTTGGAAAAATGTGTCTATTTTCACTTTTCTGGAGCTGAAATTCTAGGCTAGAATAATGTTTAATAATACGTCATGATATAAAAATAACATACCTAACGCCAATTATTGAAATATTAGTTAACACTATTAACAATATTTCTTCATTTTTATTAAAATAATTTACGTCTTACTTAGTATAACATATTAAAGGGATTCATTTTCAGTATTCTGACACAATTGCTCATTTGTAATTCCAAAACTTACTTACAATATTACAGTATTTTGAAACGTCAAAAAATTATTTTTTTAAATGATTAAATTTGTAAGAAAACGGGGGCTTCCAAGAATAAAACTTATCTAGATCGATTTTTTTATGAGCGCCCAATCTGTAAAAACACATTTTGAATATCCCTTTGTTAGGTTATAGAAGAAATAGGTATGTATTCCAAATTTCATGTTTCATAGTTTCTGCAACAGCAACTTTCTTAAACCTGAACTGTGAATATGTTAAAAACATATTGGACCATAATTATTTCTGGCAACACTGTGACTCCTAAACCTATTTTAGACGCCAAAATGCGGTTTTCGTATTTTCCATACAGAAGTATGGTTTTCCATATGCACTAAATTGTAATATTAATTTTTTCAGTGTTTTCTTTTAACTCACATTTTTTACTGCTATAAGACGAAAAATAATCTGTAAACTAATAACTCACTGCGCACACAATTATTCTACGCTTTTTTCAACTGATTATTAGCTTAATTAAAAAATTTTTAATTATTTGCAAACTTATTTGACATTTGATATCATAATGTTTCTGAGTTTGTTATTGGTAACCAAGGCAACCAAACACCCATTCATGGCCTATTATGTTCTATGAAGTTTTTTCTAAAAACCCCCCTATTTTGATCGCCGGGGAAAAAATCGAAAATCCGGCTACGTAAGGATCTGTCCCGTGTTTCGTACTATAAGTGTGCCAAATTTCAACTTCCTAAGTCTGCTGGGGCCTTCTGGAGGGTCTGGAAAGACAGACGGACATCTGGACATCTGGACATCCGGACATCCGGACACACAATCGGAAATTATATATGTAGATATACTTTCTGCATTTGTTTGTGCATCAACCGCTTTATATAACAGCCGATGTCACAACGACAACTCTTAAAACGCTACAAATTAACATATTGGATACTTCGATGTTTTTTGTTTGTTTCAAGAAATCAATAAACAAAAATAGTGAGATAAAATAATCTAATGACAATTTAAAACATATAAACTAATTTATTTATTAATAGATAATTTCATCATATTATTATTAAACTACTAAGAGAAATTTCCATTTGTTGTAATGTTATTTGAATTTCAATCAATCAGAAAATTATTCTGCCCATCCATTTAACGCTTTTGCGAGATTATCTTAGAGAAGAACTATTTATGAACGCGATTTGATATCTATAATATGGAACCGGTGTTCTTTTTCTACAGTAATTTTGAAATACGGTTACCATTTAGTTGATTGTTTCGATTCCAAGCAAATTTATTTTTGACTATTGAATATACATATCAATTGTTCAGAGAATATTCCTTGAAATGAAAAAAATAAAAAAAAATATTTTGTAATAAAAAACAGGCACAGCAGTGTCGATCAGTTTTCTACTTTTTCTAATCAATAGTAGTCCATAAACGCTTTAAAATTGATTATCTCATACGAAAAACTGCCTATATATTGCTACTGTCGAGATTCGAACCTATGTCTTCTACTTTCGTGAAAATTATATTAGTCAGTTATGCAGAAGTAAGGCCGGTAGTCCCAATCTTCAAAAACTAAAAAAAAATTCCACTAGCGTTACCGTGGTGTAACTCGTAATATATATCCTGCAGTGGCAGTAAAGGATTGGTGTTTAAATCCTGGCATAGTGACAGATAATTTCTAAATAATAAGCCCCCTTTAAAAAAGACTTACAAATAAAAAACATTTTAAGCTTCTGACATTTTAAGAATGAACTTTTATCGCCAAATATTAGTTTTATCTAATAAATCAAAACAATAAATGTAAAAAAAGTATATTTCACCTTTTGAGAATTCCCTAAAATTAAAAATTTGCTAGTCTAATCTAACATACTTAATTTTTTTAAAAGATATTCTCCTTTTTTCGTGTAGTTTCTTCTTACTTGTCGAAGATAAATTGTACTACTAAAAGATTTAAAGCTTATAAATTCTAAAATGAAACAATAATTTTCGAAGTTTCACTAACTACTTCGGAAAATACAGAATAGTTCAAAGAAGACTACTAAGAAGTGACATAAAAGCTTGATTCACAATAATGTACGTTGTCCTAACGTCATGTCAACGCGTTTTCAGAAGCTTACTAAACTCTACAACTACGCAGTTTCCCTTATTTTTCGATTACATTTACAGAGAAAACAACCGCACATTTAAAACACTTATAGTTAACAAAGGCTAATTTTTAATAGATGAATTTATCAATGTTTCGGTAAAAGCAACCAATAAAGAGCACGAACCATATAATTTAATGAATCAATTTCTTCTTAGTAAATTGTTTAAAGATACGTGACTGCAACATAACGTTAACATAACACTGAATCATTGCAAATCAAGTTTCAGATGATTTTATTTCGATGTAATAAAAATAGAAAAGAGAATAGTTTAGTAAAAACTAAAGAAAAACTACTGCAACGTTATTAGAGTTTTGATTAGGATAAATAATGTTGGTTTCATCACCTGAGTTGGTGGTGTCTCCTCGTCAAGGTCTGAGGTGTTGGCCACGATGGCTGGTGGTCCTGTCGTGGGGCGCTGCAGTGGTACACTGCTCCCTCCGCTTTTGGCAGAGGGAGCCGACGGACCGTACCACGCACCGCAACTTGGTGTCGCGCTTGCGGGCCGTCGAGTGAGCCTGATTAAACACATCATAATGTGTCTAATATTTCTTCATTGCTTTGATTAAATTCTGGTTTAATTGATTAAGCTCTAATGACAAACATATATCCTCAGTAAATCGTACAAAAAAACGCGCTGATGAAAGGTAGACTTTTTTTGAAAAAATACTCAAATGATACCAAACAAAACAACGGTAATTTCAAATCCAAAATGAGGCACGAGTATGTCTCCAGTTACCCAACCATACGATATAGATATTGCAAATTATAGGCGCTCGACAATAGAGATTATAAGCGTCTTATCCCAACCCTTTTTAGTGTATTTGCCATATGGCAACATACACTATTGGCGTGGGTCGGATGGCGGGACCTAGGGGTCGGACCAAAATTTCTCGACGTTTCATAACCTCCTAAACACATTGGCACCATTTTTAAAAATGTTTATATATGTATATATATATATACATATATATATATATATATATATATATATATATATATATATATATATATTGAAGAATCTCGTTAGAGATTTTTTCTGTGCTAAATTCCGCACATGAAAAATAAATGAAAAATAAATTTCGTACATTAAACGCAGAAACAGCCCATCCCTAGATCTCTAAGAGATTACTATACATTGATTTTGAGTCTTTCCCATATAACGCCGTGTAAAAAACCTTAGTTTCCAAGTTTTATAATATAAGCTCTTACCAAATTTTCGTATGACATATATTTACAGTAGTATACATGGTATAAGGTACTATAAGAAGTGAGATGGATAGCCGAGAGGTCTAGCGCACGTACTTTTCACACCTTGGATGAACAGGGTTCGGATCTCAGGACCGACGTGTGTGGATGTTTTTTAAATGTTTCATTTTTTACATGATATTTATTTAAATTATTTTCCAATTTTCTTTTATATAATAAAAATAAATTATTTTCTTGTTTTAGTAATTAGTGGTGACAAAAGTCTCGCAAATATCAACTTTTGGATGTGACATTTGTCAAGAAAAGTTCCTCATAAATGTAGTTTGGTACGGCATACGAAAACCCATAATATCAATACAAGTGGTACTCATTTTTGAGGGGTTATATTCCGTTTTGGGGGTTCTTTATTGCGTTTTGGGGGTTTTGTATTGCGTTTTGGGGATTTTATATTGCGTTTTGGAGGTTTTATATTGCATTTTGGGAGTTTTATATTGCATTTTGGGGGTTTTATATTGCAATTTGGGAATTTTATATTGCATTTTGGGGGTTTGATATTGCATTTTGGGGGTTTTATAATGCATTTTGGGGGTTTTATATTGCATTTTGGCGGTTTTATATTTTATTTTGGGGGTTTTAATTGCATTTTGGGGGTTTTATATTGCATTTTGAGGGTTTTATATTGCATTTTGAGGGTTTTATATTGCATTTTGGGGGTTTTAATTGCATTTTGGGGGTTTTATATTGCATTTTGGGGGTTTTATATTGCGTTTTGGGGTTTTGTATTGCGTTTGGGGGTTTTTCATATATACAGAACATATATTTTCAAAATTGTTGTGTTTAATTATTTCTTTATATCGTATAATTTATATAAAAGATCAAACCGTTGAGAAAAGAAAATGGCCTCTTAATTCTAAGAGCGCACATATTTTTATTTTGGAGGAAAAATAGAAAAAAGCCTTAGACTTTGGAAAAAGACGTGAAATTTAAAAAAAAACCTTCGGAGAAGTAAAAATTGGTTCTGTGCTAAATTCAAAGACTTGCGGTGACTCGCTCTCAAGATTACGACTTAAACAAAAAAAAAAAATACAGAATTTCGATGCAGGCAAGAAATTCAAATCAAGCCTGGAAATTCTGTGCTTAAGATGTAGAAAAAAAATTAGTTCCGAGGCAGACAAGGAATTGAAATCCAACCTCGAAATTCTGTGCTCATAAACCTTCAAGAGCAAGAGCAAAAAAAAGTGCACAGATGGCGTGTGCCCAGCTGCATATTTATTTGTCAAGCTACCACTAAAAAAACGCCATCTGTGCATTTTTTTTTTTTGCTCTTGCTCTTGAAGGTTTATGAGCACAGAATTTCGAGGCTGGATTTCAATTCCTTGTCTGCCTCGGAACTAATTTTTTTTCTACATCTTAAGCACAGAATTTCCAGGCTTGATTTGAATTTCTTGCCTGCATCGAAATTCTGTATTTTTTTTTTTTGTTTAAGTCGTAATCTTGAGAGCGAGTCACCGCAAGTCTTTGAATTTAGCACAGATCCAATTTTTACTTCTCCGAAGTTTTTTTTTTTATTTATATACGTATATATATATATGTATATGTGTGCGGGCAATAACTTTCGAAGGAGTTAATTGATTTTAACGAAATTTGGCACACGTGTTGAAATCCATCACCGCAAGAAGCCTATTTAAAATGGGCCTAATCGGGCTATTTTAAGGGTAGTTTTTAGGGGTTGAAAAATGTTTTTGGGTCCCAAAATACCGCAAAAATTCTCCAAATCGTTTCAAAATTGAAAATTAACCCTCTGGTAGTAATTAAAAAGTGTCACTAAAATTTTGATAAAATCGGCCCGACAGGACCGGATTTACAAATTTTATGAAAAAACTAGTTTTCAGATAATGAATTATTTACTGAAAGGTGTATATAATTTAGTATAGAGTTTCGATTGATAATAATATTGCAATAAAGAAAAAAAAATTTATTTAAGGGGTGTATTAAGGAGTCTAATTTTTTATTTTGCCCAGAAACCAACTAAAGTTCGCATAATGAAGCCACACTGCGTGTATAAGCAAATACACTATATTGTCGGCAGGGTTTTGGCACTGCGACCTGGGTTTTTTTCACATTAGGAAGTGATAGATACTAAATGTGTAATTTTCTTTTGTACCTCAAACTAAGATATTGGTTTAGCTTAGAGATTTATGTATTCAACCATCCGACTTAGAAACATCAATATCATCTCCGATTTTAATTTATTGATTTAACAATCCTATTTTTTTTTCTATAGATATAAATGCAAATAAAATTTTGTACATATATAAAGTACTTAGATGAATTAGATTTGTCAGTTTACCAAAAAATATTTAATAGTAACATGAAATAAAATAACAAATCAGCATAATGTATTCCGTCATTCAAAAAAAGAGCCCTACATATTTTTGAAATAATGAACTAAATTTGATATTGATTTAAATATTAATATTAGTTAACATTAATATTCACAAAAATCAAAATTATGCCAGCTATAAGGAATACATTGAAAAATTGTTATATTTTTTATTAATCGTCATTTTTAGGGTGGGTCAGACGCTACTCTGTGGTTGGGCTCACATGACCTCTCTCTAATTACGTGCGTTTTTTATGTCTCAGCAGGATGTATAGTCCTGAATTAAAAAACATGATTCAATAAAAATGAACGAGTTAGTTTCATATTAGAACTTAATCAATAAGACATCTGATTGGACGAAATGTCGATTAAATTAAAAAAGGTTTAAAATTTTTTATATTGTTTTTTTTCAATTTTACTTCAAAATTGAAAATTCTAATAAATTTTTTAATTTCTATGATATTCAAAAACTAATTGTCTTCTAATAAAACCTATTCTAAACGCCAACTGGGTAGCAGAACACTGGCTGGAAAAACATTACTTTTTTAAACCTTTTTTGATCGATATAATATCAGTCCAATCATTGTTTGTTTAAAACTACAAAAAATCCAACAATTTATTTATAATCTGTTTTAAGAGGATTGAAAATACTAATTAAATAATTTAATTTTAGTAATAACAATAGTGCTTCAATCCACTTTTACAATTAAATAATGAAGTAAAAATAAACGTATAAAACTTTTCTTCCATTACTATAATCTATTACTGTTTTTTTATCTTTATATAATCTGCCATAATCGCTAAAAACAAGCATAGAGAGTTAGGAAAACAAATTTAAGTAAAATATAATATAATAATTGGAAAGTTACAAAATGAGCAAAAAAAACTCTTATAGTTATCTCCAGAAACGGCTTTATTCGACGAATTCTGTTCATTAACTAGATTATGGCAAGTTGCCAACTTGAAGACGATAAATGATAGAAAAATTTAACGTAACTGTCTGTTGCTGCAGTATGCTATCGCGTGTCTCATTTGTATCGGGGATACACCTCATTCAATGTTGCCAACAAAAACATATTTCAGACCTATACACTTTTTTTTACCTTTAAAGCTCACATTTACTATACTAGTCCAGTGTAACGTAGCTAATAAATCAACGATGATGGAAAGAAACATATTTAAAAAAAATAGATTTAATAATGTAATAAAGGCACAAACACAAACTCTAAAAAAAGTTGAAATTATTTAATTTGTAAACGAACCAGAAAAGAGTGACATGAAAATTTTTTTCAGTATATAAAGACAAATATTTAAAATTGGCTTTAAAAATGACTTAGTGTAAAATTGTATTTGTCGTCTCGATCGCGAAAATCAATCAAAAATTCTATCTATTGTAAGGTAATAGTTTTGTTTCTGCAGTGGTTAAAACGTCGCAAACTTACATTTCCTGTAAGCGAAGATATAGTTCGGGGATTCATATTATTATTACGAGTTCATTGTGATGCTCTTTCAGCATTATCGGTCTCTGCTACTCGTGATTCTTTTTTATAGCAGATTAAAAATCTAATTTAAACATTCACAAGTTTTCGTATTAAGTCAAAATGAATACAAGTAATGCATAATAAGTGTACCAGTTTAAATAATTTTGTTTAAAACTTTTCCGAGCATAATTCCGATCATCAATTTTGACGGAAAATTTCTAATAAGGAGTTTAACACTAGAAACTAATTAATTATTTATGTAGGTATGTGGGTACTAGACCCCAATAACTTTAACGGTGGGGCCAATATGTTTTTTACACATATTTATGTAAAAATTTTTAATAAACGCAAGCTTCTAATACTTTAATATTGTAGAAACGATCCATAAATTATGTATCCTATTTCAATTTGTTGCTTCTCGTTATGTCTAACGTAAGTACGGTAGCTACCAAGGTCATTGGAGACATAGGTTACTTCGATCATGAATTAAGCCAGTTATAAAGATCGTTCAATATCAATTCACTGGATGACGCCATACCCCCACTACTATCCAACGGAACGAGATTACCTATATATCTACCAACCTTGGGTAACCACTAACAAGTAACAGTTGAGTAACAAAACAAAATCAGCATTGATGAAATGTTTTTTAAAATTTTTATATCGTTAAAATTAATAACTTTGTGCGAGAAATAATTCATATCTTCATATGATTTTTTTTAATTGAGAAAAATATAACTCTTTATCAATAGGAGGAGATCTGAATTGTAACAAGTTGTTACATAAGAAAAGGAGCGTCAAAAAAGCGTTACGTAATTTACTTATTAATAAAATTTAAACTGGAAAATGGGTGTAATTTAATGTGTGTTGACTCAAACAGGAGACACTCTATATAAGTTGTCATTCTTAGGGTTGCGTGTCCAACTTCGCAATACACCCTAGTATTTTATCTTTTACGGTAATATTCTTTAGTATGTTCAAACATAGATTTTAAGGTTATGACACATTTAAGGAAAACATTCAGTCATTTACAGGTTGGTTATAACAAACATCAACTGATGAATATTTTACGTCTCCAAATGTCGTCTCTTACACATGATTTTTAGTGTATTTGCCATATGGCAACATAGTAAGTTAGTAAGTAAGTTTATTTGGTCATTAATTGAGATACATAGTATCTATATGACATGTCATACAAATTAAAAATACAATTTAAAATACAATTCTAAAATACACTATTGGCGTCGGTCGGATGGCGGGACCTAGGGGTCGGACCAAAATTTCTCGACGTTTCATAACCTCCTAAACACTGGCACCATTTTTAAAAATGTTTATATATATATGTATATATATATATTTATATATATATATATATATATATATATATATAAGCGTATATATATATATATATATATATATATATATATATATATATATATATATATATATATATATATATATATGTGTGCGGGCAATAACTTTCGAAAGAGTTAATTGATTTCAACGAAATTTGGGCCACATGTTGAAATCCATCACCGCAAGAAGCCTATTTAAAATGGGCCTAATCGGGCTATTTTAAGGGTAGTTTTTAGGGGTTGAAAAAGTTGAAAAATGTTTTTGGGCCTCAAAATACCGAAAAAATTCTCAGAATCGTTTCAAAATTGACATTTAACCCTCCAGTAGTAATTAAAAAGTATCCTTAAAATTTTAATAAAATCGGCCCGACAGGACCGGACTTGCAAATTTTATGAAAACACTACTTTGCAGATAGTGAATTATTTACTGAAAGTTGTATATAATTTGGTATAGAAGTTCGATTGATAATAATATTGCAATTAAGAAAATAAATGTTATTTTAAGGGGTGTATTAAGGAGTCAAATTTTTTATTTTGCCCAAAAACCAACATAAGTTCGCATTATAGAGCCACACTGCCTGTATTATCAAATACACTATATTGTCGGCAGGGTTTTGGCACTGCGACCCGGGTTTAGAAACCTCAAGAGATAACAGAATCAGTACTAAGATTTTTTTACAAGTCATGATTAATTTAAAAAATATTCTCAGAAAATTTGATTTGGTAAAAATCGAAATTGTTGTTTGATGTACTTATAGCAAAAGACACAATAATTGCAATACTAATAAAACTAGCGTGCATAACTACGAAACCAAAAGAAAAATCTGAAAAATTCTAAATTTATAAAAAACCGCATTTGTGTTTTTTAAAACATAGCCCCTAACTCTCCTAGTTGGGTCACTTTACTTCTAATAAAAGAATTAAAACCCTACACACTTCTTTTTTAAATATAAGTATCGAAATTGTATAAAAAATCAAATAGATATTAAAATAGATAGCTACAGTTTACCATTATATTACGAAACATACATTGTCGTCGTTACATTAACTAATATTGGATTATAACATCAACAATGAATGTTTCATAATATAATAGCAAACTGTAGATATCTATTTGTACATTTAGTATGTGCCCTTACATACTAACCGTAATGAAAATTATTATTATTTAAACATTAAGATCTGGATTCAAATGTAGACAGCAAAGGATTTCAATTAAATTCGTTTCAAAATGAGCTGACGATTTTATCTTAACAAGCTCCAGGTGCTAAGCATATCGGTTATTCTGTGCTTTTATTCCGCCATTTTCATTTGACTGTTGAATAATTTATAAACATAAGCTCTATCAAAGACTACAGACAAGGCGTGAAGTGCCAGGAATGAAACTATATAAATGACTTGCAAAAAAAGAAGGCGCTGTAAATATCTTCTTATAACTCTTGCCTTATATAGTTAAAACTTCATTTAAATTAATATTATCCGCTCTCAGAGAACTAATTATTTTCTGGAGCATAAAAAAGACGTTTAGTATAATTTATATTAAGGTCGAATCGTTTCACTACTGTCATGACGTTATTTAAATAAAACAATGTCTGCGCCTCACCCACATAATCTCACGGGGGAGGTGAAACTTCTTTAGACTTATGAACTAGTTTCACGGGATTAGTAGATTACAGAGGCTGCTTCGTTTCATCTGGCCAATAAGCATAAGCGAGGAAATGACGTCAATAGGCTTCATATTTTGTCAACCTATAATAACAATATCAAAAATGGCATTTAGTATAGTTCACTATAGGACAATGTAAATCTTTTACCTTAACAATTCAAGCTATTGCAAATAATATTCCGTCTTTTAATTTCTGTGACATTTGTTAAACACTGCCATTAAAGTTTACAAACAACAGTCAATCGACAGGTCCGTCGCTTGACGTCATCTCTCCATTACTATTTAACTGAACGAGGTAACCTCTGTAATCTACTAACCTTTCTCGTTTCATTAATGCACTATCCATTTTACGTTACGAAGGTTTCTCTCATATTTCCCCGGCGCGCCGTTGAATCATTTCCTCTTTAACGTTACAAGACAGATCGCTTAAGAAATTTCACTTAAAAATGTGTAAAAACAAACCGTGATTTCTTTTCTGTAACAAAAATTTTGACATCGCGAAATAAATTAACGTTTTATCTGTTAAATTGCACAGACTGGAACTGTATGTCTAGTCTACAGGCGACACAATGTAGACGCATTTTATAACACTTGTTTAAAAAAGTGTTGAATGCATACAAAAGTACAAAGCCGTTACACATGTTCTGTTCTCCTGTTAAATAAAAGAATATCGAATAATGAGTATGCATATACATTTTTTCTTTAGCTATTTTCAAAGCGGTTAATGTGAAAATAGAAATATAAAGACTTTTGTTCAACACTATAGTAAGTTTATCTTTTCATTTACAAAACCGCTCATTTTACGTGTGCTGAAGCGTTGGTTTATTTTCAAAATCAAATAAGATATACGATGTTTCAAGATTGATATTTACAAACGAAGAAGATTGTATCTCTGCTACCGCAAAACTTTAGAGCCTAGAGCCACTGAACAGATTAAAAAATAACGATTTATTGTTTCAAAAATGCAATGTTATGTAAATTGATAAGATAAAGTATTCTATTTTCTATACAATTCCATAAATTTATCTCTAAAGGAAAGATCTATTCCTCAAATCCTCTGCGGCAATCTAAACTCTATGAGGTGGTTTATGGGCCTCGGTCACTTTTTTGAACTAATTCAGTTTTTATAAACTGAAAGATAAAATAAATAAACGATATATAAGTTCAGTTTAACGCTTCAAAATAATTATTATTATAGTATAAAAGAAGACAAAAGCCGATGAATGTGTCGGCCAGTCAGCGAAAACTAGGTTAAAAATTAATGTAAAATTACAGGTACGCGAGGTCAGAGTTCAATACTGTATGTTGCCCAACCCTGTTCTGGTTTGTTTTATATCCGACCTATATCAAGGAGTGTCTTCTTATCAGATAGGTTCAAACAAATGCGTTACAATTTAGGGTTCATTCAAAATAATACCCTTGCCAACATAATGTTCTCATATATTTGAAGTTGCTAATTAACCCTTGATAATTGTGATACCAACTTTTAAATTTATGAATAGCTTTAATACTAAATGATACGGCTTCACCCCACTGATTTTCTAGGTCAACTGCATCAACCATGGATTTTCTTTCATCATTAAACTACCCTTTCTGCATTTTGACGATACAAATCTATGGTTACATTTAATGGCATGTTTATGAAAAATCAATTACTGGTGTCGTTTTAGAAGAAATCGCAATTTTTAGATTTCTTTCATTAGTAAACATTAAACTTAAAATACGTGAGTAACATAAATTGAAAATAGATGATGTTGAAAATACATAAGTCCGATTGTATTTATAGGGTAGTTTTTGTGCGACTACTCTCAGGTTAGGACAGAGTTTTTATCGAAATAAATATTAACTCGACTCAAGGCCCGGGTAAACACGAATAGGCTGCATATAAAAATATATATAGAAACTAATTCCTTTTGAAAATAAATTATTTAAGTAGTTCATTGTACACATATCACTGTGTAGTATCTAATATTGATTTTAAGTAAGTAGATACTGCTATATTATAATACTATTGTAACTAGAGTGGTTTAAACCGGCTTGTGTTGACAAAATCCGGATTGGAATGGATCGTATAGTGTGAACTGACCTTGACAGACTCGATCAATTTAATCTGAAAATTTCTGTGCAAGTTGATTTGAGCGATCCCTGCATGAAAATATTCGGTCGAAAAGTATGGTAAGTTAGTGCGGTACCCATTTGTACCACCTGACAAATAATATGTGTGTATAATATAGCAGAATAAGACGGATCGAGTTACGTCCTATTACAGTATACATATAGTTCTTTAGGATTACATGTGGCTGTCTATGAGTTAATATAAAAACAAGTTGACAGCAACTAATGTAAATAAATGTGCATACACCTTTATAAAAGGATACATTAAAAATTAAATGTAGCTGTGAAAAAGATCCATTTTCACGTTAGTCAAGTTCCACAGATTTTCCCTTCCTATTGAAAGTTAACAGATTAATGACTTCCTTTAAAAATATGCGAGAGCTACTCTTTAGTACGTTAAGTAATTTGTGATTATCCTTCTATGTAGTTTTGAGAAAGTTGACGACTATTGCGTTATAATTTTCAGTGAAAAAGCTATTGTTTGTTGGCTACCAAGTACCCCATGAAATTTCCCAATTGCTTAGGAGGGTTTTTTTATATCCAGTTGCCGCTGAGATAAAATTTTTATCGCCTCGTTTTAGCGAAATAAATGTTGTCGAGTTTTGGACAAGGTCGAGATTAAATCATCGAGATGAAAAACAGCCTATAAGAAATTTTCGCAAAACTGTGGAAAACGAAATAATAATAATATGCCAAAAAGAACACGAGATGGTATTTTTGATTCCGTTTCAATTTTTAATTAAAAATAGTAGTAAATCAAAAATATTAATTAGTAGGTACTAGGTCAAGATAGCCCTGGCAGTTGGAGGAGCATATAGACGCGGTAGTTATGTTAATCCAGTACAGAGACTCAATTTCCGCTATTCTTCTAGAGATGTTGTAAGAAGATTAGAAATTATAGACGCTCAACAGCTAAGGTCATGTACTGAATTATTGAGACGAAAAAGACAAGCTCAAGAAAGTCACGAAACAAGAATAAAAAACGAGAATTAGAGTTACCATTTCTCGACGATCTGCGACGGCAACACTAATTTTCTAACGTAACATCGTAAAAAATATTATAGCGCGGTTATAAATAAAGTGGTAGTTAATAATTGAAAATCCTCACAGAAACTCCCTAAAAGTGTTTAGTCTTTGAGATAACAGCTAATTTATAACATAAGTTGATATTATCGCAAAAATAGTGCTTCTGGTAGAAGTTGCCTAAAGGCGCGTTTACACTCTATGAAGTGGAACAGAAAAGAACCCAAAATAAAAATACTTTTCGTTAGAAATTTTGATGTATCGCGTAAATGATGCTTAACTTAACTAAGATGTTTGATTGTGCTCATTGAAATGAGCGTAATTCGTTCTACAATAATTTTCAATTTCAAAAATATAGGAAATTATTCGATTTTTGCGACTTTTTTAAAATATGCACCTTAAAAACCGACCAAGTTCAACTATATTGCTCACTTTTCAGAGAGATTTTCATTGGAGAGAGTTTTCGCTGTATTATATTTATTATTATAAAGATCGGTTAATAAAAGCCATTGTAAAGACCAAGTAAAAATATTTCTGTCAAATTAACGCAAACGTAGCTGCAGGAAAAGAAAGTAGTATACCCTACATCTACAACAACAAACGAAATTTAATCACCTATGTTTACAGTTCGGCTACTTAAAGAAATAAAAATTTAATTTACTTTTCAAGTTGAACAGTTTATACACAGCTTAAACGCAAAAGAGTTCAAAGAATCTAGAATAGTTCTATCTCATTCTAGCATAATGCATTACGCAGTGATATAGAAGGAGATAGAGCTCGTGTTTTATTAACACTTCTATAGTCGAGTTCATGTAGGTACTTTTACGCAATAATACTGACAAGGGAAAAATTACAGCCATCCATATACAAAAAGGTACTCGAACCAAACTGCCATACATAGCCCAAACAATAAGGACAAGACCGACTGGGCATTTTCCCAAGTTTTTGCCGATAATTTATTATCTTCCATAAAACGTTTTCAGCTGCTGCATTTTGGTTGGATTACTCTTTTATAACGACTAAAGCCAACGTATTCAGTTGTAAAAAATATATAGTGATATATAGATGTCAAATAATATTGCCATCAGTTTGTTGAATATTTCTAGGATAATTAAAAATGGCGATTTTTCTTCTAGACTAGACGTCTAAGGAATTTTCGTATGTAACGTATTAAGAAAACTGCATTCATCAAACGAAAATGTGTGCATAAAAATCAACAACACCGTAACGTAAATAAGCGGCATCCATTTACTATATTTATTTTTATCCTAAAGCGTTATCGTGGTTTATCTATTAATCAGAAGTTTCAAGTTGTAATTTGAGAACTACTTGAAATTTATCATTAAAACAACCATATATTGAAAATTATAATTTGAAAGTGTTATTGTTGAAATTAATATTTTTTGTACGAATAGCATACGGCAGCAAAATCAATAATCTTACGCTAACAAAGTTATCTGAAACATTTCTGGAGAAACAAGTTTTTTTGGAAAGTGTTTTGTCTCACCTAGCAGTCCTGTCAGCGACAGCCAAGCCCAGACCCGAGTCCTCACTAGGGGATCGATATTCTGGATCGCTGTCACCATGTCCGTACCCCAACTCGTTGGAGTAATCCTGCAAGTAGCAACCCCCAACTTTTACTAATGATTTCTATTGTAACGTTTATATACCCATCGCTTTTGAGATCCTCAAACTTATCTAGAAGTATCCAAGTGTGTAGGCTTTCACGACCGGCGTTGCTCAAAATCTTCTTGGCTTGTATGTCGTAGTCCTTTGATGTTTCTACCTGACGTTTCGTCTACAACTGCGGTAGACATTACCAAAGGCGGTGTAACAGCGGGCCAAGTTTCCTTCTTGGAAGCTCACATGTGTCGATGACTAGTGTTCTCTCTTCTTTTATGTTCAGCGTGTTAGTGTTCTCTATTCGGTCGTAGAACAAACTACGACCGAATAGACACGCACTTGCTTGTGAGTCTCCACACCGCTTTAGATAATATCTACCGCAGTTGTAGACGTAACTTAAGGTAAAAAATCGATAGATCAAGCCTACAAACCAAGAAGACTTTTATAGAAGTAATTTTTATTTACAAATAATGATGTATTATAACTTTAAATTTTCATGAAATCAAATTCAGTATTAGAACAATCGTTTCAAAAATAATATTTGAAGCGTATGAGATAGAATGTCATCGAAATGCATTATGAACTGATGCGTCTTGTATAAAACTAAGCTAAACGCCCATCTAAGGCTGCACCTATGTTGGACTCGTATTTCTCCCTATCCGATATCGGTCGACATTGGAAGGAAAGCAAACACCACGATTATAACGTGGATGCGTACATTGGAAAGGGAATCTCGATATTCTTTCGAATGTCGGCATCTAAATAATAATTGTGGTGTTTGTTTTTTCTTCCGATGGCAGCCGACATCGGATCGGGAGAAATACGAACACTACTTATTCTTCCAGCACTTGTCTGATGTCTGTTCCGTTTTTAACGTAGTTTATAGATTACAGTGCGCATTGAGTTTAGCTTTATGTAACACACTACCCTCTTAACGACGTTTTGTGTATAACTTTTTTAAACTTATCAGTAAAGTGAAATATTTCATGAAATTATGAAAGTTACATCATTGACTTTTAAAACCGACAGTTTTAAATTATTTAATTCAGCTAGATATCAAATTTTTCAACTGTTACCACCAGCCTCGAAAAAACCTTACAAGTATTTTGTATTTAGCGATCGCTGTATTGACATGTTTGAGGTTATTGCTCACTTCTAAGAAATTTCGCTTGCAAGGTGACTGTAATTTTGCAGTAAATATAATTCAAATTTATTACATCTTTGTCAACTCAAATTGACGTATTTCATTTAAAATTTATGTCACACAAAATTCTTCAGAATCATTTTTAAAAATTAATCACACGCATATTCGATTAATACAATGAGAGATTCTCGCAAAGATTCAAATTCAAATTCATGCCAAAACCATTTTAAGAAAATAATTCAGTAAAAATTAAAATCATCGATATGCGTCAGTATAGCCGGCGAATTTTTTTTTTTTTTTTTGGGTCGATCACTTGAAAAACATATATTGTAAAAGGTATTAAATATAAATATGAAAATTATGAGCTTGACACAATTTTTGGGTACGCTTAGCCCCACCATTCTACGGTCAATGTACGTCAGTTTGATTGCACGCTAGAAATTCTGGTATGAACTTGAAGTTTACTATTAAAACCGAAAAGAAATGTGCATTGAAATTTCAAAACTAAAATACACATTTACAAATCTCCAATTTATCTCTTACTCACCGACATTTTCAACAAAATTACAGTATTTGCAATTAAAAGTATTTGCATGTTTTTAATAAAAAAAATAACCACTAAAATAGTCGGTTATTTTTTGTAAAAATAATTGTAAAATAGGTTGTAGCTTATAACGTCTAATGCAGTATCATGTAATCAATTATACCAAAAATGATCGAACTCGCGTGAATCGTTATCATTGCCCCCCCCCTCCGAGTTTCTCTACTTTTCAAAGAAATATTAAATTTTCAAAAAAAAAAATATAAAAAACACTTAAAGTACACCTAAAATTAAGTTTTCCCACCATATTTTAATTAAATATCTTGGTTGAAAATTTAACAACAAATTTACAAGTTGAAAAGTTCGTCCCATAATTACCTTATGCTTTGGTTGACAGTAGACTTCAATTATTTTCATCAAGAAATATATAAGAAAAAAATAATGAACGAATCTCAAAAAGCGATCGATATAGATTGAGAAATAAAATAAAAATCATTTCTACAAAATGTAACAAGAAGGCATCGTCAGTAATGAAATAGAAATAAACTACTTTTGTAGAAAGTAACAACAATAACAAAAACAATAACACATCTACTGTACTCAAGCATCAGGCAGAAAGAGGACAAAACACTTGTAAATATATAATAAAGACAAAGATAACAAAAATATTTATAATATAACAATGTCAAGTAACTTGTATAAATATAAACAAGAGAATGTATGAATTGCAAGTTTACAAGCTAACAAACATTTATTCACTTAAAGATAAGCTACACAAATATAAAAAGCAAACTTTGTATGCAAAATTGTTTTATAAAGGCCGATTGCGGTAAACTCAGCGTTAATAATATTTTATTATATAAATTAAACAATTGAGTTAGGATAAAGTGTGTGTGTTTTTAAGAGGAATTACAGTAAAATTTAGCAAAGTCTTATGGAACTAATAGAATAAAGGACATCAACACAGGGCACCGATCAAAGAGAACCCAAAATCACTTTATTCGTTCTATCTTTAAATATGGCCCAAAATTCTAATTTGCCTAAGGCGCTATTAAAGTTGGGATCTTCAAGTTCTTTGACTTTTAACCGTATATTATCTTTTTGAAAAATAAATACCTAAATATTTTTATTCTATTAACAAAGTTGCGTGGGATTATAATTAAAAAAAATGTAATTAATTTTTTTAATTAAACCATTATGACAGTTTTATATCTACCATGATTTCAAAAATATTTCTCAACAAAGCTCACAGGGTCCTTGGCCAATTCTGCAGCTATATTTACGTTCTGAAAATAATTAGAGGAGCATCTAATATGAATTTATTCAAAAACTATCAATTTTCATTCTCATGTAACTTTGCGAAAAAATCGTAAACATTTTTCGAACAAAGTTATTATAACGGGAAAAGCCTCAGTTTTCAGTCCCTGTCACTTATAATTGGATTAACTATAACCAATTTAATTATTCTGAGTTAGCCGCTTGACCGTTAGTTGAAGACCATATAGATAAATTGATGAGATATTATAAGCAATTAAATTATTTTGGGTCACCGGCTTGATGGACCGTTGAAATCTTCCATTCATAGATTTTAAAACGATAATATATTAGGTCCATTATTATGAAAATACTAAAATTAAAGCATTTTATAGAAGACATTTTTTTATATGAATGAATGTTTCATATAAAACTTCGTTTGCAAGATAGGGAAATAAAAATTTTCGCACCAGGCCCAAGATTTCCTTTCTCAACATTTTTTGTTCATTTTTATAATACAATGTCTAGAAACAAAGAAGTACTTAATTTTCTGAAAATTTAATATTTAACAGATACTATAGATAAACGCTCCGTAACTAAGGCTTCTGATATCTGCTATTAATATTTAAGGATCAAATATATTTAAACTCAAACAAATGATATTCCCTGATTCAGGTATTTGTTCTTTGATCCTCTGTCCTACTATTTTCATCTCTAAAAACAGTGGCGTAACTAAAATTTTAGGTTCCCGCCTTTAGGGGGTGCCGCGGCAGTTAACAATATGGAAATGCAACACTCGACAAAAGTATTTATTAATTTCAAATCATTTTTTTTAATTTAGTTGCTATCAAGTTTTCTTTTATTTTTCTAAACAAAATTTGCCAGTAGTCCCAACTTTTTAGTTACGTTACTAATACAAACGTATTTGTTAGATTGTTTTCATCTTTAATCGACTACTTCATTCATCTAAGGATTTTTCTCGACCGGCTTAGATACCTGAGTAATACATACGCTTAATGAAATGCAGGTCGGAAAAAAATATTAAATTAAAGAAACATATTTTTTGACAGGAGCAGTAGTTTTCAGATAACTAGTTCTTTTGCAAAACTTTTGAAAATATTAACAAAGTTATCAAAATGGCATCATTAAAAGATGAATTGCGTTAGTAGAGTAAAATGGCATACTTACAATTGAGAATAAAATCTCCTACAAAAAAGTTCTCGGTGGTATTATGCCTAAAATCATTAGTTATCTGAAAACTTGGATTTGTGAATAAGTACAATTTTTTGGCATATAACGTGTCGCTATTTGTAGCGTACAGTTACCAGAATATGAAAATAATTTAATTTGAAAGAAACAGATAAATAATTTGTATTTCCTGTGATAAAACTTTTATACACAAACCACATTAATTGTCAACTTTAGCGTCGAAAAAAAGTTCAGAGATAATTCATCTTTTGAATGTATTTTTTTTTTCAAAGGGTTGCTTAATAAAATTCATATATATTTCATTCGAAAAGAGTAACATGCCCTCAAAACTTATGCAAATTTGAAAATGTTAATTTACTTTTTTATATGGAAAAAGTGAACTTTGTGATGTTATTCACAAACTTCACATATTCCCGACGAAAGTCTTTTAAAATTATATTTTACAAAATTTTCAAACAGTCTCTAACTGTAGAGTGTAAATGTTAAAATAAATAATAACACTTTCATATAAAGTATAATAAAATATACCCTACTTAACAAAATGCACTTTAAAAGTTTCTTAGCTGTTCAAACTTTAAATAAACCGCTTTTTAAACTTGTATCGTACAACATGCTTAAAAATTGAAATTTTTTCAAATTTCATAGAAGATTCATGCAAAACTCTGTTTTAATAAAATATTTTAAATATGTACGGGTTTTAAACTTTCTGTAATGCATGCCAAAATATTTCCGTCAACAGTTTTCGTTGCATTCTCAAAAAATGTAGAGTAAATTTTCGAAAATTATATAAAAAATAATAGAATAAAAATAGAATAGCAATTTTTGATCACTTATTACTATTTTTTGAGTTAATTTATTTATTGAAACATTGGAATTTGCCTATTTTTAGAAGTATATTTGTAGCTTTGTTCTTTATTGACTTAATCGCATCAAAAATGGATTTGAACAGGAACCGAAAATAAATGTCACACAGTAGACCAATAAATTACAAAAAAAAAACAACAACAATTTAGTCGCTTCTTAACTACGACAAATTTATTATTGGATGTATTTTTCTAAGCAATGCTCGCATATCAATAACGACTAAACAGTTCTGTACTCAATAGTTGATGATTATAAATTGCTCTTGAAAAGTACTTCCGTTAATAAAATTTTTAAACAGTGAATAGCCTGTTATTTCCCATCAGAATGCTCTAGTACGCTTCAATAAATGAGCATAAATTGCAATGCTGAATGTCAAATCATTTTCAAAAATCAGTAATAAGTTAAATAATTTTATAATATATTCAAAAATAAACTGTTAACGTGTTTTTTCACCATGTCGAAATATAACAATAGTCAGTTTAAAAATTAATACACTATTCGTAGATATAATTGAATTAATAACTCAAATAATAGTAATTTTTATATGTGTTGCAATAAAGGTTTAATATTTTTCAACTAATACTAGTTTTTCGAAAACGTACAATATTTCTATATCTGATCAGCAGTTTTAATTATTTCAACATGTTTAGTAACTTCGTCAAGGTCATCTACACAATGCACAAAATCATAATTGGGGTAAATAGAAATTTCAGTAAGCCTACGTTTAGCAGTTTCTCAATGTAGCTCAAAACTATAACTTAGTGTTTGTTTCTAGCACAGAATTTCGTAAATCAAATCCAGTAATATTGGATCCAGCCGATTATAATCTCAACAAAGTAGGATCAAAACAGCAGTTCCCGATCTCGCATCTATTCGTCTATTTTTATATATTTTAAGTGACAGAATAGATTACATAACATATTGAGGTTTGACATACGGACGAGTTTAGGTGAAATGTAATGTCGAATCCGCCTTTTTTCATATAAAATAATGCTAACAACAAGTAAAATGTAACTTGTTTATGGTTTAAATTTTTGTCGTATTTTTTTATATCAAATCCCAATTATGGCAAATCCCAGTGATGACGTAATTAATTCAAAACTCGATTCGAAGAAAAATGGACACTTTAAATTGCAAATGTGTTACACATCACACATGTGCAACTCTCTTGCAAACTAATGTGTCTAATTAATTTCTCCTCAAATTAATAGAGTTATAGAGTATATTATCAGCAAAAGCCAAACTAAAGATTTAAGATTATAGTATTGTTTTCTTTATTAGTACTTTATTTTGTCAGCTAAAATATTAAAGTGTCGACTACAGACGTGTGATCGGGAACCACCTTCCTTGCTTATTTTTTTAAATGTTTTAGATTGAAAAAAAAACTCTCCGTCGCTTAAAAACTAAAAAGCTAAAAGTGTTTCTAGGAAACGGATTTCATATTCAGCTAGAGAAAATTTGATTACAAAACTCAGATACTTATTTTCAGTTGCGTACACAGGATTTAAATATTTTGATAATTTTATTCAGAAAAAAATGTTTGTAGAAGTAATATTTTTACGGTGTTAGTAGATCCAAATTTGATGAAAATCAAAAATGTTTTAAACCAGTTTTAGCGATGTGAATTAAAACTGTATTGGTAAAAAAACTTTCAAAAGATTTTTAAACGATAAATTGTTGGAAAAATTTTTTTTAAATCCTATTTAATAATCTTTTGAGACTTTATTTAATAAATTGAAACTACTCTTGAAGACAATCACCACATTTATAAAAAAAAAATTGTTTTCGTGATGGTGGCGACGTTCGCCCTTAAAAATTAAATATGTTGTTTTTTGAATGAAGATTTTCAGTTTCACTCAAGATTTACCACTGGTAATAATTAAACTATATTCGTAATAGTTCCCGTATTTTTATAAAACGGAACGTTGGAAAATATAGAACGCATTCTAAATTATGTTTCGATAACTTTTACACTCGCAGAATATTCATTAGATCCGGTTTTTGACAAAAAAATATTTCGAAAATTTACAAAAGTTTTAACTTAATCATAAAAATTAGAATCGGTTAGTTTTTCGTAAATGTAGTTATAAATAAATTTGCATATTAAAAGACAAGTTTTCGTTATTAAAAGTAACACACGCTATAATTTGACCCCATAACGAATACGGCCGGTTTCCCCTATTCCCTCTACACACGTATTTCCTATATTTTATGGCGCTTTTGTTACGACTGCCAGTGAAATTCGGCTTCGTGGTGAAATGCTGCGTACGCTACTGTTTATGGTGAGTGGCAGAGGTTATAAAATAGCAGTATATATGTGTTGAGTGCTTTAATAAGAGGGTTGTAAAGTGGTGAAAAAACGCAGCTAAATACAAACAAGGTGAGAAAGTGTGTGAGAAATACTGATATACAAAAGAAAGGATGTCCTATTCTTAAACTCATGATTGTTTCTGTTCGCCTGTTACAACAGCCCAAGATGTCACTGTCTTTAAATCACTTCATTTTCGTTGACTTTTAAAATCTATTTTTTTACTTAAAATTTTCTTAGCAAGTTCCTTCACAAACAATAATCCCTTTTCCGTCACGACTTACAAAATTATAGGGTAAAGCATCGTTTCTCGACCACCGCATCTATGATCGAATTTTATATTTATAGTTGACGGCATAAATTATTACATAATAATTTTATGTAAGTAAAAATATATAATGTCATTATTTTTAATATTTAGTTTCGTAATTTACCAATAAATTACTCTATCGATATGAAGATATATTAGAAAATATTAATTCACAACTGAACTACAAATCTGTTGCTCACTTACATATTTTCCAATGTTTCGTCGCAGCAATAGAAATATGAAACTTAAGATTTTAAGTAATAACATTACAATTTAGTACTAATTATCTTACATAATAATCAGTTCAGTTAAATATAAACATAATCGTAATCGATCACACTTACAAGTGATCGAAAAACGATACCTTTACCTTACATAATTTTATTTCGGCGCCACTGTACAAGATTCGCATACAGTATTTTTTCAACCAAATTTTAAAAGCCTGTCTTTCGCGATTGACGAGAGATATTTACTGTTTACAAAAAAAAAGACAGAGTGGATTTAGAGATTATAAGATGCTCGACAACGTACTCTGGACATTAAAGATAACTATATGATAATATCGTAAGAGAACAGAAACGAACTATGATTTCAAGAATAGAACTCCAGTTTAAAGAATACGTACTCGACGATCAAGAGCGAGTTTGTGACGTAACAATGCTTGTCTTTTAATTGTTGACAACCGTCTAATTAACATATAAACATTTAATTAGAAATGAGTGTTTATTCATTCAATTGTCAGAAACAGAACTGTTGGGAAAATAAAATTAAAAGTCGAAAGATTATTTTTAAATTACTTGAAAAACAATTTATTTCATTTCACAAATGTCACTAAGAAAACTGAAGAAGAATAAAAAAATGATAATCAAATTCGTGAAGAAGGCAACCAAATTTAAAAGCAAGATTATTTCAATTGTTAAACTTTATCTCACTTTTCAAATGTCTAGTCTTGACAGTATTTTTTGAGATATATTTCATATGAAGGAACGCGATATTACATTCCAAAACGAAGGTGTTTTGTATTTTTATTATTTTCACTTGAAAGTATAACATAAAGGAAAATCCGACTATATTAAATTTTTTTAAAACTTTTTATATCAATACAGCAATGCAGCATAGGAATATTATTAGCGTATTTTTCGCGAGCATTTCTCGACATATTACCAAAATAGATAGCATCATTACGTCACGCAATAATAAAAAATTAACAAGAAACAAAATTGTATCTTCAAAAACACTTACCGGTCCTGGAATATCGTGAAGGCTGGACATTAAAAGGCTATGATTGGTTGTGTCCGAGAGAAGTCCTGGTTTTCTCTAAAAAAAAAAAAATGATTTTCAAAATTAAAACACGAAACCGTGATAGATTTCGAAATGGAAAATATAAAAAAATGCTCCCATGGGTTTAACCCCAGTCTTAACAGAAATGATAGATATTTGGAACTCGGAAAGTTAAAATAATCAAAATCAAAAAGAATAAGAGATATTAATTTAATAATTTTTACATTTTTTAAATCTAACAATTTTAGTTGTATAGCTTTGAATGGTATTGTGAAGAAAGATTTGAATAATAACTCGGAATTTTTCTTTTTTCGATTTTAAGATATTCCATTGTTTATAGTTCTCGCCGATTTATTCATTTTATGAGTCAAAACTCTCAGAAATGGCAGAACATAATTCGTAGTATTTGTAGTTAAAAGAGAACGGAGATAAACGAACGTAGAGGTTGCATCACGTTCACCTTACAACCGGTATTAAAAATCTTTTCTAAAAAAATGCACAGTGTTTTTTATTTTAATATGTTCTACAGATATTTTTGAAATAACTGCATTGTGTAATACAGGCCTAAAAGTCAGTATTACACACTTTCAAAAAATATCATAATTTGTTATCAAAAAATAATGAAGTGGAAATATGAAATGGTGCTAGACTGAAATAATCTTAGCTGATGCTGGCCGTTAAGAAAAAATTATATCACTTGAGAAAATACCTTTCTCAGATATTTTTGATTGTGTAATAAACTGAAGTCGAATCATACAAGCAAAGATTTTTTTATAAAATCAACTCTTCTGTAAAAGTAAGAATATTTTTAAAAGAAAATATCGCAATATTATAATGTTTTATAAAAAATCTTTAAATTGTCGATCGTCTATGAGAGGGTAAAACGTCTACAATATAATATCATCAAAGCTCTTTTATAAAATCGACAACTCTTTGATAAGAGCTCTAAGAGAGCAGAAAAAAATGTTAAACAAAACGAAACCACTTGCGATTACAGTTCAAACCAATTTTTTATTTACAAAACGTTTCGACCAAATTTTGGTCCTTTTCAAAAAAAAAAAAAATTGAAAAGGACCAAAATTTGGTCGAAACGTTTTGTAAATAAAATATTGGTTTGAACAGTAATCGCAAGTGGTTTCGTTGTGTTTAATATTCTATTACTGTTGGTAGAGTCAATATTATTTATTATTTATTAAGAAAAAAATGTTATTTGGAAATATCGTAAATAATTTGTTATTTCAATAATACATTACCCTCGACGTATGTCTAATGTCGTAGTCCCTGTGATCCCGTATCCTGGAGTCACTTTCTCTCCTGTAAACTATTTCGTCAAACCTGGTTCGATCTTCGGGCGCTATTATTTCTCTCAGTTCGGTTAAAAGCGTATACTAAAAATGACAAAAGCAATATGTAAAATTTATATTATAAAATATGATACATTGTCACGTAACGAGAGAGCACTGCCAAAAGAAAATAATAAATTGTATAGAACACAGCGTATTGGCCGCAATACGGTTCAAACCGGATAAAAGTATTGAATATTTCATCCGCTTTTAGCGATATCGAAATAACGCCGTATAAAAATTATATTTTACCGACTGAAATATAGGTAGTCAATAACAGTCAATGGTATAGAAAATAAATAGCGATAGAATAAAATGGCTGCCAATTTTTCTGGAAACTATTGGTTCTATTTAGAATCTCTATGAACACCATAAATCCGAGTCTGATGTCAGAAAATCTAGTTTGAAAAATAACTGATAAATCGAAGCGATATTTTTTGAGAAAGATCGATTAAAAATTCTTTGTGCATAGTTCATTGTACAATTTTCACTTCGAAACAATATTTTGCTATGTCAGATAAGTCATTTGTTTCTCTGTGAGTACAATCAATGTTCTGTATATATCATCATAAATCATAAATAAAAACTGCAATGATATCAAAATCTGAAGTCATTATCAAACCAAATTTTCTGACAATGCATTCTGCATTCTATAGCATTATGTGTACTCGCAGCTGGTCCAAGTCTAAATCTCTGTAACAGCTGTTTGGTTCGAGTCTGGTTAGAAAAAAACATTATGGAAGAAGCAGCAGTGCCACTAAGAACAAAAGTACTGTCTCTTATCCGAGCAGTGAGTAAAAATAATACTTTCGCTTTATCTGCCAGCTCAAAGTTGCTTACATTTCATAAATAATAAATTAGAAATAATGCGTGACTGACTTGCGTTTTACTAACATGAAACAATACACTTGTCGCAGTACGACTGTTCATTGCAGGGAGCATTCAGTTGGTATAAAATCTATATCATACTTATAGTCCAAGAGTTGATGACACTCGTTTCATGAAGTGTTTGATGCAGGTAGAAATTTTATACAATAGTATATATAGGTAAGATGTATGGGTAAATGAGTGTTTGCTTGTCCTACCTGGGTACGCCAGGTACTGCGCACGCAGAAAAGGTTTAAAAAAATATGTACCAAAAAAGTGTTAAATTCAAAAGCCAACAAGTACTGTTCGAAAAATAAGTTGATTTTAAATAAATAAATAAATGAGGCAGACACTTTAAGGGTTAACATTAAACCAAAATTCCCCAAAGTTGGGTTTACAAAAATGAAAAAATAAGTGATTGATTCACGCTGACATTTTTATAGCAACTTCATTAGATATATTTAAAAATATTTGCAAAAAGCCAGACACCTTTTCCGGGGTTTAAAAAGTACCAATTCAGGATCATGCAACAAGAACTGGGCGAAAGGAACCTAGAATTCCAAGCAGTGGCTCTAGAAAGACTGCAGAAGCTAGTCATATTCTAAAAAAAACCCGGGTCTCAGTGCACAAACCCTGCCGACAATATAGTGTATTTGCTTAAACAGGCAGTGTGGCTTTATTACGCGAACTTAAGTTGGTTTTTGGGCAAAATTAAAAATTTGACTCCTTAATACACCCCTTAAAATAACATTTTTTTTCTTAACTGCAATATTATTATCAATCACCGTCTACACCGAATTAAATACACCCTTCAATAAATAAGTCACTATCTACAAATTAGTCCAGTCCTGTTGGGCCGATTTTATTAAAATTTTAGGGACATTTTTTAATTACTACTAAAGGGTTAAATGTCAATTTTGAAATGATTCTGAGAATTTTTTCGGTATTTTGGGGCCAAAAAACATTTTTCAACCCCTAAAACTACCCTTAAAATGACCCGATTACGCCCATTTTAAATAGGCTTTTTGCGGTGATGGATTTAAACACGTGGACCAAATTTCGTTAAAATCAATTAACTCTTTCGAAAGTTATTGCCCGCACACATATATATATACGTATATATATATATATATTTTATATATATATATATATACATATATATAAACATACATATATATATAAACATTTTTAAAAATGGTGCCAAAGTATATAGAAGGTTATGAAACGTCGAGAAATTTTGGTCCGACCCCTAGGTCCCGCCATCCGACCGATGCCAATAGTGTATGTTGCCATATGGCAAATACACTAATAACTCTAATTTGACATCTTATTTCAGAAGGTCGAGTAATGCATAAGAAGTTACATTTACTCCGAGTATCGCGTCCATTTTTTAATGAGCTCCTGCCAATGAGAATTTGTTTTATCTAGTGTAAATTCGAAGTGTTTCGGAAGACCACTTCGAGTTTCCCCCAAAATACGTGCCTACTTTCCCTTCGCATGATCCTCAGTAATTTGTTCACGCTACTAAAAATATAGTCAATTTTTTAAGCCGAACAAAAGAAAAAACTAAATTGACAGATTTTAATTAGTCGCAAAACTGTTCGTTTAAAAATACGTATGCAATAATTGCGGTTGATCTCACTTTTTCAGGAGTATTTAATAGTTCCATCATGACGGCGACGAAGGCATCAACACTCATCTTCCTACACGTGTACTCGTCCGTGTAATAACATAACGTCGGGAAGTCACTCTTCGGGAGAACACTGCGTGCCTTTTCTTCCACCATCTGCAACGCCGCTGATCGTTTTCTGAACAACATAAAAAGACAAAATCACAAAACTTTAGTAAAAAGTTTTATGAATAAAATACATAAACTGAGTCACGAAAATCCAATTGAAACTTTCACCAGTTCACCTTGGAAATGTGACATTGACAAATACTTATAAATCCGGGAATAAGAAAAAAAATGGACATGATGAAGTTGTCATTGAGATAAAACTGTTCTTTTTAGAATGTGAAAGAGTGAAGGTAAAATTGAGATCACTAGTTTAGTGGACGCACTTACCCAGACGGCGTCGCGTCCCAGATTTCACGGTCATAGGCGGTGCAGGAATGTGGGACCTTACCCACGTCACGAACCACCAACGACATCCGCTTGTGAAACTTCAACTGATTCACGGCTTCGTCGTGAGTCACGTCTAGGAACGATTGACCGTTCACCTCCAGGATTTGGTCGCCGATCTTCAAGAAAAAGAAAAAAAATGATATAAAATTTGATCGACTGGGAACTTTCACTATGATTTGATTTAGTCGTGATATTTATTGGTAGTCGACGTTTCATGAACTTTGCAGATCACTTCTTCAGAGTTTCACGCTAAATCTGTTTATTGATTGTAGATAATTATATCAAAATGAATTAAACGACATCATAAAACGGCATTAGATCAAACTGTCTTCAGGTTTGGTCTGCGGAAGTGAACGGCAATGTTCACGAAACATCGGCTACAAATAAATATCACATTATTAAAAAAACGTGACAAAGAAATATATAAAAATTGTTTTCAAGCTAGTCCCGAAGTTTCTGTTTCGATTATAGATAATTACGATTAAATCGAGTTATAATTTTGTTATTCCATGTAAGTGCAACAGGCTATTAATGTGTAACCGTTCCAAATATAACAAAATCAATAATACCTACAACATTCGAAACATTCGTAACCTTGTCAATATAGACACGATGGCAAAGTGTTTTTACCGAAATTTCAAAATACCCATAAAAATGTCTACAACCATTTTTCAGAATTTTTATCTGCTAGAGAAACTGTGGGTAAAGCCTAGTTTTATTTTTTAAAGTTATGTTTTTTTTGGCACGTTGAGAGTAAAACTTTAGCAGGCAACGGAAGTTGCGCGCGCATAGCTAAGGAAAATTCGAAAGTATGAAGTTAGCTGCACTAACCAAAACTCGAAAGTATGGAGTTGAACGCGGTAACAAAAATTTGAAAGTATGAAGTTGGCCATAAAAGTCCCTGACTGAAATGACAGATGCACAAAATCAGTGCACTTTCTGTCATTTGCAAACTAATAGTATACTAGACGACTATAATCTTTGAATACAACCAATCATCATTTTAAATAGTATAAGATATACTTTTATTATAGAAAAACAATTCCAAAATTTTTAATATAATTTATTTATTTATGAGCGCTTTCGACGATAGTCATCTTCAGATAATACATATTTTATTTACAACGTAAACTGTTAAAATTTAAAAATTTAAATTTTAACAGTTTCCGTTGTAAATAAAATATGTATTATCTGAAGATGACTATCGTCGAAAGCGCTCATAAATAAATAAATTATATTAAAAATTTTGGAATTGTTTTTCTATAATAAAAGTATATCTTATACTATTATATTTTCCAAATTTCTTTACGTAAAATATTATAATCATTTTAAATGTCATACAACAGAAAAAAGTAAAAACCAAAAAAAAATTTTGAAAATGTTTTCTTGATACTAATTTTTGACGTATTATTCACAAACTTTTTGAATATTTTTTTTCAATAAATTATTTGCATGCATTTTAAAAATTAGCTTTAATCACGCGAAAGAAGTATAACTCGTTAGTTAATATAAGAAGAATATAAGAAGTTTTGCAATCATTTCTTGCTTTTAAATACTTTTAAATTCTTCATTCATTATAATTGGAAATGAATGCAAAAAATTTACTTAAACTCCTATCTTCGTAAAGTATAAAGAACAATATTAAAAATAAAACATAAACAAAAATGCATGTTGTATTCGTATGTTCGCAGCATAGAAATGAACGCTTTTTAGTTTTCGAGCTAATATTATTTTATTTGTCTACTTCCAACTTAGTTTGAGCGTAAAGGAAAATTGGAGTATTTTCGTTCAAACAAAATTTATAACGCTTTTATATTAAATATATATGCTGTAACTATTTACAGTATTCACTGAAGAATGTTTGTTCTAAAGAACAATAATCGAGAAATATCAATGATGGTAAACACAAAAGAAATACATATTCAATAAACATTTTCAGTAATTTAAAATGAAATGTTGACATATATTTTATAGACCATAAAATAAACCAGCGTTTCTTTAACTCTAGCATTCCGTGAACTCCTATTTAAATACACTAGAAGGCAGCAAACCCCCAAACTATTTTATAGAACTTAAATAAATAAATTTCGCTGTTTTAGATGATAAATAAAATTTAAGAAAAAAACTAAAGCATTAGCGAACTCCAATGGATCACAGTTTAATAACTTTTGAAACAGAACATAATTTACAATAATTAAATGTTTAGTATTCACTTTTAAATTTATAGTTTAAATATATAATTTCTATTAATCCAGCTTTCACATAATCAGTATTGTAAATTGTAATTATAATTAATTAAGTCTGCGCAATAATTAAATACGTTGACTAGTAAATTGGAAAACTTTTGTAACGTACATTATTTCAATACTTTTCGAAAGTTCTATAAATGATGATGAGTTCTATAAAACGTTGGAAAGCAATTCACACTAATATTTCAATAACAATTTTCATTTGAATTTGTGTCAATTTTAATTAAAACACATTGCAAGTAACAAAGCTACAGAATATCGTTCTAAACAGCTCTAAAACACTGATTTCAAATTGTTTATTGAAATATTGGCTAATTTAAATGCAGCACAGCGACCGTAGAATACAAGGCGCAAAGCACAACTGTGGATTGTCGTTAAAAACGCTGCGTATTATACAAGTACATGAAAAGCTCTGTACTTCATATGTATATATATACACTAAATGTATATAGGTATATACATTATCACAATAATTGTGCTTTCATTATGACAGAACAATAATGATGTGGTCGTTCCACATTTTTTCATAAAAACTATTTGGAAAATTTTTCGGGAGCTCTTTTTGCGCTCAGTGATCTATTAAATTGAAAGTAAATCACAAGGACGATAATTTATATACATCTCTTTCCACGTCATCATACGCCGGTTTATGCAAAATATTTATTCTTTATTGCTTGTTTGCATTTAAGAGGTAGGATTTAAAACCGAAATATATTTGCTTTACATTATGTATGTATAAGGAATAATGGACAGTGTTCAAAATTATTAAATTTCGATAGATGGGACGATCCTTTGGCCTATTATGATAAAATGTGGAATTTATTTAAGTAGGAATTTGCTATCAACTTTTACCAAACTTTTATAAAATTTTATTGGTTACATTTCGGTATCAGTTTGAATCTTCAATATCTGTTGAAGATCCAAACTGAGACCGAAATACATCAGTCGATGAAAAACAATACACGTGCAAATTCAACTGTTAAAATATTAAAAAATTGTAGCATTACAAGTTTGAAAGATTCCATTTGAATTTAAAATTGAAAGTATATATTTATTGAAATAATAAAATCACACTTTAGCCCTAATTCCTACATACTAAAATTAAAAAAATAAAATTTTTAGATGAGCTTATTTAAAATGATCTCAAATCTTTTATCATACTAATGAAATATATTGTGGTATCTATTAACCAAGAAAGTGATTCATTTACTAATCATTCATGAATCAGTGAATGAACGAACCGAGATTTGCAGCTTTATATAGAAATTACCGTAGCGGCAATTCTTCATATAAGAGTGACAATATTATTTTATTATGTACTAAACACGGAACTACAGGGTTTCATTAAAATACGTCATTCAAAATCATCCATTGAACCAAAAAGTTTCTTTGAACATACGCCAAAAATTCTTTTTACCACAAACAAATTAAGTCTTCTTAAAAAAAACACTAAATATTAAAGTTTTAAGGTTTCCACAAATTTAATTACTGCAACTTTTTAAATTGGCGCCGACCCCAAAATTTTATTATTTTACGCTTTTTAAAGGTTTTTTAAAGGAGGTTCTATTTTAAAATGTTTTTTATTTTTTGACTTTTCAGTGGCTTTACAATACGTAGTTTGTACGTTATTAACCACCTTCTTCCCTAATATTTTATTACTAAACTAGAAAAAACTGCTCAACCGGTTTAAGTAAAATTTATGTGAGACCATCCTGAAGATATGCCTTAATAATGGAAAAACTAATCATCAAAATCGGTTTAAGAATGCTGAAGATAGACAGTAACATATATTAAAGAAAGCTATTTTTTTAAATCGGTTAATTATCGATTTAAAAAAAAATATATGGATCCATTCCGTAAACACGACAACGCATTTTTTAAACTGCCTGTACATATATGTATTGATCGAATAATCAAACAAGTACATATGTATTATAATGTACATATAGTATATGTATAGCGGTAGAAAAGAAAACATTATTGACGATAAGTTCATTCGCATTACGAGGAATTTAACGCCACATTAATTTTTCCATATTCAATACTTTGTGCCCTCGTGACCAACCCCTATATAGGAATTAGGGTTATTAAAAATATTCTCAAAAAAAATTTCGCTCTATATATAGCTAATCAAATAATATAGAATTTTAAACAACCACAAACATTTAAAAGTAAGTATTTTATTTTTCTGTGTTCAAGGTTTGTGTTGTTAACAATTTAACAGCCAAAAAAGTATACAAAAAGGTAAACCAATTCATCATAAACGACAATGCTATACAAAACACGTCAAGGTAAAAAGCGCTTAAAAAATTTATTTTTAATGCACTTTGAATAAAAAAAAATTGTGGTTGAATTTACAATGAATTTAATATAAGAACAAATGGGTAAAGTGAACAACTCTAAAATAATCATTTTAAAATATTTTCATGATGTCATTCCATCATAATTAAATATTTTTCCTTATTTTTCATTAATTTTCATGTCTCAGTTTACTTTCTAATTCAACGATTGTTGACTACTTTCCATTTCTGCCACAATGAACGCGGTTCGTCAGCTATCCCCATATTTTCCCGCCATACACATAATTTATATATATCACGTATACCTAGTGTAAAAAAATGTCTGTTGGCTCATTTCACTTGCAAAGGGTTTAAATATGTATGAATTTAATTTATAGATAATAATAAATCCATTAAAACTGTTTTATCATCCATAAAACTGGTTATGAGTTATATTTAGCTATATAAACGGACAAGTAATTCATATATCAACAACATTATTGGCATTCATCCAAACCAATCAAAATCGAGTAAACTTGAAATAAATTCTTTTTCATTCAATTATTTAAACAATCGCCTAATGCTAGGTTGCAGTAAGTATTGTCAAAAAATTTGTTTTGATAATGACCTTAGATTGTAACGATACATTACAGTTTTTATTCATGCATCAGGAGCAGTTTAATATTCTTGTGAAATTTCTTCTCATATGAAACGCAAAAACAATAATAGATCTATATAGAAAAACATTGCTTTTCAAGCCAAATTTTGATAAAAAATCGTAGACAAATGTTATTTCGAAGTGTAAATTATACAAAAAAACAAAGTTGTAAACAGTTTAAAAAAGTTTTTGATTTAAAATTCCTATGGAGAAATATGTGAGGACACAATCTGAGGTCATTGTTAAATCAGATTTTCTGACAATGCTTTGTGTAGCCCAGCATGACCCTATAGATTTAGTCACAGATAGATTTAGTAATTATGTAATAATCCAGAACGGCAAAATCCAAACACGACTTTCATCAATACAAAATTAACAAACACTATTACCATGCATCATTCGAAACCTTTGGAGATTAGAGAATAATTTACAATTAGTTCCAAAATAAATGTCCTTAAAAATATCGTTAATTTTGACAAGTTTAATTTTGTTTTCAGCAATATTAATCTAGATTCTAGAACAAGTACCTACTGTCTGCATTTTCCTAGTTACTAGGAGAACATAAATACCCACATAAAAGTAATAAAAAACCCGGGTCGCAGTGCCAAAACCCTGCCGACATTATAGTGTATTTGCTTATACAGGCAGTGTGGCTTTATTTTGCGAGCTTAAGTTGGTTTTTGGGCAAAATAAAAAATTTTACTCCTTAATACACCCCTTAAAATAACATTTTTTTTCTTAATTGCAATATTATTATAAATCGAACCTCTATACCAAATTATATACAACTTTCAGCAAATAATTCACTATTTGTAAACTAGTGTTTTCATAAAATTTGTAAGTCCGGTCCTGTCGGGCCGATTTTATTTAAATTTTAGGGACACCTTTTAATTACTACTAAAGGGTTAAATGTCAATTTTGAAATGATTCTGAGAATTTTTTCGGTATTTTGGGGCCCAAAAACATTTTTCAACCCCTAAAAACTACCCTTAAAATGCTCCGATTACGCCCATTTTAAATAGGCTTCTTGCGGTGATGGATATCAACACGTGGACCAAATTTCGTTAAAATCAATTAACTCTTTCGAAAGTTATTGCCCGCACACACACACACATATATATATATATATATATATATATATATATATATATATATATATATATATATATATATATATATATATATATATATATATATACGTATATAAATATATATATATATATATATAAACATTTTCAAAAATGGTGCCAAAGTGTTTAGGAGGTTATGAAACGTCGAGAAATTTTAGTCCGACCCCTAGGTCCCGCCATCCGACCAACGCCAATAGTGTATGTTGCCTTATGGCAAATACACTAATAATACTATCGTGTTGTGGCGTTGCATAATCCACATAAAATCAAAAGTCCTTAAACTACGCTTGGGTGTTGAATAATACCTTTTTGACTTGAATAAAAAATGCAAGCATCTGTGAAAAAGAGGTTCAGTTCAATTTTTATCGTAGTATACTACATTAATATTTTATTTTTAGAATTGTATTTGAGTGATTGTTAGTTTAATGATTAGTAGCTGTTTGTATTAAAGTGTCTATTGTAATATTTTTTCCTTAATTAAAACCAATGATAATAATAATTATTTAAAACTATTTTTTTTATCTATCGTTTAAAGAATTATTCTTGTAAAAAAAAAATAAATATAAATATAAAAGTAAAATTTAACTGAGTAACTGAACGTCGTTACAGTGTCACTAACAAATTTCGTTGATCCAATGTATACACACATTCAGAATGTACATTATAACGCTATTTACAAGCTGATAACTAAAAACAAGATATATATTTTGTAAATTCAAATATCAAGCGATGGCACTGTTTGACAGAATTTAATTTCCTGCGCAGTGATAGTATGACAGCAAAGTGGCATTTCTATCGTAACTTTATATTGAACATTTCAAATGTCGGTTTGCATTGATATAAACCGAGTCTTACAGCCTCATGTCCATGCAATTGTTGACTGACCTTCAACGCAGAATTGGAAAATAAATGCTACAGTAGTACAGTCCACCCTCCTTAAAGTTCAGTCATGTAAACAAGTAAGATGTTTGAGAAGAATGTAGTTATCCAAAAACGTAGGAAATATTATTTTTCTTTGATATGGTTTCACTCTAGTGGCAATACTTTACGTACAAGGCTTTTTTTAACAGGAAGCCAGCAAGTAATAAAGAATATTGGTCATTTAATGAGTGGTCTGTTTGAAAAAGATGGCTGTATTAAAATCTAATAAGGTAAAATTCTCGACTTGGTTATGTAAGCGGAGAAATGGCAGGAAAAGAGAAAATAAGGAAGTTAGTAAAGAAGTTGCAAAGGTTATTGAAAATCTTTACATTTATCTGGAAATATTGAGAGAAACCATGAAAAATCTCAATCAATATAACTTGTACGAGAAATACCACTTCCCGTCAAGTGGAATCCGAGACAAACGTCTTTTGTAGACCCTTTTATACAATTTTCTTTTCACTAATTTCCGGAACGTCTTTAGAAATAAACGAATCAATCGCTAAACAGCTTTACCTTGAGAGTAAGGTAACAAAATGTGTAAAATGAGCATTTGCTTTCGTTAAACGCATAGACTAAGTACTTTGTTTTGTTTGTTTTGCTTTTTTTAAAGAGCGGAGTCGGATAAAGGATTTATTTAATTAAATTATTAAGGTCAGACGTAGCCCGAAGAGATTAAACGTAATATGATCAGCTTAGGTAATGAAAATTTGTTACACAAGCATGTAAGGGATTACACAGTGTATTTCAAATAGTCTCATATTACATTCAGGTATTTACCCAAAGAATTCAAGGTTATCATTACATCACATTTTAGAGCGAGAGAGAGAGAGAGATAGATTTTATAATTGCACGACAGTATTAGAGTATAAATAAAAAAACTACAAATTAGAAACAAAAATAAAGAATTTCAATACATAGATATCCGCAAATTAAAAAATCTACTTTGACTATTTTTCAAGTAGTTATAACACCTATTTCAATGTGAACATTTTATATTTAGTTCTGTTTGTTTGCTTGCCCGTCGGTCTGTTCCGCGATTTTTCAGTCCTATTTGCGACAAACAGACAGAAGCTGTGTCCGCGACTTCGTTTGCCCTTTTTGCGTATATAGTGGCATTTTGCCGCTTCTTGATGATTTGTATATTAAATTTTCACGTAGACTGTTAGCTGAACATTAACAATAATTTCATTGAACCTGATGAAGCAGTTCTCGAGTTATCAGCAAACAAAAATACAGGAAATATTTTTTTTTCGAATTTTTGGAAGTTTTACATGACTATCTGCAAAAGAATTTTGTGAAAATTCGAAAATTGCAGGCACATTTTATCCATAGAGTTTAATTACATGTATAGATGCTATACAAAATGATTTGATAACACACCAAAAAACTTCGACAGATAAAAATTCATCTAAGAAAAACCGAATATTTTGTTATTAACAAGTAAAAACAACAATATTATATTATTATTATTATTATATTGTGTTTTGTACTAAATGGGCAGATAGAACACCAGACATATGTTCGAATCCCGTACCTTGTACTTTTCTAAAAGGAGTAATACATACTTTTTATTTATTTATATTTCCAGTGTTCATACCCAATATTTTTCTTAAAATTAGATGAGCTTCCATCTGTCAAAGATTGTTAGTGAGCTAATAAATCACCTTTTATACAGATGAAGATAAAATTTTCATTTAGTTTATCTGAACTTACTATAGCAGAATCGATTTCAACTGAAGTTCATTCAGCTAAACGTCTGATTAATGCCTAACAAAGCGATGTACACGTGTATGTCAGTTAGGTTAGGTGAGGTGAGGTTAGTATTAAAGCAGCTATGTAACGTGGCTTTGCTGTATTATTCTACCATGGCGTGGCGCCGAAACACGCTGCATCGATTTTCGGTGTACGCGCAGACACAAATATATATTATGTTCATGTGGTGAGCGCACGATTCAAACCAGCACTTATTAAACTGTATTAATACGATCAGAAGTGCTTCGCCAAAATTAATATTTATGACATGCCATTTTTATAATAGTGCTCGCCTGCATTCTTTTAAACAATTTAAAAAAACCAAAATATTACTTTTTACCTAACTGCGAAAATCGAAAGGATTTGAGTTTACCAGTCTGCAGTGAAAGTTTGTTATAAAGCAAGGTTATTATATACAGAGGTGACCTTGGTTTGTTCGATAGTAATGGGAGCTGACGTCATCCAGTACACTATCAATTCATATTACGCGATTAATAAAAATATTGAACGGTCATCCAGCTGACGTCATTCGTTAATAAGTTAACATGTGTACCTAATGAAATTGATTATAACGGACCACGATACAACAAACTTCGGTTATAGCAGACGTATCACGGTAAAAATGATTGCGCCGATGCCCTGGAATTCAAGTTTTGTCCGTTAACCAAAATCCGACTACGCAAAAACAAGCTTTCAAAAAGAAAATTAATCGAACAACTATAACTAACACCTTTTCACCCGACTACTTTTCATGTAAGAAGCTTCTTTTCTAGTTAATAATAATAGATATTATATGTCATACAGTTTAAGTGGTCATTTCAGGAGGTTTTTCAAGTCTAAACACGATTCCAATATTTTGGAACGTTTAATCATAACACTTACATAAAATAAAAAAAAAATGTATTAATAATATTTTTTAGGCATCCATATTTTCAGCTAACTTATTACATAGAAAGGCACATAGATTTATTTGGCCAGTTGAGACACAAACTAAAAAAAGATTACAAATTCTTGTATCATTCATCTATTCGTCCATCCCCCTCTCTCCCCCACATCGCCTTCCCGGCTTTGACAGATAATTAAGATTCTACTGTGTTTGTTTTCAGTCTAGAACTACTGGTTAATATGTAATTCAGTTCTGGAAGTGGATTACATAATGTGATAACTTGTCTATAATATTGCAATATAATCGACGCTATGGAGACCAGTCAGATGATGTAGACTCAATGCACGTCATTTTTAAATTATATTCTGCTATCACGTAATGACGCGTGACCACTAGAACGCGTCATGAAAAGAACTGAACTGCGTGATGACATTTTATGCCTTAAAACTAGACTGTTGATTTTTTTTAGACATTTCTTAATCGTTTTTTTTAGCTGTAAGTATTTTGTAATATTATTATATTTTCATTTCATTTTGATTTTTTAAAACAATTGAAACGTGTAAATGTAAAGTGAACCTACAAAAAGATAATTTCGAGATAATGCATATTTAAATTTACCTAAACTTAACTGTATTTTTTATTTTTCGTAAATGTTCACTTTATTGTTCATTTTTAAATATATTTTTCATCTCTATAAAATCATGTTGCAGCTATCTCGTTTTTTTTAAATGTCTGTCTTTGATTAGAAAAAAATGTCCACTAGCTTGTTTCATCTGTCATCGACCCTATTGTGTTACGGGAAATTTTTGTTTCATTGCTTTATATGTCAAATGGTGGGAGTAACGTGACACATATAGGTCATTGAATCCCGTGACCCGTCATATATGGTGTAAAGTATATGTAATTGTTAATTATCGCTAAGAGCACAAAACAATAACCATTATGCAATTCAGTTATAGTTTACATTAGTACATTAGTACCGAATTAAATTACATCAATATATTATATAACACATCCCATATTTATAGCGTAACCATCCTAGCAATCTATGAATATTGCATGGTGGAAGCAACGTGACTCTACTGTAAATAAGACATTTTTCTCCACCGCAAAAGTAGTGAATAGAAGATGCTATTTTTTTAAATACTAGATGTTCTAAAAACAAAATATTGTACAAAGTGCACCTAAATTCTAAAGTTTAATTTATTTAATACCAATAGTTACAAAAAAAATACCAAGTAATGGAATAATAAAAAGTGATGTTCAATTAAAAAACCCTGAACTATGTCTATCCCAATACTTATGAAAACTGTATTTGCAACAGAAATTATTACGTGGTTTTATTTATTATGTAATTATACTAACTAAATATGAAATTTAATTCACTAATCTAGTGTACAATTTTTTTAATGAAACTTTTTCATTTTTTTTGTCAAAAATGAACTTGCCGATTTCTTTAATATTTTATGATAGTTATTATTTAAGCATATTTGATTTATGGAAACTTTTTCGTTGTTTAGTTGTGAATCACCTTGTAAGTATAATGTATATATTAAATGAGTTAATCACCGATTTGTTGAGTACACTGTACAATGTAATAACATTAAAAGAATTGTGGTGGAAGTAGCGTAACACGTGATAGTATTTCACTCAGAACGGTCGAATTAGAGGGCTTGCGTATGAATTGTGCGACTTTAAAATGCAACGGGTGGACAAAAAATACAGTCTGACGATTGCATCAGTTTATATAGCAAATATTGAAGCAAAGGATTTAAATCATTATTAGCGAATACCTGTTTCTTCTAGAGAAATCAGGTAAAAATCTATAGGTACACCTAAACTAAAACTGGTGATGCTTTCTTGATTAACAAAATATACATCGAGATTTTTGAAACAATATAGCAGAAGATTATTTTTTTGTATAGCTTGTCTAACATAGCTGTGTGGGCGTGCCAAGTATTGCAATGCAATAAATATTTGTCTGCTTTGTCTAAGCAAGCTGCATCTATCATCATCGATTCTGAATACTTGATACTTAAGTTAAAACCAGTGGCGGAGATCCAGACCACAACCGTATTTTAAGGTCTTTTCTTTAAACTTTTTTAAATCATTTTCTTTAAAACATACAAATTTGTTTTTATTAATTTACATTTTCTGCAAATTTATAAGACACTAAATATTAAAAAAATCTAGCTTTCTGTTCGATTTTGCACTACTGAAACCTGAACGATGATCCGCCACTGGTAAAAAGTAAATTTAACTAGGTTCTGTGAATATAAATTTTCACTTAAAAAAGCTAGAAACGAAATAACATTTTATAAGTCACAACCAACAGAACAAGCTCAACATCCATAGATTTTGGACGACGCAGTTCTCTGAATATTTTTTTCATCGATAACCACTGATAATTAGTATACTGGATCAAAGTATATTTCTGGATATAATGTTCTTGATGTCGTCTTTCTCTTTACTGACACTTTTTTTAAACATTAAAAATTAATTGACACACCCGAACGCGTAGGCAGCAAGTTGTAAACTAAAGAAGGTACTTTTATTTTGTATTGCCAAAATGATGTCATGTTTATTGAGTACTAAATTTTATTCGCGTGAATTCGCCTTAAAATATTTGAATTTCAGACAGTTTAAGCACCATTTTTCACGGAGTGAATTTTATTTCAGTTTAAATGTTCTTCATGTCAAGGATAAAATATAAAAAAATTTTATTAAGTACTTTTCATAAAATATGGTTCAAAATGAAGTCGAAACATATTTCTAGACTTCTGAGATATAAATCAATACCATCTGCGAATCTTAATATTTTACATTTCTATCTTCTATATTTATATTTGTGTAAATTAAATTTAAAAAAGCGAAATGCGTTCCTTAACCATCCGTTCCGTATTTTCCACGAGTCTTTCGTATATCAACAGTATGTCCCGTATATTTTCGAACGCTAGATAGCTCAATATTTCAAGCTAACCACAAAACCTCTACCTATATACAGATTCAACAAGTTATGCACAATATTAATTCGAAAATAACTGAGACATTTCAAATGCGTTTATGACAAAATTTATCTTATTTTTGAATCTATGTTTCTTAACGCATGCCTCAGGACTGGCAGTGAACTCGAAAAAAAACGAAAGAGTGTTACGAAACAAAAACGCACATACGAATTTGTATTCAAATCATAGGTTAGACAAAGAGAGGGCCATGTAAACCAAGCGTACATTGTAGTCCAGAAAAAACGTTTGACATAAAACTCTTCCTGCATGTATAAAAACTGTAATAATGGTATCACAATGCAAGGTCAAATCAGATTTTTTGATAATGCTTTCTACTACCCAGCACTAGTTTTTGAATACTGTTTCTAACCTCAACGAAGATATTATAATCTTATAAATTGTACCCTATTTTATGTTTTTAAAATTTTAAAAAATATTAAATCATTGAATGCAAACTTATTCTGAAAATTACTATATTTGTGATTCCACCTTTAAAAAAAGTTTTCAAAACTCGTGAGTATATTTTTAGTTCACCCCTGGGAATAACCTCAATTTCTTTTCGAACACTTAAAAACAAATACAACACACATTTTCACGTATTTTTACAAGCGAAACTAAAGATCCCTAGATAGTTCTTTTTTGTAGTAAAACACTATAACATTTAATTAGAAAAGTTTTAAACTAACAGTCAGATATAAATTTTAAAAGTTTTATCGTCTAGACTTCAGACCGCAAGCCACATTCCTACAAACGACTTCCCTACTTCCACCGCGTCGAATGGTTTTAAACAGAGCCGTTACACACAAGTTTTTTGTTCAGTGGTTAAAATAAAACACATTAGTATTGTACTTACAATTTTATGATGTAGCAAAAAAAATAAAACATTTATTATTATAGTGGATCGTGTATTACAAGTCCCAAGTTCCCAAACTCTAACCAGAGAACTCGTTAAGTGTATTGAGCTGAAAAATAACTACAAATTGTTCATATATTTTTTATCTAAAATATTTAAAAGCATGATAATCTTATACAGCGGTATGGGCCTAATTCGATAAATTTGTAACGGAAGTATGAAAGGGAAAATTAACTCTGCGCAGCCGCCAGGCGCAGTTACTTCGACTGTACACTCTAACTAGACAAAATTTGAAATTATTCACAATTTTCATGATACATATGTATTAATTAAGTAAATAATAAATAAAAATAAATTCGGAGAAAAAGATTGAATAAACAAATACTTAACTAATTACATTGTATTATTAAATAACTGAGGAATTAATTAATATTAATTAGATAAATAATTACATATAAGTTGACGGAAAAAATAATTATATTGGCAAAGTGCGCACCTCGCTAAATTTTCCATCGGTATTTTTGTGGAAGGATGTAATTAGTGAGAGAGAACCCTCTGAAAAAACAAATTGATTGCATGATAATCAGATTAACGTAGCGGCTGATAGCCTTAAAAACAGAATCAACAGAACAAAAGCACGTCTATTTACAAAATAATAACCTCTATTTCAGCGCACACGCCTGTTTGTTTCAGCGTCATCGATTCAGGTGCTTTGACACTATAAAGTATTAATCATGCTGAAAAAATGTTGCAGCCGATATAAAAGAACACTGCCATGGCGACGATGCATGTGTTGACGAGTCGTCTTTTGTTATGTACGGGCGATATCTCTGTTCATAGCACACAGGATGTCCGTTGGCCGTTAGAGAAGTTTTAAATCATGCGGTTTCAGATGGTTGAATCCAGGTACAGTATAACAATGATTATCTAATACACACTCATTGTATCTCTATACGGTGTGTATCGTTTTTAATGACAACTTCAGACAAGATTTTTTTTTTTTTTTAATAAATGCGATTCGGCTAAGAAAATGATTCGACTTGTCAACTGTTTACAAACGCCACCACACACATGTTACTTTTTGAAGCACATTTTTATAATTAAATCGCTTGAAGATCAGCAGATGGCGCCACCAACAATATTGCCCGTACTTTGGATCCATATTTTTCCCAATCCGATCCGTTTCGATGCTGTGTTCTGATGTCGTCCGTCATAAGTTGGGTAACTCAGATCTGAACCGGTTCAAAGAGCCGACTCCGACAGAAGATCCGTGAGAGCCGACTTACTTTTTTTTGAGCCAACGGATCCGCATAACTCAGTAAAACACTTAACACACAGAAGCACATTTTACACTTACGTATCAGTTCTTGCTTTGATGCATCTGTCAGCTCAAATGACTCATGCATCACATGTTTGGCTATGCATTCTTGATTCTATACAGGTCGTGATATGATTGACTGAACTAGGTAACTCAGTGGCAGACTGCAATAACATATTTAGAACTCGGCTCTTTTTGAACCGGTTCAGTTAGCCGGCTCACATACGGGATCCAGATGCAAAGATGCAGATCACTAAAAAGACCCGTTTTTCCCTTCTCTAGCCTACACTATGGGCCCGATTGGCAAGCTGTTCAATTTGTATTGTGATGCTATCATGAGTGACTCTCACGAGAATTTTTTGTACTAGCTTAAAGAAGAACGTTTCTAATAAGAGGCATGGGTGCATCAATTTAATGAAACTGGATCTGTGAGAAGTTTTTAACCCACTTATATGAAATTACTCTAATAAATTCAAAGACTAACGCTATATGACAATAGAAAAGTTGAAAAATATTCGACTCTCGCCTTTGTCACTTTTCACATCATATGTGCCATCCGAATGAGAAATCGGAATGGAAACAAACACGTTTGATCGGCCAACATGTCGGGTCATTAACGGCTGTCATAGTTTATTATCGTATCAGGCTTCCCTTTCCAATGTAGACACTCACATTATATTCTTGACGTTTGCTTCTCTTCCGACATCAGATCAGAAAAGTAAATTCTAAGAGTTTACGCTTCTATTCCTATTTTTAAACCAAGGATAGATTTTTGTGTCAAGAAAAGCCAAAATCTAGGTGCCCACATTGGAAAAAAATTTGAGCTTCCCTTTCCAATGTAGGCACCAACATTATAATCTTGATATTTACTCTTCTTCCGATGTCGTCCGACGTCGGCAGACATCACATCAGGGAAAATACGGATCCAATGTAGGTGCAATCTAAAACTACATACTCTGCTAAAAATACACAACCGGTGTATCACAAATGCGCGATTGCTGAACAATTTTCGCACGCTTACTCGTGGGCTGCGCTACTCAAGACCATGGATTTGACGAGACCGCGAACAAATGCGAGGCAATCGCATCGATCGCTAAATCAAGTAAAAGTACGACCGATAATGAGTCACCATTATGTTTCTAAAACGCATGATCGACTTACTTTAACCGTTTGAGCATATTGTAAATTCAAAAGTATTATATATGGTATGTGGAATTCGAACGGTAAAATAGAAAACTATGTGTCGTATGTTTTACAGGCTAGTGTTAAAAATGAAAATATATTCCATGTGTCTATAAAATAGACATGCCACGTTTGGCACAGACAGTCGATATATCATTCAGAGGAACGTTTTATAAATTGATATTATATCCTTCTCTCTTGCGCGAACGGTTCCTGGTCTTTCAAATGGATTGATTTACAGTTACTGGCATTATCTGGGTAATTTGTTTCCAATAACTATTCCACTTAGATTCATACAATGTGTACAAAGAAACCTTTCAAATAGAACCACTGTAATGGTTTATTTTACACATTCAATATTTCATATAGGGTTTCAATTTTGTAGCCGTAAAATATTCAGCGTATGTACATCAACAATTTTACTTTCATCTAAAAACATTTATTTTTGAATATTCTTTCTTAATTAATTAATGACTGTGTTAAATGTTACTAGCATGTTTGAAAAAGATTTCAAACCAAATACTATGTAGAAAAAGACTCGCTGATAAACGAGATCGTGCTTACTTCCGTATCTCTAAAGGTTGTAAACGAAACGTCACATGGAAATACCAATATACAACCGCCTACAAGCCTTCAAAACCAAGCAGATTTGGAACAACGCCGACCGTGAAAGCCTACACACTAATGTTTCTGTCTGTCTAAATTAAAACAGAAGAGCATAATTATGACAAGCAACTTTAAAATGCTTAAAGATTCACACACACTGAATCGGAACGGATCGGCTCGGCACGATCGGCAATCCCTATAAATACGGCGCTGATACCTAAAATATAGCATATTTTTTATCTGGGTACTATCGAGTTAAAATAAGGCTATACCAAAACTGAAATTAACTCGAGCTTTAAATACATGATGATTATAAAATAAAGCATCTATTTTTTATGTGATATCATTTTTCACCACAAACAAGTGAAGGTGCAATGGTTGACCAGACGCCCGTTATGGCGTTGTATGTCAAACAAAACACTGAAAGCTGTCAGTTCAGTTTTCACAGGGAGCTTTGCATGCTAAGCTGTCATTAGCGTGCCATTCTAATGTTGTTTTTACACCGCGTTTCAAGGAAACACGGATTTAACGCTTTCGATATATTAATTCACTGTAATTATTTTAAAATTAATATATTCCAATTTTGTCAACGATCTGAAATTCAATTTTACCGGACGAACTCGTTAGATGTCTTGTTTATAACACTGCCCGGGACAAATAATTGATTTTTAGGGTAAATAATCATATTAATCTTACTATTTTCGCGACCCGGCATCGTCCGGGTGAATTTTAGTTCGGTAACGACATAAAAACAACAAATATATCACTTTACCTTAACTTGTAGTTTGGCCAGTTCAGAAATTGCGTACTTTTATATAATCTGCATTACTTGACAGGAAGACTATTAAACGGTGAAATAACTCTTAAAATCGGCTCAGTAATAGTTTCCGAGATTACTCGCTATAAACTAATAAGAAACGGTGGTGATCTTCGTATTTACATGTTAAACATCCTACCAAATTTGGTTTCGATCGCTCAGCCCTTTGACCTATGTCATGTTACAGACTGACAGACAAAAAAGAAAATGGTGGGCCGACCTGTTGGAAAACATAGTCTCTTTTTTATTTTTTCACGGGAAATTGGACAATTGAATTTTAATATAGATAAACTAAATTAAAAAATTTGCGACGTTTCGTTAATTTGTTTTAACTACTTCGGGCAAAACTGAAATGTACAATTGAATTTTAAAATTCAATTGTCCAATTTCCTGTGAAAAAATAAAAAACTTATTAATTATAATGGACGTGAACAATATTGAGAATAGTCTCTTTTCTCTGTGAACACGATATAGGTCAAACGGCTGCGCAGATCGAAACTAAATTTTGGTAGGATATTTAACAGGTAAATAGGAAACCCTCTATTATTCTTGGAAGAAATTGGCGCATGCGCAGAAGAAATATGCGCTATAACGTTGTTTTATCAGTTATAATTGTATATTTTTAATATGGTATATTTTTAATATTATTCTATTTATTTTTCAAGAAAGTCTTGTAAAATTTTTTTCCTAAATTTTATAGTTTGTCCCGTCGCCAAATTGACTGGAATTTTATATTTGATGTTGTGACAAGAAAATATTTATTTTATGGGTCTATTTTAAAATTCTTCTACGAAAAGAAATATCAACACGCAAAACATTTTTTTTTTCATTTTGCTGCAAAATTATAAATCATAAAAACACTGTTTTAAAATAAGGCGAATAGTGTGCATGACTACGAACATGAGAATATATAAAAAAAAACTAGAGCAACTATTGTATTTACACGCGCTAGCAATTATGTCATTCTGAAAATATATGGACGTAAAATAGTTTTGAAATTTAATATACTCTCAATTCAGTCTTTTTTGAACAAATATTATTTGGTTTTGTATTTTTTAATAGAAACTTTTTATAACATTCTGTCAAATGTCAGTCACCGAAATTTCTGTCTCACAACAAATAAAACTAATTCTACACAAAAACAAGTGAGTATATAGTTTTTATACATACAGATTAAAGAGTATGGTTTTTTAAATTCAGTGCGCTAATCATAGCTGGCAAAAAGATTAAAAACGATTTGTTTTTATTATTTAAAATTAAAGGCTCTATAGCCCTTAGCAAAATACCATCGAATGGTTGAGCATCTTTTTTCAGTTTGCTAATTATTTATAAAAACAATAAAAACTTGAATAAATTCACAACCGTGATAAAGTTAAAAAACGGTAGTGGCAAACGTACTGCGCTCCACTCTGTAGGATCAACAGTAGTGGAACCTACGGCTTCACCGTATTACAGTATTGCCTTGCGGGGCTGCGCCCTGTTCGGGAGTGTCAACAATGATGGAGCCTTCGGCTCCACCGTATTGCAGTCTTGCCCCGTGCTCGTATCGGCAGAGCTATAAAAGCATTAAAACAATCGGCATTATTTACTAAGTGCAGTTCCCACTATGCTTAGTCCACTGTACGGAATAAGATGTTTTCATCGTATATTGTTGATTACTTTTATAGACTTTTCTATCATAGGAGGTATGTGTGTGCACAGGAAAAAAGGGTTAATTAAATATCAGTGCAATATATAGATCACCATCAGGTGATTATTATTATTATTATTTTAAAATATACCTAAGTTATAACAATAACAAAATTGTAATTATTGACAACAATTGGATTTTTATTGTAACTGTTATAACACAAATTTAATTGTTGCAATTGTAATTGTCTATTTGTTTAATAATATTCAATTTATTTTGAATACAAAGTTTCTAGCTATAAGGATATAAGCTGCTTCATTTTCGCTAGTAAATTCAGACCGTCGAATAGGCTTTGAATAGGCTGTGAGTTAATTTTGGTTACTTTTGAAAATTAATTGTGACTTGCCGGTGTTTGTTGGCGAGCTGTGTGTTGTAGGTTAGTTTTTACTTAAAAAAAGGTAAGAAATACTACTTTTTAAGAACTGAATTTTTGCAATCCTACAATTTGAATATTAAATTATTGTATAGGTACCTATGATAATAATATAAGTTCCTTCACAAACAGCCCAGAAATTTGAGTTTAGATTCTATGTGGCTACCACAAACCGTAGAGATTTTATAATTTAAAGTACCGAAATTTACAAACTTTTATTTTTTCCAAAAAATAACTACAAAACTGCATCTAACGTACGATTTATGAAAACATTTAACATACAACCAAAGTTTTATTTATACAATTCCAAAATGTAGACTATATTATAAATTTTACAAATGGGAGGTTGTCTTAACAAAATATTTTTACTAATTTTGATGAAATTTGTCTGGGAGTATGCTTACGCTTTAAAAGAAATACTTTAGCTAAATCATAATTAAATAAATGATAGTTTATAATTTCTAAAAGGAAAATAGATATTTTTCATTTTCCGATAATGAGAACTTTCTCATGTTTTCAGTTTGAGTGACTATAGATTTAATTAAATGAATAAATGATAGTTTATAACTTCTAAAACGAAAATAAATATTTTTCATTTTTTGATAATAAGAACTTTCTCATCTTTTCAATTTGAGTGACTGCAGATTTAATAAAATGACACGGAATTGTTTTCAGTCACTCAAATATGTAGAACTTTCCTTGAGAACTTTACAATATTGAAATCCTCAAACTCAGTCCAAATTTGTGGTTATAACTTATGTTCAAGCCTGCAAAATCAATTTACCCTAATAGAATGGTTAATCAAATTGAGTGTTCGCAAAACGTAATTCAAATCGATTTAAACAAATTTTTTCTCAAAATTTACTTCTTGTTAAATGTAATAACAATGATGATTTAATGTCAGTTTCAACAATCGCCCTGAATGATTGACTGTAATGCATTGCGTAGTTATCAAAAGTAGGTCCGCCCGAACATATGTGAATAGGCATAATGTCTAAGTCTGTAATGTCAATTTACGTTAATAGAATGGCTTATCAAAATTAATGTTCGCAAAACGAAATGAAATTCGCTTTAGCCGAGTCTTGACAATCGCTTTTAAGAAAAAATTATGTAAATGACAATTTTTCACACAACCGCACAGAAAAACAGTTCTGCATGACGCAGAGAGCTGTCAGACGATAGATTCGCCGCGAATGCCATCTATGGATACTAATTTTGAAGTAAAATCGTGAATTTCGTTTTCTTGCAATTTTTAAACCCTTCCTTGGGGTTTTTCCTAATTTTTTTTACGCATAAACCATCCTTGAACCTTTCCGAAAAAAGCAAAAAAAAATTATTCGGATCGGTCGGGCCGTTTTCTAGTTTTAGCGAGACCAATGCACGGCGATTCATTTTTATATATAAGATGTGCAGTATTCATTAAACTATTTTATTAACCTGAGTTTTAGCCATGAGTGGCAAACGGTGTTCTAAAAGTTGCATTTTGTTTATTTTTGTAGGTGGCTATTATAACATTTGGCAAAAAGTATGTAATAAATAATGACAGAAGGTTAAAAAATTAAGTTATGATTGGTTATGATGCCATCGTATATATTGAAAGGATTTGATTTGCCGTAAATTCATATTTCTTTGGTGAAGACGGTCCAACAACTTGTCTTGAGAATAATCGAATGGTTTTGATAATCGAAAGGTTACTATTAGAACTAGTTTTATAATCGATCAAATTGATTCCTTCAACTGATGAATCATAATAACAGGTATGTTGGTATTGTAAGTGAATAATGTTTTAAATCTTGTATAAATTTTGTTCTCGATACACAGTGATACACGAAGTACGTACTTTCGACCAGGTATAAAGAAAAAAAATAATATACACCACACGGCCAAAAAGTTTAAATTCCTGCACTGCGCGACACATGATGTCTTCAGCTTCACATCGGATATCATGTTACACGCAGTGTAGGAATTTAAACTTTCTGACCGTGTGGTGTATATTGTTTTTTTTCATACTTGGTCGAAAGTACATACTTTCTGCTTCGATTTTAAAGCAAAAAGTCTAACATTTATGAACTGCTGGAATTACTCGCATACCGTCTGTACATTGATATGAAAGTATATACTTTGGGCATGGTATGAAGAAAAATATTTACCACACGGCCAGAAAGTTGAAATTCCTGCACTGCGCATAACATGATGTCCTAGGTAAAGCCAAGGGTATCATGTGTTGCGTAGTGCAGGAATTACAACTTCCTGCCGTTACAGTAAAATATACTATTTGTACGAAAGGTATATATTTCTGACCGAAGCCAGAACGCCAAATACTGCAGATATCACTTTCCAGTTTTTTAGTGGTGAACTGTAAACCGAATAGTATATTTGATTTTAAGATGAATATCCGACAGAATCCTGACCGAGTGATAGAATTCAGCTTGTTTGACGCCAAAAAATTGTGTGAGTACCTACGCTCTTAAATTGTGTTTTAGAGAAACTTACTCAATTAAATCCATGAAAAGAATCTAACTGAAGGATTCGGCAGAAAGATGCCTTACTATTTGATATTTCGGTGAATACTGAATATTATATAAGAATCTGGTAACAATATATAGCCTATATTACTCGTCAAGACGTGGGCTTTAAAACTGTTCCCAAGCTTACCGTGTTTATACATACATTACCACAACGCATACTACAATAATGTATTATAATATAAAATGAATGTCGATTATAAAAATCACTCCTTTGTTGCCCGAGGTCTTCAGACCTCTAAGTCCAGCATTGCTAAAATTACAGATTTTATGAATACAGAAAAATGATAATATGAATATTTATCCTATTAATATCTATGGATTTATCACTGTACTTCAAAAACATCACCGATGTCGTTATAACAGATTTTGACTGTAGTCTAAATTTCAATATGGTGAAAAATCTGCCAAGACAGTTTTAATTATGGTGATTAAAATAATTAGTATTTAATTTTAACGTTCGTCAGGACCATTTTTCTAGTACAATTTATAAACTACATAGTTCGACGAATGTTTTTAAACAGTTTGTTATGGTATCTACTTTAATAATATTATATTTATTATAATTTTGAATACAGAAAAATGCTGTTATCTCATAAGAGGCTATGTTAAAAATTTGATTTTTAATCATTAATTGCTTTCTAAAATAGTCGATGACTAGCTTTAAATTTTTTAGGGGGGATAACTACGTAATTGAAGGCGACAATATTTTAAGGCAGGATCGATAAAACACTAATATAAATCTGCTTTACATATACTGAGTAATTTGCACGAGATGAAAAATAGAGATCAGTGTTTGAGATTAAAATGAAACAAAAAATTCACAGCAATTTCCGTTCTGATCGGTCTTTGTTTTGGAGACACCAAGACATTACGTTTTCTAAACTAATTCACTTTTTTATAAATTCAGAATATTCATGCCTCGATACCTCCAAACCAGGCCGATCAGAACGGAGTTGGCTTTGCATTTTTGTTTAAAATTCAGTTCCAAACATAAATTTTCTTTTTTCATCTGCATGTTACTTTGAATTTAAAAGAAATTTCCTCATTTTCTATAAAGTGATAATTCAATGCAGCATTTTAACCAACAATCCAAGAATTACCGAACCACGATAGACAAATAATGAACAAAAGGCACAAATCATACAATTTTTCAAGAAAATGTTCAAAGAGATAACAGATAAATGTGAACTTTAAAACTGTTCTCAAGTTTAGTGTGTGTGTACAAACATTACCACACATATACTACAATTGTATTATAATATAAATTAATATCGATAATAAAAAATCAGTTAATTTGTTGAAATTGTAACAATATTGATTAAGGATTTAGTACTTATATTTTCGTAGTTTGCGTTCTATATGATATTCATGCGTTATTTAGAACAAATATCTGCAGTACATAATGGACTATATTTTGATATAATTTTAGAAACCTCTCAACATTGGGTATCTAGAAATATTCAAACAACTTTGTTAATTATTCAAATTGATTTTAGTCTTATATAATTATAATTCTTTGTATGGATCATATAATTTATACAATTTTATTTTGTATTTCTTATTTAAAAAATATATTGTATTTAAAATTTAAAAGAGAATTTTTATTGAACAATCAAATTTTATTAACAGATTTATTCTTAGGCGACAAGATTTTAAGCCTTCTCAGTAGCTTAATGGCAGTAACAATAAAACTGGTATAAATCTGCATCACTTATACTGGGTAATTTACATGTATAAATCAATAATTTTATTTTTATATAAACAGTACTTACATAATATACTATACTTATATTAATTAAACATATATACAATGCTATAATAGAGCGTAGTATATTGCCAATGTAAAATTTATCTCTAATGGTGGCCATACACGCTACGAGAAATCGTTACGATCAGACTGTAGAGTTCGAACGGTACAGTTTATCGTACATGGCATACAAGCTATAAACGCGATCAGACGGTACAATAAACGGTGCCGACGCACACATGTCAGCGATGGCTTCGACGGACGACGTTTTAGCAGTTGTTGGATTAATATTCGCCCTGAAGGAAAAAAAAGTGAAGCGGAAAAATCGTAGCATCTGGTGCAAAGAATGGCTAATGAAAAGAAGAGTTCATTCTCATGTCAATTTGTTGGCGGAATTAAAGATGTTTCCAAAAGACTGGCATAATTTTTTAAGAACGGATCATGATACGTACTTACATCTACTGAATATGGTAGCACCAATTATCGAGAAGCAAGACTGACGACAAAACGGAACACAAAAACTGAACGAGTGCATACACGTTACGATCAGTCGGCACAGTTCATCCGATTCCGATTAATCAATTGAAATTTTCGTATTGTTCCGTTCGACTGCACAGTCTTAAAAAATCGGACGAAACTGTACAGTTTTATAACATACATGTAGTGATTTATCGGTACCGTTCGAACTGTACAGTCTGATCGTAACGTTTTTTCGTAGCGTGTATGGCCACTATAACTTCTACATTAGAGAAAAAAAAGTTGGAGATTAGTTTTACAAAACAGCCGGAAAAATTTTGCAAATAGTTTGTTATTTGAGGCAAGTTTTATGATTGTTTGTATTGTCTTAATCGTAGTTATCATTTTTTTGCATCACGTAATCTTTATGTCGTATTGGTGTTCGAGTACATTATCGAAAGAGAACTGAAGACGTCAGTCTAAAACAAAGCAAGTTGAATTAAAAAAAAAAAACAACAGTCTGCTAGCCCCAATCAAAACAGAATCATCAATCTGTAATACTAAATATAAATTAGAATCAAAATAATGTTTCAGGTTAAGAAAACTATATTTTTTAACTACTTACCAAATATTATTTTTGAGTCGGTTATAAACCAGTTGTTTTGAAAACAATTATTTTATGTTTGATTTCAGTACTTGGAAATAATCGGCACATGACAACATAAACCTATTAACCTTGCCACAAGATTATTTATCTTTACTTCGATTAATATCGCATTGTTAGTTGACAGTGTGGTTGACAGCTAAACTAACCTAAAAATTGTAGATTATAAACGCTACAGCTGAGGTCATCTAACCTAAAAAAAATTATGTCACTTAGGATTTTTTTTATGGATTAGAAAAAAAAATAATATGATATATTATTACTTACTTTGGACAATGACTTATGATGTTAAGCTACAATAAAAAAAGGTATATATTATATATATGTTCTTTATCATGATTTATAATATCAGCGGCAATAATTATTTTATCACGATATCTTGAGTTGTGCAAGTGTCACTACGAATTACTTAATATTACTTACTACATGTGATTTTGTTATAGATAATTTCATTAATGAATTCGTACCAAACGCCCATTCATTTATTAAACGTTTGCAGTCTTGACTCACCATAATAATTTCAACTCCGTATAGGAACAATTGAAGAACGTTTTTATAATTTTTTGAAAAATTATTATTGATAATTACGCCAAAAGACATTTTCGACGTATTTTTAACATTGATATTTATGTGAAATTACTTATAAAACGCGATTTCCATCAGTTTAGAACTAATATCAAGCAAAATGAAGCATTATTTTGCAATATATGACTGAAACAAAATAATTTTGATTTCAAGCCTATCAACACAAATCAATATAATACGGGTAGATGGGCATTAAGGGCGTTATTTTTTTTTACGCCAGTCAAAAAGGTAATGAAAAAACGTACAAATTTCCTTCGATAAATATTTTTGTAGCTGGTCTAGTCTACAAGTTACGGAGGTCTTTTTGACATATTATGGCCAAAAGGGCACTAATTTTTTAGTTACATAAATGAAAATGGATACAGACCGTGTTACGATGGGAACGCATACGTAGCCAAAATCTTATGATAAACAAATGTCAGCGACTGGAGATATGGTACGAGAGAGAAAATATACATACAGGATTTGTGCGAATTTAATATACAATCTTCGATGGTATAAAAAACTTTTATGTTAAACGATTTTATTTTAAATTATCAACTGTGCCTATAACTAGAAAATAATCTGGGAGTTTTAACAGACTAAAAAACGTGGGGCGTATTTGAAATATTTCTTTTGGAGGGCTTGGAAACACATTTTTCAAGACAAGCCGATATTATTTAATTATGCAGTCGTTATACAGATTTTTATGCGCCCCACTTTTTTATTTTATTAGTAGATTTTTTACATACGCTTGTAGCTACGTACCAGCTGAATTCATTTAGTATAATAGCTGTTGTCTGCTATAATTGTTAAGAAACATTCATTGTTGTAACACTATATTAGAAAAATTTATTATTCCAACACGTCACCGTCTGGATTTAAACCAGAATCTTTCCACTTTCGCGGCGGAATGAGTTAATCAGTTACTCAACGGTGCGAAAGTGGAAAGATTCTGGTTTAAATCCACAGGGTGATGTGTTGGAATAATAAATTTTTCTAATATAGTGTTTTAACAATGAATGTTTCTTAACAATTATAGCAGACAACAGCTATTATACTAAAAAAAATTATTATTTTAGTTTGTTAAAAGTCCCAGATTATTTTCTAGTTTTTGGTAGAACATTCAATTTAGGTGACAATTCCACGGAGCACTACTATATTAAAACGACTATTGATCGTAATCAAATGTTACAGTCGTCTGATATAGACTCTCTAGATAGCAGAAGGTGTACTCGTATTGATTCGTCTATCTGAGCCTCTTATGATCAACTTCATACTGTCGAATTTTTGTTATCTGTACGCGCGCAAGTTCCGTTTCCGACTGAAATTTTACATTCAACGCGCTAAAGAAAGTATAACTTCAAAAAACTAAGAACATAGACACTTTTTGTGTTTCTATTATCCCTTATAGCTGATGAGATTCCAACAAACATGAAAAATTTCATTCGTAAAAAGTGTTGGAACGATCCACTTACTCAAGTCGAGAACAGTCCGTACAAACATTCTATAGCGTTGAAAAATATTATACGTTATTGGGTCACCTGTACAATAAACATAAAAAAGTTCTATATGCTAATCAAGCATAATAAAATTTATAGCTCCTGTATCACAAGGGCACATAATGTTTATAAATGTATACGGATATAAATTACGGTATTAGTTATTTTGTTTATTTTTACACGTCTTGTATTATTTATAGAGCTAGTTGAAACAAGTTCATAAAGAAATATGGATAATACAAACGACTATTTTATCAACTAGACGAATGTAACTTCGTGTACTTGGTACGTTATTGATTACTCTATATTTTTCGTTCGCTATTTTATAATCTATTTATGGAATTTAACTCATTTATTATTAAATATTAACTCCACATACAATACGACTAAAGGCGAATACAGACTTGAGCGGAACTGAAGCGTCTTCAGAGTGCACGGCTGTAGCAATCCAGCATCAGATTTCTTATGTATTGAATAAACAGATAAATTTGCCATGACGACTTGTCTGTCTCTGTCAAAAACAAATTACTGTTGAATTCTGTTTTATCTACTTAAGTCGTTTATAAACTGCTTTACAGACGGCGCTTCGGTACGGATTATTCTCTATTAAGCATAAAAATATTAATTTTGAGTCAACAACATACATTCCAAAAAATCGAATACTCACGTTATTACAACAATAAAAATAATGAATGACAATTATTTCGTATACACGCGCAACTACGCCTTGTTCGTTAAAAAACAGTTTACTGTCGGATGCTGTTTTATCCACTCAAGTCGCTTATGAAGTGTTTTACAGATGACGCTTTGTTGCGGTAGATTTGATTGAAATCTATCGCAATTACTTTTCTCTTTATCATAAAACACTTTTTCTATATTAATATTAAGTACTTGCCGGGTTTGCCGCTAATTTTTAAGTAATTGCCTTGTAGATATATGGTTAAAAGACACCTTTGACTATAATCTAAACATTTCTTTCGCAACATCTACAATATAAAAACTTCTTCAATAAATATGTCATCCGTTGCTTGGCTTTACATAAACCAACACTTTAATTTCCATAATCCCATAATGCAATTCTGTTTGACGGCATTCAGTGTTGCCAACTAGAGCACCACGTATGTACCTAAACTACTATATGGCTATTTAGTTTCCGCACAATCTGCATTAGACAGTGGCGTATAATGAAGAAAATAAGATCAAGTAGCCGGAACTTGTGATGTAAAAGAATAAATTACCAGTTATTTAACCGGTAAAATATCCTTAGGTAGTCTATGATAAATAGGCGCGGCTATTTATTATTATTATACAAGGCTGCGCAGAAAGCTTTTTTTGCATAATTGTAACTTCTGGTCAAGATTTTAATTTTAATTTTATAACCAGTATACATATAAATGCATTATCTAATTAGTTTCTTCGGATCTTCTCATCGAGTAGATCCTTTAACTAAGGATGTTTTATTTAAAAAAAATCTTTTCTACACGCCATTGACACTGTGACCTATCTCTATTGTATACAGAACGTGTATGCAGAATATCAAATTGGTTATACTCAGTTTGGTGTTTTTTGGATTAAAGCCAAGAAGCAAGAGAGAAGATCTTTATGAATAAACATGACGTGACAAAAATTATTAAACTGCGGCTATCCTATTCCGTAGGTTACGTTTTTATACTGTAAAACTTGTTGCTCGTTCTATCCGTGTGCAGTTTTGCAAATTACGTTTCGAGTTATAAATTTTACTGTAAATTTATTTATTTCTGTCGCGCACTGCTAGTTTAAATTGTTAATGATTTGTAGTTAAAATATTCATTTCAATGCAACATACGAACTACTGCATTGAAATAAATATAAAGTGTTATACAAACCGACCAAGCAAAATCTCGAAGAAGGCTTTAAATATTGTGTTCATCCTCAAAAATAACTGCTTTATTATTAAAAGTTGCCCCATAAGTGAAATGTATAAAAGTTTTGAAAACACTGGATATAAAGACAAAAGCCACTATTTTATTGGGAGTAAAACAAAAAATACAAGGCGTAATGTTATTTTCGCTCTTGTGATTAACAAAACGCACTGACTCTCGTTTTAACATAATGTTCACATAAGCCCACGGAGGAGTAAAACTTATTCAGAGTTATGAACTCGTTTCAATGATGTGTTATGAGGTACCAAAGTTTCTCTTATAATTCCCCACCGTTGAATAATTTCCCTTAATGCTACAGAAAATTTCAAACAGATACGTCGCTAAAGAAATTCCACCTCAAAAACTTTGACATGTCGCTCTAACCAAATTTAAATCATACCGCAATGCATTTAACTTTCTCGTCATAGTTTGATAAATAATTTAGAAAGTACTATTTTTTTAACAAAAAAATATTTAAAAATGCACTCACCAGTAATCCAGCCCTGTCCGCCACTGAGTCCTTGTCGACGCCCGTGATGAATATTCCTAGGTTATATTCTACGCCGCCTCTGATCATAAGTCCAAGACTCTGTCCCGGTTCGATGCAGAGATCGACCCTTCTGATGGCACCAGTTCCCGTACTGGACGGCGTCCTCGCGGCAAATCTTTGCCGAGAATATTCTGGCGGCGGTGATACAGGCCGTCCCTGTCTGTCCATCCACGAGCAAGTCTGACGTAACATATAGGGCCCGCCACCACCACCGGGGGTCTGCAACATGCCGGGAAGCGTCGGAGAACGTACCGTCATGCTGATCTTGCGACACGACTTTAACATCTGCAAGCAATCAAAACGAAGAGACTCTGTAACGTGACTATTTTGTTGGTTTTCAATGCGCCTCAGTTCAGAACAATTCTGTATACAAATGTACAGTCAACACGGTGTAAATTGGTTCTGGAATAAAATGGAAAATATTTTTTTAAAAATTGTATGACACTAATGTTGGGGTGCAGAAAGAATTGTTAAATAATTTGATTTGACAATGACCTTAGATTGTGAACACACATATTTCTCCATAAGAAAAGCATTGTAGAATTTTAATTCGATTCTGATCGAAAAATAATTGATCGATTGAAATGATATTATTTCTAAACTGTGTATACGTGTATTTAACATAGTTTTTTGCATAATTTTTACTTCGAAACGACATTTTTCTACGCATTTTAATCAAAATTTGGCTTGAAAAACGAACTTTTTCTGTGTGGATCAAGCATTTGTTTTTGTGTGAATACAATCTAATGCTGTACATGACAGGGAGTTTGAATACGACATTAGATTGCTCATACACGTATTAAAATTGCAATTATATAATCACAATCTAAGATCGTTGTCAAATCCAATTTTTTTTACAATGTTTTGTGCAACCCAATATCAGTGTCGCAAGTAAGGAGCACCGATGATACAATAACTAGGGTTATTAGATACAGAAGTGACCTCGTTCCATTGTATAGTAGTGGGGGATGAAATCATCCAGTGAACTGTCAATTGTGAATGGATAATTCGTGGTTGATAAAAATATTAATGGCCTGCCAGCTGACGTAATTCATGGGACAAGGTAACCTGTGTTCATTTGATAACCTTGACAATAACCAGATTAACATTATTAAGAGATGATTGTAAATACATGAAATTTATTAACTTATAAGTAACATAACATTCACAAGGTCATTTTCGAAAATAACAAAGTATAAAAGTACAAAGAAAAAAACTCTAATTACACACTACATAGAGAAGTTCAAATTTAAATATTCATTAATTTAAAATGGATTTTCAATTTAAAAAAATTGACACTTTTAGATTTAAACTGAATAGTCTGGTTTGTGTTTCGTGTTGTGCAATTAATGAAAAGTACGCTGACATCGGCTTTTCGTTTTGCGTTGTAAAATCACTTTGCAGAGATTTCTCTTTTAAAACTTAACAGTTTAAGGTGTAACACCTTAAATTTTTTTTTATGTTATGTGTGATTGGAAGCGAATTATATGCACGATATTTAATTCTTTATTTTAAAATATAGCACTATTAAGACACAAAGCACTGTAATTAGATAAGGCAATGTTGCAAATAATTCGAGAGTTAGTTCAGCCACACAACCGACGCTATCAAACTAAAATATTGTTTATATCAAAAACCAATAATTCTAGTCGTCAGCTAACTATAAACATTTCGGAAATAAAACATTTTTAAAGCGAAGTTTTAAATTCTCGTGAATAAGTTTCAACTCACACAAAGAATAAGTACTACTTATTGACCCGGAAGGTTGCTTCTTTTTATTTAGAATTCTCCAAAACAAAACAATGTGTTAACTGTAGAACGGGTCATTCTGAACCAAAGCTAAGTGTGCGTAATACTAGACAACATTCAGCCATATCACCCTTCTTTCACATTTTTTTTAGTTACTAAAGAGCTCCTTTAAAATATTCTTAAACCAAAGCTAGACAGGACTATAAAAATGGCTGTCACATTTATTTCAGTCAACGCAATTATTGTAATTACAAAAAAATGTTTATATTTGATTTTGAGCAAGTTCTATGTTCTAAAATTTACCATTTTAAAAATTAGATCAATATGTAGTTTTTTAACGTTTTGCCCTAAAGACAACAGTCTTTCTACATGTGTTAAAAAGAAGAGTTTACCCCCGGCAACTTCTAAAAAAAGCCATATACCTCAAATAGAGGGTACTTTTTAGAATATTCTTAGGATATCAAAATAAAGGTCTCCATAAAAATTTCTCAATATTTTCGAAGTTTTGTACTTTATTTATCTAACTTTCCTGGTATAATATTTCTGGGAGCATTAACTTAAATAAATGTCAATTATTTTGAAAAGAAAAAACTACTGATATTCAGGGAATGAGACGAAGCGAAAAACAGGACATTAGAAAAGAGAATGCCTGTGTTCACTCACATTATTCTAACGACAGTAAACTGTCAAATTATCGACAAAAACGGCAATATAGCCGTTTGGTCAGATATCATGTAATGATATCGACTTTGGTAACTGAGATACCCCTACGCAATATAATGGACGAGTCGATTTAGAATACCCACACGCTATTTCAGTTCCCCTAAACTACTCTAATCAATTCTTTTCGTCAGCTACTCAACACTTCTGAATTCGGTGTAGTCCACAAAAGATCGTTACACTTTGATATCAACTTCTTCCTTTCACTAAAGGGAACGAAGAAAATCTTTAACGAGCAGTATTATCAGATTTCAAATTTTAAAATGTTTATATCTATCGCATTCAGTGCTATAAATTTTATGTTACAACAAACTTAATTTGTTCAATAGATCGTGGTAAAGACTAATTTAAAAAATATCCAAGATCATATATAGCATTTGTTTTAACTCATAAATAATAAGAATAATGCGTTTAACGTTTATTTGCCGACATTGTGCCATAACAGACGCCATTCGTACCATTACTATTTTCCATCCACCACACTTTCAGTTATTTTGCTAGCTTATTAAACTTCAACATAATTAATAGCAATATAGGCGAAAGAAGGAATTATACAAAAATAGGATAAAGTAGGTGACTATGAGAGCAAAGGAGTTTGACAGGTAATCAGCCATGACCTCGAATAAGGAACCATCTCAATATTTATCTGGAATTAATTGAAGTAAATTACGGAAAACGTCAACTATTTATCGGCAAAACGCTGTAGGAAAAAGTACTATTACCACTGCTTTATACCGCGCAGTACATTCTAACTCATAAATTGTGATAGAATTGTAAATCCTAGTAGTTATTCTGAGGTGAATTTTGCTTGAAAATTCACTTGAGTACTATAAATTATATGGTTGACCACCATAATAATCTACGTCTCAAATTCCTAACGCATCGAAATTAATCTATATTTTAGGAACGGATAATATTAGGTTATGGAAAATTATAGACGCTTGACAAATAAGGTAACTAGCGTCTAAAGAAAAAAGGAAGACATCATTATAGTTCCGTCCCCTAATAGTTTTACCATTCTGAATGCCTTTTTACTGGCTGCTTTTATTAGGAGTATTCCATGTATCAACGTTGTTGAGTTAAAATGAAAACTGGCAGGGTAATGTTTCTGTCAAAATGTTTGACACACGGTATATGAAAAATACCAAAAAATAATTATTCAAAATATTAGAGGACTCGTTTGGCGACTGCACAGAAAATGGCTGTCGTCCTGTCAATACCAATTATTTATAAATCATTTAACTACATGACAACGTTGTATTTCATTCATATTTAATTACAGTTCATTTACATGTATTCTAACGACGCCATAACATTGACACACAATGTGGATTTTATTCGACAATGGAGGATTAAAATTACGAATTCAGTAGATTAAAAACCATAGGAAATACAATTTAAATTTTGTGATATGTTTATTATTAAATTTCTGAAAGGTTCCAAAACCGGCATCAAAACACAGCGCGTACTGAATTCACTTGGTTCAGGCACGGAAGAATTGACACTTTTGAAATAAAGTAGACTTTATTCGTGACTTCATTCGCATTAAAATAGAATACATTTATACCGTAATTACAGGAACCGTTTATTAAATCCAATTTTGATATAAATGCGTAGAAAAATATTGTTTCGATGTAAAAATTGCACAATATACATGCACATGACTTAAAAAATATCGTTTCAATTGACCAATTATATTTTGAACAGAATCAAATTAAAACCCTGAAATGCTTTCTGCAATCAAGTATGAATGTATTGATTGTTTGTTTTAAAACCGTAAGAAAGGGAGCAAGAAAAAAATCACCAACTATAATATTAAGGCGACTGATTCCTCAGACGGTAAAATATGTTTTCGGGAAATTTCGCACTGTGGTCGCAAAATTCATTTTATTACTGTTTTTAAAAGCTGTGACTATGCATTAAGTTTGACAAAATTTGATTTGCTGCTTTAAACATTTCAGAAAACACATATTTTTATCCTAAAAATTGTATAAAAAAATGTGATATTCGTCGATATTTTTTTACAGCACGTCACAAGTTTTCGAATTACGGAAAGGCAAATTAACATTTTGAAGTTTTTTCTTCACAAACTTATGTTAAAAATTTTGAAAAATTTGGCTTGTTGAATAATGTTTTCCACATTTAATTTTTTCTGTACAAAAATTTGTGTAAAACATGCTAATTTTCTCGTTTTTATCTGATTGTAAATCGTTTATTTAGATCCAATAAACTGTAAAAACTTGACTAAAAGTCATATGTAAAGAACGATATATATTTCTAGTTTATTTTGAAGCTGTACCATCAAAAATTAATATATAGGAATATAGGACTTTGCTGCTGAAAAAGGGGGCATATTAAATAGATGGTAAACAGTCACTTTAAAGAAAAAGTTTTGTCGCACTGCTTTTGTCGACCACCCCAGTTTTATAGTATAATATTTACAACGGGAGAGAATAAATGATAGTCCTAGAAGAGCAATAGTTACATGTCGACATGTCGTTATTTATATATCTGTGCGTTAGATGGATCGAATATCGATATTATACACAGCCTAGCCACCCCATCCCTGTGTTTATTCCATAGCCTGGACACGGACTATACGTGTAACATCAGCAAAAACTAAGCGCTGCAGTGCCAATTACTGCTTTAATATATATTTTTTTTAATTTACGAGTGTTTATAAAATAAAATCGGTATTCTATGTTACAACACATTTAGGGTCACCAAAAACTAAAATTATATAGGCCTAGCACCAATTCATATTTTTAATTTATTATTTATGAATAATAACTTGCAAATTCAATTGACACTAGACACTCCCGGCTTAGAACCTGAAAACTAGGGAAACTATTTTTAATGTGAGAAAGTGTAAGTTGCCAGAAAGCCCTTATACAAAATTAGTACAAAATCACGTACATTTTCGAAATCACTGATTCGATTGGTCCAGAATAGTTATCGAAACAATTTTTTTTAATAATCATTTAAATCCACGCATTTTTGTAGAAATTATTCTGAACGAAAGAAAATTCCACGGACATTGGAAAACCACGTCTCTTTACGTTTGAAAGGAAAGATACTCACGAGCGACAGGAGAATATAGAACGTTATGCCAAAATTAACATTTGTTAAGGACACCATCTGCCAATATTATTTTTAATAATCAGTTGATCTAATTATATACTATTAATATAAGAATATTTAATACGCTTTGTCATGTAAATATTTAACCCAAAACTGCCCGAAAATTTCCAAAAAAGTCTAAAACTACTCCAAAATTTCAGAAAATTATAATAATCGTCACCCCCATAAGCTCACATAAGAAGTTTAACTTCTTTACTTTTTAATATTATTCCCAAGTTTAATTTTTTTTATATGTGAAACTAATTAATAATATTTACACGTACTTAGTAACACACTATAAACTTCTGTCCTTGTCAGTTTCATGTAATTTAGGAGACAAACTAACTTCCACTTTAGGGGTCAATTATATTTCCCCTCGATTTCTTACTTTATTCAAACAGATACGTCGCTAAAGAAGTTAAACTTCAAAAACTCAGAACTGTTTCAAAATTGAAAATGGCGTTGTAAAATATATATTATCATCTCCATAAACTGAAAAAATCTCGATAAAATAGTCTTCCGTTTCTTAATACAAATCAACTCGAAAAATAATCTGAAGTCACAGCCTTTTGAATACGAGTTCAGTGGTACATCGTTTATTCTATTTAGTGACTATATGGTGTAAGAACGGGTTCTCATGGTGGAAGAATGGGTTTATATGTTAACAAGACGGGCTTACATGGTGAAGGAATGAGTTTACATGGTGGAAGGACGTGTTTATATTCGTTATTCATCAAAAATCAAAGATCTAATCGTAAATTAAGCGTTTAGAGTAGAATGTAAGTTTTAGAACGAACTCATTTTCCACTGGACTGCAACTCTGAGCTCCTGCCACAGCCACTTACAGGCTCTTATAGACTACCTTATTTTAAATGTAAACACAGCTCAGCAAAGATAAGCAAAATCTGTCAAACGGAAAGCACAGTAAAATTGTGTCGTCTAGTACTGCCTGATGCGTAAAAAAATTCTCCGTTGGCCTTGTGATAAGGATTATATTTAAGGACTAATATTTGCTGGCATTAATGCCGATTTTAAAAGGAACTCTAATTTTATCCAGGCGTGATGGGCTCGCGTTATTATCAGTTGATGTCAGATTTAATCTGAAATAGCTTCCTATCAGTTTTAATATTTATGTTATCTTCAAAATAAACCCTTTACGGTTCATACCAAACATATTTGAATGCTATTTATGTTAAAAAGGACACAGATTTACAAAATGCAGAAATACTTAAAAATAATTACGATTTTTAATTATATAATAAAAAACTTATAATATCCTTTAATAAGATCCATCCTTATAGAAAAAAGTACGGTGATTTAAATAGGTCCGAACTTAGATCTGTGTCTTTTCAGTTTTTAAACTTTCTAAAAAAAAACAACTTAAAACAGCCATAGATATCTCCGAAACTAAATGAGATAAAGAGTGTGCTCGTTTTTTTGTAAATCTGTAAAAGTTCCGTCTTCTAACAAAATTCCATTAGTAAATAATCACCATAACTTAAAAGAACTCGAAAAATGTGAAATAGCCGGCGTACTCCATTTTTATAGAAAAACTTGCTTCCATTTTTTTTAAATCAATCGTGATTGAAGTGTTACCAAAAAAAAGTAGAGCTTGTGTAAGAATTAGTAGACACTCTTGCTCTATCGTTTTATAGGAGATTTCATCCAACCGTTCAATTTTAAATAAACGGATTTACTGTAATTCAGAAGTGTCGTTGAAATATTTCATAAAATCCGGCGGTAAATTTTTTTCCACTTACACGAATTGAAGGTACAGTAAAACCTCGAATCCACCATTAATATTATATAGTGCAAGAAAAAATGTCAAATATACTATATATGTAAAATATCTTAAACGTTGCCGTTCAGATTTGTAAAAGTTTCCCTCGAATTTCAAGAAATAGCAGGACAGTGACGCATCTATCGTATTTTTTATTGTCACAGAAAAGTCATAGACATAGCAATCTATACCGTATATTTCAATCAACGCATTGACTTTACGTATTAAATGTCTCCATATGATCTACGTGGAATGCATATATTTAATAGTAGACTAACTCACATCTCCGTTTGCATTACATTGGATTAAAATATAAAAAACCCGGGTCGCAGTGCCAAAACCCTGCCGACAATATAGTGTATTTGCTTATACAGGCACTGTGGCTTTATTTTGCGAGCTTTAGTTGGTTTTTGGGCAAAATAAAAAATTTTACTCCTTAATACACCCCTTAAAATAACATTTTTTTTCTTAATTGCAATATTATTATAAATCGAACCTCTATACCAAATTATATACAACTTTCAGTAAATAATTCACTATTTGTAAACTAGTGTTTTCATAAAATTTGTAAGTCCGGTCCTGTCGGGCCGATTTTATTTAAATTTTAGGGACACCTTTTAATTACTACTAAAGGGTTAAATGTCAATTTTGAAACGATTCTGAGAATTTTTTCGGTATTTTGGGGCCCAAAAACATTTTTCAACCCCTAAAAACTACCCTTAAAATGCCCCAATTACGCCCATTTTAAATAAGCTTCTTGCGGTGATAGATTTCAACACGTGGACCAAATTTCATTAAAATCAATTAACTCTTTCGAAAGTTATTGCCCGCACACACATATATATATATATATATATATATATATATATATATATATATATATATATATATATACGTATATAAATATATATATATATATATACATATATATATAAACATTTTCAAAAATGGTGCCAAAGTGTTTAGGAGGTTATGAAACGTCGAGAAATTTTGGTCCGACCCCTAGGTCCCGCCATCCGACCAACGCCAATAGTGTATGTTGCCATATGGCAAATACACTAAAAACCTATTCATAGCATTGTAACGGTTTTAATGTTAGTAGATTAAAAAACGTAATTGTTTCTGAATTATTATTTACCGTCAAAAATAACGTTTCCACGTTTTTGTAGACTCAGGCTACTATTGAAGAATCTCGTTAGAGATTTTTTCTGTGCTAAATTCCGCACATGAAAAATAAATGAAAAATAAATTTCGTACTTTAAACGCAAAAACAGCCCATCCCTAGATCTCTAAGAGATTACTATACATTGATTTTGAGTCTTTCCCATATAACGCCGTGTAAATAACGTTAGTTTCCAAGTTTTATGTACGCTCTTACCAAATTTTCGTACGACATATATTTACAGTAGTATACATAGTATAAGGTACTTTGGAAAGTAAGCTAGATAGCCGAGTGGTCTATGGCGCGTGCTTTGCTTCATAGGTTGGGTGAGCAGAGTTCGGATCCCAGGACCGCGTGTGTAAATTTTGTTTTTTTTCAACTGTTTCGTTTTTTACATGATATTTATTTACATTAGTTTCCAATTTTCTTTTATATAATAAAAATAAATTATTTTCTTGTTTTAGTAATTAGTGGTGATAAAAGTCTCGCAAATATCAACTTTTGGATGTGACATTTGTCAAGAAAAGTTTCGTCATAAATGTAGTTTGGTACGGCATACGAAAACCCATAATATCAATACAAGTGGTACTCATTTTGGGAGGTTATATTGCGTTTTGGAGGTTTTGTATTGCGTTTTGAAGATTTTATATTGCGTTTTGGGGGTTTTATATTGCATTTTGAGAGTTTTATATTGCATTTTGGAGGTTTTATATTGCATTTTGGGGGTTTTATATTGCATTTTGGGGGTTTCATATTGCATTTTGGGGGTTTTATAATGCATTTTGGGGGTTTTATATTGCATTTTGGGGGTTTTATATTGCATTTGGGGGGTTTCATATTGCATTTTGGGGATTTTATAATGCATTTTGGGGGTTTTATATTGCATTTTGGGGGTTTTATATTGCATTTTGGGGGTTTTAATTGCATTTTGGGGTTTTTATATTGCATTATGGGGTTTTAATTGCATTTTGGGGGTTTTATATTGCATTTTGGGGGTTTTATATAGCATTTTGGGGGTTTTATATTGCATTTTGGGTGTTTTATATTGCATTTTGGGGGTTTTATATTGCGTTTTGGTGGTTTTGTATTGCGTTTGGGGGTTTTTCATATATACAGAATATATATTTTCAGAATTGTTGTGTTTAATTATTTTTTTATATCGTATAATTTATATAAAAGATCAAACCGGTAAGAAAAGAAAATGGCCTCTTAATTCTAAGAACGCACATATTTTTATTTTGGAGGCAAAATAAAAAAAGCCTTAGACTTTGGAAAAAGACGTGAAATCTTAAAAAAAAAACTTCGGAGAAGTAAAAATTGGTTCTGTGCTAAATTCAAAGACTTGCGGTGACTCGCTCTCAAGATTACGACTTAAACAAAAAAAAATACAGAATTTCGAGGCAGGCAAGAAATTCAAATCAAGCCTGGAAATTCTGTGCCTAAAATGTAGAAAAAAAATTAGTTCCGAGGCAGACAAGGAATTGAAATCCAACCTCGAAATTCTGTGCTCATAAACCTTCAAGAGCAAGAGCAAAAAAAAATGCACAGGAGGCGTGTGCCCAGCTCCATATTTATTTGTCAAGCTACCACTAAAAAAACGCCATCTGTGCATTTTTTTTTGCTCTTGCTCTTGAAGGTTTATGAGCACAGAATTTCGAGGTTGGATTTCAATTCCTTGTCTGCCTCGGAACTAATTTTTTTTCTACATTTTAGGCACAGAATTTCCAGGCTTGATTTGAATTTCTTGCCTGCCTCGAAATTCTGTATTTTTTTTTGTTTAAGTCATAATCTTGAGAGCGAGTCACCGCAAGTCTTTGAATTTAGCACAGAACCAATTTTTACTTCTCCGAAGTTTTTTTTTTAAGTTCTATATAACTTAAATTCAGGGTAAATCAAATTAAGAAGTTTAACATGTAAAATTGGTTGATCTCAAACGCACTATATAGAGTGGTATAAAATTACCGTTTATTTATGATAGTAACCGGATAATTTACCAATTAATTCACTGGATATCTGTAAACCAAAATTATTGCTTCGGATTTCTCTTTCTCAGAACAACAAAAACAAAACAGCAGAGCAACTTTTAGCATTAGAATCGGAAAAATTAATTAAATAGTGTATTTATATTTATCTAGATATTGGTTATAAAATTAAAATTAAAATCTCGACAAAAATTTTCAACCATGTGCAAGACTTTTTGCGCAGTCTTTTTAATAATAATAATAAATAGCAGCGGCTATTTAAAATAAACTAGCGCGGTTATTTTACAGAATATTAACCAATTAATTATCCAGTTTTTTATTGTTTTACATCACGAACTGTCTTAGTTTTACTATTGCTTCTAGTGTACGTTTCTGAGAAAATAAACAGTAACATTACGTACTGAGACTTAAGAAGAAAAGATTTTTTAAAAATTTTCATCCAACTACTTTAAAATTTACCAATATGTCTATTTTTTTGCAATAATAAAAATTAAAATAATATCAATCCTTTAAAACGTTTTTTTTATATACTTAGTTTTATTTTTGTGTACGCATTGTTCCTTAGTTCATCATAAATTCTCAAAGATAGAAAGAATAATTTTTAAAAACTTTTAAAGGGCTATTTAATTGAAAAGTGTAATTTTTAAATTGTAATTTTATCATTTTACTTATTAATTAATTTGAGTCAAAATAAAATTCTACGTATTTAGTTTTAGGAAAACGAAGAGATTCCACTGTATAATATCAAACGCAGTTAACCTTTGTGTAAAAACTCGTTAAAGTAGACTTAGTCAAAGAATGTAACTTTGTTAAGTATAATGAAGAGGAAGGAACTCGTGTGAGAGCATTGAATGTCTCCCATAACAAAGCAGGTTAATTATTATTCATACTGAGTTTGCCGGCGAACGACAAGTGAAGTCGGGGTAGGTTCTGTTGACTATTCAAAATGCTCGATGATATGAATTTAATCTTTTGAAAAAGTGATATAAGTGTCCCGCCATATTATGCACGATTTTTACTTTGAATACTCATAAGGAGACAGCAAGGTTAATAAGGATTCAAATCGAAGTAAGGTTTTGTGTGTAATCCATACTCAGGAAAAATACTTCTATGCCAAAGCCGTAGCGCGCACTATTTAGTTATTGTCGAGAAAAAAATACTCGTTTAAAAAAAATCATTTTTTTATATTACGACTTAATAATTCACTATGACCATGTATTTTTTTTAATTTTTTTATTATTGATCAACAAATCAAATAATTTATCTCTTCAAACATTAAGCAGATGGGGATTTAAAATTTGTATATGGTTAAAACTATGAATATTTCATGAAAAACAATAAAAAGTAATTTTTAAAAGAACTTTGTAACTTTGTAATTGAAATTCCTTCGTCTTTTATAAGTTCTTATTATCAAAAAGTTATTAATATATGTCACAACATATCTACAACATATGCACATATATAAGGGAATATCACTTGGGGAGTGGCTCCACCATATAAGGTATCTTTGACAGTATCATAAAATATCTAAACAACATCACAAAATAACCATGAGAAGAGGTGGGATTCGAACCCACGACAGTCTGATCCAAAAACCAGCACACTGACCATTACACCACACTGTCCTTAGAATTCAATTCAATAATTAGTTTTAACTTTTAACAGCTGTTCATGACAGCTAATGTAAGTATTAAGAAAACAACACGAAATACAAGGAAATTCAATTTAGCTACACATCTGAAATAGGCACTAAACAAACCTGTAAAATACCTGCCAATAAAAGAAATAACATAATTGCATGTTTCGCAACATATTTTTTTATCATGACGCGGACTTTGGGAAAAATTGGAACATTTTATAGAACTAAAGAAATAGAAAATAAAAAGCGCAGCATGAGCGCTGAAAAGAAACCAAAAGAAATGAAAGTTGTACACTGGGATCAAGTAACCTTGCGTTCTAATCTCCCTCTTAATTTGTTTACCCTAAATTCATTTAAAATTCACTGAGATTTTTTGCCAGTATATTAATATCGACACCTGCGTTGGAAACAGCAACGTAACGAACTGTCGCCGTTAAGTACTTTCATGCAGTTACATCAATAAATTTTAAAGATCTAAAGTTAGATAAAATAATATTTAAAATATTTTTAAATTAAGATTTATTTATCAACAATTACTCCAGAAATTATGAGTACTATTTTAATAATTCTACTTTCAATTACAATTTTATAAATCCTTCTTTATGTGATTACTTGAAAATCAAAGATCAATTGAATTTGTATTTACTTTAAGTAGCATTTTTGTTAAAAGTATAATTCAGTTATGTAATTTCGTTACGCAGCTATGACCATCTAATTTCTGAAATTGAACTATTAAATGACCTTTCCAAAATACAGTAAGATATTTTTTCGGCACACAGTGTACATGATTTGAGAACTCTGAAGCTGTGAAGTGTTTGTAGAGAAATCGTGACTGAAATACTGGAATAGTATTTCCATTCATATCGATTCGCGAGAAAAAGCACCTACTAGGTTATGGGTTGAGGCGTTTTAAGAAATAAATCGAATTATCCGAATCGATTCGAATTACATCGTGCTGGAGTTATTGTGCTTGCACAAAAGAGATATCCTATTGTCAGTGATTTTCTATATTATCAATTTTATTCCTTTATCTCTTATATACAAATAAGTAATTAAACTGTGGAAATCGCAAAAACAATCAGTTATGCACGTGCAAAGACTGTATAGTATGTATCTCGAACGCCTGACGTACGTTTTTCCATAATATCACAACTCGGTAACGTAACAACCTTCATTACGTTCTAGATAAATAAAGTACGGTTTTAAGCTTGTCCCATTTATTTGATTATCTCTTATTATATTCTCTACTCACAGATAACGAGCCAGTAAGCAGGTAAGCAGGCGTAACGTTTATGCTCTGGTGTTTCTGCGAGCAACCGTTAGCTCATGAATAATTTTCATAAAACACACGCGTTTTTTATTGGCCAGGCGTAATTTCAAAAGAAAAGTAGAATAATAAAATCTCTCTCACATACAGTATAGACTATAGACTATAGGATATATACATACTATGTACAGTTATGATCAAAGAATATGAAATACTCGAAATGTGAATGAATTTTTAACTTTCCGAATAGCAACGCAAAAAATTCGTATATATAATTATAATTCTACTGCGTTGTAATCACGCCTAGTTTTTTTTTTTAATAATCAATTAAAGGACCAAAAGTTTTGTACATTTAAAGTATAAGTATTAAAATACATCAGCTATATACAGTTTTAACAGTTACAGTGTAGTTATCTTAATATGTATATAAATGCTTTTGTATAAAAATTTGGTTCTCTCCACAGCATTGTAATTTTACATATAGTTCTCGGCTGTATAGAGGAAAAAAACGTTATGGTGCGCTTACACGGGCAACTAAAATTGCTCAATTCCGGGCAATATTGATCAATTATGTACATCACCAATTCACGACAATGGCAACATGGAGCAATTATTGCCAAAGATACCGCCACACCATATCACGCAATATGGAGCAACTTTGAGCAACTAGGCAATACAAGGCAATCATTCATACACTATAGCAATTCAATTGAACTGTCACTGGCTATGGACGAGGTTTTACTGGCAGCGGCGTGTAGTGCTTTTATTATAATAAGTTTAAAACGAAACAAAAAGAAGAGGAATAGACAGATTTGGGTGCGAACGTATCTAGCAAGACGAAAGCCATCTTTATTGTGTGATGATATGGACAATTATTTTTTCAAAAACTTTACCAAAATTGATTTATTTCTTTTTTGTCCTTGGTAATTAATATAAAAATGATTTTTCGGGAAAAAGGACTTTTTTTAAATAAACACTTAATTTTTTATTTACAGCAACGTTTCGTCCCTTGTTTGGAACTTTATCAAGCTTTAATAACTATTAAATGTTTTGATTAAGTAGATATAAAAGTCAATATACACATATAAATATAAATTTGAGATTAACAATTATTAATAAAAAGTTTATAATAATACCATTTATTAAAAAAATGTTTTTACAGTCCATGTTCAAATCAACTGTAATAACATTTTTTTAATAAACGGAATTATTATAAACTTTTTATTAATAATTGTTAAACTCAAATTTATATTTAAATGTGTATATTAACTTTTATATCTACTTAATCAAAACATTTAATAGTTATTAAAGCTTGATAAAGTTCCAAACAAGGAACGAAACGTCGCTATAAATAAAAAATTAAGTGTTTATTTAAAAAGAGTCCTTTTTCCCGAAAAATCGTTTTTATTTTTACTTTACCAGAATGTCTCGGAGTGATTTTGAATTACTTTTATTTTCATTAATCCACGTACAGCTGTACTGCACTGTACAATAGAAGCAAAATAAATGAAATGACAGCGGCGCATCTCATTCCCACCATCGGTCTGTCACCACACGAAAGTGAGACAATAGATACGTATACAAGCGAGATAGAAGAAAAATTGACTAAAATTTCCAAACCGTGTAGATATTCGGCAATTCATGTCGGCCACTTTGGGCAATAGGAATATATGGAGCAATTCGAAGCAATATTGCCGAAACTATTGCCGCAATTTTATAGAAATTGCTCCAGATTGCTCCATTAATTGCTCCAGATTGCTCCATTGTGTTGTCGGGCAATTATTGCTCAAAAAATTGCTCGTGTAAAGGCACCATTAGACTGGGTGCAAAATGAAAAGGAATGTCAAAAAGGGATTATGTAGCTATGTAGCTGATAACTGAACCAGTGTTAATCTGGGAGTTTCGAATTTAAGTGCCGTCAGTGGCATTTAGGTGAAAATTGTACATTGTTTTTTTGGTTTTGAGGTTCCCTGAGTTCAATAAGCATATTTTTGGAAAAGGTCTGTTTGGTAGCCTGTTTGCCTGTGAGCACGATACAGATCAAGCGGCTGCGAGGATCGAAACCAAATTTGATAAGAAGTTTGACATATAAATATTAAGATTTCAATTGTTTGTGAAAAAAATCGGTACATGCGCAGATTTTAAACTCATATTTGATTCACATGTCTCTACCTACCTCATAATACGTCTCAAAAATTTTCTAATCCTCGAACTAGAGAAAAAGGAGATATTTTTATTTACCGTAGCTGTACAAATATACAAAAGAGATATAATTTTTAAAGGTCTGCTTTTTAATACGTAACCGTTTATTTGTTGGTTTTTATTTGTGTCATTTGTAAGCAGGAGGCTAAAAAATTTAATCAAAAGATAACGAATCTGCACGTCGAAAATAAACCGGATTTAAAAGTGAATACATTTTTAATAGCATTAATATGTTCATAAAATCGCATATTATTCAAACAATGAAAAAGATTTTAAATTTAATTTATTAATAATCATATTTTATACAGACTCAAACAGTCTAATACAGCATAATATAATCAGAAAAACTGTTGAAAACACATTTAAATTCGCATTAGCAGCATTCGGAATGATTTGAGAACTATATATCATAAATAACAGACTCCTAAAATCATAACCCTTCCTTTTGGCTTTGCCGTAGTCTCGAAAAGTATTAGTCACTTGTCCTTAACGTTCAATCATAAACTCATGAAATGCTCAAATCTCAAGCGAGGCGGGAAACTAACATATCAATACATATTGGATCAGTCTTGATTTGAATGTGAACTACATATTTTAACGTTTTAATTTATAAATATTGCAGTGATCGTCAAGCTCAGAAAAAACGGAAGCTACATTGAAATATGAATTATTTGGTGAGCTACCCAACTGATTAAAGCATTTTTATCATTTCAAATATTGACTAGGATACGTAATAAACTAACTTAAACGTATTATTTTTTTTTTTTTGGTTTGTATGACTGGTAAAATTCGCTAATCATTGTTTTCTCAATAGTATTACATAACCCGCGCATAATATAATACATTACATTCGAGATACATAAACAGCTATTACTGTATCTCGAATGCAATGCATCATATTATATGGAAGTTGTGACATTATCGACAACAAACGTCAGCGAGTTTTAATAGTCACACGAGTCGTAAAAACATTACGTTCATGTGAGCCGATTTTCACTTATGTTTCTCAGAAATTTAATATGAGTGAAAATCGTCAGAAATAATTTCTGACAGCTAGCTCATAGATCAAGTAATAACTCGTCTATGAGCTAGCTGATGTCAACACCGTGTGCAGCCATATTGCATTTTTATACTACGCCTACTTTGTGTTACTTTGCTCTCTGTTCTTCTTGTGGTATTAAAATGTAACTCTCTTTTGGAAATTACTGTTGGGTGGATTAAATGGCATTTAGTAAAATGACCCAAGCCGAACTAGTGAGTCATTTCACTATCGCTATATAGACATGAAAAGCAGAAATTTCATAGATCATTAAAATAATATTTATTGTTAAAAGAAAATAATATATAAAAGACACTAGTTAGGAGCTTCAAAAAATGCTGCAGCGAGCTAACGATAGCACGCGATTGACGGTTTGGTGACTACTAGCTTATTGAATCAGCTTGTATTGATATGTCAGTTAGGTGCATTTATATTAGACGAGAAATGGAAGGTTAATTTCCATAATATGTCAACCAATCCAACTCTTTTTTAACTAACAGGAATGTGTCAGTCTGACCTCTGTCGATAGATAAGGGAAATTCCGTTTCAGTGCAAAGACTGATTAAATATACGGGTCTTATACAAAGGACATATAATTAAAACGGCGCAGTGAAAGTGGTATCTCACGCTATTGTCGCGAAACGATAATTAACGGTTTTTCCAGCGGCTGTGACAGGCGCTTAATGCAGTGTAATAATGCAGTCAGTACTTAATACGTAAATAAAGATATATATACATAACAATATATAAACACTTGTGTACCGGGCGTCCAATAATCACTACACGCGACAAAAAGACAAAGAGAAAAATTAATAGCCGCGTTCATTATCAAAGTTAAAAAAAAGTGCGAATCTCACCCACATAAGTTTACGAGGAAAATGAAACCTCTTTACAGTTAAGAACTCGTTTCATTGATGCGTTATCAAGGTAGAGTTGGGCAACTCAGATCTGAACCGGTTCAAAGAGCCGACTCCGACAGAAGATCCGTGAGAGCCGACTCACTTTTTTTTGAGCCGACGGATCAACGGATCCGCGTAACTCAGTGAAACCCTTAACACACAGAAGCACATTTTACACTTACGTATCAGTTCTTGCTTTGATGCATCTGTCAGCTCAAATGACTCATGCATCACATGTTTGGCTATGCATTCTTGATTCTATACAGGTCGTGATATGATTGACTGAACTAGGTAACTCAGTGGCAGACTGCAGTAACATATTCAGAACTCGGCTCTTTTTGAACCGGTTCAGTGAGCCGGCTCACATACGGGATCCAGATGCAAAGACCCATTTTTCCCATCTCTATATCAAGGTTTGTTTTGAATCATTCTCCTTTAAAGGCCCACACCCACTGAATTGATCCGGCAGTGTGTACACATACTGTATGTTGCCGAGTCGATCCGAGCCGACAAATGCGTGGGAACTCATTTAACTTAATGTATTTCAAACTTCTAATCGTGTCGAGTCGATCTGATCGGGTTCAGTAAGTGTGAACCTTTAAAAATTTTAAACAAGTACGTCGCTAAAGAAGTTACACTTCAATAAAATAAAACTATATTTTCGCACATCCCCTATGAAATTACTGTTTTTCAAGCATTGTATAGCGGACGTGAAATGACGTATTTAACACTAGTGCTGTAAAGTTGCGTAAAGTAAAATAAACATATACCATTTCTATACTAACGCAGCATACAATCAGAAGTAATCTACCTCAAAATTTAACTGTCAAAATTTTTAAAAATTAACTGAAAATCAACTTTTTATAGGGGGTCCGTGCGTGATTGTATTACGGCTTGTGTGATTGTTAAAACTCGCTAGCATTCGTTTATCCATAATGTCGTTCTGCGTCATATGAATATCAATTCACACATTAAATACAACAGTTTATCAAAAATATTACCCAAACAGGTGAACGGTGAGTAATTGTAGTCATTATTTTTAGAAATAACTAAAACTTGGCATTCTAAACCTCATCCGAGTGAAACCATTATATGACAAACCTCAATGGTAGACTGTATAATGAAGCATGCAGTTAAAAATTACACGTTATATAATAGAAATAAAGTTGCTGTAAAAAAACGGATATATACATAATATATAACCCGTTGCGTGATCAATTTTAATATCAAGTAATAACACTAGATTTATTATTTTCTTTCCAGTTCAGTTACAAACAAAAAATTTAAGAAAAAGTATTCATATTCAAACAAAATAGAAGCGAAACAACAAAAATTGTGAAATATAGCATAAAGCAGATTCATTTCAAAATATTTGAGGTCTTTTTAATCATTGTCAGTAAATTTGCTTTATGATCTAAATTTGTAATTGGGTTTTTGAACGATTTTTTTTACATTTTTTTTACAATTCTTGTAACAAAACTACATTTATTTTTATTTTTCACTTCATAATTAAAAAGTTATAGAGAGAGATTGTAGATTATAGACGCTCAACAGCTGGAAGTTTGTCGATTTCAAGGCTCTAAATAAATTGATAAAATATATAAAATTAACAAAAACATTTACCGGTGCAAATAATAACAGAAACGCACGGTATATTTGTAGGTATTTTATGCTATTTTAAAAGTCGTGTACTGCATATCATTGTTACGGATCAGGTAGGATAAGGTTTCCTTAAAAAGCGATTCGAACGAACCCGTAAAAGTTTGTATTGATATAAAATGTTTTCTTTTGCGTAGAAAGAAGATGAGCTTGATTTAATATAAACATTTGTAATTAAACTTTCTCAAGAGTCTTTACGTAAGCAAAGCTAAGCTGAATAAGCAATAATAATTTGTCTTCCTCTTCCGCTGTCTGTCTGTCTGTCGATAGCAATAACAATCAGCATAAAAAGGAATAATGATGGCGGCCAATTTCTTTACACATCAATGCTTTTAGCTTTCTAAGCACTTCTGTTCGGCTAGGTTTCATTTTCTTTTATATCCATGATCTCAAGACAAAAACACACATACATATTTAATTTAAGATAAGTTTTTTTTATAACTTGGGATATATGCGATTGATAATGTTTTGTGTCTGCAAGGCAAATGAAATTCCAACGTACATTTTAATCCTAAATAAATCCGAAAAATAAACTTTGCGCTGGAATTTCATTATCTCGAGGCACGTGACGATAATATCTCTTAGTGCAACTAAAATCATTAAGGTTACTGTTTACCCTTTTTCACCCGGATAGTTTCTTACGAGCAATTGGCTGTGTGTGTGTGTGCACGTAAAATGTGCCTCCATTCTGAAAATCTCTAATTTCTAGAAAAAAATCATATTCAATTTTTGATGTTAATGCTTGAAAATAAACTCGAAATATGTACCATTCCTTTTGGCAAAGTTTTTACAGTTTATTTGATCTAAACAATTTAAAAGCAGATAAAAACGAGAAAACTAGCATATGTTTTACTCAAATTTTTGTACAGAAAAAATTAAATTTGAAAAAAATCTTTGCGCTAGCCGTCAGTACTTTTAACATACATAAGTTTGCAGAGAAAAAACCTCAAAGTGTTAATTCGTCTTCCCGTAATTCTAAAGGTGCGCTTACACGGGCAACTAAAATTGCCCAATTCCGGGCAATATTGATCAACTATGTACATCAGCAATTCACGGCAATGGCAACATGGAGCAATTATTGCTAAAGATACCGCCACACCATATCATGCAATATGGAGCAACTTTGAGTAACTAGCCAATACAAAGCAATCATTCATTTCAGTTGAACTGTCACTGGCTATGGACGAGGTTTTACTAGCAGCGGCGTGTAGTGCTTTTATTATAAGTTTAAAACGAAAAAAAAAAAGAAAAGGAATAGACAGATTTTGGTGCGAACGTATCTAGCAAACTTTTGTTATCCCATAAACAAACACGTATCTGAACCGCATCGATGAAGTTTATTAACTTTTCATTATTCCACGCCATTATATTCACGCACAGCTGTACAGCACTGTACAATAGGAGCAAAGAAAATGAAATGACAGCGGCGTATCTCATCCCTGTAACCACATGAAAGTGAAACCATGGAAACCAAGGAAAATTGACTAAAATTTCCAAACCGTGTGGATATTCGGCAATTCATGTCGGCGACTTTGGGCAATAGGAATATATGGAGCAATTAGAAGCAATATTGCCGAAACTATTGCCGCAATTTTATTGAAATTGCTCCAGATTGATCCATTGTATTGCCGGGCAATTATTGCTCAAAAAATTGCTCGTGTAAAGGCACCTTAAATCTCGTAACCTGCTGTAAAGAATTATTGACGGATATCACTTTTTAATTTTATTTTTAGGGCAAAAATATATGTTTTATGAAATTTTAAAGTAACAAGCCTTTTGAGAAACTTAATACTTAAACACAGCGAATAAAACAGTAATACAATGTATTTTGCGATCACAGTTTGAAATTTCCTGAGAGCATATTTTACAATCTAAGGAAATCACCTTAAGCAAAAATGAACGATTAAATTCAAATTAATAAAATAAATAATATAAGCTGTTTTGCCTTGAAACTAAAGATATAAGATATCGCGTTGCGTTAAGTTTAAACGTAAATTTTCATTTCAAACTTTTAGTTACAGTGATAACATAAAAAGTTTTTTTTACAACTGTAGCATTATGTCTATTTTGCTGACAAAAATTTAAAGAATTTACTGTAAAATCTTCGGAATAAAAACGATATATTTGTCTCCAAATATTTTTCATTTTCACATTTTTCCAAGATAATAGTACTATGTTGTAAATTACTTTTAACACGTGTTTCTTTTTTTTTCCACATCGCTTTTTGATCTCCAAATTTCGGAAACGAAATTACATTTTTGTAACACCGAGCCACACATCGGAATCTGGACTCTGAAATACCTATAGTAATCGGTCAACCGTATTATATAAAACATACAATCGGTTAAGCCGTTTGGGCTTATCGCGTGACACAAAAAAACGTAACAGACTCACAGACAAAGCGAGCGTTTACGCTGTTCGCGCCTGAACATATCTTTGATACGAATATCTGAAAGTAAACGGAAGTCACCTAGGGATTTATTTTACTGATTTTAATTATTAAAATAGTCAATCATTGTCTACGAACTTAGTTTTTACTTAATTTTGATGAACATAGTGGAGAAACTCAAATCCTGTCTAGTTACTGTGTGTAAAATCTATTCTACAGTACTATTCTATAATCTTATTATTACAGTCTACACCCTATTATAACCCCTATACTTTATTTATACTCTATAATCTATTTTATACTGTATCTATACTCTATTATTATATTATACCCTTTTCTAAACTCTATAGTACTAAAAAAATATTCTAGTCTATGATAAAAGAGTATTATTTTATAAAGAGAGTAGCGAGAGATAGAGAGACAGAGAGAGTTATGTCATAGAAATCCAATCTACAAGGTTCGTAGATGACAGCCACATGACTACGACTAACGACTGCGCAGAATTGACTTCCCCTTACACACTTTAGTTTACCCACTTCCGTTTTGTGCCTGCTGACTGCGCAGCTTACACATTTCCGTTACAAAAATCGAATTAAACTTATATCGCCGTATAAGTTGTTACAGATCAATAATGTATTTCCAATAAATAACTGGAGGCTGTTTAAATTGACATTGATAAGAGCGAAGTCACGAGAAAAGGTTAGGATTGTAATCTAATTGAGTGTCTGACGATAAAATATACTTTTTTCTGAAAATATTTCATAGAATAAACAATTCTGCAGAAGCTTTATTGATGTAATTGAGTAATCAACGTGTTATTAGTGAAAGATGTAATTTTAACTCCAAAATTTCGGATATAAAAATAGGCTGGTAAAAGTCATATTATGAATAATTTATGAATCGTTAAACGTGTAAAGAAACAAGGAAAATAAACTTAATTTGCAAAATAAACATTCCACAACTTTAATACTTTTAACTGATTAATTCTAAAACATAATTAGTTGGCAGATAATTAAAATACAGTAGGAATGGTGCTCATATGTCCCATTCATAAACTGTAATTATGAATAAATAAAGCAAACTTGGCCTGCTGTGATATTTCATTATTAAGTATAACGAATGTATCAAAAATATTAACCACAAATTCATTCTATTCGGATCATTTTATATAGTACTCATGTAAAAACTACCAGCGCAGTAAAATTATTGTAATAAAATTATTGTAATATTTTGAGAGTTAGGCTACATTTCAAAACATTCAATATTGAATTTTGGAAAATCATAATAGCATTTTATTTGACTATTTAAGAATGCAAAAGGACCAAAAATGTATTTTTCCTTTAAATTTTTTAATATGATTAAAATTTTTAAAATAATGTTTGATTATTAAAATAAACGCGCTGAATCTCTACGACGCGCACTTCAATTTCTTTCCTAACTAGGCTTCTAAGCTTAAAGAGATCCAAAAGTTTTATTTTTATTCTTGGTATTTCTATAAATATAATAAATTTGTTTTTCGTCTTTTTAATAAAAATATTTTTTTAACAAAAATAACCAAATCTCTCTGATTCATCGTATTATTACAAAATGTCTATTCTATTCACCACAGACGCATTTATTGGAAAACAAAACTTTTACCAGACATTTCACATTTTTTATTTTTTCCCAGAAAAATACTGTTCACAGCACAGTTTTAAGTTTCAAAAAAAAAAACGGGATAAAATTCTTTTAAAAGTCTTTTTGAGTAGAAAAAGTGAAGACTTTATTATTTTTAATATTTCTATAAAATAACATGCAATGTGTGTCAAAGATAAACAGATTACTTTAAAAAAATATTCGGAACATTCCAAGAACTATAAGAAATTTTTTGAAAAAAACTACGACAAGATAAATGAACATAAAACAGGTACAAATTCTACAAAAACAAATATTTAACTATGTCAACTGTGCTAAACAGCTTATTTAAACACAGACTGTTTCACTTTGACCTAGATTTAACTGTAAATGTAATTCACTAAGTTGTAAGTTGTAATTAAAGTTAAACACAACTTTTTTAATAAGTATTCGAAATTTCTATGTTTTGTTTTTGTGAGAACATAACCTACTTGTGTGCAATAGTTACATTGCATTCTTTGAGATTTATTGCACGCCAAAAAAGTGTCGCAACTGGAATACTGTAAAGGAATAAGGACAAAAGTAGGGACAATGATGATGGGGAATGAGCAACGCTGTAAACTGTGTATAATAATAATAATAATAATAATAATCTTTATTTGGTCGGTATACTAGTATACATAAATAGTGTCACAATTTTACAGAATTTATAAAAATTCTAAAAATTCACTCAATTTATAGTGAGCCTTAGTTAGTAAAAATTGTTTTAATTTAGTCTTAAATTGTCTGCTGTCACATTTTTTTATGTTACAGGGTATATTATTGATTCATTTCACTTCCGAATCGCTGTGGATCAATCCTCACGAGATAGTTGAGAATTGACTTAAGTTTGGATTTCATATAAAATAACCATACGGACGCTCATGGTTCAAACGCGTTATTAAAAATATTTATTAATCTGGAAAAAAATGAAAGGTTTGCAAGAAAATCTTTAGACCCAAAATCAAGTATCCGATTTTTTTCTATTTTTTTCATTATTTAACACGGCTAAACACCGATAAACAAATTGATAAAAATTAACATGAAACTAGAGCCTACATTAAAATGAAAATCGGAAGTGGGTTTCCCGCTATCGGATCAGGTTCACGCAGGGTTGCCTAGGCAAATGATTGAAGTTACTATCTGTATTATCTTTTCTGACAGTGTCATCCTCTATAAAATCGGAACCATTTTTTATGTCGGCCGCTTGGACTACATATGAGACAAACATTTAGATAATAAAAAAAAACACCCTTATGGTCACCATATTTCCATTTCCTTACGAAACAGGTGAAGTTAGGCTTTCTATCTAAACAGATATATGCGCGAAATATTGACTTTCACGCGAGTTAATATTTCTTTAAAACATGAAATAGGAAACAACTATGCAGTCACTAAAAAAATTAATTTGAAAAAAAAAATTCAAAGTGCTATGTAAAAATGAAAGTATCTAAATAGACATATGTATACGTCATAAGAATATTTGATTTTCGTTTATGTATAAGTACATTAAACCATAAAACTATACTTCCACAGTCCGGACGGGGTGAAGTTCCGTTCCGTCCCCTTTCCGGTAATGTGTACACAGACCTTAATAAAGCGTGTAAACATCGTCGAATGCATATAGGCTATCACACAAGAGTTCTAATAGTTCCTTAGAGAAAAAGAAACTGAAAGAGGTTTTTCATGTCTTTCCTTCTAGTTTTTTTGTAAAGACATATTCAGTTGTACATGTCTAGAATATATTGAGCAGGCGTCGGCAACTTATGGCCTGCGGGTCACCAAAGGACCAATTTAATAATTGTGATAATAATAATAAACTGTTTGGACACATTTTATTATACGAAATTAATGAAAAAACTTCTCTTCTTTCGTTGACAGGTTTCGAACTAAGTTGTGTGTAATTGAGTGAGCCATAAGTAAACATGAATGAATAATTTCGCCTTTAAAGTTACAGATTTCCCCTTCTACGACAAAGAAAATTTTAAACAGATACGTCGATAAAGAAGTTTTACCTCAAAAGTTGCTTTTTATTTGTTTAATGTTACAACACTGAAGTTAGGAATGAAATAACGAAACAAAATAGACTGAGAAATATGAGATATTGACAGCTCTTTAAAATCTTAGAGCTCTATGGTAGGTACACAGTTGCATTAATAGCGCAGCTTGTATGGTCACGATATTTTACTTCCGGATGGCGGACGTGGCGTGCGCAAGTCTAGCGGAAGTCGCCCGTTAAGTCGACCGGCTGGTGGCGATTAGATTGACGAGATGATATTGTCGGTCTGCGTTCGATACGGAACTATCCACACTTGAACTCCATATATTTAAGTTCATTGTTCAATACATATATTAATGTCATATTTATTACTTGTTGCTCGGCGGATTTCAAAGGTTATGAGCGTGTCCACTTTAGCAGCTGTTAAATTGAAATTAGGGTCGACTCAAAGCACTAATAACACGGATAACTAGTCGGGGCATCGTAGGTAAGTTGTTTTGATCCTGTAAGTTCTGGCCAGGATAATGGGACGAACTTACTGTATTGCTGTCGGTCCTTAATAAGAGTACGAAGTTTCAGTTGAACCTGACGTTTTGAAGTAGGTAAGTTTTTTATCCGGAGTGTCCTGGTCAAGATAATTGGACAAGCTTATTAAATTATTGTATTGTCATTGGTCCTTCATAAGTATGCAAAGTTTCAGTTTGATTTGACGTTTTGAAGCAGGTGAATTTCACGTTCAAAGATTTCAAACATACATACATGTGACGCTACTAAAGCGTATTAAAAATAAATCAAATGACGCTTATTTTTCTTGAGGAATCTCCCACACTAGACGCTTCCTGATTGAAACGGGTGTTAGGTTTCATGAAGCATTTCATAAAATGTTAGTCTTTTATGGTATTGCGATTATATCCTTCAATGACTTGTTATTGCATCTAGAACTTAATTTAATCTAGAATATTAATTTTGGATGGAATTCAATACAAAGATATTTATACTTCACGTGGTAATACGCACAGTATTTTTTTAATCGAGTTTTACGAAAAGAAAATATAAATATGGATTCATACTCAAAATATAATTACAAGGCGTTCCATAAATATTTTTTTCTAGAAATGGTTGCTCGTTTGTTTCGTAATAGAATTCTCTAATAGACGATTGAACAGAGCGCAGAAAACTAGCATTATTTGGAATTTTTCAAATCAGTTGCTAATGACAGAATTAATGAATGCGTAATGAAAACACATCCAACGTGTTACATGTGAATGAATTACTGTCGTAAATATCTTTATATTATATAGACGATTTGCATTATCTAGCGTCTATAATCTACTTGTCTAATACCAAATACATAACCCTAACCATCCAACTCTATTCGATAGCAATCTGATAGACGGTTGAAAGTTTGTAAGTTTTAATTTAATCTTTGATTACAGTCGCGTGCTTTAACTATAATTAATGTACATATTTACTTATGGTTTATGTATTTAACTTCAACACGATAAAAAATAAGGAAAAAACACCCTTTTGCATAAACTTGACTCATACAACCAACGCTTCTTTTTGCACAGAAATTATATATTATAGAGAATTAATTACAGTATGTAAATTTTGTCAAATATTTACATTAGTATCGAAATTTCTGAATTTTGATTGATGCATATCAAACTTGATTTTTGTATTGAAGTGACTGATCCCTCAGATTGTAAAATATTCGAGAAATTTGGAACCGTGGTCGAAAATTTATTTCTTTTTAACAATAAAAAAAAACCGAATTGCAGTGCCAAAACCCTGCCGACAATATAGTGAATTTGCTAATATAGGCAGCGTGACTTTATTATACGAATTTGTTTGTTTTTGGAGGAAATAAAAAAAATGAAACCCTTAATACACCCCTTAAAATAATATTTTTTCTTAATTTCAATATTTCGTCTCTGTTTTATCAATTCATCATCTGCACAAAATTATATACCTACAGTCTTCAGTAAGTATAATTTTCTAACCACAAACGTTTTCATAAAATTTATAAGTCCGGTTCTGTCGTATCGATTTTGTTAAAATTTTAAGAGCATCCGACCGACGCCAATAGTGTATGTTGCCATATGCCAAATACACTTGTAAAAGTATTATCTAGAAGCTGTATTGAATAATTTTCAATATCTAGTAAGTCAACAAAATCTTTAGTTACAACTTTAACTGGTATTGATTTTAATTTCGATATCCCTGTATTCAAATGTTGCGATTTTTCTGATTTGTATTTTCGTCACACATTTTGGATAGCGGCCTGTTTAATTTATTATTAGTTAAAACCGACTTGATAAAATTAAGAAAAAATGTAATATAATATAATATATAAAATATCTTTGACTGTGTTAGTTTATCGTTAAAAATGTTTTAGGAGTATGAACGATGAACTCTTGAAGATAGTGTGATGACCATAAAAAAGTTGCAAAATCATCAGATTAAATATTGGTCCAAGTCTATATACATCTCGAAGAAAATGGGGACATTACATATTACAGACGAATGAGCACACAGCAAACAGCAAGAGAGTGGCAAAGAGCAGAATTAATGACGACATGAGTTGATCAGACTCAGGGATGCACAAATAAATCACTACGTAGTACGAGTACAACGTTTAAAAATATTCCTTGAACATCTACTTAGGTATATAAAACTTAATAAAAATAATTTTTCTGAATTGATTTACAATAAACTACGGAGGTAACAATCATTCCTTTTTTATATAAAATTTTCCTATCTACGTGGAAGATCAACATAAGTTGCACCGTGCTTTTTGTATGCTTATTCAGCAAAATAAACATTTATTATTATTATGAACACGGAAGAATTTCTTAAAGAGTTTTGCATCCACAAGCACCCAAAACTTTGCGTTTGTTACCATTAACAAGGAATACTTGCTGAGCAAGTTCAAACTATAACCACGTCTCAAACATCTTTCTTGACTACGTTCTGTAGGTAGAAATACATAAAAGAATACGACACTGCATCTTTCTATTCGTTTGCTTAAAGAAGGTACATTTCTAGGAAGCCATTGAGTATTTTGTTCAGAATAGGAGCATTAAGTCAAATAACTTTGGAAAGCTCTGTTAAAAACAGTTGCAAAGCGCCTTTTAGAACATCCCTAGACATAAAGCAGGCGCGACAGTTTGCATGTTGTTTTTGCTTCGAGTGTCATTAGGTGTCGCGATCAGTCCTATTGGCTACAATTAACGCTTTTATCTGCTGCCGACGGCTAACAAAAACCAACGACGAAACGATTACAACTCGATGGACTGAAATATATCGAGACTTGGCGATGATATCTGCTATAACCAGTGCCTTTCAAACATTTAACACGCTTACAAAATAGTTAATGCGATTCATTTGCTATGTCTACTTCCATAAAAAAATATTTTAATTAAACTAACTTTTCTCTATGCAATAATCGACACAGTTTCCCTCTTTGCACTTTCTGGGAAGAACAAGTATTGCAATATTACATCGATAAATGAGAGAACTATGTAAAATTCACTCAAAAATATTATGAGGAATTTTTTTTTCAGTTTACTGTTTTTAGAGGGCCACTTCCCCAAAATTTGAGCCAGGATATAAAATGTGATTTGAGGTGGGCCAACCTGACCCATTTTTCCAAACTCGGCCATGCACAGACAGACGAAGGAATACTTTTTTGAGTTTAGAAGACTTGTAAATTCACAAGAAACTCACAACCGAATATCTTAGTAAGATCGTGCGACTTGACTAATTCTAAATTCAAATATTGAAATTGTGTCCACCTTTTTGTAACACCGTATATCAAGAGTTCTTTTCTCCCCATCACCGACACACATAGATAGGAATATAAACTCCTCATTACTACTTTGAATACGCGAAATGAACCATGGGATGCTTTTGATGTCTCAAAGGGGAATTACCGAACGTCTGCATTGTAAATGATAATAATACGTTGCGCATATATGTATTCATATCAACTATAGACATACGCGACATCTCTTGTTATCAACTAATAACTAACAATTGAATTCTCTGAGGTTATGTAGGTTAATTAATTAATTTGAACATATTATACAAGTGCACATTAGAGCTCGATCACTTGAATTATTTTAAGTATAAAAATATGCAGCTTTCTACGAAGCAAAACTGAAAAGCTTACTTATAAGTGCAAGATAATTAAATTAATGATCCGACACAACTTGGACTAACTTTCACTAATAGGTTTTAAAGAAATTTAAAACTGACAGTTTTCAAAAGCACCTAATATCATTTTTGCATCTGTAACTACTTTTAAGTTTAGTTTTTAGGGTTCTGTACATCCGATGAAGAAACGAATTTCTTATAGAATCACTGTCGCGTCTGTCTATCCGTCTGTCACAGCGATTTTTTTTTTAATCTACCGGACGAAATTTGGTACATATAATATCAAAGTTAGATGACCCAATCATGGACGTATGGCGTAAATAAAAGAATTCCGAGATTAATTTTAAAGGCCAAATTAGAAAATTTATAATTATTTTTAATTCCTTTCTAATTTCTTTAACAGAATCCAATTTAACCAAACACCGATATTCTTCTTGTAGTGATAAATCAAAAGAAATGTATTTGTGAACACAAGTTTTTAATAAAACCATTTTAAGAGAATTTTTTTATAATGATCGTCTTATTTAGACAGAGAGAGATTCTAAATTATATATGCCTGGCAAGTGAGACCATCATCATTTTCTTATCTAGAACCTAAAGTAAAACAATAAACAGTTTGGTAAGATTTATTGTTAAAGGAAAACGACTATTTATTAGGAAGTGCACGATCGATAAGAATGTATGTTGAGGATGTCACAAACAAAAACAAAACACGCTCTGTGATATGCTGACATTTTAAAACATATGAAATATTCATAGGCATGTATTATAATATGTCTATGTTGTCTGTATATTCCATTGCACAGCGCGAATTGACGTCTAACATGAAAACTAATATATTGGACTTCAGCTTCAGTTGACGGTTTATACGATGAAAATATTCAGGAATATAAACCAGAATCTTGGTAAAATATCTCTCTACACGGGAAAAGAAACAACTTTCCCTGTACTGAAAAAGTACGCAAGATCTTCGTCAAGCGAAGACCTTTATTAAGATTAATAATAATAAGGCGGAAAAACTTTCATGCTTAATGAGAACTGAGCTCAAAATTATTTCCGGGCTCTTTTCAGATCACTGCCTATTAAAGTATCACCTTAAAAAGATTGGTGTAACGGACATCAAGTCATACCGTTTCTTTTGGAAACTCCTGAAACATCGAAGCGCTTACTTTGCAGCTATGAGAGTTGTGATTCGTGGATTCCGTCACCTCAACAACATTTTACAACATCTGACCAGGTATGGAATACAAATTTCAAAGCGCTTCTGAGGTTCATAAAAAGCTTCACAAAGGAATAAGCAGTCAGCACTAGACAATACAGTTACTGATGTTGAAGTGTTAGTGAAACTTACTTGAATACTTCATGTTTTCTAATCTAATCTAATCTTATAAACTATGCGAGTGCAGAACAACTGCAGGAAAAATATTATATTAATCTAGTAACTACTATTTAACAGTCAGATTAAAAATATCAATTAAGCTATTATAATTATTGTTTCTCGACATAATTTAGAAAGAAAAAGTACTATCAACTGGGAATCATTTATTGTTGCAGGTTTTACCATTTTTCAACAAAAAATAATACAAAGAAAAAACAATGAGATGATTTTGATAATAAAAACATTCCAATATTTGTTGAAAACAATTGAAGAAAATTGATTGATGACCAGCACATATCCTACGTTAATCTTTCTCGCATTATTAGAAATAAATTGAGATAATTTACGAAAATATCCATCAGGATGATCAATTTTTTACTATTTCTCTACAAGAAATAATAGAAAAAACTGCGATGAGATGATTTTGATGTCAGAGTCATTACCATACTGATATTTTTGGAGTAACTGCAAAAAACAACTAAAAATGAGATGAATTTGATAAGAGACTCATTCTGTCAGAAGTAGTTGAGGAACACTACTGATAGTTTCAGTGAAGACGAATAGTAAAAACATTAACGTTTTACACCAAAAAATAATAACAGATATTCCTGTGAGATTTTGCGTCAACATAATCGTCACTTGATGTATCTTAATTGACTATTTATAACTAGCTCTGCGGCTTAAGGGTCAAACCTGAGTTAAATGAGTTCCTTCTGATTCCGAGTGGCTTAAAGCGACACGGAACCTATGTATACCTCGTGTGTTTAACCGTAATCGTTATAAAAGAGCAGTAAGAAAAAGTCGATTGTAATAATCGTTAAGCATTTCAAATCATTTAATAAAATATATTGCCATTTCGATATCATTTATTTTCAGTATCCATTGTATTTGACTGGTCCGGCTTTAAACTATTCCGAGCGGCACTTTGTCGAGTCAGTTTGTTTACGGCATGCAATTCAAATGCCCGGAATTAACGTCGTGACAACTAACTGTACAGAATACATACTGCTGTCCGGTCGATAAGCTAATGTACACTATTATATAACCAAATGGCAAGCCGTCACTCCCATTTCTCATCCCAACTGCGCCGCCTCCAGTCGCAGTCACGTGACACAATTGCGAACACTGCATTGAACTAACGTACGTTTATCTTTAACTAATTACGTACAATCGCCAAATGAGCAACCGTTGCGATTGTACTTCGTTCGCCATTTGTTCCATGATCACCTCGATTAAAATTAAAGGATAAAAATTATTTGCGGTTTTGGTAACTTCGCTATGCTAGATAATATTCTGCAATTAAAATAAGGACTATAACAAACGAAGCGTTTTCCAGTCCATTTTATGTGAATTTGGTAAAAGAAATAGTTTTTCACTATTGTACAACTAATTAACCTCGTGAAGAAGGGTAGAACATTTAGTCCAAGAGCCAGCAACAAATTTCGAGTAATCATTTCAAAAGTCGTGAAAATCACGACTTTTGAAATAAAAATCTGTAGCTGGCTCTTGGTCTAAAAATATACTGAATCTTTTACACCCTCTAAACAATGAAAGTCGATTCTGTCCATTCCCGGCAGCCGGGGAATATTACCGCAAAATATTTTTAAAAAATCAGCTTTTCTGAAGTTCTGTCAAAAAATTAGGTAGCTGACAAGCATGATTTGGTTACTTTTGACATCTAAAACCATGTTATGTAACCATGCAAATGATTAGCAACTTCAGAACATAACAACCGCTGATTTTTTTTTTTTTAATATTTTGGGATAATATATATACGGTCGCTTTTTGAAAGAGACAACGGCATGCGATAGAGAGATGCGATAGCGATGTCTTTTCGACATATGTGTAGACGCCGATATGTGGCGCAGTAAGGTCGATCATCTCGAACTGATTCAAATTCAATTTCATTTCATCAATTTCGAAAATATCTCTTACAGACTCTTGTGTGTGACTTCACTATAAATCTAATGTTTAAAGTAATGCGTAATTATTCCTAAGATATATTTTTATCTCTTAAATAATACCATAAAAAGAACAATTCGATATTTTATAGTTATTTACATCATGTAGCTGCTTTAAAATGTATGTAAATGCAATTCAGCATAAAAGTTTGAAGTTCATTTCAAATAAACTATAAACTAAAAATAACGACACATAAACGAACTTCAAAGTTAAAAATATACAAAAAAAGAGTTCATGACACGAATAATGTAAAGAAGTGCGACAAATGAAATCAATTTACAAACAAATGAAATGTTCCAACAATTTATGAAAACAGGCGCAAATGACCTGAGCAGAGTAGGCACTTCCTTTATGACGCTAGCATGTAACTGTGTTCATAGATACAGGTACCAACATAATAACCGTAATGCGGACATTCGGCCCATACTATTCCTGTTTACTGTGACAGCGTCAGTAGCGTCCACCTATTAAAATTAGTACTGTAATGCGTAGGTACCTAACAGCAGGAGCTCAATAGAAATCAATATAATTTCTAATACCTAAACCTTCCAGATTCGCCCTGAGATTTTCGGGGTCAAGTCGAGTCATTTCAATTTTTTTTTTTGTAACTTTCATAGCGACATAGTTGTCTGGAAATTGTGGTACGTTAATGAAAGTGGTACACGTCATAACGAAAACGTTTACATAGGCAATTATCGACTCATGATTGCCAGAAAATCTGATTTGACAATGACAACATTGTGACTACACATATTTCTCCATAAGGAAAGCACTGAATAATTATAAAACGATCTTGCTCGAAAATAATTGATTAATTGAAATGACATTTTGTTTGAAATGTGTATAAAAATATTTAACAGTTTTTAGCACAATTTCTACTTCAAAACAGCGCTTTTCTTCGAAATTTGATCAAAGTTTCGCTTCCAAAGCATTTTGCTGTATAGATCAGTCATTTGTTTTTCTGTGATAATAATCTAATGTTCTTCATGACAGAGAATTTCACGACATTAAACTGTTTCTGCGATTATAAAAACTATGAATATATAATCACAATCTAAGAACATAGTCAAATCAATTTTTATAACAATGCTTTCTGCAATCCAGCATCAGTCTCTAGCAAAAAAATGTGCTAGCATTGCATTATTCAAAAGTATTTTAAAAGAGTTTTTCACTGACAATATTTTTATTCCATGTATTTTTTTCTGTACATGAATTATATTGTTTTTGACTTGCCATATTCTAATCAATGTTTCGTGACGCCATGACATTCGTTGTGCGAATACTGCAAATCAAACTAAAATTAAACCTGCAAAGCTTTGACCGCACTGTAATTGCAGAAAGATATGAAAATTGTAAGTTGAATTTATTTTCACAGTACAAGTGAAAATTTTAATCCTAGTGAAAACAACATAGAATTAACAACTGTAGTTTTACCTTACTACGTCTGAACACGAGAGTTTTTTATATTATTTTTGACGTGCAGTCCTAGAAGGCAATATACTGAATATTTAATAATATCTCAGAGATTTCCAGGTCAACTCCTAACAATTTTAACTCCAGCTTTGCAAACAGCGTCAAGATATAACATAGGTATATCTTGTTTAACAACGGTTAAAACACGAGCTTTATGACAAAAAAGCTCGTGTCTTACCGCACTCAAGGTCTACCACTGGAGCTGGACATGGGTCGCGTGCGCAGAGTCTATTAAACTCTTCAAAGTCCGCTTGTCCAGACTGACTGAACACATAACCTAGCTTTTCTAATACATAATGTGAATACAGTGTGGCACAGAAATAAAATTTAAATATAAATAGATTTAAAACACGGAACTTGCCGACCTTATCCTATTTTCGGTTATCTTCTGCTTACAAACTTATTTTCAAAAGTAAAATTTTGAAAAAATTTAAATAGTGAAAAACACGCGGATTGATTTTGAATATTACAATGCGAGTGGCACTTTTATATAACCGACTAGTGGTAACCCGCAGCTTCGCCCGCAATTGAGATGGATCATTTTTTATAACCTGCTCGGCAGCTACAACTGTAGTGGAGCCTTGAACTCTATCATTATTATTATTATTTATTAGTGTTCACATTGAATTATATTAGTTGAATACTTCCCTATTGGAATCGGATTTTGTTCTAGAGATGGAAAAAACGGGTCTTTTTAGTGATCTGCATCTTTGCATCTGGATCCCGTATGTGAGCCGGCTCACTCAACCGATTCAAAAAGAGCCGAGTTCTGAATATTTTACTGCAATCTGCCACTGAGTTACCTAGCTCAGTCAATCATATCACGACCTGTATAGAATCAAGAATGCATAGCCAAACATGTGATGCATGAGTCATTTGAGCTGACAGATGCATCAAAGCAAGAACTGATACGTAAGTGTAAAATGTGCTTGTATATGTTAAGCGTTTCACTGAGTTATGCGGATCCACTGATCCGTCAGCTCTCACAAATCTTCCGTCGGAGTCGGCTCTTTGAACCGGTTCAGATCTGAGCTACCCAACTCTATGTTGTTCACAATTTCAGCGGTTTTAATTTTTTTGCGCGGAACCATAATTCTTTTTCTAATATAAAAACAGTCTAAGTTACTCCTCATAACATTAGTTCTCTGTCAGTAGAAGTCCCGTCAAAATCGGTCCAGTCGTTTCAGAGATTCACCTAAACAAACAGACAGACAGACCAAAAAACTGTTATTTTGACATTACAAACAGACACTTAAACCCACTTGCTAATTTTTTTTGTATCTAAGTAGTTATTTATTTTATTTAAGTTTAAGTAAATTCGGAACCGCTGGGCCCACCCAGTTCCACAAGTCGGGCTTAATTTTGAAACTAAAGTAATAATGACAGTTTGATATTTCAAATTATATATTTAAATTAATACATTTAATACAGAATACATAAAATTAAACGCAAAGTTCCTGATAGTTTCAAGAAGTTGGGCGAGGTGAAGCCTCGCTAAACTTATGAAACAGGAAGCTAAGCACCAAAAATACACTACTCCTGATTATAAAAAAACCCTGACGATAAAATCGCCTGTTCTTTATAATGCAGGTTCTTCAATTAATTATTAAAATTAATTTTACCAATAAACATTAAGAAAAGATAAAAAAAATGAAATAACCGATTAATAAGGTGAAATGAAAGTTTAAAGAGTAAAGTAATTTGTCCCCAAATAGCTAGTGAAGCGACCGGTCTCTAGAAATTCAGTTCAAGAAGTAATGAATAATTTTATATTTTATTTCTGACAAGAATGTTTAAAATTGAAATTATGTAAGGAATCAAGATAATTAGATAATGATACTAAAATTGTATTTTTAAAGATGAAATAACCGGTTGGGAACAAATTACACTATTGTTTGAAAATAAAAATATTTAAATTATAAAAGGTAATCATATATGAGGCTATGAAAACGCCTCAGGTACCCCCGCGTGATAGAGAACTGCTTCAGGCAGCTTCTCGTCGTATGTATGGTTTCAGGTCTTCAATGTGACAGCGATATTTGTGGTTGGCGTCGTGTAGATCCGCTAGCTCGCATGAAACAGGCGATGTAAATCTTGTGATTCGGCGCGGCTCGGACCAACGGGCTTGGAACTTCCGTACGTCGTCTCCTGGAGTAGTGGATTGGTGGAGACGCTGCAGTACTAATTGGCCGATGTAGAACGGATGCTGACCTGGTCGATGGCGATCATAGTATTTGCGAATTTTACAATGGTTTTTCTCTAAAGCGGTGCGTACCCTCTCGACGTCGACTCTTCCATCGTCTACAAAACTTGCAATATCCCATTTAAGATCTAACGGCTGTGTGAGCTCGCGACCAAGGAACACCGATGCCGGAGATGTGTTTGTGGCCTCGCTGATTGTGGAGTTGTGAGAGTAAGCCACGAACGAAGTGAATTTGTCCCATTGTTTATGTGAACTGCCGTACTCTTTCAGCAGTATTGACAACCCGGCCTTGATATCTCGGTTGGCGCGTTCGACGGCGTTGCTGCTGGGCCTGTATGGAGACGTGAAGACTTGACTTATGCCCCATTGTAAACACATGTAGCGAAAGCTTGCACTCTTGAAACATGTGGCGTTGTCAGAAACGAGCGTTCTTGGTGGTCCGTATTTTGTCCAGACGGCGATTAGCTTTTGGATGGTGGCGGCTGACGTGGTTCGTTTGACTGGTATGATTTCCAGCCACTTGCTGAATCCATCGATGACGACAAGTGCATAGCGACACCCGGTACTGGTAATGGTCAATGGTCCAATGTGGTCGATGTAGACTCGCTCCCAAACATTTCTTGGCAAGGTGGAGGCCAGTGGAGCAGCAATTCGTTGGTTGTGCGGCTTACAGCTTTGACAAACATCACACGAACGCACGTAGTCTCGGACGTCTTTGTATAGAGAAGCCCACCAGAAGCGGCGAGCGATTTGTCGGTAGGTACGAGTTATTCCAGGATGCGCACTCGTCTTCGTATCGTGAAAATAAAATATGACCATCTTTTGAACGGATTTCGGAACAACGACTCTTTTCAATTTGTGTTTGCCAACAAGTCGCACCAACAGCCCGTCGCGTAACTGATAACTTGTGACATCATTGTTACCGTTATTAATTCGGTCAACGATGAGTTGGCAGTCCGGATCGGAGAGCTGGTGTGTTCGAATTGACACAAATGATTGCGGGACTTCATCCAGCAAGTTGATGGAGGCTTCAGATATATGAATTGCGTTACAGGTAGCGTGATTATTGTCGTCTTGGACGTCTTCGTCAGCGTACAGTCGACTTAGCGCATCAGCGACGACGTTGAGCTTGCCGCGTATATGTTCGACATCGTAATTGAAGTGCGACAACTTCAGAACCCACCTTCCAATGCGTCCTAGTTGTCGAGGATGTTTCAACAGCCATGTGAGTGCGCAGCTGTCGGTTTGTAGAAGAAATTTTCCGCTCAATAAGTACTCCTTGAATTTTTCCAGAGCCCACACCACAGCCAAGGCTTCTAGTTCGTATGTCGAATAGCGTCGTTCTGCATCAGTGAGCTTGCGGCTTGCAAACTGTATCGGATGGAGGCCATCGTCGAATTTTTGTAGCAGCACTGCGCCGAGAGCTTCTTGACTGGCGTCAGTTTGAACAATGAATTGTCTTAAGAAATCAGGATAGGTGAGTACAGGTGCGCCAGCTAGTTTTCGTTTGATTGTTTCGAAGGCCTTCAGTTCATCAGGTCCCAAGTGGAAGCGAACCCCTTTCTTTTTTAGTTGATTGAGCGGTGCGACAATAAGCGAAAAATTCTCAATAAATCGAGAGAAAAATGATGCCATGCCAAGAAATTGACGAAGCTGTTTTAGATTTCTCGGAGCAGGAAGTTCATTGATTGCAGAAACTTTGTTTGGATCTACATGGACACCTGAGCCGGAGATAACGTGGCCCAGAAACTTGATGCGATGACGGCATAACTGCATTTTATCCGGGTTGGCGGTGAACCCAGCTCGTCTAAGCCTACTGAAGACGATGTTCAAATGTTCAAGATGCTCCTTGAAACTTGAACTATGGACCAGTATGTCGTCAAAGTACGGTATGCAGCATTTATAACGCAGGTCTGAGAATATCTGAAACATAATGCGATTTAAAGCTTGTGGACTAACACTAAGACCAAAAGGAACTTGACGGAATTGATATTGAGAGGTTGGAGTAACAAACGCTGTATATTTTTTGCTTTCAGGAGACAAAGGAATTTGGTAAAAAGCGCTGGCTAAGTCTATAGACGAAAATATTCTGGATCCATTAAGACTTTGAAAGACGGCGTCCATATTCGGAGATGGAAATGCGTCGAAGACAACTTTTGAATTTAAATGTCTGTAGTCAATGACGAGTCTATTAGTTCCATCTTTTTTAGGTACAAAGAAAGCTGGAGCTCCATAAGGACTGCATGACTTCTCTATGACTCCTTGGTCCAATAGTTTTTGAATGTGGTCGTCCATCTCTCGAGCTCTGATTGGATTCATCGGGTATGGACTACGGCGTACTGGAATATTATCTTTCATATGTATCGTGTAAGTATAATCGTTCGCTCGGCCCAGGATATTCTTGTTAATTACGTCGCTGTAAGATGTCAACAATTCATTTAGTTGAGTTTGCTGAATATCGGAAAGTTCAGCGTTAATTGATAAGTCATCTCGAATGCTGGACAGTTTAACGCTTCGCGAGTCTGACGTAAATGGAACTGCAACTTCAGGCTTGAAATCGAATTTGACTTCAAGTTTTGAAAAGTCAAGTTGAGCTTTCAGTCGACGAAGTGTATTAACGCCAATGATAATGTCGTGCGATAGATTAGGTAAAATGATTAGCGAAATGTTCCACGAAAACTCTTCAATCTTGATATGACATTTAAGACGATGTTTGACAGATGTACAATAGCCGTCAGCTAAGGTTATCCGAGTTGCTTCAGGTATAATCTTACCAAACTTCAACATACTAATGGTGTTGGCAACTTTTTTGGAAACGACAGAATGCGTAGCTCCTGAGTCCAAAAGAGCATCGAAAATCAAATGGCCTATTGACAGTTTAATTATAGGTAAAGTTGTAATCGGTGTTGATTGTTTTAAAAATTTACTGACTGGATATTTACAATGACTATGCGGATATCTTGATGACGATTGTTCGGTTATTTCATAATTATTCAGTTTTTTGACTGTTTAGATTTGCCAAATTTATTTGATTCAGCTTCAGAGTGAATTCGGTCTCTTCTTAAAACTTGAGCATATTCTCTTGCTAGTGTGTCCAGCTCATTGAAATTGGACGGAATAGTTCGAAGTCGACAGAAATCATACGTTGTTTTGTTGAGTCTTGCCCAAATATTGACAATAATTTCTTGTTCCGCTAGTGAAGAATTTAGGACACGTGCTTTTCGACGAATGTCTGCCACGTAATCATCGAATTGTTCATTTGAACCTTGCCATCTCTCTATAAGTGATGCAGTGTACAGCGTTTTATCAACTGGCGTCAAGAAACGTTCAAGTATTTGTGTCTTCAAATCATTCCAGGATTCAATATGATGAGCGGCTTCGGTAAACCATTCCAGAAAACTGCCTTGACATAACGATATCAATTGAAAAATCAACGGTTTTTCTTTAACCAACTTTTTGTCGACAATTCTTTCTACTTCTTCGATGAAGCGAAGTATGACGTCTAAATTTTTCCCGTCACAAATCGGTACTGGTTTCAATAAATCGGATATATCAATGCCCATTTTAATTGGTACAGGCGTTAAACTTGCGGTTTGATAACGATTTTCAGTATCGCTGCGATTCATTGCTTGAATTTGAGCTTGAAGTACTAATAATTGTTCTTGTATACTGCGTTCCTTGATGACTTGACTGACGTTTTGTGATAGCGAATTTAAGCCCATAGACAAGTCGCTTAATGTTTGCTGAGACTTCATATTTATTTCAGTTTGAGTCTTCAAGAACTGGAATACACGAGATGGTGATTGGTCAAATCCAGTTTGCGCTGGAGTACTAGGTTCCATTGGTAATGAAGCAGCTTGATCCTGTCCGTTAGTAGAAGAACTGGTGGTACTGATTGTCGTTTTAGGAATGGCGCCCGTTTGACGTTGATTTATTTGAGCTTCTGGCGTGTGAAAGTGCTCGTTCTTGTCCGATATTGGTGACTGAGTTGACGGTATCGGAGTCTTGATTGTAGTTTCACTTCGAAGAGAAGGTTTCGGCATTTTTGACACAAAATTAATTTAAATAATTAAACAAAAACCTTAAAATGCTTCTTGAACTGAAAGTGCGATGAAAAAATTAATAGACTTGATGTAATAAGATATTCACGGTTACGCAACACTAGCTGTAGTAGATGTAACAAATTAAACGCGTAGATTTACTTCGTTAAGAACAGTTTTTAAACTTAACTATAGCTCTGCTACCATTTCTAAACCCACTTGCTAATTTTTTTTTGTATCTAAGTAGTTATTTATTTTATTTAAGTTTAAGTAAATTCGGAACCGCTGGGCCCACCCAGTTCCACAAGTCGGGCTTAATTTTGAAACTAAAGTAATAATGACAGTTTGATATTTCAAATTATATATTTAAATTAATACATTTAATACAGAATACATAAAATTAAACGCAAAGTTCCTGATAGTTTCAAGAAGTTGGGCGAGGTGAAGCCTCGCTAAACTTATGAAACAGGAAGCTAAGCACCAAAAATACACTACTCCTGATTATAAAAAAACCCTGACGATAAAATCGCCTGTTCTTTATAATGCAGGTTCTTCAATTAATTATTAAAATTAATTTTACCAATAAACATTAAGAAAAGATAAAAAAAATGAAATAACCGATTAATAAGGTGAAATGAAAGTTTAAAGAGTAAAGTAATTTGTCCCCAAATAGCTAGTGAAGCGACCGGTCTCTAGAAATTCAGTTCAAGAAGTAATGAATAATTTTATATTTTATTTCTGACAAGAATGTTTAAAATTGAAATTATGTAAGGAATCAAGATAATTAGATAATGATACTAAAATTGTATTTTTAAAGATGAAATAACCGGTTGGGAACAAATTACACTATTGTTTGAAAATAAAAATATTTAAATTATAGAAGGTAATCATATATGAGGCTATGAAAACGCCTCACACTTCAATTTTATTTATTTGTATAAATGTCAAATACGCAATTTTTATTGTACGGAATAAACTGACAAAAAATAAATAGTAAAGCGATAATGCAATTCAAAAAAGTATGAGGAAAATTATTTTCAAACTGAGGCACCAAACAAAAAAAAATAGTTTTTATCCCGATACTATCAAAGACTATGTGCTTAAAAATCATCTGACAACGTGATAATTGTAATAGTAACTTAGTTTATGTGACTTGTTAAACAATTAGCTGAATCATGTATATGCTTAACCTATGCAAAGATAAGGAACTGCCTGATTTTGGAATAATTTAAGAAATCCGGCGTTGAAAGCTTCTTATTTGAAGAAAAAGTATGTGTTCAAAACTTATTAAATTATTTTTCATCAAATATAATATTTTTTATATAAATATCACAGTTTTTATAAAAGAATCAACTGAGATTTGGCTATTTTGTAAAGTCGATACAAGACTTTTGTTTACTTTGGTACAGTTTTGTCACAATTTGTATATTAAAATTCGGATAGACAGAAACAAACTAATACAGAGCTCAGACTCATCGTGTTTATTTAGCTTGCTATTGAATACTTTCAGCTTTCGGTCAATTACCCTTTTTTTGTCAACTTTAAATCAGGTACTATATATTGACTTTTTGTTCCTTGATAACTTCCAATATGAAATATAATTATTATTATCTAATTATTTAAACAGTCATGATGCCTCGAGGTGTCGCTACCCGAGCTAGCGAAACGAAACAAAAGTTAAAATTGCTGTAATAATTTCTATCCCTATAAAAATAGTTTCTTTTTTATTATTGTTACGTTCTAAAAATACCCACTGCTTTCGAACTGCCAGCTGTCATCCCATCTTATATAAAACAGTTTTTTTTATAGAACTTCTAAGGTGTTTTATATTTATCAATAATTGGTTGTTTAAAGTTATTTCTTAAATGTGTAAACAGCAATAATTAGACCTAAAATTATTTTATTCTATAGAATTAGAAAATACAATAAACTTTCTAGATTTCTTAAAGCGTTGTAAAAACATTTAGCTAACATATCTTTCTATCGGTTCTGATTGAAAATGTATTGTTTTTTATAAGTATATTTAATTCCAGGATTTGAGCCTAGAATTAAATTAAAATATTAATTGTCGGTATAAATCTTAAAAAGAAAAGTTAATAATTATCTTAGAGTATGCATTTTTTTCGTAATTTAGTATATCTAGGAAAAAATCACTGGTTTTCGATCATTTTTATATTTAGAATAGATTATTACAGAATAATACATATTTAAAAAAAAAGTAATGTTATTATTTCAAATACGGTATTTTCAGATTTTACCAGCAATTCGGTGTAAAGAAAAATAAGGAAATATTAATACGCAAATCAATCATTCATCATACAACAGATATGTGAATCACTCGCAAATTAGTATTTTATTAATTTCGCTGCACAGTAAAACTCGGAACTAGAAATTTAAAATATTAACATTACATTATTTTTATTACATATAGATATGTTATTCGATCAACTATCAATTTAAAAATAATCAATAACTCCAAGTAAGTGATCATAGACTGGTGCATTTACCAAAAGATTGTTTTTTCGCAACGCTTTCTGAAACCCAGCATTAGTCTACACTAAAATCATGCTCTAAGTTCTCTATTTCTACAAGTAGAAAGAAGTAAAATATATGTACATTTTTGCTGACCTTGAGGGCCTCTTCATGCGCGATTGACGTGAAGGGCGTCCCATTGACCTCCAGAATCGAATCACCAGGTCTGAGTCCCGATCTCTCAGCCACGCTGCCTTCCTCCACGCGGGATATGTAGACACCTACTCCTACGGGAAACATGTCAATTTTAATACTACACACAAGACCATACAAAAAATGAAAAAAGTTTTATCAAGTGAAAAACGTTTCAATTCACAAATAACATATGCCCCTGTCAAACATTTGCACTCAAGCTATTTAGTTTGTTAATTTGAATAAAATATTAAAGTAATTTGCGAGTAACAATAATAATTGTTAATTAATAATGGATAATAAATATTTCTGTGAAAAATGAAAGTGGTTTTGCACAATGGAATAGGGTTTTATATAAGTATATTTATTATTAGCTAGTAATTGTTATTAAATGCATTTTCATGATAATTTTCCGGTTTGTATCCGTTTCGAAGAACCAATTAAATATTTCTTATTTTCAAATATGGAAAAAAAGTAAAGCACCATTCATCAAAAAGATAATCACAACTAGCATTTTATTTAATTTGAATCTAAGCCTTCAGTTCTCTGGTTCTCATCCAAGAGCAGGTAAAAGTATCAATCAAATTTTGAGTTTGTTTTTGAAAATATTAAAAAAATTAAAAAGTGATCGATACTAGGCTCAGATAACTCTGGTTAAAGAAGACTCGTGAATGAACAAATCGAATAAGCCTAGTTTTCTACTAAGTTAGCGGTACTGTAGTATAGCGGCCATAATATGACGTAAAATTACGTAACAAAAAACGTTTGCATAGAAGAAAATGGATGTAATTTTCTCGGTAGCAGCGACACTACCGTAACGCAAAAAAGCGGCATCCATTTATTTTTATGCAAACGTTTAATGTTACGTAATTCACCGTCATATTACGGACGCTATACTACGGTACCGCTTTCTTAGGAGACCAAGACTAAATAATAGCCAGTGATGTTTCAAATAATATCAGTTCTCGATACAGCGAATCTTTTATTAAATAAAATCGATTTTCTAGCGTTCTACAAATACTGGTTATTTATTAAGAGTAAAATAAAAGAGTTTTGTATGTCAAGGGCAGATCAAGGTTAGCCGTGCCCTGACAGAAAAATATTTTTACATTTCTTCAAAGGTTAGATCGCTATTAATTTCTTCATTGTAATCACGCCGTCGCTTTCAAGACATGCAATTTGGGTGCGGTGCACCACAGGCACCCACCTTGCACCGCCTTATTTGTTACTATTTCTGTTGAATCATTAAATCAACGGCAATTTCATTTTTATAATCTACACAAGCTTTCACTCGCTCCTTTGTTCGCATTATCATTTTTTGACAGAAGTCGAATATAGTAAAAAGTACTTTAAATGCCACCTTTTAATAGTATACCAAATTTTCGTTCAGACGACTTTCAATTATACTCATGCAAACAAACAGACCTATAACTATTTCTATAGAAGTACATTTTGATGTTCAAATATCAAAATCAAAATCACGAAAAAACTTGAAAAAACTGAAATTACATGCACACAAATAGGGATGTTGGATAAGTACTGTAACCCGCTGGTCGGGGTTTTCAACTTGTATAATTTCAAATTGTATAAAGAAATTAAGTTTTCAACTTGTATAATTTCAAATTGTATAAAGAAATTAAGTTTTGACTGCCCTCCGACGGCAATTAAGCGAATTATTTACAGCGTGCTGATAACGCTGGGTTCTGAACCAGGGTAAGTTTTTTTGAGATGGCGGATTAGGGCCGTTGCTTCTTTTGAGAAGGTGTGCCGATAGTTTTTCTGAGGTTTTAATTTGTTTTTTATGGTGTTTGGTAAAGGATACCCGCGATTTTTTGTGTCCTGGAACCGTGGATTGTTGCATTTCGCACCAATACATGATTGTTGAACTTGTATTCGCGCGAAGTAGAAAATTTTATGAGTCGCCCGTCTGGAACACGTGCTGAAATTTTTTTTGTACTGTGTCAACGCCATTTTGTCCAGCAAAGGGAAGAATTTTGTTCACCAACTGTTCTGTAGTTCGTTTGGACGAATCGGCGATTAAGTTAGCCGTAATCACAGCGGTTTCCACCACCTAATGTAACATCTACAGCATCGGGCCACGGTTGGTTCCCTGCGTCAACGATTCCAGGTGTCGGCGTCGGTGGGCGAGGTACATCGGCTGCGAACACGATCGCGTTTACCGGTAATTACCACTGGCGATCCTGTCTATTTTACAACGGGGCATCAGTGCCTCCCCTGGTAACTACGCCTGTCAGGTGAACCTTTTGAATTATTATTTTATTTTGTTTAGTGCTTTCAGCACGAAATCGATTGTTATTGTGCTTGGTTTTAAATTACTGCTTTCTAGTGTTGGTGAACTATCTGCCTTACTCTTCAAATTTTAACTAATTTTATTTTTAGTGCTTTTGCTTGTAGACCTTAGTTTGAGCATTGTTGTCGTGGATTTGAGACGGGAATAGTGAGGGTTTGGCTGGGCACTAGAAAAATTGTCGAAATTCTGATGTCACGCCAAAGCGCCGACTCGTGATTCATTCATTCTGTTTAACTAACGTTTTCTTGGCGAAATAGTAATATCGCTGCTCATCCACGACGTCAATACCCTAATTTTATTTTTGCTATTTTTTTGTCATTTTAGTATTTAAACCAGTGTTTCTGAAGCGTTGGCCAACACCTCTAAACCTACTAGTGTAGTAGATTATTTGCTTAGTATACACCTGGTATACACCGGTTTGTATGGTAATAGTTTTTGCTCGCTATATGTATTTTTCTCAATCATTTATTTTCAATATATTAATTTCACTAATTAAATTACTTTCCATCAATCGCGCATGTGACGTATTCCCCCCCTGTGATCCCTACCGTCTCTTTTGTTTCAGCAACGTTTGGAGCCAACGATTGCCATAACGCGAGCGTGTTCGTTTCCGGTTCCTGGCGCCCCCCGAGTTTTCATTAAAATCAATTTTATATGCTTATCAGGAAAAGATCATCTGAACGCGACTCAGTTTTCCATCAAAATAGAACGGTAGGTGATTCGACTCCCCCCCCCCCCACGTGTGGACAACCCCGACCACTTCAACCGCTGCTAGCAAAGCCGAGGCATCAGCACCCAACCTGGGAGACCGGGTTACAGTGGCGCCCGTAACGTGGGGCTGTATCTTAAAGTTATTTCACAATAATAGTTTTGTTTTTAGGGACCAGTCTGTACGGCGGAGTCTGTACTTTGTACTTTTGTTTGTATGAACGAGTTTTGCATAGTTTAGAGTTTAGATTTTTAATTTTGTAGATATATTAAATCGTCTATTTTTACCTGAGGCGGTAAAGTTGTCGTTTGTAAATGCGGTGGAATTCTTATAAGTTCCTTTAGTCATAATTGTCGGTTTTTTGAGACTAGTTAGAAATCGAATGTTGTTTTATTGTATAGCTGTTATCAATTGATAGTATTCCAAAATGTCGATTAACGGTTTAACTCGTGATGAACTAATCTATGAATTAAATTTGAGAGGTAAACACGATGTGGATGATTTGACGACCAGGTTATTACGTGAAAGTTTGTCTACAATGGTAGTCAACGATATTAACTTAGATTTTCCCGGTGTTATTTTGAATATAGAAGATGAGGCTAAAACTTGTAAAAATAAAGTCGCGGAACTGAAGCCGTTGGTTTCTGTGTTTGACGGGGATATTCACTCTGCAAAATATATCGAATTAGATAATCGAATTTTACACTTGCTGCTTCGCGTGCGCCGGCTTTTAAATCGAACTAATACTGAAGAGGTGCTTCAAGACATTCAAAACACTCACCGATTGGCCATTGAATTAGACGAAACTTTGAATAAAAATTGCACCCCAGTAGCATCTACTCCGTCAGCGTCTCAGTCTAGTTCAACGTTTTCTTTTTCTGACCCACCAGGTTCATCACGGCAAGTCATCCCTGTATATAAATGGAATGTGAAATTTTCAGGTGATGATCTTTCGCTAAGTGTAGCTGACTTACTGGAAAAAATCGAAGAATTGCGAGTTTCACGTCATGTGTCGAAACAGGAACTGTTCAATTCAGCCACAGACATCTTAGAAGGCTCGGCGTTGTGTTGGCTTAGAGCCGTGAGACACACCATATCGTCGTGGGATCAATTGGCATCCCGGTTGAAAGCTGAGTTCCAGCCGATTGGGTACGAGGATGAGCTCTGGAATGAAATTTTGCACAGGATTCAAGGACCGGACGAGCGAGTGAATATTTACACATCTAGTATGGAAAACCTATTTGCTCGACTATCTACTCCAACCGCGGAAGAGCGACGTCTTCACATAATCCGTCGTAACCTGGCACCCTATTTCCTGGAGCATTTGGGAGCGGCGGACATTAATTCAGTCGACGAATTAACGCGGATATGTAAACGGATAGAAGAGAACCGCTACCATGCAATACGTAATGCCAACCGGAAATCGATTATGGAACGACCACTAGAACCGACCTATGCGTATCGGTCGACTATAGTGAATTCCTCTCGAGAAAAGTCAAGTACAGTAGCCGCTGTTTCGTCAGCGGCGATATGTTGGAATTGTCGAAAACCGGGTCACTTGTTCCGGGAATGCGATCAGGATCGTAATCGATTTTGTTTTAGGTGCGGTCACCGGGACGTCGTTGCCGCTAATTGTCCAAGGTGTACGTCGTCGGGAAACGACGCTGGCGAGCGGTGAAGGACCGCCACTTGTCTCGTCCAGATGTTTCGTCGGTCTGTGTTAAGCCGGCCGGTTGGGCCGAGTGGTTACGGCGAGTACATGATTTTTGTTGCCCTACGTCCCAGGCAATGTTGAGGTCAGTAGAATATGATTCACGGCCGTACTTGTTAATTTCTATTTATAGTGTCGAGATCCAAGGCTTGCTAGACTCAGGATCGTCCAGTACTGTAATCAGTAAGGCTCTTCTGACAAAGTTACAGACGAACCGTAAAGTAGAACTCTACCCTTCCTCCCATCAGATTCATACCGCAGGCGGACACTCGTGTGAGGTTTCAGGTACGGTAAAGTTGCCATTTACTCTAGAGGGCCGTGTGCGTATTGTTGATACGTTGGTTGTACCGGATTTGTCATATGATTTGATTATGGGTGTTGATTTGATAAAAGCCTTCGGTGTACGGATCGACGTTACGAATAAGTCTTACGATATCCCACCCCTCCCCTCTGTGTGCTCTATTGTGGATAAATCTGAATTAAGTCGCGAGGAAACGGCAGCATTAGATAAATTGACTTTCTCAAATAGGAGACAGTATTGGAGTTACTCACCTGGTGGAGCATGTCATTGACGTTGGAGATGCAGCCCCGGTGAAGCAAAGGTACTACCCGGTGTCTCCAGTGATTCAAAAGTTTATTCACAGCGAACTGGGCAACATGTTGAAACAAGGAATCGTCGAACCGTCCAAAAGTCCGTGGTCTTCACCGATAGTGGTCGTCCGGAAACAGAACGGTGGCTATCGGTTTTGTATTGACTTTCGACGTTTGAACCAGGTTACGAAGAAGGACGCATATCCACTGCCGTACATGTCAGCGATTTTGGACCGCCTCCGTGGAGCGAAGTATTTATCTTCACTAGACTTACAGTCTGCCTACTGGCAGGTGCCGTTAGCTGAAGCGAGTAAGGAATACACAGCGTTCACCGTACCCGGACGTGGCCTGTTTCAGTTTCGCCGTCTGCCGTTTGGCTTGCATAATTCGCCGGCAACGTTTCAACGTTTGATCGATCGTGTCCTTGGAGCTGATTTAGAGCCGTACGTCTTCGTCTACTTGGACGACGTAATCGTAGCCACTCCTGATTTTACAACGCACCTTCAAATTTTGAAGAAAATATTTGAAAGACTGACTGAAGCAGGACTCACCTTGCATCCAGAAAAATGCTGTTTCGCGCGTAGCGAGTTACGCTACCTAGGCTATATTGTGGATAAGCTGGGTCTCCGAGTGGATCCTGAAAAGGTTGATGCCATTCTTTCATTCCGAACACCTACTTGCCCGAAGGACGTTCGGCGTTTTGTCGGTCTTACCTCGTGGTACCGACGTTTCATCCAAAATTTTTCAGATAAAGTCGCACCGTTGACCCGACTCACCCGGAAGAAGTCCAAATGGGAATGGAGCTCGGAAGCTGAGACCGCTTTTCGGGAACTTAAGGAGTGTCTTGTGTCCGCCCCGATATTAACCTGCCCCGATTTTAATCGTCCATTTATTTTACAGACGGACGCTAGCAATGTTGCGCTTGCTGCTGTGTTGGCACAAGAGTTTCCGGATGGTGAGAAAGTTGTCGCATATGCGAGTCGGACGTTATCTTCAGCAGAGCGGAACTACTCGGTGACTCAGAAAGAATGTTTGGCCGTTTTGTGGTCCGTAGAAAAGTTTCGGTGCTATGTGGAAGGTACACACTTCACGATAATCACCGATCATCATGCACTGTTGTGGCTGAATAACTTAAAAAATCCTGTCGGTAAGTTGGCTTGCTGGGCGTTAAAACTTCAACAGTATGACTACGAGCTGAAACACCGCAAAGGAAAATCACATGTAGTTCCTGATGCATTGTCAAGAGCTGTTGCCGCCATTGAAGTAAGACCACAGGATCATGATCGTTGGTATCGTCGTATGTCGAGGCGGGTCCGTCGCAGGCCGTTGGATTTTCCGCAATGGAAAATTGAAGGGACTCAATTGTTTAAGTTATGTCAACCGAGCGAAATGGATGGCGATGAGGAACCGTGGCGTCTGGTGGTGCCGCGGCGGTTACGCCAACGAGTCCTAGAGGATAATCATGACGCGCCCGAGGCAGGTCACCTGGGTATTTTTAAAACTAAGAAGCGTGTGGGTGCTACTTACTATTGGCCAGGTATGATGTCTGACATTGCACGCTACGTGCGCAACTGCGAAATTTGTCTTGCTCATAAAGCAGAACAACGTCGCCCAGCTGGGCTATTGGGACACCATGCGGTATCTCGTCCATGGCAATATGTCTGTACCGATCTTATGGGTCCATTCCCGCCGTCTAAGAGAGGAAATCGTTACCTCCTAGTGATCGCCGATATGTTTACAAAGTATGTTTTATTGTTTCCTTTACGCGCAGCGACGTCTAAGACCGTTTTAAGACATCTTATAAATGACGTGTTCTTGGTATACAGAGTCCCGGACTACCTCATTTGCGACAATGGAAAACAATACGTAAGCGTGCCCTTTCGGGCGGAAATTTCGTCATATTCGTGCAAAATCCTCTACAACCCTAATTATCATCCGCAGGCTAATCCGGCTGAACGAGTGAATCGTGTCGTGAAGACGATGATGGCGTCGTACATCAAAGATGATCAACGAACATGGGACGAACAACTTCCGCGCATTGGTTTCGCGATCCGCACCGCAGTTCACGAAGTTACCGGATACAGCCCTGCATTTCTAAACTTTGGACGAGAAATTCGGCGTGTTGGCGACGATGTTGATGATGATGTCTCAGATGTGGAGTTAGAATTTGCCGAACGGACGGAGCGCGCTCAGCAGTTGGATCACCTCCATGAAGTGGTGAACACCGTTACCCAACGACTACAGCAAGCTTACGAGAAAAATCGTCGTTATTATGATTTACGCCATCGTCATGTTGAGTACAACGAAGGCGACATTGTTTGGAAAAAACATTTTCCGATGTCCGACGCCAGGCGACACTTCTCAGCTAAGTTGGCACCGGCTTTTGTTAAATGTCGAATTCGGAGAAAACTGTCCAGTGTACGCTACGAACTTGAAGAGCTTAACGGTAAAACTTTGGGCGTGTGGCACGTTTCGGATTTAAAATCACACCCCAGAGACGACGAAAGGAATGCTAGTGAGGATGACGATGATGATGAAGACACCACTGAAAATGAAAGCGAGGAGACGGCAGAGAGCGAGTAACGTAAAAGGTTCGTTCGTCATAAAAAAAAAAAAAAATATATATATATTTATATTTTTTTTTTGCGGAGGAAACGGGGGTGTAACCCGCTGGTCGGGGTTTTCAACTTGTATAATTTCAAATTGTATAAAGAAATTAAGTTTTCAACTTGTATAATTTCAAATTGTATAAAGAAATTAAGTTTTCAACTTGTATAATTTCAAATTGTATAAAGAAATTAAGTTTTGACTGCCCTCCGACGGCAATTAAGCGAATTATTTACAGCGTGCTGATAACGCTGGGTTCTGAACCAGGGTAAGTTTTTTTGAGATGGCGGATTAGGGCCGTTGCTTCTTTTGAGAAGGTGTGCCGATAGTTTTTCTGAGGTTTTAATTTGTTTTTTATGGTGTTTGGTAAAGGATACCCGCGATTTTTTGTGTCCTGGAACCGTGGATTGTTGCATTTCGCACCAATACATGATTGTTGAACTTGTATTCGCGCGAAGTAGAAAATTTTATGAGTCGCCCGTCTGGAACACGTGCTGAAATTTTTTTTGTACTGTGTCAACGCCATTTTGTCCAGCAAAGGGAAGAATTTTGTTCACCAACTGTTCTGTAGTTCGTTTGGACGAATCGGCGATTAAGTTAGCCGTAATCACAGCGGTTTCCACCACCTAATGTAACATCTACAGCATCGGACCACGGTTGGTTCCCTGCGTCAACGATTCCAGGTGTCGGCGTCGGTGGGCGAGGTACATCGGCTGCGAACACGATCGCGTTTACCGGTAATTACCACTGGCGATCCTGTCTATTTTACAACGGGGCATCAGTGCCTCCCCTGGTAACTACGCCTGTCAGGTGAACCTTTTGAATTATTATTTTATTTTGTTTAGTGCTTTCAGCACGAAATCGATTGTTATTGTGCTTGGTTTTAAATTACTGCTTTCTAGTGTTGGTGAACTATCTGCCTTACTCTTCAAATTTTAACTAATTTTATTTTTAGTGCTTTTGCTTGTAGACCTTAGTTTGAGCATTGTTGTCGTGGATTTGAGACGGGAATAGTGAGGGTTTGGCTGGGCACTAGAAAAATTGTCGGAATTCTGATGTCACGCCAAAGCGCCGACTCGTGATTCATTCATTCTGTTTAACTAACGTTTTCTTGGCGAAATAGTAATATCGCTGCTCATCCACGACGTCAATACCCTAATTTTATTTTTGCTATTTTTTTGTCATTTTAGTATTTAAACCAGTGTTTCTGAAGCGTTGGCCAACACCTCTAAACCTACTAGTGTAGTAGATTATTTGCTTAGTATACACCTGGTATACACCGGTTTGTATGGTAATAGTTTTTGCTCGCTATATGTATTTTTCTCAATCATTTATTTTCAATATATTAATTTCACTAATTAAATTACTTTCCATCAATCGCGCATGTGACGTATTCCCCCCCTGTGATCCCTACCGTCTCTTTTGTTTCAGCAACGTTTGGAGCCAACGATTGCCATAACGCGAGCGTGTTCGTTTCCGGTTCCTGGCGCCCCCCGAGTTTTCATTAAAATCAATTTTATATGCTTATCAGGAAAAGATCATCTGAACGCGACTCAGTTTTCCATCAAAATAGAACGGTAGGTGATTCGACTCCCCCCCCCCCCACGTGTGGACAACCCCGACCACTTCAACCGCTGCTAGCAAAGCCGAGGCATCAGCACCCAACCTGGGAGACCGGGTTACAGTACCTAATATAGCCACAAATATTTATTTTTTTCATTTAAATACAACTCAAGCCTTAAAAATCATGTATTTTAAATCCCGTTTCAAATTTCGGTCCAAAACGCCCATACAAGTCGCGTGACGTCACCTGTTCCTACTAAAGGAGGCTCAAACTTTACACAGGAGCTACCATTCTATAGATGCGTATTCTGTGCTCATAAACGCTAGTAAACTGGAGGTGATGAAAAGTTGTCGCTATAGTTACATGTAATTTGACGTTTTCTATAAACAAATAATAATAAATTACACTCTAAATATTAACCAAAAATGAAGTTTTTTGACAGCGACGGAACCTCAAAAATAAGGAAAAATATAGTGTTTTTTAATATTTCTATCATAGAAACTACCACTTAACGTTAAAATTATGTTTTTATTTGAATACAGTCAACATCCCTATTGTACTGTATTTAAGTCTGTCAGCGTCAAATGGGTAAATAATAAAATAACCTCATTTTTGGAAAATTTGATTCGAATATCAAATAGAACAATGACGGAAACTTGGAAAATGCCCTGAAACAAACGGGACGTAACAACATTTCGGTTTAGGGTCAGTCGATTGGATTTTCGAAAAAAATACATCAGTGTCTTGTCTAGCTATGTTAGAAACCTCTGGAAATTGAATTTCAGTACAATAGAGCAACCTTAAATTTTGATTGATTAAGGTGAACTTAGGGACTTTTTGAACTTTTTTCTGTTTGGATTTTTTCACATCGTTCCTTAATCTCAGGAAACTTTCTAGCAAAGAACCCTCTAATTCACATAGAAGTACGAAAAATATCTCTGGAAGGAAAAAGGAGAAAATATGGCATTAACTCTGTCTTATAAGATTAGTATTTTAAAATTTGAAACCCCAGATCACGTATATATGACGCAGAATATCTGAAGGCCACCTATTTGTATTTTATTTATCAAACCATATGGAAATTATTGCTACAAATTATTAGTATACTGCAATGAAAGAATTAAGTTTCATTTTTTAATACTTTTTGTGTCAGTAGTTTCTATGAAATGTTATTTTTAATTCCGTATACACAAATCATATTGACACACACGCCGCGCCGATGAAAACCTGCGGTAAGTATATTACAAAATGCTATAGCGTACAAAATAAAACAAATGAACCAAAAAACAATAGCATTATTCAAAATCAATGTTAAAAACGCGTTTTCTTACATTCGGTTGGTAGCAGTGGCATATAATTTTATATAATATGATTTTATCGATCTGAGCCAAGCCAAAAACAAGTGAACACGAAAATGGTGTTACTGTGTTGAGTGTATTACGGCAGACGTGTTTTGTTCTCTGTTCTAAAGATTATAATAAAATAATGGAGCAGACGTTGAATTAAATTATGAATAGACTTTGAAAGTTCCAAGCTTCTGATAGTACTTTCTTATATACAGTATATGGTACATACACTATTGTCATTGGTCGAATGCTTGAAACTAGAGATGAATCAACAAAAGATCGACGGTTCACATAATTCTGATTTCTGACACCATTTCTAGTTTTCCACCTCTACTATTGTAGGAAAGTATTAGATTCAATTCGAAATTTTTTTGCAAGGTTTTGAAAGAACATCAAAACATTAGTTTATTAAACACAATTTTGAACACATGCAGTACTTATTTATTTATTTATTGATCCTGTGCCACGGAGGTTTCCTTTCAAATTTCACAATACAATTCTAAGGTTCACAATTTTACTCTAAACTACTTTACGATCAGGGGACTGCAAATCACGTTAACAATTTATAAATGACAAATTTGGTTCATTCTCAACTTAATGAAAGAAATTGGATAAATAGGAGACGTACATAAGGCGGCAAATTCAAAATCCCACAAGACCAATAACAGTATATAACTTCTAAGCTTGATAACAGTGATAGTTTCCATAGAAAATTATGACGTCACAGCTTGTTACGAGCAAAAACGCTTTTAAATAATAAACAGGCAGAGCTTACATATACAGATTGTATCAAATGAAAGCTGTCCATAGGACGCTCTGTGTGTAAGATAGAGAACAATATACAAACGATAAGTAAGAGTGAGATAAATGATTGCTAATAGTTACCATGGTTACTGTAAATAAATAATACTTGTAAATCTTTTTACCAGTTTACAAAACCGTAATATTAATTCGTATTATTATTATATCTGGTACAACAGTTTGAACAATAATTTTAATAATTAATTTATTAAGTGCTCGGAAAGACCTCCACGTTCTGTCAAACAATAACCTAATCGATTATAAATACTTTTTCTCACATTGGCTAACATCTCATGGTCCACGGACTGACATGCTTTAGAAATTTGTATTTTTAGTTCGTTTAAATTATTAGGAGTCGGTCTGTTTTCAAAGGCAGCTACAAATAAATTTATTACGTCGGCGGTTGAATTACCACCATAAAACCATTTAATTATTTGGATTTTTTCGTGAACAGTATAAATAGCCATTTTATCAATAATTTCGGTAGTGACTACAGACTTCATTAATTGATAAAATGGCTATTTTTACTTAGAAAACAAAGACGTTTATTTAAATTTATTTTACAGTAACCACAGTAATTACTACCTATTAACGATCATTTATCTCACTCTTACTTATCGTTTGTATATAGAGCTCTGTCTTAAACACAGAGTGCCCTATGGACAGCTTTGAGTTGATACAATCTGTATATTTCAAAAAATAGTTTTAAACTCATTTGAAATCAAAACGATTTAGATGTCATTTCGTTTATAATTTATTGGTTTATTGATATAACACAAAAAAAAGTATGCTAATGCTGAATTGTCTTAAAATTAGCTCCATTTCTGGTTATTGCAGACTCATGAAACTGTATATTTCTGTTTTTGTATAAAATTAAAGTGAAGATACATGCTAAAAAAAGCATACAAACAAATGTCTGAATAAAAGAGGCAATTTTCTACACAATAGACAAGAACAGGTTTGTATAATAATAACATATTTGAATGCTGCCGTAAAAATATCGGCCAGATCATTTATCTTAACACAAAAACCAATTTTTCATTATTCCGCTCCATGACGCAACAATGCGTCCGACACATTAATATTGATTTACCGTTCATAGTTGGTAACACTGAATATATATCCCGAAGCGTACGCAAGCCGTAATAGTGAAATTCACTAAACACTTCTGCGTTGGAATGGGTATTTTATAGTTGATATGTTACCAGAACACACACGTTTCGTAAGATAAATTCACGTGCAACCTTATCACGTTTTCAACAGAATCCACTGAACACAAAACGCGGCGGTTATACTATTAGGGTGGAAAGTGTAATTAACGAGTTTTCACTACAAATTTATAATTGCAACAAGTTTCAGTTACATGTTTAATATTTCAAAGGAATAATCTCTACCAAAAACATTAAGATAAATTTCACTTTTTATAACAAATGAAGTAGCATGATGTCTTTTAAAACTGAAATCAATTCTTAAAAAAAGTTGTGTATTATGATAAAAGAGATGAGCGCTTACTGAAAAGTCTCTTTTTGTATTAAAGTTTAATTTTTTTTAATATTTTTTCGAGTAAAAATATCACAGAAATTATCTTTTAAGGAACCTGTAAATAGTAATTTGTACACAGTAGAACTCAAGTATTATCAGCCTATCGGGATTAATCGACTAATATATTTTCAAGTTCTCCTTCATACCCACTTCGTGGCAGTCATAAACTAATCATTTTTGACACTTTAATAATTCTTTCCGTTGATTAAGCGGCGTAAGAGGAGACACTTTACATGTGAAAAAGAGAACATAAACTTGAAAATCGTAAACAAGGCCATTTTAAAATAGATGGTGTTAAAAATACATGATTTCAGCTTATTTTTAAAAGAGTGAAGTTTGCCCATTTTTGCTAAGTAGGATTGATATAAATTCTACTGAACGGAGACATTACAATTAATTCCCAATTGTTTAATGAGTAAAGGATGTATAATTTGTAAGTCAAATGATAATTAAAAAATAATCTGTTGATCAAGTACCATAACACTGAGATGGTGGTAGAACGGGTCAATTATGGTGGAAGTGACGGTATTACACCTACTTCTAAAGGTGGCGGTTCGCGCCGCGACAGAGACAGGAGACCGAGACCAAAGACAGAGACGGGAGACCGAGACAAATGTTTCCGTCTCCGGTGGTCTGTTGTGTACCGAGACCAAAGACCTCTGTTCATTCAGTTTTGTTGAATCGTTAGAGTCAATCGTGTCGTGTCCTGGAAAATTATTAATCCACAGCGTAATGGAAAGCCATTCAGTTATGAAGTTACTATTGGAAGAAGAAGAAGAAGATGACTTGCTATTATATTATTATTATAAAACAAAACGAAGAATGCCTATCAACAAATTATATACAACTAGAGGCCCCGAAGGATCCTTCAAATTTTCATCTGTGTATGCGTCAAGTTGAGAATTAAATAGCGCAGGATGTTGTCTAATCATTTCAACCAATTTATCGGTGTCTTCATCAGAAAACGACGTCATTTTTCACGATTTTGCACGTGCGTCTCGAGCGAGACGCGAGACAGTACTAGTCCGGGGTAGAGACCGTCTCGCGGTCTTCTGTCTCGCGTCGCGGCCTCCTGTCTCGGTCTCGCTCGCGAACTGACACACATAGAAAACCTAAGGTCAAGTAACGGTCTCGGTCTCCAGTCTCTGTCTCCGGTCTCGGTCTCGTGTCTCTGTCGCGGCGTGAACCGCCACCTTAAGGCGACCACGGACGTCTGTAGTTACGACTGCTTACGATTTTTTTAGTCTGAACGATAGATTCGAAACTTTTTAACGCGTAGTGACAATCTATGAGATCACACATGGAAAAAATCATCGCTTAAAATATCTTTAGTATGTATAAATGTATCTGCAGTGAGTAGAATAGTTTCTGTTTTACCGTCGATAAAGCAAAAACGTACAAATAGACGTGATAGAAATTGCGTTCACATGACTAAGGGAGCATTTATGTGTGCATTTTCACATGCACACTCAAGTATGTACTACACACATTAAAAAAAATTATTGTTTTGCTGTTTTATTAATTTATTTCTCGTTTTATTTGATTTTTGTGTTGTTTTTAGTTTTGTTACGATGTATTTTAATTATATAGACGTAAATGACAAAAGTAGTCGAGCATTTTTAATCTACCTTCTCTCTCTGTCTCTCTCATTCTCCAAAAAAGATATTCAAATCAAGATCAACCAAACAAAAAATATATATATCGCATCAATCGTAATTTATTGATTCACCGCAGCATAAAATAAAAAGTCCTAATCAATTTGACTACCCCTGACATTTACCATATCACAAAAAACGTATGCTATGTTTATTTAAAATATTATATTCTAAAAAAAGTCAAAACTTTCTTTTTAAATTCTGTATTCCGATAGCAAGTTTTCACTAACAATGTATTGCGGTATTTGAGATAAAATATGTTTTTTCCGGTTATATCTCGACTACAATCAAGCCATACAAATTTAGTCAAGCGAATGGTTTGTGATAGTTCGAAGTATTTTGTCATCGTGCTTGTCTAACAAAATGACAAAAACGGGTTAAGATTTAATTAAATTTGATGTAAGTGAAAGAACAAATCAGCGTTTCGTAAACTTTTTCGTCAACGGACTCCTTAGAGATTAGTAAAATTGTCACGGGCCCATATTAGTACAAACGGTAATTTATTTTTTTACTATTTTTGAAACATAGGCAAATGTCAATTTATGACATTTAGATGTAGATTTCACTTCTGTTGTGTGTAGTGTTTCAAAAATCCTTTTGGGGATACAGCTGCAATAATAAACTAAATTTTAAACTGTCAAGTAGTGACAGAAATATTGCCAAAACTTGAGTGCTTAACGTTTTTACCTTCAGCCATTAATTGAAAGTGAACTTAATTGTTTGCATCCCTCGTCTTTTACAAAATTAATCAAGGCGTAGTCAAAATGAGGATTTAAATTATGATAAATTTTCTAGGAGATACCTCACACCTCCTTTGTATTACAAGTTGAAAACAGATACGCATGATTATTAAAGACAGTTTGCAAGTTACTAATTTTCTCGCTGGAATGTTTAAGAATTAGCTCAGTTTTTAGAGTCAGTACAAATGTATTATTAAGCTTGAAAATTGTGGAGCACGTTTATATAACATTTTCATTGTTAGTCTATTTATTACAAACCACCAGTTCTAAAATTCTGTGTTATAAACTTTTAAATTTATTATTAATATATTGAAAATATGAATTGGTACCAGAACTGAAACGAGTCCTCTGAAAATGGACTCGTATCACCAAAAATGATTCGAATCCTTTAAAAAGGATGCGATTCCAAAAGCTGAATATTCGAATGCGAATTTTTTTTCATTTGTGTTACAATTCGGATCGCAAATCTTTTTGTATTAAAGCATTCGAACACGGTGCTCAAATCCTCAAAAAGAATTCGAATTCTGGATTCAAATACCAAGTGATTCGAACCATACCCAGTTGTGACTAGTTCTAATCCCAGATAACCATAGATATTGGTGGCCGTAAAAATGTATTATTTTTTTCTAAAAGACGATCATTCGCAGGACAATGTTTCTTTGTTTTTGAGCATCGAAAAATTGATAGAGAGCACTAAATTGCACATCCTTTCGGGACAGACTATATAAAAATATATTGCAAACATAGAGGCAAGTATAACGACTACAATATGAATGATACATAAACATAAACTAGAGTCTGACGGGACACCCGTTGCAGGAACTGATAGGGGCGTATCTACGTTCCACGGGCGTGCCTGACTACCCCGAGATTACATTTATTTATGGTGCATATGTATACAGACTGTTTCATAAAACTGACGACAAACTAAAAAGATTACACAAGCTCTAGCAAACTCTGGGCACATATTCTAAGTATAATTACGAATAATTAAATCATAAACTTCAACAGTTCCGCTTTTAATAATTTTTTTTATGTTTTTTTTTGATACATTTTTTGAAATCAAGTACATTCCAGCCCGAGGACTCAAAATTTTCATTTTACAACTAATTTTCGTCCAAATTTTCTTATACACTCGTACCATATACATTTGTCGTTTTACAAATAATTATTCAGTCTTGAATAAATTTTGTATACTTACTAGAGACGTATTGACCTAACGCTTCTGAAATTTTTAGCCTTCCAAGTTTAGTATTTTCAAGTCTAGAGAAGTTTTCCTCTGCATTTTCCCCACATCAGTTAAACGGCAAATATATAAAATGTTCAAAAAGTCCAGAGACGCCGAAATATCTCGGACGCATTAAGTTTTCATGAAAAATGTTTCGAATAAAAGTTGTTCAGTCTTTAACGAAGCCAATAATGCCATGAAAACAGTTTTCAAAATCATTTCATGGTTAACCTTTTTTAATGTAAACCTCGTTTTTTATTGCTGATTCCTATTCTATAGGGAATAATACGTAAATTTTGTTGAAACCATTTTTCTCAAAAATGCAGCGTTTCTTTGCTAGAAGGCCTTGAATCATTTTTACTCATTCATGGTCGACGGGAAAATCTCAAAAAAAAAACGAGATGGTGAAAAATGTCCCGAAGAAAAAGTGTTGTATTGGAAAGGGGTCACACAATGGTGCCCTTGAACTTGAGCTTGAAAAAAATCTTTGAGGGTGAGTTTGTTGTTTTCAAATTAGAATCCACGTTTTTTTGTTTTCAAGGTTAAGTTCAAGGGCACCATTAGCGTTATACCAGCAATTTTGTAAGTTTAGAATTCGTTTCCTACAGACCTATATTGTAAACAACACTACGTAACGGACAGACATCTATGGTACCAGAAAATAGACACTTATTACGAAAGGATAAGAAAAAATTGTGTGAGATTCCAATATATCTGTCGTCTTCATTCTACGCATAGCAATATACGGAAATTTAACTTTGACAAACCGCCATTGTTGTGAAACGTTGGTGAAAGCTAATGCAAACGATGAGTAATGTCATCTATGATAGAAGGTACAAACTGGCAACCCATGGACGGGCGTATAGCCATTGTTATGTTTGACATCGGAACGTTCAGAATGAATCAGAGGTGATTGAATTTCAATGGATGCGCTGATATTGATTGATATTGTGTATTACAACCGTTACCGTATTGTTGCAACCATACTGTTATGTCTTCATTTGTTTGCATTCATGAACTACATACTATGAAATACCACGTTATTCGGCAGAGTATTGTAAATTCACAATGTAATTTTTTAAAGTGACATTTCTATAGTGAGGATAAGTTCGCGAGACGGTAGAACGAAAAAAGCGACGTTATAAAGATATATTCAGAAACAAGAAATAGGGCACTATTTACAACTAACGCACTATTTATGAACTACACAACTCGTTTGATTGAAACTGTCATCTGTGGTTGGGTTAGTAAAGTAGTCAAGAAATTTCACATACGCTTCCAAAATAATTGATAGTAATAGCACACAAATATTTTATAAAGACTGACCCGCTTATGTTATATTGTAAATTTGTAAAATATTTGTGTCGTGACTGCCAATTTGGATTTTAAAAGAAAATAAAAATATCGAGGCAGTAGTGTAATACGATATCGAAAGCTTATTCATTGATTGTTTACTGTTTTCTTTAGTTTATATGTTAAATGATTTTTATTAATGAGCTCCGTTTCAAAATTAAATTGGTTCCTTCCTTAAATTTTTTGAAAGGGTAGAAGACGCTTAGGTACCGTGGAGCTTTGAATCATTTCCGCAACATGCTACTTCTGTCATTCCAACAAGTGACTATTTATATAAAATTTTTGAGTGACTGCCAATAAAATATAATTTGAATTAATATACAGCAACGAATTATTCCAAATATAAAATCTAATTCGTTAAGGCTAAATATTTCTAGCGTTTATACTAATGTATATTTTATTCAGACATGATTTTATAAAAGTGTTTAATAAGTTCTTATAATATACAGTTATCGACGCTTATTTGACAATATCAGGATGCTGTATAAAATAACGATAATTATAGCTACCACGAGGTTTCCAAAAAAATTAACTTATGAACTTCTCGAATCGCTTCACTTTTTTGTATAACATGAAAAAGATTTTAACCGACTAGGTAGGGGATGGGGTTGAAATTGTTTATGGCTATGTAGGAGCAAGTGTGGCAATAATAATTATTATTTCATGTGGAAATATCATTTAGACAATTTACGCCTGAAATAAAATTACGTACGCTTTACTAAGTAACAGCTTTAAACAAATATTTGTTTTTCGTTTTGTGAATTTAATAATTTAAATGTAGACATTTTTCCAATTTGCATCTTGAAAAGTGAATAAGTAAATAGAACTGTATTTAATTTAATTTTGAATCGAGACAGTACTTCTACACTTTAAACGTACAAAATAACATTCTTTTTAAATAATAATGAAAAAAACAACACGTTAACAAATTTAAAGAATTTCAATCTTTTCAAGTTATCTGTTACAGTTTTTTTGTTAGACGAAATAAACTGTTCGATACAAACGCAAAGGTCTTTCCTAAGAAATCTAAACCATATTATTTATACAAACGTTTCACATTTGTATAAATAATATGGTTTAATAATAACAACTTTTATTTAATTAGTTAAAGTGAACCAGATGACCATTTGTTACCCAACTTAAACTTATTTTAGTAGGTCATACGGGTCATAAATAAACATATTTCCTGTTTGAATTGGAACATAAAATCTTTGTTACCCTTAACAGGGTGGCATAAAATCTTCGCTAAATCAATTCGAATGCCAAACGAGTCAAACAAGTTTAGCACATAAAATCTCCGCGTACTAATTTACTAAACGACAAAACAAGTCTAATCTAAATTTCATATAATAATTTTCCATAAATATACAGAATTGTTTATTGGATTAGCACAAAAATCGCTTTGCAAATGCACAAAAAATTTACTGATTCCGTCATTCATTCATCAAAGATCTAAATTCAAAAGACACAGACCTGCGTCTTTTCCGCCTTTGACACATATGCCGAACCCGTGGGTGCCGTCCGGCGGATCTCTAGACATCGTCACCGTTCGAGTGACTAGCTCGTGAATACTCGGCGGCTGATACTGACTTCTAGATGCCGGATTATATACTTGATGCGTTGTGGACGCTGGACTCGACGCCGGCGATCGTCTACTTGATCTGTCCTTACTGTTCGACACTGTTAAACTATGGGCGCCAGATGGTGCTGACGTCGTAGTATGACTGAAAACGATATATCGAAAAAATCATTTAGACTCAAGTTAAAACATCTAGGGTTTTTAGAGTTTCTTATACCTAGATTACTAAATAATAGATTCCTCTCAAGACCCCGATTGATTTTAAGTAGGCTTCTGAATTGGATTTACCGAGAATTATAAAAATATTTCTTTATTGTCAAAGAATAACTGATAATATTTTGTTTAATAATTAACGATCAGTTTAAAAACGGTCAATTTCATGACAAATATATCATAGAAAATCATGATTTCGAAATCGGGTCTGTCATCTCTAATCCCGAAAACATCAGATTTAAAATATTAAAGCCATATTATATAGACATTCGGCTTTTTGTTTTATAAAAAAACTCTATGTTGATAACATAAAAAATGTAAGTGACATTCGTTATAGCGAATGTTTGCAATTCGAACATTTATATTTTATATTAAATTTCTGTGTTTACTATTACATTAGCTTATAGTATTTAAATTTATCAATGAAAATATTGATTGACAATTAATTTACCTATTGCCGAACAGCTTTAACACCTGTTCTGGTGATATCGGACGCTTCTTATTCATGCTGTTCAAGGTCGATGAGCGGCTGGACGTCTGCACCGGGTAGCCGGTTCTCGACGTGCCAGTTTTCGATGACGTATGATATTCTCTGTCTCTATCTCGATAGGAATGCATACCGGAGCTTGGTCTTTCGACTATAGTATACGACGTACCTGGCGGCGAATAGTACAGGCCTGATCTGCCGCCGCCGCCAGCGCTTCCAGTACCTGCACCGCCCCCACGGGGAACGTTTCGAGAGGACGGTTCCGAATAACCACCTGAATCAAAACACAAGATCAAAATATAGTAAAAATCAGCTGTCTTTCTGATATACTGACAATAAATAATTTATTCAAATTTTAAACACCTAATAGGACCGTTCCTTTAAAAGTAAATTCAAGCCTTTCATATAATCCAGCTGTTATTGCTACGCTAAGTTACAGCTTAATATACATAATAAGAATTCAGCAGTAGAAAATCACAATAGGATCGTTCCGCCCATCAAAATATGATAATTTTGAACAATTCACCTGCCCAATTATTCCCTATATATAAACAAACAAGGCATACTGAATATTTCGTTCTTTTATTCTTCGTCTTAATTGCGGACAAGAATTTAAAAAAATGTTTTCATTTCAAACGGCTGAGTTTAGGCGCTATATTATGACATCAAAGTTGAACTGAGCTTGGACATCATTTTCGCGAATGAATGGAGAATCTCTAGGAAAGAGATGTATATATCAGTTATCTATACTACTACCGCGTGATTCAGGTCTAAAGAGTCAACAGGCGTGATTCAAGTATTACCGTGACGGAATTATTCTTATTCAAATTACATTGAAAAATACAGACTTTTGGAATTTTTTCTTTTAGAAAAAACCTCATTTCATGTAAAATTAAAATAACAATTCAAACAATAACGTTTGACGTCTGTAAATTCGAGCAGTCCAACCATATTTACGTCTGTCATTTGCTTCTATGTACAAATTTGTTGGTACGTAATTTATCGTCATATTATGATCGCTATCTTAGTAAACCAAGGCTTTAGTGCACCTACACAAACTTAAAGTATTAGGTATAATTTATCTTTTAACGTGGAGGGAAAGTTTGGTTGAGGAACAGTTGAAAAAAAGAAGCTTTACCGATGTTTCGCTTGTGGCCTACGTTTCGGAAAATATATTTCCATCTTCAGGGCCTCAGGCTAGTCAAAGGGTGGTAAATTGTACTAATCTTAGATACATGATTGACTAGCCTGAGGCCCTGAAGATGAAAATATATTTTCCGAAGCGTAGGCCACAAGCGAAACATCGTTAAAGCTTCTTTTTTTCAACTGTTCCTCAACCAAACTTTCCCTCCACGTTAAAAATATATATTGGAACAAAAAATATTAAAGAGTATAATTTATCCAACCACGCTCGGTTAGATAATGTTCCTGTCAAAACTGATATTAACACGAGCGATGCCGTGGACAAATGTTAACAATGAATATAATTACGTACCAATAACGTCTTCGGCCTCATAGCTGTTGTTGGACGCGTCGTGATGGAAGCGCGTGTACATCATATGCTGCGGCGTGGTGCGTCCCCACGTGGGTCCACCTTGCGCTGAACCCCATCTCGTGCCGCCACCTCCCGGCGCTGCTCCCAAATACGTGCCGAAGTCGGCCAGCTCGCCGCCCATTCCGCCGCCGCCCCCACCTCCAGAGGACGCGGCGTAGTCGTCACCCGTGCGCATGGCACCCGGCGACACTCTAGAGCGACCGGAGCTCTCGCCTCGACCCCTGTGTCACGTCGATCGACCGCTTAACTGTAAACAACATAATTATTATAAATAAACAACACCGTTGTCCTTACACGGCAAATAAATCACCGTTGAAGATTTAATCCTTCGACTTCAACATTTATAGTAGGGATGCGTCGGATATAAAACCTCAGAAAATATATAATCTCAATTATTTTGCCTAGCCAGATAACTGCGTAGCGGGATACTTTTGTATTAGATATATAGGATGCCAAGGTTAGTAGAATACTGAGATTTCCTCGTTCCGTTGGATAGTAATGGAGAGATGGCGCTATCTGACGAACCTGTCAATTGATTGCATGGAAATTACCGTTGTAAAGACAGAATATTAACGTTATTTGCAATATATTGAATTTTTAAGGTAAAACAATTGTATAGATTTTTTTAACAATATGTAAATCATTATGCATGAAAACACATAAATTTAAGTATACTATCATCACCATCTAACTTATATATATTTATTTTTACACTGTTCTATCAAACTCATTGAACTTAAAATACGACTAAAAAAAATAGGTTTTTTTTCTACAAAAAGAATTATATAGTGGAGTGTCGTAAGGTTTATACCTCGGAATCCAAGGCCAGTCAATGAATCTTCATAAAAACTGTTGGACTGCAATGTTAAAAGTTCAAATAAAAAAGTTAAAAAAAAAATTTTGCCGCTCTCGATTGCGGAGTGGATGCCACCCCTTCTCGGGGGTGAAAAATGTTTTGTTGAAAATAAGCACGGAAATGGATAGGTTGACTAATTCTAAGCAACTTTTGTTCTATAAAGTTTTTTCTGAAAGTCCATACTTTTCAACTTATTCACGAGTATAAGTGTCAATTTTTCAACCAATAAACCCACGTTTTGATGGTGGGTTTATTGGTCGAAAAATTGACACTTACACTCGTGAATAAGTCGAAAAGTATGGACTTTCAGAAAAAACTTTATAGAACAAAAGTTGCTTAGAATTGGTCAACCTATCCATTTCCGTGCTTATTTTCAACAAAACATTTTTCACCCCCGAGAAGGTGTGGCATCCACCCCGCAATCGAGAGCGGCAAAAATTTTTTTTTTAACTTTTTTATTTGAACTTTTAACAATGCAGTCCAACAGTTTTCATGAAGATTCATTGACTGGCCCTGGATTCCGAGGTTTTACAATTTTTACGTCTAACGGCACTCCACTAATAAGATAAACTGGAGTCAGATAAACTCGAAAATTATTTAAAAATGATGTAATCTGCTTGTGAACGAAGATATGTATAAAGTTTGACGCTCTTAGATCATGAATAAAAAGTATTTAATACTGTAAAAAGTTTATAAATGAAAAAAAAAATATTTCCCTCGTTCAAGTAGTGTAAGCGCGTCTTTAATATGCAATAGTTAGCAAGTATGCGGTACAGACTGACATGTTATGAACGCGATAATGTATTACTTATTACCCTCTGGGGCTTCCGGTGGGGTTGGGGCAACGTTGGCGGCTGAATGCATAATTTCGATTCCCCAGTTGAAGTTCTCCGGTCAATGCATCAAATGCGGGCCACCACATCTAGGTGAAATGCAACGTGGCTTGCAGCTGTTAGTATCGGAAGCGACAAGCTACAAGTACCGACAGCACAGTAAAAACTTAAATAAACTCGCTATGAATCGAAATTTGACTGTGTTATGTATTCGAATAGATATTACATAATTAGTTAGGTAGTAAATTAATACTGTACAATGAATTGAGTTTTAGTTTTAGTTTATTGCAAAGTATGAAATAAAACGGTTATAAAACTAATCGTAGTTTTTATTTAAAACTTAGACTGTAACATTTGGCGACGAGGAAAAACAGATAAAAATTTAATACGCGTGTATCATTGTGAAAAATGCCTATTGATATACCTGCTGGCCAACAAGTAATTATGCAAAATGTGGGATTGCTGGGAACACTAAACGAGTTCAATCCAATAACTTCAGATTTCAACATATTTCGAGAACGAATTAAATTATTCTTTGCTGCAAACAACATCGTAGAGGAAAATCGGAAGAAAGCTATATTACTTAATTTACTTAGCGAAGATTGTTACAAACTTACAAAAAATTTATGCGTGCCAAATAATCCAAATGATAAAACTTTTGATCAGTTGATTAAAATATTAACTGATTATTACAGTCCAGTTAAATCATATTTTGCTGAACGTTATAAATTTTATAACGCAAAAAGAATGGAAAATGAAACAGTAATGGAATGGTCGGCACGTGTCAAGAAATTGGCGGCTAACTGCGGATTCGGTGTGGAATTGAAGACAGTCCTACGAGATATTTTTGTAACGGGAATCGGCGGTGGAGTTATTATCGACCGACTCTTTGAAGAGGACGCTTCAACAGCCACCGTAACTTTAGAACAGATGATAAAAATTGCTCTAGCGAAAGAAGCGGCAAGAAAAGAATCCATCGCAGGAGACCATATTGTTTCCGTAAAGGAAGAAGCGGTCTTTTACAAACATCATCGGAAAAATGAAAATAACAACCCATCGCCGAAGACAGCATCCACATCACAACAGGCTAGTAGTATTCAACAATCGAATACTAAGTGCATGGTATGTGGCAGACAAAATCATTTACAGGCCCTGTGCCGTTTCCAAAAATACAAATGCAACAAATGTGGCATTAAAGGGCACTTAGCCCCAATGTGTAATGAATGGCACAAACAGTTTTATAATATAGAAACTGAAAATGAAAATCGCTCAACTGACGATAGTAGCGATAATGATTCAGATAATCAATTTTTTAATATTAAGACGGTACAAAGTCCGGAGGAAAATGTAAAACCAATTTATATTAAAATAACGGCTGAAAATGTCCCTCTAGATTTTGAAGCAGATTCCGGGTTTGCGTATGCAGCCATATCAGACAAATTGTATTTGAAACATTTTAAAAATATTATATTAGCAGTTAATGATTTAACATTAAAAGATTACGTTGGTTTTACAATTCAACCTCTAGGAATAGCTTTTCTCAATATCACCTACAATAATAATAAGTATACCCTAAAGACTTATGTAATAAAAAATGGAGGTCCACCTATTATAGGTAGAAATGGTCTGAGTATGCTAAAATTAGGCATATCTGAAATAAAATTCACAACTGAAAATAAAATTGATCATTTATGTGAAAAATATAAAAAAATGTTTGAAAAAGGTTTGGGCACATTTAATAATCATAAAATAAATTTAATTTTGAAAAACGGAGCAAACCCTAAATTCATAAAATCACGACCGGTACCTTTTACTGTGACAGAAAAAATTAATAGTTGCAAATTAAAAGTTCACCAAAATATTCAATTATTCAGATTATTAATTGCAAATTAAAATATTACCAAAAGATTCAATTATTCATATTAATAATTGCAAATTAAAAATTAAAATATTTTTAAGAATTATCAAAGTATTGAATTATTCAAATTAATAATTGCAAAAAAAAAAATACCAAAAGATTCAATTATTCAAATTAATAATTGCAAAGCAAAAATTAAAAGATTTTCAAAAGATTCAGTTATTCAAATTAATAATTGAAAAGTAAAAATTAAAAGATTTTCAAAAGATTCAATTATTCAAATTAATAATTGCAAAGCAAAAATTAAAAGATTTTCAAAAGATTCAATTATTTAAATTAATAATTGCATTTCGAAAATATTCAGTTATTCAAATTAATAACTGTAAATAAAAAATCAAATAAAGCAATGTTCAAATTTTCATGGTAAGTGATAAATCATAATTTTTGAGGGAGACGCAGTGTGGACACGTATGTACGATATTAATTCAAAGTTAAAATGTTGTGAAGCAATAATTGTAAAAATATTTGGTACGCAAATCATTGAAATCAAAACGCTAAGAAGGAAATCCTATAAATCAGATAATAAAGAGAAGTAATGTTAACGAAAATTCTGATTTAGATCGAATTAATCCAGTCTTTATTATAACTAAACTATTTATTAAAACTAAATGATTATTATAACAAAACTAAGAAAATAATATTTTGTATCTGTATATTGTATCTGTATTTTTAAAGAATTACTTTTTTGTTTAAAATTATTATACTTTAAAATTAAGGTGGAGGGATGTTATGTATTCGAATAGATATTACATAATTAGTTAGGTAGTAAATTAATACTGTACAATGAATTGAGTTTTAGTTTTAGTTTATTGCAAAGTATGAAATAAAACGGTTATAAAACTAATCGTAGTTTTTATTTAAAACTTAGACTGTAACAGACTGACTAAATAGTAGAGTTTGTATCTAGGACGTAATGACATGTATTTTCGACGAGGCGTGACACTATGTTAAACGTGATTTTAACAACTACATGAATGAAAATAGTATAATGATCTTTTATGATCATTATATAAAAAAATAAAAAATAAATAAATAAAACACAATAAAATTTGATTTAATCAAGACGATGTCTAAATACGTCTGATCACAACGAGATTTAAAAAAATTATTATATTTTGTTTCTCAAGCGTTGCTAATAGAAACTTCAAACAAAACAATGTTGTGGTCGACAATGCAGAGTATTAATGTTGTCACTAGGAGACCCAACAATAGCATTACAACCTAGATACACACAGTTAGTAGAGTATAGATGTTGCCTTGTTTCATTCGACCAATCAACGTAAACAACGAAATAACGTGAGCTGACAATATCAAAAATGTCATTTGTATTTAAATAAGGCTATGGCAACTTCTTACTTCAAAAATTCGATTTGTTGCAAATAATGTAAACATTGTCTGTTGATTTCTTTGACATTTACTAAATCCTGCCATTAAAATTTATAAGCAACAGCCATAGCCACGTAGTCAATTGATAGTTTCGCCAGATGACGCCATTCCCCACTACTATCCAACGGAACAAGGTAACCTCTGTAATCCACTAACCTTGCTCGATACACACTGTATTTTGTCCAATACAATAGCTTTTATGATAATTTACAGTATTTTCAACATTTTTGACATTGCACTTGTATACCAAACTTAAATTCATTAATGAATAAATAGGTACTATACAGTGTGCATAAAAATAGATTCTCTTAGCCGGCACATGCATACAGCGTCGGTGGCCGTGCGGGTAGCAATGTTGTATTTGTATTTTTTAAAATTACTGTATAATAAATAAAATTATCGAACTTTACTGTTATTTTCTATTAATATTTAACAACGTATTCAATTTTTAACGTTCTTCCGTAGACGTTTATTGTGTAATTATAACCTCAGTTGGCGAGCCTCTATAATCTTTCACCTCTCAAGGGTGTCCTTGCAAAAAAATTATAGTGGATTTGCCAGAGAGAAAAGATTGGTATGGAAAGCGAAATCCTTTTCTTGCGATCGTATAATAAGTTGAAAAGCACGACTGCCTGTGTGGGATAGCCCGAACGAACAATCGTTTCTGCCTAGTTTTCTGTAGGCGTAGCACCAGACAGGTTGTTGTAAGCACCACATAAGGTTTCATTTGTTTTTCTAACTTTCTCGTTCACCGCGGGGTGTCTACACTTATCAGTTTATTAACCCGTGCGACGTAGACGTTTATCTTTTGCTTATGGAATCTATTGTTAAACAACTTTATTAAACTCACTCATTAATATAGCGTTTCTCCTAACTTCGGTTCGCAAGTACATCTAAGGGGGTCTGCCGACTCATCTTTGGTATATAGACAAAGCTATAAAGATGTTTCGGTGACGACCGAATTGTATCTTCCGGGAAATAGTGATTCCATAACTTTTAAATGTTAATTAAATTTCCCGGTATTCAAAATCTCATGTCATGCTATAAAAGAATATTGACAAATATCACGTTTTTGATACGATTTTTTAAGACAAAAAATGTGTTTTTTTTAAATGTTAAAGCAACAATTCAAATTTTCTGAAAGATGCTTAATCATAACTAATAAAAACCCGGGTCGCAGTGCCAAAACCCTGCCGACAATATAGTGTATTTGTTTGTATAGGGCAGTGTGGTTTTATACTTTTATTATGTGAAATTAAGTTTGTTTTTGGGCAAAATAAAAAACTTAACCCCTTAATACACCCCTTAAAATAACATTTTTTTTCTTAATTGTAATATTATTATCAATCTAACGTCTACACCGAATTAAAGACACCCTTCAATAAATAACTCACTATCTGCAAATTAGTGTTCTCAAAAATTTTGTAAGTCCGGTCCTGTCGGGCCGATTTTATTAAAATTTTAGGGACACTTTTTAATTACTACTAAAGGGTTAAATGTCAATTTTGAAACGATTCTGAGAATTTTTTCGGTATTTTGGGGCCCAAAAACTTTTTTCAATCCCTAAAAACTACCCTTAAAATGGCCCGATGACGCCCATTTTAAATAGGCTTCTTGCGGTGATGGATTTCAACACGTGGGCTAAATTTCGTTAAAATCAATTAACTCTTTCGAAAGTTATTGCCCGCACACACACACATATATATATATATATATATATATATATATATACGCATATATATATATATATACGCATATATATATATAAATATATATATACATATATATATATATATATAAACATTTTTAAAAATGGTGCCAAAGTGTTTAGGAGGTTATGAAACGTTGAGAAATTTTGGTCCGACCCCTAGGTCCCGCCATCCGACCGATGCCAATAGTGTATGTTGCCATATGGCAAATACACTAAAAACAGCAGTAAAATGCATTTTGCGAACACAGTTTAAAATTTGCCGAGTGCAGTTCTAATAATCGGAGTAAACAGTCACCTTAATATCAAAGGGATGTGAGAGATTTTGTTGTTAAAAAATCAAGCAATTTTTTAAGAAACGTCAAAAATTTCTCTGATGCTGTTTACAGATAAGTTGTAAATGAAGTATTCTTTAAGAAAAAAAATCACGCTGAATTGATTCTGGTCACTTAGATATCTCAATCTTTTTTACTTTAAAATTTAAGGAGTCTTAAGTTTAAGATGTATATAAACGCCCATATCTCCAAAGCCATGAGATATAGGTACAAAGATCCGAGTGGCTAGAATCGTTTCTACGTGTTTTTTCTATAAGTAAAATTTTGAAGATTTGGAATCCTTAGTCTTAAATATTTCTTCGGTAGTTTCGAATAATGGTGGTATTTGGTTCAGAGAACAATACATAAAAACGAGACGTCATTTTATATTATGTGATACGAAATTACACGCATCTCTCTCTATCCGTTTGTTTGTTTCTCAATTCCAGTTCCGATGGGACTATATTAGTTTGGAACACAGGGCGCCTTTCACACAGTTCCACTGTCTGTTGCGTCGGCGAGTGTCACCTTGAAGTAGACACACATTGAAGCAGCGATGACAAAAGATTGCTTCAATCAAAAAAAACCCGGGTCGCAGTGCCAAACCCTGTCGACAATATAGTGTATTTGTTTGTATAGGGCAGTGTGGTTTTATACTTTTATTATGTGAAATTAAGTTTGTTTTTGGGCAAAATAAAAAATTTAACCCCTTAATACACCCCTTAAAATAACATTTTTTTTCTCAATTGTAATATTATTATCAATCTAACGTCTACACCGAATTAAAGACACCCTTCAATAAATAACTCACTATCTGCAAATTAGTGTTTTCAAAAAATTTGTAAGTCCGGTCCTGTCGTGCCGATTTTATTAAAATTTTAGGGACACTTTTTAATTACTACTAAAGGGTTAAATGTCAATTTTGAAACGATTCTGAGAATTTTTTCGGTATTTTGGGGCCCAAAAACAGTTTTCAACCCCTAAAAACTACCCTTAAAATAGCCCGATTAGGCCCATTTTAAATAGGCTTCTTGCGGTGATGGATTTCAACATGTGGCCCAAATTTCGTTGAAATCAATTAACTCTTTCGAAAGTTATCGCGCGTACACATATATATATATATATATATATATATAAATATATATATATATATATATATATACATATATATATAAACATTTTCAAAAATGGTGCCAAAGTGTTTAGGAGGTTATGAAACGTCGAGAAATTTTTGTCCGACCCCTAGGTCCCGCCATCCGACCGATGCCAATAGTGTATGTTGCCATATGGCAAATACACTAATGAATACGTACTTCGATTTCCATAGTAAATGCTTGAAACCTACTATTGAAATGAACTTTCTAAAAATTGAAGTGTCAATTTTTTTTTAAACTATGTGAAAATCATCTATTTTATACAAGGTGCGTGCAAAAATTTTTATATGTCTCTCATGCGTGATGATATTTGGTCATTGCTATTTTGTACGACTCTCTATAAAATAATTGCTTTTTATGCCTGTATAGCGCTCGAATTTTCACTACATTTATTGATGTCAAGTAGAAATGTCGCATTATCGAAAAAATTTCGATCTGTCTGTGTGTTTGTACATCTGTCTGTTTGTCAGTCTGTATTTTTGTTATACTTATAACTCGACAGCTATTGTATTAATTTCTATAAAATTGCTAATAATCGTTAGTTCAAAATCTAACTTACATATTAAGGTACAAAAATCTCTGTTAAGGACATCGGGAAACGTTATGTACAGTAAATACCGGTCTGAAATACACTCAACTACTCATCTTTTTCTGTAATCGCAGTTCAACATGCGCCCACTCTTCCTCGCCAGTCTGCCAGATGATCGCGATCTGATCAATACGTGGTATGAGCTGACGGACGCCACTGTGGCGGAATGCGTGTCTCCGTGTTAGGCAACCGAACAAATTTACAAACTCAACAGGGTCGGACTTTAACAAGAAAAATAATTCCTCGTTTGCAAAATGTTGTTAATAAATTACTAAAATAATGTTGAGTTTTCTGATGCTACTTCAATCTTAAACTACGTTTAAGAATGACATTTGTTTTCATCTAAGTGCAGATGTTCATTTAGTTGAAAATAAACGACATTCTTAAATTTAGATACCAGAAGCCCAATGCTACAGTTAAGGAAACAAATTCGTTATTCACAAAGATAATGAATATAATTAAATATGATTGTTAAAATACAGCAATATTTTTCACAAAAAATAATGCCATTTTAACGAATTAGTGACCTATAAAAAACTATTTACTACTCGTCATATAACAAGTCCCCAAAAAAGTATTAATCATATACTTGGTATTTCCGTAGTCTTAAAAATAATGTTCCTGGTACTCCCACGATTGTGTTATATGGTATCATCACTGTAATTAGAGGAATTATATTACCGACGTACTATGAAGTATAGATCAAATGTTCTCTGTTAGACCTAGTTAGATAGCTGACCAAGGGGATTTTAATATAGTTGACGTAATGAAGTCAAATTTTAGTTCAAATACGCACGCTTATAAATTGGGCTTAACATTGGCTTTTTGGAGTACGGATCTGTGCTGTGTATCTATTAGTTTATGGCTATGCCTTAAAATTTCCCCCGTTATAAAGTTAGGCCATAAATTCAAAAGACGTAGCTCGTTGCTTGAGCACGGTAGTATTACCAGCGAAAACAAAAATAAGATGTCAAATATGGCGCCTTGGAACGTTTCAAGTAATAAATACTTTTGCAGGCAGTTGAATCAGCTGAATATAAATTTAACGTTCTGAAGAAGAAATCCGAAAACCGTTAGTTTGATCATATGAGTAAATAATAAGAGATTTCATCAGTTCTATCAATAGTAACCCAACCGCTAGGAGCGCTGGTGGCAATATTCTGCTTGCCTGCACTGCATACTACACTCACGATATATTAAAAAGAGAACAAATAAACAGAATTTCGAATTTGATACAAGACAATTATTATTATTTGATTTGTTAATAGGCAACGTTTCAACACTAATTGTGCCTTCTTATTTAAGATCTTGAGGAAGACACATAGCTGATATTGAAACGTTTTAGCATAAAAAATAATATTTAAATAATGGACCTGCTACAAACATCTCTCAGATTGGGATCTGGTTTCAGGTAACAAACATGGAAGGAAGATGATCGTGAATCCTTCCCAAGACTCACTGAGGACTTACTTTGATTCCGCAAGCCGACACTAAGAAAGGTGATTGAGCTTTTGACCGGTCACGTTTTCATGAGAAAATCAACGCTATGCAAATTTTGCGAAATTAAGGATGAAACAGTTACACATACCGTGTTCGAATGTAAGGTTCTAACCTATAGGACGACAACGATCTTTGGTTATATTGATGAGGATGAAATCACTCCATTGGATAATCTAGTGACTAATCTTCTGGAGTTCACAAGAAAATCCAGATAAAAAAAGAATGTGGTGAAATTTTGGGCCAATTATAAGAACAGCTTTATCTATTTGAATCTTTTTTTAATATCTAAATAACTGTCATCACTATTGAGTCATATGATATGGCTTATAAAAATATTTTTTTCAAATAAATACTTATCCACAGAATACCCTTGCTAGTGGGATACAATCCACAAATCTACAACCAAACCGACCCTGTGAAAAAAAACAGCAAAATATTTACTGAGAATAAAATATCACCGGATTTTGTTTTATTTATAACGTCAGTGAAGGATTTAATTTGACATATTTTCTCGAATTTATATTTTATGGCCTAGTTGTGAATATACAACACTCGCAAATTTAGATTTAGTATAAGAATAAAGAATGTATACGCAGTGGCTAAAAATAAAATAGGACCTTTAACCTAAAACATAAAATATAAATGTTGCGGTTTTTTTTTAAATATGTATAAATACCTATAAATAAAATTATTTGTCAAAACTATTATTTCTTATGGAAGAAGCTTTAGGCCAAGGAACTCCTAAGCTCTGAGACCCTGAACTATAGTAGCTACGCTACATTTACGCAAAAAATGTATTCATTTTAAAAAATTAAAAAATAAGTTTTTTATTTTGCAAATAATTCTATCGAACTGAAAATTTTCAGGACCGCACGTATAATTTCAGAACTCTCAATAATAATTAAACTTACGACGTTTACTGTATTTTTAAGTTTAAAAGTCTGTTATCAACCCAATATCTTTCTTCAAACATATTAACAAGAATATTCAACAAATAGAATCATTAAGTAGATTATTATCATTCTAATCAGCGTTTCTAAGTACAATATTTCTTCATCTTCAGAACTATGCATAATCTAATTCCATACAAGTGCTGTTAAAATGCAAAGATATTAACATAAACTTTGACTTAATAACGTAGCTTGATACCAAATACTGCTGCAGAAGATACTTGAAAAAAGTATTTATTTATAAAAAATATCAAACTGTCAATACCCCAAAAGATAAAAGATACAAATAATTTGTATAAAAGTATCTAAATTTCATAATCTAAGATACTTTTACGGAAAGACACTCTAAAGCAGAGACTATCGCCCCATTTTGAAGAAAATAAACATTCCAGCGACCCGTACTCGATAATAGTTATTTTCATATGAAATATCTTTTCAAACACTATTTTTTTCCAAAAATAAAAAAACGGAAAAAATAAATAAAAAATGTTTTAAAAAAAATTGAAGAGAAGTTTTTGAAAAAAAGGATCATTAATGACGGTTTTAGAAACATTTTCGAATAAAAAAGATTTTTCATCAAATTTTTTAGGGACCTCGTTCTGTCCCCATTCCCTACTTTAAAAGTATTTTATTACATTACTTTCATAATTAACCGAGCTGGGTAGAGTAGTGGTGACAGCACTAGACTCGCATTCGGGAGGTACCGGGTTCGAATCCCGACGGGGGCAGATGTAGCTGGGACTTTTTCCTACTGCCTCTCGCCAAGAAACGGTAATTCCTTAACCGGCCATCTTGATTGAGGTTTTCCATGATTTCCCTCAATTAATTCCAGATAAATATCGAGATGGTTCCTTATTTGAGGCCATGGCCGATTACCTATCAAACTCCTAGTTCAAAAATTACTTACCTTATCCTAATTTCCTATAATTCCTTTATTCGCCCATTGCTATTATATAAGTTGAAGTTGTAAAAAATGTAGAAAACAACGGGAAGTGGTAGATGAAAAAATAGTAATGGTGCGAATGACGTCTGTTATGACATAAAGTCGAAAAACGGACGTTAAACGCATTATTATTATTATTATTGAGAAGGAAATATTCCTTAAAAAAATTTGAAAGTTGTAACTGTTTTATTACTTTATTATTATTATTATTATTATTATTATTATTATTATTATTATTACTTTCATAATTAGATAGATACGCCATGACATTCCTTCTGAATTCGCTATCGCCTCCATTGAAGGCTCCAGCGCCCACTGGAGCTACCAACCAACCTTGGGAATGTATGCTCTAAAGTATCTAAAATAATAATTTGAGAATATCAATTACGTTTAAAAGTATGGCATTAATTATTTAAAATATTTTAGTTACTTAGAAACTATCGGAAACCTTCAAATGTATCCTACAATAAACAGTATCCAAGATATAAAACAATATCTTAGACGAAATTTACTTCAATATTGGAAATCAGCTAGCATTAATTCCCTGTATTTTATTAAGAAAATTCGTCACGCGTTTCTCATAAAAAAGTTTCCTGTATAATAAAACAGTTTTAAAAACGACTTATTTAATGAACATTCTGTATAGTTGTGATAAAAAATATTTTGAGATGCACTGTTATAATTGATATTGGAATTGCGGTTTGTATTTTATGAGCTCTGATCCCTTCTCGCGCGCTAGTCGATATAAGTGTAGACAAGCGCTGCGGAACGGGAACGAGCAAACGGGATGAGGGTATATGACGTCACGGGAGAGCACAGGCGCCGTGTACTGTATTACTGGCCCTTCGCTATACTGCTGTATAAACTGTTGCAACAATAGAGAAACTGTATACTTTATGCCATGAAAATCGAATATGACGTCAGCAAAGAGAACAGTAATTTTATTATCGATTAACCAAAATTTATAGACAGTTTGATGTACTAGTTTTCACCGAAATGGATCTCACACGCAAGTCTATATCATTCTTAGTTTAAAAGATTTTTTTTAATTTAAATGGCCATAACAAAAAGAGAAACAGCTTTGCATGTACGATCATTCGAATCAGCGTGCTTGAGTCTATATGAAGAATTAATTTTAAAAGTATGTTTGAAAACAGTGATTTTTTGTAGTGGCAAAAATTGCAAATTTTGAGGAAGATTCTCCCTACAAATAAGTTGTGTCTCAAATAAAAACTGTCAGTTTTTGTTGATTTTTAATTTTTAAATACGTTTAATAGTACATAACGTTTGCAAAATTATTATACATTCTAAGCTACAATAATTCTATTCTTAAAAAATCTGATTTTAAAGATATTGGCGGTCCATTGGCGTCTTTTTTGCTCTCTTATCTCTTGCTCGTGGATACCAACGATGTTTCGTGGTATTTGTTAAAGCCATTAGTTGCTGAATTGCGATATCAGGATGCGTTGGTTTGTAAATTTGTTGAACTTCAGGCCCCCAACTTGTCTTTAATAATGTTGAATCTTGCACTGGTGTTTCTGGGATTGGTTTTGTAAATTCATATGGTACATCACGTTTAGGATGCCAACAAACTATTGTTGAACCATCGTCCGTTATAACTATTTTATTTGTTTCGTTTAATGTCGACTTCAAACGTCATACTACATACTACATACTACTTGAGTACAAACATATAATGGTGGAGGTGCTAATCGATACCCGTTTCTTCCACCACATCCACGCTTATTAATCAAATATTTAGAGATAGCCGAATCGAATACCGAATACTGTATTTATCTAAAGGTTTTTCCTTATTAAATTCTAAAAAACACAAATATGTTTTTAAATCGGTTCAGCAGTCAGCAGTTTCTATGATAATCGCGGCTATACAAACTTACATACACCCAAGCATACACTATGAATTGCATAACCTCTTTTTGAAGAGAAACTTTTTAATAGCGTTGTGTACGTTCTCAGTAGAATAAATCAGACCGTTACAGATCACATGTAACCGGGTAATGAGCACTGAAAGTAGCCACGCGACGGTAGCACCGTACAGGTCGTTACGAGTTCCATATAACCAGGTCACATGTTCTTTTACTAAAAGGTTACAAGAACTCATTTTTAGTGTATTTGCCATATTATGGCAACATACACTATTGGCGTCGGTCGGATGGCGGGACCTAGGGGTCGGGCCAAAATTTCTCGACGTTTCATAACCCCCTACACACATTGCCACCATTTTAAAAAATGTTTATATGTGTATGTGTGTGTGTGCGCGGGCAATAACTTTCGAAAGAGCTAATTGATTTTAACGAAATTTGGCCCACGTGTTAACATCCACCACCGCAAGAAGCTTATTTAAAATGGGCCTAATCGGGCCATTTTAAAGGTAGTTTTTAGGGGATGGGTTCCAAAATACCGAAAAATTCTCAGAATCGTTTCAAACTTGACATTTAACCATTCAGTAGTAATTAAAAAGTGGCCCTAAAATTTTAATAAAATCGGCCCGACAGGACCACACTTACAAATTTTATGAAAACACTACTTTGCAGATAGTGAATTATTTACTGAAAGTTGTATATAATTTGGTATAGAAGTTCGATTGATAATAATATTGCAATTAAGAAAAAAAATGTTATTTTAAGGGGTGTATTAAAGGGTCAAATTTTTTATTTTGCCCAAAAACCATCTTAAGTTCGCATAATAAAGCCACACTGCCTGTATAAGCAAATACACTATATTGTCGGCAGAGTTTTGGCACTGCGACACGAGTTTTTTAAGTTTACAGTTGAGGGACTCTAGTATTTAGTACCTCTGTAGACTGACGTAGTAGGCCAAGGTTGGTGAGCGTATGAGGAGCGTCGGGCATTTCACAGGCGTTATCAAGGGACACGCCCTGCATCTTACAGTTAATTGCCCTTATGACACGAATAAGGGAGAATTTCTCCTTGAGACAGGCCCAAAGTCGCACAGCACATCTTCCGTTATTATAGTAAATGTAGTTCAGTGGAACCAACTACAAATATAGACATTGAAAGACCTTTCCTGAACATGCGGATCCGCCATTTAAATTCTAATGCGTTGTTCGAATATCATTATGTGTTTATTTTGGGAATATCGATTTGTAATAATATACTATACATTGTTAACTGCGTTTATAAGTTTCGAGGCTTTCCATTGAGAACTTGTAGTTGAAGAGATGACCTGATTTCCCGTGAAGTCCCTCAAGTAAGAGATGTGACAGCGGCTAACGCATGGATAAGAAAAATGTAAATGATTTGTGTGGTGCTTTTTTCAATGGTTAAAGAACCTATTTATATTGGACTGTTCGTATTTATCAGGTATTGTTCAGGAATGATATTATTCACCCCGCTTATTCGGTTGAGTTAGAACGGTAATTTCCAACTGCTTTTACGTTTTCGCTCACGGCTTATTCCTCTTTTATCGTAATAAAATATTTTTGTAACTCAAAAAGAAGTAGGATTTTCAACAATGAAAAAAGATTCGAGATTATAAACGGACAGACAGCTAGACTTCACATTCCTTAAAACAGAAAAATTGCTGAAAAGTACGGGCACAGTCTCAGTAATGATTTATTTAAAAAATAATGAAACAAAATGGTCATTTTAAAATGGTATTACTTGCAAATTTTATCTACACCACCAAAAAACACTAAAGTTTAGTTTACTTCTACGTTTTAAGGCTGTCGGAACGCTCTGAATTTAAGCCAAAAATAGAGCTTCGGCTATCAACTGATTGTAGACTTATTCGTCAACATTTTGCAAAGATTCTTTCTCTATAAGGAAGATAAAGGACAAATATAGGTCTCTAATGGACTACTTTTGTAATTTATGGACGATTTACTAGAAAAAATTTGGCATTAATTGTGCTAAAAAAACACACGTTTTCAATGTCACACTATGACCTTATTCGTACTTATTTCACAAAACTGTTCCATCACAAACCTAAAGTGACTCTTTGTTTTCGGAAAAGTTTTTTAAATCTTCAAAATATTTCCAAAAATTAGAAGTAATCAATTGACAGCGGCACCCTTGCAATAAAATTTTTTAGCCTTGTAGTTGGCACCAGCCAAAAATTGAAACGTGCGGATGATTTGAGCCAGACAGAGCTAAAGAAGGTCACACCCACAATATGTCTTTTGCTTACCTCGCCCCTTACCGGTGGGTCTCAGCACAAACAAAATTCAGAGCGTTCCGACAGCCTTAAGACTTCTTTCAATGGTCGATCCGGGCTAAACTACTATCGGATCAAAAGCAAAATGAATATGAGAACCACATTTCGCTTTGATCGTTAAAAGAACTAATTGGAAATATAAAATATATTCACTTTTTTTAATGATCTAGATTGACTGTGTAAAAAAATTTTTGTTAAAAAAATGATTTGCATTTACGATTTTATTTGACATCATTAGTGTATTTGCCATAAGGCAACATACACTATTGGCGTCGGTCGGATGGCGGGACCTAGGGGTCGGACCAAAATTTCTCGACGTTTCATAACCTCCTAAACACTTTGGCACCATTTTTAAAAATGTATATATATATATATATATATATATATTTATATACGTATATATATATATATATATATATATATATATATATATATATATATATGTGTACGGGCAATAACTTTCGAAGGAGTTAATTGATTTTAACGAAATTTGGCCCACGTGTTGAAATCCATCACCGCAAGAAGCCTATTTAAAATGGGCCTAATCGGGCTATTTTAAGGGTAGTTTTTAGGGGTTGAAAAATGTTTTTGGGCCCTAAAATACCGAAAAATTTCTCCGAATCGTTTCAAAATTGAAATTTAACACTCTGGTAGTAATTAAAAAGTGTCCCTAAAATTTTGACAAAATTGGCCCGACAGGACCGGATTTCCAAATTTTATGAAAAAACTAGTTTGCAGATAATGAATTATTTACTGAAGGTGTATATAATTTAGTATAGAGGTTCGATTGATAATAATATTGCAATTAAGACAAAAAAAGTTATTTAAGGGGTGTATAAAGGAGTCTAATTTTTTATTTTGCCCAGAAACCAACTAAAGTTCGCATAATAAAGCCACACTGCTTGTATAAGCAAATACACTATATTGTCGGCAGGGTTTTGGCACTGCGACCCGGGTTTTTTTTTCTTTTCACCTTTAATCGTTTAGATCAGCCCGTGAATGCAGGCCTTTACGGGTTGTAAGTTCGTAATGGTGAGCCTTAAAATTTTAAATTTATATAGATATTGTATAATTTCCGGTTCTGGGATAGACATTTCGAAGATTATACAGGAAATAAGTTAAGACAGTAACTATACATTTAAATGCCAATTTCTTAGAATAAAACTACTATGATCAATCATACTAAGAGTTTGCTGAATCGTAGTAACTACGGTAACAGCAAAAAGATTATTTTTCAATTTCAGAAAATGTATTTTCATTCATCAGTCTATAAATCTCTGCGAATAAATTTAGTAAATTTGTTAATCGTTGTTGGTATAACTGATTATGTACTTCTTAAATATATATATATTTTTTTATTTCTTGTTTTTACGCACTATAGTTTTCAATCAAAGTATAACACCCGGTAACGGGCACAAGTAACGGGCACGCTTAAAATCAGTATCTCTCAAAAAAAAGAACAGAAAATACAATCGACAAGGTAAAATCAAACTAATTGACGTATTGCAGCATTTTTTCATGTTTGTTATTTAAACATTAGTTTTGCAAATCTTCCTATAAAGTAGATGTTTTTCAAAACTTTGGAAAATTAGGTGAAAATCAACTTTTTATAGGGGGTACGTAATGATATTATGAGTTCAGTGACTTGAAATTCGCCATCGCTCGTTTACTCATCCAAATACCTTCAATTGCGAGAAAGATACATAAACTACATTTTTTTATTTATACAAACAAAAATATCTACATAAGAAAAAATAAACGTAAACAAAATTAAAGACTTGTGCGTCAACTGTTATAGTCATAGCCGCACCAAGAAAAGAAAAAAAAGAAGGTAGAAAGAAAATCGTATTAATGGAGGTATAAATGGTGCGGCGGAATATCAACATCTTCATTAATTAATTAATGAATTAATCTACATTATTTAGTAAGGTACTTTTATTTTATTTTAGCTCTGAAATGTATAAGTAACGAATTTTATATTTGTGCCGCACAGGATGTATTCAGGTCCTTGGTTGTCAACTTCGAGCGAAATTTCTCGATGCATAAATTCTTATTTGAAAGACACTTTATTTTCACTATCATATCTGGGAACATTGTCCCACAGGAATAAGGATTTGACATTTGACGCTATAACTTTTGGTGCCAAAAAATGAAAGTATACTAAAATGTCGCTTCCCTACAGTCAAGAATTCCACGAATATTATATTTCTGTATTGTGTATTTGTTTCTTCTTCGCTGATGACCTCAGCTGTTGAGCGTCTATAATCTACAATTCTTCTTCTTGGTTTCTTTTTTTGAAGATTTCTATCAAACTGACGGGAGACCTACGCGCACACTCGCTCTTGCAATCTAAAAATGACGCCCACGACTCCCAAAAAAAAAAATGGATCAACGAACACAACCGTTATAAGTAGAAAAGTCTCATGAGTTCAAAACGTGTACGTCAAAATGTTTTATGCTCGATTGCAGAACGCATTGCTAGAAAGTCTGATTTGATAATTCCCTTAGATCAGTGGTTCCCAACCCCTATGCCCGCGGACACGATGGCGCCCGACGACTGTTTTACGTGTGCCCTTCCGCTGTGCGACCACGATAAAAAATTATTTAAGTTTACAATAAAACGTTATGAAAAAAAATAATATTTAGCAAGTAAACAGAAAAATATAAGCGAAAATAATTATATCGTTATAATTTTCAATATAATGATTCTTTCCAGAAAAGCATATATAAGCCCGTTGAAATAGCATATTATGGGTGTAGTTTGACCTGTAGCAACGCCATCTAGTAATGCGTTCACTATATTGCTTAGATACTTGACGGAAAGTCGTTGAATAAATATAGCAGTGTCCTTGAAAAAATAAATGGTGTCCGCCGCCCGACCGGCATTCTAAAATATGCTCTTGAGTGCAAAAAGGTTAGAGACCCCTGCCTTAGATGGTAGCCATACATAATTTCTTTATAAAATAAGCATTGTAGAATTTTAAATCGACCCAAAATCATTCGTCGATTGAAACGATATTTTTTCTAAACTATGTATACATGTATACCACATCGTTTTTGTACAGTATTCACATCGAAACAACTTTTTTTCTGCTTATTTTTATGAAAATATAGCTTGGAAAGCGATTTTTTCCGTCAGTAATTTGTCTTTGTGCGAGTACAATCTAATGTTCTTAATGACAGGGAATTTCATAACGACATTAAAATACTCCTGCGTCTATAAAAAATTCAATTGTATGATCACAATTTAAGGTCATTGTCAAACCAATTTTTTCGACAATGCTTTCTATAACCTAGCATTAACGTCTGTAATAATCAATCAGGACTGTATTCTGTTTCTACTGTAATAGCAGTTTTTGTGTCTAGGATGTATTGTAGATACATAATAAGTGACATTATGTTGAAACAAGCATCAAAATATTTTCAATATCGTTACGTCCAAGTACATACTACATTTTTAAAACAATTGGTTCTCACTTCATTTTCAGTATATTTTAGACATTTTTTAAAGTTCCATTGCTTAACAAACTTCAGTTCAAATAATTTGTTTATGGAACTTACTATTCGCGCCTGCTATTGTTTTACATACACTTCTAATGCAAATCACTGTTGAATCGGTTAGACTGTATACGTTTGTTTTATTTTACGCACTAGGGTTAAATGAGTCATTTTACAACAGCAGCACAGGCATGAAAACAGACATTTTATAGGGCTATGTACGAAAACACAATATATAACAAACACGCTGTATATTATAATATTCGAGTTTCAGTTTTAGCATTTCCTGAACGAATCGACACAGACATGTCTGTCTGTCTGTGAATACCTGTTCTATTGCCGCAGTAGCCAATCCATTCACAGTAAAATATACACTGCGGTTATCCTTTTATTTATCGACCGTCCGTTTCCAGCCTTGTTGTCAAAGACCACGGTTATTACTTCCGCATATAGGTCGACCAACGACAGAAACGTGCATGTGCCAACCGAACGACATTTTTTAAACTTTAAAGGTTACTGGATTTTATCATACAGGGTGCAGTATACACGTATTAAAAACTTTTTTAAAAATTGAATATTCTTCAAAATAGGTCACCAAAAAGCGCAAAATAATAAAATTTTAAGATCGACGCATATTTTATAAAAGTACTTAGGTACATAAAAAGTTGTAATATTAAATTGGCACCGAACTCAAGCAGCCTTTTAAAGTTATAGGTACTTCTTTTGGAGCGTTGAAAGTAACATTTTAGCAAGCAACGAATGTGAGCACAGCTAACAAAAATTCAACAGTATGAATTTGGCCGCGTTAAAAAAATTCGACAGTATGAACTCGGCCATAAGAGGCTCAGACTGAAATGACAGATGAACGAAATCAATGCACTTTCTGTCATCTGGAAACTATATAATATACAAAACAACTAGTATAATCTTTGATTACAACCCATAGTTGTTTTGTCATCTAGTGGAATTTATAATACCGTATCTTTGATTACTCAATGGATTCAATATAAAAGTAAAAACCAAAATATAATTTTGAAAGTATTTGATGTTAATTATTCTTAAAATTTTTGAAGATTTTATTTCAATAAATGATTTGTATGTATATTAAAAATTAGTTTTGAATCACGTCAATCAAGTACCTATAGCTTCAAACGCAATTTCTTAAAGTTTTTTTTTCTATTTATCATGTAATTTAAAATGTAGTGCATTTATCGACATATGCGATACATAATTCATAATAGCTTTCAGCAGTTCATTAAAGGTCAAAAGTTTTTAGTGGTGTTTCATGTATTATTGAATAAACAATAAAGTTTTCTCATACTTCATTTGTTGCTTTCATAAATAGACAGATAGTTGCCTGTGTTTAGATATTGAAAATTATTTGAAATATCATTAATTTTCCTGTCTTGTTTTACAATGAAACTTTTAGTTTGAACAAAAGTGCATAAACAAGGCGATTTGGTAAGTGCAAAATATACACGTGGAATGAATTTTTTTCTAAAATACAATATTGAAACCCACAACAAAATATATAGGTATTAATTCTCAATATTGTTCACGTCCATTATAATTAATAAGTTTTTTTTATTTTTTAACGAGAAATTGGACAATTCAATTGTCAAATTGCGATGTTTCGTTAAATCTTTTTTACTTCTTCGGGCAGAACTTTAACTAGTCAACCATAACATTAATAAAATTTAGATATTTAATAATACATATATTTACTTCAATAAATATTAAATAGTAAATATTTAAACAAACCGAAATTATGTAAAAAAAAATTACATAATTTCAGTTTGTTTAAATATTTTCTATTTAATATTTATTGAAGTAAATATATGTATTATTAAATATCTAAATTTTATTAATGTAATGGTTAACTAGTTAAAGTTCTGCCCGAAGAAGTAAAAAAGATTTAACGAAACATCGCAATTTTTTAATTTAGTTTAACTATATTAAAATTGAATTGTCCAATTTCCCGTTAAAAAATAAAAAAAAAACTTATAGGTATTAATGCTGATCACTGAATTTTGATTGAAAAATTTTAAAACACTACACCTCATGTTTACTCCATAATCAGCGTCTTTTAAAATTGTTCTTTCAATGTACATATTAAGAATTATATTTCATATTAAAAAAAAACTATTACGATACATTATGTTATTTTTCAAATAAACGTGAAGTAAACTTGTTTCTAGAGAAAGTCACGTCTCTTATGACCTCTTTTCTGAATTCTCGCCTACTTGGTGAATTTTGTTATCTTAAAATAAGAATTAGTGGAGTTGGCTTATGAAAAAGAATAAACCACTATACATTATTTCTCATGTCAGTCTGACTGCATAGTAGAAAATAAATTATAAAATATTTCCTAGTAAAATTAATTAGTTTCAAAGCAAATTACATGCTTAATTCTTAATGAGTTAATTTATTTTATCTGTATTTAATTAACTAGGAAAAACAAGGCATTTCTCACTAGCGACGTCTTTAGACATTCTAACTCATGATGAGAATGTGAGGAGGAACTAAAATGGAGTGGGGAAGAAAAGAAGAAGAACTGACAACGTCAAACAACCATTAAAGTGATTCGGTAACCTTGCTTACTAGCTCACATGGGGATTATCTTGAATCTAGTAATTGACAGACGAACTGACATAATAAATACTTTCACAGAGAACTAGAAATTATTCATGAAGGGGCATCTTATCATTTTAATACACTATAATCAATAGCGGATTCAAGGGATTAGACCTAGGCGATACTAGTTCCAAGGGGGTTCACTTAGGTTTGAGGACATACTGTAAACACAATACCCAAAACAAAAGATAGATCAGGGAGCCCGTACTGAATAACATTCTATCTAACGAAATCGAGTAACAGGGCGCTTGTTTTGAACAATGGAACTCTTAAAATCAAACTAAGGCTTGTTTAAAGAAATTACTCACAATGTGATATCTTACGATGACCTTGATATCCGATCGTTAGAGAACTTAAAAATAGTTAAAAACCGGAAGTTTTAATACGTTATTTATGAATGCATTATTAATTGAACTAAATTTTTTAAAATATTTCAATTAATTGTTGAAATGTGATTTTTTTATATAGTGGTAAACGACCGACCCATATTTACTAAAATAAATCATAATACTGGTTCCAGAAAAAATTCCGAAACACTAATCGTTCGAAAGTTTGACTCTTTTAGATAATGTAAAAGTTAAAAATAATAAAATTTTACGTGTAGTTTTGAAAAAATATTACTTAAAAATTGTTGAAAGAGCTATCAAATTATCAGTCATGTTTGAACTATATCTGCCTCTCTCAGACACTATGACGAAAACTCTACTCTAGTAGAGCGCCGATCTGCCAGCTAGCAAACTCAGCGGCGCGAAGGGTAGGTTTGTGAGGACACTTATAAAATCAACAAGAAATAATGCCCTAATGGGCTAACAAATCCGACCACCAACCACTAAAATAAATTAATAAATAACATGCAAAAGCCTTAATAATAAATAATGACACAATTAAAACAAAATATTTAAACGGCGAATAATTTACTCCTATTAACATTAGGTGTGGACAATCCAACTGTCGAGGGACTCGATGGGGAGGAAAATTAATATACCGACCAAAAGGTAACCAGGGCGCCAGGACTTAAGGGCACAAGATGTTTATCTCAGGAGTCCACCCTGAGACGCCGAGAGTCGACTCAACAGTCAGTAAAAAACTACAAACAACAAAAATGCTAAAAGAATAAAAATCCAGAAAATTCAGAAAATCCCAGAACACAACACCACCAAGATCCAATCCAATAACTAACAAATCCAATTCCTAACCAAATTCCAATCCAATAACTAACAAAATCGCCCACAGCCGCTTATAAATATTTTAAAACATCTCATCTCATTCTAGGTAAAAACCTCGATGTCGTCAACACCGTGGCTATATCGTGAATGCCCCTGTGCAAGATATTTCAAAAAACTGCCTCTAATCAGTCGCGATAGACAAGCGTGTCCGCACACTGCATCAGTGCACTCGTCAAACTCGCGATCGTCCGGCTTGCTATCCCATGCTAACTACAGAGTTGATATGAACAGTTTGACTTCTTCGTCGCACTCATTAGTGACAAAATTTTGCAACTATAATTAGCAGGGATGCAAATTCGATCAGGGGTGCAGCCGAATACAGTAATGACAACAAACTAAAATTGTAAAATGTTACAACACATTATGCGAATTATACTGCTATAGTCAAATTATGTCTAATGTTTATTTATAATTTTCTTAAATATTAGAAATTCAGTTATGATTTGTAGGATAAAATATCCCCTTTGGCCAAATGAAGTCGTTCTACTTTTACAGTCACTACTCGTTATTAGTTTTCCATTTCAATTTTATAAACAAAAAAGAAATGTGTTAACTAAACGAAAAGAGCATTCGCGTACGGTTCACCTAGTTTACGTAATCCATTCAACAGAACATTAATTGTTGTGACGCCAACAATGCGACAGAATTTTTATAAGCAAAGACAAGCCAGCACGATGCATGTAAACAATGGTCTCCTCAGTCGACAAGACGAGATGAGACAACAATGTACAAGCAGCACAGTAAACAGATCCCCCCGCAACCCGTTTCATATAGAAGGTACCTATAGACGGAAACCCAGAGAACGGAAGCTCAGAAAGCCCCAACGACAACAATACACAACGTTTCGCCAAAGCTTCGGGCTAAACAGAAATCGCGAGCTTTGCTTTCCAGTGCATTGCATTGTATAAGGATTTACAATAAAAGCCTTTAGGTCTCCGTCCTCCGACGCTATTGCTGTTGAAAATTTTAAAACTCAGATAAACAGTTGCATATTGTGTAAAGAAAGAGATACAACGAAAAATGATAATTCGTTTAACGACCGTTTCTCGAAATTAATTGTTTTCCTTTAGAGTGCTTTAAGAGCATGATGTTTAGAGTAGCTCGAAGCTATTCTTAAAAGAAACAAACAAATTTTGAACTTTATTTCAGCGATGTAAGCATACGACTTCAAATTTACGGAAAGTGCTTGTTGCACTAACTTCGAACATGGTGCCTGAAGGAGGTTGGAACATTTTCATGAAAGGAACTAAGCACTCAACTGAATTCGGAGCAGCTCTGAGGTACTCCAGATGGTGTATGCCAGTGATTCTCAAACTTTTGTTTCTCTATACAACTCTTGTATCTATGAAGATATGCCAATAGTTGTTATAATAAATATTTTACTAATCATAATGTATTTTTAAAGTTATCCTTCTTTTGGCGCTTTGAGAGTAAAATTAGCAGGCAACGAAAGTTGCGCACGCACGAATATTCTACAATATGAAACTGGTCGTAAGAGACCCAGACTGAAATGTCAGATGGGTTTTTCTGCCATCTGGAAACTATATTATAAAAAATAAATTAGGTATATGTAGCTTAAAAAAACTAAAAACACGCTTTTGTCAAGCACTAAAAATTATAAAATAATTACATTAACTTTTATTTTTTATTCAGTACGTGATGGATGATAGATATGTTAGGTAGTTATTAGTAAGCTTTTCACTTCTTTTATGTTCAATGATTAATTCAAAAAGTCTAAATTAATTAAAAGTGCGTGATAAAAGCGTGTTTTTTAATTGTTTTTTTAAACTACATATCATTTATTTTTTCACCTTTTAGTCTTAACTCCTTTTCTAACCGTCGTTTTCTTTCAGTTGCTGTCTCCAGTGGTACTAGTTTCTTTGTTTTGTTTGTAATCATTTTATTCCAACGAGTAACGGACAATCATCAGATCAGCTCAATGGAACCAAATTACTGTATTGTCGTCGATATTACATATCAAATCAATACGACAATTAGAAGTTGGTTAAATTCGACTCCCAAGATTTGTTTACATACGTAGTTACAGGTGAAGCTAATAAAAGCGTGATAAAAATATAAATTTCGTAATCTTTCACACGTAGCCAAAACATGAAAGTTCATCTGTAGTCTGACTAAAAATTAGTGTTCACCCAAACTGCATTAAAGCGTAACCGTTTTTAGGCGTGGGAAGGATTTGAGATGCAGAGTGCAGGGGGTATTTGTAAATAGCGTAATATTATACTCTTGACTACGTCATTATAGCAGAAATTTTTAGGAGGGGTGCTAGTAAAGATGTTAACACGTCAATAATAATAATCCTTTATTAGGGTTCAGACAAACAAATACGAGGCTTTAACTATTAATAGTAATACATGTAATAATACTGAATAATATCAGACTCGAACGGTACAAATCATATGATCGTGACATTTGTTTTGTTTATTTATTTTTCCTGAATTCTAATAAGTCCTGCGAGCCTCCAAAGGATTCAATAAACACATTTAGTAAAATTCAACGGTGGCGAAGCAATCTCTAGGGAGACATCACACAGTCAATGAAAAGATTTAAATTCTGTTGCAAAAGACCTGCGATATTATAATTATTTTTTTATATATTTATTGTGGCATGCCATTATTTCATTCTCCTGGGTGGTGAATTTTTTAATATTTTTAAATTTTTGTAATTGTACTCAAACTTATATGTAACAACTGACATAAATATATTTATGTTTAAAGAATAAATCATCTTAATCCTTACGCCTGCACATAAATTGAGTAAATAGGAATTTTGGTGATTTGGTGAATCATTTACACTATCTACAAATACATTTTAATACTTCGAAATGAAAGTCTACCATATAGTTCGCGAATTTTTAAGATTTTTAGGCTCTGAATAAATTTTAGATCCTTAGAACTCGTGTTTTCGAACACTTCGTATTTTCTGTATATATGTATATAAACATTTACCGGTAGCACATTTATCACTGTTCATCCACTTTGTTTTTTGTAGTAGCTTACGCTTTAGAAGATTTGTTAGCAAATTGTCTCCCGCCACCGCGGCCGGTTCATTTAGCGAGGCATTTAATACGAACGTTGGAAAGCGCAAACAAAAACTATATAATATTGTGCATACAACAACGCCTTTAATAGTAAATGTCAAAAGTTGCGATGAAGTTTAATGACGAAAAATATTTTTAATGCATAAAAGAGTGAATGAAGGCTTTTAGATTAGACTGTCGTGGGTTTGAATCCCACCTTTGCTCATGGATATTTTGTGATGTCGTTTAGACTCCTCAATATATCATGATATTTAATATGGTAGAGTCCCCTCTCCATCGTATATTCTCATGTAGACATATACAATTAAAAAAAAAACGAAAACAAAAAAGAGCTATTATGATAATGGATTTCTCTAGCATAAGGTCACTGATTCTCCAGATTTTAAATTTCGAACTCTGGTCGCAAAACTCATTTCATTATTATTATTATTAGCTTAGATTAAGCATTAAATCTTCGCTTAAAAATATCCACATATATATTTTTGCCCTAAAAAGTGGACCAAGGAACGTGATATACGTCAAATATTTCTTATCGTCACGAGATTTCGAATTACGGAAAGGCAATTTAATATTTTTCTCTACAAACGTATATTAAAAATACTGACAAATTTGGCTTGTTCAGTAATTTTTTATAATTTATTTTTTTCTGTACAAAAATTTGTGTGAAACTTATGCCAATTTTCAATTTTTTTTTTTAATTTTAAATCGTTTATTTCGATGAAATAAACTAAAAGCTTGACTTAAAGTCATATGGAAATAACGGTAAATATTTGTAGTTTACCTTGTAGGCATTGACATCAAAGGCTGGTGAACTGCCACCAAGTTACTTTCTTTGTAACACTAATAAAATCAAGTACTGGACTCGTTCCGAAAAAATAAAAATCTGAAAATTATACTTACACGTCTGAAAATCTTCAACATGTTGGTGAAAAACATTCACTGCCGATATTAATTGTCAATATTTTACGCGCACTACTATTTTAACAATTTTGATTTATTTTATCGTACCACAATAATTAATAAAAAACTAAACATTTCTGGACATATTCTATAAAATATATAACTGAAAATTATTATTTCAAAATTATGCAATTCAGTATCTATTCTATTCAATGGAAATCATTTATCAAATAAAACTGCAATAATTTTCAAAATTTAGACACAATTATGTTCACATCGATTATTAAATTGATTGTGGAATATATCTATCTACTTATTGAATTTTGAATATTAATTGTTGATGTTATTAAAATAAACTAAACAGATATTATAGATTATAGAATACACACGTTCGACATAGAAAATGACTGTTTGTAAGAAGTAAATAAGTAAATATTTCCAGTCACGTAATAACCAAATTAAAAGAAAAAGGTTAAAGCAGGATAATGATTATTAATATTAATATTATTTTTCATTTATTTACCCACGTGTAAGAATTTAAAACTATAATTAATTTATATTCCCATTATTATCTAAAATATAGGCAAAGTAACTTCACATAATTTAGAACCAGATTGTTCACGCACTTTTTTAATAGTGAATAAATTATCGCTCTTGACAAGATTCTATCGGTCAATGATTGCATATTAAGCAGGTTTACGTATAACATGTGTCTTCAAAAAGTAGGTTATAAAATATTAAAAGGAATATTTTAGATTTTTCACATGAGTATTTTATAAACCTACTATTCAGTAGCGTAGATGTGGGTTAGTTTCGAATATTTTGAAGCTGTTATAGTATTTATATTACATAATAATGAATTCAAGAAATCATCCCACAAAATTTACCTATACCTCTGAGACGACCGATCATAAAATTAAGTTTTTTTGAATCCGTGACGTACACATAATTGAAATGTATTTTTAGATTACAAATTGATGACCCCTTCGGACTAAAAATGTTTGTATGCTTATATTGCCAGTGACATGATCACTACATAATATAAATTAAAATCTCAATATTGTTCACGTCCATTATAATTAATAAGTTTTTTGTTTAATCACGGGAAATTGGACAATTGAATTTTAATATAGATAAACTAAATTAAAAAATTTGCGACGTTTCGTTAATTTGCCCGAAGAAGTTAAAACACATTAACGAAACGTCGCAAATTTTTTAATTTAGTTTATCTATATTAAAATTCAATTGTCCAATTTCCCGTGATTAAATAATAAACTTATAAATTAAAATCTCCCGCCGCTCTTTGTTTGCGTTTGTTCGAGATAACCTCAGAAAGTGCTGTACGGATTTTAATACGATTTTCACCAATAGATAGAGAAATTATCTAGGAAGGTTATTTATAAACATTTTGCGAAAATAAGCTACCGATATGATGACATCGTCCCATTTGAAAGCTTTCGTGATGTGCGCTGAGTACAAAGTTAAAGTTACACAAAAACAATATATGGTGGAATAGTTCCTCTTAAAAGGCCCTCAAAGAGATCTACGATAGCATATCTATTTTTTAGGTTAACTCACAATAACCATTTTTATGATTTTCAAATTTGGTCTAAAAGAGTGCTTTATTTGCGAAAGTAATAATTATGAATTGTAAGTTTTAGCAGGAAAGTGGATCAAGGAAGTAGATCAAAATATCGATTATTACATTTGCGACGTTTCGGCCTTTATTAGGGTTTCTTCAGGCATCTAAAAAAATATTTTCGTTTTTTTATATTTATAATTGCAGAATGAAATATTTGGATAAACTAAAAAAAAACTTTTTTATTTTATTTTTAATTATAGAATACTGACAGTATATTTTATAAAAAAACCGGAAAACTTTATGAAATTATAATCACGTGATTAATGAACTGTACACTTGCATAACAGATCTCTGCAATACCAACACTCTTTTAGTTCTAATAAAATACTTAATATATTATACTTAATATATTAAATTTTTTTAGATGCCTGAAGAAACCCTAATAAAGGCCGAAACGTCGCAAATGTAATAATCTATATTTTGATCTACTTCCTTGATCCACTTTTCTGCTAAAACTATATCTCTGAAACTGTGTTGTAACTATTAATGAGACTATTTTTAAAAAATTGTCTGATTGTTAGTTAATGTTACCTTAGTTTTTTAAAAAGATCCTAAGAAAAGTTTCTGAGATACAAAAATATTTGTAGGTAAATTTTTCGATATCCCGTATACCGTAATGTATAAGCACCTCAAAAACTCGAACTTTGGAATTTAATATTTCTGAAACTGTGTTGTTCAAAAAAAAATATCATTCTCCGCCAATCGATGCAGAATTACATAAACATTATTTTGGCTAAATTTCAAACAAATCCTAAGAAAACGGGTATGGCGAGGGTACTACCTTAAGGGCAGGCAACCTCGATTTGCGGGCTTTTTTTTGCAGGCAACCTTATAAGATTAAATTCAGAAAAAAATTAGCTTTAATGTGGTATAGATGAAATAAATGTACGTTATGAACGAAAAGTTTCTACAAAATTATACCTGTTTACACCTGGCTGCTTAGGGGTTGCGGCTAAGCAATCGGCGGCACCCGCGACTTTTCAGATCTTTTAAATACACTGTTGTGAAGTGGTGTAAGTTTTATTTATATACGATGTGAACGAAATTTTTCCCCAAAATTCAATTAATAATATTTTAATTAATAATACTGGCGGGCAATTTTTAATTGGCACCCTATGAAAAATGAATTCCCCCACTTGTAAAAATACTTAAAAATTTGATTTTGATTGTCTACATTATTCATGTAGTAATTTTGCAGCCGGATCCCGGTCTATAACTAGCATTTTAAAAAGACAGTTATATTTTCAGAGAATGAAGATGCCAAGGTACTTTGTCTCTTCCGTTTCTAGCAATTGGATTTAAATTTCGTGATAACATATGCATATAATTTCAATTGCTACAAACAAAAGTGACATAAACCTTAGCACCTGCATTACTTAAATATAAATTTCTTTTTAAATGTTAGTTAGCCCCTTTATCAATCTAGCCCTTTATATTTTATATATGTGAAACACGTACATATACATATTTTATTGGTTTAATTCTAACTCTCCCTCATAAGTTTTTTTATACTAATATAACGACAGAATAATAAAGCGAAATAATTTATATTTTATTTTATTTTTAGTTCTCTCTGAGAATACACCTTTTAAAAGGTGTATGCAAAGTTCAATGACAGGAAATAAAATGAATTAGTATGAACTATGAAACTCGTAAGCTTAATGAATTTTCACATTTTATTCCATTATTTTTTACCCCAGAGGGACAGCTAACCCCCCTACCGCTATTACGTGCGTACTTCAGATTTCTGTTTTCTCTATTATATATTTTTGATATCAATATAACTATAAAATTTTCATTGTTTAATCATATTCAATTTTAGATATGAAAGTATGTAAACTAACTTGCAATCTTTCGAAAACTTTCAGCCTTTAAGATATGACTCTTCTTGTTATAATCTTAATATATTTAATACTTAATATATAGGTAAAACAGATTTGTTGTCCAGAAATTCTAATCCATTTTCAGATGTGCTCTAAAATAGAAATTTCGCATTTTTTTGCCCCTAAAGTAAAGGAAAAATCCTAAATCTGCTAATTCATAGTTAAAAGACCTTTTGCGAAAAACAAACAAACGTATCTGCATATTTTTCTTAGATCAACACGCTAATAAGTAATAAGTCGATAATATTACCACAGAAAACATAATTAATACTTTCCGATAGAATCTACAAACAGGGCTAGTATATTGTCAGAATGTTAATTAAAGATTAAATTAATAATATTAGCCGCTGAAAATATAACTGTAGTATAATGAAAAAAATATTGGAAAATGTTCATTTAACCCACAACAATACAGACTGAATAAAACCTACTTAAAAGGTATACTTTAACGTTATAATTACAGGCGGATGATTAAACAAAAAGGAAATATGATTTTAATAACATAAACCTTTTTCCAAAGTAGCATTAACTAAAACTCATTTTTTTTTTCGAAAGATGCAATATCGACCCTTAAAAAGACATCCGGAAAGCTAGCTGAATTTTTGCAGTAAAACAGCAAAATAAATAAAACATTTTATTTTTTTTCTTTCACTTAAACTTGCAAGTCGGAAACTGTAAACATGATTATGATTTTTTGTAATATTTATTACGCCTACTGAAAATAATACTGAAAGCATAATTTTAAAACAAGTTTCGTTACGTTAGAGTTTAAAAATTTGGATTAAAAATCGAGTATTTTTTACGATCCCCGGGCTACTAACGGCATAGGTGCCTGTATCTTTAGTTAAACGATATGAAAGCAGATATAAACACCTTAAGAACACATCGTAATCCATGTTGCAGATTTTAGAAACAAATAACAATTCTACACTACAAACAATTGCTCAAGCATTATTTTATTATCAAAGCTGAATCATTTTTCACACACTCACACACTGAAACACTCAGATTAAAATCGCGACAGTTGGCATACGTATTTTCAGCTTAGATGCTTCGGTTCAACTGAAAAGCTTCACTTTTCATCAATGAAAATCGTCCTGCCATCTAACAAACGCGACATGAAGTTTTCCTGCGCATGCTTATAGATGAAAAGCTCGCAAAGCTCGTCTATAAAAGTGTTTCCCAAACGAAACCTGCTTTTCCACCAGCAAATTTAGGCAACTCAAAAAGTAATCCTGTCACGGACAGGGTTTCGTGCCAACAAAACGCCAACGCCCGAATAGACGATAACACCGGCCGCTGCAGGGAGATAGGGGTGGGCGTGTTTAAAAAGGGGAAAAAACGATACTTACTCAAACGCCCACCATGACCAAAAAAAAAAAATGAATTCCCTTGTATATAATGAAAAAAATAATAATAAGCCTCACCATCATAAGCTCACGTAAGAAGTTTAACTTCTTTAGTTTTTAATATTATTCCCAAGTGTAATTTTTTTATGTCAAACTAATTTATAATATATATTTATGGTTAAAAAATATTTAAAAAATAAAAAAAAAAAACTAATTTATAATATTTCACATATAAACACACTATAAACTTCTATCCTTGTCAGTTTCATTTTTTACTTTTTCAAACAGATACGTCGCTAAAGAAGTTAAACTTCAATAATATACGCCACTTTCTTCGTGCCCTTTAATAATGACAATAACAGCGTCAAATCGTATTTAAAAATTATTTTAGGTGTTGTTCCAGACTGTAATTGGATTTTTCAATCAATTTATTTTATCACAATTCAGGAGTCGTGGTATTTGGTTATCTATCTGTATCATGGCGTTGCGCATACGTATTTGGACATTTTTAAACAAGAATTAAAAAAGGCAGTGCAGATAAATCGCTTTAAAAATATGTATGTAAATATTTTAAACGCGGAGCATAAGCCATCATATTGTGACGTAAACACAGCCACACTTCGTCATCTATACAAAGAGATGTGTATTAATTATCTTCCTTGTGGTTTGTTTTCAATTTAACAGTTCAGTAGAGTGACACAGTAGATCTAAACCGTCAATCGTAGGTTTAATATTATCTACGTCACTTCGGTAGCGGATAATTTCATTGAAAAATACACTTCTGGAATATTTTTTATTATAGAAAAAGTTTTCAAAAAATTTTGAAAAAATATTTGCGATAAACATGTTAGTAGGTATTTATTCCAGCTTGTAAATTTTTTTAGTGTATATTTTCTAAGCTTGATACATTATTTGAAACTGATGAATAATACGAAACATTATAATTATTTTTAAATTAACAATAATTATTTTTAACTAGTATGTGAAATCTTGAAACCTTCTAGAAAAATTATCATAGGAAAGTTCTTCAGTGACTACACATTCACTTAATCCTACCGTTTGAGAATCGCTAGTTTAAAACACAAGTTCATGTAAAAGATATTAGAAGCGACTTACGTCTTGTATATTCACATCAATTAAATATTCGGTTGGTAAGAGACATGACCAGTCGACGCATGTCCAATAATCCTGTTGCAGCCATCCGAATGTTCCTTTATAAGCGATCAATAGTACAGAACACACCGTGCATGGGCTTTGTGAAAATTGACTAAAAAAAATTAAATAATGCACACCGTGGTGTCGCTACGTGCCGGCGCTAACCGCGCGAAGTTACAAGAGATTTGGAGCGCGCAACAAAAAGTTATTAACGAGCAGCTTCAGTACTTCTGATCTATAGGAAAATATATAAGTCATTGATGCTCCGTATGCGTTTAACGCAAAACGTTAAACGATGACGCGGGGAGTTTTGTCAGCCGGATCAGTATTCAGTAGTGCAACACAAGGCCACTCTTACAAGACCAACGTTCTCTCCATTTCGCTCTTTTGCGTCATTAAATTTTTTTGGTGTAATAAGTATTCACTTCAGCCATATATCACTTTTTGTCTTGAAAGTTCTGTCAGTTCAGCACAGTGGCGGATCTTGGATCCAGGTCTGGGGGGGGGGCTCGAGAGTTAAAACCTCGAAAGCCCAGTTGAGTTGATTTTTGGGAAGAAGTTTTGTATATCCATGTTTCTGATTTCATAAATGCAGTACAAAAACACAGTAATATTTGAATTAATTCACATGAATTTCATGATATAATCGACGTATATTTTGTTTAAATATTTCGGGGTTAAAGTATTCTTGTCTTGTTTGGGGAAAAATTTATCTTGGGATTTCTAGAAATGATTTTTTTTACTGTGGCTCTGGGGGGGGGGGGCTGGATCTGCTACTGGTTCAGCATACACGGAAGGCTGTTTATGGCAATGTTTTTGCGAGAGGACATAAGACATAAGTGATTCCTGACGAGGAACGTGAGTTTTTTCCTACCATCTTTCCCCGTGAAACACCAACTCCTGTACCAGCTATCTTCCTCTTTAGTGATTTCATAAAAAAAAACACACACACATTAGTCCTTACCATATTACAGTAAGTAAGCTAGTACAAACCATGGTTCAGATCGACCTAAAAATATTGATGTGTCCACGAAGGTTATTCTTCAAACTATGGCACTAGATTTCGCATGCCATATCCCATGAGGAAGCCTAGCTTTTGCATGAAAGATCTAGTATCGTTTAAACTTTAAAGAATAACCTCCCAAATCAGGTACACCTAAAAAGTTATCCTCAGTTCGCATTTGAGAAGATAATTGATGCGTGATTACCAACTGTATACAAGAAGCACGCGCGCATCAGAGTCTCGTCTAAATACCTTCAATAAAGCAGGGTACACATTGAACTGACAAAAAATAAATTTTAAATCGATTAAAATGAAACTACAATTAAACTTTATACCCAAAATTTCGTAGAAATACGCATCATAATTTTGGGTAACTAAATACCAAATGCTGCTTCAAGGCATGGATATAAAAAAGTAGTTGAGTCATATTATTTTTATTTTAATATAAATACAATATCAAAGCAAAATATCTGTTTTAACAAATATCTAATCTAAAATTTAATACAAAATTAAAATATTTAAGTACATAAAAAATTATAGTTTAACTGAAATGCATGCCTTTAGCGTCATAGCGTGATTTTCAATTTTCACAGAATAAAAGTCTAACATTTGTAATATTACTAATATATATATACAAATTATTCACATATAAAAGAATGCAAAATCTGCAAACGTAAAAGTCATATCACGCTTATATTACGAAACTGGCAACAAAATGACCATTATTTTCCTTGCCAAATGAAGTAATCCACATACTGACGAAACTTGTCTATAATTAGTTCGTTTGTAATATAAACGTAATATTGTTAATTTTAAAGCCATCAAAAATTTTAATAAAACTCAAAATTCTTTACTTTTTCTATTTTAATACTTAAATTAAACACTGGAAATATACATTAAAATTGAAAAAAATATTTTTTTATAATTAATTATAAGACCGCTGGAGCTTGAGAATAGCCGAGCACGTAGGGACGCCGTAGTTCATATAGCATTTCCAAGCTTCTCTATTACAAGCCTCGGGGTTTTAGTATGGCAAAAGATTAATTGATTTTTCATTTTAATAAACAATAAACTGAAAATGTGAAATGTAACTAGACCCAAACAATTCAGATGACAAAAAAAGTTACACGATCTCCGTTTGTAGAGTAGTATTGTTTAGAGAAGAAAGTAGCAAGGTGGGGAATCTGCGCTGTAAGAAGACTTGGAAAAGCAATCAGCAGCGGCGTGATTTGTAATTTTAAGGGCAGTCATAGGCGGTATCTGTACTGTCAATAGTGCGCCTCGACTAGCGACGATCAACAAATTGACCATAAGACCATCTATTATTAGAAAATATAAGACCCGTCCGCCCCTAAACTCGTTTGGACGGGGAAATGACGCTACTATCTTCTCTAAACGATAGTAGTCTACCAGCTTACACGAGTTTCACTGTATTTATCACTCGTACTAAAAGTTTATATCAGTTTATATCTTCCAATGTTTAATTACTACGATAAAAAAATATATGAGATCCATTTCAGAAAAGAAAAATTCCCTAAACTATTAAAGTAGAATTTCGCGACAGAAAATTTTTTAAAGAGAGACAGTGAGACAATGGACGCTCAACAGCTGAGGTCAAAAACGTCTATGAGTTTTTAAAAATGATTGAGATTTTCGCTAACGTGAACTAATCTAAGGATATGAGAAGCCAAAGAAGCGATCAAAAACAGGAAAACAGGAAAATCTTAAACAGAACCACTATGGAGGACAGAGAGAAAGAAGACCGCGAAGCGTGTATATCGATGAATATAAGGATTTGTTTATATATTGAAGGTTCAGAGGATAGTTATTGGAGCGGACAATAAAGTTAATACTTTTTGTTCAACGCGACGTTTCGCAATAATTTATTGCTTCTTCAGGCGTTCTATAAATAATAATACATGTTTGTGTTAACAAATGTAACCAAATGCATGCAACAGTATACTTAACCTATACAACATTATACATACCAAAACATACAATATTAACCTTGTCATGTATATAATTAATTGCCTTGCCATGTTATTATTATTTATAGTAGTCTACATATAATTTTTCAAGTAAATTAGTTATGAATTTTTGTTTATATAAAGTCAATTGATTATTTTTCACGTAACTCAAAACATTCAATGTCATGACATTTACAAAAGTATGACTAGTGTGGAGCTAACGCTATCTGTTTGCAGACTATTGAACTACATTGAACTAAATACAAATTGAATTTAAATTTAAACTCTGAATTAAAATTTATATAATGGTTTACTTAATAACTATGGGAAACTAACAGGTCGACAGACATAGTCATTACACATTTATTCTATTTACTTAGTTAATGTATTTGTCTGTATCAACTTTTATTTTTTAAAATTGGTGTTTAACTTGTTTAAAACAATTTTGAGAAAATTTTAATTCAGAGTTTAAATTTAAATTCAATTTGTATTTAGTTCAATGTAGTTCAATAGTCTGCAAACAGATAGCGTTAGCTCCACACTAGTCATACTTTTGTAAATGTCATGACATTGAATGTTTTGAGTTACGTGAAAAATAATCAATTGACTTTATATAAACAAAAATTCATAACTAATTTACTTGAAAAAAAAAATTATATGTAGACTACTATAAATAATAATAACATGGCAAGGCAATTAATTATATACATGACAAGGTTAATATTGTATGTTTTGGTATGTATAATGTTGTATAGGTTAAGTATACTGTTGCATGCATTTGGTTACATTTGTTAACACAAACATGTATTATTATTTATAGAACGCCTGAAGAAGCAATAAATTATTGCGAAACGTCGCGTTGAACAAAAAGTATTAACTTTATTGTCCGCTCCAATAACTATCCTCTGAACCTTCAATATTTAATAATAAGGAGCTGATCTGAATCATAATAAGGATTTGTAAAAGGTTTACACGCAGCATTGTAGCTATAAGGCCCCGAGTCTCGTGCAATGTTACACACTCCTGCTTTTGCATGGAGATTCTATAAATAGCAACAAGAAATTTTTAACCTTGCCGATTATTTCTCAAATTAAGTTTATTTCTAATTTGCAAAGAATAAACAATAATCAAATCGTGCGGTTACGAGCTCTACTCTAGGTCTTATAGTTTCGACCCCTCTATCGCCGGAATAGGAATCCTTATTTTCCTAATTTTTTAGACAATAACGAAAATATAGTCTTTTCTCTCTCTCTTTCTCCATGAGATTTACGTTGAAAAAAATGTAGAATGTTTGTGTTGAAAGAATCGAAACGCAGAAAATATTTGCTTATCTGAAATGGACCTTAGTAATTATGTATGTAATTTATGGACTTGTATCTACATTGATTTTTTAGTATAATTATATAAAAAAGCTACTACACAATTAAATACATAAATTTTTTGGTCAGAATATATTTGCAACATATATTCAAATTTATCGACATGAATATATTTTGTTAAGTAATATTTAAGAAGAGTATTTTAATCAAAGTCTTTGATATGAAATTTATGAATATCAATAATAATCATCTGTTGTTAAAGTTAATGGGACTGGTGGCAAAAGTCGGCATCAAAATTGAAAAAATGCTATTATTTGAAATACATTTCATTCTTTAAATTAGAATTCAATCAGTTTGTAAGGGCTATAGAGCAAGAGTGTCACTTAATTTTTCCAAAAAAATAAACTCACAAATTAAGTTTTATAAAAATCTAGCAGGTAGAATATTCCACCTTTCCTTAATTTCGAAACATTTAATTGTTACTTCAACTTAAATGCATTCAGAATTGTTCAAAGTTAAGTAGGCACCCTTGCTTTAACAGCGACATCTAACGGTAGAGGAGTTAGAAAACAAAACTCATCAAACCGAAATTTTACACCGATGGAAACCTGTCCTCATAACTTTATTATCTACGGACTTAAACAGGTCGTTAATAAATAATTAAAAAAACATTCTACGTTTGATAGGTGATAGTAGAGATCAAAACAAGAAAAAAATTCTGAGTCTAATACTCGGTGTTAGAAATATGGTTTAACTGAGAAAAAAATACTACATACATCATACATACGATACATCAGTAACGCACTAAAAAGTTTTAAATGTTCGAACTGTGGTTCGTGCTAAGGTTAATGTAACCATTGTGAAACTAAAGATCAAGATAGCACACTCGATCACGAATGCACTGACTCTTTTAGTTACACATCACGTAACTACGGCTCTAGTGTGTAATGATGAAAGAAGCGGCAATTTCTTTAAATTTAATTTTCTTAGAAATGATGTACAAACTAAAAAGGTTAATTACAAAAAGAGACTGTGTATTTTACACTACCCGCTACAGAAATAAACTGATACAGTTGTAAAAAAAAAGCAAAATAGTAATGGTACCGACCGCCGGGATCGAACCTACGACATTAAGGAAACAAGGCTGCCACTATTTCTCTCACCCACTATAGAACAACGTTGTACGGTCGGTTTTTATAGTATACGACATACGTGCATTGCAACGTTTCGTTACACTTTAAATCTTATAAATCGATTTTTCCCTACCATGCCAAAACGAAGTTTTATTTCAATAAAAAAAACGCTATTTCTCAATTTTCTTGCATGTTCAATATTTAACACGGCAATACAATCATTTGTTTTACGATATTTTGATTTTGGTAGCTTCATTCAGTATTGAGGATGTAACAAAATTACATATTTCGAAAATCATTGAGTACTGAACTTGGGTTTCTTAGATTTTTTTCTATCATCTGTCAAAGCGTAGAAAGTTTTTTTTTAACACCCTGTATATTATACTTAAAAAAAAAACTTCGGAGAAGTAAAAATTGGTTCTGTGCTAAATTCAAAGACTTGCGGTGACTCGCTCTCAAGATTACGACTTAAACAAAAAAAAATACAGAATTTCGAGGCAGGCAAGAAATTCAAATCAAGCCTGGAAATTCTGTGCCTAAGATGTAGAAAAAAAATTAGTTCCGAGGCAGACAAGGAATTGAAATCCAACCTCGAAATTCTGTGCTCATAAACCTTCAAGAGCAAGAGCAAAAAAAAATGCACAGATGGCGTTTTTTTAGTGGTAGCTTGACAAATAAATATGGAGCTGGGCACACGCCACCTGTGCATTTTTTTTTGCTCTTGCTCTTGAAGGTTTATGAGCACAGAATTTCGAGGTTGGATTTCAATTCCTTGTCTGCCTCGGAACTAATTTTTTTTCTACATCTTAGGCACAGAATTTCCAGGCTTGATTTGAATTTCTTGCCTGCCTCGAAATTCTGTATTTTTTTTTGTTTAAGTCGTAATCTTGAGAGCGAGTCACCGCAAGTCTTTGAATTTAGCACAGAACCAATTTTTACTTCTCCGAAGTTTTTTTTTTAAGATTTCACGTCTTTTTCCAAAGTCTAAGGCTTTTTTTATTTTGTCTCCAAAATAAAAATATGTGCGTTCTTAGAATTAAGAGGCCATTTTCTTTTCTTACCGGTTTGATCTTTTATATAAATTATACGATATAAAAAAATAATTAAACACAACAATTCTGAAAATATATATTCTGTATATATGAAAAACCCCCAAACGCAATACAAAACCACCAAAACGCAATATAAAACCTCCAAAATGCAATATAAAATACCCAAAATGCAATATAAAACCCCCAAAATGCTATATAAAACCCCGAAAATGCAATATAAAACCCCCAAAATGCAATTAAAACCCCAGAATGCAATATAAAAACCCCAAAATGCAATTAAAACCCCCAAAATGCAATATAAAACCCCCAAAATGCAATATAAAACCCCCAAAATGCATTATAAAATCCCCAAAATGCAATATGAAACCCCCCAAATGCAATATAAAACCCCCAAAATGCAATATAAAACCCCCAAAATGCATTATAAAACCCCCAAAATGCAATATGAAACCCCCAAAATGCAATATAAAACCCCCAAAATGCAATATAAAACCTCCAAAATGCAATATAAAACTCTCAAAATGCAATATAAAACCCCCAAAACGCAATATAAAATCTTCAAAACGCAATACAAAATCTCCAAAATGCAATATAACCTCCCAAAATGAGTACCACTTGTATTGATATTATGGGTTTTCGTATGCCGTACCAAACTACATTTATGACGAAACTTTTCTTGACAAATGTCACATCCAAAAGTTGATATTTGCGAGACTTTTGTCACCACTAATTACTAAAACAAGAAAATAATTTATTTTTATAATATAAAAGAAAATTGGAAACTAATGCAAATAAATATCATGTAAAAAACGAAACAATTGAAAAAAAACAAAATTTACACACGTCGGTCCTGGGATCCGAACTCTGCTCACCCAAGCTATGAAGCAATGTACGTGCTCTAGACCGCTCGGCTATCTAGCTTGCTTTCTAAAGCACCTTATACTATGTATACTACTGTAAATATATGTCGTACGAAAATTTGGTAAGAGCGTATATAAAACTTGGAAACTAACGTTATTTACACGGCGTTATATGGGAAAGACTCAAAATCAATGTATAGTAATCTCTTAGAGATCTAGGGATGGGCTGTTTTTGCGTTTAATGTACGAAATTTATTTTTCATTTATTTTTCATGTGCGGAATTTAGCACAGAAAAAATCTCTAACGAGATTCTTCAATAGACTATAGAGTATCAAAAATGCGTATAGAATCAAACCATAAAACTATTTGGAATCATAAAAATTGTCGATTTATAACATTGTAATACTATATTGTGCTAATTAAAGCTGAGAATACTTTCTGGTACAAAAAAATCACGTCATTGAATGTTCAGAAAAATCGTAAAAACGTTCTCGTTGTAAGTACAAAAAATACACAATAAGGGCGATCCTTCATTCTACAACATACGATCCCTGTCCACCATTTTTTCTTAATTAATTTTTCTGAATACATTTTCCGTGAAACATATTTTTTGTTTAAAATTTCAATAATTTTCTATTATTCTTTTATCACAGATGTAAGTTTTTTTTACTAATTACACCTGCCGTCCATCTCATTCTTATTATTGAGAAACACTTAAAATACTGTCACCATTAATTAAGTCAAACTCACGCGCTTGCCAATACTACAAGTCAGCGTCATAGCTAGGGGCATGCTGCTGCAAACCTCAAGTGGACGCACTTTAAAGTTATTGTATAGTTTTTCTTCCTACAAAATAAGTTTTGGAGAGTGCAAAATTCAAGTCTTGCCCTACGACACTGCAAAGGGTACAGAAACAGGAGATAGTTCAAACAATTCTTTTTATAACAGAACATTTACTCAAAAATATTACCAAGGGCCAGATTCGGCCTTCGTCATTCTTTTTGAAAATTGAAAAACGGATACACCAATTATTTTCGTGATTAAACGACGGAGTTAGTCTAGAAATTAACTCCTGGCTGTACTATTATAGCTGACTGAAATCTCCCTTGGGCTTGTCCACGATTAAACTGTTTTTAACATTTTAACATTAAAACAAACTTCTTACAAACTCTTGCTCGAATTTTCACATACACCAGTGGTGTAGCTACCCTAGTATCACCTATAGTGGAATTGGAGCTGACTTGCCCTTACTTCTTCAATATGAAAATGTTGAATTTGATGCTGAGTTTAGCCACGCCACTGGTCAAAATAAGAATTTCAATTTATCAATGATACGTACATAGATAATTATGTAATGGTAATGGTGTAACCGTCCGAAAATAATCTGATGTAGACAAGTATTAATACACATTTAAAAATTGTACACAGCATACAATTCAAAACTTTCAAAAAATTTCAATCCAAGAAATGAATTTTGATTATTAATTATCACTTTCAGATAAAAAAAAACTTCTTAAATGAGCGGTCGTTGAAATAAATAAAAAATGGCACATTTGTGCTTTTGAGAAAATTATGTGTTACTGATAATGATTATTTTTAAGCAAATTTTAAAAAATACGAACAATATTTTTATTAATATTCATTTTGAAACGAATTACTATTACTGAGATTAGTAGCTTGATAGGTAATAAAAGTCATTTCAAAAAGAAGTTTTCAAAACAGTGATCATTTAAGTATTTACCAAAAACTAAAACATTTAACACTTTTATTGTAAATTATTCTAGACTTATTTAGTTCACCATTTTGAAAATTCACTGGTAAATTAACAGGTAATTATTTAATTAAATGCGGTGTAAATGCCACTTCATAAAAAAAGTCAAATATAAAAAGTTAATAAATAAATTAGGAGATTCTTATTTATAAATCTACAGTTGAGATATTACTTTTTACTTTTACCACTTTTATTGGATGCTGAATCTACGTCAGTTGATTTTTTTGGTCGTAAGATGAAGTTCAAGTTGAACGCTGTATTGACGGCATAATACACGTTTGCGTTTTGCGGCAAAACCATTTCTGAAAACAAACAAAATTCGGTATAAAAAACCGGTTAAGTGCGACCCGAACTCGCGTGGAGAGGGTTCCGACCATTGCGTTTTCCGTGAGAACATAAAGACTTAGAATTTTCTTTCCTGTAAACTATAATTAAAGCCCTATACTCCCTATTTTTTCAAAATTTTAGACTCAGTAGTTTCAAAGATAGGCGGAGAATGCTCGATTATCGTATATTTTCTTTAATATCGTTTAAACTATGGATTTTAAAATTATTAAAAAAATATGTCTATATTTCTCGTAACGAAGCCACATGATCCACTTGAAAAATATTTTTTTATTATTTTCTAATGTGCCCCTCATTATCGGAATTCATTTATTTACGCTATATGTTCGTGATTGGATAATTGTAAAAATTAAGATGCATAAAGCAGAGTTACGTTTTTTTGCTTCCAATTGTATGCGCAAATGCCGTGCAATTGCGATTAATTTATCACATGAAAAAGACACATCATGTAAATGTACCTTGAGAGTTGTGAGAGAAGGAATTTTAGCAAGTTTAACATAAAAACATCTCACCTTTGTCGGGCAACACTTGCGCCAAAGTATAATTTTCCGGATTGCCGTCCAAACACAATTTGAGCATCGCATTTCTGATAACTTGAGGCGTCCTTTCATTATTACTCAACATTATACTCTTATATAACACTATACCGTCAGTTTCTACACAATCCGTTTCGTAAGTTACTCTAATTATATAGAAATCCGGACTGCTCTTCTGCGAATGACTCGGACTCAGCGTTCCTCCTGACGCCGCTGCAGACGGCGGCACCAACTTATTGTTCGCGCTTCCGGAATGGGAACTCGTCAAGGACGCATCCAACGACGGCAAGGACGAATTACTGCTGCTATCGGATAATCTAGACGGCGACAATTTTCGATCTAAACTATTATGTGGACTGCTTGGCATACTGTCCAAGTCACAATAAAACTGAGAACTATTCGAGCTGGACGTGCTCGCAATCGAATCGTTCTTCTTATGTCCGACATTCGTCGAAGAACAGGCAGCGCGCTGTTTCGAACGTGGATTCTTAAGCACATTTAAATTCGCGTTATTTACAGGTTCAATTTGACAACTGAGTTGATATGCCTCACGATCATCTAAAACTAAAACTGAATCGAACCATCTATCGAATGTCGAATCTTTTTCTAAATGATAAGCGTTTGCAGCACCTTGAAGTAATTTAATTTGTGCCAAAACTTCGAACTCTTTGCGTCTTTTATCGAAATTTATTAAACCGTCTGAAATCGTATCAGGAATCGCCGTATCTATCATTGTTAAATCAGTCAAAAATGTTCCTAGATACGGAATCGTACCAAATGATATTGCACTATTATTATGTTGCTGTTTCTGAAACACTTTTTGTAATTGTTTATCGTTTTCGCCTACAGTATCAGCGAATTTCGCTGTACCTTCTCTCATAAGTAATTCGCGTTGGGCCCACTGATTATTGTCTTCGCTAAATATTCGCGCTAATTCTTCAAACAGTTCAACTTTCTCCTTAACTATCGCTTGCCAAGTTTTCTGCAATCTATAAATTGGATTGCTTTGTAAACCGGATATGATTGCTTTTAACGATGAGAAGTTTTTAAGAACACGTAATTCTTGAGCAATATCTATCCAACACGTTATAATGTTGGCTCGTTCGCTCGGTTTGAGATTTGGTTCGACTAGAACGGTTGAAATGACACGAAATGATACGGCATTGAACTGGTTGACAGTTGCAAGAACGGTGGCGGCTTCGTGTGATCGACTTTTGTCTCGACGCGACCATACTGCACCCAAACACTGATGCGGAACTAGTTTTTTGAAAAGTTCCTGCAACAAATGCAAAACAGAAACAAGTTAGTAAAGAAACAGTTAAAATTGGTTGTTGAAATCTACCGTGACTATGAACTCGGGTTATTTAGAAATTAGAGCCGTGTCTTGACAAAGCCAAAAAACATATTTTGGCAAAGAAATGGCCAAAATTCAAATGAAGGCTTACACTTATTTATTATGCCATGACACTTTTTCTTTAAGAAACTAACAATTTTTTCTCTAAAACAACTAACTAAACTTCCTAATAATTACGAAAAATGCGATTGGAACACTATTGATGAATGGCAGCCTTAGGGCACTTTTTCTTTAAAGGGACCTCGAAATGAAAAGTCGCTCCTGGTCTCAATTAGTGTTAGCCCGCCATTGCCGAAGTATTCCTACGACCTTGGCTATTTTCAAACCAGTTTGCATTTGTAATAACAACAGTAACTTTGCAATAGAGTATTTGACATTATAAAAATAAATTCTTAAATTATGTGAATGTAGACTAAGACCACAATATTTTAAAACAATTAAAAAATAAGAGTCCAATAGATTAATTATTGGCACCGGTGTAAAAAAAATAATTACCGGTTATTTAACCGATCAAGTAACCACGGTAATTCAACTTAAATTACCGTGGCTATTTATTATTATTATGCAATTGACTTTATTTCTTTTTTGTCCCGAAATCATTTTTATATTTTTAGTGTATTTGCCATAAGGCAACATACACTATTGGCGTCGGTCGGATGGCGGGACCTAGGGGTCGGACCAAAATTTCTCGACGTTTCATAACCTCCTAAACACTTTGCCACCATTTTTAAAAATGTTTATATATATATGTATATATATATATATATATTTATATATATACGTATATATATATATATATATATATATATATATATATGTGTGCGGGCAATAACTTTCGAAAGAGTTAATTGATTTCAACTAAATTTGGCACACGCGTTGAAATCCATCACCGCAAGAAGCCTATTTAAAATGGGCCTAATCGGGCCACTTTAAGGGTAGTTTTTAGGGGTTGAAAAAAGTTTTTGGGCCCTAAAATACCGAAAAAATTCTTCAAATCGTTTCAAAATTGAAATTTAACCCTCTAATAGTAATTAAAATGTGTCCCTAAAATTTTAATAAAATCGGCCTGACAGGACCGGATTTAAAAATTTTAAGAAAGACTAGTTTGCAGATAGTGAATTATTTACTGAAAGGTGTATATAACTTGGTATAGAGGTTCGATGGATAATAATATTGCAATTAAGAAAAAAACATGTTATTTTAAGGGGTGTATTAAGGAGTAAAATTTTTTATTTTTCCCAAAAACCAACTTCACATAATAAAGCCACACTGCCTGTATTAGCAAATACACTATATTGTCGGCAGGGTTTTGGCACTGCGACCCGGGTTTTTTATTATTATGCAATGTTGCGCAGAAAGTTTCACGCACGTTTGTAGTTTCCGAACGAGATTTTAATTTTAATTCTATTACCAATATCTAAATAAATATAAATATACTGAGAAACAAAAATCGGACATGTTGTTTTATATTATCCGTTCAAAATAAATAGTACCATAAATAACCGGTAATTTTACGTTAATACTTATGGGTATTATTTAACTTACCATATCCATACGAGTGAGTTGTTCAGCGAAGATCCTCACAGGCACATTCGGGAATGTATATGTGTGTCCTAACGCGTGTCCGTTTCTCAAACACAACGTCCTTGGCGGCGTGGCACAGTAAAGCAGAACGGGATCGGCGCACGTCGCCGTCGCAATATCTCTGGTAAAGCGGTCGAGTTTGAGTCGAGCTTTCGCCTCGAGTTCAGTTCCCGGCAAATGCCGCGCCGTGAACACGAGCAGCTGGTGCAGCGCCGCATGATTCGGTGGGTCACGAAAATCTTCTGGATACGTGTCAAGCCAGACATGTAACGCCGATATCAACGTCCTACGAAAACAAAAATCGTCACATGAATAAAAAAGAGACTGTGCATTTTACACTACAGAAGTAAAACTGGTAAAATTTGAAAAAAAAAAACAAAAACTAATAATAATAATAATGGCACTGATCGCCGCAATCGAACCTACAACCTTTAGGTTACGAAGAAAGTGTTCCAATTCGCCGCTACCTTAGTTAAATGTTTTACAACCGATTTTTATAGTACACGTTTATTACATCTTCAATTTCAAGAATCAATTTTATCCTACCATGTTAGAAGAAGTTTTTCTTCAAAAATATTTTTTTTTTGTGAATCTTTAATTCCAACGATATGTCAACTTTCTACAGCTATTTAGAAGTTACCAGTCTTCGACAGACGATCGGACCATAAGAGTTCTGTTTCTAACATTTTGGTACCCTAAGAAGAATTCAAATTATTATTTGTCTACGCCACACATTCCTAGACTTATTTGAGATATTGCCTCTTTTTAGAAACAAATTACTCAGCGCGCCTCTAGATATCTTCAATGATGGCGTTAAGACTTGTCTGCCGACTTGATCACAAATCGGTTACAACTTATATTTTTGTGTGTTTATTTAGAAAATAAAGTACATAATCTCTACAGTGAACGATTTTTCATTTTTATGATTTCGCCGCCTTCTTATTTTTAATTATCACCCCTCAACTGCTTCAGTAGATACTACAGCTCCCCACTGATGTACTCAAGCGCACCCAAGGGGACTGTAGCACGCACTTTGGATAAAACCGATCTATGACGATGTAAAAAACCGTAAAAAACAATGAAATGCATAACTTACTTGCGATGCTGGTCAGCAGTTTCGGCATTATGCTTGACCAGCAATGATGCCTGGTCGCCCTGTTCATTTTCTTTCGTAGACGTCAAGAGCTGTTCATAGCGTTCCAATAACAACGATAAAACTTGTTTCGGTGTCGAAAAGCTGCGATACGTAGCAAGAAACACGTTGACGTAAGTCGTTTCAAGCTCGCCATCATCGGTCGCCAAAGCTTCAACCAACTTACGAAGAGTTCCCGCTTTCACAAAACGTACGCGAACCGTCTCCCATTCCAAATGAGATATTTCGTCCAACGCGCCGTCGCTGTCCTAAAAAAAAGTTGAGAATAATCAAAGTCTATTCGAATTGCTTGAAATGTCTACGAGACAAAAGTGCGATTTTTTTAAGAAAAAGACGCCTGGCAAACATGCGCACACAATTATTGCAAGTTTATAACTTCAGCGTAACTTTTGCCATGTACCTAGGTCAAATTTGAAACAGATAAAAATAAAGATCTTTTGGTTTCCAGCCATTTAATTTCAAACTATAACTCTAGTATACTATTTTTAAAACGCGTTATAGATGCGTCACAGCTTAACTTTCTTGAGGCATCGGAACCTTGCGACCGGTTCTGTTCAGAAAGAAACAATTTTTCAGATTAAAAAATATCTCGGTCTTATGCTGTGTAGATATATTAAAAAGTTCGACAATCCGATCTGTAATGAGGAACAATACTGCAAACCTACTTCAACTTACATTATTGATGGAAGTGTTGGAGTTAGCTTGAGGATTAGCGTTAAGTAGAGTGCGAGTTGGCCGATGATAACGAACCTTCTTCAGGTAGACCGTGTAGAGGGCGCCATCCGCTTTCTCCTCTCCCCACAGTCGCCATGTCGGCTGCTGGAACAAATTAAATATCCGTATTATTCTGAACTCAAAAGTCACTTCATGTTTTGCCACAATAAGAACAAAATCTGAGAGTTCCTAGCTTTATGAAAACTCTAAGCAATTTTTTCTCACTAACTTACGAATTAATCATATGACTAAATAGTAAAACAGAAAATTGGAAATTAGTATACACCCGATATAGATAGATCTGTTCGTAAGATTCAACACAAAGACTTTTACCTCTCATCGGAGAAAAAATTATCCCTTAAGAATGAATGTGTGGTCCAATCTCTATCTCTCCCAGAATAGTAGACACAACTAAACCACACGCATCCTTTATAGTTCTCACTTATGAATCGAAAAAAAAATTACAACGGAATATGACGAAGGCATGACCATGAGTATAAGTCGATGGTTCGACATGATTGAAGTAAAGACTAGTAGGTTATAGGACAGGTCAGTAGTCAACACTCCTAGTGATTGGCTTACTATAGAACTGATACAGACACAACATTTTAGTAGTCGTAGCCTATAACTAATTACTTACATTACTACAACTCGTAGGCTTAACTAAATGGCTTATACTTGTAACTTTGTCAGGTTGATGTACTGAGTATAAAAAGATGCTTTATTTCCACCAAAGAAGCGAAAATGCATGCTTCTATGATTTCTATGCAAGCATAGTATTGAATGATAGTGCTATCAATTATCCTCAAAACGCTAATATTTGAAAATTAATGATGCCAACTTATTGGCTCCAGGTTTTAGTGCGTCGGTGTTTTAAAAATACGTGTCACAAAATTTGTTTTATTTGTTTATTTTATGTAGATAAAATATTACACGTTTTTAAACGAACATCGCGGCTAAATTATCTAATCATATTTTAATGGAGTTTCCTGGATTCTGTAGCACCGTTAAATTATTCTTGATACCTAATCATCAATCAATGTGTTTCCAGGATTCCAACACTGATAGTGACTGTTAATAAACAACGCAAACAAAATGTGAGTCATTTAGTTATCAGTTAAGTATGTATGCCAAGATATCGCGTTATAATTATCACTTGATACTTGATAACAATTATTCATCGTACTAGTGGACTATTTAAATTCTTTCAATTATTAATTGATAGTTTAGTGTCACAAGTATTCGGACTAATAAATTGTTCAAATACCTATAATACTACTATCAATTATTAATTTATTTAAATGTGAACTGATTCTTTCAATTATGTTCAATATATTAACAATAAACAAATAAGAAAATAGCTAAATCGTCGGAAGGACATTTGGCTTCGACGAACTCTAGAAATAGTGGTAAGAGCACTAAACTCGAATTCGGACAGTGTTCGGTTCGAGTTTTGACGGTGGCAGATGTGGCGTAGAATATTTTTGTAATGCTTTTCGCGATCTTATAGAGAATCATTCTTCTTATACGGGTCATCTTATTGAGGTTTTCCATAGGAGGTCAAGGAGAAGTTCCAAAGTAAAAGTGTTATTGCTGTGTCTCTACACCTCGGCCTTGAAACTATGATAGTGAGAGTGTCGTAAGTTTTGAGTCATCGCTCGGAGAACCTTTTGTCTCCGCTAGGCTCGTCGTGGAACCGGGACAGATTATCCTACTGTTGTTGCAAGTAAAAAGAGACAACAGTACTATCATCTCTCTTGGTTGGGAAACCTAGCGGAGTAGCGGAGGTAAACTGTACTTCGAGCGGTGTCTTCGAAACTGAGGACATCCTCATCACCGAAGAACGCGACACTTTTTCCGAGTTGTGTATTATATGACCGTTCCCTTGGCTTCAAGGAATTAACAGTCCCGTGTCAGGTACAAAAAAAAAATGAAATAAAAAAATCGGATGGGAAACTAATAAATTTTCATGCTACACCCTGTACATTCGATAATAATTTATGATTCATCTTTACAACGTAACATCAAAGATGTCATTAAACGAAGCAACCACGCAAGCAAAGCAACTGATATAATGAGATACTACAATGTTGTATGTGCATCCCAGCATTTCCCACGCGGCGTTTTGTTCAATATCCGGTCACAAAAAAGAGACAAAAACAACTGAATTCACACACACTACATTAAGATGCTCTCTTTTTATTTAACGTCATAACGCCATCTGTACTTGTTTTTTATTACGTGCATTAATTTTTTACGCTAGCCTTCAAGAAAGGCAGGATACGTCATAAAATAAAACAATAAGAAAATTACGGAAAAAAGCAACTGAAAGTTGTTGAATCTAAAGAGTATGACTGTTTTATATACAAAAATGTAACTGAAGTTAGGAAATGTTATTATTAAAAATAAAGTGGTATTTCCAAAAACGTATAAAACCTTGGGATAACTATTTTGCTACAAATATTTCGTAATTCACGAAGAATTAGAACTATGCTATTGTTCTAAATACTTATCACATATACAGCTACAAAATCTTATTGAGGATATCACAAAATTGTCAATCTCAAGTTATCAAGAAATCGACAGTATAAGTGGCGGATTTATATATTTATTAGGAGTAGGCTTTTAAATTTCTGCCGCTTCTAAAGAAACAAAATAAAGTCAACTTAAAGGTAGCAAATGTTCTAATCCGTTCGAGAAAATTTTGCGACGGGATATTTTTTTCCAAATTGTATGCTTCCCCCCCCTTAAATCTGCCGGCCTAGGCCTTGATCTACCCGGACCTATTGATAAATCCGGCACGGAACCGTATTACTATGTCAAAACTCAAGATCACTTTAAAAACTAAGCCAGTCTGCAAGGCAAAATTATTTATGTCATATTATTCTAAATATAAGATTAATACCACTCTAATGAAAAATATAATACAATGACCCAATCTTCATAAAAGTCCCCAGACTCAATTATTCGATTTAAAAATACATCAACTTATCTCAAAGCAATTATTGGATTCTTAAGGCTGTCGGAACGCTCTGAATTTAAGCTAAAAATAGGGCTTCGGCTTCGTCAATATTTTGCAAAAAATTCTTTCTCTATAAGGAAGATAAAGGACAAATTTAGGTTTCTAATGGACTACTTTTGTAATTTATGTGCAATTTACTAGAAAAAGTTGGTATTAATTGTGCCAAAAAACACACGTTTTCAATGTCATACTACGACCTTATTCGTACTTATTTCAAATCTAAAGTGACTCTTCCTTTTTCGGAAAAGTTTTTTTAATCTTCAAAATATTTCCAAAATTTAGAGTAATCAACTGACAGCGGCACTCTTGCAACAGCATTTTTTAGCCTCGTAGTGTGGCTTAAATTCAGAACATTTTGCGATCTTGGATTCCGAACGAAAAAATCGTATTTATCATACGATTTGCACAATAAACTATATAATAGATACAATTTTTTTAGATATTGTGGTCTATTTCCGATCCTATCGCAAAATTCGAATAGGATACTTTTTCTCTATAAAATTACAAACAAGAAAAATGAACTCACTACGCTAATTCATTTCGAAGTTCGGAAAAAAAATTGGCCCTAAAATTGTCATGTTTTCGTATTTCGTTTCGTAATTTCTTTTTAACGAGGAAATATACCAGGACTTCATTTATTATAAACTATATAACAAAAAAAACTGCTTTTTTCTGTAATTTTTGAGAATTTAGGTCAAACTTAGGCGACAAAAAGCTGTGGACAGAGAGAATAGTAGGTACTTAAAAATAACAGTTTTCGTCACAGTTTAGCAGCTTACCTTGATATACCATTTGGTCAAAGATTTGTTATTATTATTGCTAGTTTTTGTAAGTCCTCTACAAGAGCAGAACTTAAATTTTGGAGATGAAACAGTAAACTTGCTGGCCGATTTAATTGGAGATGAGGTCGCATAGCTCAATTCGCCACGATCTGCCGACAACGATCGTTTGCCGTTAGGACTTTGGCCGCGAGAGACACATTTTGCCGCGAATTGTTTACTCTTCTCAGTTAAGTTGTGATAGAAGTCCTGTTGGAATGGTACACCAGGATATCCGGTTGGCCACAGCATCGATACTTTTTTGTTTACATTTACTGTATTTCTTTTATTTTTAAATATTCAATTATTTTATCACACTATTTTCAACTGTTTTTATAGTTTTAGTTAATATTTCGCGATGTTTAATTATTTTATTGAAATATGACTAATTTGTTTAATATGTTTTATCAGTACTATAGATTTTTTTTATTAAATCGTCTGAATCATTTATTAGTATTAATAACAAACACTCGATTAATATCCATTATTTTTTTAATTCTGTAAAAAACCTTGGGTTTAAAAAATTGCTACTGTTTTCCTCGAAAACAATAAGTCTAATTATCTAATTAAATTAAAATGAGCGATTTTTTGTTAAAATATTGTACCATACATGATTTTCAAATTCCAAAATCATTTTTAAAAATTAACTTATAATTCGAAAAATTCAATGGAATTTTACAAAAAGGCTTTATACGATACTTACAACCATACCCGCCCTACGCATAAAAACTGGGCCGCTATTATTCATATTGTGTAGTATAAGTGTATTAAATCGCTTGAAGATTATAGACGCTTGATATCTGAGGTCAATAATATCAGGGAGTATATAACTGACATATTATTTTTATTTGAAATATAATTCATAGCCAAAATTCGGAAATTGTTTTTTAAGTATACAAAACCTGTCATCAAGTTAATTTATTTTACTAATTACAGCTAATGAACTTATTGATAATTTAAAAAAAAACGTAATGAAGCACATTGTATTGTCAGTTTAACATTAAAAACAATTCGACAAATGAATAAAGTGTTCACATTACGAATAATGTGATAAACAAATGCAATTCAATAAGAACTGTATTCAGTAATGTATTTTTAAATATAATAATTTTCCATTGTTTAAATAAAACAATGAAAATTTCACTTTTATAAACCGTATCAAATTTTGTTAATGACGAATTATTCACACTTGGCAAATATTGCCCATATCAAAATACTACTCAAATTTCAACTTTAAAATCAAATAACGCGTTTTGCCTGCAATGCAATGTCCCGTCAAAATTTTAAATAAAAAACAATTCACTTACAAAGAATGCTTCGGCCACAGTATTGCAATTTTTAAATTAAATAATAATTAAACGCGGTGAACAGCAAAATTCATCACACATCTGCTGCCTGGCAATAACTGACAAAAATACGTATTTTAAATTATACACACTGGTATACAGCTGTTTTTTTATCAACAAATTATCATTCTGACGTTATCAGGATTCCAGATACAATATGAAAATATACATATCACTATTTTTTTGTTAGTATTCAGATCTTTTCACCAATCTTTTTGTACAAGCCCATTGGCCAACGATTTTTTACTTCTAATAATGATAGGCGTAAAAAATTCTAAATAAAATAAAAAAATGTTTCAAAATGTGATTTTTTCAAATGATTTAATTAGATCTTCGAATTGTTTTCTACCTTTATAGAAAGCAATCAAATCATTCAGTTTACACCTGCCTAATCCATTTAATATCCAAATATGGAGTATCTATTAACAATTTTACGGTCACGAGCCACTTGCTAATTTACTTTTTTGAAGAGTTATGTGTTTACAAAGAAAGCAATCAGGCTATTAAAATTAAATTTGTCTATCTAATTTATTTCTCAAAGTACTAAAAATGTTATAGATAGATAGATAGATAGATAGAAAACTTTATTGCGACAGACAAGTCTGTATAATAGTGTCACAGAAAAAAAGAATATAATAGATATATGCTACATACAGAAATAAAATGGTACATAAAAAAAAATAAATTATATAACAGGTGTACAAACACAATAAACATATATTATACACAATTAAGTTAGCAGGAAAGTGGACAAATTGATGTAAATCAATAAACCAATTATTAATTTAGCGACGTTTCGGTCATTTATTTGATCTTCATCAGGCATCTATAAAGTACAGCACATGTTAAAATTAAGTACTTTATAGATATCTGATGAAGATCAAATAAATGACCAAAACGTCGCTAAATTAATAATTGGTTTATTGATTTACATCAATTTGTCCACTTTCCTGCTAACTTAATTGTGTATGTTTGAAAAAAAAATATGGACGCAACAATTTCCAATGTTAGGGCATCATGCGTGAAAAATGTAAATATAACTTAGCTCTTTGAAATGTCCTGTGCCTTCATAAAAACGACCAAACCATTCAGATTACCAGCTAGTTTTGTTCTTAAAGTACTTAAAATATTATGTCTTAGAAGCGTACCGCTTGTGAATTGTGTCACAAAGTTCTTTGCATAGTTCTGTATACAGTCAAAGCCCTCTAAGTGCACGCTCTCTAAATGCACACGCTCTCTTACTGCACACGAACTCGCCCTCTAAGTGCACGTTCCCCAGCCCCCACTTCGAATAATCTGCGACCAATCACGTGCGACCGTAAGCGCGCTATTTTCAAACTTTCCATTTCCATCATATTCATAGAGTTTTATAGATATTGTTTATAGCATCTGATTGAATAAAGATAGCTATAGGAGTTAGAAGAGTGGGGATGAAAAAGGTCGTAGGGGAAGTGTGCACTTAAAGGATGGGCTCGGTTCCGAGCTGTGCACTTAGAGGGCTTTGACTGTAGAAAAACTACCAATGAATTAGTCGCTAATATTTGTATTTCACTGTACACTGCAATGAGTACCTACCGGTTACTAATCAGTGACTAAAGCGGAAAAAATAATCATCACATAACAAATATTATGCAAAATAAGAAAAGGAACGATAACGAAGTAACTGATTATTTATGACAAACTTTATGAAATACAAAATATATTAATGGATTATTTATTATTGTAATGACATGGCTACATACATAATAAGATATATTTTACTACCGGTTACTTAGTACCTAATATGTGGATTTCACTGTTCACTGCAGTGGCCAGTGAGACGTGAGTTCAGTTCAAATTAGCTACCGGTGAAACTGCACGTGCCTAGTCTTTCCAGTGATCGTTGATCGCTAACTTATCTACATTGCACGCACATAGTTTTACCAATGATCACTGGTTGCTACTAAAAATCACCGGTACTTGGAAGTCGCTGTCATCAAAGTATCAGTTATCTGAAAGTAACCCATTTAAGCTCACCTCTAGTTCTTTATGTTCATAGAAAGCGATCAGATTAAACCTGTTCTGTTCATTTAATCCCTAGATTCACATCTGAGGGCCGCTAAATTTATTGAACAATTCGAAGCCTTCGTGTATTCACAGTAGGCTAATTTCGTTAGTAGCATTTGACGAAATGTTTATACCAAAATACAAGATTACTGAAGCACCTTGTACATAACTATCAGCGATCAAAGTACACAAGTTGATATTCTCTAAACTCAAACTAAGCCGTCTAAATGCAAAGTCGACAACAGTATACCAGCAGGGCAGACAGAATGGAAAATGCCTAATCGACGCTTTTCGATTTCCTCCACGCGAACATTTAAATTTCCGTACCGTTATGCATAATCGATATAAGGTTAGTATCCATCATCGGATACCTCCGCTATTTGTAACACACTCGGCGCAGAATTTGAATACATATCAAATAACATGCACTATGCAATATTGCATGATGAAAATATTACATGGTGTGCTCATTAGGCAGGTCTCTCTTTCTAAAAATCGTTTCTCTCTTGAACATTGCTGAAAAATAATACTCAGGTGTATAAAAATTTCTACAAAACGTGAAGATTTTTATTTTTAAATGTTTTGGTATTTTTAAAAGTTTTCAAAATAAATAGCAAACATTTAGGTGGCTACCGTGGTGACGAAATTAACTTGAACTGAAGACGAGACAGTTTAATGCTTTTAACATTGACGCAATATAATTCACGAATGGGACAAAACATGTGTCAATTTCTTAATTTATTATAAAGGTAAAACACATAATTATATGAAAAACGCATATAAATCCAATGTTTGAACTATTTGAAAGAGATAGGGTTCCGATTACAGTGGAAGCTACAAGAACGAATGATGTGAAACCACTCGTAAATTTTGTTTGTTTTCAAGTTATCGGCTCTGAGTATTATTTGCACCTTAGATAATTTTTAGACAGCGAAACCTGCCTAATACCAGAGCATGCACTATTTTCGCCATAAGTATTTTGTATCATATCACAATTGCATATATACATTTTCCAAGAGGCATTCAATATATTTTAATCAATGCTTCAAACTCATAAAACCTTTCTTTTTGCGTCGGAGGTTAAAACCAATATGCACTGGTCAAAAATTACTCTACCCCTCGGTCTACAACTCTTTAAAGACAAACGATCGAAAAGTAAAAATGAGACAACCTGTAGTCAGTGCATGTATCGTACAGCGTACTACGTACATACGATTGTAATTTTAATGATTATTAATTACCCGCACATGTGTTTTTGACTTTGTGACGCATGCAAATACAACAAAACAACCACTATAATATTATGTTCTCTATTCAGATTATGTCTCTCGCTAGGGCTGATACAAATCTCGTATTATTAGGCAAAACGCTATTTTAAATTGACATTCATTACATTTTTGTATTGCTTACATGAAAACTAAAAAAGAGGTAAACTCCTTCAAAAACGTCTTATATGAAAAACAGTCCAGTAATTCTACCCGACTACTTTATATTGGAAGTTTGTTTTGTACTTTTGTGTTAAGCGCAGCCGGGATTTTTTGCTTTCAATACTTTTTCCGTTTCTTAAATGTTTCACTCATTACAACAGAGATGAATGTTTAAACGCATAGCATTTGTATCTATGATATAATATGCCAAATAATTCTCAAGATAGACGCTCTGTAATACGTCAAATAAATTATACTATAAGTATATGACAATAATCTCATTATGTGTTTACATTTTCAAAACAGCGCATCAAACTAGAATGAAACTGGCAATAATAGAAAAAATTATTAATAGAATCATGACACATCCCTGACAGCAGTAACGTAAACAGCAGGTGGATTAAGTTAAGGACATAACGATACGTATGACTCTGTTCATTACATGTTATGCATCATGTTATTTATTGCGTTATGTTGCAATTAGCTACAGATATCAAGTAATTAAATAACGTCGTTACCAGATGTCATAACTAAGCTCACCGTACTTTTGCAATACATATAGCTAAATGCAATTGATACTTTAATCCATCGACTTATACTACTGGACATGCCTTAGACATATATCGCACTTGTTTTTCCGGTTCAGCGAGTGAGAAGGATGGAGTTGCGTTGTGGCCATCTCTATCCTTTTTCTCTACACGCACGGTTGAGGTTAAGCTACTATTTTAAGAGAAATAAAGATGGCCACAACATTGGTCTAGGGGGGGGGATATTTTTTACACCGTTAGGGCATGTCCAGAAGTATATGTCGAAGCTATAATTTAAATTATTTATACCTTGTTTATACAGTAATTAGATGTGTTTGTTAGTAAGTTCTGAACTGATTCTGAATTCTCAAAGCGTCTGTCGACAATACAGAACTCCACGAACACAACTGCGTGTTTGTTGGTCAAACTCTCGAACTCTTCGGATTGTTCTAGCAATTCTAGGCCTCTAGCAGTTCCAGAAGTCTAGATCTACTAGAAACAAATTCGACTATTCCGAGAATTTAACCAACACAGTTGTGTCTGAAGAGTTCTGTATTGTTGATAGACGCATTGGAAGTTCAGTGTTTACAAACACACAATTATAAAATGGTGGATCAGTCTTTTGTGTAGTTTCCCCGTCTTCAGTGAACCGCTACCAAACAATAAACGCGGTCCGAAAAATCGGCGTTCTAGACCGATGTCCGCCACTTTTCTCTACGGTACCAAAAGAGATCTTTATTCAAAACGAATCAAGCACACTGAATAGGTTATCTTGGACACTAATGGCGGACCAAGAAAAGATTAAAATTAATAGCGGATCGATTATAAAAACTGCAGTTTCGTATAATTATCATCTTGTTAAAAATGAAATACCTTTTTTTTAATTATTTGAAATAATGGTACGGCATTTTTAACATTTGTTCTTAAAGAAAACCATATTTACAAATATTTTCGTATTATAAATTTCACAGCTTTTTATTTAAAAAAAACATAAGCATTTTTGAATCTAAGATACCATGTCATACAACAAACCGATTTTTCTTTTATTTGAAAAACCACAAAATTAAAACACTTTTACTAACCTAACATTGTGTGTGTGAAGAAAACTGATTTTTAAAGGAAGCTTAAAAAAAGCTTAAAGTAACCGTGAAAGAAGTAGTTTATACAAGTCACAAACAGATTCGATATATTTCAAAAAAGTTTTGAACTATCAGAAGTCATCCCGGATACTAAATACAACTTTCTGTGGTTCGTTTATCTTTACAATACAAATCAAATTCTGGAAAAAACAGAATATCGACGTCACAAAGTACAACATACGACTCAACAAAAGAACAAAAAATCAAAATTAACAATTTCCTGTCGAAGTGGCAATCTTGATCACTGAACAATGACTTGAAATATAACCTGTATGATGTCATCACGGTTAGGAGACACTAAACAGTAGACAGTCAACAGGAAGTGACAAAGTAAGCTGAACTTTTCTCACCTATGTTTTTACATAAACATGATGAACTTCTGGCGTCCTTGAACGAGTTCGTTTGTTTAAGTATATCAAATTTATTTCACAAAATAATACAGGTGTTAAAAGTAAATACAGTGTGTCGCAAAGAAATGGAAACAGGTAAATAAAAATGCATTCTTTAATTTTTTTTAATTTCTGTCATCTGTTAGCGACATATGTAATTCCTATATACTATTGCCACAGCAATATTTTTTTTTAATTACCCCTACCACAACTACCGCTACGCTTTGACCACATGCGTTCGAAATCACTCCTAAAATTTAAAAGCACTAAAAATTATCAATAAGTACTAAAATATAAAATCATCAAAATATTACCAGGTCATAATATGTTTGTAATTTTATTTTCCTGTGGATTTTTTGGCAATTTTGATACCTAGATGGAGAAACGAGATAAGATAGATTATAGATTATAGACGCTCAACATCTGAGGTCTTCAGCGTCTACTAGAGAAACATGTTCACATATTTTTTATTTGTCTTTCTGTATCAACTTCTTACAGAGAAAAGCTGAACCAATTGCAGACTATTGAACTGTGATTGTCAATACTCTAACTTGTAATATAGGGTATTGTGTCGGATTTGGTAATTTACGGCTCGCATGGGCATAAAGGCTATGGAAGCCCCCATTTAAAGAGACCACGACCGGATGCAATTTGTTAAAGTAAAAAAAAAAAATTTTATTCATTAATGAAAACGATAAAGCTTTAAACTACATTTTAAAGTTACATATATTTACAAGAAATTTAAATCAAATAAATCATTTTTTTATTTTTTTATCAACAAAGGTGTTAATACCACCGTCATTGTTAATTTCGCGCAATATATCGCGTTCTGTACTCATTACTGTTAAACTATTCAAACGTTCTTCTGTCACCAAAGTTCGTGAATCATAAATTGAATTTTATATAAGGCCATGGAGACCTCTGCACTACAGTCCCAAGTATCCTTATGCAAATCCTGCACTGATAGGGTACTTTGCGATCGAGAAACCGCAAGTAAAAGCTGGCATCAAATAAATCAACAATTCTTTTGTGCATACCTACCATCATGCATTTGAAATCACCGAACAGGCAGGACTGCATTATGTTTATGGCCAAGCTAAAATGTTTAGTGATAGCACTAAAGTCAGAAACCTGTAAAATTGATTGTATTCAGAATCGTGAAAGAAAAAACGTAAAGCCGATAAAATTTAGTGGAGACTTTGAAGTTAAAAAACATCAAGAAAATTGTCTATAAAAACGAATGGGTACCTAACTTTAATTTTCTTTGGATATATAAACAAAACATATAAAATATCTTTCAACATTGTATTTTATTTGTAACAATATACAAGAGAGCAACAATGTGACGTATTTCAGGAGTACTCACATTAATATAATTACTTGTTTGAAATTGCAGTAAATATGAACCGATTATAAACCCCGATAATACGGACAGTCAGTGACCTTTGAGCAAAAAAAACCTATAAACAAATTTGTTACGCATATCGTACGCATTGTCATAAAATAATAAAATAATGCATTTAAAATAAACACAAAAATTAAAAAAACACAAAAATTTTCACCTTCTCTGCCACTTTCACGTCACGTTTGTGAAACGAATTTTAGTCGAATGAATTTTTTATCGATTTGCAGTTTGAAATCTGAACAGCAACGCTAATTTATTAATTTTCAACGACAGCCTGGAGGCTATAATTAGAACTCAATTCCCTCAACGTTGCAGCGTTCATTACTTTCGTTCCCCTCAATGAAGTTACAGTAAATGGATACGAAATATGCATGAGGCCATATAAAAGATTCAAAAGCCATTTATATACCTACTATGACAAAAGCTCATTTCTAAAAGCATTGCAGTCTCAGTTGTCAAACTGCACACAAAAGAATTAGATGTGTATGTAGAGTAGTATCGTTTAAAGAAGACAGCAGTAAGAAGAGTGGGAAAAGCGATTAGTAGCAGCGTGATTTGTAATTTTAGGTGCAATCGTAGGCTGTACCTATGCAATGGTGCGTCCCGACTAGCGAGGAAAAACTAAATGACTATATTCATAGAATCACTTCTTTTTAGAAAACACAGATCCGTCCGACCCGAAACTCGTTTATGCACAGAATTGACGCTACTATTCGCCGCCATCTCCTCGTGGCAAAATTTTCCATTTATGTAAATAAGGTGTAGTATTATAATAAGGTTTAACACTATGATGAAAATATGAAAAAATGAGCACAAGAGCGCCATCTCTCGGTGTAAAAATGAAAAGCTAAAATGTCTTTGTATTTCTGTAAATAAGGTTTTTTAATAGATCGTTTATTCTACGAACTCAGCGATCTACCGATCGCCTTGGTGCAGAATTGCAACGTTGTTAAGTTGGTAAACCCCACAACATTGTTGAAAGGTGGAGAGTCGCTGTTGTAGACAATGTAGGTCCAGGGAGAATGTGTTGCTATATTCTCGATGCCTATAATTAACTTTGGACACACCACGCAACTCTCATTCTGTCTGAAATATCCTGTACATAGATTTAATGATTGAAGGAGACATCAAAAATGCATTACGCACTTCTTCCGGTATACTTGTTAAAGCGCACAATGCAGGAAAATTAGGGATGTGTCAACAAAGCCGTCTTTCATATTGTGATTAACCTAGTCAATACTCATTCGATTTTCACAAAACTCGGCGTACTAACAGTTAACAACAGAGTACTACTTCCGTTCAAATGTAAACTAACTTGTGGGGTTAAATAGCATCACCGAGTGAGTATCTTAGAGACAAGTGCACTAAACTTAGATTCGGAAGGGGCTGGGTTTGAATCTCGGCGAAAGCGGATCATGCAGATGTAGCAAACAAGGCGGGTCCTTTGATTCGGGTTGGAAGTATCTGACGTTCTCTTCGACCGGCCCTCCAATACCGTCCAGCATCGAATATTTGACGATCATTGTTACTGGTGAAGCGGCCATACAATCGTTATTGGACGATATTGGGCTAGTCTTCCCATGTGTCGAGTTGAGGTTTTAGGCTAGACCTATACACCGAAATCGTATATTTCTCCCGATTCAATCCGATTATGTGTTTCGATGTCGTCCGTCATGAGTACCTACACAAGCCCCGATCGGAAAGCAGTTGGAGTTGTGTTGTGACTTGTGAGGAGTGATGTATTCGGCTAGAGAAGAACGTTCTTCGTAATAGGAGACGTAAAAAAAAGCTTGGGTGCAGGAGTTTAACAAAAATAGATTTGAAGGAGAGTTTTTTTTTAAACTTGTAAGCCTATACGAAATTGCCCGGATAAATTCAAGAATTATCACGAACAAAGTATGACTATTCCTCAGAAGATAAATCGTCGGAATGAGAAATCGGACAGGAAACAAACACGTTTGATCGGTCAACCCGTCGGCCCGTTAACAGCCGCCATTGTTTATATAGTCGTATTGAGCTTCTGTTTCCAATTTAAGCAGCTACGTTATAACTTGGTGTTTTTGTTCCGACATCGGGCTGGAAGAAATACATAGGTGCAGCCTAGTGTATTTGGACGAAAAATGGTAATGTCTATATCGGCCATCTTATTGAAGTTTACCAGATAAATATCGAAATGACTTCTACATTCTAATACAAATTATTTTTCCAAGTCCTCTGCTCACAAAATTAACTTATCCCAATTTTCTATAATTCCTCCATTTGCACACTGCTATTAACTGAGTCGAAGTATAAAAATACATAGAAAATAAAGTGTCAAATGGTGCGAGTTGCGTCTTTTCTATGACATAATGTCAAAAAACGGACATTGAACGCAATATAATAATTAATATTCATTTCAGTTCACCGAAAAAATTAAGAAGGTATATTCTTAAACTATTACAACACTTTGTAATTCAATAACAAACACAACATAAATGATATTTCAATTATACAATTGAACAACAGAAACATAAAACAACAAATTTATTCATTTGTGTACATCAGCTATTATCTATAGTTGTTACATTATTTAAACAAAGACGAACAAAACAACTACAGCGGCTAAGTTATTCAAGTGTGAAAAGTATAAAGATGCACAAAGCATTTCTTTAATAAAGAAGGTATTCTATTGTTTTTAAATGTACACTCACAAAATAAACGAGTACATTCATCGACAAAAATATAGCGTCCACTGAAATTAAAGTTAACTCGTTTTTAATAACTGATTATTACTGAAATATATATTAGTACGTTTTCCCAAAAAAATATCAAATCATAAAAACAAAAAATCTGTTTGTTTTTGTTGTAGTTACAAAAAATGTCCTCGTAAAAGCGAAACAAATCTGTCACATTAATTTGCCTGCATGATTCAATCTAAACATAGAGTATTATGCCACGAATGGTGTTCATAGTACGAGTATAATCAAAAGAGGCCTGGCGCCTGACCATACGGCTATAGCTTTTACGTCATTTTTTATTCTTAAAAAATTGGACCGGAGCCTATAATAGTCAATACATTTTTTCGGTAGCAAAATACTATTCAATTCGGTCTGCTTACCTATACTGTCAAACACTTTTTTTTTGCCTATTTTCCATTTAGGAATGATTCCCGCAGTTTTTGAACTAAATCATTCGAGTGTACTTCAGTCGGCAGTTCGGTACCTCAAGGTTAGACGAAACCAATATTTCTGAGAATTATGATTATTGCACTAATGATGAAATTGGTGTACACCGGTTGTCGCAAATATATAAAAAAACAACGATAAAATGAATTAATGTGAAATAAGTAGAGACTAGAGATAATATGTTTTCAAAGGTCTTAAAATAAACACATAGATTGTACAGTCGCTTGAAGCTTATTTAAGTTAGCTTAAATACGTTTTCATCGCAAAGGTGAATAACTTCATAATGGAATAGAATATATGAATTGATGATTTTGTTTATCTCAACTTACAATAAAATTTGACACGTCATCGTCTTACAAGAAACATAAATATAACCCTAATTATGTGCAAAAATCACAATTTTTTTTAAACTTTAAAATCTTAAGTAATTTTAAAAACTTCTTTCAGGAAGAGAACGATTTTCCAAAGGCACAGTATTTACGTAGTCTCGATTCAGTTTCTGCTAACGACGAGAGAACAGTTTTTAAAATGTACATCCAAAAGTAAAATTGATGTGGTAAAAAGTTAGTAAATTGTTGCTTTTTTTTAATCCATATCGCAGTTTGTTTACTAAAAGAAAAGGACCTCTTATGTCCACCATATGTATTGTTTTAATATACAATTTGAAAAGCCAAGTTGCCAACATTGAATTAATTTGTTATTGTCAATCGAGTTTTTCTTAATTTCATCAAGATGCAACATATAAGATACAATTCAATGAAAATTGTAATAATACATGGAAAATGCGTTGTCGAACCAAAATTTGCCCGGGGAATCCGGGCCCGAAAGCTAGTCGATAATTAAATACAGTCGTATTTTAAATTCGTCAATGACTGGTTTGTTATTACAGATGTAAAAATGCAATCATCTAATGAATAGGAAGCAAGGTGTTTCTAATAGACTTATTGTACGCTAACCTTGGACACATGTGACGTCATTAGTTTATTTCTGAATTAACGTGAAAAACATCATCAGCGTACAACAACGTAACAATTGTGCAAATACCGACCATTGGAATCTCATTTCATGAGTCATGAATCGTGATGTAAACAAAATTTGCGCAGATCAAAATGTTTAGCGTAATATTTGCCAAAAAATGTACCATTCTCACGGTAAAATCAGTCTATAAAAGTAACATTTTTTTTAAATATAACGCTAGAGATTGGAAACTTTAAAATTTCCCACACAGAAGACTAAAAAGGATAAAATAATTATTTAAATAAAAAATGTTTGGTAATAGTTTAAAATAATTTCTCCTAAAGCTCATTATAAAAGCGTGAGTTGTGACCAAACTATCACAGAATTTACAACCCACGCTTTTGTAATAAGCTAGGAGAAATGATTTTATAATTTGTAGTCCGTTTTAGAACGTGGTAATATAAAAAAAATAATTTAAATAATTTATTAATTAAACATCTTCAGTTTTCATTTTATAATCTAAGGCATGGTTAATTATAAATAATAACTGACAACATGAATTGATTCTGGGCCCAGATAACAATGGCATTAAAAGAATATTAAAAATGGCACACCAAATATTACAACAAAAATGATACAGTAAAATAGTATTCTCCAGATAATCTTCTTCCGAAAGATTTCTGACACAACACTAATTTAATATCAACCTTCAAAGGAATGTTGATGATATCCGCGAAATAACATCAAAAGTAAAGCGACTCACACATAAAACGTAAATATACGCGAATAGAGGAATAAAATATATTTTAAAACTGGAAATGCTTTATATAAAATAAGAAATCTGGTTTGACAAGATCACAAACAGGGTACCGTGATGAACCAATCGTAAGACCTGTTCTGGTGTATTTTTATACAGTTTTATAGATTTGTTTGTTGACGTTATACTAGTACCAAAAAGGATAAATATTAGAGAGTCGCCATATAACTTTGAATAGCATTATTATAGAACTATGTTAGAGAACTATTAGTTAGAATCCTATTGTAATAGTAGCAAGGTGGAGAATTTGCACAATAAGATGAGTGGAAAAAACGATCAGTAGCGGAGTGATTTATTATTTCAGTAGTAATCATAAGCGGGTATTTGTAATGTCAACGGTACGTCTCGACTAGCAACGGACATTAAATGACCACTAGAAAACATAAGCTCATAAGATGGGCCATCTGAGCTTAGAAATGACATTACTATCGATAATATCCTACTACGTTAGACAAAGCATTAGTTTGTTAAAGATAAAATGATGCAATCAGCACAACAGACTGCACGGATAGACTCTACCCCATGCAGAAACCATGATACATTTTTTTTTACAAATAGATTTCAGCAGAATCATCTTACTTATAACCAGATAAGTTCGAATCCACTGCAGTTGTATCTATAATGTATTTAGTGTATAGTACGTATGTTTATTTATGCAAATATGGAGTGAAATAGCGGACAGTCAATATCGTCTGGGAATCATAATATAACCAGCTTTATTACATAATCTTCTTTTTTAAAGCGACGCAGATATAAAAGCCAACCGAAATAACTCGACAGTTATCAACCATAAACAAACGGTATAAGTTTACATGTGAAATATTATATTTAAATGTAGGTACCACAATAAATTTATTAGCAAATTAATTTTTACCGAATGCTTCGTTCGCGTGAACCTTCATTTTCGCCGCAGATGCCCTCGCGTTAGATTAATCAAACTGGTTCTAACGTTTTCGAGTGATCCTGTCGCAAGGCAAACATTTAGAAAAAAATCACTCGTCACAAGCAATTTGTTTGAATACTTACGGAAAAAGGCAATATTCTTGAAGTGCTTCTATCTCTCATTCTTAACATAAGTTATGTTAAGAATGAGAGACAGATGCCAACTTGGGGGTTTTCCCCCTAAATTTGGGGGGAAAAATCTATACAGGGAGTTTTTTAGGGAGAAGAATTGTTTGGGGTTATTTTTAGGGATAAAATTTTAATTGTGTTTTTTGTATTTTTTATTGAATTGCACTACTCTCCATACATACTCCATACTTGTATTCAATAAAAGCTTATAAAAAATTAAGTAAGTATTGTGATTTGTTTTATTGTATTAAAAAAGATATACTTTTGTCACAGTTGGGGAGTTTTAGTTTGAATTTAGTGCGGGTTTTGAAATTGCTTTAGGGGGAAAGTTTTTAAAGAGTTGGCGACACAGTTATGTTACATAACTCTAATCCATGGACTGGTGCGCCTAAGCAGACAGGTCAGAAGACAGAGCTTCGAAGGCTAGATCTATTCCACGGGATGCTAATGGCCGATCGCTGTCATAAACTATAGAGTATCGTGCAAATCCATTAATTTATATTTTATCGATTTTAGAAAGAACACATTAGTGTTTTACTTGAATCTACAAACTGTTGAAAAGGGTGGTTATCAACAACCTAAAATTTAATTTATGTACTTTTAACGATTCATTTATTACTGTTAAAATTAATACGCCAGATAGCGAAACTACGATAAAAAATATATTGAAAGATTTAGTAACGATATTTGATAAATTACATACCAACGCAGATACATTCTACCGAATAATACAGGGTGTCCGGTGTAAACAAAAAAAAAAACTTTCCACGCTTTAGCAGATAGTAGAGAACAAAACAAGAAAATATTTTTAATAAACCCAGGTCCATCAATGGTTTTAGAAACACGCATTTTTTTTTTATTTTCACCTTTAAAAATCAAAATATCGTAAAATAAAATATTGTTGACGCGGTTGTGTCAAATATTAACTGTACAATTAGTGATTAGTAAGTTTAGTCTCACGGTACTGATTATGTAGCTTTTTTTTTTTTTTTTAATTAAAACAAATTTCGAAAACCGTTTATTAGACCTGGGTTTATTACAGTCGAATACATGTATTTATCTCATGCATTCTTTTATTTTCAATTAATTTTACTTACGTATTTTCAAGTTTTTAGTTCCTACTTCTTACGCAAAGTGTCTCCTCCTACGCTGCTTAGCCAGTAGGAACATATGGTAAACAACGATTAACCTCAAATTAATAATGGTTATTTTTCTGATTGATCTATGATTTTCACGAAGTGAGGATGAAGGAGAAGTTGAAAACGCATGACAGTTTGAAAATAAATGAGTTCTACTCTGAAATTTTTTAGATCTCTACTGAATCGACTATCCTACCTAGACAATTTTTTTATTTTTTTTTAATTAACACCCGGTATAATTCCGTGTTCATTATAATATTGTATAATAATACTGCGTAATAATAATCAAAAGTAATTAAGAGCTCGAATAAGGGACCGATAAAGGTTTATTATACCAAACTATAGGATATTGCGACGAGTGTTGTATTTATGTAATAATTGGAAATGTCGCCAGCAAAATGATATAGGTAATTCTAATTAACAAAATTTAATTAATTTATTGTTTCCTTGATAATTCACTTTGTGCATTAATTTCCTCAATTAATTTATTCATATAAATTAAACGGCGCTATGATCACTTCTGTCAAAAATATATATAAACATGACGTGTCTGCTTCTTTTCGGAAGGGAGATAATTGAAAATAGACACATCCTAAAATTACCTATTAAAGATACTTTCTTTTTACATCTCAAGTGAGTTCGTTGAGGTCATCGACATACAACGAGAAAAGATCAAAACAAACGCGCTTTATTTACTTGACGTAAATTTTCTATATCATTTTTTTTCCAAATGTTCCTACAAACTGTAGGTACGCTTACATATTATAGTTAAACTGTCTTGGTTCCCACGGAAGGATTTAAAGTTGCGGACTCCCTAGATTCTGAAAGGGTCACCACTCTTCTTGTAATCTGTATAGTAGTATTACTACCTATATAACTCACAAGAATGTCACTATTTTTTATCATTTTTAACAAATATACGAAAACCATAAACCATAGTTTCAAGAATTTCAAGTTTGCATACTTTCTAACTTCCAATATTTCGCATTTTCAAAGGTTAGTTAAAGTATATACCCAAAACGGCATACATTAAAAAAAACAAGAGAATTTAACAGATGGTATAAATTCCAAACAATTCTGCACGAGGTTCGAAGCTTATGTCTAACGCAAAAAAATATAATGTTTTCGCGGTGATATTAATCCAGAAATATTGTTTTAAATTCAATAAATTCTTTACAGCGCGTACAGGTATGTCAGTTACGTTTAAATCAATTAAACGAATGTTGTGCTGTTAAAAATTCGAACTCCACACTTTTAAAATACTTCTGCGACATTACATTTTTATAGGTATAATGTAATGTCTGCTCAAATTAAGTTTTTATTTAAACTGCCTCATTTCTCATCATTAACAGTTTTAATTATGATAAAAGATCGTATTTCTTTCTTTATATTTCTCGAGTATTCTTTTTTTAAATATTACTACATTATTTTCATAACGTAAGTAGTTTTCTAATATTGAAACTTTTATATTTTAAAAGCACAATATTAGAACCCTGAAATTTTTCGTATGAAAAAAACTCATAGAAAATAATACATTCACTTGGAAATAATATTTTTTAATGTAGTTCATTTAAAATGTTTATTTAGAATTTCGTACATGTCTTCAGTGCACTCTATAAAGTAATCGCTTTCAGTACAAAAAAGAAAATATAAAACCAGGGGTTGTTTGAACACCACTCGAATGGCAAATGATTTTAACGAATATCTTTTCACCCTTACTTTAAAGATCAGATATTTAAATATTTATCTCCACTGTGAACACGAATGTCGGGTATGCAAATAAGCAATCCAATTTTAATTGGCAATTAAAAAATCTACAGAATATTTTATCTTTAATGATCATATCTATGTAATCTCCTTTTAAAAGCCACATTTACCATTCATATAATCACGATTGGAATTTTTCTTTCAATTAAATTAAGTAAAAAAAATGTTAGGACAACATAAAAGATTGTCAGTGCTGTATTTTAACAAAGGTTTTCAGCACTTATTTTTCTCTGATAAAATCTATACATATTCGAAAAAGACGGCATGTTATCAATAATAAAAAATTAAATTAAAGAGGAGATTGCGTGTAAAATCCGCAAAAACAACTTTTTTTTCCGGGCAAACACTTCTTATCTCTTACCTTTAATTATCGTAAAGCATGCACTCTCAACGAGCGTTTATAATACTTGGTAAACGGGTTTAATTACAGATCACTGCATAAATAAATATTCAGATATTTTACATTTCAAAAACTGAGGTCATAATCGTTTATAAAATGGGCAAATTTAAATTAACAATATATGCGTTTATAAAAATAAAATGTAAAAACATTAGATATATCTACTGCATATCTACTAGCTAATCAAAAAACGTCTGTACAGAAGGGGAGTGAAACTGCAAGAATTCTGCGACATCATTGGTGGAGAAGGTGTTCTTGCATCGAGGATGATGCGATCATCGACAAGAGAAAATCCTTGTTATAAATAATTAACATTAACGTTTACGCATAAAATCACAGAAATATCTATATAACAAATCTCTTTAGCTGCATGTTCGGTCAAATACTCAATAGCCTACAAAATCACGGACACTTCGCTTAAAATTACATCAACACCCTGCATTAACACAGCTGGATATTGCATACGAAACTTAACACTTATTAGAAGCTACAAATTATTCGTTTGTTTTCGTGCCATTTTCCCTATATAAGGGACCCTATCTATGCACATTTTTTTGCTAGATATTCTTTGGTCGATCGGATAATAGTTTTTCACACTAACGACGCCTTAATTACATACAGTTTATAAATCCAGTCTAAATATCATCAAAATATGTTATTTGGTTGTTATAAATAGCTTTGAAGTCTATATTCAATCAATCAAGATAGTATATAATATACTGAAAATTATATACACTCGACAACGTCTGTGTAATAAATCAACAATCCAATGACATTAAATTATTGAAGTGTAACTTCTTACGCGAGCTAAGATCTTTTAACTCTTGCGTTAAATATTTAACGCTGAAGGTGTAACCCTGGCAACGAAAAACAAGTATTTTAGTAATATAATAGGTATTTTTCTGTAAATGTCAATTTATTACATTTAGATAGAGATTTTGCGCAAATAAGTTTTACTTAGGTTATAGTTTAATGTAAACAACAAATCATTGTTTGCCGGATGGTTTTCATACCGTTCAACTGTCTAGCTACACGATCCAACTTCGTCCAATGCAAAACGCTATTTTCGCTCACTGTTCATCCCTCTTATAATAAACGGCTTATGTTACTCGTGAAAAAGTTGGCTTTTAAACAGTGGAAGAAAATAAAATCGATTTAGCGGTTTTCGAGTTTCGTAGTAACTAAGGTAAAAATTTCTTCTTTTATGTATTAATACAGTATTAATACATAAAAGAAGAATGAACATCAGTAATTGATATTCATTGAGTTTATCTTAATTAATAAGCGATCTACGTAATATAATATTTTATAATTTATACCCCATTTCAAAATAATAATTTGAATAAATACATTTAAATATTTTAAAAAATTATTCCGATCCTGACTAATTAATTAGATGAAAAATTCTCTGAGGACTTAAAATAAAAAATTTAGTATTGATTTAAAAAAACTGATCCTAAGTCCTCAGAGAATTTTTCATCTAATACATTTAAATATTTCGTCTGTTTAAATCATGGTGGAATTCCACCGACCCGAAAGTTTTAATTCTTACCTATTTAATAGAATCTCAAATTAAATAAATAAAATAAATATCCACACAATTTTATTAACAAAAAATCACACTAACAATTTTAAAAAAATGGTTTTCTTAAATTGTAAAAAAATCACAAATGCATCGAAATTTTCTATATTATATAATTATACAAATTTAATTACTTCAATAATAATCATTAAACAGCCTAAAACTATCTTTTTTTCTATATAACCCATCGAAATAGCATACACTATTTTCTAACAATTTTACATCAAAAACAAAAGAATACTCAACACACTTTTAATATATTGATTTTATCAATTTAAAAAAAAAACCACAAGCATGTTTAATCAGTTAACTTATATTAATAAACAATACTCATACGTTTTTTTAAAGAAATACCACACGCTTATCGCGAATTTTTTATCTATCAATTCACAAACTTTATTTTATCAAATTAAAACGATATGTTAAACAAATCACAACAATCGGTTTAAATATTCAAAACAAATTAATATCGTGAAATGCACACCGTGTTTTGTCACCGTGACGTTCTACTTCGTACCTTCACCGGTCACACGCGAACAGCGACTGAGACGTTCGCGATTTACGATCAACGGACCCGGCGTCACAAGCAAGCGATGATATGTAATCCTTCTCGTCGCCGCTTCGTGCCGCACCGCACCGTACCCCTCCGGTAAACGTAGCGCCACGCCGCGCCGTGTACAAACCGTCGAACATTTACGACTGGAATGAGAAACACGACGCTCAACCGAATGCGTACGCCGTTCCGAGCATTCAGAACTGTCGCTCAAAATAATTATGGAAGCGCTTTGAAAATATTGAACCAACGTATTGACTCTGCATATGTCCCCCATTTAATTTACATTAGTATCTATCATATAATTTGTAAAAATCCTTCAAATGATTTTACTTTTAACAGACGGAATACATTTTGGATTCAAACATAACAGCTGTATTTTTTTTATGAAATAAACCAGCGATCCGGTCCAGTTTCGACCGGATTTGTCGATTGCCGATTAAAGATAGGTATTATATTAGACTTCAGCGGTCTTTCTTATAGAATCACGTGTGCGTTACAGACGTAGATCCACGTCTCCCACTTATTATCATACGTCCTCCAATCAGTGACCTTGATCCCACTACGGGTGATCAGAATATGCACGTGATGGGGCAATGAATCTTAGAGACACTTATGAAGCCCACATAAATGTAATTAGTTTATTAATTCAAAAATGAATTTAAATAGTGAAATAAAACACAGGTTATAACATTTCTGGAATCATAATAATCATTTCAAAAAAAGTTTCATCAAAATCGATCAAATAGTTTTTAAGTTAAATCCGTTCAAACATAAATGCTACGAAGAATTTTAATATATAATATAGTATAGAAGAACTTGAGAATAATAGCTATTGTCTGCTATAATTGTTAAGAAACATTCATTGTTGTAGCACTATATTAGAAAAATTTATTATTCCAACACGTCACCGTCTGGATTTAAACCAGAATCTTTCCACTTTCGCGGCGGAATGAGTTAATCAATTACTCTACGGTGCACACAATTAAAACAGCCTAAAACGATACAGAAAAGTTCTGTGACTTAGGTCTGTATTTATAATGGAAAGTTCATCTTTGATTCATTCAAGAGCCATCGCTACTGTGAGAGTTAATGTTTAGCTATTGCTAAAAATAATTGGCTCTCGCATGTAGTGAATTTGAGTGTTGTAAACGCTATATTATGAAGGATTAAAAATTGAATTGTGTGCACCGTAGAGTAATTGATTAACTCATTCCGCCGCGAAAGTGGAAAGATTCTGGTTTAAATCCAGACGGTGACGTGTTGGAATAATAAATTTTTCTAATACAGTGCTACAACAATGAATGTTTCTTAACAATTATAGCAGACAATAGCTATTATTCTCAATTAATTCAGCAATACGTAGCTATAAACGTACGAAAAATATCTACTAGTATAGAAGAACTTTTCTTCAGTCCACTAGCATTGGCTTGATCGACAAGAGTGAGAGTGATGAGGCATGTGACGGCCAGTATGTATCTCTTTCTACATAATGGCGTCACACGCGCTATCTCTCTTTCATTTTTAAAACAGTCTAAAGTCGCACGGCGATGTTCAGTTCGCTACATCTATGGCTACACCTCGAAAGGAAAGATTAGACATCTCCTATTCAACAATAGAAGTTCTATACCGGAAATTCACACACATACATAGAGCTTTCTAGCTTAATATTCAGTGCAAAACAAACTTGAAACAAACCAATTTCTGAACTGAAACCGGGAGTTAAACATAACAGAATGTTTTTTCGCTTGGACGTTTAAAGAGTGGTTCTAAAATTGTTGTATACATCTCAAAATATATTGAAAGTGAAATGTACCTTATTATTCTCTTTGTCAGTAATTAAATTACTAAGATTATTGAAATTGTTTAGGTTCATGGTTATTCTGCAAAGAATTGTTTTCAACATTTCTATAAATTCACATACTTAATTGCTTTTTAGAAGCGACAAGCATTTGCAGTGCATTGAGTTCACAATGTCAGAGGACCATTAAAGAGGCAAATTTTTCTTACATCTTTTGGTATGTGGACTATCGACCCCGCAGAACCAGCAGTGAAGGATTTAGGCTTAGACCCGTGAAGTTGGCCTCGGACGGCACAACTTGAGAAGCGGCAAAAATTTGGGAGGCGACTAGAATGTTAAAAGCGACTAAAATTTGAAAGATGTCACAAAGTAACGTGCAAAAAATTTCTATTTAAATGAATTGTTTAACGATTGTGAGAACGAGTTTTAATGGTTTCTTCCACTGTTACGAATGTTAATACTTCAAGACTATCATTACTATGTTAGAAAAATACCTAGGCAATCACTCATTCAAAATATCAAACAAAAAGTAACGGTATAGAAGATAAAAGAGGAAAAGTCAAAACGATGCGCCACCGGGGTTGTTTTTCATACAAAACGGGATATTGCAGCGTATAGAAAAATTATCCCATATTTCTATAAGGCTCTTAAAAATCCGTTGTCAAAAAATCAATATTACAAGATGGGCAGCATGACAACTAAAACCACCCATGAGAACCAGTACTATTTATATGGCTACTTCTTTAACTCGACACAGGTTCACAACTAGTAAAAATAATCAGTATAGTGTAGTGTCAACTGGTATGCGATATATCAACGATCGATAAGAAAAATCAGACAATACTCCTCTGGGCTCGAGCTTGAAAGCTATGCAATGAAAACAACAGAAAAGCTTTCTACATTCATCCATGACGAATAATACAAAAGTACAGTCTGCAGAGCAAAAGTCTGAACAAAAGCCAACACAGTCGTGCGATAACAGTGCAGAAACATTGAACACTGTTCAAAGTTCACACACGAAGAGTCATTACTGGAGCTATTTGAACGCAACTTTGCTAATTCAATAATGAATTCACAAAACTACAGACATAAGAACCAAAGTTGGAAATTAAATTCGTTGTAAAGTAACAAAGTTGAACAAGAAATATAATAATAACAGAATAAAGAGATAAACTTTTAAATTAAGGGTGTTATAACAAGAAAATACAGTCGACTATTTTTTTAAACAGGTTAAAAAAATGTATGTCGCCATGAAGCGATAACATCTCAAAAAATATAAACATACAGGAGCTATATGACCTTGTAAATCCGACTTATTATAAACCAAGTAAATTAGGTTTATGGCATTATTTTAAGTATTCAAAATTATGCAAATACGATATTTAAATAATAGTTTTATTAAAAATTTAAAACAGAGTTTCCTTAAAATTTTCAACTATATTAACATTTCCTAAACTTGTTCGTTATATATACTTTAGAACAGAGGTGCTCAAACAGCCGATCGCAGAAAAGCGTCCGCAATCAGCATTTCCTTGAAAAACTAAAAAATAATTGCGATTCGTTAGCACAACGGTCACTTACAATTACCAACAGGCACAGCGCCATCTATCTAATAATAATTGCGCTTGCTTAGGTAAACAAATGTACCACCAACAAAAGTATATATCTAATTTTATTTCCTATTTTTCTTTCGTAAACATGTCCTAGCACTAGTCTAATCAATCGTTTAAATAGTTTGTGGTAGATCGTCGCCATTATAAGTCTGATCATCTCTTTTTTAGAGATCAGTAAATTATCGGGGACCTCCATTAATATAAAACAGTCATTTTTTATTTAAAGTTTTTGAAGTGAAACTTCTTTACGCACAATATACTGAACTGAATTCATTTGTCAAAAAATACTGTAAACGTGGCATATACTAGCAATCAGACGGTATTAGTGCAAACAATATTTGAATATAGCTGCCGTCGTCAGTCGAGCTGCACATTTATATCAGAAATGAGTCCGCGGACCTCCTCAAATATACTGACGGACACTAGTTGAAAAACCAGATTTGGCTAGTAAGATTTTACTTCGATTTTGTGATAATTCTATGAGAGGAAGGCTTCATAATACTGACATGCACTGTACTATTATACAAAAATTTTTTAAAAAATATTGAACGTCCTTCAAAAAAAGTGGAAAAAAGAAATGAAGTTTTGAGGTCGACGCCAATGCACTTTTGTTAAATTGGCGTCGATCTCAAAACTTTATTTTTCCGCTAATGTTAAAACCGGTTTAATGAAGTAATACTGTATCATTCATAAAACTGTAATAAAATCTAAAACAACAAATATTTCGATTTTAAACAGGAAAAAAATATATTTTAAAATACCTCCTGAAGTTTTGACTCATTCTCTATACACAAAGTTTTATAATATCTGTGAAAAATGACAAATAAAAATAATTCAAAGTACTTTTTTCGCTTTCTCTTACATCATTCTTGGCAAATGCAAGTTTTCAAACAAATGCCAGTCTGGGAAACAGGAAAATATTAAAACTTTGTATCTGGCCGCGCTATAGACAGCGCCAGCATCAAGTTTGCCAAGTTACAAAAAAGATAAAAATCTACAACTTTTGGCAGCTGCCGCGGAAATGTAATAGCATTGGAAATGTAATCGAAAAATGTGCTTACAGACTAAATTTTTATATCATGATTCAATAAAGAAAAAAAAGGAATCGACCACAGAAAAGTGTGTGTTCAAATTTGTTGACCTCGTCTGGCATGTCTATTTTTTGTGAGATAAAAGAGAACTTTTAGGTACAGTCACATTTTTAGTACAACAATGTAATATTTTATTGTTATCAATACACCAAACTAAGAAGATGCATTGTATCAATTGTATTTAATAGTCTACATTAAAAATTCAAAGGACTTTCAGATTATAAACTGTAGTAAGGTCATGAGCAGCCAGAGCAAAATTTGAATTTTGTGCCCCACCCCCTCCAAACTTATTTTTTACGAAGAGAAACGATACATGCAGGCTACGGGTCTGCGAGTGCGCCTTTTTGAGGCCTGCACCCTTTGTCAGTCGCCCTCAGTTACGATGCTGATGAACTGTAGTTTATTAACAATCGCTGCAACTGCTTCCTTTTCCTCACGATTGAAACTTGTATACGTCTCTTTAGTTAACTTATAGTTTCATAGATGTAGTTGTTTAGGAGGGTATCAAATAACGGGTATTCCAAATTAAGCAGACTTCTTTTGCATTTATAAAATTTAATATGTTAGATCATTTGTAATAAAATTGCTCCAAAAAATGAAAACGATTGGTCCAAACAATTAAGTACAATTAAAATACATGAAATAAAAATAACTTTTGTCAAAATTTATTTTCGTTGGAAATATTCCTAATGTGATCACGCATTGCACTGTATCGAATTGATAGATTTTTGGACATCAATTCGACACTTTCCAACAGCTGTAGTAAAATCAACAATAACTTATTGCATTGTATGTTTCATGCTGAAAAACAGCTGTCAAATGCATTATTATTTCATAACATATAAGGATAAACGAGTATCGAGTCGATAATACAGTTTAAATGCGAAACCACGTTTCGTAGGACATCACTTAGTTAGTCATTTCAAATATTGACATTATTCCAGGGATATTGCGTCACATGACATATACGTAGGTATTATATATAGGTAGCTATATATTACAACAACGGTTCGTCTTCACACCCTGTTGCGTTCGCCCAGCAACCGCCGTCTCTTATCATTCTAATCGAGTCACGTCGCTCCCACCATGTTACACAAACTGCGTTCGTTTGTCACCTGCATGCCGCAGCCGCAGTCAACATCAACGTCGTTCTGTTGTTATTTCTTGTTTTACGACCAGTAAATATTAAAGCACAATGCCATTTTGCCTGGAAAAAAGAGTGTCAGTTGTTGCGGATGTTATATAATACGTTTGACGCGAACCTGCACTTTCACCATAACTTCGTGATGTATCGCAGATAATCGTGAACAACTTCAATTTTTACGGACGTTATACAGAATAACGATTGAAAAAAATTTTATTAACTGATTATGTGTTGTCTAGCTAGAAAAAACCGTCAAGTGCAAGCCAAACTTCCACGAAGTGTTCCTTACCATTAAGATTCGTTTTGTCTATAATTTTCTTACGGAACTATGTCAGTAGTTTTTGGTTTACTTGTTCTATTTGGACGATAGTAGGTAGAGATCTATGATTCTATGATAATTTTGATGCGCTTCCACGTGAATTAAAATCATGTGAACTTATTCAATATTAGAATACTTTAAAAAATAATTTTTCTCTCTTATCGTAGGACTTTTACTAAAGCGTTTAAGAGGTTAGGTGGGTTTGAAAATTTCAAAAAATCGATTTATTTTTTTTTGTCTTATTAAATAGTACAATATGTTTAAAATATTCTCCTAAAATTTCAAATCGATCCGAGTAAAATTCTAAGAGATAGACCCTTTGGAAGTTCCGCCCATCAGGCCACGTCAGTGCAGCGCTTCGCAGGTTAAACGCGTTTATCTCAAAACTCAATTTTTTAAGTCGGTGGACACGATTTCTCGAAAAGTTATGAAGCGATTTTGTTCAAATTTTGCACACATCTTTGAAATAACATTATCTAGTCACTGAACGAAGGATTTTTTTTTTATTACAACTAATTTTTTCGAGTCAATACATGGCTAAATTTTGACCACAAAATGTGTTTTTTTTTTTCTGTCAAAAATTCAAATTTTAATTTTTTTTTCCTTCGTCCAATAACTAGATTTATCCATGTACTAACGAAATATTTTTGGTTTTTTGATTTTGGAGGAACCAATAATGAGTTATTCTGTCCACGGCAAAAGCATTTTTTTTTTTTTGAGACGTCAAGGGAGATGAGTTTTTGAAATTTTTAAATAAAAATTTCACAAAATACTGTTTAAATATGTATCTTTGATATGCTGAATTGTTTAAATTAAATATATGATTGGATATATTAAAAAAAATAGTAAAAATACCCTTTTTTTGAACCTCTGAAACCCATCTAACCCCTTAACACAAATCTCATTCCCTTGACTTGTACTGTCAATTATCAAAAATAAAATAAGTAGACCGAAAGCACCCTTTACAACATAACCGAAAACCGATCTTTCTATAGCTTCATAATGATCTCTCGAAGTGTCCACATTCATTTTTGCATCGCCGTTTTCCAAGTAATATTTCAACATCGTCCCGTTACCTCCACCATGACGACACGATAAAACTATACACTCGTATTTCATATCTGAAAATACGAATATATAAAAAAGATATAAAGTAAATGCCGTAACGGATATATTCCAATTTGATTTTAATCTCATCACGTCATTCCCACCATGAAAAATAAACGTGTTTATGATCGAGTGGCATAAATATGGTTGTGTTGTACAATAGACGATAAAGAACAAACGTCGGTTGTAACGGGTGTAATAAATATGTTCCGATACGTTCGTAGCCTTGACACGTTACTCCCACCAGAACTATATCATTTCTACGTAGAATAGTAAAAGCGATGTCAAACGTAGTAGATGTCATATTATGGTACTAAAATAGCTTTCGAAACTATATAGTCGCGGTATGTTACTTCCCCCGCAACTCATGGTACAAATTCGACTGTGGTTTCTATATTATTGAATAATTAAATATTAATGTTTGATGCCAATATTGACGTATGTTGTACAATGTAATAGATGTTTATCAAACTTAGCATTTCGCATGATTTTACTTTGTCACGTCACCATTATTCGATGACGCAAATTGAGTCATAATTGCAAGTGTCTAAAAATGTTTTTAATTAAAAACAATACACATTTAAAATTATTATTCAATTTGCGTCATCTAGTTATGTAAAAAAAAATAAAATTTAAAAAATCAGCAGTAAATAAGAAAATGTTTTACACAAAACTGATTAAAAAATTTATGCAAAAGCATTTTAGTCACGTCGCTTCCACCATATGTTTTTTTAACTTAACGTGTGCTAACAGTGCCTTTTTATTACGTTATATGATTTACATTAAATATTCATCCAGTCAAAAGTAATAAAAATAAAATATTCCACATCGAAATATCATATTTGAAGAGGTAAATTATTCTAAAAATGGAATACAAAAACTAGAAAAAGGATGTAATATGGTAGTTGCCTCGCATTACACGTGACGCCTTTTAGTCACGTTAAAATATTACATAGGGAGCCAACCGTCATATTTCCTATTTATCGAGTGCACAGTAAGTTAGCACCAGACAAATAGGGAGTCATACAACTACATATTATTATTTTTATTCTGACGACACTTCCGGCCTTTTTGGGTCATCGACTACATCAGTCTTTCCCAAAGTGGGCGGTAATGCCCCCTTGTGGGCGCTGCAGGCCTAAAGGGGGGCGGTAAGAGACCCAGAAAAAAAATGGGGGCGTCGTGTAGAGGCTTGGAGGGCGATTTGTAATTTCATCTAGCTAGGAGGACTTTTAGACACCGACTGAGCTCTCGACTCGAGAGGAAATAAAAATCAAGTTCAAAAATGGCTACCAAGAATTTTGGCTACAAAAACCGATCCCGCAATTGTACCCTGGAATGTGGTCAATCGTTCAACGATTCTTGATAGCATTCCCATCGTCATATTTGTGTGAACGTGGATTTAGTGCTGTGGCAACGCTGCTTACTAAAAAGAGAATTCGTTTGCATGTTACCGAACGTGGCGACTTGAGGCTGTTCTTGAGTAAATTGGAACCTGATATCAACACACTTATTAAACAGCATCAGATTCATCCTTCACATTAGTTTTTATATAAGAATCGATTATGTTTGTTTTATTTTGAATAAAAGATACTCTGTCTGAGTACTATAAAGTTGCGTTTCAATAATCATTCTCATTGGCAGGTGTAGCCCGTAAGAGTTAACTTGAGACCTGAGCGCCGTTGTGTACTACCTACTGCGCTCAGGTCTCAAGTTAACTTTTGCGGGTTATTGTAAAAGTCTCGTTTAGAATGAATGTTAAATTTCCGCTAATATAGCTCACAATAATTAATTAATTTAATTTGAAGTTATAGTGGTTTTTAAGTAGGTGAAAAAATGGGGGCGCTAAAAAATAATTTATTCTCAAAGTGGGCAGTAGGCAAAATAAGTTTGGTAACCCCTGGACTACATAAATATAACTGACGTCGAATTGCTGGTCTTAACGATTACTTTGAGTCACAGGGTGCCAGAGCTCATTTTGTTACATTTTCTCTTGGCAGTTTTAAATAACAATTTTTTTTACATAAAATTTACGTCGAAATGTCGGTCTCGAAATGTACTTTCGTATCATCCGGACGCAACTCCTTGACAGCCTTCATTTTAAAATTTTTGGCAGAAAAAAAAACATGGCTCCGTATTTATCTGTCCCACTGATAACTCACAGACTTTGTGTATTCGACGCAAAAAATCCTACAGTCGGCTCCGGGACAATAGTACTAACTACAATAAATTCTACATGAGAACAGTTGACTATCATCACAAAAAATAAATAAAATGCAGGTCACCTATATTGCTTTTCTATAAACACGTCACCCGACATCATAACCTAATCGCGTCACGTTTCTGCCACCACCACGATTGCCTGTTTTTGTCCTTTACAAACCTCTGATTGCTGATACGCAAACACGTCCTCAGTCTGCACTGACAACTATTTCTAATTTCGGTCACATCATAATTTTCCAGCGCACATTCGAATTCTGATCAAAATTTCTGATATACGAGACCATTCACACTATTAATAATTCCATTCACAAAGCTTGTGGGTAATCGAATTTGGTCCATCGAAAATAAATTAGCGCCAAAAAATGTGGATTGCACCATTTTATCTGATTAGCTTTTATCTTCAAAATTCAGGAATTTCGCATTTGTAAGGAATTTACAGCGTAGCGTCTTCAAACAACACGTTTGAAAGACACGTATTTTGTACAGAAAAAAAAACGGTTTGCATGAATTTTGTAAATGCAAAAAATTTGCAATAGGTACAACTTATATACCTACCTAAGATTTACTTTCATTTCAAGACTGATGTGCTGTAACCGACACGTCGAACGAAATTCAAATCAAAATTTAATAAATTTGCAAACGACTTTGCAGCGACAAGTCTACAACAGTTAACAATTGTTACTTTTTAATTGTTTACAAACCTGCATCAGCAATTCGTTTGTTGAAATTGAACTCCGGACTCACAGAAAAGACACACTCTTAATAACATGTCGATGGTAATAATATAGCGACAACTCGAGATACATAACTGCAGTTTTTAAACTTCAGCTGTTAACGCAATCGTTTCACCAAGCAATTTGTCCGTTGAAACTGAACTCCGGGCGCACAGAAAAGACACGCGTGTGACACGATGTATGGGAGTGTTGAATAAAAATTTTAACCACATAAATCCCTATAAGATTTCCGAATAAGCATGTTCTCTTCCCTTCGACATTGTAAAGTTGACATTATTAAACATACCACACGCACCGTGTTGAGGTTAGTAATAATACAGTACAGTATATGTATGAAGCAGGTTATACGGCACGCAAACTAATAGCTTTCAGCGAACCGTTACTGGCTAAACATAGCACCCTTTGTAACAGGTCGGGCGCTTCGCTATATACGCCTCCGGCAGAGGCCAAGCTCAAAGCAACTTACCTTTCATACATTATAGTACGGTCTCAGGTATTGCGTACACGTTATATAGAGTGGTTTATGTAAATTTGACGGTCTTATAATAACAATAATAATTTATCAAGCAGCAGACAACAAAACTCGCATTATTAGACATTGCTTAGTTACAATGGTACTGAAAACAGTGGCGCATCATCTTATAGGCGTAATAAGCGGAAGCTCATGTTAGACATTGTCAGAAAATCTGATTTGACAATAGCGTTAGATTATGACTACACATATTTCTTCATAAGAAAAGCACTGTAGAATTTTAAAACGACCCTGCTCGAAAAATAATTGATCAATTGAAACGATATTTTTTTAAACTGTGTATACAAGTATTTAACATAGTTTTTTGCACAATTTCTGCTTCGAAACAATAATTTAGCTTAAAAAGCGATTTCTTTCTATGTAGACCAGTCATTTGTTTTACATGAAAGGAAGTTTCACAACGTTATTAGACTGCTCTTGCGTATATAAAAACTGTTATTATCACATTCTATAAGGTCAACGCAAAATCTATTTTTTTTTTGACAATACTTTCTGCATCCCAGCACTAGGGTACTAGTATCGTAGGGGCCTCGAAAAGACAACTGAATTTTATATATATTTTATCTGACTCTTGTCCTAAAATGCATGCTACAGTGGCTCGATGAAATGCCATAGCAATTATTAGTCGCACGAGTGTCGTAAAGCGCTATACTGTCGGTTAAAAAAAAAAAAGTTTACATGCAGTTGTCATCGTATTAGAATCCAAATGTTTAAATACGATATGTCTCTTGAGTCCAGAGGACCGTGAAAATATTTTCAACGTTTTTTTTTGTTTTTAATTTATAACAAAATATAACATTTTCAATTGATGAATTCAAAATATGGTTACACCTAAAAGTCTTCAGGTGAATATTATTTTTTATTCATTATAAACTTTCTCTTAGCCGTGGCTCAGTTTGCGTGAATAATAATAATAATAACATAAATTACTAATGGTAGCTCAAAGAGAAGATGTTTCTGAAAAGCTATTTATTTAATAAAGTTATTTGTTTCGAACAAGCCTCACCTAAAACGTTGCCTTTTGAGTAGTTTACGGACACCTTATGTAAATGAAAATACCTAACTTCTGCTTTTGCATTAGAGTAATAATTATGACGGCAGATATTATTCCTTTGTATACGTTACACAAACGTACGACTAATACAGCGTGTTCACTAGGAAATGTTTCATAGAACATTAAAATATCCACATGTAATTTTATGTCTTAACTCGTTGGTAACGTTTCGATTACCTATACTAATATTAATCTGTGTTGCCTGCATCTTTAATTTACAATATCCTCAACAATATTTTGAAAACAGACTTACGCATCACGTGACATGGTTTTCACTGTCGTTAAAAATTCATTCAACCTTTCCAAAATATTCGTAAGTATATGTGGAAAATTTTGTTCGAATATGTGTTCGGTTCTTGGATCTTTAGCGACTAAATCACAAATCAGACTCCTTCCTTAAATTTCTTGTTATATGTTAACTGCCTATGCAACATACAAAGATGGACATCTGTTATGCACGAAAGTCATTAAAACTAAGCTGTTATAAACTTGATAAAAAAAAGTTTCTTTTCAATTTTTCTGACAAAAAAGTTTTTAATAAACATGTTCGCTATGCCATGATAAAAGTGATTTATATCAACCAAAGTACATGTTGTTTTAAATTCTACATCGAATGTTTTAATTCAAGACTTCATCAACATTGCAATTTTTTAATATACCTTGTTTTTGGCTTGTGCAGTGGTTGCAATAACTAAGTTTCAAAAACCAGCCAGCCATTATGTAACTATTAAGACAGTTGAATTAAAAAAAGAGTAAACAATTTACAAAAAAACTAGTGATAAAATTCACACCAACTTGCTTGCAATTCTCAACGTAATTATCGTGGCTCAATTGAAACAACGCTTATAATTTTTAAAGCAGATGCCACAAATTTTCACAAAATAAAAATGTTCATTTCAATGATGTTATTAAACAAATGACAGTCGTATGAATATAAAGTATGAACAGCGGCGTACGCCAACACTTATAGGGAGCTTGAGGAAACACAGTTTCAAATATATATCTATTGTGCTCGGGGAAAGTATGCCAGTCGAAAGAATGTGCATAACCTATAGTTTCGCAGAATTCTCGTTGTTACATGTGCACTGATGACTCCCTTTCGAGTTTCGTTTTTGCAATAGTCGGGTACAAATGTATACACTAACAGGATATACAAAAATTCTTCGGTAAGACTAACCATAGATAAACTAACAGATAGTAGGTCGTGTAAAAAATCAATCATTAAAATCAGTAGGTATATTATGAATATCGCTAAGAAGTCATCAGATGGGATGTTACGCAGAGTTCCACTTCCGATACTAAGGTTGATCCAAAACTTTCTTCAAATCCCACAACGGATGTCAAAACGCATGTTAAACGTCGATGACATCTCGATCGTGGATGGCAGTGGGTTCCTCCCACTGTGCGTATTTCCCCTTCGTGCAAAATTATTGTTTTTCTGTACACCCACGCACAGCGAATCAGGCAGGTCGTGTTTTGTTTTTGTGTGTGAGCAATTCAATAATTATATCAATAAAAAACTTGAAAATGGAAATTGAAGATCCTTCAAAAAAGTCCACTAAAAAGCACAAAAAACAAAGTTTTGAGGTCGGCGCCAATTTAAATACTGTATAACGTTTTATGTACTTATATACTTTTATTAAATTTGTGACGACCTCAAAACTGTTATTTTACACTTTTTAGTGGCCTTTTTTGAAGGAAGTTAAATTTTTTTAAGTTTATTTTTTATTTTTTACTTTATAGTGACTTTACAGTACGTAGTTCCTTCCGCCTTCTTCCATATTATTCCATATTATTCTAATATCGAACTAAAAAAAAGAACAGTTGAACCGATTTGAATAAAAGTCAGTTAAAAACCGAAGACCGAATAAAAAAAAATTTATGGTATCAATCCGTAAACATTTCTGACCAAAATTGTGTCAACATTTTTCAAATCGGTTAATTCCTCTAAAAGTTATAGCCGAATAAACACAAAAAAATATACGTGAGCTGTTAAGAATTGATAACCTCTTTTTTCGAATTTAATACGACTCAAATTTCAAATCCAATTCAGTATTCGATATAAGAGGTTAGTAGCATCTCTAGTCATCAATTAAGATTCCCCGTTTGTAAAACCGCGTACTATCATAGTATAGAAGCACATTCTAGTGCATCTGAACTGTGGTAGTATCATAGATATATAACACTAGACTGCGGATGATCCTGGCGTCTCCTATTTCCATTAAAAGCCATTTTAAGAGAGGCAAACTCCGTAAAAAGCGCGTAAGATTCCAAAATATTTTAAATTCCATGATACTATTTCATTGGAATATCAACAAAATTTACAATAATCAATGACATGTTGCATGAATAGTTATTTCGACTGTTTGTTATTCGGAAAATATCGAAAAATCCGATGAAAAAGAAACGTGTTTTATGCTAGTTTTTGGAACGTACTTAAAAGTGTAGGTATTCTAAAAACACATGTATAACACGTTCCTTTTTCAATGGATTTTTCGATATTTACGGATTATTAAACAGTCAAAATAGCTATTCATGCAAAATTTCATTGATTATTGTAAGTTTTGTTAATTTTCCCAATGAAATAAAATTATAATCATAAATCTTTTTGAATCTCGCGCGGTTTTACGGCGTTTGCCTCTCCGAAAATGGCGTCTAATCGGTACATTCCCCACAACACTCGAGAGATAGATATCTCTACGAACGTATATCTATGGGTAGTATCTGAGTGTGTACAAACAGCTTAAGGGCACATGATGAGGGTTGACAGGTTCAGCCCCGGATCCATCTGATGCAAACGTCAAGAAGGATGCGCGCACAGAAAACGTAGAAGACGAAAATTGTTTCCTAAAAGCTTTGAACCTCGCCGTGTAATGCCATGACACAAACACTTGATGTGCTGCAGGGAGAAATTGGAAGTTCGGAGATGGAAGAGAATAGGGGTTTCTGATATTCCCCGACAATAGATATGAATGTTGTTCATTTAAAACATCGTGTTTCTGAAACAACGAACGAATGTTCTAAAGTTCGGTAACATGAATTCGTTATCCCAAAAACTTGTGTTGTGTAGGTCTGTCCAGTTGTGCCGTAAACTTTTAAATCATATAAAAACTAGTATTACTAACAGCATTGTTATTTATTTCTTTTTTGTTTTACACTTTTTTTTTTCAACCCTCTCCCATTTCAGTTCGGTTCCGTTAGGGTTCTATTCCGTACCTATACTATAAATAACGTGTAGAGTTTAAGCTGTCAAGGTCAACAGGGGCCTTCTTGATGGAATGAAAGACCGAAAACTCGATTACATTAGGAAAAAACCCGGGTCGCAGTGCCAAAACCCTGCCGACAATATAGTGTATTTGCTTATACAGGCAGGGTGGCTTTATTACGCGAACTTAAGTTGGTTTTTGGGCAAAATTAAAAATTTGACTCCTTAATACACCCCTTAAAATAACATTTTTTTTCTTAACTGCAATATTATTATCAATCTAACGTCTACACCGAATTAAACACACCGTTCAATACATACATACATACATAAAAATCTTTATTTAAAAAAACAGTACAATGCTGTATAAAATGCGTCAATCAGCCGCTTCCTCACAATATTCCTGAACTGACTTAGAGGAAGATTTTGAACATCCATGGGCAGTTTATTAAATAATGTAATAGACATGCAGACGAAACTACTATGTGTTTTTTGTAGTCGGTGAGGTGGTAATCTAAGATTATGTTTATATCTGACATTATAAGAGTGGAAGTCAGAGCTACAGCTCAAGTTCGCCATGTGTTGTTTGACGTACAATAATGCGTGAAGAATATACAATGACGGCAAAGTTAGTATTTTGTAATTAACAAAAATTGGTTTGCAGTGTTCTTTAGGTGAAACTCTGGCCATAGCCCTAATGGCTCTTTTTTGAAGTACAAAGACTCTGTTTGAATCCGTGGAGTTTCCCCATAGTAGTACACCATATCTAATTAAACACTCAAATAATCCGAAATATACTGTCCGTGCAGCTTCAATGGATACAACATCCGAAACCCGTCTTATAGCATAAATAGCAGAATTAAGTTTATGACAAAGCTGAGATATATGCGCTTTCCATCTAAGAGATTGGTCTAAATATATTCCCAAGAATTTAACATTTGTGATGTAATCATTACTTAAGTGATTAAAAGTCAATATTTCTGTTTTATTAACATTTAAAGTAAGTTTATTAGCTGAAAACCAATCAGTAGCCCTCAGTAGTGTCTCATGCGACATCCCAGCACCATCAACATCACGCTTAGAGAGGAAAGTCGTATCGTCTGCATACAGAATTGTAGAAAATGGCTTCATATTATCTGCTAAATCATTAATATAAATAATAAAGAGCACCGGACCTAACACGGAGCCTTGGGGCACCCCATTCTGTATGTTTTGTAATGAAGATGAAGAATTATTGGTAATTACCTTTTGTTTTCTGTTACTTAGATACGACTCACACAATCTAAGCGCCATGCCTCTGATCCCATAATGTTTTAATTTAGGTACTTAGAAGAATGTCGTGTGAGACACAATCGAAGGCCTTTGATAGGTCACAGAATGTTGCATCCATTGGTATACCCTCCTCAAATGCATTTAGTAAATTTTCAATCATTGTCGCAACAGCTTTAATCGTCGACTTACCCTCCCTGAATCCAAATTGCGAGCTCGAAAACAAGTCACATAACTTAAAGTAATGTAATAAACGTTTTTTGATGAGCAGTTCAAATATCTTAGAAAAGACAGGCAGAATTGAGACCGGCCTGTAGTTACTTATATCATTAAAGTCTCCTTTCTTAAATAAAGGAACAACCCTGGCAATTTTCAGTGCATCTGGGAAAATACCTGTATCAATACAGAGATTAAAAATGTAAGCTAGTTGTTCTGATATTATCTCTTTTGAATATTTAATTATATCTGCGTTCATATCATAAACATCTAGTGCTTTTTTTGCTTTAGGCTGTTAATTATTGAAATTATTTCAAATTTATCAGTAGGTGAGAAAAAAAAGGATTTTACAGGTGATTTACATTTGCCCAAAAAATTGTCAAAGTTGTTCGCTGTTACCGGGAGATTTTTAAGTAAGTTATCTGCTATAGATATAAAGTATTGATTAAATTTATCAGCTCCAATACTGTCACTAATATGGACATTTTTATTAACATTACATTCTTTGTTAATTAATTTCCAAACTGTTTTACTTATATTTTTAGAGTTATAAATGACCTCGGAATTTAATTCTCTTTTTGCAATCTTTAAACTTTTTTTATATGTCTTCCTGTAATTTCTGTAGATATCATGAATATATTTATCATTACTACGATTCTTTATAATGTTCAGTGTACATAAAGTCTCTCTCATGCTTACTAACTTATTTGATATCCAATTGTCACTGCGATTACGACTATTTTTTATTTGCGATATATTAATAATACTCTCCGGAAAGGCCATATTAAAGTTAAAATTAAAATTGTCTAAAAATAAATTAAAAGCGTCATTTGCATCAGTACAAGAGTATATAGCATTGTCAATTTTTGAGTGCTCAAGAATATGCAAAAAATAATTTTTGTTATAAATATTATTTAATTTACGTGATTTTCTCACATACATGTCACTATCTACAAATTAGTGTTTTCAAAAAATTTATAAGTCCGGTCCTGTTGGGCCGATTTTATTGAAATTTTAGGGACACTTTTTAATTACTACTAAAGGGTTAAATGTCAATTTTGAAACGATTCTGAGAATTTTTTCGGTATTTTGGGGCAAGAAAACATTTTTCAACCCCTAAAAACTACCCTTAAAATGGCCCGATTACGCCCATTTTAAATAGGCCCTAAAATTTTAATAAAATCTACCTTACAGGACCGGATTTAAAAAATTTAAGAAAGACTAGTTTACTGATAGTGAATTATTTACTGAAAGGTGTATGTAACTTGGTATAGAGGTTCGGTTGATAATAATATTGCAAATAAGAAAAAAAAATGTTATTTTAAGGGGTGTATTAAGGAGTAAAATTTTTTATTTTGCTCAAAAACCAACTTAAGTTCGCATAATAAAGCCACACTGCCTGTATAAGCAAATACACTATATTGTCGGCAGGGTTTTGGCACTGCGACCCGGGTTTTTTTTAAATTGTCTTAAAATGTTCTTATCGTCGTATTAATTAGTCAATGTTATTTCGCTTAAATGCAATCTTTTTATAGGATAAAATACCACCCAAAATTTTAAATATTAAAATTGGCGCGAAGGCACGACACGCCACGTTTACCTACCGCGTGAAGTCATTCTTGTAGTATACAAACAAGTGCAAATAAGGTTCGGTATCGTTTCCTCGAGGCTCGTTTAGTGTTCACTCACGTGTGTCATGCATCAAACCATCATAATGAGTAGCGTGTCCAAAAATTGCAACTTTAAAATTGAAATAATATATATCAATCTCGTGTTTTTAATAAAAATCGATATTTTCTGGTTTCTCATACAATAAGTTATCATATTCACATAATTTAATCATTTATTTTTGTCTAATACCTTATTATCTGTGTTCTACAAGCTTAAGACGTTTTTTCTTTAGACGGCACAAGTGTCAAAAGAACGTTAATTCTACAATTTTATTTTTGCAGTTCGCTTTGAAATTAATTTTGAAACATCCAGTATAACAATCTACGCTTTGCAAGCTGCCTACGCTTTAACCACAGGCAACACAACTAATTCAAGTGTATGAACGAACGAATAAATGAAACGTAAAAATACGCTGGCCTATAATGTATATGTGCAATAGTACCGAAGCCTGATGATGTGACCTTTGGGGTATAAATACAAACCCGTGACCTCTGACCTATAAAATACTCATATTATGTACATCAAATACGGCTTAAACACACGCACAATCGATAAATAGTACACCGGGAAATACCCACTTACGACTCCATTAGTCGCGCCAGGATATACCTGAAAACCAGTGAAGACCGATAATAATTCAACATTCGAATAGGTTGTTTGCAGAGATCAACGACAGCTATATTAAGACCAGATTTCAAATTTTTATTCGAAAAAAGTAAATAAAAAAATTTTAAACCTCGACCCGGAACGACTATCTAATCAATTGTTTAAAAAGTATGAAATCTGTAGTTTAATATTTTTTATTTTCCAAATTAACAGCGGCTACTTTTATATGAGGAATAAAAAAAATTAAATAATTTCATACTTTTTAAGCTTCGCCTGTCGTTTTGGTAAGGGTTTTTCAAATTTTTAATTTAATTTTATAGAAGCATGGTTAATTTTGAAATTGTCTACAACATTTGTTTCTTGTCAAATATTATGTTTCATATATTTTGTAGTATGTACGCAATGTGTACAAAATGGGCTTAAAGGTACAGTAAAGCAAAAAAACTGTTCATTAACCTCAATGATTTATTATGCAAACGCAATTTGCATATCCAACAAACAAGTGAATATCGAAGTTTGGAGAACGGATTTATATAGGTCATCATACCAAGGGACGTGTTTTGGAAATATAGAATAAAAAATCAAATAGTCTCATAAAAAGTGTTAATTTAGTGGTTGTGTGCGGTTCAAAACACGAGCACAAAAGTAACTATGAAACATTTTTTACTTTTGAGGATATTAAGTTAGCAGTATAAAGCTAAATGGAATAATAATAAATTTACGGGGATTTTTCATTAATTATTTTTACTAAATAAAAGTTTAAACACAATTTAGTCAAATCAAACATTTGTAGTAGGCAAATTTAGAATAACAGATATATATCAAATTATATTACATACGTCCTTGTGTTTCCCAAAAATATGGTAGATTTGTTTAAAGATTTTTACGACAAACTTACTGGCATAAATTGTCTCTTGTTTGAGCCAGATAAAATAAAGTGTTCTAAAAGCTTGAAAATAGCGAAATATGGTTCCTTTACAAGCCCTCAGATTCTAGTCCAAGAACTAAAAACCCGGGTCGCAGTGCCAAAACCCTGCCGACAATATAGTGTATTTGCTTGTATAGGACCGTGTGGTTTTATACTTTTATTATGTGAAATTAAGTTTGTTTTTGGGCAAAATAAAAAATTTAACCCCTTAATACACCCCTTAAAATAACATTTTTTTCTTAATTGTAATATTATTATCAATCTAACATCTACACCAAATTAAATACACCCTTCAATAAATAAGTCACTATCTGCAAACTAGTGTTTTCATAAAATTTGTAAATCCGGTCCTGTCGGGCCGATTTTATTAAAATTGTGGGGAAACTTTTTAATCACTACCAAAGGGTTAAATTTCAATTTTGAAACGATTCGGAGAATTATTTCGGTATTTTGGGGTCCAAAAACAGTTTTCAACCCCTAAAAACTACCCTTAAAACAGCCCGATTAGGCCCATTTAAAATAGGCTTCTTGCGGTGATGGATTTCAACATGTGGCCCAAATTTCGTTGAAATCAATTAACTCTTTCGAAAGTTATCACGCGTACACATATATATATATATATATATATATATATATATATATATATATATATATATATAAATATATATATATAATAAATTATAAATATTTTAGAGGAATTAGGATCAAAGAAATAAAAGACAAATTATTATTTCAAGGCCGTAATTCTGAATTAATTTATTGTGTTCCATGCGAATGCAATAAAGTATACATTGGACAAACTAAACAATGGTTAAAAAATAGATTATATCAACATCATATATATATATATATATATAAACATTTTTAAAAATGGTGCCAAAGTGTTTAGGAGGCTATGAAACGTCGAGAAATTTTGGTCCGACCCCTAGGTCCCGCCATCCGACCGACGCCAATAGTGTATGTTGCCATATGGCAAATACACTAATAATAGTAGATTGCATATCTTGATGCATAATTGGGTTTATTACGCACGAGTGGTGTTATGTTAGTATGAGCGACAAAATAACCCTGATGGCTCTCATTTAAATCTTTGTGTACGCAATTGGTTCGCCTTTGTTTAAAAAAATTGTTAAGGTAGTTCTTCGAAATTTGCGATTGCGACGGGAGACAACGACACTCTACAAAAACTTGTAACCGCGTACATGTTCTATGGAGATGCACAAACGTTGATGAGTGCGTGATTTTGAATGACCCATCTGCAAGACGTACATCGGTAGCTGGTCTCAGATCTCGACACGAAATTGTGAACCAGCCTATACACAAATCCTACGTCCTGACGTAATTTACTTCTCGAAACAAATTGAATGAAGGGCTGTCAAATCACGCTTCTCTTCACTGACATTACACATCGTAATTAGGATGTGCACAGGCGCTTCACTTCAAGAGACAAACGTCATTATCACAACTAATTGCTTGTCTATGGGGTTTCCTCAAATCACAGAAACTGAAAACCCTTGTCAGATTGCAAATTAAATCAACCGCAAGCCAATCACAGAGATGAAAATAAATTCATCACGTAACACGTTATTTTTAGAGTTGTGTACCTAAAGGGTTGGAACCAGGGGCGTAGCTACCCCCGTATCTGCCGTATCAATTATACGGGGCCCCCGGGTCACGGGGGCCCCCAAAGTGCGTAAGCAAAAATTAATAAAAACTTCCCAATTTTTTTTTTATTTCAGAAATGACAAAAGTCAAAAAAAGCTATTTCTTTTTTTCCCGCGTAAAGCATGCGTTCAAAAGTTGGCAACACCCTACATCGGTTATCGCGGGCTGCGGGATTTCCCCGTTTAAGTCATTTACTTCAAACGGGGGAAGGGCCCCCAAACAAATTTTTATACGGGGCCCCGCCAAGGCACGCTACGCTTCTGAGTGGAACCCTCTGTTCTCACTATTCTGTCTGTTAGTCCGTATGCCACAGTCTTCAAGTTGTCGAAACGGACTGCATGATGAATTACAAATCTCCATTGAAAATGTTCCACTGACATAAACTCGACCACCCGAGCAGTCACGATAACACCGAGCAGTCAGCAGTACGTCGAAATTTCTTGACGCAGTCGAGCAGTTGCAGCATTGATTGCGCGTGAGCATGGTTAGCAACGCAACACAAAACAGAGAGACACTTGCGTTTTCAATGTCAGAAATTTCATTTATTCTTATAGAACCCAAAATTATCTTTACTTTCTACGTCATCTATATCTGAGCAAAAGTAACAACAAAGTGATTCTTCCTCAAAATCCATATTGCAACAGGATTTGAGCCAACATCTCGAACAGTTGAATGTGACTGCTCGAACAGTTGACAAATGATTTCTTCAGCGGTGTGTGTATGTTGTTCGACGATTAACAGCTCAAGCTGTCCGTGTGCAGCCTAGAGAGTCACTTTGATTAACAGAATAAAAAACAAATAAAAGTGATTATACTCTGAGTGCTTATTTTGCTAAGCACTTAGTAATCACCGTGGTTATCGTTTACAGAATAGTTCTGATTACGGAAGGTGACGATTCAAATATTGATGCTTTTTTATAGTTAGGGGGCTTCAGTTTATGTATCCGAAGCATAATTGTGACGTCAGCAAGTCTTATCAGTCACACGAGTCATATCATTACGTTCGAGATATATTTTTGGATGTATCCCCTATAAAATAGATAGTTTTCAATATTTCTGACAGTTTGAATTTCACATCTATTTGGTTGTTTATGAAAATTACGCCTACTATAGATTGTCATAAATTTCTAATGAGGTAACTATAACAGGTCGTTTTTGAAAATTACTATTGAATTGGTTATTTCAGATTTCATTTTTAATTACGCAAACTAACGTTAAATGTAAAATCAGCTATTTCCTGGGGGGTGGGGATTTTTGGAAGACAGTCATGCGGGATGTTTGTAAATAGGTCTGTGAGCAGGTGGAATAATAAAAAAAATTATTTCGTTTTTACTCCAAAACGCAAATCGACGAAACTCTCCATAAACAATAATTCATCGCAATAAAATTTTCTTCAGTAAAAAAATGTCTTACAAATCAAAAATTGGAACCTTAAAAATTGTTTCGCTGAGCCCTTAAATTCCGAGCAAGACAGGTTGATGACAACAACAGCCTTAGATGAAATTTATTCTGCTTTATGCTCTGAACACATCTCGCAGAGAACTCCAATAACACGCAAACAGAACTGGGTCAACTCTTCAGTCAGACAAATGAAGATGTAAACATCAAAATATAACGTAGTTATACAGTCACATTCTGAGCGTCGAATTTATAACAGATATGACGTTACGCGAATGACAAGTAATATCCGGTGCTGTCAAAGTGACGCTTGGCGTCTCTGCCACAGATACCTCAAAGAGATACATGAAGCATTGCCATTCCTTCATATAAAATGTATTAATGTTAGCAACGCTATACGAAGGCTATGCACGAAAACCGGTTAACCGGTAGTCTGGTTACAATTCGATATGAATAGGTAAAAACCGGGTAAGTGGTTTTTTCATGATGTTTCCTTGGTGGTAGCCCACAAAAAAAAAGTTCCAGGAACAATTTGAAACGGCTATATCTCAAACTAAAACAGATGCCAGGTTGCGGATGGTTAGAATCGATTCAGCTTGACTTTTTTGTATGGTCGGTTGATATCAAACGGGTCAAAAAACGCTTAGTGTCGTAAAAAATTACAGATTTGTAAAATGCATGGAAACATGAAAAAGTTTGCGATATTTGCAAACACATAGAAATATCTCAGATTTGCTTAGCACTAATGTGTTCGACAGAAAAAAGTGCGCTGAATCGATTAGGCCAAGGCGCATCTCGTTTAGTTTAGAAGTTTTAGCAATTTACAATGTTTAAAATGCAAGTAGTTTAAAACGGCTATATCTCTGAAACTAAAATAATGCAGGGTTATGTATGGTCGGAATCGATGTAGGTAATTTTTTTCTACAACCAAACGAAACGAAAAATTTCTCAATTTTTCAAATTTTGTTTTTTATTTAAAAAAAACAAAGCAAAAATCTGTTAGGTTTATTTTTATTAAACAAAAAAAATGGTGCAACGGTATTTTGTCACTAGTACTATTAACATAAATATTCAATATAGATTATAAAACTGTTAGGTATATTGTTTACAATTACAATGACTAGGCAATCTACAAATCCAGGCTAAACCGGACCCAGCCGCTGGTAGTAAATAAGCTGCAAGACGTACTAAAGGAAAGGAGATCAAAGATCTTTGAATGCCATTTTTCACTGAATGAAAGAGTGGCAGATGTGGATTCGATTACAATAACAATTACTTATTAAATATAATATTCCAAAAACAGATAATCACAGAAAATAGAAGTTAAATAGAAGGTACATTAAGTGCACAGGATTTTGTTCACTTTCATTATAATATAATTTGACCCCCAAATTAAGCCACAAAATCGGAATTCGTTTATTCACATTACACGTCCGTGATTGGATCATCTATAACTATATATAGATGTACCAAATTTCAACTTTTTCGGAAAAAATAAGCTGTGCCTGTGACAGACGGACACGCAAACAGACAAATACGAAAGTGATCGTATAAGGATTACGTTTTTTTCATCGGATGTCCGGAACCCCAAAAAGCAATGCAGCCTAAAATGTGTTTGATTAATATGAACCATATGTAAATAGATTTGAAAATGATGTATTTTGTATTAAAACAAATGTTGTTCAGAACTGAACGAGACGATATATCCGAATAATAATGCGAGTGCCTAAAACAAAGCCACTGTCGACGTCGAATTCCACCGTCTCGCTACATTCAGCCATAAAGAAATCTGCAGGCAGTCACCGCACTCACTTTGGATATTAAACAGTGCGGGGCCTGCGTCTCGGACCGAATTATAATATAGTGTTCCGATAGCATATTCGCAAATATTCAGTTTGCACGACCACATATGCCAAAGACTGCTTAAGTGTCGACTTGCGAAGCTATAAGCGCCTCTGTTTATTCAAAAGGCAAATAATACTGCCTTGCAAAAAAACATTATCAGAAAATCTGATTTGAATAATATAAGCTTAGATTGTGACTATATTCATATTTCTTCACACGAAAAGCATCATCATAATCTATGGTACGACAACGATTGCCGACTTCGTGAAGATTTTGCGAATATGCTTTCGGGCCGAGTATGTTTTGTCTTTTCGAAAATATAGCATCAATTTCACAGTGTGGTAAAGGACCCAACATCTTTTATGAATAATTCATTTTTTAGTAACTAGATATTTACGTGTATTTTTAGTAGATATACGTCGAAAAGTAAATATGTCGGATAGTTTTTGTTTTTCGAAAAAAATTAGTCAGAACTCTAACAAAATAATCGACACTTAATAGAAATACTCCAAATTCACTTTAAAATGTACTGTTAAAAACAGTGTACTAATAAAAATTGCTTTTTGAAAGCCTTGATTTTTTAAAGACTAACTGACGTGTTGTTATATTTGTTTAACAAATTAAAGTTGTTTGCAGGGTCGGACTGGACCGGAAGGGTCCGGGTGGCTCCCCACAAGCCTGGGACCCGAGACTGGATAATGGTAGATGGAACATTTTTCTATTTCATTTCTCTCTAATGTACGAACGAACTATCTGATCTAGTTTACATTTAGGTCGCAAGAGCTGAGACCTAGCCTGCATGGGCCCCCTATCCTACCTACCGCCTGGCTTGCGGCAAGCCCCGCAAACCTATAACCGTTACAGCGTTTTCGGCACGGCTTAATTTTAATCATTCGAGCTGAAATTTTCAGAGAATCATTTTTTCAATGTAAAGAATCATTTTAAAGGTTAGCATGTGACAATTTCCAGCTTGTCAAAATAAGGGCCAGTCTATTATTAGACTGGCCCTTATTTGTATAAGCCAATTTTTTTTCAAATTTTTTGAGTTGCTACCCCCTGAAATGGTTCTATATATTGAAAAAATGATTAGCCTAAAATTTCAGCATAATTCATACAGTTTAACCCGTGCCGAAAACGCAGATAGCTTTGAAAATACGTTACGTAGAAAGCAAATTCCGAAACTACTTAACTTTGTGCTTAGAGTATAAAAAATTAACTTTTCCTATGGATCTGGACAAATCAATTCTCCTCTTAAGCACATTTTAGGACTTTATTAAGGTTGAAATTGGTTGGTGTTAATTTATAGACAAAGTTACGCACTCGCACTACGGAACGTAATGCTGGGGCCCGGCTGGCAATCGCCACCTCGACTATATGGCCAGTCCGACGCTGGTTGTTTGTCTTGTGCTACAGTCATCCACATTATAATTTGGCTTAGTTTGGCTACGGGAAAAAGTGGTTGATTCTATGACAAAGACATACTTTCAAACAAACCTAAATAATTGTCGTACTAGTATCGAAACGGAATGTTTGGACCAACCTGTAAACAACTCAATCTACTGCAAACCAATCATTACCATAAATTGCTTCGTAATAGTCTATTTTGTTTTCGTTCAACCAAACGGACGTCAGTCAAATGAGATATTTCAATTATATCGTACGAAAATAACTATACCTATACACACACAAAAACAAATGAATCCAAGTGAAATAAATCACTTTTCGTTTAATTTCCGCGTCCACATTGGACAGAAATTAATTTTCAAAACAATGCTTCTACATGCTTTTTTAACTTCACTTATTAGTCGATTAGAGTCCAGTCTTGTAATTCAATTTTAATCCATTTCCACTAAATGTCCAATCGATTTAAAACATATCTATAGTTCCGATTATAAATATCGAATTTGCAGTCAGTTTTTTCGTGATCAAAATTTTCGTAACTATGCAATTTCTTCCGCCATGAGAAAATGCCGATATGGTAATATACTTCAGCTTTCATTACAAACTTGTTATAAGTGTAACTTATTAGTTCTGGTCAATTCTTGTAATCCAACTTTGACCTACTTTGAAATATCCCATCGACTGGAAATACGAGTTCTGATCACAATTATACAGTATTTCCATCCATAAAATTCTCGAAACCAGTAGGTTCGGAGAAAATATGCTGTGACAGACCGACAGACATAAGAATCAGCCTATAAGGGCTCCGTTTTATTATCGGATGAACGAAAATACAACTTTAATTAGAAATACATAAATAGAATAATGTGAAATTAAATTTGAAAAAAATAACAATAATAAATCTGTAAACAGAACAATTAACCTGTATAATTTAAATCAATGACCTTAATTTTTTTGCAAGATATTTTTCCGCCACGGTTTTCCAATTAAAATTTTAATTAAAACGAAATGATTTTTCTATCGCAAAACGTATAATTGCAGATAAATTGAATACACAGATGGATCCAAGACAGTTGGTACACTTAAATACAGTTAAAAGGCGTTTATTAATAGATATGCAATATTTTCGCATTTCTCGCATTGTTAGTCGAATAGCAATATTAACGTAACTTTTTAATCTGTTCAAAAAGACTACTCGAACGGGTACCCGGATAGGAGTGGATTTTTTGGGTTACCATCACTCTTTAAAATGGACGACAGCGGACACTTTGGTATCCTAAATCCTACCAAGGTAATGTGATTTTTTTCAGAGATCTTTTTGGAAAAATGTTTGTACGTCTGTACCAACATTATTTCAGAAAAACTGAGCCAATTTTAACGCAACTCGATACATTATCAATTAGTAGGTACCTATTTCAATAACATAAGCCACCCGGCGACGGCCAAACTGTATGAACGTCTTCCGACAAACATGTCAAACTTACACAAAAACTCCATATAAACGTTATAAATTGGCATTTACTAAATGGTACTATAAGACTGGTTTCGTTGACATAGTTACGCCGTTAACGTTAAATATTTAACGCATACATTAAGCTAAGCGAAGTCGCATATGAATTATTACTCGAAAAATTCTTAGTAAAAGAAATGAATACAATAAAAAATTGGGAACGTTCGCCATTAAAATATTAAAGAAGACAAATATTCGAATAAAAGAATCGGCAAATCGAATCTATTCTGTATAAATTCCGATTGCAATTTACAATTTTATGTCAGTAATCTAAAAATAAATAGTGGGAGTCTAGAGAACATAAAATGTAATAGAATGCAATAAGAAAGCAATTTACAAAGATCACGGCGGCGGTAAAATAAAAATACACGTTTTTTATCGCTCCATTTCCACAAAGAAATTAAAAATCTAGCACGAGACTAATGTTTATTCTGTACCCTAAGCTGTTTCGCAACATGTTTAAATTTAGTATTCAAAAAAATTTGTCAAATGCAAGCCGAATTCGCGTGGAGATGGCTCCGTACCATTAAATTTTCCGTAAGAGTTTTAAAACTTTTCACTATATGAGTGAGGCCTCATATTCTCTATTTTTTCAAATTTTAAGGCTCAATAGTTTAAGATACTTATGCACTTTTAAATTTCAAAAAAAAAATATATTTGTATTTCTCATAACGAGCCCTTTCATTTGATATGGGGGAGAACCACGTACCTTGAGACAGTTCGTACCTTGGGACATTCTAGTTTTAAACCATTCTCGACCATGCTTTAAGCTGAAAAATCAGTGATAGAACCATTTTTAGGTAGATATCACTTAGTTCAGTTTGAGTGTAGCTACAATAAGAAATTTAGGTGCAAGTGATAAATTTGTATTTTTGAAGTGTCAAAGTAATTTTTAATTCTCAGACATCAAAACCAATTTCTATAAAGGTAAGCAGTTTATTGTTTATATTTATAACTCACATTGTTAAATGCAAGACGAAGCAAGTATTTTCTTTATTCTGAAGTTTCTTAATCTATAATTTTATAATTTATAGTAAGTGATTAGTAACATTCATTAGGTACGTACCTTGAGACATCTGTCAGTTCGTACCTTAAGGAAACCTGGAAGATGTCGTATTCTCACGGATACACCAGAAAAAAATGTAATTGAAATGCAACAACTTGCCAGAAATAACAAAAAAAAAAATAAACACATAAATTCCAAAATAGAAAAATAAAAATAAATTTAAATAAAGATGTTAAATCCTAAGTCTAGTAGTAGTACGAAGCGAAAAAATAATCAGCTTGAGTTTGAAGTTGATTTTTCAGCTTATAGTGTTGCTTAATTATTATAAATAGTATTGTGTTGTTACTGTCCTAAGGTAAATACCGCCCTGTCCCAAAGTACGTGCTATATGCTGTACCTTAGGACAGTTTTTTCTTTTTCTTTTTTAATTCAGAATATTGTTTTTTTTTTTTTTTGAAGTTTGTGTAATGGATTTCGTTTAATAAAAACATATGTTTCGTTCTGTTTAATTGCATTATCGATTTTCCCAAAACTAACTTGTTATACATGCAAAAAACAAAAAGTGTCTCAAGGTACGTGGTTCTCCCCTGTCACGAGAATTTTTTTTTAATTTTCTAATTTGGTCTCCAAAATCGGAAGTAGTTTATTTACGCTATATACGTCCGTGATTAGTTCATCTAACCCCATATATTTACCAAATTCAACTTTTTTCGTCCAGTAGATTCGGAGCAAATAGGCTTTGACAGACAGACACAAGAGTGATCCTATAAGGGCTCCGTTTTTTCCTCGAATGTACGGAACCCTAAAAAAAAGTAAGTTTCATAAATAAATAAAAAAATATAACAAAGAAAGACATTGTATAGGCACTATACAATCGATTAATTTGATACCAGTAAACAACAGAAGCTACCGAATTTCGTTGAATGAGTCAATACCCTAATTCAATATAAACACTAACACGAAAATATGCGCTATTAAAACATCTGGTAGTAATTCACTTTTAAAGCTTTTTGAAATAGCGAAATTTGTCTGTTTATTACGCCTAAAAACGAACACAATTGTTATTTAAACCATGCGTGTTTCAATATTAGTTTTATCTTGCTTCACTTATAAATTTAAATATCTGCAACGAAAACGTTATTTATAACAAAATATGTTTTATAATAATAGCACATATTTTTGATTTACTTATCGCAAGCATGCATACTCCATAGTTACCTTACATTCATATTAATATTTGCATACAAAAAATGTAAAACTGCCACATTTAAACGTTTTGTAATTTTATGGGAAACAGTATGTTAAGATTTTATGATTTTAGATTTATGCAGCAGTATTTTATTATTTTTATGTAAATTCATCGAGAATTACTACAGAAGTGCATTTTTAGAATTTCATAAAAATAAAAAAAATTAATTAATACGAATGAATAAAATCGAACTTTTTTTTAAGTATATATACACACACACTATTAACATCGCCTACCATAGTTAACTTAATTCAATGATTGGACTGTAAATTAACAATTATTAGTTAACATTTTTTTAATTGTTAATTAATCTATAAAAACAGCAAATGACAAAATGATCAACTATTAAGTTAAATAGTTAATAACGCTATAAATAAGAGAAATATGTAAGTTACGGTAAATTTGATGTCGACGTTAAACAACAAAGTTATAACAATATATTTACTATTCATAAATATCACTTTAAAAAAAACTAATTTGCGTATATACCTATATTATGTCGTAGGATAATTGAAAAAATCGGATCTGCGAAAATCCTAGAAAGATTGCAAAAAACCGGATAACTGGAATCCTAGGGTTTTCGCGAAAATCCGATTTTTTTCAATTATCCTACGACATATACATATATACTACGTAAGCAGCAGCCATCTTCTAATGCCGGCGCCAGACATAGCAACAATATTTGAACACTAATTTGAACACTTGTTTTAACTAGGGATGGGGATTATAAATCGATTATTCGAAATAATCACAAAAAGAATATTTTTCCCGATTTTATAGAAGAAAAAAAGTTTTAAAAGAACAATAAAACTTTTTTTCTTCTATAAAATCAGGGAAAATATTCTTTTTTGGACCGATTATCCGATTTTGGGGTAAAAAAATAATCGGTTTTTCGAAATAATCGGAATCGATTGGCAGGAAAACAATCGATTATTTCGAATAATCGATTTATAATCCCCATCCCTAGTTAAAACAAGTATTCAAATATTGTTGCTATGTCTGGCGCCCCGTTAAGGTGATACACTTGCACAGTTGCCAGTTTGACTCAAATTTCGGTATTGCGTAATAAAACTAGAGACGAGAATAACGTGTGGATTACACAGCCGTGCTCAAGCTGTTACAGAAATTGATTAACAAATATCAAAATTCAAAATGTCGAGTGAATCTACCGACGTTTCTATATGCTATGTTCAGGATCGTCTAGAAGTCAATCAAAATTTTAATTGATTATAATAATTACGAACGATGAAGAACATCAAATTAGGGTGCAATATTTCCTTTTCACGGCCCTGGATGTGTTCTATGTAATGATCCGCCTTTGGCTAAGGTTTAATAACACAAGTTTACAGGTGATATAAATACCGGTGTTCTTGGTAATGAATCTGTTTTTATACTTTTAATTACATCGAGTTACAGTTTATGAGAACTCGTATGTGTCGTGGATGAAGTTAAACGAACTCTTAATCGAAATAATGTTAGTCGTATACCTGTCTCTGTCCGCCTCGAGACGTAACCCTAAATGAGAAAAAGAGAGAAAAGTTTTTTTTTAGAAAATATAGGTTATGTGCTCTCTGCAATATAAACTTAATTAAATACGCGAACCTAGTTATAGTAAAAGTCGTCTCGACTCCTTGAGGATTCGATGCTTTATCCGAAATTGAATGAACTTTTAATTATGAATTAATCCCTACAAAAATATAAAAAAGTTCATCATGTTTTTGATTTAGAAGCAATGGGAATTCGAAGATTTATTTGTGATTTTTGTGAAACTTTAAATGGATACAACTTCTAAGCCAAAAAAGATACAGACGTGTGCTCTCTTTCTATTTTGTGACCTTGGAAATAGGTACGATTTTTCCACGTTTTGTATTCTATCTCAGACTGGTCCTGCGTAACATGCATTCTTCTCGTGAGATTCGGCATGATTCAATCGTAATACGAGAACAATCATAAAAAACAAATACAAAGTTATTGCTAAGAAGATATAGCAAGAGACTAATCAACATTTTTTATATAAGCAGAATACTTTACCCACATACTGTGTGACTTCCCTTTTATAAGTACCGAAGCGTAAAAATTAACTACACAGTTTTTATTGTTAAACGATCGTTTCCAAATAATTAATATCGTAATCTTTTCAGATGTATTTTTTAACAGAGACTTTAGTGCTATTTTGTATTTGCATTATGTCTACGGATACTAAATCGATTCGGTTCAGTCCAGAACGGTACAAACAATCAGTTTATTTAGAAAACAAGACTAAACAAAGACCCGCAATACGGTACTTCTTTTATTATGCAGAACAAAAATATACGTCAGCTTAAACAAAACTTTAAAATCAGGGAAACATTAAACTGTTATGTTCAACGGCAATGAAGAACTTAGCTGTTTCTTAATAATATTATTTTTGTGATACCCCCCCCCCCCATAAAACAGCTTATTTTTTTGCCTGAAATGACACATGTAACACTAGTGTTGTAAAGTTGCGTAAAGTAAAATAAACATAGTCGTACCTACTACTCTTTCCATCGTAAATTATAGTCTAGCCGCATGAGAATTGAACGCAGCCTGCAATCAGAACTTACTTTAGACCCGCGGTACACGGACTGCTTCAAGCAGTCGAAACTGAAAACCGGCTGCTTCAAGAATATTTTCTATAGGATACTATATACTATATGGCTACATGGCTACTATATGGCTACTTGAAATAGTAGTTTCGAGTTCGGCTGATTGAAGCAGTCCGTGTACTGTTGACCTTACTCAAAATTGAAGTGTCAAAAATCTTGAAAAGAGCTGATACACTCCGAACAAATTTGTAGTACAATGTAAAAGTTAAAAAGTTAGATAAAACATCGCATGCGTGTAACTTGTCACCTTATTAAATGTGATATTGATTATGCATAATGACTAGCAAAACACGAAGGTGAAAGTATTTCCTACTCACGGTGACGCATTATTTAAATTTGTTAACGAAATAAAGATTCTTCTCACGAAACTGAACGTTAAAAATTCAACAATAGATAGATAAATAATCATACCTGTCTTAATTAGTCTAAAACATTCACTAAATTGTATCGTCTGTCGGAATCTAAGAGCCAATTTCTTAAACTCCGTTTTAATGAGAATAAACTACAGCCAAGCCATTGTACAATACCTTATTTCAGAGAATAAATTGCATATAAACATTATTGCAAATTTCGAACAACACAGATAATAATTATTGTTAACATACTTAACTTTTTCTAACAAACGCAGTCTCTTTTGCATAAATCAGAATCATAAACTACAAATTGACGACTTTTTTATCAGTGTCGTAAACCAACACAACCTCAATTAAAATAAAAACACATAAACCATAAAAACATCCTGTTATACATTGTGACGTTATGCTTCATATTGTGACGTCATATTTTAATAATAAGGTTGTTTCTGGTTAAAGATCGTTATAAATTTTATATATCTACTAGAGGAACACTACTTAAAACGGCGCTTTTATTTACAAATGCAACGGTCAAATATGACATCTGTTACCTGTTGCCTTTTCCGACTTTTCTGACTTTTTTAATTTCATTAAGCTCTTATAATTTTACACCACATTGGCGTCGCTTAAGAACACTATTTTATCTCAATTAATTTTACTGCAAACTTTCCAAGGTTTTATTCAGCATTTACTGGGTTTATACAGGAAATATAAAGCGAGTTTTTAATCGCACAAAAAAATGCAAATACTTATTTATGAGTACAATAAGTTCGTTTGTCTCTTAGGATTAGAATCAAACAGAGCATGCGGAAGAATTAAAAGTTAAAACTTTCAAAAGTAAATTTCAGACAACGTTATCACTCTTTTCTTCAAGTAAACTTATAAATACACCTCTGTAGTCTGTTAGTCTCATTGTACAATAACACGTTAGGGGATTATAAATTATAAAAATTAAAGAAGTGAGCACTGCCACAAAAATACGTTTAAAATATTTTAAAAAAATGAAACAATACTGACCAAGCTATCGGCTGCATCGATATTCATTTTTTCTTCGGCATGTTGATCGATGACTACTGTCCTTGGTTATGCAAAAAAAGTTATTGTTGTTCACACAACAATAACGATATGTCCACACGTCAAAAAACATCACTTTGTTATAATTTATTGAGCACAGTAGTCACTCTAACATAAAGTCTAATCATTTCACATTTTACCGCAGTAATCGAAACAACTTTTTGCATCAAATAGAAACTTTTTTCCAGATATTCTCACGTACTGAACGTCTATCACAGTTCAACGTGACACTTTTTTATTACAAGAAGATATCGCACACGTAATTTCTTTTAGACTTCTTGTAGGTAATACATTTAATGCAAACAAACTTTATTTAATACATTACACTGATTAATATACCATTTTTAAGTAAATATTAGACCAAACAAATAGCAAAATATAAAAAAACAGGCTTATCCCAGTATATGGTATGAAGGAACACAACACAAAATGTCAATAAAATTATTATTTGTTAAAATATAATGTTGAAAATTATTTTCCACAATAGTTTATATTTTTAGTTTAATAAAATTAACACTGTTTGTAAATAAAATTAGTAATTCCAGGAAAAAATCAAAAAATACAACACTTTTGACACGAGACATGCTTTCTCTTGATTTTGACGTCATGCTGGTCAAAGAAAGCATCTACAATGTAAATCAAACCAACATAAAAATAATTTGGAGAAAGATTGTAAATATTTTTTTTTTATTTTTCAAAACCGTTCATTACTTACAGCCGATAAAAAAGAGTTGTATTTTTTATGATTTCTCTAAAATTTATTGATATTTTAAAAGTTTATTTCTAATGTACAACTTGAGTTTAATTGTATTGCATTTCTCAAGTCATTAAACAACGTCAACTTCATATTAGACAACAAAAATGTCTGTGCTTGTTCCTGATATTCCGAGCGCTGGGTTTTCTTTTGAAAACTGCCAAAGGTTTGTTTTATTTCACATTTAGAAAATTATATAAATGGACCATAATAAATTACACAAATTTATTGGTAATTTTGTTGTATTTTGAACAAATTTAACTCAAAATTGCAATGTCATCTGAATACATAACCTAAACATTTCAGAAATGCAATTTTGGAGAGTAAAGGTTTTCCAGTACCGAAAGCTACTAAAACAGGAACTACAATCGTAGGAATTGTTTATAAGGATGGAATTATCTTGGGAGCCGATACTCGAGCTACAGAAGACACAACCGTGTCTGACAAGAATTGTTCCAAAATCCATTACTTGGCAAAAAACATGTAGTAAGTAAATGCATTGACATTTTCCAATATACGAGAAGCTCTTCATTTTATGATATCAAAAAATTAAACGACGTATATGTATAGTTGTTGCGGAGCTGGAACGGCCGCCGATACCGAAATGACAACGCAGATGATTTCGTCTCAACTTGAGTTGCACCGATTGAATACGAACCGCGTCGTTCCTGTATCCACAGCAAAACAAATGTTGAAGCAATATTTGTTCCGCCATCAAGGTTACATTGGTGCTGCTTTAGTTTTGGGAGGAGTCGATATACACGGACCCCATTTGTTCAGCATTTACCCTCACGGTTCTACAGACAAGTTACCGTATACTACAATGGGATCAGGTATTACTGCATTAATTTTAGATTGTGTTTTATTTAAAGTTGCCCTGAAATCTTTAATATCTATCAGGCAACTTTTTGTTACAATAGTCAGTACAAAAAATGCAGAATTTTTATTACTTTCTCATTTTATACAAATTTTTGCGATCAGTAGAGCTGAATAGAAATATCTGGTAATTGTTCAAATATCCAAATGCCTTAAGGCATTTGGATATTTGAACAATTACCAGATATTTCTATTCAGCTCTACTGATCGCAAAAATTTGTATAAAATGAGAAATTTCTAGAAAGAACCTAGGTGGCACAGGATCGAAAAAAGCAAATACTGAGTTATATGAATTGCAAGCTTTTTGCCATCTTCAGAGAATCAATGCTGTCCAATTGTTCAGTATTATTGTAAAAATATGAAATAAAATAAAGTGAAAATCTAACATCACGAATAATAAAAATGTAGTAATTGTTAAAATTATTTTACTAAAATTTTAACAATGACTACATTTTTATTATTCGTGATGTTAGATTTTCACTTTATTTTATTTCATATTTTTACAATAATACTGAACAATTGGACAGTATTGACTCTCTGAAACGTTAGAATAAATGCAATTCACATAACTCAGTATTTGCTTTGTTCGATCCTGTGCCACCTAGGTTCTTCCTAGAAATTTCTCAATTACCTTCAAAGATCATCATCACTCTAAATTTTTTAGAGTTATTTTTTGCATTTGTATGAAATGTCTGCCTGGTAATATTTATTTATGCGAATATAACGTAGTCTGAATTAATTTAGAAATTCAGTTAATTCATTTCTTTCAAACTTCACCTGAAAAGTATGATAAAACGCAAAACCTTCTCAAATGGTTAATCTTAATAAATGGTTGTAATGTGTTTTTACTAGGTTCATTAGCAGCTATGTCTGTGTTTGAATCCCGTTGGAAAACAGACATGACTGAAGAAGAAGGCAAACAACTCGTTCGAGATGCCATTGCGGCTGGTGTATTCAACGATCTAGGATCCGGTTCAAATATCGATCTTTGTGTGATCCGTAAAGGATCGGTTGACTATTTGCGTACGTATGACGAAGCAAACAAGAAAGGAGTGCGTCAAGGATCGTATCGTTATCCCAGAGGAACTACAGCAGTTCTTACAACCAAAACTGCTAACATTGAAATCGAAGAATTAGGTGTTCGAAGAATTGTACCAGAACAGATGGATACTTCCAGTTAAAAACATTTTCTTATGTTAACATTATGTAATTTTCATCTATACAACATATGTTAATAAACAATTTTTTTGGGTATAGATTTAATTATTTTAATTCCCTTAACTCCTTGACAGATTGTACATATCCCTACATGTCACAAAATTTCTTTTACTGTGATAGTTGTACCAGGATTGGTTCAAAATTTCTAAGCAGAGTATGTAATGTGAAAATAAATAACAAGTGAAAATACACTTTTTTGCATCATTTCAGTTTGTGAACACAAATATTACTGGAAATTAGCATATATAATTTTCAAAAACATGCTAGTATTTAAATCTATCTTCGCCAGGGAACTATTAGTCATATGAAATTATAAAATAGCGTGATTATGGGAAATGTTGATCCGAATTTCGAAAAACCAATAACAAAACTGTTTTTGCCAGGCTTGAAAAACTCCCAAGTACAACGTTTCTTAAAAATTATACTGAAAATATGTAAGATTTTTGACGTCATTGATCCCATTTAGGTAGGTATAGTCAGCTGAATAGAATTTAAATAAAATACAAAAAATAAATTTCAGCACGATTGAATAAACAATTTCTTTACGCGCAAAAGTAGATATGGAGACATTTTGGTGTCACACATTAGATCCCTTTTAAGCTTGTGTATAACAAAAAAAACTTTTTTAAAAAAAAATATTAACCTCCTTCAAAAAAATCACTAAAAAGATGAAAATAATGAAATTTTGAGGTCGGAACTAATTTCATTACAAAAACTTTTAATTACATATCTACTTTTATTAAATAGGCGCCGACCTCAAAATTTCATTATTTTCATCTTTTTAGTGATTTTTTTGAAGGAAGTTAATATATTTTTTTAAATTTTTTTTTAATTTTTTACTTTTTAGTGGGGGATTTGATTTCGCATATTTTTGAAGATTTCCCTTGATTTCTCCAGGGTTCCATCATCAGATCCTGACATGATGACCATGGGACCACCTGGGATGTATACCCTTTCAAACAAAAAAAGAATTTTCCAGGTCAGTTCAGGCGTCTTCAAGTAATCGAGGAACATACATAAAAATTATAAAAAAAAAAATTAAGACGAATTGAGAACCTTCTCCTTTTTTTTGAAGTCGGTTAAAAACAACGAGGAGAGTATACGAAAACTGTGTAGATTATAGATAATTTTATACTTAACAGCTTTTTAGTGTATTTGCCATATGGCAACATACACTATTGGCGTCGGTCGGATGGCGGGACCTAGGGGTCGGACCAAAATTTCTCGACGTTTCATAGTCTCCTAAACACTTTGGCACCATTTTTAAAAATGTTTATATATATATATGTGTGTGTGTGTGTGCGGGCAATAACTTTCGAAAGAGTTAATTGATTTCAACTAAATTTGGCCCACGTGTTGAAATCCATCACCGCAAGAAACCTATTTAAAATGGGCCTAATCGGGCCATTTTAAGGGTAGATTTTAGGGGTTGAAAAAAGTTTTTGGGCCCTAAAATACCGAAAAAATTCTCCGAATCGTTTCAAAATTGAAATTTAACCCTCTGGTAGTAATTAAAAAGTGTCCCTAAAATTTTAAAAAAATCGGCCCGACAGGACCGCATTTACAAATTTTATGAAAACATTAGCTTGCAAATAGTGAATTATTTACTGAAAGGTGTATATAATTTGGTATAGAGGTTCGATTGATAATAATATTTCAATTAAGAAAAAAAAATGTTATTTTAAGGGGTGTATTAAGGAGTAAAATTTTTTATTTTGTCTAAAAACCAAGTTCGCATAATAAAGCCACACTGCCTATATTAGCAAATACACTATATTGTCGGCAGGGTTTTGTCACTGCGACCCGGGTTTTTTTTTATGACACGCATAATTATTGTCACGCAGTAATGTAGCCGCTTGGCAATTCGCTGATTCTAAAATACAACGCTAAATAGAAAGTCGCGCATGTGTAGAAAAAAAAGCGATGAGGAGGCCATCTTTAAATAACTGTAATAACTTCAAAATCATATGCTCAGTTGCAACGGTCAGTTCAGTTAATTTGGTCGGTCAATTTTCAAATTTCTTCAGAAAGAGCTTTTTCATATAAAATACGTGTTAAAATGCATAACAAATACATAACTGAAGACTAAAAACTTGTCTAAATGTTATAATGTGCAAAATACGTACTGTACATCAGTTTTGAAAAAATTCTGAAAAATCATAAACCTGAAAGTATTAGCTCACAAATTGAATGTTGATTAATGGAATTTATGTATTTGTTTCGGGATGTGAATAGTATTTTTAAAAAATGTGTAAAAGTAATGATCAGTTTTATAAAAATGAATACAGTGTGAATTTACAAAAAATAGTGTCTAGTGATGGGTTGTTTCGAGAAATAAAGTGTATTTTTAAAAATTGTGTAAATGTGATCAGTTTTCTAAAACTGTACCTATGCAATGTGAATTTAAAAATAATAGTGTCTAGTGATGGAGGTATGCGAATGAAAAATAGTAATTAAAAATTAAAAAATAGTAATTAAAACGGAATATAAATTTGTGATTGAACCTTATCACTTCATTTTTAAGAATACTTGTTTCAAAATTTGTAATTTTTCTCTTCATTTCAATAAGTTAGGATAACACCATTTTTTATGCATTATATGTCTTTAAAAATGCTAATTGGTCATACTGAATGATGAGTAACAAATTGTAAGTCGAGATACAATTTCCAATTTCTCAGTTTTCTGCTACTATTTAAATGTGTATTAAATACAAACATTTTAATTACTAAAGTCTAAAGTCATTCATTCATGCCCATCATTAAGAACAGTGCTTACGACCACAGGATTTCTATGTTATGCTGATGAAGTACGAAGAAATTAATGGTAAGTGACTTGAATCATTTTGTATTTTAAATTCCAAAGGGTCATACGATCGTATAATAATTGAACGGAGATTTCTGCGTTTCCTATCTTCAATCGTTAAAATAAATGTGTCTAGTTATTTAAATTATTATCATCTACACTATTTAAATTTTAATCTTCACAATCTGTACTTCAAACCGTAAAGATATATTTAATGATAATCGTAAATCCGCAATAACATGTTACTAAAAAACGTTGAAGGAACTAGAAAGATATTGGCTTGACCTGGGACGCCAAAAATCGGTCATCTCTGTTTCTTTAAATGTTTTTTTACGAGTTTTTTGAACTTTTGAGTAGCTAAATAAAATAAGGTTTCAATAAATAAATAAAAGATATATTTTTTAAAAATAATATCAAAATCCTGCCACCTTTTACACTTTAAAACATAACCATTAAAAATATAATATCATAAAAATTTATAAATTCAGTCAACAGTGGTTACTTCGTTATAATAAATCAAATTAAAAAAAAAATATATATATATAATATATCTATAAAATATTACTGCAATGATTGTAGATAATATTACTTTTCATTAAATCTAAACATACGTACCTATAGCTTAGAATTATTTTATTAAATAATATTACTATTAATTTAAAAGCTGCATCGGATACAATATTTAACATTTTGAAACCCAAACTTGAGTACTTTATGGCTTAGGAATAAAAAAAATTAACCCAAAAGCAAACAATAATAAACTCACGGCACAGTATTTTTGTGTTATAAGAATAAATACTACCTATTACCTGAACATGATTTTTTCTGCTATCTGACGGTGGCTTTTGAAATACAAGCAAGCCAACTTTTTAAAACTTGTGCTTTTCTTATTAAATAAATCTGAGCTTCAAAATAATTATAATGATATATTTAAACAGATATAAGATAGAAAAAAGTTAATTTGAGATTCAATTACAGAAAAAGAAATCAAAGTCCATATCAGTTTCTATGAATGATAAAATCCCAAGTATCCTTCCATCTGAGATTTAAAATGTCATTAGTTGTTAAGTCATGGATACCGTAACACAACGGTATAAACTTTTTAAATACATAAAAAATATAACCTATCCATATCAATACTGCAAAATTAAATAAGCTTGCAATCGCTTTAAAAACAAGTACATTTTTTATTAAATAATGTACGTGTTCAGATAGCGATGCCAATAATAATACTTTAAATATAAATGCGGGTAAATAATGATGCAAAAATAACGTGCGTTCTAAAAAGAAATATGGAATGTAATGAAATAAATAGCCTGCAAAAAATACATCTCCTAATAACACGAATTGCGTCCAAACTTCTGAGGGCAAATCATAACAGTGCCTTCGACGTCGAAGTAAATAAAAAACTAATAGCGCTCCATAAACAAAAATACTGATTGTGGCTGAATACCATATTATTATGTTTCCGAGTAAATGAACTTGCGCCTAAAAGTAAAAACAATAAAATTAATTAAATACATTGCATATCCATGAAGAGTAGACCTGAACTTCTTTGATGTTATAACTAATTTTAAAAAAATACATTATTAATTTCATAGCAATCTAGAGGATATTTTCCCAGTTGCCCACAAATCCAATCAAGGTCTAATTGGTAATAAACATAGCTCTAGTCATTCAACAACTAACTAGTTCAGTTAAAGAGTGAAAACAAATTGAATATAGGTGATTAGATTACCTATAAGAGGAGATTATATCATGTTAATAAAATAAAAACAATACATTTTAAATGCTTACATTGCTTTCAGTTGATACCCAGTACGCAATCCCTCTTGTCATGAAGGGCCACTCACTTGGCTCACTGCTATACATGTGAGCCTGTTCAATGCTTGTACTCGAACCCGATGAAATAAGCATTTTATATTGCAATTCAAACAGTTTCGCCCAAAATGACAACTTAGTCGCAGCTGTAGGTATCATTTCAGCGTTTACCAATTGTCTTTCGCGTTCTTTTTGATCTTCAGCTAAAAATAAACTATAATTTTAATATTTTCTTATAACCATACAATGAACTAACGTTGCAAAGAGTATTAACTGTTATGCATACTTGAGAGCAGCACAGAAAAGAAATTATATTACACTAACTTTTACTTCGTTCATGTGATTTTTCCGGTAGATTTAATCAAGCTAACCCTATATTAAACAAAATGCAACCGGGTAAAAACTATTCAATGTAAGTTTAGGTGCTTGATTCAACTGATATCAGTGGAAAATCGAGAAACAAAAATTCTGGAAACGCGTTCTTCTGTCTAAGTATAAAAGATATAAAAAAAAAGTACGCTGTAAAACGTAATTACAGAGATATGTTCCGTTACGATTTTATTTATTTGCACTGATTAATTTTTTGGGAATCAGCATACGCCATAGCTATGATTGTTCTGACTACAACAAATCACTCCCTCTCTTGTTTATCTGCCATCTATTAGCGAGCTTACTAACTCGTCTGTACTAGTACCGCGGTTGAATTTAATTTTTCTTACCCTCATCATTATTTTCATCATGCATTTTTCCTTACACCGTCCACCAGAATAACGCCTACCTGCCGCAAGAAGTTTCACTTCAAAATAACAAAGTACTCTTACTTTTTGTGTACCGATGCTCCTCAACGTTCCAAATAGTGTCATCTTGATTAATAATTTTATCTGTGACAACTTCGTGTTGATTGAAGCCCCAATCAGGTAATTGTCTACCGCTATATCTTAAAGCTTGGCTCGAATTAACATGAATCAATCGAACATGTGACTGGATCGTATGCCAGATATCTCCGTGTTGCTCGCGATTTACTATATCGACTTTCCACAAATTTTGAGCGGGCATCGATACATTATAATCGATATAACACGACACTTCTTGGCATTGCGGTGACATTGGACTCGCTACATCATGTGAATTTAAAGCTCTACTGGTTATTCCGTGAACGAGCTGTACAATATCGCCATGTTTAATAGCGTCTACGCCATCACTGACTACAAGATCGTTTTTGTCCGGCCGTTTAACAATCCACCAATTGTTGACGTCTTTAAATGAATAACATGTAACCTGCTGTTGATGACTCGAACCGCGTTTGTCAGGATATCGAACAGGATAAACGTGGGGATGCGAATGAAGCCAACAGGTGCGACCATGAGTATGTCTAAAAATCAAAAATTAAAAATGAAGATTATAATATACTAAATCAGTGGCGGATCTAGGATCCAGGTCTGGGGGGGGCTCGAGAGTTAAAATCTCGAAAGTCCAGTTGAGTTGATTTATTGCAACTACTCATTGAAAGTTTTCAGTGCAAAATTTTTTCTTCGGTAAAAATGTGCCTTTGAGACTGGAAAACTCCTTTTGGGGATAAAGTATTCTTGTCTTGTTCGGGGAAAAATTTATCCTGGGATTTCTAGAAATGAATTTTTTTTACTGTGGCTCTGGATCCGCCACTGTACTAAATGCAGTTTTGCTGACCACCTGGACAAAATTTATGCAGTTCGCGCGGTACCATATGGTATTTCCCACTAGCCAGCTGGAAAACTTTCCTGAAAAAAGTACGCTTTGAAATTATACATCAAGTTCCGACTCAGCACGTTTGCGCTCCGCCTTGGCATTGCAGGAGCACTTATTGACAGTGTAATCAGAAAACTGTATTTTATTATCTGGCATAAAACTCTTCTACATTTACCTTAAAGTAATTTGTGAACCATGGCTGATGATTAGTGGTTGTCCTTTAGTGATTGAAGCAAGGCCACCTTCTAATGAAGCCTGAAATGCACTTGTCATAACACTATCATGAGGTCCAGCCCTATTTAAAATCTCTAAGTGAACATAAAATACGCCTAGATATACAGCTACAGGTATCATCACTATGATTAACGACATAACGATAGATCTCAATAAGAGTGAAAAATCTGAATATTTTGGACAGCCTAACATTTTCCAAAAATCTCTAACCAATATTGCCAACCCTAAACAGCACGAAAAAAATCCAACATATTTCACGCAAAGAGCACATGTTAACGAAATACATGCAAAGATGAGCCACAAAAACCACGGCACACTGTATGGCTGATCGTGGTGTTTACGGAACTTAAGAATACATAATATACCGAATACTGAAAACAATATTAACATGGGCTCCATCAAAATAAACCTCGATTGTGTTAATAACGCATTATCACACAAGATTAACAATCCTGCTAAAACGGCTGTGGATTGTTTTAAACCAGCTTCGAGTAATAAATGATATATAGTTGGCACCAGAAGACTTCCACACAATGCAGGCACAAAACGCAAAGTGAATAAAGGCACATTTGATGTATAAGGACTTCCGATTCGAGTAAATTTGAAATTTCCATCGAAACCGGCTATATATGCAGCAGCTGCAATCAACTGCTTTCCCAAAGGTGGATGAGAATCAAAGAAAAATGTGCGTTTCATGTACAAAGAAACGTACTTTCCGTAATGGAGTTCATCGAATCTAAAATAAATAATACATGTTAATCGTTTACAAACAAACAGATTATTCCAGAACTATGTGGTTCATGTATAACTTTATTCACATTGGTGGTTAATGGCTATTGGTTAATTGGTCAAATTAAACTGACAGCAAACATGTCTTTATGGCCTACAGGTCTACTTTGTTTTGCCACTTTTAATACTGACTCAATCTACCACAGTAGAAGGCTCCTGCCCTTCTAAACTACTGACTGCCTGGTCATCGATGAGAGCAGAAGCGTAGCGTGCCTTGGCGGGACCCCGTACAAAAATTTGTTTGGGGGCCCTTCCCCCGTTGAAGTAAATGACTTAAACGGGGAAATCCTGCAGCCCGCGATAACCGATGTAGGGTGTTGCCAACTTTTGAACGCACGCTTTACGCGGGAAAAAAGAAATTGCTTTTTTTGACTTTTGTCATTTCTGAAATAAAAATAAAAACTGGGAAGTTCTTATTAAATTTTGCCTACGCACGTTGGGGGCCCCCTTGGTCCGGGGGCCCCATATAATTGATACGGCAGATACGGCGGTAGCTACGCCCCTGGATGAGAGTATATAAAGAAAAGTTAGGAAGTAATTGAAAAAATAGGACAAGGGCGAGTGAACAAATGCAAGGAATACTTGCGCTTAATTAACTAAGCATTTGAAAAATATTTTTATTGCCAAATATACGTACACTATATGATTTGGCTCTCGGATTCGATATATCCTCAATAGAAATGCACCAATAAATAAGCTAATCGAGATCAGGTCTAGTTCCACATTAATTTTAAATAGTTTTTTGTCGAGATTACTTTGTACTCTTTTACTATTTAGGTCTGACTTAGTTTGTGGACACGTATCGTCATTTTTTACCACAGGGGGTGAATCTTCCCCATCGCCTTTTTCACGTTTTTCGGTAACTGAACCGAACTCACTAATTTTATTACGTTTAGAATTTTTCGAAGGATTTTTACGATTCCTAATTTCTGACGTCCCACTATCCATTGTAATTTAATAATTTATTATTTACACATACATAATACTGTTCTTAATAGAAATTAATACCTATAGGTTAAGTACATATTTGTTGTGACGTGACAGCTGGAAACGTCACAGCTGTCATGAAGGCATAGAGAAGGGAGGTTTTCAATATTAGAAAGTGGGGTTACAAAAAGGTGCATTTCTGCAACAAATTAGGTAGCTTTAATCAAGTGAACGTTTGAAATATTGCGGGAATATTTTAAGCTTTATTTTTCAAAATAAGTAAAAAAATGGATAAAGAACAAGTGTCATGTCCGGTCTGTGAGAAAAAATTCGCAAGTTCTCTCATAGAAAAACATGTTAATAGGTGTTTATTTCTATCAGAATCTTCAGCAACTGAAGATATGAAAAGAGCTTCATCAAGTGGAATAAATTCTCCAAGTGCTAAAAAAATAAAGCAAGAATTGGATGATATTGAAGTTGTTGAAAAACAATCAAAAAATAAAAATCAAGTAAGTGACATTTTTTCGCGGGAACTCTATCATGAAAATTTAAAAAAGTTTTTATAGTAGATAATGAATTTATAATAAAAAAGAAAAACATTTAAAATCCTCAAAACTATCATTTCAATATCAAAGGTTTTTTTATTGCAGGCTAAAAATGGACAGAAATCGGGAGCGCAAGTTGTGAAAAATTCAGTGCCATTAGCTGAAAAAGTTCGTCCTACAAATTTTTCAGAATTTGTGGGGCAGGAACACATTATGGGAAGCGGTAAAATATTAAGATCCCTTCTAGAAAAGCAAGAAGTTCCAAGTATGATACTCTGGGGACCCCCTGGTTGTGGGAAGGTAAGTTATTTTTATGAATGACACAGAAAGCACGTTTTTATGTTGACAAAAAATGTTTTTAGACCACATTAGCTGGGATCATAGCAAAAAGCTGTCGCACAAATTCTCAAAACATTCGTTTCGTTAAATTATCGGCCACAATGTCCGGTGTTAATGACATCAAAGAAGCAGTGACGGCAGCCAAAAACGAACAAAAATTTCAGAAGAAGACAATATTATTTATGGATGAAATACATCGTTTCAATAAACTACAACAAGATATTTTTTTACCTCACGTAGAAAGCGGTGTCCTTACTTTAATAGGTGCTACAACTGAGAACCCGTCATTTAGTTTAAATTCAGCACTTTTAAGTCGGTGTCGAGTTATCGTATTAGAAAAATTAAAAACCGAAGATATTATAAAAATTCTAACTAGAGCGTTATTAAATTACGATGCGATGTGTGTCGACCCGCAATCGATTGATATCCAATCAAATCAGACAGCAAAGTAAGTCAGGCTTTTTTTGTTGATGTTTATATACAGTACCTTCAGAATAAGTTTGCTCTCAATCGATTGATTTTCTACGGAATAACAAGTTGAGAAAGTACTGTAATACCCATTACATTGGTAGGTCATACTCCAACCTTTCTGTCTCTCATATTTTACACGCTCATATAATACGTTAGTGTTAAATATATTATATTCAAACTAATTAGGAAGCTTTTGTAAGAATGCTTATTCGCTAACAAAGAGTAATTTCGATTCCAAATCCTCGTTCTTAGAAAAAATTGACTGTAATTGGGAACATATTATATGAAACACCATTCAATTGTTCACAAGTGTAAAAAAAACCCGGGTCGCAGTGCCAAAACCCTGCCGATAATATAGTGTATTTGCTAATACAGGCCTTGTGACTTTATTATGTGAACTTAAGGTGACTGTAGAGCAAAATAAAAAATTTGATTCCTTAATACACCCCTTAAAATTACATTTTTTTCTTAACTACATTATTATTGTCGATCGAACGTCACACCAAAATTAAAAACACCTTTCAGTAAATAAATCACTATTTGCATACTAGTGTTTTCAGAAAATTTGTAAATTCGGTCCTATCAGACCGATCTTAATAAAATTTTAGGAACACTTTTTGCTTACTACCAGAGGGTTAAATTTCAATTTTGAAACGATTCGGAGAATTTTTTCGGTATTTTGGGGCCCAAAAACATTTTTCAACCCCCAAAAACTACCCTTAAAATAGTCCGATTGGACCCATTTTAAATAGGGTTCTTGCGGTGGTCGATTCCAACATGTGGGCAAAATTTCGTTAAAATCAATTAACTCTTTCGAAAGTTATAGCGCACACACACACACACACACACACACACATATATATATATATATATATATATATATATATATATATATATATATATACATATATATATAAACATTTTTTAAAATGGTGCTAAAGTGTTTAGGAGGTTATGAAACGTCGAGAAATTTTCGTCCGACCTCTAGGTCCCGCCATCCGACCGACGCCAATAGTGTATGTTGCCATATGGCAAATACACTAATAAAATTATTGTGTGTTTTAGAACAATTATCGAGACAGCAGCTGTAACGTGGCTAGCAGAAATGTGTGATGGTGACGCTAGAATAGCTTTAAACACACTTCAGCTTGCTTTTCAATCTCAGGAAACAAATGACGATCAAGCTAATTTAATAACTTTAGGTGATATCAAGGAAAATTTAAAGGTATTTCGTTTACCCTCTTCGAAACTTTGTCGCAATAACATAACTTCAAAATTTAGAGACAATAGATGAACCCTGTTTTAAATTACATAGCTTCAGTCTTCAGTGCAATGAAAATTGGTTGCATAAATAGGTGAGATACCTAAAAAAAGTCTCCAAGTTTTCAAAAATGTAGCTAAGCTATTGATTGTTATAATTTTTAAATTGAATTTTAAAAATACTATTTTTTTTCAATAGAAATCACATTTATTATATGACAAAAAAGGAGATCAACATTACGATATGATATCGGCCGTACATAAATCAATCAGAGCTTCCGATGATAACGCGACGTTGTATTGGGTAAACAGAATCTTATTAGGTGGAGAGGATCCATTATACGTGGCAAGAAGACTCGTGCGTGCTGCTAGTGAAGATATTGGTAATGAAGAATAAAGTTCAGATAATAATATCTCTAACCCTTTATTTATGGTAAGCGACATATGTTGCTAAAGCATACTAGAAATGACGGGTTAGAAAAGCTTGCTATCCGGTCTCTAAACTGAATAAGACAATCTGTATATTAAGAGACCAAAGCTGAGAATTCACCGATTTTGATCAATTGTTTGAGTGAACCAAACCCCTAAATGAACATTTGCATCATTCAATCCCATAGATTGTAAGTTCTAAAATATTAAATTTTGAAAATGTAACCCACACTAAAATATATTATATTTGCTTTTCGATGTAATGACTATTAGTTCATTTAAAGTGATCAATTTCACTTTTCAAGATATAGTACCACTAAAGATAAAAGTCTTATAAAGCATATTTTTATCATGGGGTTTAATTTCACCTCAAAACAAATTGTTCAAAAATGGCTATAACTCTGGTTGAAATTGTCTTTTTTCGCATATAATTTAATTTCTTGTATTTTAATAAAATACAAGAAATTAAGTAATGTGTATAAAATTTTTATAAACATTACTTAAATTCAGGCTTAGCTGATCCCAGCGCGTTAGCACTAGCCGTATCAACAATGCAGGGCTGCCAACTGATCGGAATGCCTGAATGCGACGTATTACTATGCCAGTGCGCTGTATATTTAGCAAGAGCTCCGAAATCACGAGAAATTGAGAATGCGAAAAGTAAATGTAAAGAAATAATCAATAATTGCAAAGGCCCTCAACCATCTGTTCCATTACATTTAAGAAATGCACCAACCAAACTTATGAGACAATTAGGTAAAGTTCTGTTTATTTTATTTAACAATGTTAGATTTGTCAAAAATAACTTTACAAGATCATATAACTGCTATTGCAGGTTATGGAAAGGGCTACAACATGAGACAAAAAGAAGAATCAAATTTAACATACATGCCAGAGGGTTTAGAAAACATGAATTTTTTTTGTTAGTTATACTTTAAAAATAGATTTTGTTTATTTCTGTAAAATATAAATTTTGCTGTATGTTTTATTTGAGAAATATATTTTTTGAAGTGCTGTAACTGGTAATTACATGAATGTTGAAATCGAAAAACAACATTCGCAATATGTTTTGCCGCGGTCCGTGTTATTCCATAAAAATATTAAATAAATTCCTTCACTATGCTTTAGTGCATATTAATCACTAGCGACCCTGGTCCCGCTTAGCTGGGATGCAATTAAATATATAAATAAGCAGTTTATTCTGATATTTCCTTCACCCAAATTTAATTATTAATTGTTATGCTGTAGTGAACTTTCTTATAAAATAGCCGCTACCCGCGGCTCCTCAAATTTGACATTTCGAGTTCTTTCGGACTGTTTATTTTTTTAAAGTGTTATCGGAAATGACTTTCGGGAAATTCCAAAGGTAGTACAACACATAAAATGGAAATTGGAAAACAAAAGAAGAAAATACAGTACACAAATTAAATATTATTTTATTACGTTCTGTAATATACAGAATATTCTGTCCACATTCTAACATTTAATATTACATACTTACTGATTAGGTCAAATTAACACTCCTTACTTAATCAATGAGCACATAATAAAATGACAAATCAATATCTAATAATTTCGCTACCTACTTAAAACCTAACCTATTTATTTTATGAGCTACAATTTCAAAAAACATTTAATTGTTCAAATAGGTTCGTAAAATATAATTTTTTTCAACTGCAGTGCAATTTCACAAAAACGATTACACTTCGTGTATTTTTTAATATATTTACAAGTTCTTATTTTTATCAAACTTATTGTAAATAGATCCGTGATTCTGATATCTAACAGGCCAATATAAAAAAGATGAAAACTATAAAAATTAAACTAATTATTTCCGCAATTTCAGAAATTATTACAACTCCAAAGATTATTAATTTAAAATAATTTAAGTATTTTGAACAATTTTTTCTGATTGCTTTTCTTCTATATAAATTTATTTCACCGAAGGTTTACAATTTTTTAGTACAAAAAACATCACAATTTTGTAGAACCTTTTCAAAATTATAAATAAATAAATTGTATAACGGCACCAAAATAAATAATTCAAACTAATAGATTCATTCTGTATAAAAGTTCTATCCAGTAATGTCAATAATTTGCCAATCTTTTCCAACGTGTGTATTATGACAATTTTTCATACAGAAAGTTTTTGAATACACAAAACAATCATGCTCAATAATCTGAGTACCTATTTGTTATGTGAACTGTAAAGAAATCAAGTCATATTTAATTTTACAAAAAAGAAAACAATCCCATGTTCTGCAAACTCGGTCTTTTGGTCTCGCGACCTTTAGGTCACTGCACATTTCGCGAATTAAATTGGATTTTGTAATATTGAATCTCTTTTGGCAGACATTACGGACTCAAGTGTAGAAATACTGTCAATTTTTATAAGAATCGATATTTACATTTACAAAAGTTCTCTTTTACGGAAAAACAAGCCAGTTTCCCCAATGAATAGGAAAAAGGATTTTCAACACATGAATTTTTACATTACGAATGGGTTTCATGGAATGAATTACGTTCACAAGCGGAGGAATAAATATAGTTTGTTCATGTTTATTTAATCATTCAAGTCACAGACAACTTCGAATTACAAACATATCCAGATTAAAAGCTTGAAAGTTCATCAAACGAACTGCAATGTAGTTACAGATGACCAGCATTTTTCAAAATTTACCAAAACACTTTCTGTATTCAATCAAGATCCACGTCACATTGAAAACGAAAGTGATAAAAAGCCACATAACAATACTGTGTGCTCAACAAACTAATTAATATTTAAAACAGTGTAGTTTTTGAACATGCAGGGCCGAATTTACACATACATTTGACGACACAAAAATAAAAACATGTCACATGATTAAATCATACATTTTGAAATTAAATAGACGTAAATTTCCAAATAAGAAGGGTTAAAGAAGGGTTTAAACAATATTGCAAGACAGAAGAAATGGGATTTCCAGAAGGTTCACCAATGACCACACTGTCCTCATTCTAACGATAGCTTGTTGAACACACACATTATAATACAGAGAGATGGCACTAATATATTCTCAATTTACCTCTCTCTCAACTTAAAATTTTTTATGAAAAATATTTACATTGAATTATATATTCTTTTGGATGATAAAATAATGGAAATTAATCATAGTCATATTGAACTAAAAAAAAAAAAAAAAATGATATAATATAGTATAAAAACTATACAATTAAAAATTCTAGTTTACAATTTCAAAATTCTCACTCTGAACACATTAACGCCCGCTCTCTAAAAAATTAATTGTAGCTTCTACACACAGTCAAAAAATTAGAAAATATAATCAGGACCGGCCATATCGATGGCCCAACGGAACTTATCTCTTTGTGTTTTGTTGTAAATTTTCTCGATGGGAACGTCGTTTTTCTTACACCTACAAATAAAATACATAACCTCAAAACGCTAGTCTTAATAGCCATAACGACGAATTAATCCAGCTTTACTAGGATTAGAGCACAAAATTACAAAACAATTATTACTTACCAAGCAACCGATATCCTGGGATCCAAATAATTCAACTTAGAAGTACCGAGAGCAATGGTTTTGTTCTCATCTCTGTCAGTTTCTTGAACTTCCAATTTTCTCAGTTGTTCGTTCATCCTTTCCAACATTTTCTTCTTCTTTTCATAAAGCACTTTTTCCTTGACACTGCCTCGCTTAGCCGCTTTCTGTGCATCTTTCACTTGACTTTCTGCGTCAGCAATCTGTTCTCTTTTCTGTTCAATTTTCTCTTTTAATTTCTCCATAGATTTTTCGTGACCTTTCGGGACACTGCGCTGATGGTTACACAAAATAGCGACGGCGCGATTCGCACGATTGTACGATAATATTTTTTCAGCCAATGAATCGTCTGGATTTGTCAGTTTGTCCAACTGGTCTTGTAAGGTTATGGAAGCATTGTAAGTACGGAAAACTTTTGCCGTTAATCCTAAAAAAGACGTTTGTAAATTACTTGGTTAGCTTTAACACACTCGAGTCCTATCACCAAAATGATGCGATTTTTAATGTAAGGATATTGTTATAATGAGTTCATGTTTTTTTTTTATATATGTAAAGAATAAAAATATATGATACTCACCATCCATAAGTTCCGTTAAATGTTTGTTCAAAACGCTTGTGTTTAATCTATCGAACAAATCATCGGACGGCGCCTTGTTTTCCATAAACAACTGCAAATTTTTGAAAACTCTCTTTTCGACCGGCACTTCATTGTAATAACGAATCGAATCTTTACCGAGGAAATCGAACACGACGACATATTCTTTTCCGTCTTTTTCTTCGTGCAGTTCGATATGTTCGACTCGCAATGAACAGCAACCCACCGTATCGGCTTGATCTTCATCTTTTTCATTACCAGCTCTGAGAGCTAATCTATCGATGAAATACATTGCCACTGCACGTTGGCGAATTCGCATTTCTTTTGATTTCCAATCTTCGCGGTAATCTCTGTAATAAAATGAACGTTAATAAAACCGAAAACAATAATATATAACTGCTGTGTTCATTCTTACTTTCGAATTTTTTCAATCGATTTGTGCAATCTTCTCGCGGTCTCATATTTCTGCCAATCTTTTTCACCTTTCAGTTTTGAACTGGGATTCAACATGACATACTTGACTTGATTTTGCACATTTTCCGTCCAACTGGCAAGCCATGTAACATTTGGATCGTGTCTCACTTCTCTCCACTTGTGACCGTCGGGAGGCACGGGTATTTTTGAATCCTTTGAGCAGTTAATCAAAACGTCTTCAGGCATAACACGTCTCTTCAACATGCCCATTTTAGGATGTTCGCCGCGACCTCTGAACAAGCCGGGAGGTTCAATTCTGAAGTTACCAATTTTCTCCTTATGTCCATCGATCGTGCAAAAACCGTATTCTTCTTGAATGGCCGCGTTCTTTTTTTTAAGTTCTTCCTTTTCTTCTTTTGTGCGGTTTCGATTTTTCTCTGATAAATCCATGAAATATGCATGCATTGGTTTAAAATTGCATTTTTTCAGATCAGTTATTTTTGCCTTCTCTTTTTCGGTCATGCATTTGCGCCAGTCTTTGAAGAAATTGTTATTGAACGCCTCTTTTGTAGTATAATCATGATCCAACATTCTTGCATAAAAACCGGCCACTTCTTCTGCATCTTGCGACAACTTCATTTCTTTACCATCATAAAAGAATTTTACACTGCTCGGTAACGGTTCATAAGGCGGAGCAAACACTGGACCTTTATGTTCTAGGAAATGCCATTTTGTGCCATCGTCCTTCTTTTCTTCCTCCCACCTAAATTGTTGAAATATTAATATTTAAATTTGCCTCTCTTTGAGCATTAAAATTATTATTGACAGATACAACTGATAACATACAAACAAACCTAAGGACATTAATTTTGGTCTTGCAATACAGTTTCCAGTCTGTGCTTTTACTATTTTTTAACTTAGGCACAATGCCACTCCTTAACCTAACACTGTTTTGAAAAACTGGCAAATACGAACCGCTCACATATTTGATTCTAACAATGGTCCCCCACTTCGTCCATAAAACTCTAATATTCATAACCAATTTAATTTACAATAGTAGAACAATTTTGACAACTACATATCATAAAAAAATCCGCTTTTCAGCCATTACGTAACTTGCCACAAAAGTGGATTTTTTAAATTCTGCCATCTATAGTATTGTGTCAATACCATAATATCAGTGGCTCCAAAACTTTACTGATGACTAATCCTTTCTTGACTTGCGCACAGATTTGTACTTAATGGATTGCGAATGGCGGCCATTGTAACACGGATCTGAGCGTCATGTTGACATTAATTAACGGGTGTCCTTTTATTTGTTAAAACGCCTAAAAATCCGCCCTTCCTTATGACGTCTTTCAGCCGTTCTGTCGCCTTTTACGGTGCTTCAAGCGTTATATGTGGACTATTCGTCTATCCACAACCCATTAATTAGAAATCAGTGGATTTGTTTAAATTTTACGTAAAATCTATATGCACACTAAATAAATAGTTACCTGGTAACTTACTTTGTTGTAATACAGACTCTTTCATTACAACAAAATAGTTGCTAGATAACTACGTCTTAATGTGCACGTAGATTTGGTTTTTACTATAGACCAGGTAAAACAAAATCCAATCGCAATGAATTGAAGACCCCAAATGGAACAGTTGCACCACTAAATCATAAACTTACCACTTCCATACTTCTGCTTCTTCCTCTTGCTTCTTTTTTCTCTTTTTAGGGCTTGTGTCAGACGTATTTTCTTCCTTGATCTCACGCTTGATTTCTTTCTTTACTTCTTTTTTAATTTCCTGCTTCACAGCTTTCTTTTTCTTTTTGGGCTTTTCCTCATATTCTTCGTCTTCATTTTCTGAAGAAAAAGCCTTTTTCTTCGCTTTCTTTTCTTTCTTTTCCTTTTTCACTTTCTTTCTGGCTACTAAAGGTACATCGTCGTCATCATCTTCAGACTCAAATTTACGCTTATTGCCCGGAGACTTTTTTCTGCTGGCCTATTTTTAAATATATGTACTTTTAATCAAAAAGATAAACGAATAGAACATAACTAATGCATGAAAAAATCAAGTACACAAAAATATTTTCAAATACACCAAAGTTGATATCGTTGCCTAGAATGTATTTCCAGTTTCACGAATTTAAAAATGCTATTTTTTTAAACACAAATATTTAAAGCTATAAGATCCACATTTTTTATAAGTTGCAAATAATTTCTAATATGAATAAAATAATAATTTTATAGACAAAAAATAACTAAGTACATTCGAGCGCAAATTATATTGCTTGTTTCAAAACAACTAATTTCATGTTTGTAAATTTTGGTTCCCCTGCGGCCTAGGCTATAAGCGCTTTCCTTTTAAAATTTTAAATTAAATTAAATTTTCTGTCCCTAAAATGTGCTTAATTCGCCCCTGGTACTCGTGAAGAAACGATTATTTATATTTTCTAAAGTCACAATCAACCCGTAACAATGTAACAGATAAAAAATTATATGCATCCTAAAATCCTCAATTTTTTTTGAAATTAGTAAGGTTTTAGAGTCACGCCGAAAATTTCCTATTACTGCTGTTCATATCCTGATTTTCCTTAAGCATTTATAATAAACCCACAAAATAAATTTCTATTCTATTCTAAACGAACTTGTTAATACTAACCTTACTGGACTCTTTAATTTATAGTATTTTGGACACAATTTTCTATAAGTGTCTTACATTAAACCAATTAATGTACTTTCTAAGTTTAAACATGCTTTGGTTTAAGCTTATACACAGTTCAGACTAGAGTGAGTTAAAGAAAAACTATTGAATACATTCAATTATTTCGTTGGAATATGACAAAAACTTAACGCAACATTCATTTCTTGTATAAATAGCAACACTATGAAGATTTCAATAACATACACCAACCATGCATCACACCATCAAAAATAAAAAAACTGACTTTTGAAACACTAAAACATTACTTTCATTTAATCTAGATTTTTTGCTGATTTTTATTTTCATCAGTTTATATACTATAATTAATGTTTCAAAAGCCAGTTTATTCATCTCAAGACCACATACCACTCTATTCCTTGCACCAAAATTGAATCTCTGAAAATATTCAATTTCAAATAGTTTTCATCGAACAAAGACACAAAATGAACAAATAATCTATGTAACCCTACAATGTCACTCGAAAAAAAACTAAACGATTAACAAAACTGTATCATTATAACCACTCCAACAACTCATTTAAAATACAAATCCCCCAACTTTGCCGCTTTCACAAATCAACGGATTTCAGTCAAGCAAATAAACATGTATTTTTCTTGATTGCAATAATACGCTTATACTTTTAATCTTGTGGCATTTTTCTATTAGATTAAAATAGATACTATTTCTAGCTTGATAGAATTATCGCTCTTAAACAATACACTTGCATGTGTCCTTCAATTGTTACTAAAGATTTAAGTAGCAATTAGCAAGGAAGATTTTAAAATTTTGTTCAACGATAATTTTTTTAATATTTCAAAAATAAAGCCAGCCTTACCAAAGGTACTTCGTCATCACTCCCAGTTTCAACTTCCATTTTGAGAGAAACTTCGGAAATTCTTCCATCCTGCTCCTGATCATTGCTAATTTCTAATTCAGGTTCTGATTTAAAAGTAGACAGATTGTAATCACAACTACTGGTTGCTGATACATTGGGACCTAAGTCCAAGCCGTCGTCTTGTGATGCTAATGGATCCTGCTGTTATTAAGAAACAAAAAACAAAATAGGTAACATTTTTTTTAATTAATGTACAGAAATAAAAAAAAAAAAATAAAAACTATATTAATGAAGCTGACCTCTTCCTTAATTTCTTGTTTGATATCGTCTTTATAATCTTCTTTAGCAGGAATTATAACTTCATTAGGATATTTGTCTCTTTTCCGTTCTGAATCATCGGATGATTTATGTTTATCTGATGAAGATTTTTCACTTTTATGAGACCTTTCACGATCTTTTTCCTTATCTTTGCGATCTTTGTCTTTAGAGCTGCTTGATGAATGATGTTTACTACTGGAACTATGCCGGTCTTTATCTTTCGATGAACTATGTTTATCCTTTTCTTTATCCTTCGAAGAGGAACTGCTGCTATGCTTATGCTTATCTCTATCACTTCGCTCTTTATCTTTATCCCTCTCCTTTTCTTTGTCGCGACTGCTCGATGACTTGTGTTCCCTGTCCTTATCTTTTGAAGAACTGCTGCTTTTATGATCTTTCGATGACGAATGATGTTTATCCTTGTCTTTGTGCTTATCGCTTCGATCTTTATCCTTATCTCTCTCTTTATCGCGACTTGAGGATTTGTGTTCTTTCGAACTAGAGTGGTCTTTGTCCTTTGAGCTGCTGGACGATTTTTCTTTATTTTTATCCTGAAACAGTTTTCACCAATAATTTCTGAGCATTTCACGGCATTGAAATTTCACGGGCGTTAAAAATGTTTTAACAGAAAAAATACATTTTCCGAAACACAGCCCATAGACAGGATTGTGTTTAGCATTTTAAACTTCAATTTTCATATAACCTTTTATTTTTTGCAAATTCCATAGACTATGTACGCAGAAATGTTGGCAATTGTATAATTATGGTCAATATCATAGCACTTAAGTAGGTACCAATATAAATCAAGGTTATTATGATACTTGATGACCAGGACGCTTTAATAATCACCAAATTTGGATAAAACAATTCTTGGCATAAGTCTTACAGTTCAATATAGGGAAACCATGCTGTTCTCCACTTGAGAGTTGATAAATTATGTTTAAATAGTATAATTAAATAATTTAGTTAGTACAGCAAAGCCGGTAGATTTGTATTCAAACAACTCACCTTATCTTTGGAACTAGAACTGTGTCTGTCTTTATCCTTGCTTGATGATTTGTGATCTTTTTTGTGGTCTCCTCTGTCCCTTTCTTTATCCCTGTCCTTACTTCTGTGTTTGTCCTTATGGTCCGATTTGTGACTTTTGTGATGCTTGTCTGAACTATACCCATTACTAACACCATTCATATGTTCATTGAGCCCAGATGACTCTTTTGATTTTTTGTCCTGTTTTAACACAAAATAGCACGTTTTTTTAAAAAAAAGGTAAAATATGTTACATAAATTAGATTTTTTAAAATTAAAATTTTATATTTTAAAAACGTCTAAAACGCAAAGAAAAACAAAAAAATCGACAATTTTCAACATTTTAATAATTTCATATGATGCTCGTGTAGTTAGCATGATACGTGGGACTTTGTCGTTTTGTCGCCATTTTCTGACTTAGAAAAATTTTGATGAAGATAGTTATAACACCAAGATACAAACAGAATATTTGCTATACCAAAGAAAGAAAATCTTAAATATTTACTTACCGCATCTGATTCCTGACTATTATTCTGAATTTCGACGTCCATGATAGATTATTATTAGAAACTTCTCTCTGACAACGCGTTGGAAATTGGAATAAATGAAACGAGAAACACACAGTCTGGTCTAGAGATTTCAGATACAAAGTGCCTATTTCATGCTACAGCGCATGCGTCATCTATTGATGCTAATTTTTATGTAGACTTCCAAAAGCATTTTATAAATACAGTTTGTTGCACATTAAATAATTAACCTCGCTAATTTCACTAAAAAATACGGCATTTTATAATTTCACGGTTTATTATTTACAAGCGTAGTTTTAAATACTTTAAAAGATAAACCGCCAGAACACCGGTCTCTGACAGGTCTCCGACCGAAACCCGCTTGAGCCCTTTCTCTCTCTGTCTCTTCAGATCTATTGTTTGTTGTCTCAAGTTCTTCTACCTGCCGCCATTAAATACCAATGTTATAAAATAAAAATCCGCTTAATAAATGAACGTAATTTTCTGAAATAAATAATAGGTCAACGCACTTTGGTGCATAAAATCATGTATTTTTTCATAAAAAATAACGCTTTGAAAATTCTGCTAAGCAAAAAAATATTTTTTACGTATACAAAGGTTGTGGAACAAAGTTCCACCTGTCATCTGTGTTCTTGAATTACAATTTTATAACAAATTTAACACCATTTTATATTTAATTCAATATAACTTTGAATATTACAAAAAATACATACACTTTATATTCAAATAAAGGCGAATATATTCTTAATTTAACTTATGACAAAATAAAAATGAAAAATAAATAATTTACAATTTAAATAACTAAAACATCGTCAAAAAAGTAAATTTACAACAAAAATAAATCTACTACTGTTTCTACATTTGCAGTCTATCATAAACAAATACTTAAAATAAACTCTTCCAGCCTTGTGAATTATAATATAAAAATAAATTTTACAATTTATTTTAAATAATTACAATGGTACGTATTCCGGTTTACCATCTTTGTTCCATACTGTCTTCATTTTTTGAAACGCGAACGTCAAATATAACGCTGAAAAAGAAAATGAAAAAATAAACAGATAGCTAGAAATTTTTTGCAATTAACATTTTCATTTAAATACTTACAGGATGCTTCCCATTCTGATTTCGAAAGTGTTCCAATTTTTAATTCACTATTATTGGACTCTTTCATGTAAGCTTCTGCGTGTGCATAATCATCTTCTGCAGTGCCCAAAAGTGGTGTTCCTTCATTTGGAGGATATGTCTCAAAGCTTTGCATTTTATGTAACAAAGGTTTCCCTTCATCTTTCATTTCATTATAATAGTCTACAAAGCACTTCTTATGTACCAGCTTTAAGCCATATCTGAACGCAAGTTTTTCCAAAAATGGAAAATACACCAAAAATTCTGGGCAATTTACAACGCCCTCTAATTGAAAATCATATTTAGCTCCAAAAAGTGGCGGTTTGTCTGTATCACATTGAAATGTGACATTATAAATATCGTTTCCGAAACTTTCAGAATCTGATTTTCTTTGTCGTGCAATTAATTCATTCGCATTCGGTATCGTGCCAATGAAATAGCCACCCGGTCGTAAACATTCACTTGCATTGCGTAGCATACATTGTGCTTGTTGCATGCTTTCGAAGCTATAATGAAACGAGAACTGACAACTAACCAAATCCAAAGCTGTTGAAGCGTCTTTGAACTTTTCTCTTACTCGTACGCGAGATAAGTCCGCTGTTATAAACTCTGCCGTAAATGTAGAACCTCTTTCCCTCCGTACAATATCTTTGTACCTTTTCTCACACTCCTCTACTGACATGGCTGCAAGATCTGAACAAATTAAATGGGTTATACCTCCTTTGCACCATTTAAATAAATCTCCACCTTTACCGCAACACATATCGAATACTTTTAAAGGATTTCCATATTTTTTATTTTGTTTAATTTTATTTAAAAAATCACTAATTAGCATGCTTTTTATCCAGTTGTTAAAATTTCTCATGTAAAATATTCTAGACTGGTATCTTTCATCCAAACTTGATTTCGCTAATGAATTATAATGCTGAGCTACAACTTTAGTATGTGAATTAGGAACATCGGTTTCAGGTCCAACGGACCTTTCTGTTCTAATACGTTTGGGACTAACGTCACTTTCTTCAATCCGTCTTTTAGTAGCACTTTTAACAATAACAGTTTCAGTAGAGTCTGCAGTATTTTCAACATTAACAAATGATTCTTCATTTTGCAAGGATTCTTTCTCTGGGATTTGGTTTCTAAAATCACTATTAGCTGCAGCTAAAAGAAGAGCTTTTTCCAAATCTTCCTCTTCTTCCTCATCATTGTCAATAAATCGATCATTAGTGTTTATTTCTTCTGCAGTCGTCATTTTTATTTGGTTATAAAAACACAGCAATAACAAAATATTCACTTCACAAAAATATATTTTTTTTATCTTTTCTTCTCTAGACTGCAATAACTTGTACCAACTGTCTGTAAACTGCTGACGATGGTAAACTTGACCGTAAATAAGATCATAGATGTAAAAATTGTATTCTCCTTGAATTTAACTATTGAGATAAGCGAATAAATTTTAAATAAAAGCGCTGATTTATTTTCAAGAGCAAACATTTGTTATTTAAAATTAGTGTAACGTTTGGAAATTGATAAATCGCGTTCGTTAATGCAGTTTACAATTTTAAAACAAACACTGATAACAAATATAAAAACTAGTTCATCTTTAAAGTTCAATTCCAAAATATGTAATAATAGAAATTAGTTTCACGGGTAATTGGAATAAAAAATCAATTTAAACACTCATTGATAAGACGAAACGTTGCAATCAATGAGTGTTTAATTAAATTGATTTTTTATTCCAATTACCCGTGAAACTAATTTCTATAAAAACTAGTGTGAAATAACACAAATATTATTTCAAGAACATGACGTGATTTTTTTATTGCATCTGTTTGGTGCTCTAAAAATGCTAGAAACATTTGTTTATAAAATTATTTGCATTTTATGTAACAAAGGTTTCTCTTCATCTTTCATTTCATTATAATAATTTGCAAAGCATTTCTTTATTTTATGTATTTGTAGAGCCTGAAGAAGTTTTAAATTAAAACGGAACGTTGCAATCGTTTTTGGAAAAAAAATCAGTGAGATCTTTATCTTTAGCACGCGATATTACGTAAGAAATATTAACGTTTTTATTAATCATAATTATTATATTAGCAATAGATTAACGAAATTAAAATGCTCTATCAGTTTAATACTATCTCAGGAGTTATAGGATTCAGTAATATATAATATTTAAAGAATATGAAATAGTTTATTATTCACTAATTTATAAAATAATATATTAAAGAAAACGCCATAAGAAACATAAATTGCAATTTTTGGTAGTGTGGTAACTGTTGTACTTACAATGAATTTTGTATTGTGACTAAAGACGATTGTAGATTATAAACACATCAACAGCTGAGGTCTTTAACATCTATAGTGTGGCTATACTTATATATTAAAATTAATAAAAATTAAAATCAGTTCTATATCAGTCAAATTTTCCATTATTTTTAAACTCTTTTTTAATGACAGAAAAAATGTAAACGTCTAATTTCTCAATACACAAGAAACACATATCTGAAATTTTTAAAAATAAGTTGTAACTAGTATGTAGGAAAAGTATTAAAAAAATAATTCAGTTGGTGGAATTTAAAAAAAAATAACAATGAATAAAACAAAGCAAAAGTAACTCTCGCTGCCATTAAAAAAAAGTATTGTTAGTGAAATATTATAAACTAAATTTTACAATCATTGTTGAAAATAATTAAACCTTTTGTTAAATACTAAATTGACTTTATAAGCAACAAAGTAATATATAAAATGGTTATACTGTAAGGGTCTTAACAAAATGTTACTTTAGTATTTATCACATTTTATGTGATAAATTCTAAAGTAACATTTTGAATTGCAAAGAAAGTTTAACACGTAATGTACAATGATGCACAGCTTTGGTACCATTTACAAGCAAGTCTTACTCCGAATTACCAAGGCGTTCCATCTCCTTTTTTACTTGTAGCGGATTTGTAGTCACTATAAACTATAGGTACTCATTCTAAAAAAAATATATTAATAGCCTAAATATATATTCTTTTGAAATACATGTCCATTTAAGATTTTTTTTTTTTATTTTCAAAAGTCTAACTTTTTTAAGCCTTATAAATTTTGCTACAAACGGAATGTAATAGAAAGCATCTTGGAAACTTTACTTCATTATTATGGTAGCACTTTACGTGTTAATAAACCGAATAATTTTATTTTTGTATTGTTCATCCCTGAAAGGCGCCTCTACATTTATCTTATCAATTTTAATACAGGAAAACCAAATACATAATTGCATTCACAATTATTAGCCTAACATATACATTTTAATTTTTACGTTTAACCATTTTTACACTTACGTATTTGAAATAATACACATTTTTGCATATTCATTTGAAAGAAAAAAATTTGCTTGTTTTATATTTTTGACAAATATGTACAAAAGTAATTAAAAAACTCAAATCATTATAATTAATGATATTATTATATTATTTTTTTGGAAACATTTTTTTCTAACTTAGGAATAAATTAATCCAGAACTGATAACCAAAAAATCAAGATTTTGAATGTTTTGCTAAGGCCATTCCTAAGCCTACTAAACCGCCTACGGCTAGTACGACACCTGAAGCAACAGCGATACCGACAAGACCTTCCTTATCCATTCGTTTCTTGATTGCGGTCTCGAGTGCTTGAACTTGAGAATTAGTTGGTTCGATACTTAAAAATGCGCGAACATATTGAAGAGCTTTGCTATATTCCTTAATTCTAGCATTACCAATTGCTAAGTAATACAAATAATCTCTTTTTCCTTCCTCATGTGTTGAAAACAAATCTTCGAGAAGAATTATACCTTTTCGAATATCAGCTGGATATTTACTACGTACCAGACACCAAGCATATTCAAACTGGGCTCTCGGTGTCATATCATTTTTGTTCAAATGATCATGATAAACTCTTTCAAATTTCTGTAACAAAAAGAAATGACTGAATGCTTCTATTAACAGTATGATGATTCATTGATTGATATCTCAAATGCAAAATGTCATGTCGTGAAACAATTGACAGTTCTATAATAATTGTTTGACAACAATTTTCCAGCTGATAATAGAACAATAACGTATAACTAACTCTTTAGCATTAATCTTGAATGATGTTATACGGGAATAAAGTATTTAAACTTACTTTTAAATCCTCAGATGACACAACTTCATCAAGCGCTTCCATGTTGAAAACTGAATTGCACTATTTCTTTACCGACTGAGAATTTACAATTTGTTTAACTAAGGAGGGCTCAAATAAAATATTTTGATGTTATAGCAATAATATTGTCATCGTGCAGCTAGTAGACAAACTGTTATTAGCACAGTTTTCATTATTGTCTGTAGAGGGATCTGTGCTCACTTGAGTTTTACGAAAATTGTCTAATGTACTAACTTTTCAAAAGTTACCCAATGATCTCTTTTTGATAAGAAAATTAAAAAAAGACTCTCCTAGTTATGCAAAAGGTGGTAGTAACAGTAGAATTTTCCCTCGAGAAAAACTGAGTTAATTAATTCGGTTTCGAAATCGACGTCGGATCGGGAGAAATACGAATCCAATGCAGGCTCTTCTTTTTCACTGGGCACTCTGAACAAGTGCCCAGGGCCCCGCAATTGATGGGGCCCCCTATTTCCTGCCAGATCAGCATCCGATAATCGATACTGCCGACAAATATATCAAAATATTTGTTAATTATTGATTTGCTTTGTAATTACAGTAGAATCCGTTTATTATGACTCCGCCTATATTGACCAACCGCCTATTATGACGTAATTACAGAACGAAGTTTGGTTTTCATATAAAATTCTTTGTAACAAAATCGGATATAATGACTTCGCTTACAGTGACATGTCGCTTATTATGACCCATTTTTAATAAATTTTGTCCGTTTATAGTGACCTATATGATTCTTTACACCTTCGGCAATGTTCGTTGATTCCCGACGACGTTCGGCACGTGGCTTGTTTTTGTTCTGAATCTCAGTGAGTACTGATAGTTGAACGTCACGCATTGTTTTTGGTGATATCCTATGTAAAAAAAATGTCATCTCAACGTCGTAAAGCATTTACGATTGAGGAGAAAGGTGCAATAATATGTAGATTAGAAAAAGGAGAATCAAACTCATCTCTCGCAAAAGAATTGGGCGTGGGTCATTCGACAATCTTAATGATTTTCAAAAACAAGAACCAGATTAAGCGATCGTTCAATTCAAATGTTCTGAAACCGAAGAGGCTTCGAAAATCGCGACAAGAAAATGTTGATAAAGCGTTAATTCAGTGGTTTAAAATCACGAGAAACAAAGGAATACCCGTCAGCGGCCCTATGCTACCTAAAAAAAGAAGGTTGTTTTTTTTTTCACAAAAATGCTTTGTATGACGTCCGCTTAGTATGACGTGTTTGTCAATTCCCTTCGATGTCATTATAAACGGATTCCACTGTACGCTCTTTTTAGTGTATTTGCCATATATGGCATCGGTCGGATGGCAGGACCTAGGGGTTGGACGAAAATTTTTTGACGTCTCACACCATTCTAAATAACTTGGCACCATTTTTGAAAATGTTTATATATATGTATAAGGTATATACGAGTATACATTGTAGCAAGCTACTTTTTTTATCCCGGAATACACCCGAAAACTCACCGGAGACCCACTTAAAAACTATCATTTTTTCAAAAAAAAAAAGAAAAAAAAATTCGGGTCGCAGTGCCAAAACCCTGCCGACAATATAGTGTATTTGCTTGTATAGAGCCGTGTGGTTTTATACTTTTATTATGTGAAATTAAGTTTGTTTTTGGGCAAAAAAAAAATTTAACCCCTTAATACACCCCTTAAAATAACATTTTTTTTCTTAATTGTAATATTATTATCAATCGAACGTCTACACCGAATTAAATACACTCTTCAATAAATAAGTCACTATCTGCAAACTAGTGTTTTCATAAAATTTGTAAATCCGGTCCTGTCGGGCCGATTTTATTAAAATTGTGGGGACACTTTTTAATCACTACCAGAGGGTTAAATTTCAATTTTGAAACGATTCGGAGAATTTTTTCGGTATTTTGGGGCCCAAAAACAGTTTTCAACCCCTAAAAACTACCCTTAAAATAGCCCGATTAGGCCCATTTTAAATAGGCTTCTTGCGGTGATGGGTTTAAACACGTGGCCCAAATTTCGTTGAAATCAATTAACTCTTTCGAAAGTTATCGCGCGTACACATATATATATATATATAAATATATATATATATATATATATATATATATATATATATATATATATATATATATATACATATATATATAAACATTTTTAAAAATGGTGCCAACGTGTTTAGGAGGTTATGAAACGTCGAGAAATTTTGGTCCGACCCCTAGGTCCCGCCATCCGACCGACGCCAATAGTGTATGTTGCCTTATGGCAAATACACTAAAAATATCTGTATTTGAAACTTTCTGGAACACCATATAGGTACATTTCAAATCTGAAACTTTCTGGCACTCTGTATATTGCTACATTGTGTCGACCGCGAACGCGAGCGAATTAAATAATGCTTTCACCTGTCCTTCGTAAGTTTTTTAAGATGAGATTTTCAAAAGTTTTTTGAAGGGGAGTCGAGTGGGAGCGGCCGGTCGGTTAATTTTTCGAGGTACTTTGTTGGATTTTTTTGTCGAAAAGATTGTGAATGGCGATACGAAATATTCATCGTATATCGTCAGTAAATTGTTTTCGTATTTATCTATCGCTTCTGGGAGTATTTTTCCAGAAAATTACCGTTTATTTGTGACATTGTTTGCGAGTACGTAAAAGTTATCGAGTGATTAGTACCGACTAAATCGTGATTAAAAATTTCGAGTGCTTTCGTTTAGACTTCAGAGTGTGATTTTACCGTCTGAGTGAGGATAAGTTTCCAAATTTATTTGAATGATTTCTAACCACTCTTTTTGGAATCAGCCATTTGTCGACTTACATCAGGTAACCCCAGGGTCCAGATCTACTTTTCGTCGTCTCGTCCAGTCAGTCTGCAAGGAAATATATTTTACCAGAATTAACAGGCGATGAAAATTCAATTGCGGAGTCATTGAGCTTTCTCCACAGAAAATCTAAGGTATTTGTTAAGTGCAGTAATAAAATTCATTCAAATTGCAGCTTAAATAAAATTTCGATAAATTTTTCAAATAAAAAAGAAAAATATAGTTAATAATTTAGTAAACAATAAACATATTTCTTTGCCCAAAAAATTGAACCATTAAACGTTATATTCGTCGTAATTGTTTTACAGCTCGTCACGAGATTTCGAATTACGGAAAGATAAATTAGCATTTTGAAGTGTTTGCTTTACAAACTTATGTTAAAAATATCCTGTCAAAAACTTTTTCAATATTTTTTTTCAAATTTTTTTCTGTACAAAAGGACAAACTAATTTTCTCGTTTTTATCTAATTTTAAATCGTTTATTTAGATCAAATAAACAGTAAAAACTTGGCTAAAAGTCATATGGAAAGAATGACACATATTTCTAGTTTATTTTGAAACATTAACATCAAAGATTGAATAAGTTTTTCCATAGAAATGAGAGGTTTCCGAAAGATAGATCTAGGCAGGTGAAAAGGGGGCATATTGAACAACTGGTAAACATTAACAGCTACAACTGTCTTGTTAAATTGAAGTTCAAGAAATTTTGTAGGAAGAAATTGTTAAGGAAAAAGGGATATGAATGCAAGACTGGTTAAAAAGACGAGATGTACAAGGAGCATCTGTTAGTCTTCTAAGAGAATTAGTAGCTACAAATAACCCGTTAGAGTGTTTAAGAATGACACCAGAGAATTTGAAAGACGTTTGAATTGTGTTCCAATGTTAACTCACAGATAAATAGGTTTGTTTATCCTATATACATACTTATAAGAAATTCGGCGCTCGGCTTTGGAACTATCAGATATTGTCGGAACAAAAACTGACTTTTATTTCTGAGTTTTAAACAAGGTTTGTTTGTGGACCTACACTACGAAAATTTCGTATAGACTAATTTTGCCGACCTCTTATACAAGAACGTCGCCAGCCTTTGAGCTAGAGGGGGGCAGAAGGATGATAAAAAACAAAAATTTCAGATTTTTGAGGGTTAAGATATTAAATATTAACACATTTATTGAATCCTTAAATTTGATTTTAGTTTCAGAGTGATTCTGCTGAACGCTACATTTTATTACTTACTTATTCTGTGACATTAGGCAGGAAAACTAACTTAAAAAAATCCCGAACATCTAGGGAGGGGCATCTGCCCCTACCTACCCCCCTTGACGATGCCCCTGTCTCTATATAAAAATTAGATTGTATATTGATATTTAAAAAAGAACATGTTTCTTTTCAACTTTGATATTTTTCATTATTAAATAAAACGAAACTACTTGCGTTTACTGTTCAAAATATTTTTTTATTTATAAAACGTTTCTACCAAATTTTTGGTCCTTTTCAATTTATCAAAATACAAAATAAATTTATTTTGTATTTTGATAAATTGAAAAGGACCAAAAATTTGGTAGAAACGTTTTATAAATAAAAAAATATTTTGAACAGTAAACGCAAGTAGTTTCGTTTTATTTAATAGTATATTACTGTTGGTAGAGTCAATATTATTAATTTTTCATTATTGTTTAAAATGAAGTAGACGGACACTTTGTCGGCAATTAAACAAATGTTCAAACTGGGTTACTGGTGTTAATTTACCGATACAAATAGGAACTGGGTGAAGTTCGCACGAAACGCAACAAATGGTCGGAATACGTACAATCTGTAATTATAAACAAATGACTGAAAGAAAACGGGTCAAAATTTAAAAACGGTTTCTGGTATTTAGGTGAATATTGTAATACGCTCCATTTCAAAATAATATCGGTATATTTGCCTATACATAGTATGTATATGAGCAGAATCAAATAGGTACACTATTGCTGGTTGGATGGCGGAACCTATGAATGCGACCATGAAATGACTGAACTGCTTGATGTAATCCTTGATAAAATTATTTCCAATTTTTAAGGAACAAGTAAAACGAAATAATTTTAAGGATCGTATTAGGTAAAGTCGTAAAGGGTACAAATTTTATTTTGTTGGGTACTACATATATAATTTCTTAATGTATATCTGTTGTCCATACTCCATACCCTCGAGAAGACCCTCGTTGCTCTATATTTGAATTCATAATATGAATTATGCGCATACTAGCGGACCCGTGCGAATATTTCGCACCGTTATAGTGATCTCTGAATAGAATAGAATAACATTTATTTCCACCCCATTATATAATAGGGTGGAAATAAATTATTCAGACTTCAGAGTCACTACGTCACTTAACATTATCTACAATTGTTAAAATAAACAGATTACCACCCGATAGCACCACATGTTTTATTTTATTCTATTCAGAGACTCCAGCGTCACTTCCCTTTATAGTACCGACAACTGTTAAAATAAACAGATTGCCACCAGATGGCGCCATTTGTTTTTTTCTGAATGTTATTTTCTGTAATGAAATTGTTAACATTTTTTAAACTGTATTTTTTTAATTAAAACATTAATTTTAAGATATTGACTTAGTTTCGTCATAAGAGAGAAAAATAATCGTCAAAATGGCGTATCAAACATTAATTTTGATACAGTATTACGAGACATATTTCATACCGACAAAAACACCAAAGTAATATGTACCGATTATTGAAAAATGAATTTTATTTTTGGTTCGAAGTGCTTTTACAATAAATTACAAACATTAGATCGCAGCTACACTGATGAATGTCAAGATACCCGAGCGTTGATATTATTTCCACATTTATAAAGTGGGTACATTTGCACTGTGCGCCAAAGCGCAATGCTCAAAAATATTTAGCGGTCAATCTATGGAACGTCTGTTGACATTTTGCATGATGCCGTTCGAAAATAATTGTGATCACATGTAATATGATGACTATAAGGAAAATTGCGATATTCGTTAAAAATTGAAACTTATTATGCTTGTGAGAAAAACCGCCGATTTCAATGGACGTACGTGAATTTACGTATCTGTTCAGCTTTAAAAGTTCTATATCTGTTTCAAATTTCCCAAAAACAAAAAAAAAATACAAAAAAATTTTACGTCTGCAAGTCGAAGAATTAAAGCTCAAGACCTGGTGTAGTTGAATCTTTAGTTGTTTAATTATTGTAAGTTATAGACATTTAAAATGTAATTTCGATATAAGTAGGCACTTACTGTAATAATAAATATTTTTTATGTCTTAATGACCTAATTCTCTTAAAATTAAAAGCGAGAAAATACAATTAAAATATATTAAAAATAGACTTGAAATTAAATATTTTAATGAATAATAGTAGGTTATAAAATTTATTTGTTGGGAAAAAAGGACACTTTAAGTAAACACTTATTTGTTAATTTGCGACGTTTCGTCCCTTTATAGGAACTTTTTCAAGCATATAACATTAAATGTTCTGTTTAAGTAGACATAAAAGTTAACATGTAGATAGGTATAAATTTTCGTTAAACAATTGTTCATAAAAACTTTTATAATAAAACCGTTTTTTTAAAATTTTTACGGTTGATGTTCAAATCAATGTATTAATAATAAATAAATAATAAATACATTAATTTGAACATCAACCGTAAAAATTTTTAAAAAACGGTTTTATTATAAAAGTTTTTATGAACAATTGTTTAACGAAAATTTATATCTACATGTTAACTTTTATATCTACTTAAACAGAACATTTAATGTTATGTGCTTGAAAAAGTTCCAATAAAGGGACGAAACGTCACAAATTAACAAATAAGTGTTTACTTAAAGTGTCCTTTTTTCCCAACAAATAAATTTTATATTAATTACCAAGGACAAAAAAAGCAAAAAGTCAATAGTAGGTTATGTTTCTAGTGCGTGATGACATTTATATTATGACGAATGTGGCATTATGTAAAAAACGAGCGATAGCGAGTTTTAACAGTTACATGAGCCACAAATTATCATGTATGTTCAAAATATTTGGCAGTTCAATTTTGAACAAGTTCACTTCCAAATGTAGGCTACTTTTGATTTTCATACTTTTACTGTGGAAATGGTAGTATGACTACGTTTCGAATTTCTTTCGTTTTACTTTAAGCACTAGTGTGAAACGGATCATTTTACTATCGTTGTACGTGCATGAAAAGCAGCTATCTTGTGTAGGGAGTTGTGCAAAAATTTATTTTCTAAACGTTGCGGACAAATGTATTAAGAACTGAAAAGTATACTTCCAAATTCAAGAACTTCATTTTTAATCCATTGTCTTTTTGAAAACTGTTTTTTTTTCTAATTTGTTAACTCTTTTCGCATAAATTTTTGAGCAATTAATATGTATACTGTAAATATTAGCAGCGGTGAAAAAGTTTTCACAGACCTCGCGGATCAGAGAACCCCCCGGTTCAATAAAAAATAATTATTCTTTTGTAACATTTAATGCGTCCGAATTTCAGTCGGTATCATATATCTATATTATACATCATTTCAAAAAACGTCTCTATTGCTATATGCGATTTTTATTATACCCATAACTCTACCAACTCACGTTTTACTTTACTTAATTAATTGTACGACTTTACAATGGCCGCCCTCAAATTGTTTTTTTAAATACTACAAATCACACAAAAGAATACGTGACTTGAAAATTATATTTTTTTAAGCCATCAGATGTTAAGATTATATTATAGGCCTAAAATCCACACCCACTGAACTGACTCGGATTGGCTCGGCACGGCATTGTGTACGCACACTGATAGGTTGTCGAATCGATTCGAGCTGATCGTACCGTACTAGTACGTGGGAACTCATTTAATGTCATGTATCCCAAAACAGCCGATTGAGCCAAAAGCCATTCCGATCCTATTCAGTTTTTGTGGACCTGTATACAATTCATATTTTTAATTTATTACTGTTTTTTTTATAAGTTGATATTCCAATTGATTTTTTTCACCCGCTTTCGGATTAGACCTGAGAACTCGAAGTTCATCCTAGACCAACCATGACAACAATAGCATCTCAATAACTATTTTAGAGATTTCATAGTTATATGTAAAAATATTGAGTAAACTCAAGATTGGTTAACTCTCGGTTACTTCTTGATGTAAAAATATTTTTAAAAAAATCTACGACATTCAAATATGCGGAAATCATAAAACGCGAGAAAACAAACATCTGGATTCTGGGCCTTAAAAAATATTCATTCAGACTTTTTATATTACGAAACACCGACATGATTGTCATTAAATAAACATATGCAAGCTTACCGATCATGTATTGTTTTATTGAACAATCAATGATTTGTTTATTTATAAAAAAAAGTTCACAGCTATCTGTGGCATTTGATTGAATCACTTTATGAGATTTCTTAACTTTAACGGCATAGAAAAAAAATAAAGCTATTTAGAGAAGTACAACGCATATTGAGGTTCAAGCGTTAAATTAAACGTTTAAGGCTGTCGGAACGCTCTGAATTTAAGCCAAAAATAGGGCTTCGGCTGATAGCTGATTGTAGACTTATTCGTCAACATTTTGCAAAAATTATTTCTCTATAAGGAAGATAAAGGACGAATCTAGGTCTCTAATAGACTACTTTTGTAATTTATGTACAATTTACTAGAAAAAAGTTGGCATTAATTGTGCCAACAAATACACGTTTTCTTAATGTATTCAATGTTTCTAGGAAAATTCTAAATGAAACAGTTGGTTCGTATATTCATTAATTTATTTTTCTATGCTATATTATAATATCAATCAGTAGACCTATATTCAGTCCGTTCACCCCGGAATAAACATCGTCTTCAGTGTTTTCTTTAACATTTCACGCATTTTCGCATTCTTTTGTCTAGAACCATTAATAATTTCTAACCTGTCATTTTGTCTCAAAAACAAAATGAAATTAAAAACCCAGCATTATATTTCAGTGTAAACAATATTGTGTTAAACATAAACTGTTTTTAAAAAAAATTAAAATCGACTGAAAAAATGAGTCAAACCTTTTTAAAATCAAGAACAAATCGACTAGATTACTGAAAATTCCTTGACTTGATTTGGCAGAGCCGAGATCGTTGGAATGTCGTTGTTTATATGACCTCTATTACAAACGGCAAACTCTTCAATTGGATATTCAATTTATTAGAAAAAAAAACCTGGATGCGTGTAAATCTCACGCATTTGAAATCAAACTTCATTTGTGACCAAGTAAACGCCAAACAGAAATGGGCGTATCGATCGACTTCATCCCTTCCCCCCATTCGTACCTGGACTACCCCTAGGCAATCGATTTTGGTTCCCCGGTAGCAGCTCATTTCTCTTACTCCAAACTGTATTGTTTTTCGTTTTCGTTACGTTCTTGAGCAAAATTAGTGTCACCGCGGGTAAAGAAGTTTCATTTAAAGAATATTAAAAAATTGAAAATGGTACTATATCTAGATTATCCTGAAGGCTAGATAATCTTTGATTATTTACAGTGTGCCGATTTTTTAAATTCTTTGGGACAATTTTTTAACAATAATTCGTTTTAAAAACGTATCAAAATTAAGAGTTTCAATCGCATAAAAGTAATTGGAAATATATTATTTTCGGTAACAATAACAGATTTCCAGTTAACGTAATTTTTAATTTAAAAAAATGAAATACTAATAAAATGTTTGAAAATCGGTCATTTTATCATCAATTTGAAATTTTTAAATGGGTGACTTTCTATTTTAACAAGACTTATCGCCGCAAGGTGTCCAGATGTCTTTCAGAGAGTTTCAGTCATTGACCTACTGAAATATGATTGAAATAGTTATATGCTTTATTTTCAGTACGGAATATAATCCAACAGTAAACTAAGAACGTTGAATATCCAATATGTTAAAATAAATTTGTATTTCAATTTGTACTTCTCGAGCTTTTGTTACATTAATAAGCATGTGTAATTTCTTTCTTTTGAACAGTACTGCAGTCTCATAACTATTAATAAAACCTTTTTTATTTTAATTAATGGTTCCTTCAGCGGCATGCCTTTTACTCTCTTCTTAATGAACGAATCATAATATTTTTTTTGCTCTCCATATTCAATTTAACACAAATAGTAGCTGACCGATTCGGCTTCGCCCTAGTGCAGATGTAATTGATTTACACGCTGGATAGAAATTAAGTTTATGTCAAAAGTGGTATGAAACAATATTATACTCAATAATAATATTTTTTTAATTGCGGGCAGTTAATCATAATTTTGAGCAAATTTATATAAACTCAAGCGAACGAGCGAATGGAGTGAAGCCGGACTTCCAGGCATGAGTTCTAGTCGCACTTTTTTTGAAATGTTTATAAAACAAAATATTACACAAACATCAACCTATGTATAACGCATATACACTTAAGCTACCTGAAAATGATCTTAAAAGTGTTGAAAGGCCTTGCAATAGATTACAGGCGAATGGAACAGATTTCAAATTAAGGGTACCGTAGTTTCTGAAAGTAGGTTATACACATAAATGAGAGGTGCACGATCTTTGAGATCGATTAAGAGTTAATATTTTTGCAAAAAAAATAAACATACCTACTACACCGGAACTATTAACGATTCAAAATATCAATAACTTAACATAAAAATGCTATTTTATTATTTCCTGGTTTCGTATCAAACAAAATTGTTATTATAAGTGAGATTTCTTCATTTTTAGATTTTATATATTTTTAAAACAGTAATGTCAAATCGTTGGTCTGTGATCCACAATTTTGCGTAGCGCTTTCTAATTCAACTTTATTCTTGTGTTAACAACGATGTATCAGTTTACGCTTAGAGTAGGTAATATTAAAAGCTAACATTTAATTATTATTTTTAATTAACTAGTTATCAATTTGTTGCAACTCGAATAATTCCTTGGGACAGACTAAATTCTAAAGAACTTCTTGTTATGTATTTTATCATAAAAATATCTATAAACCGAAAATACAGTTTTAACGCTTTAGCGGCTCTAACGTTTTCAATTTTTTATACATGGATACTTCCTTAGTATCTACCAAGGTACTGTGAGATACTATGACTAATTCTTTCTAGAAAACTCAAAGAGGAAGGGTGTGTTGATGCGCCTACTCCAGAATCCAGACTTCTAAAATTAGTAGGCTAGGAAGTAATGAATATTTGTACAAATTTCTTTTTGTAGTTTTTTTGCGAAGTTATAATTTTGCGAATACATTTTATTATTTGTTTGTGAACTCAGTCTACTGTATTTTACGACATCTGCAAATGTGCGTGTCTACTTAAACTTTAAAATGTAATAAAAATGTGGGTTAGATTGGTCCATTGACAGCCAGTTTCAATTATGTGTAAAATTACTTCGTCCATCTGCCAACTTTTTTCCGCTGGAAATATTATGTATTTATTTTCACAACCTAGTTAAGATCTCATTATTCAGTTTGAGTTTTGTCAAATTAAGTCTTTCGAGTGAAAAGTGTATGATAACAGATAATCAGTGTTACTGTTTCGTCTCGTCTCGACGAGAAACGGCTTTTCTCGCGCTCGTCTCGTATTTTGAGACGAGAAGTGTTGCAGCTCTTGTGTAGTTATTTTTCGAGGGCACCTTTCCCGTTTCTATAAATTACCAAAAAATCTCAAGACGGTAATTTAACATGCATCTGAATTCTGAAGTAATTAACGGAAATTACGTTTTTTTAGGGTTAAAAATATCATAGATTCATGTTTTGTAGGGCAAAGATTTGAATTCGAGAATTCACATAAATTCATTCACTGTAAATAGGCCAGTGGTGGCTCGTGATGGCTTCTTAACTAGTAGAAAATGTCAAAATCTCTTTTGTAAACGCATTCATTCAAAAGAAGAAGAAAAACGTTACTGTCGGGAAGTAGGATTTGAATCCGAATCATTTAGTTTCGCTACGCAGATGTGCTCTCTATTACCTACCACACTGTTCCAGAACTATAGATAGTGATTCAAAAATTAAAATTAAAATCACTGGAGATATGAATAAATTTTATCGATATAACAGTGTATTTGACGATAGGATTATAATATAACTGAAAATTTTATCTTGATGCGAACTAATAATCATACATCCCGAAATGTTAAAAAATGTATTGAATTAAATTTCGTTAAACCAATTAACGATATTTTATTTAGAATAGTTTTCATTATACTAATCTAAAATCTAAAATATTTTTAGTATTCCGTATTCCTTACCAGAACATTTATGGGATCACCTTTGCGTGTCGGTCATTTCTTCTCAGAGAAAGACGCGCTTGACATAGAAATTTTATTTTTTTTATAAACAACATAACTGATACGTTTTTAACGTTTATTGTCATGTTTTGTCTCCTCTCACTTTTTTTGCTGACCTATATTTTTTTCAAACTCGAACGTCTGATAATGAATTCTTGTTTATTGCAGATGCTGACCGAAATTCTACTGCAGAATATCGGTGAGTTAGATGCTTTGTACGTCCTTATTATATATTTTTGAATATCATTTATATATGTCGAATGATATTTGTTTATGAATTAACAAATTGAATTTTATTTACTAAAACTTTTTTTATCGCTTTTAGCGTTTTCACGGTACTGCAAGTCAAACAATAAACGTCTCACATGTAACCGCACCTAAAGATTAACTCACCTGCAATTTTTTATACTTTTCACGCCCGACTCTATGAAACCGTTAAGTTTTCTCAATTTCTAAGTAAACATTTTATTATCAATTCAATATTTGTACTGAATTATTAAATAGATAGCTTTTGATCGAAATGTATTTTTTTAGTTCTGTGATTACCATTCCTTAAGTGTTATTAACTCTCTTATGCTGGGTCACAGAAAGCTTTGTCAAAAAATTGATTTGGCAATTGCAATTTTTGTGTATGTTAGAACAGACTGTCGTGAAACTGCCTGTACACCAGCGTTGCCAGACGTCCCGATTTTTAAATCAAAATTAAATGTCCCGCGCGGGACAGGCTCAGTCCCGCTTCTCGGGGATAACTCGACCGTGCGTAAATAATTATTCTCTTATTGTAAGTTGCGATTTGTAACACTCACTCCTCAGACTATTGTTTGAAACGCCATATTTTTCTAATGAATAAAACTTTTTTGATTTTGATTTCTGTATTTTTTATTTTTTTTTATTCAGAAGACGAATAAGACTCAACTATTTAACGATAGGGTAAATCTGATTTAAAATGTCATATTTTTATTAAAATACATTTTCTATGGCTATTTTTGCAATCTATTGTCACGTAAACGTAATTTGAACTCAAATAAAAAGATAAATATTTAAAAACTTCTGATTATATACGTTTTTTTACTATGTCCCGCTTTTGACGAAAGAATCCCACTTTTTTCACTCAAAAAGTTCCAAAATCCCGACTTGGCAAAAAAAAAATCTGGCAACGCTGCTGTACACTCACAGAAAAACAAATAAGTGATTCTACTTAGAAACAGATCGTTTTTGAATCTTCATTTTGATGATAATGCGTAGCAAAAAATGTTGTTTCGAAGTATAAATTGTGCAAAAAAAATGTGTTAAATGTTGGTTGGTAGAAGCAATCTATCAGGTGCTGAGGACATTGACTGGTTTTATGTGCACATTGGAGAAGGATATGAATTTATTAAAAAACAATTAAAATTTTAATTAACATTTTATTTGCATAATTTGCATATTATATAATAATTTATTCTTGACATAGTCAAAATATTATAACAATTATTATTTTATTCTTACAAATCTATTATACGTACAGATAAAATGACTAGACATTTCAAATTAAGTATAATATTTACATGGTTCACTTATTTCAAATCATAACTAATTAATTGATCCGTACAAAATGCTTATAATTTAATTTATTATTATCAATTTTTTATGCCAACCTAATTCTGAACAACTTCAGTGCAATGCATTTTTTCAGTGTTTATTATTAACACTAGAGTCTTGACTCCAGAGCATTTATTCCCAACATTTTTTTTTTGAAGGAAATCTTGATTTGTTTTTAAATGAGAAATCCTATATTAGATTCGATGGAGTAGAGACAATTAATTGTAATAATAACTTAAAAAAAAACCCGGGTCGCAGTGCCAAAACCCTGCAGACAATATAGTGTATTTGCTTGTATAGGGCCGTGTGGTTTTATACTTTTATTATGTGAAATTAAGTTTGTTTTTGGGCAAAATAAAAAATTTAACCCCTTAATACACCCCTTAAAATAACATTTTCTTTCTTAATTGTAATATTATTATCAGTCTAACGTCTACACCGAATTAAATACACCCTTCAATAAATAAGTCACTATCTGCAAACTAGTGTTTTCATAAAATTTGTAAATTACTACCAGAGGGTTAAATTTCAATTTTGAAACGATTTGGAGAATTTTTTCGGTATTTTAGGGCCCAAAAACATTTTTCAACCCCTAAAAACTACCCTTAAAATGGCCCCATTAGGCCCATTTTAAATAGGCTTTTTGCGGTGATGGATTTCAACACGTGGGCCAAATTTCGTTGAAATCAATTAACTCTTTCGAAAGTTATTGCGCGTACACACATATATATATAAACATTTTTAAAAATGGTGCCAAAGTGTTTAGGAGGTTATGAAACGTCGAGAAATTTTGGTCCGACTCCTAGGTCCCGCCATCCGACCGACGCCAATAGTGTATGTTGCCATATGGCAAATACACTAAAAACAATACCCTAGAATAACCTACAAAGGTGACAAGTTGTAATTTCTTCTCACAATCTTTTACAAAATCTTGCTCAACTCTGGTTGGAAGTCAATGCTTAAGAGATTATATTAAATAGCGTGTTAATGAAAACAAGGATAATATACTAGTTCAGTTTAACAGATTTAATCACTAATTTATTATAACGCTTTCAAGTTTCAGTGCAGCTAAAATTAAAATATATATATTTTGGGAACTACTTGATAAAAAATTTTCAACTTAAAAACACTTAAGTCATTTTCATAAATCTTAATCCTTAATTAGTTTTTCTTTTTTCCATTTAAAATTGTGGAAAGTTGTTCAGTAGAATGAGTTTATATTTCATTACAAGGTTTTGACATCGTCAAATTTTCTTTGTTGCAAATCTACAGAAAATGTCTTTCTCGTTGCAACAGTTTTATAATATTTTACAAAAACACGTACACTGTATTGTTTAAAAGCATTAGAAAATGAGGGATCAGCTATAATATTTATACTATAGTCGCTCAGAGAAGTCTTATTTTAATTAGACCGATCACATACTGAACATAATTGATTTGATTTATTCAGGCATGTTATAGCTTACCTTTACTTACATGATACACCTCAAATCATCTAAAATTTTTAAATACAAATTACACAATGGACATTGGACAGTCTAGTGGAATAATAAAGAGTATGTTATAATATGCTATTTATATGGTTCAATACCGCAGTTATTTAAGAACCGCATGCATATATTTACAGTTATCTCAAAAATCCAACTGAAAAGTTGAAATATAATAAATGAACCGCGTCCCATATGTCCACAATAAGTCATATTTAACATAACTTCCTCTGTTCATAATGCTTTTAATTATCTGTTAAGGTCTTTCCATAAGCTTTTTTTGCGCAATCGTTTCATATAATCGTTTTCATATTAAATGTTGTTTATTTAAGGTTTTTAAAGTTAGCTCATCTTTTTACCATTGATCTCTACTACTAACTGGATGGACGATTCTGTGAAACGCCATTGGCATTATGGAGAGATTTGACAGCGCAAGCGCATTCACCTGGTAATCAGTACCTTCTATAGTCTATAGTCTATACCATTTTGCCCCATAAGGACTGTACATTTACTATAGAGTTATTGTGTTTCGTGCTGTATTTTTTAGTAAATCCTGAACCAGCATTGAACTACCGAAGCATCTGTCAGCAATCAGAACTTTTCATTCACAACTTCGTGTTTGTTCGTCAAATTCTCGAAATTCATGAACTGTTCGAACTAGGTTCCAGGCTATTAGAAGTCTAGAATTGTTAGAATCAGTTTCAAACAGTTAGTCTGCAGACACAGTTGTGTTCGAATAGTTCTGATAGCCAAGAAAACCAGTCCAGAATTTATTAACAAACACACCTATTATAAATTTCTCAAAAAATAGTCAATCAATTTCTTTCTAAAGATATATTTTGCAACATAATCGGAACGGAATGGAACTAAAATATAATCTTGAAATAATATTTATGATTACAGTCGTTTGTAATACGTTGCGCAAAAATGCAATTGTGACTTGAAAGGCCTTTGCTATGAATTAGTTTTCAAAATTGCGTCAAAAATTATAAAAAAACAAATTCATGCACTGGTACAGCATACACGATAAAATTATCACAGTTACTTTTAAATCATAAATTACACAATAATACAGCCTCACGCTTTGTAAACAACAGTAAAACATTAAAAAAATACATTTTCACAAAGTTAACCATTCTGTACAAAATTATTAAAAACGTTAGGCCATTTCCATATCAGTTCGAATTTTGTTTAAAATTGGATCTGAACAACGCACGTGCTTCATTTTGGAACAAATATTTTTTGTACTTATAAATGTGATGGACTATAACCTTCTGTACAATCGAAACTATTTAGATGTTTAGATGTTTTTGATTGGGACAATATTGTATTTTAGATATATGTTTAAATATGTTTGACCTTGAAAGTCATAACATCCGGTGTTGATCCAGTTTTAAGACACATCAGTCATCGATCTAACAGATTAACCATTTACATTAATTATTTTGAATCTATAATTTTCTCACCTTTCATGTTTACCACACGTAAGGCCAAAAATGTTAGCTCTTAAATTTAAAATTAAACTAAGTTTAAAAAATACATGTGCGTTTTTAAAGTGTAAAAATAGTAAAAATGATATACCGGTTGACGAATAATAAACGTCGCAGTGTAAGCACAGTCTGGGTGTTCTCAAAAAAACTATAGAATGGGAATCTTTGTAGAACGACAGTAGCAAATTGTAGTCTCGTTTCTTGTAGATTATATACGCTCGACAACTTTTGTTTCTAACCACTGAGCACCAAATATTCATAGTTCTAACCAGATTTGTCACTGTTATGAATTATTTAAGAACATTAATTTTTTTTCATTTTCATACGCACTATATAGACTGTTATGAGACGTTTATGATCTCAGTTGTCGAGTGTCTACAATTTACAATTATTTGCTCCTTATTTTAGTCAACTGTGACCCATTTTTTTAAATTTTATTTTCGTCAATTTTGGTTTAAGTGAACATTGCAAGTAACTGCAATACTCTGTGTCTCGGTATATGCTCTAAATGACAAAATATACATAATCTAGAAACAATAAACATCGAAGATGCTTCGATGTATAATACCTAATATAACGATACACTAGTGACAAAAAAATTCCATCAAACAAATGAAAAACTAAGATTTTATTCCTTTCTAGAAAACATAGAAATTAACCTTTAAAAATCGTGAAAACATTTTAATTTGGTTTATAATTTTAATGTAATATTCGGTATATTTATTCAAGAAAGTTAAAATAATAGAGGTAATTTTTGTAGGAAAAAAACTCATTAAAAATATTACTAGTAGATATCGTTATAAAATAATATTAGAACAAAACTTATAAAAACTTAGAAAACAAGTTTGTTTTTGTTGTTTTTTATACAATTCAACTCAAATTGTATAATACAAAATAAAGTAATTGTCAGTGATTCATATACTTCTATTTTACAATATAACAAGCAGCACAATTTTATGCTTTGCCGCTCTATTTATCTTGTTCATAACTATGTACGACTCACTGACGATTATTTTCGTATCCCACTATAAATATACCTATACTATTTTCATCATCATCAAACTATCAATTTTAATTGCAATAAATAATATGGACGAGTCATTGGAAGTGAATTTTTTTGAAATCTTATTTTTATAATTTTTTTCCTAATATCCTGTATACATACTGGGCTCAAAATTTTTAATCACAAAGTATTTACAGCATAATGACGTTTGTATGCATGTCTGTGACGCAACCAAAACATTTGAAGGTGGCGACAAAATTATTAATGGTCGGTATACATTTTATTGGCAAATGGAGACTTCGTAGCTTCCAAATAATTATATTATTTTTGTACATTTACTAGTGAAGGATGCGAGTGCTTACAGAATTATAAAATACTTCGTTTTGATAGAAACCTTATTTTAAAGCAATCGTATCCGAATAAAAAACAATGTCTGCTCTCGGGTGATGCTGGTACAAATTGACAGAATCAAGAATTTTGGAAATATGTTTTATAACTTTGTTGTCAACTTCGAATTTTCTTCAGGAAAAAATATATTCCGTCACTAATTTGATTAAAACTGTTCTATGAGTAAAATCAACCGCAGTATCTTATTATAAGCAAATTAATAAAGGTGTTTTTTGAGTAAAATGAGGTAATGACCTTGTATTTATTTTATTATAAGCAAATTAATAAAGCTGCTTTTGAGTAAAATGAGGTAATGACCTTGTATTTTCAATTGTTCGCACTATTTATGGTCAGAGTACGTAGCTTCATATGTTTGATTTAATCAATCAATAAACTGAATGGCTTGTTACACGTGTTTGAGATGTAGAATTTTTGTAAATATTGCAATTTCACCCACACAGTACCATCTGGTGGTATCTTGGCGATCTTTCAAAACATAAGATAATCAAAATAAGTGACGATCGAAAATGAATGCATATTGTTACATTAATACTTTTCTGCTCGAAATTGCTTTGACCGCAAGATATTTTTATTTCAGAATGTTATTTGCGAGGGTTGCTTCCTGGAATAATTGTAACAACAGATGATAGAGTATTTGAAACGAAAGTTGTTATTCTTAATAATGTGACTCGGATGTATTTTTAGATTTCTATATTTAAAATCTGATAATTCTGTTTAATTTTAACTGGCGGTGCAAAATAAAAGTTAATTATATGTATATTTAAAGATACATATAATATGTATATTTTTATTCAACACTTACGCTTCAAGCTCCAAAACAAAAGCTACCTAATGTAAAAATGTTTTTTTTATATATTTGATAGCTTGAATGACGACACAATAGACAAAAAAAAAACAACAAATAAGTATCACATTTCTTCTTTCGTGTGTTCTGTTTTCATAAAAATGGAAGTATTCATATTTTAAACATGTTCAGTAGTTTTAATAATAAATAGTTTATAAATTACATAACAATGATAAAAGTCAATAAATATATCGTTTTTATAATGAGAAGAATTTATTTGCCGAATCATTTGCAAAAGAAGACACACTATATTTTGAATGTTGTAGCTCACACTGTTGTTTTTGCTATTTACATATTCGAATTGAAATTATATGGGTACAAACATTTTTTTCTTATATTTATTGAGCTGACATTTTTATTACAATTTTATCTAAATTTGTTTTAGTCTTTTATAAATTTTCAAAACTATTATTGAATAGTACGATAGAGTATTTTAATAACTTGATATTATCAGACATCTCGATCAAAGTTTGTTTAAATATCCTTAGCACCAATAGTTAAAGTCTTTGTAAAAACACTTAATTATTAGGTTTGAGTATTTATTTAAAAGCAGACAAAATTATACTCCAAAGTTTAAAAACCAGTTTATAATAAAAAAAAATCACTTACAAAATTTATTTTCCCAAAAAAATGATGAGACTGAATATATATAAGTAGTTCATATACGACAAACAGGAACATCTTCTTTTATTCTTCTATTCGTTAAGATTGTTCATTTGTTTCGATTCTTTCAGTCATATTCTGGCACTCCTCTTCCCAAGGAATCAACAACATATCTTAATCAAATAATATAACAAAAAATATTATTTTCTTGGCACAATCATTGGTTACCCATTGACAGCTTCTGTAACCGAACTTAGTAAACTTGAAACCAAATCTTACATCATCGCAGACAAATCCAAATGTCATCAAATCAATCGGGTATTGGAATTGTAACCACCCGCCATTTTTATCGCAAGTTGAAGGTCATCTCAACTTGACAGTAATCTTTTTAATGCAGGTAGCTAAATAGCGCGATAAACACAAATTACATTAAATTGGTAAAAATTTCCTAGGCACGTAAAAACGTGTTACCAACTTAAAAACGTGTCATTTCCTTGACACACCAGCATCCGATGAGCTGATCGCAAAACAATTCCCACTTGGGGCAAACAGAATTATTTCTTTAATCCCCGTTCGCCGATGTCTGTAGTCACAGCGAAGCCGTCGCCGTAAAATTCTGTCTTCTTTTTAAAACTCGAGACTTATACAAGTCTGATTTTTGACATGCCACAACAGTGCCTCCCTGTGGGAGATTTTGTGGCGTTTTGCCATTTCCAATTAATGTACCAATCATCTTTGATACAGAGAATTTACGAGTCTTTTGGGTACTTTGAATTGCGCGGCATTCAACAATCAAATTGTCGAATACTTGATAGAGATTTGATGAGTTTTCGGCAACGGATACTTCGTAGAATTGACAGTTGTGTTGTATAGCCAAGGTGCGACCTTCGAGCTCATCGACCTGCAAAGAAAAGAGAAAACCATTAAAAAAATATCAATTTTCATTGATTTAATTGTTAGTAAAAGTATAGTCTTTTTAAGATCAACTACAGCTGCGACAGCAACTTTTTTCTAGATGTTCCTGAAAATTTTTACAAAAAATATAAACAAACGGTATATTTTTGATATGATAATCCTCTGAACATAACCTAAAACAGAGATTCAGTTGAAGAGTTGCAGAAAAGGCGAGTGTTTATATAAACTCGTGTTTGAGAATGTAAATATCATTAAATATATACTGGAAGCTTTTGAAATGTTGTGCATTCCATACCGAAGTGGCGTTGCGAAATAATTTGTCGAAGAGTAGAGAAGGTGAACGCACTAGATGCATCAGCTATCGGGGGACCCTGACTTAGCTATGTGCAGTTCTTGCTACGACACTTTATTGGCCTTTCGTGAGAATTTACTGCTTGGAAATCAAAACACACTCTTAAGTTTCATTTGGACCAGGGCTGTGAGTTTTGAGTAAAAACGTGGCAATACGTTTTTCCACAATCGCTAAATTAAGAAATAGCTATGAATCGTTAAAAATAATTTTTCAAGTGTTCATCAAAAATATCTATTCAAATTAACGATTTATAATTTATATACCATGTATAATTAAAGTCCAAAGTTGTCCTATTTTCGATTTTCTTTTTTTTTTAGTAGTGTAGATAATGTATAGTTCATGCAGGTTTTTAAACACACTAATATAAAGACATTTCATATTAAAAAAGTCCTCGAACTTTTTAATATTGTAATATATAATACGCCCAATTATAAATATGCACAAAAGTCTTTCAACCTAATATTTTTTATCGACCGATTTCTACCGCAATAGAGCTCAATCAAATGTTACAATTATATAGTGTGGAAAGTTTGATCGTGATCTAAGTAGGCATTAAAAAATTTGTGCGAAACGTGCTGAAAAAGTGAATATGGAATTTCTACAAAAATCATTCTCAACCAAGATTTTTTTTTGTAAATATGTGTGCAAATTTTCATCATGAATTGCAAATAAAAGTGCTAAAAAAGAGATGAGCGATATTCGCCAATTAAATTTTCTTTTAGGAAAGTTTACATCCCTACCGCAGCAGTAAGCCTCTTCCTGGTTCACGTGTTGAACTAATCGTTAAACTAATTTTGTCACTCTTGATAGACGACAATCTTGTCTGAGCTCTGTTTATTGTTAATGCCAAAATAACTAATGGACGACCGTTCATATAGCTTTCAATATTACGAAATTAAATTAAATCAAATTCTGCTGGTTGGTATCGATTGACAATTCGTTCTTTTATTTTACAATAAGGAAAATCGACGTAAACACATTTTTTTTTAAATTACATCAGAGATTTTTTTATATTTATAGATTGACCATATAAATTTCATGATCGACTATACGATCTTTAAAAGCTATGCAAAAGAAAAATAATTCTTATCATATATTAATTCAAAACATTTCGAAGAGTTTTCAACATTTTTTAAATTTTCATTTGTGAGTAAAATTACTCTTCCGGGTTTCATTTGACACTAACTTGAATTTATTTTAACTTCTCAAATTCTATAAACTATGTTAAATATTGCTCTACAGAAAACTTTTAATAGTGTGGACGGTCTGAAAAAATAGCGAATATTTTATTATAAAAATGTGTAGCTTAATCAGTTATACAGAGTGTTTAAAAAGGAATGTCACAACTAATACGTGTTAGTATAATTTTTTTATATTACACGAATTAGTTGTGACATTTCTTTTTAAACATTCTTTATAACTGATTAAGCCACATATTTTTATAATTTTTTGTAAAATCAACAAATATTTATATACAATATATAAATAAAACAGTAGTGTCTCTGAATGTCGAATATCTCCCATTAAATTTTTTGTTGCATTCTCGATTGATAAACAAAATTGAATGTTTAAAAATATTTTGTCTGTCGACGAACGGATTTAACTCAAATTAACTTAATCTTTGTTTTATCGTGATATCTCAAGCGATTTCGAAGATATGATGATGATCAGGGATGTAGGGATTGGATTCGTGAAGTGATTGGACTGCAGACATATCTAGTTTGCTTGCAATAAAAGATGCTAGTTTGTTTTTATTTTAACGAGACACGTGTAAGTCGATTAGTGTATATAATAGGAGATTGTATGTTGTGATATAGTTTTACTATATCTATGCATAATTCGCACACCAACAACAGGCCATCCTACAACTGTTAACAACAGAGAAGAGAAGTATGAGTAAAAAGGGACGCCAAGCGTCGCGGCGCTCTGTCACATAGACGACATTCCTTTGTCGGTATTTATGCTTATACATTGTATTTCGAATGTCAATGTAACACAAAACAAACAGTTCTATAGTAATTTTTTCAACATTTTTTTGGGCTGACAGGCTTCTAATCTGGGTGCCAGATCCTCACCTCCGCGTCCACTACAGGAGTACATAAAAGACTGTTAAAACGATATTGTTCTAATTATTAGGACACGGACTCTGGAGATTTTAAACTCTACCTATATGGAGCTACTCAACAGAAACGGAACTAGTTTGTGATTGCAATTACTAGCTCATTAGCAATGGAGCTCTGCAAGTAAGACTACTCATTTTTAATCGAAATTGGTACTTTCTCCTATATGGAGGAAGGACCATCATTGCAGCCATTGTTGACTACATTCGATAATGATTCGAATGATGATTCCAGTGGTGAATCTGTGTTGTTATATAACTGTTATCATTAACGAAGAAATAGAATATGAAAAAGGTTTGGGGGTCATCCATATTTAGAAAGAAATTCCAATCGCCACTTATTCGTTGCCGAAAAAGAGCTCCAACTGTGAGATGTTTAATTTTTCAGCTTCTATAGCACGATTCACTAATCAGTTTCTTTTGGGTAGCTCCGTGTGCATGCGACCTTAGAGTCTATTGTTATTATTCACAGTAAGATTTTAACTATATTAATCAATTCATCAATTTCTGACTGGTATATCTATTGAATAATACATAGTATATAACCAACACTATCTGGAATACGAGTGATTTTCTTAAATTTTCACATGACTATAGTTGATTCGTTTTGTATAAGATTTCAAGTAAATGATACGACAGTGTTTATTTGGTGTTTCGGGCATTCGGTATAGAAATATTTGCCGCAGGTTCATTGGCGACGCTGTACACACACAGATCCCGTAGGACAATGACCTCGCTCCCGACTCCCGCACAATGTACAACATCATCATCATCTCCTTCAGGAGACGCCGTGCCTCCTGTTATCTCCTCTTGCACTCTCTTCCTCTACTTGATGCATCCGCAACTAATCCCATTGCTTTCTCTTTTACATACTTCAAAGGCGGCGTCGTGGATCTTTTTTTTTTAAATTTTAAAATGAAACTTCGATTGTGTTCACATCTGTTATAATCAAACTTTAATCAACGGTGTGTTTGATTATGATTTCCAAATCAGTTCGCATTATAATTGAGAGTCATGGTTGTCGTATTAAAATGTTATACTTCCGTGGCCCGTATTTCTCTAATTTCAGAGGATAATATATCAATACTAATGTATAAAATAGTAACGGGGCTTCTATCTGTCATTTTTGAAGTTATACTTCTTTTGGGGCGATACGTTATAATAATGAGAGTGAATTTTGACGATGTAAAATCAAAATTAACAGGATGAAATTGTTCGGTAAACTATATGCCTTACCAAAAATTCGATCGAAAATGTAAAATAGTGAATATGACAGATGTTTTTTATATCAATACGAATATATGCTTATAAATTATATTAAAGCAGTAGTGATTGATTGTGAGTATTGGTAAATATTATTGAAAACATTTGTTAGTTGTTATTTTATTTCAATAAATTTGCATCACGCCAAAGAAGTATAACTTCTAATGCGCACCGACTTTTTTGTGAGTTTTCCGAGGTTTTTGAGTACTTTTACTAAACGAGAAAATGTATTTTCAGAATTCTTGTCTGTCTGTTTGCACAAGTGGTAGTCTCAACACAACTAGACCTACTTTAATAAAACTTGGTACATTAGCAACTGCGGTACCTGTAGTAGGTCTACGGTATTTTTTATCGGCCTACGCGTGTCAAAACTAACGCGGTAAAGCCATGGGGAAGCGTATTACTGTTAAAAATAATTTAATTATCAACTATTGATTTCTGTGTAATAGGATTCTTCATGAGGCACCGCCTTAGTTCTCACTACTGCACTACTGCACGACGAACATTTTGATTCCTCATAATACTACTTATTACATCTCGACAGTTTTCACGTTTCGTTTTGTTTCCTATGTAAATAACGAAGATGGCTTTGGAAGATAATGGACAGACGATTTGTGTTGATAATATAGAAATAGCGTTTATTGACCTCAGAGGAGGGAAGGTATAGTTGCACGAGGATTTGCTGTATAATTTTAAATTCTAATTTCCGTCAGTGATCTCGTGGATAACAATTTTTCTGTGGAATTTATTGAATTATTGATGTTATAAAAATTAATAGCACAGCGTAGTTAATAATGATATTTTTTTAAAATATGTTTATTATTTAAATTTCATTTAAATTTAAACCAACCAGGGTTGTTGAGACCCAGAACCATTTTATATTTTCATTATAATATCAATTAAATAAATGTAATTTCCGATGAAAATTTTACCATTTCTCGACACCTGGGAATTGAAGATTGTATAATATAAGAACTAATGTAATGTTATATAAACAAGAAAAACAATGACACTTCCACAAGGTTGATTATTCTCGAAGAATTAATTAGTTCTCGATTACTTAATATTTGCAATTTATTATTATTTTAATATCGTACCGGCGCATACAGTTATATATTTTTAGTTTGTATATTTCTTATAAAGAAAATGTTTGCTAGCTATGATGAGAATGTAGTCTACATGAATGTAAATTGTCATTTGCTCAACTTTAATAAGCAATGTCAGAATTTGGTCGGGATTAAAAACCAGCTTTACATATATTTACTATTAAAGAAATATTAGAATTAATTAGATTTTAGGATAGCAGCTGACACCATTGCCTACGCACAAATCTTATAATTAAAACTGATTTACTAAAAGCCTGATATGAATTTAATTAGTTATTCAGGAAGTTAATTAAAACAAAGGCTTTTAATAAAAGTTCAGAGACCTTAGAACAATAGACATCTAAATATTTTATGGAAAACAATAAAATTTTCAATGCTCCTATATTCGCGCTTTTTTATATACAAATCAATGTTAACAGATCATCTCGAATTTTTATATACTTTGTACTTAAATATTTATTGTGTGAAGCTTTTACGAAAAGCTATCCAATTCGCAACATCAGCGTATTTAGGTTCTTTCTGATATGTTTTGTGTTTTATACTAGATAGCACAAAATGTGTAATCGCGCTTTTTTCACATACTTTTTTTCATGGGTAGACTCAAATAAGTCACGGAAAAATAATCATAAGAGTAGAAACATCAACTACACTACAAAACTCTACCAATTAAATAATATATATTTGTTAAAACATGCATTGCGGAATTTAAAGGTATTGATACATGAACTTAAATGTGTTTTTGAACGAAATAAAATTTTTAACTACTTAATTAGTCCCATAAAATAACAAATTTCTAACTTTCAAAATTCGACATGCATTATATATATTTTCTATTCTTTTAAAGTAGATTTAGTTTAGAAGCCTACTAAAATTAAGAAGTAGATATAGAATTCTTTGCTTTCCACCTTCTAAAATAGCTGTTCTACATGCATGTATACCGATATTTACAGTAATCCATTACGCACTAGTGCATAAAAGTAAAACAACACTATACCAATTCCGGATTAAATCATTGTTATCCTGTCAGTTGTTTTTTTACAACCTACTAATAGAAGTGAACTGATGTCAGCAACTTTTAAAATAAAATAAAAATCAGCTGTTTTATTGAAGATACGTGGAAAAAAACATATATTTCTTGTATATATTACGACATTACGACACTAGATATATAATTTATTATAATGTGATCTCAATTAACAGAAGTATGGTCGTATTGGAACATTTAGTATACAAAAAGGTTCTTGACTTCTCTTTCAGTTAAATAAGTATTTTTTCGTGTTATTCTAATATAAAGCGAAAAATCCTTTCGAAACCTTCGAGGAAAAGCTGCATAATGTCTTACGTGTTGACATATGCTGTATGGGCAACAAGGAGTATAAACAGTTTTGTGAGTTTTTAAAAATTGTAAAAGAACACTTCAACCCGGAAGCTGTACATATTTCGATAAGTAAATTTGACAATCGTTTTGATGTTGAGAAAAAAGAATTTTTTTATTCTGTTTTACATCAACCATGTGTTTAAGGTCACCAAATACCAGTAAATCAATTTATTTCCAAACTATTTTTTTTTTCATTTTCAAAAAAACTCCAATTTAATTCTCTTTATACAGACGAATTTTATTTTTCGTCTATTTATTTATTTTTAGTATTCCGTACATCCGATGAAGAGACGGAATCCTTATTGGATCATTTTTGTGTTTGTCCGTCTGACTGTCAGTTTATTTTCTCCGAATCTACAGGACGAAAAAAGTTGAGTATATGTGGATTTAGATAACCCAATCACGGACGTACAACGCAAATGACGGACTCAGATTTTGATATTTGTTTAAAAACTTAAAAAATGAATGATTGAACAAAATAATGTGTTTCCCAGCACTTTTTAAATACAATAGAAAATGCTGTGCATGATAGTGATACTATCAAGTTATGTACCAATCAAGAATTAAATTGACATTATAAAGTTGTCTTTTTGTCTTCGTAAATAAAATAGTTTACTGATTAGAATTAAAACAATTTGTGCCGATCCAATGTCTAGACTGAAAACGATGTTTTTCCTTGAACTTCACAATTATCTACTTGTACAAGATGTCTCTAAAGCTAGTGACAGAAATTCATTAGTCAGTTCCGTATTGCCGACAAATTTTTTAGCAATTGAGACCTTGCTAACAAACATCTATATACCGGGTGTTTTTTTCAAAACTTTGAATGGATATTTTTGTTGATACACCGGTTGAATCAAAAAAAGTTTTAGGCAAAAGCTGTTGGGTTTTGAGGGGGAAATAATTTACACGTAATACCAACGCCCTTCCCGCACCCCTCAGCAGGGGGTAACTTTTGTTTTTTAAATGAAAACCCCCGATTTTTATGTTTAAATTTTTTTTGTGTAAAAATGAACAGCTTTAAAATTTAATTTAATTTAATTTAATCATAAAAATCGGGGGTTTCCATTTGAAAAACAAACGTTACCCCCTACCCCTGCCGAGGGGTGGGGGGAGTGGGTAGGTACTACGTGTAAATTATTTCCCCCTCAAAACCCAACAACTTTTGCCTAAAACTTTTTTTGATTCAACCGGTGTATCAACAAAAAAATCCATTCAAAGTTTTGAAAAAAATACCCGGTAATATATATATTTAAATACTCAAAAAAAAAAAAATTAACATTGAACCTGTAAGGTAATATTATTTTTGATGTTGGTAAAAGGCATGTTTTCTCTAAATATAGTTGTTCCCAGCACTTAAGATGTAAAATTAGCAAACGTTAGATAATAAAGAACACGTTGACAGACACTACACAGGGATGATCTGTGCTGAATGCGTGGGGTCGTAGATGGATACGGTTCTCAGAAATAATAAATTATTAGTTAAAAATGTAACGACGTACTTGAAAAGGGCAGAAAGACGAAGGGGCAGTTCGGAGACGCTTAACAGTTACTGATGAGATTTGGAAGTGAACAGTTGTGCTTGTCTTTGCATATTATTCTATTCAGAATGTGTTATATTTCAATAATAATTGTAATTAATCTGTGTAAATTGTATTGTGATATTGTGCCAGCATTTCCAGAAATTAAGGTAGGAAAACCCTACTGAGTATATAATAGATTTAAGAGTATTTGCGAGTGAAACTTTATAGAATATTTTGTATGTAGACATATGTTTTCCATGGGCCTATGAGATATAACAATTAGAGATGAATAACGTATTGTTGGATGAATGTGAGGTTTATGAGATTCTGATTGGAATACTGTTGAATAGTTTGAGAGCTATAAGTAATGGAAGTAATGAAATACTAACTGAATGCTGTATGAATGTGGTTACTGACTGAAATGTAAAGTACTTCAGTGGAATTGCTTAGTTTAGGGCCTGGTGCTGGTCAGACAACTGTTATAGATAGATTTCTATACCAGGTGGCTTTCGAGGGTCAGGGATGTGAAAAGTTTAAAGAATTCATAATTAGAGATTCATTTGAAATGATGTTGAGATTTGGAGGCAGTCGCTATAAATAGCTTATTTATACAGGCTGTCTATAAATGTGTTATGACCTCGAAGTGCAACTTAATGTTTCATACAGTCAGTAATATTTATGGTGTGTCTATGAACGTGGTTCCGCTTTAGATCGTGTACTAAAGGCGAAGATTATGGCGTGGCCGTACTATTGGGGTTTATGATACCCATTTTGTAGTTGCAAGAAACTACCTTTTTGTGATTGAAAGAGATCACCTTATTAGGGTTGTGTGATACCCATTTTGTAGTTGAAAGACACTACCTTTTTGTGATTGAAAGAAATCACGTTTTAGGGTTGAAAAAAGACCCCAATTCTGCCGGCAGAGGATGGCTGTCCCAGAATTGGAAAGGCTATCCGTTATAGGTTGAAATGAGACCACAATTCTGCCGACAGAGACTGGCTGTCCCGGAATTGAAAAGGCTTATTATTCGAGGTTGTAAGAGACCCCAATTCTGCCGACAGAGACTGGCTGTCCCGGAATTGAAAAGGATACTCATCACAGTTAAAGTGACCACGGTTGTGAATGATGAGTATGATTGTATTGTGTTTGAGAATGGAATGATGATTGATTGTATTGTGTTTGAGAATGGAATGATGAGTATGATTGTTGTGTTTGAGAATGGAATGATGAGAAGGGTTGAATGACTAACTATAAATTATGATGATATAATGTGTAGCTTGAATCTATGAATACTCATATGCGTTTTATGACAGGAACATGTTGATGACCGCTGGAATCTGACCTCACGTCTCGGCAATCGCAAGGATCCTGACAAGTCCTGACAATAATATGTGTTTACGTATGGTATGTGGTTATCCTGACAAAAATTATATAACTACTATTATACTGTATTGACCGTAAGACTCAATACAGTATGTATATATGCGATGTTGTATGTCATCGTTCACGATATTATATTTATTATATATTATATTTATTTATATTTATAATATATGAGTAAAAAAAAAAAGAAAAAAAAATTTCTCACGTCTTACAAACCAATCTTTTTATGGAAGTTTTCAGATAGGTATAGCAATATTATTTTTATTTCCTTCTCTAGGTTTTGTTAATATAAATACGTATTTATATGATTGCTTTCTCCACCGAACAGCGTTGAATTGTCGTATGCTAGAAAGACTCTAATAAGGCTTTTTCACGGGGAGTCTTTGTATTCTTTAAGTACAAACGCCCACGAACCTTCCAGCAACCTAGGTTTTCTAAACTAAACGTTTGATTTCATTTCTCTGACGTCTTTAGGTTCTACGTATATTTGATTGTGCCAGCGTCTGTTCTAGTGGGCATTAAAATTACATTTGTCGTAAATTGTCTTAATACACACCATGAATCCTATTTTATTTGAGGCGTTCCTAAAAAAAGTTGCGTTTTTGCTTCATTTATCTTCCTATTGTTGACTGTTGTAAATCAGTGCGGCGAAAACTTTTTCTAGCCGCATCCTTATTACAGTTCCTTTATTATTCACATCCGTTTCTAGATTTACTTTAACAAGTTAGTCCGTTAAAAAATGTTTGATTAGAGAAGTTATTTGGACTTTTTGAAATTCAGGTGCTGAGTAAATTATATAATTATTTTAATTTTAAAACGTTTTGATTTTAACCGTAGCTGATTTTGATATTTTATTCAATAAAATGAAGGTCGTTAAAAACGCCATAAATTAAGCTTATTCGCATGGTTTAATTTTTCATAATGTGATCAGTTTAATCTTTGATATTTGAAAGAATGCAAAGTATAGAAACTGTCAAATTTAAAAAGAAATTACTGATGCATTGTTACAGTGACGGATTCTTTTCCAATGTGGCATTTTTGAATATATTATTATTTAAAAAAACTCATAAAAATATGCCTTGCAGCTATAACCGCAAAATAACTTGTTAACAAAAAAATAATAACCTAATAAGAATTTGTGAGTGGAAATCGGACGCTACTGGATTTCACGAGTTCGTCCTTCGAAGGATTGTTATTTGTTGGGTCATTCGCACCAAGTTCAACCTTTTTATAGCTGAATTAATTACCACCTACACCTGTTGATTCTTTCGAAAGTTCTTCGACATTTTAAGACGTTTACGAACGTATGTTGAAAATAGTTTTCCAAGTTTCATGTTTTACAAATTATTATCGACGTTTTTTATGTTGTTTTTTTATAGATACGAAATTCATGAAAAAAAATTTCACACTCAACGTTCAATAGGCAATTTCATATGATTGATGATTTTATTATGATTTATAATTTGTTTATAAAATCAAATAAGTGTTCTCAAACTATTTTTATTAAATATGAAGCCCTTGGAAATTGACCATGTGCCAATTTTTTATTAATTGGGTTAATCTTCGTTATAAAATTATAGTCGAATTAGTAAATATACACTTTGATATACGGTATTGGAAAAAAAAATTAGAATTCTAACGTTTGAGCTATCGTTGCATATGTTATTTTACCGTACCTTAAACAGAAATTACAAATTGAGAACTCTTTTATCCAAATTCCTTCTTCCAGAGTAATATATATATAGATATACATATTATCACGTTAATTAATTAATGTGATCAACGAACGGGTATCCTGGACATTTCTGAGATCAACTAGACGTGTAGCCTGGCTAAATTATAAAGATTCAGTTAAATGATGTTCCACTAAAAGCATAAATGCGAGAAACGACTAAATTCCGTACAAACAACAAGTGGTTTTGTCGGTTTCATCGAATTAAATCCTCTAAATGGGCGCCAAGTTTTCACTTTGAAAATTTTCATTAAATAAAAGATTCGTGTGTGAAAGCTTGCCAGTTAGATCTTATTTCTTCTTGCGGCGAAGCTCATATTTTATGTTTAAAATTATTTTCGGTATTTATTGGTATTAAAAAATAGTTTTGCTGCCCCTAAAATTTTCCACCCATTTAGACCACTCCTAAATACGCGACTGTGGCTAAATCAAAGTCAGGCCAAAATTCGACCTGATTGCGAATACATTTGTGAGTTGGCACCGATACTGTACATAAGCTGGCTGTTCGTATTAATTCGATATTATTTTAGGACAGTGTCAAGTGTGATGCAAGCCACATGTAGTGTATTATTATCTAAGTTGGTACCAAAATGCAAGACCGTGAAATTGTTTATGTTTGAATCATATTTCTGATGATTTGCGAATAAACAAATTGTCAGAAGTCAACTTTGAAAAGTGTCAGATTATTCGTTTCAATTGAGCATCCTAATGATGGTCAACAGTAATTAGAGGTTAGCATCAAGGGCAGATCTGTAACAACTGTTTATCAGTTAAAAAAATATTGTGGTAGGAAAAATCGAGAAACTTTCTTAAGTATTTACTTAAAATCGACGGAATTAAAATTTTATAAAAAATCGTATCTTAAAAAAATTGACATTTTTCAAATTATTTTTTTCAATATCGGCGTACTTAAAGAAGGCATACTGAAAAAAAAAAGAAAATGCCTTTTGTTTTATTTTATTAAGTCGATCAGCTTAACATTTATTTATTTTTGACTAAATATTTTGAAAAACATGAATGCTTTTTTCATTTAATATTTAGTTCTTTGTGGATAATCCAGAAATTTTGGACCAGTTTTGAATTAGATAATTTCCGTATACATTTTTTATGTAAAAAATTCAAAAAACAAACGCACCATGTTAAAATATGATTATAAAACCTTAGACTTTGTTTTGTTATGTTTGGCTTTTGTTTGGTGAATCTTGCTTACTAAGCTAATAGCATGACAGAGTTGAGTGATTCGATGCATTTTGTTTCATATCTATATTGTTTTCATAAGTAATGGCGATTGAAAATTTGTCTGAAAGGTTCATTTAACGGGTTCAAGGCTATATTTATTATTTGGAAAGGTTCAAACACAATTTTAATTTCGAGAATTATATATTTTTAAGTGCATTTAATCATTTCAATATTTAGGTCAAAAATTTTTAGGTAATAATAACTTGGAAAATATTTAATTTTGTTACAAATTACATAATTTCTTTTTTGTTTTCAACCCTGAGCATTTCTATGCTTTCTTAGAAGACGAGTAGTGAACTAGATTCAATGTTAAAGAAGGCGTAAAACTTACGAATTGATTTTGGCGAGAATAATTCAAAATTTTGTTGCTGATTCTCGACTATTTAAGAAAAACTTAAGACATTCCTTTATGTGAACTAGCTGTGTTAATATTTGTAATTGCAAAATATTATATACGGTTTGTAATTCTGACTTCATTTTGTCTTTGCAGCAATATTCTAAAAATAATAATATCTTATGCCTGGTTGTCATAAAGCGTTCATACAATGCAAAAGTAAATTAATGATTGTATTTTAGAACAAAAGATTCGACCCAGTGACATATTTAATTTGCTCCAACTGTCATTTACAGTTACAATATCATAAAAATTCTGTCTGCCATTCATACGTCAAGCCTCGTACAATTGAATTACAAGTTGCGATAAATGGACGGGAGAAACATCTTAAAAGTTCAGATCAAATTATATTATTAGTCATGATACAAATTACTGATATGCGCCCCAGTTTAACGGCGTACATTATTTACGTGCTCCTAGAAAATTATAAATAACCGCCTTAACGACCATATTACTATTTCTATCGATAAAATAATATATATCAAAAGTCCAGATCGATAAATGACAGTATTATTTGAAACTAGAAGGTGCGAGTGCTCTAACTTAAAGACTGTAATAAGAGTATAAACCGACTCAATTTTTCTTTAAAATTCCTGAAAGACGGAAAAATGTTTAATCTATTTCTTTCTTTGAGGCAGAACATACAAATCACAGGTTGTCATGATCGTTTGATGTCTTTACGAAGATGACTCTTAAAGATTAACGACAAATATTGTATAAAAGAATCTCTAACTTTAGTGACCTTTAGACATAAAATATTTGATATCCACTCTTCGGGACATTTTCCTGCAGACTTAGAATTGTAAGTGTAGTCACGTAAGATTTTACTTTAAAAAAATGTGTAAAAAACTAGTTTTGACTCGTAATTATGGTTTTTTTAATGCTCAAGAGAGCGAGCTGATTATTCCCGTGCTAGCCAGGTCACCTCGTAACCACCATTCTCTTCAATTTTTTCTCCCAAAGCAAAAGCCCTTTTTGCTCTTACGTAAATACGTCCCTGTAAACATACTCATAGTTTCGCAAAGTATTGTACATTAAAAAGCATTGGTCTTAAGTCACGTTTAGTAATAACCCTTCGCGTAGGTTTATGAATCCATCTTAAACAAGTAATTCATACTTTATAGCATCGGTGTTGAGGAATGTTTTTTACGATCTATTTCATTCTATACAATTTAATGAGCCGTCGTTATAAATACACTGTATCCCATATATCATTCAAAACAAACTTCTAATATATTTTAATAATTGCGTCTTATTTTTGAAATCTAATCCTAAATAATAGGTCAAATCATATAAATATTTATTCAAAAAAACGCATAAGAAATATTTAATACGACGATTAGTTCCTTCCTCAAAAAGACTATCAAGACGTATGTCGTTGTTTATATGTTGTTTCTAAGATGATTGTTAGGTTCTAGAAGTGGTGAAAGTATAAATTTGCTTGTCACTTTATCATTGAAGATAATTATAGATTGGAATTATTTATTGAACTTAGATGCATTTAAATATATAAAAATAATTACTCTACAAATATAGCGTAGATACTGTGTCGAAAACTAATGAAAAAACAGGTGTTTTTAAAATAAATACGATTTAATTGAAAAGATGTACTATAACGTGCATGATTTTCTTTACTAACAAATTTCACTCTTATAATTTTCTTTTGAAAACATGACAAAAAAATATATATGACAATTTTTATACTGTCAGGACTTTCAATACATATTAGTTGTATAACTTTGCAGTGAGTTTCACCAAACCGACGTTTTTGAAGCAATTTTTTTCTGTTGGCGATACAAACAAATATAGTATATTACACCACAAGAACCGAAAGTTGAATTTCCTGCACTGCCCCACATAATGCCCGAGGCGAAGTCGAGGGTATCATACGTCGCGCAGTGCAGGACTTTCAGCTTTCTGCTCGTGTGGTGTATACTATTTTTCTTCATAGCCGGCCGAAAGTACGCACTTTCACCAATATATAAACATACTAATTACTTTCAAGTGAGCAATGTTGAAGTTATACGTAATGACACATGGATCTAATAATGTCCATGTAATAATAGCATATGGCTACCTACTACTGCCTACTGATGGCGAACATGTGACCTGATAAACGGCAGTCTCACGTATCAGTGCGCATGACAAAACTGTTTAGGCCCGTCTATATAGACAATAAGCGAGCAATTCCAGCTGTGATTACAACAGGGCACAAATGTTATACTTTCTGATTTAAAATCGAATAAGAAAGTATGTACTTTCGGCATGGTATGGAGAAAAATGATTTTCTTTACTTTTGTGCATAGACTAAGCCACACTTGATCTCTTTTAATTTCAAAATGAAATTTTGTCTTGACTGAGATGTGGTCTAGAGCAGCTGCGAGCAGCGTACTTGCGCTATTTATGCAGACAGTGTTCCAGATAGCAATAAGGATGGATCTTGCCAATTTCTACGCACGCACTGTTGCATTGACGGCTAGGAAATATTTATAATTTTGTTAATAGAAATATTACATACGTCTTCGACTGTACAATGTAATATTTCAAAAGCTGCTCTTGAGTTATTGGCCGATATTAATATCGCGCTTGCGATAATTGTCGCAAAAGTTCGTGAATTTGTCTCATGACATTAATGCATAATTGCAGCGAGTTATTCCATAATACTTAAACTTTTCTTCTTTTTATTTTTTCATATTAATGTATGTCTACCATAAATCCTTCGCTTGAAAAAAATATTTAACCTAAATTCAACTCAGTACGTTATAAATAAATATTACGAAAAATACTCTCCAGAAAATATATCAATCATTTTTTTCTCAAAAGCTAACACGATTCAGATTCTGCAATCAAATGATTGACACGATAATTTAATTTCACAATGAAGAAAACTATATATTCAAGTTGTATCTTTCATTATTTGGTGTTGTAAATAAATACGATCTCTATTTAAAAATATGATTTTTTCCCGCGCCATTAAAAGTTACGTCACGAGTGTAAAATATGTAATAGAAGACGTGAGTTCAAGTCATGTTTAGATTTTAAAATCTTTCAACGAATGATTGCAAAATTTAATACGCAAATGAACAAATTTATTTGTTTATAGTATTAAATTTGATCCTAACCTATATTAACTGCATAAAAATGGACCTTTGCAGTGAAATATAGGCGAAGTGCAATCGAAACTAGAATGCATTAGGAATGAGAAAACTTCACAGTTTTTGTTGGCTTTAAATTGTAAAGAACTAGCGGTCCGGTTTGGCTTCGCCCGGGTTGGAAGTTTACTTATTTAAGATAACATTTTTAATTGGATAAGGATTAATACCATGTCGTTCAAAATATTTTCGCAAATACATAACTCTATTTTTGTTTTTTTTATTTTTTTGAAAAATGGGGCTGTTGATATTTTTCAACAACGTTTATTTTTTAACATTTTAAAAAATAGTGGCGTATATTTTAACAAAAATAGACATCAAGAGAACAGTACCTCTATCATTATTGATAATTATTATGTATTGTATGATTATACAGCACAAAGGAAGAAATATCTGGGGAATGATAACGACAGAGATCATAAGCATTAAAATCAGGTAAATGTGTACTTTAAAATGGAGAAATTAATTAGATGTAGTATTTTTAGCGTAGTTATTGAAAAAATAATTTAAAATGGGGTTAATTATGTCAACCGTTAGATATATTTCTTACTTTTTTACAGTTTTTCGTGATGAGAAGATAAAAAACGTCAAGACCTCTTTTTAAATTTATATTTTTTAATAGTTTCAATTAAAATATTACATGCCTATTGCCGACCTCATGTTCTAAAAGTGTTATATCGTCAAAAATATTTCGTTTTTCAAATTGTTGTATGTATCAGAATATTTCCCACGTTGGGCAGGAAATTTTTTTATTACAAATAAAATGAAAGCACTTCATTATGTTTATTATTATAATATTTTACGTAAAGAAATTTGGAAAATATAATAGTATAAGATATACTTTTATTATAGAAAAACAATTCCAAAATTTTTTAATATAATTTATTTATTTATGAGCGCTTTTTTTTTTTTTTTTTTTTTTTAACAGTTTACGTTGTAAATAAAATATGTATTATCTGAAGATGACTATCGTCGAAAGCGCTCATAAATAAATAAATTATATTAAAAAATTTTGGAATTGTTTTTCTATAATAAAAGTATATCTTATACTATTATGTTTATTATTTAGAATTGTATTTTTTTTTGTATTTATATCAATTTTATTTTAAGGAAAAAATTTGAATTTGAATTTCTCTTATCCTTTTGTCCAAACCCGTTTATATGTCAATAGAATCATAATGCAAGCATACTGTACATTCATATAAATATTATGATAGTTTGTTACGAGAATAACATATGCAAGTTATAAGTTTACGCAAACGAATTCTAATTTCATAACAAAATGCAGGACATTAAATTTTTAGGCTTTATACTACAAATACTACGATTTTAAATTGAATGTTTCAAAATCGAGATATGGTAGTTGTTTGCACGGTTAGCTTTTTCTGTGAACTGAACTTTTAAAATAATTTTTTTGAATATATATTTGTGTTTATAATACTTCGCAGCCTTCAAGTTAAGATATTTTCGGATTTTGAATGTTTCCCGTTAGTTTATGTGCATTGTCATTAAATATGCCAAATTTCAACATTATCGGGCATCCGTAATCAGCACATTTCAATGTTTTGGAAGTGAGTTAGAAATTCTAGAATTTTTTTTTTGCTTTATATGTGCATTAATTTTTTTTTTTATTAATATTTTATGGAAACACATTGTTGCATAATAATATTTAAAATTAATTTTGTAAACATTTTAATGGCCTTTGACTCGAAAACAAGTTATAGGTATTATTTTTTTTGGATTTTGAATATGTATTTCCAAACATCAAACGAGTTAACTTTTCCATTAAATCGAAGGTCGAGAAAATGTTGGTGATATTTAAAGAACATAAAAGTGATGGACGCATTTTGCATTTGTTTGTTTGTTTTTATTTTTACACCTTATTTTTTATATACCTATCTACGCCTTGAAGAAACTATATTAAAGTTTTGTAATTATATAGGATGTATCAAAGTATAAATTAGATAAAATATTCTTTTCAGTGGCAATCGGACACAATTTTTGAAATGTAAATTTCTGTTTGTACCTACTAAATATCCATACTATTTTTTGTGACTTGTGTGTGAAAATACAATTTCAATATCAAAAAACATTTTTACATCTTTACTAACTCCCTCCCCAAAAAGTCCTGCTAGAGTGATTCGATGAAATATCATGAGATTTGCGTGTCGCAGAAGTGACGCAATGCTTTACTTTAAGTTGTTTGGGCCCTCCTTGATCAGCTCAATGTCTTTACGTAAAATACAGCAGTCATAGTATATATACAGTAGAGAAACATCACTGTTTTTTCTCTTAATTGTAATATTTGGGTAGAAAATTTTTAAACGTAAAAGTTTTATAAAGTATTTAAGAAATCTTTAGCCAAGAAGTGAAACAAAAAAATTTTCAACAGGAAATCTAAAATGTCTCCTGTTTACAAAATCTAGGCGTTATACAAATTATTTATAGAGATGCATCTTCATTAATAAAACGCATCTAAACGGTTGCATCTCTTTTTACGCGACTATGTTACGTCAAAATAGGGTGATAATTGTTTTTGTCTTAACATAAAACAGATGTTGTGATAAGTCTATGGCAACACCCCGGAAAAAGTATCTGGCTTTTTGCAAATATTTTTAAATATATTTAATGAAGTTGCTATAAAAATTTCAGCATGAATCAATCAGTTATTTTTTTCTTTTTTGAAAATTCAACTTTGGGGTATTTTGGTGTAATGTTAGCCCCTCCAAAAGTGTCTGCCTCATTTATTTGTTTATTTAAAATCAACTTAACTTTTGAATAGTATACTTGTTGGCTTTTGAATCAAATCCTTTTTTGGCACACATTTTTTTAAAACCTTTTCTGTATGCGCAGTACCTGGCGTACTCAGAGAGAATAAGCAAACACTCATTTACCTATCCATTTTACCAATATATACTATTGTATAAAATTTCTACCTGAATCAAACACTTCATGACACAGGTATCATCTGCTCTTGGACTAATATTAATAACACCGGTACCATTGCGAAGCTACGTAACCGTCCTTTTAGAAGAGAGTTTCGTATAAATAATATGTAAAATATTCTTTAACTTACCACTCTGATATGTTCGAGATCCGCTTTGTTCGCTACAAGTGCAACGGGTGGCGGTGCCATCTGTCTGACATGTCTTAGTCTTTCGAGGACGGCCGCCGCGTATGTTAGCGACCGACGCTCAGTGACGCTGTACGTCACTACACAAGCGTCGGCCCATTGTAGCGGCTCGTCTGGTATCTGCAATTGATGGTGTTGATCGTTCGGTGGGCCGCTCGAATCGCACGGCTCGCATGCCACGTCACAGATTTCTATCTCTTGTGCTGCGTTCGACACTGTCACCGTTTGACGGTACAGTAAGTCTGTGAAAATACAATTGATTGAATTTAATATGGGGGTGCCGAACGACATAACATTAATTGTGTGCATTACTTCGAATTTTCATTCTATTTCAGAGCGTCAAAAAACTATTCATCATGACATGGCAAAAGCATAAGTAGAAACTTCAAAAACAAACTTTTATTAAAATGTACTAAAATGAAGAGACAGAGATTATAGATTATAGACGCTCAAAACGTATAAACGGAGACAATAATAAACAAACAAATAAAATCATTTTATCATTGTTGACCTGACCCAAAAGCTTAACGCGGAATATGTTCATAAAAAATTCATAATTTAAACTTCTCGCGAAAAACTTTTAGATTAGGTCAACAAAGATAAAATAAATGTATTGTTTGTTTGTTATATTCTGTGTTTTAATATAATTTAATAAAAGCTTGTTTTCAAAAGGTTTTTTACTTATATTTTATTACTTCCACTTTAATCTTCTACTCGATGCACATAGCATGGGTGGATTATAATCAGAACCGTATGCCGATCAAAACGAGCCCAAACACGGTACAGCTAACACGAGCTGTTAAAAAATTGCATAGTGATCTGACTATTCTGACTTCAGTATCAGGTCATGTTTACCAGATTATTGTATGGTCATCGATACTGCTTGGGTATGCAAAATTTCAAAGTAATAGATCAAGTAGAAGTGGTTTAAAATCGACTTGCAAGATATGACCCAAACTGACTGACTGACAAACATGTGAAGTTGAATAAAAATATATTCGTAGAACACAGCAAATACGTCACTTGGCAGAAGTCATACAAAAGCGATACGCAACAACCGACTTGTGTTGCTTGTACATAGTTTAACACGCAGATGTTTTTGAGGGGGCTTCGGTAAAGATTATTACTCATCAAAAATAAAAATTTGTTTTGAAATGTTTATAAACGAGCTATTTTTATTAAAATAGTAAATAATAGAAATTGTGAATAAGTTAAGCGAACTATTTTTTAACGATAAAATCGAATATGGGAATGTTATTTTATATCTACGCAGACGTGAACTTTATACCTACGGAAAATAAATTAACTTTGAAATATATTTTATTTTTCCAATCATATTATGGCTTCAAGGTGAAATATAAAACTGTGCCACGTGGAATATTTACTTCCTATATTAAATTAGAAATCAATTTTAAGAAAATAAAAACGTACATAACCGTGTCGAATCCTTCATAATTTTAAGCGACTAAATAAGGAACGAAAAAATTGAATTCAAGATTTCGAAGGAATTAGACATTTCATGGTTTCTAAAAGCGAATTAATACACTGTTTAACAGTTCAGTATCAAATTTAATGCTTAGAGCCTTAGGTAAGGTTCTTAGGAGATTCCTCTAGAGAGTACACTTTTCTTATTATCACTCTATCAACCTTAATAAGGGTAGTTTATTAATGAACGAAAATCGAACATTGTGATTTTCGCGAATGTCTCCAAAGATTTTCATCATATTTTTTAAACCGATAGTAATCTATCATTAACGCATTTTAAATCAGAATATTCATTAAAAATAAATTTTATATGATTGAAACAATTATGACATCAATTTAAAAAAAAAAATGTTGAACGACTTGACATAAAAATTGATAACGACTTTTTTATACATTTTAAAAAAATAGCCTCTTGGTAAATAACTTTTTTTTTATTTAGAAAACATTTATTTATTTATAAATCATTTCCAGTGTTTCAAGATTCAGACAGTGTTAAAGTAAAGCGCCTTTATATGCATCTCATTATTTTTATTTTTATCAGTATGCACGTGTAAAATGTTTTCCACGTGCAAATGCAAAAAACATAATTGTCAGGTGGCATCCATATATTCGCGTTATTTTGCTGTGAAAATAGGAAACCATTAATAGTACATTGCGTAACAATTGCGAGAAGATAACTTTTTGAAAGCAAATGCTATGTTTTGAAACTAGTTTCAAAAGCACCCACAACTCTTGAAAATGAGGTATCTTCTCGCACTTGTCACGCACGATACTTTTTATAACGAGACCATGTAAACGGATGTATGCAAAAAGTAATAGCCGCGTTTAGAAAGTGAAACAAAAGAGTGTTGAAAAGGATTTTACACATGGCTTATACCTAATGCGTCTGCTAACGCACGTTTCATAGCCGACGTATAAAAAAGCAGATTTTTCAAAAATACAATACCAGAAACGTAAAAAGACAAAAATATTAAGCATTCAGTTAACAGCTCTATTTATGCGACTTCCGCATGATTTCAATAGTTACATAATTACGGGTTTCGCGTTGCATTCGAGTTTCTACACTTTTTAATGAGACAATTTTTTTACACAATATGCATCTCGAAAAGATGTAATGTCGATGCGTCGTCAAACACAATATGGTAGTGAAAACAATTATAGCAACGGTTTGGGTAATGCTAGTAATATAATTAAGATGTCAATTATGTGAACTTTTACAGTATTCATTATGTATCAATTTTAAAATTTGCATTTCAAAAATAATAGACGCAAGCGAAAATAAGTTTAATTAATCAAATGTTTTTTCAACCGAAATAAATTATATTAATTTATCAAATAAGCGTTATATTTATACGAAATAAGTTATTTAAGAATATATATTAATAATTTCTGTAAGTTTTGAAACGTTATATTGCCCTACTTTATGTTAAAGCAATAATAAAATTGATCTGTTAAAATATTTAGTCAAACAATTTCAATTCAAATGAACTAGTATATCAACACGTGTAAAGAAAATGCTTTTCCTTGCCAACGGAATATTTAATTTTTTCAGTTGCAGTTATTAAAGAAAACAGCATCGCCAATTTGTTAAAATAATCTGTCAAACAAAAACTGGTGCATTTTTAATTAATCAGTAGCGTCGTTAAAAAGTAAACAAGATAAAATGAAGTATGTTTTGTACCACTCAACTGGAGTGGTGACAAAATATTATGGCGCCATGGCTCCTGAAATTTATATATTTGTTTTGAAATGTTTCTAAATAACCACCAACGTGTTGCAGTTTTATTTTTTACAAATAATTGCATGTGCATTTTAATTAAGATAATAAAAATTGATAATAGACGTTAATGACTTTAACTGTCAAGCGTCTATAATCTACAATCTATTTAAAAAATGTAGATTTCTGTACTGTCCAGTTCGGCTGTAAACTCAACGAGCAATATAATCATTCTGTTAAATTAATTAGGCATATAATAATATGATTAAGTTTATTATCTCAAAATAGAACGCCGATGACCTTAGATTTTGAGCGCCTATAATCTACAATCTCTCTCTCTCAAAATAGAATTAAACTCTTCCTAGGTTGGCATATGTCTAACTCGAATTATTTAAATGAAAACAAGTATTCACTATCCTTAAGCTGAATGATTTTCAGGAAAATGTGATCAGTTCGCACATAAAGGATATCATTTTTTTCAACTGAGCAGTTTTATTTTCTAAGTGATTTTATACTGAAACAATTTTACTTACATTACATATATTAATAAAAAGTGAGAATATTTGAAAATTGCAATGTTGTGGCCTTTTTTTATATGCTGGTACGCTTCAAATTTTTAATTTAATAAAATTTTCTAGCCAAATCGATTGTTTACTATTTGAGTATATTTTTATTGAAGTGTGATAAATACAATTTGTGGTTTATATATATTTATATACTTGACATTTACGACAATTTAAAAATCAACAAACGACAAAGTTTGTTTTATTTTTCAAACATTGGAACTTCATCAAAGTAAATAGAAAATAAATTGTGTAATTCGTAAGTTTCAAGTGCAAATTTTTTACTACCTCGTTTTATATAATTTAATTGTGCAAAATTCAGCTGTTAAAACATTAGAAGAACGAACAGAGTGGCTGAGGAGGTATGTGCATGTAGGTTGTTTTTAAACAGGCGACGATCGTCTGACGCGACAGACGGATATTTTTGAACACTGTCCGCTCTACCTATTATTTTTATGCCTTATCTTGTTAACGTTTTCGTTGCGCTAACTGTGAAAATATGCTTTAGGTTTGCAGTATGCGAAACTGATTTATTTGTAATTGTATTGCCACGTTTGAAAGGGTAAAAAGTTTTCTGTAACAAATATTAAATTTAATCTTTTGTACGGGTATGTAAAATTTCAAAATTACCAAAAAGTAGTCATAATATTGAATATAAAATTTTCCCCGAACAACAACAACAGAAAACCGAATAACAACAGAGAAAGTGACCTAATAAAAGTACTGTGAAAACGCCATCTGTTAGTTTTTATAGAGTATAGACTGGTGTTTGATAAAGTAAGCTGAAACATATCGGTTAGTCTGAAATTTTAGATAATATAGATATTCTGAGGTATACACAGAATTGTTTTTGCTATTGTATATCTTAAAAATGACATTTACACTGAATAATGAATAAAAAAATTAATATATCAATGTAATAAAAACCCTGCTAAAACTCAAAAACTGCAAAGAGTATTTTGATATAAATACGTTTAAAAACCTTTAATAAAAATGTAAATATATTATTACTCATTTGTTACAAAATATTTTCTCGGTGTTTTGAAGCCATAAAGGCAAAATATTAACTTTTATTTATTTTTGTAAACGAAACATATTGTGCTTAAATACACAAAAGTCAATTCTCGTAAAAAAACTAGAATATACATAGGTATCTTACATATGACATACTTTTTTTATTTGTTTTGAGACTGTGATAAAAATAACAATACAATGAAATCTTGTTAGGGCTTCGTTATACAGAACCGAAATTGTGTTTATAAAGCCCATATCGAAATTTCGCAATTTCAGACAAAATTTTAAACATAACAATTCTGGAACTTAATACCGAATTGAAATGACTTAAAATTGACACGCTTTTGCTTAATAGCCGACCAGAAAGATAGTTTAATATAAATTTTTTATCAGTGATGGATTCTCTGGAGTTAGGTATATAAAATATATATATAATAAAAAAAAACATGAAAGCTTTTAAATACTTGAAATTTATTGGTGAGGGACATTCTAAAAATATTAGTTGAACTTAGTCTTTGTTTACGAATATTTGCTGAAATTTTATGAATTACAGAGGTTGTTAGGAAAATTATTTACATTTTTTTCATCGAATACATGAATTACACGATGTTAAACTCTGTATTTAAACACTTTAAATATTATAAATGGTTCACTAATTTTTCATCAGGAAATAATTTAATGAGAATAACCTCGCTTGTATATCGCATTTTAATATGTGGACAAGGACGTACACGCATTAGCTAGTTCTAGTCTCCTGGTACCTCCTGCTATTCACAAGTCAACAAGTTAAATAGTTGGGACCGGCATTTAGTTAATTAACATTCTCCCTGTCTCCTAGTTCTGATGATTTATTTTTGCACAGCAATTTCGGAATTCTACAACATTAAACATAATTTAGGCAGCAATTCTAAATATCTCAAACTATATTTGAGTAGGTACACTGTTTTTATATAATATCGAACTGATGTACATTAAAATCGATTTACTTTTTTGAGATGGCCGTGATTTTCTACACGTCAAATGTTAATTGATAAAGTTTATTTATGTATTTATTCGTACCTATCAATATCGAATTATCAATACTACTTACATAGTTAGGTTAGGAGTTACGGACAGTGTCGTATCTAAGTCCTAGTGCCTCATGTCATAAAATTCACGCAAGACAGAACTAGGATTAAAACTATAAAAAAATACTTAAGGTAGTTGTCGTGGTTAAGGCACACCGTCAGAAAATTCTTAATTTTTGTATACTTATTAAGGACATGATAATACAATTACCCTGAAAATTTGAAGACGATCGACCGTATATAATCCGAGATAAATTTAATTAAAAATTGGATAATTAACATTGATTGTATACGATCTCTGTAGTTCTGAACCAGTTTCTTATTTATTAAAAAAGAACTAACTGTCAGAAACTTTCTAAAAACTGACAGTCTTTCAATGCATTTGTTACGAGTTAAAAAAAAAATAAGAAATTTTTTTTGACCGTCTAATTATTTATAAATAACGGTTTAAAGTTCAACAATTTATAGAAAAGTATACATGCATATGAATACTGTATAGGTTACGTTTCCACGGGTACAGTCTTGCGTACAAATTATGGATCACTTAGCTACAAGCTAGTATACTTTTGTGGCGCGTATAATCTATAACTTTTTGACAATATTGTACCACGACAACTACCTTAACCGTTGTATGGAATCTGAATTTTGCAATAATATAGATTTTAATGTTACCCTGACATGGACCATCCTCGCCAACTCCAAGGTACGGTGCTGGTTCTGTAGTGTCAACAAATGCTTTAAAACTGCATAATAAAACTGCGGTAACAAACAAACCTATTAGCGTATTTATTCGTAATCAATTGATGTGATGTCAAGTGTGTACTCAGCTTTAAAATAAGGCCTTAAAATACAATCTTATGTAGATTTAAATTGAATGAAACTATCTATCTATAACTTTAAATAATTATAACAATTTTAAAATATTATGAGTAAGTTACAAACAATTTTAATGAATAATAATTCACGCTCAACAATTTTGGTAAAATACACCCACTCAAAATATGCTTAATATGAAATTCCTTATTGATTCAATTTGACATTACGAGAACATATAACAGATCATTAACTACACAAACTGTAGTAATAATGTCAAATACGCCCACATAAATTTATTCGAGCGATGCCTTGCAGTAATTAAATCGCTGTTTTACTGAATTGTGTAAAATTTATTATTTCATCTGTGTTTCCCAAAAATGGGATCCGTAAGTTGGAAAACAGCGTTTAGCTGAATTTCTCCCTTTGATTCAATTCAGCTGCTTCAATAAAAACTTTATTATTATTATTATTCGAAGGGATTCGACGACTGGCGTAAGTAGGCAAAGCTAGACAATTTGGTCGACGACACCTGTACTGTATAAACGCCGTCCGGCAAACAGTGATATTTATACTCGCTACAAAAGTCAAACTTACGGAAAATCTTAATTGCAAATTAACATTTGCACTTCAGTAATTGATTTAAATAAATTAATCACTTTTGATTGATTGCAACAATTTTACTAATTTCTGAGGGATCCGTAGAAGAAAATGTTTGGGAAGCGCTGTCTAGTTTATTAGAGAAAAGCGCATTTCTGGTGAACATTTTACTTAGATGATTGTATTTTATAAAAATCTTATAACCGAGGTTATTTCAGCGACGTTATTTTATGACAACCTTTAATTTTTAAGGATATTTGTTGCGTATTTTCTGCTTTATGTGTACGTCAAAACAAAATAATTTTCAATTTATGTAGACGTGCGTCATTGTAGTTTTGACAAAGTTATTAAAATTAAACAATGGTTTTAAAGTTTAAGCGAAACAAGAGCGTCAAATATCTGTAGGTACTATATTTTGACATTTAATGTTTTTAAACATGTTATTTGACATGTTACATATGTTTATAGCTTTTGAATTTTTTAATGTCAAAATTACGTCGTTTTTATCGACATTTGTGAGATGTATATACTAGCATTACTTTTGTGTAACAATGATGTGTGGAAACTTGCTAAACAAAGCCGGATTCACACAAATATGACATAGGTACTCTAAAAAGTGCGGTTTCTAAATGAATATCAATTTCGATATGTTATACATTAAAAATAGAAACATATTTAAAAATCTATTATTATATTGTGTTATAAAATAAAAACCAAAACTGTTTTTAACTGCGTATTTAAAAGTCATAAACTTCATAAACAACTGCTTCCATAAAATCGTTAAATTTGGCTTAAAATATGCTGCTTAAAAATATTTAAAAGTGAAAATAAACATACATGAAAAATATGTTTTTAAATGCAATTTATTTGTATTATTATATTTTTTTCAAATTTCACAATTAAATAAATCTTTTTTAAAAGAAATGCAAAAAAAAAACTTTAGAGATGTTCTTGAAAATTGAATACATATCATCGCCTTTAGACTCAGGTGTGAAATTAAATACGGTAGATTTTCAACAGTTGCTTATATTCACAGACAAATTTTTCTAACAGTAGGTTTCAATAAGTTCACAGAGAGTTGAACGCACTGTCTTAGCTTAAAATCAGTGATGTAGTAAAACAGTTTTCACACGGTAATATGTTTTAGCCTCATTTAAATGAATATATTAACTAATAACTTTTGCACAAATAAATGTATTTTTCTTTATATAAAATAGCTTTGTAATCTGCAAACTCAAATTTTTCATAGCATCATCCTTACATAGGTATGCGAAGCGCATGTTGGCTAATAGATCAAAGCAGGCCATGGTTTTCCAGTATGATTAGTGGATTAACCCACTAAGGTGTTTCTAGCATAGCTCGATATTAAAATACAAAATTAACCTGTTAAATTTTCGAATCATTATTAACTATTGTAATAATTAGTTCAGTTAAGTGTTCGTGATTGTTTTTAATAAATATCGATCGTTTAATTGCAAAATTTATCGTAAATTTGTTGTTTGCAAAAAGTGAACCTTGTGATAGTGTGGTGTTTGACATGTGGTAAGTTTAATTTCAAATTTTTTCCTATATTTTTTTAGTGGACCTATAAATTATATATCACTGTAATGAGGGAAATTTTCTCTTTAAAATGATGTGTAGTTTGTCCGGTTTGAAGGAAATTTTTTTCAGAAAAGTCGATATTATTTTGCGGTTATGTTCAATGTACACTCCGATGATTGCCTGGCTACCCTCTGACGTGTACAAAGCTTGCTGCATGCATCGTCGTGCTTTTTGCGGTCTATGATAAATGTGACAGTACTCTACTATCATATAATATATTATATTTACTAATTTTTTTAGTTACTTATCTATTTAATACAATGACTATTTAATTTTTTAATATATTTCTTATGATTTTTATTCATTGTACACTTTTTTGAATATTTACGTATATTGAATTGTGTTTAATTTTCATCTGGCATTTCACCAATGAAATACCGTCAGTATTTTGTTAATCAATATATATTTAAATATTGAAGTGATTTTAATATTTTGAAACGTTTTTGAAGTGAAACTTCTTTACGTACGGTAGAGTGAATTGACATCATGCGGCTAAACTTGTAACGAAATGACATTATTAAACGCTGCACAAGCACCCCTTTGCGCTGTTGGATGTGTGGATGTTATGTAACAGTCGTTGCGACTTTTGTATATGTGTGCATTATGGTTGAAAGGTAGAGTAATAAGCAAGCAAGAATTTGTTGTTTCATTTATAAGACTAATTTTTAAAAATTATAGTAATTAATTTTATACTTATAGTTTGATTGCTTACCACTAAATAAATAGAGTTTTTTTTTGAAAATATATTTGTTTAGTTGTTAGCTCCATAAGTGTATTACAGTCCTAGTATTTTGTTATTTAATATTTCTGTCCTATCGCGCACGCCACTGTGTCGAACGAACGTGAACTTGATAGTCCAAAAAAGAAAAAAAATTGGGTATGAACTTCACAAATTTTGCGAGATATGCACCAACTGAACTGCGTTTCGATTTATGGGGGTGTCAATTCTATAAATATTATTTTAGTTTAAAATCTATTTTCACCTCTAATGCTATTTTTATCGATTGAAATGCGCATCTCCGTTTTAAATTAAACTTGAAATCGTGATTCACGTGCGATTTATTTATTATTCTATTGGTACCGGACGTTTTCAAATAATATTTTCATTTTTTACGTTGAGTCTAATATTATTATTATCACAGTAAAACTAATAGCACAAAAGTTATGATTTATTTTTGAACGCTCCCTTGTTCAACTCAAGTAAGGCTGCGGTTATGTTTTTTAAACTTTTTTCATAAAAGCGAAATTATATTTCTATAATTTTTTGTAGGTAACATGCGGGGGCTCGGCATCATATGTTTTCTTATAGCTTTTTTGCAGACTGCAATGGTAACCTTGATGCCTGCAATCGGTGGTGACCTTAAAACAGTAGTTTACGTATCTAGACCGTAAATGCAGTGTTTACATACGAGCTGTGACATTATGTTGGAACGGGCGGCCAGCGAATTTTAACAGTCATATGTCACAATAGCATTACGTTCGAGATACATACTACATTTTTGCACGAATACTTTCTGTAACATAGCTGATTTTCACTTCATAATAAGTATATATTCATATTTCTGACAGTTGAATATTCGGTCATATCTATTTAATTTATTTACAAATGCTACGCCTACTTTACTGTCTCTGTTGCTCATATGGTTTTAAATGGAATCTAGCAAGAAAATGATTATTGAAGTATCAAATCTCTATAATTAAAACACTAGGAGTCTTTGTGTCCTAAAAGTTTCAAACTACAAACATTCTCAATTCAGAAAAAATATAAGATTGCCTTAATATGAATCATCGTTAATTTTAACACAACTAAGTTTATTGTCTTCATCTATACTTTCTTTGTTTTAAATATAATTGAACGGGGATCAGTTTTCAGTTCGTTTTTTATGTATAAACATTTAAACTGGCGCCGGACCTCCTCCCCAAATGTCTGTTGGCATTATTCAGTAAAAATGTCACGGAAGTGTGTCATTCGTGTATCAAAGAAAACTTCACTGTCTACTATATTATATCGTTAGGGTCGTCCGTCAAATTTTTTGAGGTTATATGTTAGGTCATCGTATTCGAATGTGAATGTTTCGGAGATTTTTTTAACATTCCTAGCAACAGAGGCTATATACCTGTTATGTGCGTGCAAAAGGTAAATGTTATAATGGTTATTTCTGGTTGTGTAGGTGGAAAATATATTTTGTAAAGGTCACACGTCTACAAAATTTAATACAGATGTGTCGTATCCAGCTTTTTTACCCAGCTAGGTCAAAAAGGATAATATTTTTTGTTGTAATGTTATTAAATTTTTTGTTCCAGAAACACACATTTCCAAATAAAATCCTTTGCGTATTAAATACCATTTCGAAATCTACTGTTTTTTTTTGAGATTTAATTTAAATCTTGCAAATTATAATTTGTCAGTAAAATTTAGTACCTCACATTGTTTTTACGCCTCCAGCCGTGGAGACTCGGAGAAGTGCACAGAGTTTTGTGGCGAAGTGTGATGCGGAAGTTTATACGTTTGTCTCGGGCAGTTCTATATACCCTGTATCGTATTTACAACGTATTCTATACTCATCCCTTCTCATTTTTCAATTATTATGTAGGGGTGTCATCGTATCTCATAATACTAGGTACTACCGGGGACCCACTTTTTTTTTTTTTTCATCAGTTCAAAAACTGGCACCTGAGTACGTATTGGCTATTTGTGTTAGATGATTAACTGAAATGGCATATAAACGACACCCAAACGATCTCGGCTCATGTTAAGCAATAAGCGTCTGTAATCTATAACATTTCTCTACAACAGGGGTGCTCAGACTATTAGTAGCGACGATCTACCACCAAATATTCAAGCGGCGAGCGATCGACTAGACTAGGACAAGAATACATTTATATATGCATTAAAATTAGATAGATACTTTAATTAGCTCTCGCGATCGACCGTTTGAACACCTCTGCTCTACAACGTCAATTACACCTGAAATGATTATCATCAGAGCTAAATTGACGAACTTGTAGTTGTATTAGGTACGACTTCAAAAACTTTTGAACGTACCGCGTTATTTTTACAAATTAATATTTTAAATATTCAAATTTTGTAAGAGAAAATATCAAAGGTGAATGTAAGAAATTAAGTTGGCCTCAAGACGCTATATTGAATTTGCAAATATATTCTTTCATGTTTTAAACTTTCTCTAATGATCTAAAATGAAGTTTCAAATTTAATAACATTTAAAATATGCAAATTGTTAATCGTAACCAGTTTATTATTTACTCCCCTGGCACCTGGAATAATCAACCCGCATTTAACGCAGCTACCTTCCGCAAGGAGAAATATGTAGCGATATATCTAATGACGTCATGTAGTGTAGGTTCGTGTCTGACGTCATCACTCGCATTGCCCGGAGCTGTGATGATAGGCTCTCTGGAGACTAAGCTTCCAAAATGCGATGCTGCGTACGTAGGTACAGGGATATTTTATACAAGGTGTTACATTACACTATTTATAAAACACATTTCCTAGTTTTTGCTTTCCCATATTTACAAAAAATCTATTTAGGATGTTCAAAAGTCCCTGAATCCAAAAAAGTATATTTACCCCCCCCCCCACAAAATAGCTGTTTTTCATACCTGTGTAGCGGTAGTAAAATGACCCATTTCACACTAGTGGGTAAAGTAAAACAAAAAAAAATCGATCTTACCAATCCAACAGTAATATCCTGAAGCGACCTGTCAGTCGCCGTTTAATTGTATAAAATGAACAGAAATAACATGTGAGATAAAACAGGCGTAGTTTTCGTACACAGCCCAAATGAAATGCAATATGGTCGCAGACACAGAATATGACAGCTGTCAGATATCTTATAGAAGCTGCGTGCAAAAAATATAATATATATCTCGAATGTAATCCTTTTATGATCGTGTGTTTGTTAGAATGCGCTGACCTCGTTTATTCATAATATCACAACTCGCTCATAAAATAAGGCATTTACAATCTAGATCCATATACTACTATTTTCAAATGTGAGAGAAATAACCGGAAAAATTTGAAGAATATTTTTTTTCAAAAATTGTTCTCAAATATTAAGTACAATCGTTTTTTTGTCAGAATCTTGTGCTTCTAGTACTTCTAGAAAATATCTATCTGTATACGACATCTTTATTATATTAGTATACGCCCGGTTTAAGGTAACATTTGAGTTAAAAGTTAAAACTGACTTTAACGTAAACGAAACTACCGATAAAGATATAAGTTGGTTGGAAATAATGGAACATTCTCTATAGATATACAGAGATACGCACAGTAGTAAAGGACGATATAGATAATCGCCTGTCACTTAAAGCAATGCATGCCTCTGACATTTAAACGCCTTTTGTGTTTATGCAACAGAAATACTAAAAGAAGAAATATAAGTGTTCTTAGTATGTGGGCGTTGCTATAGTTTTTCACATTGAATAGAGACTCTTTCTATTATATATTTTATTTTTTACAAAATACAGACAATTTTGTTCTGGATTGATAAGGATAAAACAGAACAGTTTTTTATGATTAGCATTGTTGTTCGGTGTTGCCGTCGAGAGTCGAGAAATATCGAAACAAGTTTTTTTCGTCTCGAGCGCACGAGACACGTGTTTTTCATTTTGGCAATGCAATATATAAACACATCTGTGAAACACTCTCGGTGTCCGGCACGGCGACTATAACTGTCAAGCGATTTCATTGTTCGACTAGAATGAAACGCGGTTGTAGAACAACAATCGTCGCTAAAGAGATGAGAATTGAGATATATATATTGAGATATATATTCGACATATACTTGGGTGCATTTTCCTAGTCTCCAGTTTGGTGATCTACATCCATGTAATTTAAGATAGATTTTTTCATACAACACACAGTAAAAATGTAACCTTATAAATGGATAGAGCTTATAAAATGAAAATTCATGTAAAAGCACACAAGTAATTTTTAAATTGAAAACTTACCTGTGTTAGATCTGTACTCTCCAATAAATCTCCTTGTTAAATATCTAACAGTTAAAGCTGAAACAAAGAAAACAATATTTAGAAATCGTTTACAGACTACGATACTAAATAATAATAGGTGTCTGAATATTACCCAGTACCAAATGAACGTGAGCCAGTATTCTCGAATACGTAGAGCTTATCTAAAAGTTAGTTAGCATAATATCGTGAACTCTTAAGAAGCTACTCTTAAATTAAAATTGAATCTGTATTAAATAATTCGTTTTTTATTCAGATTTTGGAGTATAAGATAGGACTACTTGATTAAAAAAAATAGTTTGCAAAAAATTAAGTTATATTATGAGAACACCTTTTATACGTACAGATAATATTGCACATACTTTATATTTAAAATAAAAAAATTATGCAGAGTGTCTTGAAAATGTGTTGAAATAATATTTTTAAAAAGCTCTGAATGAATCCTAGTTTATATGTGAGACATATTTCATTCATGGTATATACAAGATGTCAGAAAGTAAATAAACTTAAACAATATGGGAAGATGGAAGAAGATGAATTTGTTCCAGAAAATAGAATGATACTTATTGTTGAAAATTTTGTAAGATAAACAATTTAACTTTTTAGATGAAACTTTTACTTTACCCTGCAATAATAACGGTTTTCTGTTGTTACGAATGGAGTCATTCCACTGCCAGAATTTGAAAATTTTGAGAAGTGTAGATTTTTCCTTATTCACAAAAGTAAACCGACTGGTTCATTCTTAAAAATCGTAACTGCAAACAAGAATTTAAAAAAATGATTACATTTTATTAAATATTTATAACTGCTGCTATTATTTTTTAAATGAAGTTGCTAAATATGTAAGATATAATACTTTGCCAATTTTGTGTTTCATTTTTTTTGTCTCATTTGTTATTGTTTTCTACAAACTTCCCGTAGAATGCTTTATTGTAAAATAAAATCACATAAAAATCGGTTCAGCCACTGAAGAGACTATGGCATGACACAGGCGCAGACAAAACATACGTCCCCAAACATATAACACTCCTTTTTTGTGGGTCGCGAGTTAAAAAATGTCATAATGACTTTACGGTTTAAAATATTATGCATTTGATCATGTAGCGCCCTAAAGGTTCTTTAATAATTCTACACTGAATTAGAAATTGCTTTACGAATGTTTTTTCTTTAGTTCCTTCGTGGTAAATTTCAAGGTTCTATGTCAACGGGAAATACCCTGTAGGTTTTCATGAGTGAGTCAGTATAACAAGTACGTGATTTTTTATCTTTTTATTGCATTTGGTTAGAGGCTTGAATTTTTTACAGGACTATTAGGTTTTAGATCTTAACATTAGATCTTGATTTCAACTGAACAACTCTAGCCGCTTCTAAAAAAAAGGTCTTAGCGAACAAACAAAGTGATCCTATAAGAGTTCCGTTTTTCTCATTGTGAGATAAGAAACCCAAAAAATTAACTTTTTTTGCGACGTCCGTTAATTTTATGAAAACTTTTTTTGAATAGACATTCAGAGATTTATATTTTCTCTCATAACAAATGCTTGCTTGGTATCTTAAAGTGTTTTCTATGCAAGTCACTGATATTACATAATATATATCAGTTCACACTTGACGACGAACCGTCGTTATGGTGAGAGCGTCAGAGTGAAATAGATTGAGAGAAAACGTAGAGCGCCAAGGTCCTTCCCCATTTTACATATTGTAGACTAGTCCCATCCCGGGAGTCGTGTTCCCAGCTTCTTCTGTATCACAATACACCGCTCTAAGAATAGAAAACGCCACGTTTTACAAAGGTACCCGCTCTTGACAACCATCCGGCGCTCTTCACATATAAATCTGTTGTGATTATTCTACACTTATATGTGCATTTATCTAGGTAAACAAGTTTATGCTAATTTTTTTTTATATTTATTGTTATTTTGTACAATCTCATGTTGGCGTACTAGGTCTTTTCATGAAATATCCAGGCATTTTCTTCGAATAGCCATACGGTTATTCACAAAATGTTTAGACATTTTGTACAGAATGATTTATTTTATTGTTACAAACATAGGATGAGCGGTGAGCAAAAACACAAAGCAAATAGTCCCCCTTTTGTCTTAGCGTAATTATATACATGGCTTGGCGTATTATCTAAAAAAAGTCTATTGTTCTGTGCAGTGCCTTCATTTTTATACTACTAATTTCGTAGAGGGATACGGTAGACTTGAATGAAATCTACCAAAACTATTTAGCATAAAAAAATATTAATAACGAATCGACAATAATATATACCTATTCGCAAAATTTGAATACTCATGTTATTACAATAAGCCGAGCTCGCAGCTAGTAATACAATAATTTAGCAGGAATTTTACGAGACGAAGATTATTTTTCATAATATTTACAAACCGAATTGAATTATTGAAGACAGGTAATTTCCTGGAAATGTTTTAAACATTTTTCAAGAAGTGTTCTTGAAAACAGCTGTTGTTCGTAGATAATTTTTATTGAGATTTGGAAAAAACAAAATAAACAAACGCTTGAATGACCATTATCGACGTGTATCCATATTGAATTTAGCAAGAAAAATAATTTGATGTAAACAATCATTAGTTTCAGTCGCAAACAATTCATAGAAAGTATATTTTCATACAGATATCGGGAAAGAAACATTTCATTATTTTTTGTTAGACCTTTTAATATGATTTGAATGTTTGAAAAGCGCAGTAAATTTTTGACGGTATAACTAAAAGAAAGAAAATCACCTGAAGAACCACTGCTATTATACTAGTAAAGACCTAGATTAATCAGAGTAAAATAAAGCGAACAGTGAAGCTTTATGTCACTTCCGTGACATGTCACCGATAACTCTAGTTGACGCCAGTAAATTAATTAACAACTTGTTTAAGAATGACAGATTGATACTTTCGTTTTTCAAGGATTGTGAATTCTCAAAAATATAGTAAACATGATTTTAAAACGAAAATATAAACAATTTACATTGGGATTTCCTTAAATCAATAGCGGATGAAAACAATAAAACATTCAATAGGAAGTAAAAACAAAATCTGGACGGTTCTGGTTTTTTAAGAAACAAGTGACTGATTCCATATGATCAATATGGTAACAATCTTATTGAAATGCCACGAAGGTCGATCACAAAATGAAATGACCACAATACGAATTTGAGACACGCAACAAATACAAATTAAGCCAAAAAAAACATATAGAATTGTTTGCTATTTTTTTTGCGTGATTTGTTTCTTAACATTATCCAGGTTGATTTATTAGTTCCCTGATAAACTCTAATGATCATCTATTAAAAAAAAATTCTTAAATCGGGGAAATGGGACATATGTTCATATATATTTTTAGTATCAAAGTTTGTCGATTAGCTAATAAATCACACTGTAATATATGTTTACCCACGATTTCCAAGTTTGATTTCATTAAAAAAATTATAAAAAAATATTCGAAAAGAAATAAAAGACGATTGAAGTTTTGCATCTAGTGGAACTCACTATATATTTCTGGTTGACTTTTAAGTTATGGTATTTGACGTTAAACAAAATTTTAGAACATCTGAAGCCTGCAAGAATATAACATTAGTCATTTCATTGATGAAAATGTACCTGTAGTCTTCATCTCACAAATAAAATAAATGTGAAAAAAGGTCGTTTTCGATATAAAAGAGTTTTTATTTTGTACGTTTTCGTGTTTTATTTTATTCGCAAATAAATGATTTGTGTGTGAAAACTTGCAAAATGATAACACTTTTAGATCTCAGTTAAGTTTTATATCGAACTTGGTCTCTTGTTTCAGATTTACGTTTTTTGCAAAGTTACATCTATTTTAATAAAATAGATTTTGAGTTATAGAGGGGTTCGAAAGTAGCTTGAAGTGATTCAAGAAAATATATACACAGTCGTGTTTGCCGAACTTGGCTGACACAGTACTGTGTCTCTAGATTTCACACGTTTTCACGAATATTATACAATGCATATTATAACTATTTACATGTTTGTAAATAGTGTGTAAAACCAATTTCCGGTCTACATGCATATTTTAATATATCTCAAAAAGCGAGGAAATGTGCAAACCGGTTAAAATTCAAATTGTATTTTATTTCTAACTACTATTTCCTTTACGAAAATAAACCCATTACACTTAAAACACATAGAAAATCTATTGTTAATTTAGAAAATAATTTAAATATACTAATTTGTTTTATAAATTCCATATCACTAAAATAATGTTAAATCTCTACAAACTCCCACTTTCTAGGTTTTAGTGAAAGTATCAACATTAGTTTTAGCCACTAAATATATGAGCGAGTATTGTAAATATCGAATTAAATTTCCTGTTCTAAAAGGCTCCCTTTCAATGTTCAATGTCACAATATGTGAAGACTTATATAAGTATTATCTAACATGACGGGAAAATGAAGGCAGACTATTTGTCTGTTTGTATAATATTGTTGTGCAGCGTTTGAATATTGCATAACAAATTACATTCTCTCAGACTGTTTCGACTCACCTATTTTTTTAAGTAAAATTACTAGTTTACTGTTTTTCCTTTTATTATACCTACCTAACAATAATTATTTCTAACTATACTTCCGGTTAGTAACTTATGTAAGTATTTATAGTAAGAAAATTTGTACACAAACAATCTGTAAATATTTATTTATATTTCCAAAGACTGAATGCAATGTATTTATAATTTAGATAAATAGTACAAAAATAACTCAATTTCGCTTGTAAAAGTTTTACTAACATATAATTTTACAATGAATGTGAAAATAAAATTTCTTTTTTACTAGTGAAAAAAGTAATCAGTTAACAATACTCTGTGAAAAGCTACGACTAGGTAATTTATCTTTGTTTTTAAGTGCAATCTCTTAATAAAACAAGTACTTTTTTAAGTTAGGTACTGATTAGTATTTAATAATCATTGTAAGTCAAACAATAATTAAAGGGGAATTTAAAACTTCATTAATTATTCTGATTACAACTCTGTTAATTAATTAATTAATCCACTAATACGATGGAATTTCGAAAGTTGACGCAAAAATAATAAAACCTTGTCTTACACATTTTTCAATACATAGTTTTTCAAGTTTCTGGAAAACATATATTTGCTTGTTTTGTCAGATCTGTGATCTTTTGCATGTTGTTAAAAAAACACCTTAATGCCGGTGAATCGTTGTGAAAACATGTACAACCAGTCACGTGATACCAATGTGAAAATCGCATTTTCGTACTCACATAGTAACAATTTTTATGTTTGCATCTATTTATTTTTCTAGACATTTTTGTGGTCTGTTACACATTGATTAAAAAGAAACTATTTTTGCGTATATTTTTATTATCATTTCAAGGATTTGTGCGTGATATTTATTTTCTTAAAAATAAATAACTTGTGCATTAACAAACATTATTTTTCCATAAAAAATGTTAAGATCCTGTTGGTTTTAAAAACAGGAATAAAAAAGAAATTTTTAAAGTCACCTTCAAATTAACGGATTTTAGTTCGTTGAAATTTAAATATTTTTGGTAGCAAGATAATTTCCTGAAATTTAAAATTCTAGTAAACTTATCAGTGTTGATGCGAATAACGGTTAAGAGATGATATCGGGATTCGAACATACACCAAGGTCGATCTGTAATTTTATGCCCCAAGCAAAAAAATCATTTATCACCCTATAGACATATTTTTTCCGTAATTTCTTAAAATCAGTTCAGAATATTGAAAAAATGGTATGTGGTATGAGTGCTCTTAGAGTGCAAAATTTCAGCTGATTAGTGTGTATTTATTGATTATTGAAGTTGTATGATTGAAAAAAAATATATTAAAAATCGTTTAAGATTGGGACGGACATAAACTTACGTTCCACGCTCAATATTGGGCCCAAAATACCGTAGGGCTTACGCTATGGCTGTAACGTTGTCCCATTTAAATTGAATAATGGCTAGTAGTGAAACTTATAGTAAGACTAATACTAATAAGTAATAAAAACCCGGGTCGCAGTGCCAAAACCCTGCCGACAATATAGTGTATTATTGCTTGTATAGGGCCGTGTGGTTTTATACTTTTATTATGTGAAATTAAGTTTGTTTTTGGGCAAAATAAAAAATGTAACCCCTTAATACACCCCTTAAAATAACATTTTTTTCTTAATTGTAATATTATTATCAATCTAACGTCTACACCGAATTAAATACACCCTTCAATAAATAAGTCACTATCTGCAAACTAGTGTTTTCATAAAATTTGTAAATCCGGTCCTGTCGGGCCGATTTTATTAAAATTGTGGGGACACTTTTTAATCACTACCAAAGGGTTAAATTTCAATTTTGAAACGATTCGGAGAATTTTTTCGGTATTTTGGGGCCCAAAAACAGTTTTCAACCCCTAAAAACTACCCTTAAAATAGCCCGATTAGGCCCATTTTAAATAGGCTTCTTGCGGTGGTGGATTTTAACACGTGGCCCAAATTTCGTTGAAATCAATTAACTCTTTCGAAAGTTATCGCGCGTACACATATATATATATATATATATATAAATATATATATATATAAATATATATATATATATATATATATATACATATATATATATAAACATTTTTAAAAATGGTGCCAAAGTGTTTAGGAGGTAATGAAACGTCGAGAAATTTTGGTCCGACCCCTAGGTCCCGCCATCCGACCGACGCCAATAGTGTATGTTGCCATATGGCAAATACACTAATAATGATAATATATATCGGTGTGTCGGATCGACCGCCCACGAACCATACTGTGAAATAGAGAAAACAATTTCGAGCAGAAAAATCCTCAGATTTTTTTGGATTAAATGCACCGTTAAACCAATGAATTATTACCAATAAGTAGTAGGCGTGGTTTATTTATATTCTTTTATTTTGCTCAACTTATTGGTGATATATAATATATCTCATTAATGATGTATCAGATCAAATAATCTCTTAGGACTTTTCTGCTGCTCAGAATTGGTTTCTCTATTTTAATGTATTGTCCGTGGGCGATCGATTCTGTATATTGGATTATAAAGGAAATGTCAACACATCACCATGCTTGAACATTCAAAGCTCTTAATAGTGGGTTTTTCCAGAATTAGAATTCCGGAAAGTCTAGACTAAATTTTAGAAATAATGCAGTTTCATTGAGATTATTCTAATTTTAATAAACTACACGTCACCTAAGCGCTCCTAAAATATATGTCGCCCTGCTATTAAAAGCCAGCCCTGGTTCCGCAACAAGATAAACTAAATGTTACTTACCAGATTTTCCGACATTTTCACTTCCCATTACAGCGATTCGTAATCGCGGTAAGCTGGTTTTTTCGTCGGTCTTCATACTGATTTCTGCTGAAAGAATAAACAGAAATATATTTTAAAAAATTAAACTATTTTCTAAAGTAAATATTAAATTAAATATATTTAAATAATGCCAGAGCAAATGAAAGGTAAACAAAACCTTGCCCTACTTTTTTGAAATTCGTGACTTTTTACTTGTGTGGTAAAACAATGTTTAAATCAATTTACATAAATAAGTGGATTGTTTTTCCGTATTGTTTTTCCAACACAGACCACTTGAAAGCTTTAGAAATGAATACAGATTATTTTTTGTTGCCTAATATTTATATTACATACAAATCATTGGGAAATACGCTTTTTAAATGTGAAATTTCAGTGATACTTTTCTAGGCCACTGCTGAGCATATATTGTTAATCTTTGAAAGCATGAATAAATTTTAACTGGAATTTTTTATACAGTGCGTTTGATTTTAACCCACATGATAAATTTCTCCATCTGATTTACTTTGAATTAAAGTTGTATCAAATAGTTGACTAGTCACTTCACAAAAACCGGGGGAATGTTATTTTTGACAGTAAACAATATTACAGAAACAATGTTTTTTTTAATGCAAATGCGATCTTGTTACGTTGGATAGTAGAAGGAGACTGACGTCACTCAGTGGTCAATTAATAGTGTATGGTTGATAAAAATATTAAATGGTCTTCCAGCTGACGTCATTAATTCACGAGATGGCCTGTGTCTTTAATGACCTTGAATCTAACAACTTCAAAATATTTTTTTTTGAGCACATTTCAAAGTTAGCCTACTATTTTCTTTAATTTGAATCCAGTGTTGGACTATTATTTGGATGGAGAAATTTAATTTGCAAAGTCAATATCATGCAAACTGCATACAGGAGCACAAACTCATATGGGAGAATATGACAGAATCTGCCCACTAAATCGTACATAATAGTGTTATCTTTTTTTTACCACTAGCGTTGCGAATTTCCTTATTGTACTGACGTGAATTTAATTTATAGCTAATGTCCATTTGTCATCTTAATTTTGCTAGGGAAATTTACATTATTTGTTTACTCGAATTAAAGCAAGCTAAATTATTTATTTAATTTTCCGAAGAATTCCTCATGGTTTAGAACACTAATGTCCTCTTATTTAGGAAGATTTTTATATACATGGAGCTCGAAATCCATGGTCAATATTTTGGTTAAAATTAAACGCACTGTATAAGAAGAGAAATATACTGTTTAATCGGAAATGTAAATTTCATTCTTTTAAACAGGGCACGACATGGCGCCTAAAAATATTGCACTGGCGCCTATAATTTCGTAAGTAGTAAATTATTGTTAATTGATTGAAAATCTCAGCTTCCTGATTCATTTTTAACAAGTGTGTATAATTTTGTTTAATTTCAGAAATGCTTCATTGAGTATACGAAACAAAGTCACAGAAATGAATACATACTAGATTTAAATTTTTAATTTAGTAATTAAAAACATATCACTAAACACTAATCTGTCGAGGACTTTAAAAGTCCTTAAAGGGTACTAAATCTCTGTTTGTAATCCACTGTTTTAATATAAAAATATATAATTCCATTTTGTTTAGTTAAAAAAAATCTTTCTTCTATAAAAATGTTTAAAGCGCGTTTTTAATATTATGAAAATCGATATTTTGCTAATTAAAAAAAATTTGGAAACGAAAAAACTTGTTGATTTATTTATAATAAAGCATAAAATTTAAGTGAGCATTAAAAAAATTTGTCTAGGCAGCTATTCAAATAACAAAATATAAAATACAGATCAATGTATCCACAAAATTACAATTCAATTTGCTAATCACATTTTGCTGTAAATTATGCCCTCATTGTTAGATTTATATCCTATTGTTGATACTTATTAATAGGTTGGCAAACTTCCAAAATTTTAAATATATAAATATAATAAACAGTAAATCAATTGTTTTATTATTTTCTTGTATTGGGAAAGAACGATTGCATTAATAGAAATATTGATGGCGTTTGATTAATACAAGCATTTGTACAAACCCTTTAATGAGCTTTTGAATTACTATATATAAATTTATTTCAATACGTGTTTAGTATGTGTTTATTAAAGTTTGTGTTCATATTATATACCAAAAAGACTACTGAGCCGATTTAAATAAGAATAGTGTGGAACAATGTTGCCATCTTTTCGAATTCAACGGATTTGGAATTATTCAAATCGGTTAACACCTCGACAAGTTAACAAACGTTAGAATAGTTGTTTCTGTGTCTATTAATTATAGAATATAATTGCAATTTTTATGTACGAGTTTTAACTGTCACACGAGTCATAATAACATTACGTTCGAAATACATACTACATTTTTGACACGTACCTCCTACAAAATAGCTGATTTTCACTTCATAATATGCATGGGTCATTTTACTACCGCTATTCCAGTACGAAAAGCAGCTATTTTACAAAATATCGTAGAAAATAATTATAAATATATGCGTTGAATTGATAATCTCTTCTTTTAAAGTCACTTTTGGTATTCTCTACAGACTACAGATGAAGTATAGACTATTAAACAAACTTCATTTTCAAATGCAATTTCTGTAAAATTTATTGAATATTTTACCGGGTCAAGGTATATGGTCCATCATACAAAATGATGACTCAAGAGAACTTCCTAACCTACATTTTTCCTGCTGGCATTGCATATTAGTCTGTCACCATGCGGCACATACACTATTGACGTTGGCGACGCTCGATTATTCATTTCATGATGTGACATTTCAAAAATTGTTTGTTCTTGTTGCGATTGTTTAAAGATTAGTAATAATGCACAGAATTCAGACGAATTTTCACATCCCCCACCTCTCCCTCTTGCATTCTGCCACCCCGTGAAAAACGCCATCGAATCAACACCCCCTCGCGAGAAACTCTCCCGCTGTATAGATATAGAAATCGTATGTGTCCATTCTGTACAATATTAATATTTTATTTGGGAACCGGTATAAATAAACGTTTTTAGTTCAGTAGTCCGTTAACTGGTTCACTTGTGCCTTCTATAATAGTCACTTTTTTATTTTTCAGGAAATCTGATCCTTCCGCAAACATGCAAGTTGTTGAAAAAAAAACGTGACTTTGCTTTTAAAAGCACTCGCGCATCGACAGACAGTGGCGAAAAAGAGGGGACGAACTGCTGCCTTATCTACAGATTGTAAGTACAACTGAACATTTATAAAATTATTTTAACTTTTTAAAATGGTAGTATTCTATAGTTTAAAATTCTTGGAGCAAACAAGTAATGCAAAAAAATGTAAAAAAATGAGATCTATTGCGCGATTCAAAACCTTTGCTAGATCTGTGAAGCTTTGTCAAATTTTTGCCTCAATTTAACTTATGTAATGTCAAAATGATGAAAAAATTAAAAACACTGTCAATTCGTACATAAACTGTACAGAATATCACTAGGTATGTTATATAGAATTAATGTTCTGTTTTTTCTCTTGCTTTTATTGTCTGATTACTGCTACAGGTATTGTTTGTCTAGACTTCGGGTCTGTTTAGGAATGAAATAAATAAAAAAAAATTATTTGATGCAGATGCTGGAGTAACAAAAACGCACAACAAATATAGGGTTTAATGTTTTTTTAACCATTTTAAAGTGTAAGGGCCGTTAATTTAAGTTCACTTAAAAGTACATTTAAAAACCGCATTGCAGGTATTAGAAAACTTTGCGAGTAGGTTCTGCATTGCGACCAGTGTTTTTATTATTTGTGTGAATTGCCCAATAAAGTTAAATATTCCGATCTGCTTCGTTTTGTTTAGACTTTAGAGTCTACCGTGCAGACAGATGAGCTTTCGCTGTGAGACTTGATTTCGTAAAGAAAAAAATTGGAACGCGTTTGGGTTTGATTAACTGCTTAAAACATATCTAACGGAGGTCAGTCGTACATCATTGTTGCAAAATAAGTTTGAAATCCTTGTTAGCTAAAAAATATAGTCTGGTCGTAAATGAGCGGTGCATTATTTTTTCTTAATTAAAATAAAACAATTCATTATTATGCTGTCGGGCGACTTCGTCATATCTAGTCCCTAGTTTTATTTTATAGCTATAATCGAGTAGTACAAATGAATTCATAATGTTTATAGTTTTAATTTTATGGTCCGTCGAGCATCTATCCACTGCTCACCGGTTTATTTCAAATGAGGACATAGTGTTATAAGTCATTTTTTTCACTGCGCGTGATTCGACAAATATCGCGAAATTTTAAGTGTGATATTTATTTGTGATGTGAATCATGCTTAAAGAATGTACTTGCAGTCACATTACTTCACTGCCTTGAAAATATGAACAAATTACTTTCGCCGTCCTTAGAAGAAGTCTGAAGATGTAGTGGAGATAATTAGAAAAACAAAATCGATGTGTATAAAGCATATAATCTCGTTTTTAGCTGTGTGAAGCATGGATACACTGTAAAATTTTAAGCTAGATATTAGTACTACTTAAGTTCTTTTGTTTATTTATAAATTCTTTTCTCCGTACTTCTACGCTTTGCGAACGTAGACACTAATATGTCAGCCATTTGTCTTAGGTCATCACACTTTGTTCTGCTGCAAAATACAAATTTGTTACAACTGCTTTAGCGTGGCTAGGAATTGTTTTTGTTGAAAATATGTTGAAACAATTATTACATTTTTTATTTATCTTTATTTTTATGACGAACCAGAATCGTCTGGTTCGTCATAACAATAAAGATAAATAAAAAATGTCCATATCCACTTTTTATTTTATATCTAATGTTGGGTTGTGTTCCTATACTCTGGGCACGTTCTCGTGGCAGTTTAAAATCGCTAAAGCTAACTTAGGATTTGTGAAATTCCTTTAAATTTTTCCATCGTTATTTAACACAAATGGTACATCGATGGATATATATGTTCCCATCGATGTACCATTTGCCGAATGGCTTAAGTTCATAGTGTTGTTAATGTAAGATTACAGAATTCTTTTTTCAGAATCTACAGAAACTCGTGAAACGAACACTCTGTAAATAAAAACGGACAAAACGATATAAAATTTCAAATATTCAGTATCGGATTGTTTAGCGAAGTTATAATATGTTGACGTAGTGTCCCGCACGCTGTGACCGGACAGACTGAAGAAACGTCGTCACACCTTGTTTCCCAATCATAACACTGCTAGACCGTGCCTACTCTATTATACTAGGTGTGCCCGTTCTTAACCTAGATCTAATTTAACAATGCTTATGTACTTAGCGTAAAGCACATTTACACACTCATATTTCTTAAGAACATTGTTTATCGAGTGTAAGCGCTGTGTGTTTCTGAAAGAAGGAAAAAACTTGCCAACAACATAATATGTATTTTCTAGTACATGTCTTAAAAACTTTGAAAAATGCTATCGGCAATTTTGTATCTGTGGTCGCAAAAGGTAATTTACTACTGTTTTTATTAGCTGTGATTTAGCATTAAGTTTCATAAAATTTGGCTTGAAAAGTTTCAAAAAAACATTTTTTTTCTGTTCTAAAAATTGTATCCAATACGTATTAAATATTTATTTCTATCACGACATGAGGTTTAAAATTACGGGATGTCTAATTAACATTCTTAAGCTGTTTCCCAAGCTTGATAATCGCATTAAACAATTATTGTAAAAAGGAAAAGTTGAAACAAGAGAAATGAAACAGTCAATATTTCAGTTACTTTTAGAAGAACACGGACATTTCTGTTTTCATTCATAAAAAAAAATAAAACAGGATCTCCTATATCTTGCAGCTTATTGAAGATTTAATATTTGACAAACACGTGTAAAACTTTCCTTTATTAAACAGTAAATATATGTGCTTAGTCGTTTTAATAATTCAAAAATTTAAAAACGTCAACAAATTAAGCCAGATGTTTACAAGCAAAAATGATTTTTATATGCCTACGTCCGTGAATACAACGTTTATTAAAAAATCGCGATTCTATTTAAAAATAAAATTTTAGAATTCTTAAGCGAAGAACCGTGGCGCCTTTATAGTCGTCGCAAAATCCATTAAAGCGTCGAATAAAATGTCGTGTACATTTTTCACACATACTCAAGATTTGTCATCTGTTTTATCTATTTAGTTATATTTTTCATTAAAGGAGGACTTTTTTATAAATACCTTTTAGCAGTGGATAGACTAAAAATCGTAAAAATATCACTGAAGCGTAAACAAAAGAAGTTCGCACAGTGGTCCGCTAACAATATATATTCACATAAACACCAGTTACACACACCAGTGACATTTTCAGAGCATTTTCATCTATACTGAGTTTCATGTCTGTACTTAGAGATTTATGATATATTAAAATCTGATAAATTTATCATAGTTCAACTTTGAATTTTTAATAATATACCGAATATATCACAGTATTTAGAACGTAGAAAATCAATGAGTGCACCAAGGATGATATAAACAAAATGACTAATTTAATAAATTATCATGGTTTTTACATTAAAAAAACCCGGGTCGCAGTGCCAAAACCCTGCCGACAATATAGTGTAATTGCTTGTGTAGGGCCGTGTGGTTTTATACTTTTATTATGTGAAATTAAGTTTGTTTTTGGGCAAAATAAAAAATTTAACCCCTTAATACACCCCCTAAAATAACATTTTTTTCTTAATTGTAATATTATTATCAATCTAACGTCTACACCGAATTAAATACACCCTTCAATAAATAAGTCACTATCTGCAAACTAGTGTTTTCATAAAATTTGTAAATCCGGTCCTGTCTGGCCGATTTTATTAAAATTGTGGGGACACTTTTTAATCACTACCAGAGGGTTAAATTTCAATTTTGAAACGATTCGGAGAATTTTTTCGGTATTTTGGGGCCCAAAAACAGTTTTCAACCCCTAAAAACTACCCTTAAAATAGCCCGATTAGGCCCATTTTAAATAGGCTTCTTGCGGTGATGGGTTTCAACACGTGGCCCAAATTTCGTTGAAATCAATTAACTCTTTCGAAAGTTATCGCGCGTACACACATATATATATATATATATATAAATATATATATATATATATATATATAAATATATATATATATATATATATATACATATATATATAAACATTTTTAAAAATGGTGCCAACGTGTTTACGAGGTTATGAAACGTCGAGAAATTTTGGTCCGACCCCTAGGTCCCGCCATCCGACCGACGCCAATAGTGTATGTTGCCTTATGGCAAATACACTAACAAGGTAGAACAATTACTGGTCCTTAAGGATCTCAGTCCTGTGCAGGGATATAATATGCATGTATAATTCCAACTGAAATCAAATATTTTAAATAATGTGTGTTGCAATATATGTTAGCTAAAAACTACTAGTTTTCTAAATAGTAGCAAGCTATTATTAGCGTATTGTCGTTTCCTGTTCAATTCCTGGTTTTGTAAAAGAAACGCATTTATGTACGTTGAAACAAACATACAAAAATATTATTTTAAGTATTTAACAGTAGTGTCGCTTTCTATGTAACAAAAATGCTATTGTTTCGTTCAGTTATCTATACATTAGTATATTTACAGCTGTCAAACTGTTAATTTAAAAAAAGACAATTTTATGGATACATTCCAAAAAATGTATGTATTGGTAGAAATTTTATAAATAATAGCTAAATTTTATTTTTAATTACAATCAAGTATTTCCTCGATGTTCAGTAATTTGTTTTGTCTACTTAATAGTTCGAGTTTAAAAAATGAAAACTAAAAGAAATGTGTCTAGAAAACAAAAGCTATGTAATAATGGAGTCAGAAGTCGAGTTAATTAATGTAAACATATCATTTTACAGCAAGAATATAAAGGAAAGAAGGGCTTTATGTAATAAGTAATGAGTCTAATAGACTGTCTGTAAAAATTTAAAGAATGCAGACTCGGGTCAAAATATATTTTCACTTTCGTTAATTATAGCATCTTAAATGAATGCTTTAATATAATGCACCTTGTGAATGCATTTGTATAGTTCACCCATTTATTTGTGACATAAAATACCAAAGAAAAAATACATTATTCAAAGTTTGAAGTTTTGTAACTAGTATATATATATTATTATTAATAGACGCCATTTTTTAGCTATTTTTGACGTCACTGAAGACAGAATACGATGTATTATTTTTTTGCTGTATTTTCTCTTGTCTTATACTTATTGAAAGTATTAACACTTTTTTTTCCTTTTGACACTATCAAAACAGAATATGCAAAAACTACTTATAATAATTATTGTGAACTTTATATAAATGATAAAAAATTGTGTCCATTTAAAATTACGAGAGAACCAATTTTCAATACTTGATAAAATATTTTTCAATAAAATTTGAAATATCGGTATACCGTATGTATAACGAAGTGAGAAAAAAAATATAAAAATAGGTTTATGCTTTTTTTAAATTTTTTTTACAAATGTTAAATTCTTTCCTAATGAAAAGTTAATATTAAATATCCGTTTTTTGCTCTATTTCTGATACTATTTTAAAAGTAAATTTGAAATATGGGTTTCATGATAATTCAGTGCGGAAAGTACTTTGAAAGTTTAAAAGCTAAATTTACTTTTTAAGTTCTACCAAAAATCAAACATTGGCGTTCAATTTTGTATGAGGAACCAGACATTATGAGAGGTTCAATCAAAAAACTTTTACATGTTTATCTATAATCGCTGAGCTTAAGACACACCGTATGTAATTTTACATCAGAAATAATTATCTCAGTTGGCAGCGACAAGCGATCTATGAAACAAGTGAGCTTGTGAATACTTTCATTGCAACTACGGATCATGTATGTGATTCATCACAGTATTTAGGTCTTGGTTGATCTTTGTTTTTATTTGATAAATGGAAGGAGTCGTTTTATTTTTGAAACATGAATAGTGTACCGAATGTTCCTTTAAATAAATTTTCGGTAGTCTATCGAAAGAAAAACAACTCATTGACAAGTTGTAGTTAATAATGACAGCTAGAATAGGTACATCATTGAATGAAAGTTGATTGATTTATTTTTCTTTCTTTCCGTCACAAACGAACAAAGGTTCAGATTATAACTGGGGTGTTGTTGATTTCGATAAAAGTTTTTTAACAAGAACAAAACAAAAATTGTGCCGTTCGGTTTAATGAGGTTTACCGTCTGTGATATCGAATTTTGAAAATAAAAAACATTTTAAATTTATATATATTATAAAAACGGAGAGGCCTCGTCTTTTTATAAAGTATTTCCATTTTAAAATTAAATTAACATCTAATAGAGCGAATTTTTTCGCGTTTTCTATTATGCAAAATGAAATTATACGTCAATTTAAACCGTACTCTAAAATCTTACAAACATTAAGGAATGTATTTATTTATTATTATATTATATTACTATTATTATATTATAGTATGCTGTTTAAAGGTTACGTGACATACATATATTACGTAAGTAATAAGTATAACAATAATTAAAACGTCAAAAGAGCTTTGCGCTGATTAACTTAGCTGTCGAGCGTCTATAATCTACAATTAGTGTTTCGTTGACTTCATTGATAATACCAAGTACGTCTATATCGCTTAAAAATGTTTCAAGTAACTCTTATTGTGCTTCAACGAATCGTTAATATTTCTCAGATTTTTAAAATGTTGTGAAAATTAATTTTCCGCAATGCGAGACTGAAACAGAACGCACTGTATATTATGCAGTTTGAAAGAGGGTGTTGTTTTCAATCCATCAAAACTAACCAAGCATTCATATTTTTAGTACTCGACCTTATTCCTTTTTTATTTTTTTTAATTAATCTACACGAAAAAGGATGCAGCCGTCCAATTTATTTTTCCAGCTGCCAGAGCTACATATTTGCGTCGAAAGTATTTTCTAAAAAACATCATTTATTTTTCCAGTTAATAAAATGTGTTGAAACTCGAATGCAATATTTTAAACTTAACTAAGAAACGACAAAACACAGCGTCGATAAATTTACCCAAATTATTTTTACTTAAATGTAAAATATGCCAGCTAATGTATACATAGTGTTGCCAATTGCTTTTAAAAAAGACCCTTGTCAACCTTGTAGAAAAGTCCCTAGATTAGATATAATTTGGCACTCAAGTCAAAACAATAATATTTCTTTCGACTGATGTATTTCTATAAAACAACAGAAAAAGATTTTTTATAATATTTCCGTGATGAAGCTTCAAGTCCAAATTCGACGATCTGATACTAATCTAAAACCGTTTTTTATTGTAAAAGAATGTTATGTAATTTTATTTACATTATAAAACAGAAAATATTTGATGTCCTTAAAATCTATAAATCGCTTTTGCGAAATGAAATAAGTTGTGAAAGTAACTTTTTTCTTCAATTTGGCAACACTAAACGCGAATTCATTTGTTATGTGAAATTACTGGAAATAACTGGAAATATGAAACATTTTATCAGCTTATTTGTTTTGTTTTGAAAGTAAAATACAATTTTTTTCGTCAATGCGTTTTGAGTACTACACCAAAAGTACCACGTTTTTCAGATATCTTTTATTAGTAGTTTCCAAGAAAATTTTTTTACTAATTTTTCTTGCGAAATAAAAATATATACCCACAAAACACCAAACCGTATCGAAAACTCTCGACGTACGTTTCGCCAACCAAGTTGGCATCATCAGGAGATGATTAAATCTCCTGATGGTGCCAACTTGGTTGGCGAAACGTACGTCGAGAGTTTTCGATACGGTTTGGTGTTTTGTGGGTATATATTTTTATTTCGTATTTTCACACCAAAGGTTCCATCACTCTTCTTGGTTAATTTTTCTTGAAAAATTCTTTGCAAGAATTTTTTTTTCGAAAATTAAAATCGACAAGAATAATGAAGTAGCAGAAACAGTACAGATAATTTTACATTTTTGAATTTACCGTCTAGATAGATTGTAGACAACAGCTGGGGTCATTAACATTTAATTCATCGTTTAAATTAGTAATAATTTATAGTGGAAATTGAATAGTATATTTGCTTTTAATTTCCCATATTTTATTTATAGCACAGGAAACTTCCATTTTCAATAAAATTTGGCAACTTAATATTAATAAATTTTCAAGTGCAAATTGATGATATATTTAAATTTTTCCGTAGGTAAATAAACAATCTATAAATAATTATTGTTTCAATATTTACATAAATACAATTAAACAGACAAAATACTTTTTGGAGTTTATCAATTCAATTGGCTTAATGACGTCACAGTGCACTGTTAATTCAACAAATTACAATTCCTAACATTGTGCGGGACTATTTGATGTTTAAAATATCTCAAAAATAACCAGTTTTGCTTTCCGAATAGTTTACTGGAATTTTAAAATCGCCACTAGTGAACCGCATTAATTGCGTTTAATTTTATTTCAGAAATAAATAAAAGCTAAACAATTGATGATTGGTAGCGTATACTTTCACCAGGTGTTGATCAGCTGTTTTACGATCGGTATTCAAGGCCATTGTCTTGGCTCCGCGTGAAAAAATATAAGCTCGGGCAAAATTTACCCAACCAACGCGTTTTATACCGTTTTATGAATAATATCAGTTAAATTTAATTTTCATCTTTTTAGACAGAAACATATCAAACAACACATTCTTACGCAAAATTAAAAAAATATATATTCCATTCTCTACCAGACTAAATTAAAATTGCTTGACAATAAATTTAAAGTTGAAAAAATTAAAATTAGGTTCCTATTGTAAATCGTTTATATTATTATTTCCTCAAATTTATTTTTGTTTTTTTGAAATTGGAAAATATATATATATCGGAATTATGGCGTGAGACGTTTTTTTATGTGAAACTTCTTTAGCGATATATCTGTTTGAAATTTTTTGTAACGTTGAAAAAGATTTTTATTCAATGGTAGGGAAATATAAGAAAAACCTTGGTAACGTAAAATGTATAACGCATCAACGAAACGAGTTCATAACTCTAAAAGAAGTTTCACTTCCTCCGTGAGCTTATGTACGGTTTTTTTATCAGAAAACATACGATAAACTCACATAAAAAACATTTCTCATAAAAAGTAAACACATTCGTCGCGGAAACCAATTGCATCGATATAATTACGATCAGGTCGTAAAGTCTCACCTACATAAATAAATGTTTGTGGCGTCGTACTTTTAATTCGCTTTTTTACGACTTCATGCGAAGTTCTGTTGTTTGTGTGTTCGGTCGCCGGCGTTTGTGAGACGTTCCTTTTTTTTCAAAACACTAGAACCGGATAAATAGTTTTAATAAACTGGTTTTTACTCTGTATAGACTGTATACTTCGCAAAAATAGGTGCTGTTTTGGTGTCAAATTAAATAATTGTAAAATATTTCCAACTTGTGAAAATGATGTTTGAAAATGAAATATTTTTTAATTGCTTGGACGGGTATTATAAAACTACGTCACTTCTTACGTGGAGGTTCTGATGAAAAACAAAGAATTCGCCACACCCACAATCCGCTACGGACATAATTTATAATATATAGTATAACAATAGTCTGATCAAATCCTAGAAAAGTGCCCATTTAAGAGAGATAATTGTATGAATAAAAATCTTAAATCACATAGTTCATAATTTGAACAGCCCTAGTTCAAAACTGACTTAGAATATTTAACGATTTTCGTTTATTGCAGTAAATTACTAATTAATTGTTTTCTACTGTTAGAAATAAATTATTGTTTGGAATATTTTTTTCATGCGAAACCTTTTTAGGCGCAGTAGGTATAAGTGATCCCGATTGGATGTGGAAAAAACGTGACAAAAGTTGTGAAAGGAGAAAGATACACCCGCGGTACAAATATAGAGAAATTCGTTAATATGCTAACTGATGGCGGGAAAAAATAAAAGAAAACACGTTTCGGCTGTTTAAAAAAATGGTCCTAAATGGTGCTTTAAAATTTTGAACATATTCAAAGAATTAAATCTTATTCGAAACTCAAAATAAAGTAATTAAATTAAATGCAGCTTTATCTAATTTTAAATCAATTGTTTACCTAATATAAAAAAATATTTATTTTACGGTATTGTTTGCGAAAAGTCGGTAATATTATTTTGGCAAAACGTGACCTCGGAACAGATGCTTTAATCTTTCTCTTTCAAAATTGCAACATAAATACCCTATAACAACCGTTTCTCCATTGATAAAATCAATTACCTACTAGATAAACTGTATTTCGAGGTTAACAGCCCTTTTGATTATACGACAGATGTTTGTAAAAATAATTCTTCATTTATGTCAATGTCATCTTTAATGCAATCGTCTTCGGGAAACAGAAACATTAATTCAAGTAATATGCAGATGCATTCTTAGTATCAATAAATAAATAATCTGAATCTAGTAGCAACCCTGGAAAAGTTCATCAACACCGGATCGGATGTATATTGTGTATATAATTTTATTAATAATTGCTATCCAGTTTGTATCCATCGCTTGCCAGGGTCGACTTGAGGTCAATTAATTATTCTACACATCAGTACTGTATCCGTGCCGTGTCAGTTCAGTGTCAGTGGCGTCCGTTCTATGGCAGTGATCTCTATTCAACGTCTTTAGAGATTTCATTAACTATTTTATTTCACATTATTTACTTAGCACGCCAGTGACAATTGCAAAAAATATATTAGCACTTTAAATTTAAAAATGCTGATTGTTATTCGTAAATGAGCATTAATTCTAGGAATCTTTAGGTATCTCAAATGCTTTTTAATGATGTTTAATTTGTCGGCAAATTGTATTGTATTTCAATTTTCCACGAAAATTATAATTGTTATGTATGTAACTTCTTTCATAGACAAGCACACAATTAATTAATGAAAAAAATAATTGCATAACCGAATTGATATCTGAACAATGCAAATTCTTAATTTAATTATTGCTAGGAAGTTAATAGGCTAAATGATTGGAAAAAGAATAAAAGTATGAACATATTTTGATTGAGAAATAAACTTTTCATTGTATACAAAGTAAGGTTGAGTTTGTAGATAACATATGTGAATAATTAAAAAAACAATAAAAATTGGCAAAAGAACAATAAGATGCATTAAAACATAGTTTTTTTCATGCTGGATGTTTATTTTTTAGTTTTCTCCTGTTAATGAATGAAACAAGAGAAACAAAAAATGAATAATATTGATTTTATATGGCAATGACATTGATTGTAGATGATCTTGTTCAACAAAAGTTATTTTCAACGATGATCAAGTATCCAAATTTATTTTTTTCTAATCAATTACATAAAGCTTTTATTTCCGCTTTTAATGAAAATGTTTATATAATTCAGGGATTTTCTAAAAATATCACTTTGCAGGAACAAAGAAACTTATTTTTATTTTTAAAATCCTAAGGCAACTTCTAAAACACTTTTAATTAAATTTTGAACAAATGTTTACTAAAACCAATCAGTATTATAAATTGGATTAAAAAACACATAGATATAAAACATTTAAAAATCCGCCCCAAAAGTGTAATAAAAAAGTCATAAACTTTATTGAAGTGCTTTATCATTTTTGTAAATCTATTTTCGCGGAATTAATTACGAGTACAGCTTTTAATTGAATGGTTTACTACAAATCTTTATCATAATTCTCGGCAAAACACTGATTAATTACCACTTAATTAAGTTGGTCAACTTAATAGGCACTTAAAATATCCTATGTATATAATTTTTAGTCAGATAATGCTATCTTAATTGCATATTTAATAATTTACTTCAGTTCAATTTCCAAGAATGCCAATGTTAATGTAACAACTTTTCGTATTTTTTAGAAGACGAATCTCCATCAGTAATTTGCTGCATGTTTTTGAAACATTATGTATATATTTAAATTAGAGCAGACAGACAAAATTAATAATTGTAGGCCGTATTACCGTACTATGACAATGATGCCGTCGTAATTACATTTACGTGAACATAATGTAAATGTTCAAAAATGTAGGCCGCCTATTTGTGTTCATTTTAAAAATCATCGGACGTAAAATATTTTCTGTATGTTTTGAGAGTACACGCGTAATACCATTTTGGAAAGCCGCTTCCTATTTTTGAATTTTCGTTCAATATTTTTCAGTGAAATTTTCTACGTACTGTTTTGGAATTCTGATACTTCTATTATTGTCAGATTTTTCTGCATCATCTATTCATTCATATAAAAAGTAGGTTTGATAGGTACTTGAATTTAAATAGATTCTGTATTTGAGTCGGCGTAAAATTCTCAGATGTCAGTTATAAGTAGAAATATATTTTTTCTTTACTTTTTTATGAAAAATAGAGTCAGTTGAGCTTGAAGCGTGTGTGATACAGATGATTTTTTTTAGATTTGATATCTCGAATTTTATCAACCGAGAAAGTAGCTTGCACTATGATTAAATTCTTTGCAGAATACATTTTTATTATAAATATAGAATAGGTACGCATAGTTGAAAATTACACGAACTATTTTTTTTCGTCTAAATTATCTGAAATTGCTATATACACCGAATTTTAGGTCTAACCGTAGAATACGGGTACGTATAAAAAAAGAGACTGTGTATTTTACATTACACTCTACAGAAGTAAAACTGAGTAGGAGTAGTAAAAAAAAAATAATAATAATAGCACCGACCGCTGGGATCGAAACTGCGACCTTTAAGTTACAAGGTAGCCACTCTGCCTCGCCGTCACCTTAGCTTAATGTTCTACGGCCGGTTTTTATAGTATACAGTATATTGCAACGTTTCGTTACATTTTCAGTCTCATGAATCGATTTTACCATACTGTGCCAAAAAAATGTTAAAAGACTTTTATTCTCAGAACTTTTTTTTTTCTAATTCACTGTACTGTTCATAGGCCGTTGATTTGAGACACCCTATATATTACTTTTCACCGGTTGTTGCCAACCATTTTTTTTAAAAAAACGAGCATTTTTTTATTTAAGGCTGTTATACGAATTTACAATAAAATAGTGATCAGAAACTCGCAACTCTATCAACAGCTTAAAAAAAGTATTAAGTCAAAGCAGTTTGAGAAATGTGTAATTTTTAGTATCTAACTTTTAATATGCAAAATAATTTTCTTTTTATTATGTGTTTACTTATTATATAACTGATCTATATTTTATATTTATTTTATTTTATTTAATTTATGCAGTGTAAGTTCTGACTGGTTTATTAAAGAATGATATGCATACTTTTTTCATAATTTGTGATAATATATAAAAAAATTGACATGGGTTTAAACATTGATTCTCGTTTTATTGAATTTGTACACACTGTGAATAATTTATAAACCCGTGACATTTAAAATATGGTCTGCTATAGGTACCTTAATCTTAGGTAATATATTATTCAAAACAGACATCTTCAGATCAAATAGTGTATATTCGAACTTACTCTAAACAGATACCACGACACAATTCCACTGAGAAAATTCCCAGGATCTACAGGCTGGTTTAATTTATGCATTTGAATATGTTTTATTGCCATCTGAGAACAGTCTTTGAAATATATGTTCTAGGGTTGCAAGAAATAAATCTACCATTAGACAGTTCTAATAAAATACAAATTGTGATATATTTTAACTAGAATTAAATGAAACACAATTATATCAAAAAACCTTTTTGATTGGTTTAATTAATATTGAAAAAATGTTTGCAATAAGAATGCAGGGAGGAAAATTTAATAAAATCATTGCGATGTATTTTACTTATAACTATATAAAGTATAATTATACCAGAGTTAAAACTCATAACATATTTTAGTGCCAAAAAAATACTTCATGCATTCCAAAGATATTCTAAATTAGATTTGTTTTTTTTTGTCTCATTATTTTAGGTTCTCCATTCAAACAAAATTATCTTTTCGGTCCCGTTTTCACAAAAAAAAACACAACTTAATACAGGCGATTTTTCCGGCAAAAATATTTTTAAAATTCAATTTTAAATTGTGTGAGTAAAACCTACAGATTTGGAATTACATTGACATTATATTTCTATCTTTACTTTTTCAATGAAAAATACATCAATTTTTCGTTTCAAGTATACTTATAAATTACATTTCGTACATTTTGATATTTAAAATGCAATTTGTAATTTTCTTACATAAATAATCTAAATAATGTAGTTAATATATCTTACCTTTGATAAGAATCCTAATAATAATATTTATATGACGAACACGTTTACAAACGGCCTTAAAATTCTTTTCACAATTCATCAAAAATATCACAAATGTTCATTTCACTTATAAACTGTTTCAAAAAAAGAACAGAACACAAAAACGGTCCTCAATTATAATAAAAAAAGTATCTTGTGAGAATGATCACTATATTCACAAATTTAAAATCACCTGTGGGTTCGCCCACGTGAAAAGATGATTCAGAGTAGCTGCGAGAAAAGAACACTGCCGTAGCTACACGAATACTGACGCCGCCGTCGGGACGCTGGGCGCCTTTATTAACTAACGTAGTCATGACAACGGCGCCGGTATGCGTCGACGAGCGCATGCGCGATTTACGTACCGTTATGTATGAATGTAAATTGTTAATCAGTCGGACTGTTCTATTAAAACGGCGTCGTAATAATAATAATAATAATAATAATAAAACATTGAGAAAATGCATTCCTTCATACGTAGTGATGCTAAGGAATCAATTGCCGGTTAAATAGCCGCGGAAATTTAATGTAAATAATTTACCGCGGTTATTAGTGTATTTGCAATATGGCAACATACACTATTGGCGTCGGTCGGATGGCGGGACCTAGGGGTCGGACCAAAATTTCTCGACGTTTCATAACCTCCTAAACACTTTGGCACCATTTTTAAAAATGTTTATATATATATATATATATATATATATATATATATATAGGTATATATACATGTGTGCGGGCTATAACTTTCGAAGGAGTTAATTCATTTTAACGAAATTTGGCACACATGTTGGAATCTATCACCGCACGAAGCCTATTTAAAATGGGCCTAATCGGATCAATTTAAGGGTGGCTTTTAGGGGTTGAAAAAAGTTTTTGGGCTCCAAAATACCGAAAAAAATTTCAGAATCGTTTCAAAATTGAAATTTAACCCTTTAATAGCAATTAAAAAGTGCCTTCAAAATTTTAATAAAATCGGCCCTACAGGACCGGATTTAAAAATTTTACGAATGACTAGTTTGCAGATAGTGAATTATTTACTGAAAGTTGTATATAATTTGATATAAAGGTTCGATTGATAATAATATTGCAATTAAGAAAAAAAATTGTTATTTTAAGGGGTGTATTAAGGAGTCAAATTTTTTAGCTTGCCCAAAAATCAATTTAAGTTCGCATAATAAAGCCACACTGCCTGTATTAGCAAATACACTATATTGTCGGCAGGGTTTTGGCACTGCGACACGGGTTTTTTATTTTTATTATTATTATTATACAAGACTGTACAGAAAATTTTGTGCATAATTGTAATTTCCGGTTGAAATTTAAATTCTACATAAATATAAATACTTTATTTCATTAATTCTTTCGATTCTGCTGTTGAACATTGCTGTATTTTTTTGTTTTTGTAATTGTTCGGAGATAGAAAATTCGGAAGGCGCCATTTTCTTTTATAGTAAATTGGCCGGTCAAAAGCATTACTATCATAAAAATAATTTTACATCACTAATCATACGGCGTATATGTACTTTATATACAACAGAAGAAATTCTCACCATTTTTGCCGTTCGTGAATAAAGTATCGTAACGACCGAAAAACTTATGACTGTTAGTATTATTTTCACTGCCCGAGTACATTTTCCAAAAGGTTCTTTATTTGGATCGTTTTTATTCTTGATTCGCGTCCCGAATATATATTTACATCAGCAGCGTTGTGATACCACTAAAATTGCAGCTTGCATCACAGTTTGATTTTGACTCGCTTCTCTACTGTGTTTTTACTCTAAACAAAGTATTGATAAATGACAAAACTGGGTACCGGAACTGAATTACTATATGGTTATTGCTCATTAATACCACCGAAATATCAAAACGCACCTCGAATTCCGAAAATCAAGAATATTAGTTGTTGAGATTTTAGCGTAATGAGTAACGAGCCTTAGGAAACTTTAGTAAAACTGTGGAATATATATATTTTTAAGGCCATCAACAGCTGAGGTTATTTGAATCCAACATCAATTTATATTTTCAATGTATTACTGTGGAATATCGAAACAGTTACAGAATTAACTACAAGGTCAAAGTAGGTGCAATACAAATCTGACATGACTTGGAAGCTTTGACATGGCATTGACTACATAGATTAATGAACTACCAATGCTAACTTCACACTCGTAATAAAAGATCTTTACGACACAAAGTTTCAATTAGGAAATTTTCGGGTGATGAAAATATTAATTGCTAGCTGACCCGACAAACGTTGTTTTCTCCCAATTTTGTTTGTAATCGTTTTATGAATCGTGAAAACCTATAGAAACAAGATACCCATACTCGTGTACACGGCAGCGACAACAGTTGTGGAGCCTTAGGCTTCACCGCATTATTATCTTACAACACGGGCTACATCCGACAATCAGCTGTCAAACGACATTTACGCCCGTAGTAACAAAAATTCTATAGAAAAAAGCACTTTCAGTTTCTCCCGAATTTTCCTCTTTTCGGGGCAGTTTTTTCGATGTTTAGGTCCCTAAAAACCGTATTCGGACTATTACAACCATTTAAAAAAAATAAAAAAGCTCGATACATTTTTATTGTAACAAATAATAAGAGACTTAATTTACGTTAAGAAAATGAAATTCATAGCCATTTACATGTAGGTATAAGTTATACTAATTTCCCGCTTTTTGCAAACTCGGGGTGGCTTAAGCTGAAAGATACTAGCTTTAGTCGTTTAATGTTGGTTTTATGGAAGTAACTGATCGTTTATGAAGCTGCAGTCGAAATTAGGAGTAGGCAGAGGAAAGTTTAAGAACAATTTCGGTTAACCGATAAAAATCTAATTTTGTAAATGCCTAGTCATTTTTTTAAGTAGGTATACTCGTCAACCGCTTAAAATTAAATTGCGTGACAACAAATTCGTAGTCGCAAGACTAAATGAAATACTTTTAGTTTTTGATAAGTTATGTATATCATCAAATATTATACCTACATTTCTTAGTCATATTTTGTTTGATGCTCTTTGAAATTTGAAATTCTAAGTAAAATTTAAACTATGCATATTTAAAAAATAAAATAATCATTCTGTAGACGAGGAAATTATAATTTATATCACAGAAACTAAGGCTTTAATCCGGACATCAACATTTTAGTTCCACTTCTTTCGGGACTAGAGCAACTAAGATTGTCTGTGAAAGTTTATTGAACAAAATATTATTACTTATTGAAATAGATAGGTCAACGCCTCACACGACAGGATGGTCAGATTCGTCATAAAATAAACAATAAATTCAAATGCGATTAAATCAATAGGAATCCCGATTCCCGAAATTTCGAACTTTCAAGAGAAAGTTACGCCTTGAAGTCCCATTGTACTATTTTTTCATGAAAATGGTAAACAATTTTATTGAGATAATTTCTGAATAAAAGATAGATAATCCATTTAAAGAACAGAAAAATATATTCGATTAGCTGTAGCCATGTTGTTTTTTGGCCTACGACACTCGATTTGGATTTGAATTTATAATCATCAATCTGAATATGATTTGTATGCATTATGTAAACCCTTGAATATTTTACGAAAAAAAATACATAATCCAGCTTGCCTTGTAGACAGAAACAGTGTACGAAGTTTATCGACGTGTCATTTTCTTATAATCTCGCTGTCATTAAATTGACGAAAATGAAATAGGGTACAGATATTTTCCTAGAAAAATATTAATGTTCTCGTCTAAACGCCACATGAATAGGAGAGTGCCGGATGTGATGTCAGTTGTCTATATGTAAATTACAATATAGTAGAGTGGTGAATAAGCACGTTCGTTGTAACACTCGAGTAAAATCAATATGGAGCACGATTTTCTAAAGGCTGGTAGATTGCCGTATTTTGTTGAATCGTAATAAGAGGATGACGTCACCCGACGGGCTTGTCAATTATTGATTGCGGGGCAACGGTTATTGTTTATAAACTTTAATAGCGGTACTTAACAAATGTCAAAGAAATCTAAAGACAGAATATTGATATTATTTGCAATGAAATGAATTTTTAAGGTAAGAGTTTACTTAATTCTAGAATATAAATGACGTTTTTAATATTGTCATTATAGGTTGATAAAAATATGAACGAACTGCCAGCTAACGTCGTTCCCGCGCTTATCCTGATTGATTAGATGGAACGAGGCAACCACTATAATCTATTAACATTGGATCTACTGAAACTATTGCAAATAAATAGGGTACTCGTATTATTTTGTATTAACATCGAGAATTATTTAGGTTTAGTACCAAATCATTTAAATAGGATATCTATATCTATTATGAAAAATGTATAATCAGATCCTTTTGATGTTAATAAATTATAAATATTTAAGAGGAATTAGGATCAAAGAAATAAAAGATAAATTATTATTTCACAACGTTTCGTATTTAATACGAAACGTTGTGAAATAATAATTTGTCTTTTATTTCTTTGATCCTAATTCCTCTTAAATATTTATAATTTATATCTATTATATTGATATAGGAGAAAAACGTCTCACTGAGTTGGTCATCACGGTATCCCCGTAATTATTAAACCTACAGACTTGAAATTTGGCAGGCATGTTTCTCTTCTTGAGTAGAAAACCGCTAAAAACGGGTTTTGCGGAAATCAGCTCCCAGGGGTGGTTTCGGAGGCGTTATAAATAAAAAAATTTTGACGACTCTATTCCTGTTGCTGTTGTCGAGCGGGACGCAGCCCCGCGAGGTAAAACTAATACACTGTAGAGTGCGTCCAATAAGGCAAGACTACAATATGGCGGAGCTGAAGGCTCCACTACTGTTGTCGTTGCCGTGTTTCATCTCAATTGCGTGCGGAGCCGCAGGTAGCGGTTAACTTGATATATAGAAGCGCTTAATTGTTGTACGTTAACTAAACTATAAGAGATATTTTGTTACCGATCAAAAATCTACCCGAGTGAACCCAAACCGGAAAGACAATCAAATATCAAGGCTATTCAAATACAGATGTGAACTCGTTCCGTTGGATAGTATAAGACGTCATCCAACGGACTGTCAATTGATTGCGTGGCTGGTAAAAATATGAACGGTCGTCCAGCCGACGTCATTCGTGAACGAGGTCACCGCTATATCTAATAACCGTGTCAAATATAAACATCTATGAGGCTTAGATTTAATTTATTATAGTTCGAATATCTAACGAAGATTCAAACGAACGCGTATAAGTGAAGAATTTTATAATTTATTTATTTAGTTGCCGACAATATTTATGTGAAAGAACTTTGATTTTGTCATTTATTATTTGCATTGATTTATCATCTACATTCACGTTTATACAAATAGCTGTCGCGATTTTAATAACATTTTTTCAGAAAACGCGACAAATTTTAGAAATGTATATTACGTTTTTCTAAAATCATCTTCAGTTGCTAGGCTATCAACTGTTTATAATGGATTGTTAAGTATTTTTCTTTGACGCATATTAAAATTTTTCCTTATATCTGAAATACCAATAATTTGACATCTCATTTCAGTGGAAATTTCCTGTGTTTTTGCAAAATCATAGTGTTTTCCATAAATCATATCAATTATGACAGATGATTTAACCAAACATTATTTGTAGAACGTAATCACTTTTATGAAGGGATACTCAAAAATTACAGACAAAAATTACGTATCGACGCTTTTTCGATATCCTGTAATTTACAATATGAAGAACTTTATATTAATAGAATTCGGCAGGAAGATCAAATACTTAGACAATATTGTTGTAGTACAAAATATGTACAAAATTTCCTACTTATGTTTCAGAAACCATTGATCCCATTAATAACAAAATTTTTGGACGTAGAGCTTAATAAGGCCTTACTAAGACAAAAATTTGAAAAAATCTTTCAAATCGAAGTATTATTTATTGCTATTGTAACTAACATCTTAACCGTGAAGAAGTCACAAATTTTGACAAACCTTGGACAATAAAAACTAACATATTACACATCACGTTGTTTATAGTATATTTATCTTTTGGTATAATATTGTTTCCCTCGGTTATACTTGGAAACTAGTTGGCTTATAAACTTGAACTTGGGTAGATCAAGTTCACAATTACCTACAAACTAACAACAAATAAGTTTCATTAAAATAATTCGGGCATAAAAACTCCAGAAATTTGTAAAATAATGGTAGCTGCAAATTCGAAACCGTATTAGTGCAAATGAATTTCTCATAAAATATTTTCTTAAGATATTAATTTTCGTGTAATGGAAGAAGTTCATTTTATTAAAGAAATTTTTTAATAATATATGCGTTCAAGGTTAAATCGATATTTTATTAATCAATATCGCCATTGAAAAGTATACAGTAACTGTATTATTTAACAGCCATTTTATTAATTTATGATAATTTATGTACATATATATTGTAAATAAATAAACAAAGTTTACGCAGAAGCGGAATACAGAGTCCTGGTGGAAATGACTTTTATATAAGGATCATTTTCTAAAGGTCAGGGTTTGCCCTAAGAACTGATAATTGCCATATCTGAGCTTCATTTACATAATTATAGAACCTCTATGAACGGTTTTGCGATTCAACTTTAAACTTAATTTAATTGCGTGGGCCACCCGCACTTGACACTTGTATGTAAGTATATTGACGCTATCGAGTGTAATTATTCGTTTGTAATTTAATCCCAAAGTATTTGGTGTTTGGTGACGATCAATTCGGTTTCGGTTAACTGTAAAACTTACTTGTTTACTAATATTATACAATCTAGAAGAGTGTTTCCCAAAATGTACTTCGTGCACTCCTGGGCATCCGCAGATTAACGCTTAAAGAAAAAAGATAGGTTTAGGAAAAGGGGAGGAAAATTAATATAGGGTATTTGACACTTTTTTTTTCAAATTGTCTTAAAATGTTCAGGTCGCAGTATTAGTTCAGAAGAAATTTTATTTCGCTTGAATGTAATCGTTTATAAATAAAATAGCACGCAAAGTTTTAAATATCAAAGTTGACGCTAAATCCCGAGCCGCCATGTTTGTCGACTGTGACGTTATTCTTGTAGTATACAAACAAGTGCAACTAATGCACGATATGGTTTACATGAAGGTCGTTTAGCATGTGTAATTGTATGGTGTGTTTATGCAAGTATATGTGTTAACTACAAGTCTGACGTCACATTTCAAGCTATCATGGCGGGCAACGTTTTATGACATGTCAAACCGATAACTTCTGATTTATTCATCATAATAATATTTGGAAAAATATAATAGTACAAGGTATACTTTTATTTTATAGAAAAACAATTCCAAAACATAAATTTGTATAATAAAGTATACCTTATACTAATCTGATTTATTATTCAATAAATTATCTTTTCACATAGTTTTATCATTTATTATTATTTATAGTGTCAAATACCTTACGTATGGTAGAGCAATCCTCCAATACAAACCAGGAACTATATTATATGAAAAATATATTTTCATTTAGAAATGTTCACGTAGTCCCTAAATAAACCTCAGCATAACGACAAATGAAACACTGTAGCCTCACTAACAATAAGTGACGCTTTGCATCGACTGAAAGTGTAACGAAAATTGAAACATGCGTGTTCTACTTCACTGGAGATTTTGTTGTATAGCTTTCTAGATGTAATTAATCTCGATTAATCGTTGCCATAAAGTTCAAAATCTGCAACATTATGCAGAACCCGTGAACTTTATTCTGTCTCAACCTAGAATGCTTCTGCATCCGTTTACAATCTCCACAATATCAGTATACGCTGTTTACATAACACAAAGCACTACACAATTCATAGAACAATATAACACACTGAATAAGATCCGTTTAAATACTGTAGATTAAACAATTTGCTTACACAATGATACCTTCTTCATAATTATTATTTGTTATTTTATCTATTTGATGAAGTATAATTTTCAAGCTGTAAAATACCGTTTTTTTTCAATTCATCAGAAATAGAGAAAAGATTATTTTAGACAGTCCTAAACGTTTGTCAGTGGGAATTTATGAAAATGCAAATTACAGCCTGTGTTTTTGGAGTCATGTATTAAAAATTATTTTTGCTAAAAAAAACATCAGTGTTTTTAGTGACAGAAATATATCTTATTTGTTTTTTTAATTTTCTTTAGTTACTACCGACACTTACTTTTTTCCTTACATGTACTCAAACGGATAATTGAACTTATGTTATCCCGGCTAAAAATGCGTCCAAAAAAATGTCGAAAAGTGCTAATTATTGATTATTTTTATAATAAAAATGTCATAATCTTACTGCCTTCAAAATCTGTCCATTGCCTAAAGCTTCGAGGTCCATATTATTATTATAAGTCCGCCTTGGGGCTTTTTTCTCTGAGAAAAAAAGTATCGTTAGTTTTTAGTTTTCCATATTTTTTTCATGGAGTGTTGATTCATCGTATGAATGGGAAATATAGTTGCATGCCAAATATCCGTGTACAAAAATATTATTACCGCAAATTTGCTCAGAGCTGTTTAATTTAACCTGCAGTGTTATTCTTTCTTTGAAGTGTATCGCACTTGCGAGAAAATGTGCTATTGGCTAAAAAATATAGACGGATGAATCGAAAGTCCTTGAACTAACTACAATTTATACAATAGTGCAAAGAGTAAAAATACAATAGTATAAAGAGTAAATGTTTGTGAGTTAGTCGTAAGTAATCTCAAAAACTATTGAGTCGATTTTAAAATTGTTTTCACTGTCTCAAAACGTATTTTTCCCCAAAAAGCATGAGCTATCGCCTATTCTTAATTATTTCGCTGTCAGAATGAAATCTAAACCAAAATTGTGAGTTGGAAGGGTTTAATAATTTAGAAGATTTATTTTTCTCTCCTATCCCTTTTAAAAATCTCCCAATGCTGCTTTTTTAAGAACTTTATCGTTTCAAAATACTTTTTACCTTGTTAAAATAGTTGTAGTTTCTTGTTAGTACATTATGTTAAAAAGACTCATATCATTACGAATAAGATACGTACTACATTTTTTTCACGTACCTCCTATAAATAAGGTTTCCACCCAGTTTTCAATTTTCATGCGGGTAGACTATGATTTACCATGGAAATAATAAATACGCCTACGTTTATTTTACATTACGCAACTTTACAGCACTAGTGTTAAATGTGCCATTTCACAAATCGCAATACAGGTAAACGTAAAAAAATGCTTGCACTCGATGGTCTATAAATATTATTTGTAAAGTTTTAACAAATAAATAAAAAATATAGAAAGAGATAGTTACAATTATGACGTTATGAAAATTCTCACTTTTCACTATATTACGTCATGAAAAGTACAAATCATCATACAAATGATGTAATAGGGAAAAATTTGTTTATAAATTATATGACCTACTTGTATTGCAAATGCCTTCTGACGTCTTCAAAATATTTATTTTCTCAATAAATTTGTGTTAATAGTATGTAATAAAATTTTGTGTTATATGTTCTTTTTATTTTAATATTTCTATTTTATTTAGTGTAAAGTTACCAAAACTTTCCTTCCATCAGATTAATGGGTCCTTGTTTGTTTTCTCATCATTTTATGGATTTATCAACACTTTAAACACTCGCATTTAAAGCTCGTCATATGTTTAAGGTTATTTGCTTGTCTTTTTATAATTTTCTGCATTTACGAAAATTTAAACTGCTCTCAACGCACGGGAAACGGATAATCTTAAAACATTTTATATTGTATATGAAATGTTTAGTCTATATTCAAAATTTCGTCAAAATTGGTCCACTCATTTGGCCGAAATCGTTGAGCAAAAGAACAAATAAATAAAATATATGAGTGTTGATATATCTGTGATTAATAAATTTCCACACCGTTTGACCGATCACCATGAAAGCTGTCACACGTATGTTTTTTATGGAGAAGGTCGAAAGCTCTACTACTGTTGTCGCTGCTGTGTTTCATCTCAATCGCGTACAGAGCCGCGGATAACGACTAGTATACTATATAACGTCTGAGTGTTAAGGTCAATGAAATCTTATTAAATCAATGAATTACGGTCCACCTATAAAATCGCCGCAAATATTATCGTATACCTCGCGTATTTATAAATATCATTCACGCCTCTATTATAAGAATGATTTGTGTATTTCCAGATGAATTTTCTCAAAATATATACATATTTTGATGGTAAAGACCCCAAAAATATAAGCATTTGGTGTTTACACAAGTGGTTATTAACATTGTTGTGCAATTTTCTTTAACAATAAAAAAACTAGGCCAAACCAAATAACTGTAAACGGAAATCGATCAATAAATTGATCTATATGTTTTTTTTTAAATTAATTATTATTATTAATTAATTGTTTATTATAAAATCTGCCTATACCTACTATAAAGATTCATAGGATTCGGATATTAAATTAATTAGACTGAATAATTTTTTTTTCAGTCTTTTTTCTGCGCAAATAGAAAATAATTTATCAACAGGCTCGATTTTTTATATAATTAGAATATGTACTCTTTATAATAAAAATGAAATGCTGTTCGTTGGTAAGTGCTTCACTTGAAAACGGCTGGACCGATTTGGTTATTTTTATTAAATATGCGTAATAGTTCGAATAAGGTTTTTAGGGAAAGAAAAATTGATAAGATTGCCCAGAAAAGTGGAAAATTCGGGAAAAACTAGAACTGCTTTTTTATGGGATTTTTGTTACTTGCACAAATATTATTTGATAGTTGATTGTCGGGCGCAGCCCCGCGAAACAAATATGCAATTCGGTGGAGCTGAAGGCTTCACTACTATTGTCGCTGCCATGTACATGAGTATAGGTATTTTATTTCTATGACTTTTCATAAATTCACAAAATGATCACAAACATTGAAATTTAGACAGGACAATGTCTGTCGGATCAGCTTTTCTATGGAATAAATTTAAATTAAGGTTAGTTCTGCAAAGTTCTGTATGTAAAAGGAATAATGTGAACTGATCAAAATGATCAAATAATAGATCCTGTTGAAAATTATCAAAAATATTTGCATTAACAATATCAGAAGAAATGTTTTCTCCAATGATTATTTATTCTAACAGAAAATTGAGTAATATATATTTTTATATAAGCGGTTTTTGACTTCGACGATTACTAGTGTAATGAACCACGCGCTTTTCTTATATTGTAGTTCAACAATGTTACTATACTAATCAACAATATTCCACCTAAAAGCTAATGGGCGCCCACACATTCGTCTTTCATACTTCACCATACATACTCCATTCATGAGCAATAATTAAACGCTTCAATTTTAAAATACCAGAAATTTACATAAAAACTTGATGTTAATGAAATAAAAAACGGCGTAATGGTGTGGATATTGCGAACGCCTACTGTTACGTTGCCGTGAAACACAGGACCGAATAACATCCTTATTCGGTATTCAAATAAAAACATAACTTTAACGTTAAAAATACTAAAGAACACAATATTTTTCCTTATTTTTAGGCAATTTAATTAATATTTAATAAATAAAACGTAAATAAATCACTGTCAAGTCACGTGGCAACGAACATCAATTAGAGTACATGACGTCACTCAGTCATAAATATGATCAGACACTGTCATAGAAAAGGACGCTTTCACGCTGTCAAAAGGTTTTATTGTTTGGTTAGAGCGTGTAATTTATTATTATTTATTTATAAGAAACGTCAAATTACACATAACAACTACGAAAAAACCTTTCATCATCTCATTAGTTTACCAGCGCTTATGACTGTATGCCGTCACGGCAGTCACGTGACAAGTATTGGCGTTTTGGAGTAAAATTTGAAACGGAATTTAAAACATGATTTTTAAAGCTTGAGTCGTATTTAAATAAAAATAATAAATGACTATATTAGGTGCTTATGCACGATTTAAGATCCTTTCCCAAAAATAGTCGACATCCCTATTATAGATGTTTATGTATCTAGATTGTAATGCAATATTTAATGTGTGAGTTGTGAAATAATGAAAAAATGATCGTTTGCAAGTTTTAGCAATTACATGAGTCATAAAAGCATTACGTTCGAGATACATACTATACAGTTCTTCCACGCACCTCATATAAAAGAGTCGATTTTCACTCCATAATATTGTATCTGACAGCTGTCATATTTTCTGTATATGATCACATTGCATTTCACTTGGGTTGTTTCCGAAAACTATACGCCTGATGCTTTGTGCCGTATGCTTTCTACGTTCATTTTGTAGAATTAAATGGTAACTGTCGGTTCGTTTTTGGAAATTACTGTTGTTGGTAAGATCGCGTTTTATTGTTTTACTTTATGCACTAATGTAAAGTAACCCATTTTACTATAGCTCTACAGACATGAAATGCAGCTATTTTGTTGGAGAATGAGCAAAAAATATTTTATTTAAAATAGTAAGCTGTTTTCCGTGTCTTTATAGCTGTTCTAAAATGATCCAGTTGGCACGAATGCGTAAAGTAAAAAAACTTTTTTTTTAAAAAATATTAACCTCCTTCAAAAAAATTACTAAAAAGAGGAAAATAATGAAATTTTGAGGTCGGAGCTAATTTCATTACAAAAACTTTTAATTACATATCTATCTACTTTTATTAAATAGGCGCCGACCGCAAAATTTCATGTGATTTTTTTTGTAATGAAATTAGCTCCGACCTCAAAATTTCATTATTTTCATCTTTTTAGTGATTTTTTTGAAGGAGGTTAATATTTTTTTTTAAGTTTTTTTATTTTTTACTTTTTAGTGGTGGATTTGATTACATTTTTAAAAACTACTGAACCGATTTAAGTAAAATTTATGTGGGATCACCCTGAAGATGTGCCCTATTAAATAAAAAAAGAATAATCATAATCGCTGTAGAAATGTTGGAGATATGAGGTAGCATACATTAAAAAATATGTTTTTTTGACGTCATTTAAAAACGGATGAACCGATTTTAATAAAAACTATATGGGAACACTTGGGATGTATACCCTTTCAAACAAAAAAAGAATTTTCCAAATCTGTTCCGGCGTCTGCGAGTAGTCGGGGAACATACATAAAAAATAAATAAAAAAATTAAAAAAAAAAGATTCCGACGAATTGAGAACCTCCTCCTTTTTTTTGAAGTCGGTTAACAAATATAAAGTGATTTTACCGATTCAATAGTTATATCCTGAGCACGTTATATAAAATAGTAACAGTTTTAATTGTGTGTCACACAAAACTGTTACTATTGTTAATACGGTCCTGGTTAAAGACACGTAACGTAAATACGACACTTTTTCGACCCTTAAACGAAAGGTACTTAACCCCATGAGCTGTTTTAGAAGGTGAATGTTTGCAGGTCAAAGGCACTCGGGCGACAGACCAAATGAAACAGTGAACGTACGTCTCTTTTATTGTACAAAGTATTGGTAGAATCTCAATTATCCGCCATTTAAAATTGCTAAAATTATTATATATCCGTAACTTTGGGTTAATGTTAGTTCTAATAATATTAATTAATAAATTAAAATATTTAGCTAATTTTCTATACCTGTACCGCCCTTTCTCCTTACATTATTTCCGTCACGCTTTTCTCTTATCAGATAGGATCTACGGTATCACTCCTACCTACCGCATCTAAAGAAGTTTCACTGCAAAAACCTAGCGATTCTATGCAATTATATAAAATTCCTGGTCTGCTTGTCTGTATGTATTATAACGTTTTAGTACACCCGGTATAGAGTATTTTTGAGAAAGAATGACACGGCAGGTCGAGTTTGCGTTGGATTGCGTCGCAAGGTCGTTTCGCGTACTATAGTACGAGATATCATTTTTTTCAAGGGCATTCGGGCGTAGGCTCTGATGGCGAGTAGACGTTGTAAATTGATAATAAATTAATGGATTTGCTGATTTTATTTTTTTGAAGTATGAAATCAAATCGACGATTTTTGTAGTGGTGAATGTTATTCATGGTCGATTATTGTCATGTCAGTGAGAGTTGTGAAGTTTATTTTCGCTGCGGATGAATTTCTGCGTTCCAAATGAAACACGTGGTTGGATTGGTTAAATAGTCTTCCTGGTTGCTGGTGTGCGTGATCTGTTAACTACGCCTATAATTTGTTCCTGTTTGGAGCTTGAATATCTAAGCCTTGCTCCCACCATTCCGCTTGGGGACATCACCAGCCGTTCATTTAGACAACTCGCTAAAAAGGGTAAATTTCTCTGCATCATTTTAAATCTGTAAACTTTAAATCTATCCGTAGGATATATCTATGATCTATCGACCTGTGACTCAAAACTATTGGCTTTTGATTTGAATTATTGTTTCGTAATTTTCATTACCAGTGGCGCAGTTATCTTTATTTTTATCAACAAAATATTTCGTGAACGTTAACGATTGTTTTTTTTGTAACTTTAAATAGCTTAACATAATTGTGATTTTTGCTCTGCAAAATTATCTTGCAGATAATTTTTTTAGCCATCCCGAATCAATGTTTTTAACGTGTCGAGAGGCCAAAACAGTTTCGAAAAAAAATAACAAAGATAAATTGATTAATAATTAACTTTAACGTAATTCTTTTCGTACCGAAATTTAATAATTGAAGTTTTAACAAATATACCGAACGTCTTGTTTAGTCATTTTCGGTACCGATTATTTCATGAATTTATAACCACCTAAGTATTTTTTTGCGTAAAAACTTAAATTCCTGCTTTTTCGAAGCCGTTTTCTCACAGCATCTCTATTTGTGTACTGAATTGTGTTTTTGTAATACCTATATATTTATATTGTGTTTAGCTAGATTTCTCTTGCTTACTCTATGTTTATTTAGTTATAAGATTTGATTATTATTGATTGTCATTTCATTTATTGTTGCGGGACACTGTTGAATTGTTATTCGTTTGTTCATCCGTTTATGTCGGACTTGTCATGTTCTCCAGTTGATTGCTACGAATACAGTTTCTGATCAGTGTTTCCCTATTGTGATATTCAGCGTCTGATGCTTTCCGTCATTGTTAATTCCGTTTCCGGGTTATTTTTTTATAATTTATTTATGGGCGACGCCTAGCACTGTTGTATACTTTGATTGTAATTCTGTCACTTGGTTTAGGCCTTCTGCCTGACTGTTGTTTCTTTTGATCTTCTCCTTCCGAGAAGTATATTTATTACCCATTAAATTCATTTATTTTTTATTCGAGTTTTTTTGGAGACACCCTGTGAATTCCCCTTTTAGCTGAAACTGACGGCTGAGGAGATCTTCAAGTGGCTTCAATCAGTTTGGCGCCCACATCGTTACTTTTTTTAGCTTAACATTAGCCAATATTGGTTAACTTGTGTAGCCACTTCGTCAACTCTAAAATAGCTTCGCAGGTAAGCGTTTCTTTATGAGCTCCGTATGAACCACGACCCCCTACGCTTTGCTAGTCTGGTCAAATCAGTACTTGCGGATAAATAGCGACTATTTATCCGGTTATAGTATATATGCATGCATATTATGTGGGTATACTATAGACTATGTTTAATATCACTATTTAAATTAATTTTTGAGCTAATAAATTAATTGCATTACTTGAACTGTTACTAAGATTCATTGCACCACCACTTATGCATATTCCGATCGCCTGTAGTGGGATCAAGGTTATTGGTTGAAGGGGGTGTGGTAATAAGTGGGAAAAGTAAAGCTGCGTCTGTCATGCAGACGCGGTCACGCGGGCATACACGCGCGAACAGGTATGCTATTTTAATGGGAATTTCCGAAATAATTTAATTTTATTTATAATATTCCCTATTAATAAGTTCTTAACTTATTTAATAATAAAAAACCCGGGTCGCAGTGCCAAAACTCTGCCGACAATATAGTGTATTTGCTGATACAGGCAGTGTGGCTGTATTATGCGAACTAATGTTGGTTTTTGGGTAAAAAAAAAATTACTCCTTAATACAGCCCTTAAAATAACATTTTTTTTCTTAATTGCAATATTATTATCAATCGAACCTCTATACCAAATTATATGCAACTTTCAGTAAATAATTCACTATCTGCAAACTAGTGTTTTCATAAAATTTGTAAGTCCGGTCCTGTCGGGCCGATTTTACTAAAATTTTAGGGACACTTTTTAATTACTACCAGAGGAGTAAATTTCAATTTTGAAACGATTCGGAGAATTTTTTCGGTATTTTGGGGCCCAAAAACACTTTTCAACCCCTAAAAACTACCCTTAAAATAGCCCGATTATGCCCATTTTAAATAGGCTTCTTGCGGTGATGGATTTCAACACGTGGGCCAAATTTCGTTAAAATCAATTAACTCCTTCGAAAGTTATTGCCCGCACACATATATATATATATATATATATATATATATATATATATATATATATACGCATATATATATATATATATAAATATATATATATATACATATATATATAAACATTTTTAAAAATGGTGCCAAAGTGTTTAGGAGGTTATGATACGTCAAGAAATTTTGGTCCGACACCTAGGTCCCGCCATCCGACCAACGCCAATAGTGTATGTTGCCATATGGCAAATACACTAATAAGTGAATTAATTGATAATAAAAAAAACGCTCAAGTGCGAGTCGAACTGGCGAGAAGAGGGTTCCGTACTATTCCGTTTTCCATGAGTACTTTAAGACTTAAGATTTTCGCTTAGGTTTTCCTGTAAACAATGGGTGACACCCGACATTTCCTATTTTTTTTCTAAATTTTAGGCTCAGTAGTTTCGGAGATAAGGGCGAGGGGGAATGGTTAATTGTTCATCTATTTCTTTAAATAACTGTAAAACTATTTATTTTAAAATTATAAAAAATACATATTTGAGATCCTTACTACAAGCCCTTTTATTTGATATGTTACGCGATACAGTTTGCAATTTTTTTTTATTTTCCCTAATTTACCCCTCAAAAATGATTCCTATGTTCAAAATCCATTTATTTACGTTACTCGTCCGCCTGTGGTTCACCAACTTACATATGTGTACCAAATTTCAACTCAATCGATCCACTAGCTCGGAGAAAATTGACTGTGACAGTGGGACGGACAGACACACGAGTGATCCTATAAGGGTTCCGTTTTTCCTTTTGAGATACAAAACCCTAAAAGCAAAGCCGGGAAATTTTTCAACAAGCATTAGGCAATTTACAAATTCGGACGAAGCTGAACTGGAACACTAGTAATTTATAAATGAGAGCCTACTGTCCTTTTTATTCAAAAAAGCTGGCAAAAGATTTTACTGGTTCATTCACTGAGCGTATATTTGATTCCACTTTTGTTACAAGTATCGTCGTTTCTTTCATTTTGAATCGAAAAGACAGTTTCAAAGTTCATTAACACTGGAAACAACGTTAACGGCGTTTATTATATTCGACACAAGTTTCAAAGCACAAAAATAATTAATTAAGAGTTTTGCACGATTGTTTCTTCGAAAAGGAATATCCGCCTATAGATAAAATAATATATTGAGAATAGTCTCACGCAATAAAATTTCCAGTATTATAATTTATTTTGATTTAATATAGAATTTTGTTTGTTGTTGCTGATGATTTTGCATTTGTATGCGAACAACTGCCCTTATTGAAAAAAAAATAAAATGACAGTTAATGAAAACTGGATTTTTGAAACAAATTTGTTGCTCAGTTGTTCCGCAAGGTGTTTTGAAATTAGGTAAGAAACAATATTTTTATTGTCCTTGGATCTAAATATATCAAATAAACAATTCGAATTAAAATTTACACAGATATATTAAAACTGACAACTTTATATCTCTAGTTGTCCAAAAAAAATCAGTAATATCTTACTAAAATAAAATGTAATTAAACCTAAAACTTAAAAAAAAATTAAGATGACCATTTTTTGCCCCTGGTGTACCTATATATTACATGAATTTAGGAAAGGCGTCGAGAAATTTCGGCCCGACCCCTAGGTTCCGCCATCCAACTGACGCTATAAGGCAAATACACTGATAAAATGTGGAAAATACCTACTGAAAAAGTATCTAAGCTTTCTCTTCCATGTGGCACTTGACTCGTTTCAAAATGAAAAACCAACTACTATCTATGAAATACTAAGGTTTGACTTGAAACGGAAAACCCATAACTTAGAAAGTGAACGTAGAAACCGCGTCAAAATCGGTTAATTAATTAAAGAATATTGATACCACACCTTTTGTTTATACAAATTATAGACGGACAGCCAAGTAAACTGAAACGACGCAAACACATAATACGCATAGTTTTAAACATATTTAATACCTGTCCTTCCACCACGCATACGAACCGCACCTCCACCATATTTGACGTTGAAACGGTGAAGTTACAACCAGATGCACTACATAAAGTATTCTTTACGAAAACTGCTTTTTTATATAAAAATGAAAAGCTTTTTGTATGTTCAAGTATTTTGAAAGGCATATCAAACTCATTGAAACGTCTCTAGGCATTTATTTTGTGATTTTACATTTCAATATTTTTGTATCAATTCAGGTTGTCACAGTCACGAAAAATTTGCTTTAGTGGAAGAAAAATGTTCCGAAAGAATCTTTTATTGTTTAATAAATATTATTTATGTAACGAAGTTCATCGTAAAAAAATACTTTTTTTTTTCATTTTAAACTTACAAACAGATACTAACTTACGATATATATAGATAATATTTTGTATGGTCAATGTTAGAATATACAGGCTGTTGTGTTCACTTTGTAACAAATTTTATATTACATAAGTTAGAATGAAACGGCAATTTTACAACGCTATAAATTCTAATACTGACCATTCAGAATATCATTATTAATTAAACTGATAATTTTAGCGTAGTTATTATTCCGTTTGATCTTACATAATAATAAAATCTTATTTTTCTTAATGTTAAAAATGTTATATTACGACAAATGTGTAAACACCTACTTCATAAACAAAGTTGGTTTGTTTGTAAATTACCAATGTTTTTTGTTTGTTAGATATTATTAACTAGTTAGGTACGATGAAACCTTTCGTTCTAAAAATTAAAAAAATCAATGTTTTGGTTAATGTGTAAACTAACCGACCGTAATGTACACCGCTTGATTTGATAGAATTTGGTTATGTTATGCTTCGTTCCACATGCACTATGGCATATTAAAACCAATATTTTCACGTAATGAAATTTAAATTTACTAACAGTCCTTTCTATTCCTGAATGATATTAAAAAGACACTGAAATAATTATTACATGTTTCGTTAGAAAGTTTTCGGTGTCAAATACTCAAATAATATGTATTTAATGTATGTCTTATTCTGATTTTTTTTTATTTGCATGTTTCTTTTTGACGTTTTCTTATTGATTCTTTACCATCAGCAGATCTACTTGTTGTTGTTGAACGAAGACGGGAGATGTTCCAACTTTATTGCTGTCTCTTTACGTTAATAATAGCTATAAGTAAGGAATTTAATTGTAAAAATTGTTGTTTTCAATTAAATCAATACGTAGAGAATTTCTGCATATTTAAACTAATACTGACTTCGTTCATATCATTTTTGAAAAGAAATTGTTAATCATACTGTGCATAAATGTTAATATTTTTTATAGTCTGGACAAAATGTAGGTTGTGTTGTAAATGAAATCTTTTTTTAATAATACAGTATACACAAAGTATTTAGGTCAGGACGCGACATTAAGGGCTAATTTTGAAACAAAAGAGAAAATACAGAGCTACATTTAATATTACTCGCGATTTTGTTTACAATTTAATAATTTGTTCGTTTTGCCTTTCTACTAGTCTGTTTTAAATACTGTGTGTAAAAATGTAACAATAAGTATTTGAAATGTGTCTACTGTTTTCAAAAATACTTCACAAAAGAATCACATATTTTTTCTACAGCTTTGAAACATTTACCTCACCTACACTGGACATAATTCGATTGTCACTGTTGTTTATTATTAATTATAAAACAAAGATGACAAATGATTTTATCCTTTTTAAAAGCATTTTTAACTCGATTAATTTATTTCGACCCTAGTACTTTCGCACTTAAGAAGCTTTGAAAAACTGAGCCAATAGTTTCTAAGATATGACACCTCAAAAATAGTTTTGGTAGTTTTTAGTGTATTTGCCATAAGGCAACATACACTATTGGCGTCGGTCGGATGGCGGGACCTAGGGGTCGGACCAAAATTTCTCGACGTTTCATAACCTCCTAAACACGTTGGCACCATTTTTAAAAATGTTTATATATATATATGTATATATATATATATATATATGTATATATATATATATATATATATTTATATATATATATTTATATATATATATGTGTGTACGCGCGATAACTTTCGAAAGAGTTCATTGATTTCAACGAAATTTGGGCCACGTGTTGAAACCCATCACCGCAAGAAGCTTATTTAAAATGGGCCTAATCGGGCTATTTTAAGGGTAGTTTTTAGGGGTTGAAAACTGTTTTTGGGCTCCAAAATACCGAAAAAATTCTCCGAATCGTTTCAAAATTGAAATTTAACCCTCTGGTAGTGATTAAAAAGGACCGGATTTACAAATTTTATGAAAACACTAGTTTGCAGATAGTGACTTATTTATTGAAGGGTGTATTTAAATCGGTGTAGACGTTAGATTGATAATAATATTACAATTAAGAAAAAAATGTTATTTTAGGGGGTGTATTAAAGGGTTAAATTTTTTATTTTGCCCAAAAACAAACTTAATTTCACATAATAAAAGTATAAAACCACACGGCCCTACACAAGCAAATACACTATATTGTCGGCAGGGTTTTGGCACTGCGACCCGGGTTTTATTGTTTATTAAGACTGTCTGTTGATATTCATGACGGCATTTATTTGAAATTATATAAAGTTCCATGTTTCTGGAACAGAGTGTTTTGTTTCAATATTTGGTTAACCTATTTGACATAATATTTTTTTGTAATTTGAATATCAACGTATTTAGTAAAAGTAGGGTATATTGTTCACAGTTCTTGATAATAATCTGCACTGTTCTATTCAAATGTTTGTTTAGAACTATGTGTTCAAACTGAACTTACAAAGGCGAAAAGAAATACATTCGTTTCATAGTTATAGTTAAAGAAATTACAGATACATAAAAAAAATCTGGCGGATGCACCATTACAAAATAGTATATTGTGTTACTAAAGCAGAAAATTGGCGTTTACGACGGGCGGAGCATGTAAAAACCACCTTTCCTCCTCGAAAACAAGTGTGTAATGGTGCATTTTCAATGCACTTATTAGAAAAAGAAACATACTTTTTATTTCTATCCAAAATATATACTATTTGGAAGTATGCATATTTAAAAAAAAACCCGTCGAGTAATAAAATTATTCGACCATCGAAGTTTAACAAAAATGTTCTTGAGAAAGTGGAGTAAATAAAAGAAGAACGTTTTAGATTCGAGAATATAGTGACATGTCGGCAGAATTAATTACTTATTTTTATTCTACAGATATTAAATTTATCCCTTATCCTCTCATTTTTTGCAGCTTACTTTTTCCAGTATAAAGGTTAAAATTTTTATTTTGATTTGTATAATATATCTTAAGGTTTTTCAGTGTACTTATAAGCATATGAATAAAAATTAAAAATATAGTTAAATTAAAATTAGAGTTTAAAAGAACTAAAACAGCACGCTTTTATGAACTAAAAAATGCAAAATAATTTGACAATAAAATTATAATAGCTGTACGTTTACAATTAGCTAGTAAATGAAACATTTATTACCGATACACTCTATGCTTTTTGTAGTAAAGCTAAATTTTTTGTCAAATTATTTTCCATTGTTTAGTTCATAAAAGCGTGTTGTTTTAGTTTTTTTTTAAATCTAATTTTAATTATGACACTGTACGAGGTGTTAACTTGCTTGCTATAATCCTGGTCAGGATAATGGGACAAACTTGGTAAATTATTGTATTGCCATCGGTCTTTGATAAGTGTGCAAAGTTTCAGTTTAATCTGATGTTTTCAAGTAAATGAATTTCATGTTCAAAGATTTCATTACTATTTACAAACAAACAAAAATACAGCTGAAGCTTATAAAAGCGTGTTAAAAACCTTCCCAATTAGGTTAAAGAAGCTTCGGTCTAAGGTATGTTTTACAATGTTGTAAATTCGATCACCGACAGATCGCAACGAGTATGTGCGCATTCCCTGGTTTACTAAAGACGAGTCCGATCGCCAACGCCATCGCGATCGTGGTCGCGCGTATGTGTAAAGCGCTTTATAATCTTACGTAAAAGCTCCTATATTATTCTACTTGCAAGACACGTGTCAATCGGTTGCCGACCTCCGGATTTAATTTTATTATTTATGTACAAATAATATTCAGTCGTGAAGATTATAACGAAAACGTTAATCTGCAAGAGGATTTAAAACTCATGTTCTTCCGTCTTTTGTGGGAATCCCCGTGGATAAACTCGGCTTGCGCGTGTTAAACTTTGAACAAACTTTATTAATATAATTATTGTAAGCTGAACTTTTATAACTGATTCATATAGCGATGTTCCAAAAGTAACGCATACAGTCAAGGTTTTTATTTGGCAACAAAAACCCAAAGTATCAGTACTACATAAATGAGTCTCTAATTTTAAAAATAGGGTATTTGACTACTATTGTGAATTGTTTTAATACTATTATTTATTACATTTAATGCACGATATATTCATATTTTCGTGAAAATCTGTCGTATTTTCGGTAAATTTCAGTGTTAAAAATTTGAATTAAAAAAAAACGCGCCAAAGCGCGATTTGCAAGTCAGGTGATACATGACGTCACAGTTCGGTAAATATTAAGCACGTGTTTTGTGACATATAGTAAGTAAATGAAGATTTGTTTATTTTCTTGAATTTGATATAAACTAAGGTTTATAAATGGTGCATAGTGCTCCAATGTATAAGTACATCCATAAAAACTCCAGAAAAACTGTTTGTTTCTGTTCCAAAGGAACTTTATGCTCTGGACACATTTTACATTTTACTGTGCAAAGACCAGAGTCCCGATGCAGTTGTACATAGCCAATCGCATCGTCTCCATAACATTCCCTTGTAGACCTTGAAAACCAAAGAAATTGTTTACTTTACTTTACATACAATTTGTACAAAATGTCAACATAACCTAAAACATGATTTTAATAAAATGTTTAGTACAGCTCTCGAGTGATTTCTATAAATAAGTTACTTCAAAATAATACTTACATTAGCGTTTTTACGTTTTCAGTTCAGCAGCTTAAAAATCAGGGTTATTTTTAAAGAACAATCCAACCATAAGTGCGTCTACTTTGGGTAGGTTGCCACTGTCCGCTTGTACAAAATTTCTTTCCATTTTGCAGTTAACTTGATAGATTGAAATATTTACGAGAAAAATATGTATATTGCACTCAAAAATCACACGATGACACCACAAATTGTCAGAATTCACGTATTTAGTAAACTATAATTCGATATGTGTATCACAAATGACCGCGTGTTCTGTAATGTTTACCATAGAACACTTGCGATGTTTACCGTAGTGTGACGTCATAGAGCGTTTTCGATCACATGATAAAACCTCAGAAAAATTAAAATTTTATTCAAGTTTTTTTCAGAAAATAAACATATTTTATCCTGAAAGTAAAGTGGATAGGTTTTTTTACGCCGTAATACATTAGAATGACAACAATTTATAACATATTTTTAATTGAGTCAAATACCCTATACTAAGTTGACGTCATTCAGTATAGTAAATCAGAAACGCATTAAATTAAAGTATATTATGTAATATCGTTGTGCAATATTAGATATATTGTGTACATAGAAAAGATAGGCTTTGACCTCTGGCTTGTTACAATTTTGAACGTTGAAGCTTCAACGTTTATTCTATTTTACTGAAAGCCGATAGATTTTTTGCGCATTACATGAGTTACGGCGTACATATAAAGAACGATTTACAGTACACAAAAGTTTAAGTACGATTATTTTTGAGTTTTGAGAGGCTTCGGTCTTATTAGACGCTAATAATCTGAGTTGTCGGATGTGATTATTAATCTGCAATTTTCCTTTTTTTTTCGCAGCGTTAACTTCTCGAAGGGTTAACCGATTTGAATGACTTTGACTATGTTCTGTGCTCAGAAAGATGCCGGAATGGTTTCAAAAAAATTGAACCGTCTGAAAAAGTCACTAAAAATTGAAAATAGTTACATGTTAAGATCGGCATCAATTTAATTTCTAAAACTTTTTAAAATACTTTTATTAAATTGGTGCCAGTTTACTTTTTGCTCCGGGGTCTTTGACCACCTAGCTACGCTACCGATAGTTGAGAGTGTGAATTATTATAAATTTGTAAAGGAATGTCTGAGTGAAAATGTAAATTGAATAAGTTAGATATTCCATAAATAAAGTGTAAAGTTGAGACTGTTTTAGATTTAAACCTGCAGACGAATATATTAGTGTAAAATATTTTCATTAATTACAACGTATATCAAACTGTCAAGCGTTTATAATCTACGATCTCGTATGGATACTGTTTTGGTTCGCTGTTGGCGTTATTTATTTTATTTTCCGTGTTCTATGCAGTACTATGAATCAACCTTCCCATCAACGTGGTAGAGAGCAATTAGATAAAACGTGGCTCACAGGAATTTTTGCGAATCCGAAACCTAAATTACACAATATTTTGGGCTTCGTGCGTCAGACTTTCTTTCGTTGTTAGTGATTAGTTGTATGCGATAGATGGTAATCAGACATACGATAGTTCAATTTGTAGACGTAACGCATGAATGAGTACGAAAAATGTTTCACCAGCAACGTTACGTAGTACGCGACATGGTACGCGGTAGGGAGAGACAAACACGTCACATAATATAAAATAGTAGCCTAATTTTGAAATTTAATCAAAGACACGGTAATTGTTTAAAACTTGCATTAAAATAATTAATTATTTTTGCTGTCAAAAACGAACGCTAATAATATTTTGAACAGAAAACAACATACCCGGTGCAAATTTTTTTTGTGTAATAATTTATAATACAAACTTTTATCATTGAAACGACCCGTGGTTAAAATATAAAAATAATGTTTGTCCCTCCTACAATTCTTTCCTTTCGCGGCAAACCGGAGCACTGATCTAATGAAAAGGCTCATTACAACTAAATTTAATATTCAAGAAAATATTTTTCTAAAACTGTCATATAGAGGCGCAAGTATCGAAAACGTTGAGCTGAAGGGCCGCCATACGAAAAGTATTTATACGTGAATTTTGATTAAAAAATAAACAAAAAAAAATTACCGACCGTCAATCATGTTGACGTTGTTTCAAAGCTAGAACCGTCAGATGGCAGCATTGCTGCATATACTGAATAAATGTATTATTGTTATAATTAATTATTTTGCAAAAACAAAAGCAATAATAGACTTTTTAATTGTTGATACACATAGAGCAAGTGATTATCTATAAAATGATACAAAATTTATGTGGAGTAATTGTGAGGTTTTTTCGAAAAAGGGAGGCAAACATCTTAACCTTAGCGTATTAATATATATGATGATATATGTTTTCAATACTTACTTCAGATGACTGTATAAAATGAAAATATATAATGAAAATAAAATTAATATAATATCAAAATAAATTGACCGTAAGTTACTTAAAGTCAAATAACCATCTTACTAGAACGGAATAGTTTTACACATTAGTATTCATTGAGTGTAGATTTCAAACAATGTAAGTCCGGCTTTTAGGTCACATGTGTGTGTGGGTACGTGTATGACAGATGACAATCAGTCATAAAGCGATTGCACATCCCACATCCCACTGGCACTGGACGGATAAGTGTTTTGTATTCAAACATTTGCTTTAGTGGGTCACTGAGGTGTGACCTGGCCGACGCTCCGGCTCGATCCAGACGCCGCCGCCTCGCCTTTATACACCGCCGCAGCGCCGGGACGCAGTTCAGGAAATATTGCTAGTTTCGCAGAAGGGAAGTTCTAAGTAGCCGGCATTATAATATTATTATCTAGAAACGTGAAGTTTGCACACCTATAATATCACTGAAAATTAATTGCAGTCGTTATCACATAATGAAAATGTTGGTATAAACCAGCGGTTCCCCACAGAAATTACTAAATAATAAGAAAAACTCAGATTATAATGCAAAGACAAGATAAATTTAGATGTAGATTGTAGACGCTTGACAGCGTAGGCCATTTTTTTATTTATGTATTGTTTTGAATTCCGTTAGGTGTAACGGAATTCAAAACAGTAAATAAATAAAACAATTAATAAACAAAACATCAAATTCTGAATGAAAATACTAATGAAAAGGTACAGCAATGTAAAAATATGTAAATAAAAACAATTAAAACCGACTAAGCTTGAATTCTTTTAAAAACTGAAATACATGGACCGATATAGATAGATATTGTAGCTTATAGACGATCGATAACAGAGGCCATAGAGATCTGAAATCCTGCCGTATTTGCTAATTAATTATACAGAGTGTTCGAGGAGGAAACTGCAATATCTGGATTATAAAATAAACAAACAAATGTCTAACATACATGGCGTCTAAAACGAACCATTACGGAGATATTCGATTGTTCAAAGGTCTCATTTCAGCACATAAATAGGTAATTAGCAAAGCAGCCTTATCCCACAATTAAATTTAATTTAAGGGCTCATTTTGGAACTTATGTATATCTGATTTTTTTGTTTAATTTGGCTTCCCATGAATACATACTCCAAGTATTGAGGTCTCCTCCTCGAATATTTTGTATATACAAAGACATTTAAATATATCATTATATAATTTTAAATTGATTTTCGGACAAAATTAAAAGTTCTATTCCTTAATGCGACCCTAAAAATAATAAAATGTTTATTAATTTCAGCATTCAGCAAGCATATTATCAATATCAGTAAACAATTCACTATTCGCAAACTAGTATCTCGTTGATTGTGTTAGAATTCTAGGGGCACATAAAGTGAAAATATTTATTGAAAGGTTAAATTTAAATTTTTCAACAATACTTTTCGTAGTTTTTCAGCTATTTTTTTTCAATTTCTAAATTCATCTCAATATCCGACTGCGTCCATTTGTAAATAGAATTCATGCAGTAATGCATTTTTAAAATCGTTACTAGGGTGTTCAAAATGATGTGATGCGTCACGATTTTATGTAAATCATGCCATTTGACCAACACCAATAATGCGTGCCATATACATTGAATTATATAGTGTATAAAGGCAAATACACCAAAAAGTTTCAAGTACGCTGGTCGCAGATATCGTAAATTTCAACATAAATGTATATAATTTTCACAGATATGATTAGTTATTTATTTGAAAACGGAAACAAGTTTTTTGTGTGAAGGATTCCGTTCTATGTAGTATAGATTTGCAACATGAAACTAATGACTTGCTGCACTCCACTGAACTCGTGCACATAATTTTTCGTGCATCCTGATAGCTATCTTCCAGATAAATATATTTCACAGATAACTTTCATATGTTGTTTTCATAGAAAGAAAGTTAAAATATTTAAAACGTTTCTTTTTCGTTTTTATCTTTCTCGGAGAAAACATTGATATCTCACGAAATAATTAAATTACAATATGTATCAATATGAGTACAACGACCACATGCTCTCTCGTATTTTTCAAAAGTATTGTCGGGGAATTTGAAAGTCACGCGCAGAGGATATTTAAATAAATTTGAGATGTCCATTAGCTCTTTACAAGGTAAAATATAATAATTAAAAATATAGTTTTATTAAAAAATGCTGAAATTCTTTACAAAAGCATTTTTTCTTACATAGCGATAAAAAAAGCATAATAGGAATTTTCTGTCGCAATCAGTACAGAACATAGAAAACACTAAATTAGACTTACAGTATGTGTAATTACTTTAACAATCTGGAAATGACCAAAACTAATTCCTAGAATACCTTTTTGTTGAACGCACGCTCCTATTATTTTTAGACAAAATTAGACAAAGATTGATTGTAATGTTACATAATTGGAAACGCGAACTATAGAAAATGACGCGTGCTGCAACTTCGCGGCCGAACTAAATCCTGGTTGCTTAACGTTAATTGAATGATTATATAGCTTCTATAGAGGTAAATGTTTGAAATCCGGTGTCACATGAATAGCATTAATTCGTTATTTATAGTTTAACGTTACCTAATAACAATTTTTCCATAAACTCGGTTAATATCAAACGGAACGCCGATGACTGTAGTGTAATTAATATTTGTGACAACTTAAACAATTTACAACAAAAAAATATTGACACAATACGACAATTTGAAAAATGGTGCTCAAAAAATAATTTGAATTTAAATTTGAACAAAACAAAAATTATGCTATTTAAAACTGTTCAAAATAAATCCAATAATGAACTAAGTGTAAGCATAAATAAATCAACAATTGAAAATGTTACTCAGTTTTCTTTCCTAGGCTTATTTATCAACAATAAAGCAACTTTTTCCGAGCATATAACAAATGTGTGTAAAAAAATTTCCAAATCTATATTCGTTCTTCGTAAAATATCTCAAGATTGTGTAAATTTACAGATTAGATTGACCATTTACTACTCATTAGTTTTCCTCCACTTAAAATATGGTATAATAGCATGGGGTAGCTGCACTAATTTATCCCGTTTATTCATTAAACAGAAATATGCAATTAGAATAATATTTAATTTATCAAAGCGCTCATCGTGCAAGGAGGTCTTTAAAATTAACAACATTTTAACATTGCCAAGTATCTACATTTATTTTCTTTCAGTGTATGTAAAATTGAACTTAAATAATTTTCCGACCAATCAGACTGTTCATGATTATAATACAAGGCAAAAAACTCAATGTGTAATTCCTAATCAGAGTCTGTCTCTGCGATAAATATATTTAATAACTTACCTGCCGATATAAAAAATTTAAATATTTCACAATTTAAAACTGCATTAAAAAAATTTCTTATTCAGCAATTGATGATTATTTTATATGAAATGTTTTATACTAATTTTTGATTCAGATTTTTATAATGTCACTTTCTTGCCTTTTTGGCTATATGAAAATAAATCATATTATTAGTGTATTTGCCATAAGGCAACATACACTATTGGCGTCGGTCGGATGGCGGGACCTAGGGGTTGGACCAAAATTTCTCGACGTTTCATAACCTCCTAAACACGTTGGCATCATTTTTAAAAATGTTTATATATATATATGTATATATATATTTATATATATATATATATTTATATATATATATATATATATTTATATATATTTTGATGTTCTCTTGCGTAGACGGACTCCCACTTGTTGCAACACTGTCTTAAAAAAAGAGAAAAGAAAAGAAAGACAACAATTGAATCTGTGTTCTCGGCGTCGCAGGAGGATATCAGTTCTTAATTTGCTGGGCCCGTTTAGTTTCTTTGATAGAAATTTGATATCCGCCCATGGGCGTCCGATCAACACAGACCCTGAGGAAAGCAAGAAAGAAAACAATACAGTGTTTATTCCGAAATTATAATTAACAGTTTTATTAGACGTGCAGCGAGGTACAAAATCCAGTAGCGATTGTTCCGTATCAATAATACTTTTACGAAGAAGTAAATTGATCTCAAGGTACTGATTTAAATAAAATCGCTTAAATAACTAAAATTATAATAAGGTGAGCTATAGTACTATTCAATAAATAACGGACAACCCAAACGCAACACACAATTACTTCAGTAAATTCAATTAAATATAAGATAAGCTATTTTACTCATTAGTTACAGAAACTTAGATATTACAGACAGACAACAGGACAAATAAATAACATAATACAGACTTAATAATAACTAACGGAGCCGATGCTTAAAACTACAGACAGAACGAAACCCGATTCGCAAAATACCGACTTAAAACTACAGAACAGAAACGGATACTTAAATTCTACAGACCGAACGGAACACCATTCGCAAAATACCGACTTAAAAACTACGGAACAGGACAGAACACAATTCGCAAAATACCGACTTAAAACTACAGAACAGAAACGGATACGTCTATACTTCCCAGATACCGGAACAGAGAGAGTTGTTATTTTTAATATTGTTTATTTTCACGAAACCGTCACCTAGCAAACATATTCATTCACAACAATGTCAGGCTTTATTGTTCGTTGCTAAGTGAGGCATGATATCGTAGTAGCCACGGATATCAGAAAATGCAATACGGAATCACAGCTGCCTATAACTGTTCAGATATAATTAAATTATTAACTATTTATTTAATTAAGGTTATACTATATTAAGGTTATACTATATATTCTTGTGACATATGGGCATAATGTCACAATTTCCCACCAACAGGGGGACGGCGGGGAAAGTTCGCAAACATACTGCTCAAGATGGCAACACTGAACTGTCAAAAGTGACAACAATTAACCTCTGATCAACAAACAAAATTTTCACGGTGCGGATGAAACAAGGTTAAATCTAAATAACTAGCTTAAAATTACGAAGTCGGAATAAGTTTTAAACTTTCTTTAAGTGCTCTACGTGAGCTCGGAACAATCTATCAGTGACAGGGTCATTTAATTCTACACTAACTGGAGACAAAAATCGGACGATAGTACGGGGTTCGCTATACCTCGGGAGGAATTTTAAATGAAAGTTTGGCCTCATCTTTTGGTAATGCAATCTTTGAACAACGGAATCACCAACTTGAAACTTTGATTCAGGAGTACGATTGACATTATAATAACTCGCTTGACGATCATGCGATTGCTTCAACATGTCACGGACAACATCTGGAGTTAACGAATCTCGTTTTTCCCACACTGCAGGTAAATTCCACTTGAGATCCAGCGGGAATTTTATTTCTCGACCGAGAAAGACTCGACAAGGTAAATCATTAATACTTGTATGGTACGTTGCATTATTACACAATGTTATGTTGTTTAAAAGCAAATCCCAATTTGAATGATCGTTAAACTTTTGATGTAGCAGAATAGCCAGAGCTGCACGCACATTGCGTATAACGCGCTCAACGGCGTTTGATGCGGGGTGATACGGCGAAGAATTAATTGGACGGGAGCCCCACGAAATACAAAAGTCTCTGAATTTCTTGGATTTAAAAGGCGTCGCATTGTCCGATACAATAGAATCAGGAGGACCGTACATTGTAAAAACTTGATGTAAACATTTGACGATCGATGCAGAACTGGAATCCGGAATAGCGTATGTAATTAGCCATTTGCTAAAACCATCTAATATCAGTAACACATACTTGTTGCCGGCGCTGCTTGTTACAAGCGGTCCCATTAAATCAATGTATAAGCGGTTCCAAACCGCCGTAGGAGGACTAGACGACATAATTACTTTGTCGGGGTTTTGGTCGCTTTTATGACGCAAACATAACTGGCAGGCCTTAATGTGTTGTCGGACTTCTATAAACATCTTTGGCCACCAAAATCGCCTGGCAATAGAGCGATATGTCTTGTTAATTCCGGGATGAGCACCCATTTCAGAGTTATGAAACTGCTCGAGGATGCTTGGCTTGGCTGCACTAGGTACAACAATACGGGCTTTATTATGGCGCCCCACTAGACGCACTAAAAAATTGTCTCGAACGGCAAAATGTCTTACGTTCACACCTTGTAAAATTTGTCTTTTTATTGAATTTAATTCAACATTTTTATTTTGCATGTCTCTGAGTTCACTGAACTTAGGACTGACGTCCACAATTGGACACACAAAATCGTTTATTTCGGTATCAGGCACGATCGGAATAGAATCGGAGAAAAGCCTGGATAGACAATCGGCAGTGGTATTAGACTTTCCACGGATGTGTTCAACGTCGAAACGGAAACGGCTTATTCGCAGTAACCAGCGTCCAACACGACCTAAGTTACGCGGATGACGGATTAACCAGGTCAGACAGGAGCTATCAGTCTGTAAAACGAATTTACGATGCAGCAGGTACGACTTAAATTTTTCCATACTCCAAATACACGCCAATGCTTCTTGTTCATAAGTACTGTATTTACGTTCAGCTGAAGTAAGTCGCCGACTCGCATAGGAAATCGGGTGTAGACCGTCTTCAAATTTTTGTAGGAGGACACTTCCCAAATGTGTCTGGCTGGCGTCAGTCTGAAGGATGAATTCCTTCTCAAAATCCGGAAATTTCAAAATCGGACTTTTGGATAACGCATCTTTAAGCACTTGAATAGCCTCCCGGTGCTTATCCGTGATGCAGAACTTTGAGCCTTTCTTTCGGAGATCATTGAGAGGCGCTACTATCTGCGCGTATTCCGGTATAAATTTGCCATAATATGACACCATACCAATGAATGTCATCATTTGTTTTAGATTCTTGGGCACAGGTAAATTAGTGATGGCTTGGACCTTTTCACTATCCACAGCGAGACCAGACGGCGAAATTCTGTGACCCAGAAACTTCAGTTCGGATTTCGCGAACTTCACCTTACTCGGGTTGACAGTCAGATTTGCGTCTCGAAGACGCCGCAACACCTCACGCACGTGGCTCATATGAGAGTCCAAATTGTCACTGTAGATGAGCAGGTCATCGAAAAACACAATTACATTTTTATATCGTAAGTCAGAAAATAGTTCACTCATTAGTCGATTCAGAGCACTGGGCGAGATAGATAACCCAAACGGAGCTTTATGAAATACATATTGTCCTTCAGGGGTTACAAATGAAGTCAGTTCTTTCGATTTGTCGGACAGTTCAATCTGATAAAACGCACTGTTCAGATCTAGAGTTGTAAATACTTTGGCCCCTTTCAAGCATTGAAAGACGTGCTCAATCGCAGGAACCGGAAACGCGTCCATACGGACCTTTTGATTTAGCTGACGGTAATCGACGCATAATCGGAAGTCACCATTCGGCTTCTTCACTAAGAATGCCGGTGCGGCGTACGGCGATTTACCTTTTGAAATAACTCCCTTTTTCAGGAGGTCGTCGATATGCGCTCTCATCACTTGCGCTTGGGGAGGTGATAAAGGATACGGCGAACGACGTACCGGTACATCATCAGTCAGTTGAACGGTGTACCTGTAGTCTCTAGCTTGACCTAAGTTTTCCGTCAAGACGTCCGGAAATTCTGAACATAATCTATCAAATTTTTCAGTTGCGGAGTCCACGGCCATAATCGGAACCAATAATTCGACTGGGACGGAAGCAGGCAAGGAAACATACGGAATCGACGAATCCCGGTCAAATTCAAACGATACTGAATTTTCGGCACAGTTTAATATTGCCCTCATATTTTTCAAGGACTTACTACCAATAATTACTGGGTATGAAATATTTGGCAACACAAAAAAGATAAGTTTCCAAGTTTTATTCTTAATCTTTACAACTAATGCCACCGAGTTATCAGAACGGGTCGTTTGACCATTGGCTACGCGAGCATATTGTTCGCATTTCTTATAATTACCTAACCTAAGAGAAACTAAATAATTGGCCAAGTTAGCGCTAATGTAATTTAGCGTGGAACCCGTGTCCAATAGAGCAGAAGCCTTAACGTTACCTAAACTAATACTAATTATAGGGATAGACTTATCGACTAAATTCTTTGAACCGGCGGTTGCAGCGAAATAGTTCGAAATAGCTGCAATCGGAATTTTATTGAATAATTTTGGAGACGTGGCCGAAACGGGGGAAATTGTCGAACTATCACTATCAGTTGAACAATTACTACAAAAAATTTTGGGGTCAATTTTTCATGAACTGGAGTTCAAAATCGATCGGGGCGGAGCGCGGGACGGACGAACGGGGCACTGGCTTATAATATGCCCCTCCTGTTTACAATAGAAACACGTTACAGTACGGTTTCGGACTTCGGGACTGATTGTACTATAACGAGCTTTTTGTCTCTGCACAGCTCTTAATTTTTTGATAAGGACCCGGAGTTGGGCCACATCCTCTGGGGGATCGTGGTACTGTAGTTGATCAAAGGTTTTTTTGTTTTGATTCACCCAAATTCTGGCAACAATATCAGTTTCAGAATTCTGAGAATTTAATAATTTGGCATATTTTAGAACCTCCTCCGCATAGTCCGGGAAACTTTCAGAGGGGGTCTGTTGGCGGTTTACAAATTGGTCGGACAATATAGCGCGATCTATAGGGGTTGTGAACTCGTTCACCAGGTCTGATTTGATTTTATCCCAACCCTCGTGTAGAGGAAATTGGCGAATCCACCACTCTCTGAGAGGATCCTCAAGTTTAAACGTTAAATAATTAAAAATAGATTGACGGGGTATACACGGAACGGACATAAGCGCATCGACTTCTAAAATAAATTTAACAAGATTGTCTAAATTAACACCGTCAGTTGAAGGGACCTTAGATAGCATGTCTCTAACATCTGAATTGGTTATAGGCACTAGTAACTGAATTTCATTTTCCGGTGATATCCGTGACTCACCAGAAACACCGGGCACTGGGACACTGGGAGGCTGCGTCTCCATGACGGTGATAGGCGGATCGGTTGACTGCGGGGTGGACTGGACTGTTCGGGATTTCGGCATCAGGACGGCGGGCAGGTGCAGGACAGGTTGGAACAAGGCTCAGGCTTTCCAAACTACGCTCTGCTACCAATTTGATGTTCTCTTGCGTAGACGGACTCCCACTTGTTGCAACACTGTCTTAAAAAAAGAGAAAAGAAAAGAAAGACAACAATTGAATCTGTGTTCTCGGCGTCGCAGGAGGATATCAGTTCTTAATTTGCTGGGCCCGTTTAGTTTCTTTGATAGAAATTTGATATCCGCCCATGGGCGTCCGATCAACACAGACCCTGAGGAAAGCAAGAAAGAAAACAATACAGTGTTTATTCCGAAATTATAATTAACAGTTTTATTAGACGTGCAGCGAGGTACAAAATCCAGTAGCGATTGTTCCGTATCAATAATACTTTTACGAAGAAGTAAATTGATCTCAAGGTACTGATTTAAATAAAATCGCTTAAATAACTAAAATTATAATAAGGTGAGCTATAGTACTATTCAATAAATAACGGACAACCCAAACGCAACACACAATTACTTCAGTAAATTCAATTAAATATAAGATAAGCTATTTTACTCATTAGTTACAGAAACTTAGATATTACAGACAGACAACAGGACAAATAAATAACATAATACAGACTTAATAATAACTAACGGAGCCGATGCTTAAAACTACAGACAGAACGAAACCCGATTCGCAAAATACCGACTTAAAACTACAGAACAGAAACGGATACTTAAATTCTACAGACCGAACGGAACACCATTCGCAAAATACCGACTTAAAAACTACGGAACAGGACAGAACACAATTCGCAAAATACCGACTTAAAACTACAGAACAGAAACGGATACGTCTATACTTCCCAGATACCGGAACAGAGAGAGTTGTTATTTTTAATATTGTTTATTTTCACGAAACCGTCACCTAGCAAACATATTCATTCACAACAATGTCAGGCTTTATTGTTCGTTGCTAAGTGAGGCATGATATCGTAGTAGCCACGGATATCAGAAAATGCAATACGGAATCACAGCTGCCTATAACTGTTCAGATATAATTAAATTATTAACTATTTATTTAATTAAGGTTATACTATATTAAGGTTATACTATATATTCTTGTGACATATGGGCATAATGTCACAATATATATATATATTTATATATATATATATATTTATATATATATATATATATATATATATATATATATATATATATATTATATATATATATATATATATATATATATATATATATATATATATATATATATGTGTGTGTGTGTACGCGCGATAACTTGCGAAAGAGTTAATTGATTTCAACGAAATTTGGGCCACGTGTTGAAACCCATCACCGCAAGAAGCCTATTTAAAATGGGCCTAATCGGAACATTTTAAGGGTTGTTTTTAGGGGTTGAAAACTGTTTTTGGGCCCCAAAATACCGAAAAAATTCTCCGAATCGTTTCAAAATTGAAATTTAACCCTCTGGTAGTGATTAAAAAGTGTCCCCACAATTTTAATAAAATCGGCCCGACAGGACTGGATTTACAAATTTTATGAAAACACTAGTTTGCAGATAGTGACTTATTTATTGAAGGGTGTATTTAATTCGGTGTAGACGTTAGATTGATAATAATATTACAATTAAGAAAAAAATGTTATTTTAGGGGGTGTATTAAGGGGTTAAATTTTTTATTTTGCCCAAAAACAAACTTAATTTCACATAATAAAAGTATAAAACCACACCGCCCTTTTCAAGCAAATACACTATATTGTCGGCAGGGTTTTGGCACTGCGTCCCGGGTTTTTATTATTATTATTATTATCAAAAAGCGCGTAGTAGCATAAAAAGTTACAGATTTGCAAAACGCACGAAAAAATAAATAGATTTGGAAAAATGTAAAAAATATCTCAGATATGTTTAAAACTGCCGTATCTGATAAGAAAAAAGTAAACAGTTTAAATGGCTATATCTTCGAAACTAAAGGAAATACAGAGTTGAGGATGGTCGGAATCGATTCCTCATGATTTTTTCAATAAGTATACGTAACAACCATACGCACTGCTCGGGGTCAAGGTTATCTAAGAAACGCGACATAAATAAAAGAAACAATTTGTTTTTTCAGTATCACAGGTCAAACAAATGATTGAAAAAATTGTCGTCACTTCTAAGTTTAATGAACAAGTGATGAAATTGTTCATGTTGTTTATTTAATTTTAAAATTGGATCAACCTACAATTTTCCTTATTTTCTACGTCGTCTGAACCTGAGCGAAAGTAGCAACAACAGTGCTTAGTCCTCAAAATCCATATTTCAACAGGATTTGAGCGAGCAGCTCGAGCTGTCGGCAGTGACTGCTTGAACGGTTCGTGTATGTTGCTCGACGATCAACTGCTCAAGCAGTCCGTGTATTGTTTAAATCATCTATGAGTACTTTTCAAGTAAATGTAGTTAGAGAACGGAATAATCCAGTTATAGCTGGAATAAATTAGGTTATTAATAAATATATATAAATATATAACTTTAGGATGACATATGATAACATGTCAAATTATAAAATTGAATACCTTTTTTATTTTTATGAAAAACATAAGTTCGCATGTCAAATGATGGAAGAAGTAGAAAAAAGTAGGTATGTTAAACAGATTTTGTAAATTTATTTACATCAAACTGCCGATATAAATTTTCATATAGGTACCTCTTATTCAAAACAATAAAATGACAATTCGATTAATAATTTCAAAATTTACATTAAATATTATGTTGAGATAATAAAAGATCAAACACAAAATTTCAGTTTCTCAAAAAAAAATCTCGCATATTATTTAATTTTTACTGCAACCCTATTTAACTCTAGAATTTAAATAAAGATTGACCTTTTCTGGGAACGGATATCAATTTATATCATGTGTTTCAATTTTCTGTTGCGGTATTCGGCCTCAAACGGTTTATAAAAATAAAGTATAATTATTTTCACCACACATTCAACGTGTGACCTACAAGGGTTCGGAATCCACTTTTTAAGACCTGAAGAATTTTTTATTGTAGGTACTTATATTTACATTTTTTCATTTTGAGAAATGTTAACTATATTAATTTCCTTCTAAATTACAGTGCTAGTGTATTATAATTTGTAAACTGCGTGTTTTTCTATAAGTTTTATAAGAAAAGTATCTGCAATATTTTTAATAATTTCCTACCGTTTATAAAATGATCGCATAAGCTGCGGGTGAAATACTCGGTTTCCCGTATCATACCATTTCTGTTAAAGCTGGCTGTCATTTTTGATTCCAACTTATATTCTATAAAATCAGTACAGCACGTGCATCCTTTTAAAACACGTGTCGAAATGAAAATATAAAAAACAGAAATATTATTTTTATGACATCAATTTAAAACACGTGCATTTTCACGCAATTATCTTTGTTTACTTTTTATGCTCTGCTTTTCTTGCCATATATTTCATAGCATTTTAAAACGCGACCTCATAATATATGTAATAATGTACGACAGGGTGACCAAACTAGAACATTACGATTTATTTGTGCCGCCATTTTGGTGTGAGGATATTTTTGACACAATTCTTTAACTCTAAAAAAATCAGGCGTAGGCGAACCATGTATGGTTTTACACATATAATTTTTGTGTAATTGATTTCATTCATGATCGTCTGTATTATCTATCTATTTATAAAGCAATTATTGAATAACAATAACAAATTGTTGATGCTAGTATTTCATGTATTGGTCTAAGAGGTGGCGACGGATTTTGTTAAGTATCTACGTAAAGCAAAATAATATTAAAACTATCTGTGTAAATGCTCTCCAATTGAGAATCTGTAATCATATTCGAACTATTACGAATATTTAAAAAAGAAGATCCAAATCGGTCCAGCAGTTTTCAAGTGACACGCTCACCAACGAACAGCATTTCTTTTTTATTGTATAGTTAGGTAAACAAGTCTGACTACATTATAGCAATGATGAATCGAACATGCAATGTTATTTAATGTATTCTAAATTATTATCGTTCACATAGAAGTAAAAAAATGTTACATAAAATACATAAAAAATTCATAATTTACCTATCTAATTTCTACCTTACACTTAAAAAAAAGCAAGGGAGAAAGGTTGCCATATTTACAGATTCTCAAATGGGAACAAGTACACAGGTATTTATAAATAATTTTGCATTACGTAGCGACGAGAAAAACAGTCGTCAGCTCACCATCTATAAAGGACAAAACAATAGTTTACCGATGGATTTGTTACAATAATATATTGGCCATTAAACACGTATTCATTGTGTTTACATTATTTTATTGACGCAATTCGTGGAAATCAGTGGCGAAGGGCTAATTAAATGATAGCGCGCCTTTAATTTCTAAATAAAAATTAACAGATCTTGTGTAACATAATCTATCGTTTATGACAGGACATGATACAAAAATAGACAACGAACAATTTTTTTGTGAATAGTCGTGGTCTGTGTAGGATGTTCTCGCAAAAATATTACACGTATTTGTTGTTTTGATTTTTGAAACAGAAATTGAAAACATTAGGGTTTGGGTAATCGATAAAAGAAACAACTTAATATTGATATTGAATCATCCTAAAAAACAAGTACATAAAGACGAACCGTCATTTCGCGTAAGTAGGTAATACAAAAAATCTGTCAAGTGCAAGCTATATTTGCACATTTAGTGTTTCGTGTCATCAGCCCCCCGCTTTTAGTTCCGCAAAGAAATAGACAACTTAATTGGTTATAAGCTGATCGCACTAAAATTTTTCAATCCCGACAATTTTCATTTAATCTGCGTCTAATTATTATGAATGAACTTGATTTTTTTCGATTTTTTAGAAGATCCTTTTGGTGATCAGGTAGAAGACAACAACATTTATGCATATTCCCTGGAAAATGTAAAAAAAATAAAATGTATGTTTTGTTGAATTCGTGCTTCAATAATCTTTCATTTGACACCCTACACGATGTCCTTAAAAATATTTTTAGAAATATTTTTTTCGTTTTCCAATTTACACTCTGAAATTTGACTTTTTAGTGTATTTGCCATATGGCAACATACACTATTGGCATCGGTCGGATGGCGGGACCTAGGGGTCGGACCTAAATTTCTCGACGTTTCATAACCTCCTAAACACTTTGGCACCATTTTTAAAAATGTTTATATAGGCCTCAAAATCTCGAAAAAATTCTCAGAATCGTTTCAAAATTGACATTTAACCCGTTAGTAGCAATTAAAAAGTGTCCCTAAAATTTTAATAAAATCGGCCCAGCAGGACCAGACTTACACATTTTTTGAAAACACTAATTTGTAGATAGTGACTTATTTATTGAAGGGTGTATTTAATTCGGTGTAGACGTTAGATTGATAATAATATTGCAATTAAGAAAAAAAATGTTATTTTAAGGGGTGTATTAAGGAGTCAAATTTTTAATTTTGCCCAAAAACCAACTTAAGTTCGCGTAATAAAGCCACACTGCCTGTATAAGCAAATACACTATATTGTCGGCAGGGTTTTGGCACTGCGACCCGGGTTTTTATACTTCACGTCTGTAATATTTGGACCACCACACACTATTATGTGCCAAATAAAAAAAAAATGATGTCAAATATTTTAAGTGAAAAATGCCTATGATAGACGGACGGACAACGAAGTTTTTTGCACGAAACACTAAAAAGGATTATTGCACGCCATTGACGAGTATATTATGTCTAAATTTGTCTAAATAATAATATTATTTGACGTTACGATGTAATTTTGATAAATGGCACATTGCAGATGTTGTTGACAATTAATATATAATATAGTTACATAGGTACAAATTCAGTTAGTGCCTGCTAAACTCGACCTTGAATTTTGCAGGCATTGAATGTGTGCCTGCATTCATGTATGCAAAGTAGCTTATTGGGGTAGTGCAAAAACATTTCCCATTTTAACAATAATTTCCATAAATGAATATAATATATCGTTACAGACCAAGAGGTGTAGAGTTGTGGTGAGAGCACTAAACTCGCATTTGGGAGGTACTGAGTTCGAATCCAGGGCTACTGCCTTTCACCGATACACGGTCATTTCTGTATTAGTAATTTTATTCGGATTTTCCATGGTTTCTCTCAATTTCAGATAAATATCGAGATATGGTTCCTTATTCGAGGCTTTGGTCAATTACCTGTCAAAATCCTATGCTCTCATAGTTGCCTTATTTTATTCTAATTTCTTATCATTGCTATTCATTAAGTTGAAGTGTGGTAGATGAAAAAATAGTAATGCTGCCGAATGGCGTCTGTTATGACAGAATGTCGACCAACGAACGTTAAACGAAATGGTTATTATTATTAATAATAATACATCGCTACAGAATCTGATTGGCCTGAAGGTGCGTTTTATTCAATTTGAAAATAACAAAGACATTTAGCCAATTAAGACATACAAATTAATTGTCTCTTTTTCCTTATAATTGCAAGAACAGCGAACCGTGTCTCTTTTCTTTGAACTTATTTTATAAGTGCCTACATCGGGACCCCGTTTAGCGATATTTCGAAATTGCATCTTGAACTAAACATAAATTTTGCAGTTACATTAAAATATTAAAATGTTAGTTTTTTCCTTCATGATGGAGCCAATATGTTCAAACTTAGAGGAACACTATTTTATGGCTTAAAAATAGCACCTCGTGATCGAATTTCTAAAAATAGTTTTTATGTTCTCTTTGTTGGTGGTTCACACAACTTTCAGTATAAAAATTAAACTTGTGCAAAAAAATATTTTACTTAAATTCCCCCAAGAAAATCTCTTATTCATATGTTAGAAAATTTTACACTATTTAATTTTATTATTCACGTTTGCGAGTTTAATAAGGAACCAAATGCGTCGTTTCTACGTTTCTGGGGTTTCGTGAAGGGTGGGACTCAATTGTCTTCCTTTGTATAGCTATCTATCACAATATTCTACCTTTTAAGCTGTAAATGCTACAGTAATGAAATTCAATAAGTTGATAACCTAAATTCTAAATTCAGATAAAAATAAAACAATTGTAAAGTACTCATATCTGAAGTCTTCGGTTTCACTGAATAGAACAGGAAACATTTTATTTTCTTTTTAGTCCAAAATAGCAATTTTGAGACTGAAAAGTGGTATAATATTATATTCCTTGTCGCATTTAGAAATTATTTTATCTAGAAACACGATATTTGTTAGATATGTAGTCTTCATGATTACAGCTATCTACAATAAGTTTCATCAAAATCAATCTAGTGATTTCTGAGATTAGCGCCTCAGGAATTTGTGAAATGTGACTAGCAGTCCTAAAAACATTAACTATAAGCTTCGAAAAAGTTTCGTCCGATGTAATTAACAAATAAAAAAGTAGAGCACATTTTGAGAAATATTCACTGGGTGGCCCTTCAGCTCGAGAGCTACAGAGGTCTACTATAACGAACGGGACGAAGGGGCGAAGATAATTTAAAAATTACCATATTAAAGCATAATAAACTTCATTCACTACTCGGCACAAACTCGTCACTAGCCGGTACTAGTGTTGTTTACTTAAAATGCTATTTTATCATTTTATGCACTGGCTCCAAATCCGGAAGCATATACCTATGTGTGCAATTTGGGCATTTTTTTATCTAGCTCTTAAATACTAATGGCCGCATTCATTAAGAGTCAATAACTTATTTAATAGGTAGATAACACTGATAAACTAGTCAATAGGCGGATTTGGTATTCATAAAACGCCTATAGTGCTATCGAGTGTTTAAATCGTAGAAGTACCCTCCTGTTAAACTATTTATTGGACAGTTTTAACAAAGAAAGAAATACTTTTATTTAAATAGCAAAATCTTCTTTTGTATATTATCCTATTGTATTACTGTTGACAAAGGATTATTGTTTATTTTATTATTTTATAATTTGGTTAATAAACTGTAATTTTGATATATTTAATTTCGATAGCAATATACTTTGTTTAAAAAAAAATCAAAAACAAAAAATCTTATTTTGGTTACTGTCAATAAGAAAAATTATATATGTTGTATTATGATATTATCATATTTGTTGTGAATTAATTATGGTAATATTTTATTTCATGTAAACATTACTTAATTTTTGTAATTTTTTTTAAATTAAAAGCCTGAGGAAGACTTGATTTAAATCGAAACGTTGCTGAAATAATTAATTGTATTTATTTATAATAAACATATTTAATTCAAGTTTCTGCAAATTTATTATTGAAATTAAAAATAATGGATGCTATAATATAAATATGGATTATATTTTATTATTACAACTAATGACTGATTAAAAACACGTGATTACATCACATTTCAATGTGCGAAAATGTACGAATAGGAAAATATCATAGGCATAGGAGGAAAATATGATCAAATATGACAAAATATTTAGGGAAATTTTATGTTACTAGACATCCACTGAAAAGGTTTACAATTTATAATAAGGACGCATATCTTAACCAGTCGATAGTTATATATTTGATAATTCTACTTCATGAGTACCAACTAAACTTATTGGTTCAATAAAAGTTAACGATTCGATAAATATTGAGAGATTTAACAGGTCATAAGTGTGTCATCTCCTGTCTGTCAAGAATTCATTTCGGTGTGTGCCGTTTCAACATCATTTTTAATAAGAGCGTTACTCCAATGCAAGGCGAGGTTTCACTGTACATATAAATTAATATTATAATATCTCGAAAGTTTCTTGAATCCCTGCAATGAGGATACTGTGATTTTGTCTTGTAGGGTCAGCCGAGTTCATCGGAAGGTCATTACTACTAAATAGAGGTATGGCATGAGGATATTGCCGGGAGCGTGTTTCAGCAAAATCGTGAGAACAACGCATTTAATTTTCCGGGATAAATCCTCACTTCCTGGAAGTGCATAAGGAAATGTATTTCGTACTTCTTGACACTTGTCTTTTCATTCCTGAAGGATTATAAATCAGCGTGAGTTTCCGCAAAAGGACGTCGCTTCCAGTCACGTTACATCCTGAAATTGTACACCAGAGGTTCCCAAACGGTGCACAGTGTGCGATTTTGCGGATCTAGTCGGACAAACATTAAAAAACAGGGTGCAATATATTCACTTTTCACTTTTAAAATACAGAGATGACACACTAAACAAGCCATTCATAATATGCGACACTGCTAGACGACTAAAGATGGGATATTTTGAGTGAAAATTGTCGAACAATTCGATTATTAAAATATCTCGAGATGTCGCGAGAGGTTATTCAAAATCATTCGAATGATTTTTTGTACCTACGAGTTATGACTTATAATACAATCTCCAGTAATAATTATATTACGCTCTTTCTTTACTCTGTAAAACACTGCATGCAACGGTCTCTCTCAGATTGCATTATGATTGCTAGTCTTTTATCTGCAACTGTTCTTAAAATTTGAGTGTCTTTGTTTGTGCTTATAGAAAGTATATATGTGTTTACAGGATATATATATATATATATATATATATATATATATATATATATATATATATATATATATATATATATATATATATATATATATATATATATATCAATAAGTAAATGTTACCCAGGTCATCAGTAACATAGCGTCAATTTTAATAGACCTAAATCTTTCTCAATAAATAAGTTATCGAATGGTGAAAACCATATTCAAATTCGTTCAATAGTTCTCGAGATAGAAGATTTGAGGTGCTATTAAAAAAATAATGTTGACCTTAGAATTGCCTTAAAAACGCCTACTAATTAAAAAATTAATCAGTATTCAATATTCTTACACCTCGAAATTATTTTCGTCCGCAATACTTTTTTATCAAGCGTTCATTTTTTGTAGATATCTTTGGTGGAAATTTTCAAAAGAACACCTCGTATTGTATGTCTCTTAGTTTGCCAAACAACCTTCACAGAGTTCAGCCGGCCGCGGCGCCATCATTACACTATCATAACGGGGGGGCTGTCATTTCCGGGAATCGTGAGGTAATAAGTCGTAAATTATCATGATACATCAAAAATAACCAATCAGCCGTTCGAAATTCACGCGAACGAATCCTCAGGTACAGCTAGTAGATTATACAGGAAACGCAACTTTTGGAAATATGACTGTTGTGGTTTGCGACCACATTAATATTCCACATTGTCGACACAGCATTGCTTTTTTTAGTTTCTATGAGTTACACATAAACAAATTTTACTAGTTTTTAAACCTCATTGGGATCAGACATATCGTAGTTTTGCTTTAATTGTGTTTTAATATTAGCTGCGAACCCGGTTTTAAAATACAGTTGGAGTGTGAGTATAGGACAAAGAGAATAGTAATTTGTGATAAATTTTAATCAAGTCTAGATTTCATTAAAATCTACCGTATACCGAAGCGTCATCTATGAACCGTTTTATCAATAGTGCGAGATCCGGTATTAGAAATATATACTCCCATCTGCTATTTATTTTTTTTTTTAATGAAAGGTCATTTTATTACCTATTCAACGGTACTAAGTTAGATAGTTTTTAAGGGTTGAAAAATGTTTTTGGGCCCCAAAATACCGAAAAACTTCTCAGAATCGTTTCAAAATTGAAATTTAACGCTCTAGTAGCAATTAAAAAGTGCCCCTAAAATTTTAAAAAAATCGGCCCTACAGAAAAGAACTTACAAATTTTTTGAAAACACTAATTCGTACATAGTGACTTAGTGAAGGATGTATTTAATTCGGTGTAAACGTTAAATTGATCATAATATTGCAATGAAGACAAAAAAACATTTTTATGAGATGTGATCAATGGAGCGCGCGTACATGATCGGAAAAAAATTTCTTTCAGAAAACTTAACATCTAAAATTTAGGCAACCATAGATGGGACCCACTTTTGTTTAAGCCACCTAGTACCGTTGGATAGGCAACCTTTCATTAAAAAAAAATTAAATAACAGATGGGAGTATATATTTGTAATTCCGGTTCTTAGACTATAATGACCTAAGTGGATAAAACAGCATTCGACAGTATTTTAATGACAGAGACGGGCAAGTTGTCATAGTGTTGTATATGAATTGTCAATTTTGTTATTATGAGTTATTATTGTAATAACGTGAATACAGAAATTTTGCGGATATATTTTCTCGATTCAAAATTAATATTTCTTTTTTGCTTAATAATTAATTTGTGATCGATTTCAATCAATTCTGTCGTACGCCTCGATATATTATTAATATAGATAACGATCAATCGTAGACCGAGGTGTTATTACAAAAATGATTTTTTATAATAAAAATAATATTTCAATAAAGAGACAAATAACGGAGCAAATTGCTGCTACATCTATCGCGCGATTGCCGGATTGAAATTGCGTATTTCTGGGAAGGTTGTGAATCTAAAGTTTGGCGTTTCTAAGTTATGGCAACAAAAAAATGAAATTTATAACGGCATTATTTCTCATTATCTACATAAAAAAGTTACTTCACACTTTTAGATCCAGAATTATTTTAAGAATACGTTTTTCAATATGGCCATCACATGGCAGACATTCTGTATATTATGAGCACGTGGTTCGTTAACTGAATTGTCCAGTTCTTGATTCCTAGACAGAAGAAAATCGATTAATTTGCCCATTTATATTCAGTATTATATCACAAATATGTGATTTATTCTGAATAAAACCGTTCATATGACGAAAACCTTCAATGAAATCAGCAGATCAATTATTCTAGTCTAATAAACATGAATTCTGTCTGTGGTTAAAATGTTTGATTAATATGATATTAAATGTCATCTTGATTATTTCTAATTTGTGAAGGCGGATTATTATTCGTTAAACAAGATTACTTCAATAACGACGAAACATTACCTACATAGTATAACGATACTCGAAGGAGATCTATGTACCGCATACTAAAACGGCAATAATGGGTTATTTATTTATTTATAGACGCTCGATAGGTTTGATCATTAGCGTCTTAATTATATCAATTAGCCTTTAGCCGTATAGCCAATTTTTATAGTATACAATATACCAAGTATCGACTATATATAGAATTAATGTTCGTTCATTTACGGTGTTTCTCATGGTTTGATCCCTAGGTCTTTTTTGTAACGTTTGTAACCATGTGTTTCACTACAAAAAGCGTGCATGCAAGGTTTATTTTTATCAAAGCACTCGACTAAAAATTATAGTACACTCTTCAACATAAGTACATCACAAAGTTGAAAAAAGTAAAAATTATATGGGACTATTCCGGCATCTTCCTGAATAAAACGAAGTCGAAATCATTCAAATCGGTTAACTGTGTGTTATATTAAGGCTGAAAAAAACATTAAAGGTAAGTCACGAAAATACGTGTTGAATTAATACCCTCCTTTTTGAACGCTCTCGGGAAATTTCGAACTGTGGTCGCAAAATTATTTTTAGTGTATTTGCCATATGGAAACATACACTATTGGCGTCGGTCGGATGGCGGAACCTAGGGGTCGAACCAAAATTTCTCGACGTTTCATAACCTCCTAAACACATTGGCACCATTTTTAAAAATGTTTATATATATATATATTTATATATATATTTATATATATATATATATATATATATGTGTGTGTGTGTGTGTGTGTGTGTACGGGCAATAACTTTCGAAAGAGTTAATTGATTTTAACGAAATTTGGCCCACGTATTGAAATCCATCACCGCAAGAAGCTTATTTAAAATGGGCGTAATCGGACCATTTTAAGGGTAGTTTATAGGGGTTGAAAAATGTTTTTGGGCCCCAAAATACCAAAAAAATTCTCAGAATCGTTTCAAAATTGAGATTTAACCCGTTAGTAGTAATTAAAAAGTGCCCCTAAAATTTTAATAAAATCGACTCAACAAACACTAATTTGCAGATAGTGACTTATTTATTGAAGGGTGTATTTAATTCGGTGTATACGTTAGATTGATAATAATATTACAATTAAGAAAAAAAATGTTACTTTAAGGGGTGTATTAAGGGGTTACATTTTTTATTTTGCCCAAAAACAAACTTAATTTCACATAATAAAATTATAAAACCACGCGGCCCTACACAAGCAAATACAGTATATTGTCGGCAGGGTTTTGGCACTGCGACCCGGGTTTTTTTTACTTTTTTTATTAGCTATGATTAAGAACTAGGCTGCACAAAATTTAGCGTGTTGCTTAAAAATTTCGAAAACCCAATTTTTGTCCTAAAAATTGAATAAAAAAAAGGTCAATATTTCTTTACAGCACGTCACGAGATTTCAAATTACTGCTTAAAAACAATTGCCCGGTTTACTGAAATTGCAGGGATCTGGATTACAAACTACATAATGCAGTCAAGCGAATTACCAAAGAAACAGAACTATCAAATTTCGGATTATCGAGTTTATACTTACTGTATCAGCATCACTCAGGAATAACTGAACTGATTTTGTTGAAATTAATATAACTTCTCTCATTTGATACCCAAATTTAAAAGATCGGGTACTTTTATCTGTCTATATTCGGGTTAAGATAAGACACCCATTAAAACGCGAGCGAAACCGTGGACAACGGTTATTCTTTCAAATTAATTTCTCTATTATGTATCCGGCTTATGCTGTAACAGTGGTATCCTCCAGCACGGTTGCCAGGTCACCAAATGTTCCAAGGCAAAAGTTAATTGGATAATAACTACACTTACAAATAAACTGACACATAGCAATTTATTATTAGTCAAATCATGTCTAGATTATACATTCATTTGGGAAATATGGCATACATTTCATTGATATTTCGCAAACATATGATATTTGATTATATTTTGTACACGTTAAAAGCGAAGTTCTTTTAGACCTGATCAGAATTTGTCATTCATCAAATATAACGAGCCCTTTCATTTCAAATATATTTTTCAAGTGCATCAGGTGACGGACATCTGATGCACTTGAAAAATATATTTTTTTATTTTCTGAAGTGACTCCCAAAATTAACCCCCAAAATTAGAATACGTTTACTTTCGCTATATGTTCGTGATTGGATCATATAACTATCTACACAGAATGATTTTTAAGTTGATGCTTCTTTTTTAACAGCGTGTAGAAATCAAATAGACAAACAGATATTTCAAAAATTTTTTTATTAAAACTCAAAAATAAAAAAGAAACAGCTAATCAAAGTTTAATTTTTTTTGTTTAAATTTGATTTCATTTTGAGGGCGGTCCTGGCATTATGTTATGTTACTATGGAAATATATTATGTCATTATCAATATCTTCCTGTCTATTTGAAACAAACCGGAGACAATTTTGAACTAAATACTTGACAATGATTTGACATATTTCCATAGTGACATAGCGCCAGGCCCGACCTCAAAATTTAATAAAATTTAATTAAGCTTTGAACGACTGTTTCTTTCTTATTTTTGAGTTTTGATAAAAAAGTTACTTGAAATATTTGTTCGTCTATTTCAAGAAGTATCAACTTAAAAAATAGCCTGTATATGATATGTACCAAATTTAAACTTTTTTCGTCCAGTAGATTCGGACAACATAATCGACAAACAGACAGACAGGCAGACACTAGAGTGCTTCTGCAAGGGTTCGTTTTTAATTAGATATATGGAACCCTAAAAACGTTGCTGTCAGTAAGCTAACATAAATGTCTTCATTTCTTTTAGCAAATACAGTTTGCATACATTCCTGCGGTACTCAAACAGTACCATTTATGACATAGACAGCGTTGCCAAAAGTCGGAATTTTAGAATTTTTTGAGTGAAAAAAGCGGGATTCTTTCGTCGAAAGCGGGACATAGTAAAAAAACGTATATAATCAGAAGTTTTTTAAATATTTATCTTTTTATTTGCGTTCAAATTACGTTTATGTCACGATAGATAGTAAAAATAGCCATAGAAAATGTGTTTTAATAAAAATATGATATTTTAAATCAGATTTACCCTATCGTTAAATAGTTGAGCCTTATTCGTCTTCTGAATAAAAAATAATAAAAAAAAACAGAAATCAAAATCAAAAAAGTTTTATTCATTAGAAAAATATGGCGTTTCAAACAATAGTCTGAGGAGTGAATGTTACAAATTGCAACTTACAATAAGAGAAAAATTATTTACGCACGGTCGAGTTATCCCTGAAAAGCGAGACTGAGCCTGTCCCGCGCGGGACATTTAATTTTGATTTAAAAATCGGGACGTCCCGCCAAAATCGGGACGTCTGGCAACGCTGGACATAGATCACAATATTTCGTCTATATGATTTATGAGCTCGGGATAGCAGTAATCGACTACATTTATTTCTTCATTTCTCTAATGTGATATTTATTTAAAAAATCAATCTACCAATTACAGTGTTATATTGTAACCTTTGTAAATAACAAGAATGCCTCGGGTTTGAAATTAAATGACATTTTTATTTGCCCAATTTTCTTCTTATGAATACAAAAACTTTAAACTGTCTTTTAAGAAAAGAGATTAAAAAGTGTAAAATAATAAAGTTTTGAGATCGGCGCCAATTAAATTTCCTTAAGATGCCGACCCCAGCACGGTATTATTTTACGCTTTTTAGTGTCTTTTTTTGATGGTCAGTATTTTTTAACTTTTTAAGTGTAATACGTAGTTAGACACTTTATTAAAAAAACAGACATTTAAAAAAATACATAGGTACATGTTGAATTCATAACCTCTTTTTTAAGTCAATTAAAAAACAATGATAAAGATTTACATGTAAATCGTATCCAAATAGGACACGGTGATAACTATGTACCCTTCAGTAAGTAATTAACTATCCGAACAGTAGGTTCAGCCCTATCTTAGAGATTACATTTTGGGGACGCATTTTAACTTTTACTAAATGGTTAAGTTTTCACTTTCAAACAATAATGCTGTTAATTTTTTAGGTATTTTTGGGTAAAAAAAATAGACCTCGTACGTGAGTTTAGTGTACTGTTGAAAATGAGAGCTTTGCTCTCGAAATGTACATCTACTAATAAAACCGTTGTGGTAAAAAGTAACTATAATGTTAAAAATGATTTTTCGGGAAAAAGGACTTTATTTATAAGTAAAACACTTAATATTTTATTTTTATATTAATTACCAAGGACAAAAAAGAAATAAAGTCAGTAACTATAATTTTATTTTTATTTTCGTACGTAGATGGATATCAATATGTGTACCAAATTTTGATTAAATCAATTAAGTCATTAAAAAAGCAGTCTACAAGAATACTCCAACATTTTACACCTAATACACGATTTTAGAATTTATTGGAATCTCGTATTGTCGAATGGCAACACTGCGTCTGGAGAGCTTTGTAAAAAAAACTTCAACACAATAGAGTTTTGCATTGTTCCCATTTTGATATTTTTACACATATAAATATTTTGCTGCGTAATAAAATATTTGTGAAAGCAAATAATATAGACACGCGAAAGATTTTATATAAAGAAAAAAGTCGGGGGTGATTGTTCTGAAAACACAACTAAAAAACAAGTAACACCTTCTAAATAATGCGACCTTGTAATGTCCATTCCTATATTTAATCATTATTTACGCGTAGGTACGCATTGATTGGTGAAATTGGAATACCTCGTATAATGATACTAATGAAATAAGGTTGCATATTAATGGTAGATGCATTAGCTTATTACATAATATAAATTATAATTATGATAGATAAATTATATATTTTTAGAATATAAGGAAGCTAATAGTATTTTTCTTTTTTATTAACAAGTCAATGTCAGGACTTTTGTTTGCTATCAGTTTTGTAATATTCTAAAATTAAATAATTAGCTGCTTTAAACCCAATTTACCTATCATAACTGCACATATTTCGGCCGTATACTCAACTTAAATGTATATACATTACATAATATTATAAAGTTGTGTTTTCCATATTCATCTTAATCTTCTCGGAAAGACAGGGAAGAATCATGAACAGCGCCGGCCCTAGCCCTTGATCAGGGTAGAGCGAGATTGTCTTTCAGCACCCTTTGGTCGACGCCTTCAGTTCACGTAAATTGTACATCGGTTTTATGTTAAATAAATTAATAAGTCCCAAATTTTCAAAAATCAACTTTTATTGCAAACATCAACACCTGTTGAATTAAATTAAATTAAGTAAATTTAATTATTATACTTCTGCTTCTTTGACATTAAGAAAGTTCCTACCGCTATGTAATGAAATTAGTATTTGGTGTTAATTTAAATCGGCCACTAAATAATAAAGTCTTGTTTTTCGCAGTTGGCTTTTTGACGCCTCTTGCCACTTGGCGCCTAGAGCGGCCGCTCCTCTCGCTCTACCCCAGGATCGACGCTGATCATGAATATTAAAATGAAATTGCCTCAAAATCTTCAACTCTAAAAAATAACTAGGTTTGTCATGTAATACTCGATAAAAAATAATTTTTAAAGATGTTTCACTGGATGGAATGTATTTACTCAATGTTTCACGTGGATAGATTATAATAACATTCAGTTTGATAAGCAAAAGCATGAATCATATTCAAGTATTTGTGTGTAGGATTATGGACTATAAAGTTAATGGAGACGAATCTCCGCGGCCTACAAAGCAAAGCGTGTTTTTTAAATTTGAAAAAGTGTCACATGTAACTATGTTCTTGTTAGTACGAACTTTTCTAATGTAAGAACCTTCTACAGTACGTTTCTATTTTATCATTTTAAAGAATTTCCTTATAAAACTTTTCTATAAAATCACATTTTTATAGTAGGCACTTATTTCAGTAAATTTTTCTCTTAACATATTCTGTCCATTTCAATAACAGTTCTTGCTTCGCTTTGTTTCACTTTACCGTTTGGTCCTTCCGTATTCCTCTAGCGATTAAATCTATAAAAATGGTTCCTGTTATTTGGCACGTGGATGCGTCTCCTTTACCTTTATCCTCCATGCTACTGATGATGGGTGAATAGCCTGAAATAACCTTTGAGTGTTTAAAAAAAAAATATTTTATAGAACGATTTACTATATTCATATCCATATTACTAAATGACTGTTAATATTCATGGGTATTTGGATTGACAAGACTGGTATTATTTAAAAATAATTCTTTAATATTTTTGTACGACGTTTCGTCGTCTCTCTCGAGACTTCTTCAGGTACTATAACGAGAACACAAAAACAATAAATAAATAAATATCATTTTTACAAGTCAAGAGTTGTGAAAATATAACTAGTAGATAATTTTCAACATAATATAAACAATATAAGTAAAATATAATAGTATTATCATCTTATATTGTTTATATTATGTTGAAAATTATCTACTAGTTATATTTTCACAACTCTTGACTTGTAAAAATGATATTTATTTATTTATTGTTTTTGTGTTCTCGTTACAGTACCTGAAGAAGTCTCGAGAGAGACGAAACGTCGTACAAAAATATTAAAGAATTATTTTTAAATAATACCAGTCTTGTCAATCCAAATACCCATGAATATTAACAGTCGTTTTATAGAACGTTTCCAAGTGTTTAGGTATTTATCTTTATTTTAACTAGTATGTTTTGTAAAACTGTGGATCTAAATAAACGCTTCATGGCACTGTATGTTTTTAGATTTAGTTAAATAAAGCAATAATAGATTTTCAAGTCCGAAAACGACAAAGCTACAAACATAACTATAAACATAATACGTACTAAAGGTATGTATCAAGGTGAAAAAAATACAAGGTATTGTATGTTGAACTCCAGTGACGCCGGAGCTTTTCACTTCGTTATTTACGACGTGAGTGAACACCATTGTTTACTGAATGACCCTATTTGACCTCTCATTGTTAAGGTCACTTTGGAATAACATCTTGACCGACATACGCGCATTGATTGGCTATCGACCGTTAAAATAGTACGGTCTACAGATATACAATCAATAGTGGAAGCACCAAAATTTTGATCGAAGGTTCCTTTCTGTAAAAACTTTTTTAGTTGCGATGAGAGTAATTTCGTTTAACGGTGTAACGAAAACATACGAGACCGTCAGGAGTGGAGGAAATGAGCTGTTAGCGAGTAGTTTTCTTATTGGTAGTAAATGTGGCAATATGTCAGCGAACAAGGTCGCACAGTGTCATAATTAAGGTTAAACTTACTTGTTACTTTTAGGTAACTGGTTTTTTGGTAACTCAAGACGGACAAAACAGTGTGATACTCAAAATTCAGTTGTCATAATTATAATTATTATTAATTAATCATAATATATGTTGTAAAATATGTCAATGTTATGTTTTATAAAACACACCAAATTTAATCATTTTTATTCGATTAACCAATGCCACAAGATGATAGCATTTAAAAACATTTATCTAATAAGACCATATTACACTACATTCAGTCGAAGGAACTGACAGCTGTTGTGTACACCAAAATTGGCTGTCTCAAGGTTACAGAAATTGTTGACCAAACATCAAAGTGCCGATACATTAGGGGATGCTACCAGAAAATGTGTCCGTTTCTCTCTTTCTCGCCGCAGTATTGCAGTTAGGGTTGACAAAGATAGAGATTGATCGGACGTACGTTCTATCTACACAAATTAATTTCAGTTTTAGCATCCAAACAAAACAAAAAAAAAATTAATATAATATTATAAACAAAATCATATTTCAGGTAGTCCAAATAACAAAACTCCCTTAAAATTTAATTGACACTTGTAAACAGAAAACTTAGTCGACTTGATTTTCAATCAAAAAACCTGAAAAGTTAAATGAACCAGAACAAAACGAAACCAATTTGAAGCTTTATAGCTGGCATGAAAATATAATACTGTTTTACCTATATATTGCTCGATTCATTTGTTTTTGTCAACAAAAATTAAATGAAAACACGTGCATTAAAAAAACGTTTTATATTGGAAATACATATTGATGTATTAAGTGAAGTATTTTCCTGTATAAACTATTGGCGTCGATCGGATGGTGAGAAAGTACCAAAAAATCTCATCGTTGCACATTGTATTTAAATGTTAATAACTAAAAAACTCTGAGAATACAATCGGAATTGTTTCAAAATCTAAATGTAACTTTTTAGTAGCTATTAAAATGTACTTTAACAAAATCCATCAGACAAAGCTGAAACAATCTAAAGAACTTGATACCTAGTTGGTTTGCAGATAATTGCGTTGTTTCCGTGAAGCTTAAAGCTGACGTTAAAATACTGAACTTTGATTTTAAATGCGCTGCATTTAGTAAAAATTAAGCACTGCTTGTAAACACTCTAACTTATGTTAAGACGCATGTTGGCATGGAATTCCGGAAACTAAACTATACTGAACCAAAAATGCATGGTTTAAACCAAACCGTGTATTATAAACGTCAAATGTGTTTTGACCTTTAACAATTGACAACGGGAGCAGAATCTCAATGTGTGTAAAGACCTTCAACAAGCGACTGTTAACAGCAGTGTTAAGTCTTACAAAATTAATTATTGACCACTCCCTCAAGAAAGGGTACCCTTGACCTTGGAAGTTTTGCTTTTATTTCCCAGTAGTAATTAGCCTATTTCCAGTGCAATCTCTTTCGTTAATAAATCTTTTAATTGCCCGAACCCACTGACACATAGCGCTGACAGGTATATATTATACTATACCGTTGTGGTTGGATGCATAATGCGTCATTGACCCGTTTTCCTTTACAGCTATTATGCAACAACAGAGTCGTTTTTGTAGTATCTTCTAGTCTTGAGTTTTGTCCTTCCAGTTACATTAAACAGAACTACCCTATCAAGATGAACTTGCAAATATCGCTTACAGAGGTGCAACTGTTTTAATTGTTCCGTTTCCACCACGGTTGGATTGCTATTATTATCACGAATCCATCTGTTTGTTTGTCTGTGCAGGTTCCAAGCTTCTAAACTATCAACGCTACAATAATGAAATTGGCGTTTCTATTATTATATAAAGAGATAAAGTTTGGTTGTGTTTGTTTGTAGGAAGAAATCTTTGGAACTACCAAACCGATTCTAAAAACTCTTTCACTGTCAACAAGTTACACTATCTTCGAGTTATATAAGCTATATTTTATTTTAATAAAATAAGTTATTTGTTCGAATATTTGTAAATCAAGTCGGAAGCAAAAGCGCTGCTTGGCTGGTTTATCGGCGCGCGCTGTCCAATTGGTTGGATATGCGTGGATAGATCGAATAGTTTAACTGAAAAAGTAGTTGCTGCCGTGTATCATCTAAATGTCGTGTGGAAACGCGGGTAGTGGTTAGTATATTATATAAGTTGATATCTAAACGCGGACAAATACTATTTTTTTACATTTTAATTTAACAAAGTGTTTATAGTGTTTTATTTTTTACATTTAAAAATCTTATTTTATAACAATTGTTAAGTACAACACAGCGGCTTCGTCAGACAAACATATTAAACTCTAAGATATTTGTCTGATAAAGGCATTATAAAACAAAATTTTTAAGTATTAATAAATAAAACGCTGCGTTGTATTAAATTAAAATATACAACGTATGAGACTAAAAACTATTTGACATAAAAACATGAAGTTTGGTAGTACTATAGAAGTATAGTCTTCGTCACAGACAAATGAGTTTCATCTAAATGCATCCAGGGGTTTCTGAAGTATAATTGCTGCAACTGAAAAACTCTCTGTGGAACCGAGTTTTTATCTTTAAAATTTTAATTACTTATGAATGACTGAAGTTTTAGATCGAACAATCTAAACTGGTATTTTTTAAATGAAATGTTTCACCATGTCAGAGTCGGCTTGTGAATTCGTGAGTCCGCCATTATATTTTCCGATCCGGCCCTGACTCACGTACACATATATCTTAGGTAACCTGCTTTCCTAGTAACGTTTAAACAACATTGAACTTAACCAAGGTCCTAAAGCTTCAGTTACAGTGTCACGTCATCTTATAGTACGCACCTTCGTTGTGCTCCATCCAAATTTTCATTTATGAAAAAAAAAAATAAACATCGTTTTATGGCTCAAACAGATATGCTTCTCTCGTATATAACTCCGTTTAATTTACAAATAAAATGTTTTTAACGATTCTTTGTTAATTATAGAGGTCTTATATATTTGTAAAAAAAACAGGAAATATTTTTTAAAAGAGAAGAAATTCTTGGAAACAAAATTTGCATGAGATAGAGTGTCGCAAAAATTTTTATCGGAGAATGTCGTCTATACTTATTATTTATAAATTGTATAAAATTGAAGTTATTCACATTTACAAGCAAATTGCCTGACATTAGTGTTCGAACCGGCAAACACGTATGTGGGGCCTACAAAGAAATAATGCCATTCTGTAACCTTTAATAATTATCAAAACAACAAAAAAATATATAATCTGTAAAATGGTGTTGCTATAAAAGTTTCATCTTTATCTCACTCATATACAAATGATGCAACCGATTAGACCCCACATAGATATTCCAAGTGCTGAGTGCTGACATCTACATTCGCTTTGTATTTTGATTAAGGCTGTCGGAACGCTCTGAATTTTGTTTGTGCTGAGACCCAGCGGTAAGGGGCAAGGTAAGCAAAAGACATATTGTGAGTGTGACCTTCTTTAGCTCTGTCTCGCTCAAATCATCCGCACGTTTCAATTTTTGGCTGGTGCCAACTACGAGGCTAAAAAATTTTAATGCAAGGGTGCCGCTGTCAATTGATTACTCTAATTTTTGGAAATATTTTGAAGATTTAAAAAACTTTTCCGAAAAAGGAAGAGTCACTTTAGGTTTGTGATGGAACAGTTTTGTGAAATAAGTACGAATAAGGTCGTAGTGTGACATTGAAAACGTGTGTTTTTTTAACACAATTAGTGCCAAATTTTTTCTAGTAAATCGTACCTAGATTTGTCCTTTATCTTCCTTATAGAGAAAGAATTTTTGCAGAATGTTGACGAATAAGTCTACAATCAGTTGACAGCCGAAGCTCTATTTTTGGATTAAATTCAGAGCGTTCCGACAGCCTTAACGGGCTCGAATTTGTTATAGGAATCAGTAAATTGTACAAAAATTGGAAATTCAACATTTTTACTTTCTCAGCATATTGATTTTTCTCAAAGTCAAAAATATTTATATCACATACGCGAATGACAGCCCATGACTAACGATAGGTAAATAATAAATATTTTTCACGCACTCTGTTAATAATTTATTCTAAATTACTGTAAAATGTTTCCAAAATTTTACAAATTGTATGTAAACTAAAACTGAAATATAATAGACTGTTGACAGAGCTTTAAAAGCTTCTGTGAGAACCTCATTAAAGTTTGCGTGCGAAGGAGGAATCTGTCGCAGCTGTGTTTGGCCCCCAATAGCAAAATGATTACAAGGTTGGCCATTTTTTTCAAATAATTAAGCTTAATAGATAATGTATAACATTAAAAGTAAATTAACTATGAAGCTGTAACTAATAATGAAAATTATATTTTCTGAAAATTTTTATATTATCTTGAACAACTTATAGTAATAATAGGGATGTTGACTATTTTTGGGAAGGTGTTTTAAATCGTGCATACGTACCTAATATAGCCACAAATATTTATTATTTTTATTTAAATATAACTCAAGCCTTTAAAATCATGTATTTTAAATCCTGTTTCAAATTTCGGTCCAAAACGCCAATACTAGTCGCGTGACGTCACCTAGTCATACCAAAGGAGGCTCAAAAGTTTACACAGGAGCTATCATTTTATAGATGCGGTCACAAAGTAGGCGGCTGTGCTCATAAACGCTAGTAAACTAATGAGATTATGAAAAAAAAATTCGTAATTCTTGTTATATAAGATAAATTCTAAGTTTTCGAACTATTAGCCTTAATAAATACATATTTTTATTTGTGTCCAAATACCTACTAACATCTCTTATTATTAATAAATACACTTTCCATGACGTTAAAACTTCTTGCAGTCTTTTTTTAAAGAAATTTCCGAATACATTACACACTAGATATGAACCAAACAATGAAGTTTTTTAACAGCGGCTGACTCTATGACGTCATGCGCTCTGATTGATGTCTGTTGTCACGTGACTTGAGAGTGAGTTTATTAGGTTTTATTTATTAAATATTAATTAAATTCCTTAAAAATAAGGAAAAATATAGTGTCTTTTAGTATTTCTATCATAGAAACTACCACTGTTCGTTGAAATTATATTTTTATTTGAACACAGTCAACATCCCTATTAACGACAAAATATATTAATCAGCAATTACGAGTTTTTCACAATAAGAGTCTTGTTGCGTTAATTTTATAGGTATTTACCGTATTGTAATTATCACGTGCAATAAAATTTTTCTTTTTGGATATTTATATTATTTTGCAAAGATATCGTAAAATCTGAAATTAATTTTTACCGTATTGTAATTACCACTTTTAATACAAATTTTCTTTTTGGATATTTATATTATTTTGCAAAGATATCGTAAAATCCGATATTAATATTTGAAAACTTCTAAAAAAATAAAAATATAAACAGCTTGAGGAGTGGATTATCGAAAGAAATAAACAGATAAGCATTTTGGATAACCCTAGATATACCATTTTAGTCAATGACCCATATGTTGTCGAAGGATAATGGATAAAGGTATTATGTAGATAACACGTCTTACCTTTCCACGTACCGACTTGACGTGAAATAGGTTAGCCTATTGCGAAATGTGTAAGTGTGTGCGTGAGAAATGAAACATCATCTCCAGGTCATGGATTGAAATAATAATTGTGTCTAAGGTCGCTCTATCCTACTGGGACAACATCGTAAGTCGATATCGTTCGGAGAAGGACAACGCGGCGGCTATCTCACTTGCAGAAGCAAATATCTTTATCCTTTTGTTTTGCACAAAACATTATCCAGCTGGTGGTCGCATCTTTTAATCCGTTTATGTGCTTCTGTTTTATATTTGCATCATTAAAAACAATGGACCGATTTCTGTTTTCATTAGAAGTAAAAGGTTCTTGTTATTTATTAAAAACTTTGTTTTTACTTTCATCCCTTTTATGTCAATGTGGGGGAGAGGTATTAAACAAATGAAGGCGTATTTCAATTGTCAGAGCTATTTAATTTCACTTTTTTTATCAATTTAGGAAATCACTTTGGACTTAAAATATTTATTGTGAAAACAGAACGAGATTAAATTGTTGGAATTTGTCCATCTGGGTATTGTTATAAAATACATAAAAAATACACAACTGAAAATAGAATTATGTAAATATAAAAAGAAATATAGATTAGATTGTCAGTTTTGAATTGGCGCAAAAACTATACTAATGCGACTTTTATGAAATTGGCAAAGCTTTGTAATATAAACTCAGAAACGACCTGCTTATGTTCTATCTCAAGCCGTTTTAAGTTTTTCGATTCGAATTGATTTCTTTTATATACTTTGTTAACGTCTGTATTTATTTAAAATAAATAAGATTAAATGATTATGAATAAACAATTGAAAAAATTTAAATTAAGCGACGTTTCAATCCAGATTTGGAGCTTCTTCAGGTTCTAAACAAATAATTATATAAATTAAAAAAATAAAAAATAAATAGAAAAGTGTAGAAAAAGTTATTTAACAAAATCAATAACAAACCTTAAAGATAAAATAAATATATATGAAGGTATATAATAATAATAATAATAATAATAATGCGTTTAACGTCCGTTTCTCGACTTTATGTCATAACAGACGCCATTCGCACCATTACTATTTTCCATCTACCATCTTCCCGTTATTTTTCTACATTTTTTAAAACTTCAACTTATGTAATTGCAATGGGTGAATGAAGGAATTATAGGAAATTAGGATAAGGTAGGTAATTTGTGAACTAGGAGTTTGATAGATAATCGGCCATGGCCTCAAATAAGGGACCATCTCGATATTTATCTGGAATTAATTGAGGGAAACCATGGAAAACCTCAATCAAGATGGCCGGTACAGGAATTACCGTTTCTCGGCGAGAGGCAGTAGGAAAAAGTCCCAGCCACATCTGCCCCCGACGGGATTCGAACCCGCACCTCCCGAATGCGGTCTACCCAGCTCGGTTATATGAAGGTATATATATTATGGCAAATATGTGAATTGAATTAAAAAGTTAGTGAAAATTAATAATAATGACAACAAAAAAAAATAAATCGTCATGGATAGAAAAAATTAAAGCAAATTAAAGAAAAACAAAAATATTAAAACAGAAATTAATGATTATAAATATTACTGAAATTTTCAGTATCCAATTGTGCATTTAAAGAATTTTGATTAGATTTAATATATGCAACATTACCGAAATATTGAAAAAAATAGTTTCATTATTTAAAATGTTAACATTATTCCAATTTATTTGTGTCGAAATCAATCGTTTTCTAATATTTTTATTTAATATTTAAAATATGTTGAAATTTTTTTCAACAACAACTTCATAGTGTTTCATTTTAGCACTTTCCTGAAAACAAAATCTTTGTACCCCCCCACAGAAATATAGACAGATTCTAGTCTATATGACACAAAATTCATTACCGCATAACTAAACTGAATACAAAGGATGTAACACTAAATCATATAACGCAATATAACGACTATTATACAATACCTTATAACATTATAATACAATATCTAAATGTCACGTTATTCAATGCGTAACAGATGTTACATTATGTATAATATAAACAGTCACAATAATATATAAGGTACAATTATAAGCACGATGTCACATAAGCACGCTCGCACCAGGTCTTACATATGCAATATTTACTATTATGAAACTTGCTCCGATATCGATTATTATCCACGTTCTGGATTTCGTGAAAATTATGAATTTTTGGGAGAGAAAACGTTAATTCCTGGACATGGAACAAACCTCCAAATTTCAGGATTTTTCTCGAAATGCCAGACTTCTGACAACTCTAGTACTAGTAGTAGATGGTATGTAAATTTCATCAAAATCCGTCTAGCCAAGTGATGCTGGTACCAGAAATAAGAATTTTGAAAATCCGTTATATCCTTTAGGTGTCATACATAATATTTAAAAAAAATCGCATGAAAATAACATTATAGAGAGAGGTTCCGTTAAAATTTTATATATGTATCATTAAAAAGTACTTTATATGAAGTTTGGGTATCAAATAATAGTGTGTTTGTGTAAACAGACGGACAAAATTTTTGGGAATACATTTTTTCGTGTCTAGATGTTAATTGTGAAAAATACTTTTGCAAAAGGCATTTTATTACTTCAGTGATTAAGTACTGAGCTTCACAAAATTTGACTTATTGCTTAAAAATTTTAACAAATACCTTTTTTTGTTAAAAAAATTGTATCCAAAGGTAATATTTGTCATTATTTCTGTACAACATGCCATCAAGTTTCGAATTATGGAAAGTTTAATTACCTTTGTAAAGTTTTTTTCTTTATAAATGTATGTTAAAAATACTGAGAACTTTATTATGCTCAACAATTTTTTTTGGAATTTATTTTTTTCTATATTTAAATTCGTGTAATTTTTACTTGATGTTAAATCATTTATTTAGATCAAATAGTATATAAAAATATAGCTATCAAATCGGAAGATTGGTACATATTTTTAAAGCATTACCATCAAAGCTTAAATAAGATTTTTCATAGAAATGAAAGATTTCTAGAATGGTTTTTTATGTAAGTTAGTGCAACTTGTATAATATACTTACACGCATTCAGATGCAGTAATATAGAGATATGAGAATGAATAAGGATCATATTGAACAACTGATGATTAAGTATTCTAATCTCTAACTTTCTGTGTTACCCTGTACACGTCTCGATAATGGCATGATTTTGATAAAAACTATTTTGTTTCCAGACGATCGCTATCTGCTGAAATGATTTTGGGAATCGAACAGCTGCTGGGTATCCTAAGAACAAGAAGAAGCTGAGAAACTACCGCAGGTAGCCTTGATTTGTTCTCTATTCTTATTTTAATGATGTCTCTATCGTAGATCACTGAAATATCAGTTACTTGAATACATGTCTACATCGATCATTTGGAAGTTTTTTAGCTACGTTTTTGTTGTCAAGTCTAGTCAAATTGATACATTATCAAAATTTCATATCAAAAATTATTACACTATACGTACTCTAAAAGTTCCACTTCCATTTCAAAAAAGTGGAATAAAACTATTACATTTAAAGAATTGCCACCCATTTCCAGATTCACAAAAAAAAAATTAAAAAAAGATTTGTTTGCATAAACAAATACCTATTGCATCAAATTTAAGTTTTTTTTTATATCTATGCCTTACGATATTTTTTTTAGGTAATGTAACTAAAAAAATCTGAAAAACGGTTGACCCTGCAGGCCATCCCTGGAACTTTCCGCTGTTTCCGATCTATTGAAATGTGGCTTACCCCTACGGTGTTTGTTAAAAGCTATTTTAAAAAATTCCAGCCAATTAGGCGACAGGATCATTCCAACTTCATAAATATTGACATTTGAAATATTGTTATAAAATAAAATTTCTGTTAACGGTTTACGGTTATGGTATTTGTTTCCATGGTTACATAATATGATTTAACGTAAAAATTAATCAAAGCATGGTTGTTAGCTACCAACTAATTTCTTTTTGACAGATCTTCGGAACAAAAGAACATCTGATTTTTTTTTATTATCAAAATATTTCCGAAACTATGAAACTATAAACCGTTATAAAATTCTGACAAATATTTGGAAAGATATATTAAAAAAACCCTTTTTTGGAAATTTTTTGTCAACGATATCTCTCGAACGAATCAACCGATCGAGATGCTGTTTACGGCAATCGAAGCAATTTTTCAAGCACAAAAAATGATCTATTACAAAAAAATCAATTTAACGAAAATTTGAGAAGATATTTTGAAAAACCATTTTTTTCAAAATTTTTCTTCAACGATATCTCTTGAACGAATCAAGTGATCGATGTGCGGTTTGCGACAATCGACGCAGTTTTTCAAGCACAAAAAAATAACTAATTACAGAAAAATCAATCAAACAAAAATGTGAGAAGTTATTTTGAAAAAAACTTTTTTTTCAGAATTTTTCTCCGACGAAATCTCTCGAACGGATTAACCGATTTTGATGCGGTTTGCGGCGATTGACGTTATTTTATGAGGAATAGAGCTGATTAGATTTTGGAATTAATCGGTACGGCAGTTTCGAAAATATTAAAAAAAACCTTGTGTCCAAAAAGCTTTATTTTTGAGATTTCTCAAAATTTCAGGAAATCTAAGTTCAGTAAGTTCCTTTCAGATGCCGCAATCCGCGTTTCGATCGGTCCATCCATTCAAAAGTTATGAGAGGGTTACATACACACACACACATACACAGACATACGGACATCATTTTAAAAATCGTCAGAATAGCTTCCTAGGATCTCAAAACGTCGAGATCTGACAAAAACTCAAATTTCGAAAATCGGGGTGAAACCAATAACTTCCCAATTTTTGAAAATTTTCAATTTTCGTAGCGGGAAGTTAAAAAACTAATAAATTTTACATTAAATACTGGTCTAATAAAAGAAAAACAACGACTATATTTATAGGCGCCAAAACTCCTTAACGCAAAATAAAAGGAATTAGTAAGAAGTAAGCTTCATACTTTATTTCGTTATTTCAATTCCCAGAGGGATGGGCAAGTTGTCTTCCGTACGCCCATAGGCCCACCTATATACTTTCGATAACTTGTTTGCATGACATTTAAATACATAATATTATTGTCTAGTGAAATGTCAGTGACAAGAAATATTCTTATAAACTTGTTTTTGAAAGGAAGACGTTTTAGTGTTTCTTTTAATCGAACAATACACTAGATCTGACAGCTACGATTATTGTATTTATCGATTTTAAATCAACTTCATTTGCAGTTGCACTTTTATTTAACCCTTCAGTGCGCATGTGCATCTTAGAAGTCTATTTTATAATTGGTAACCCCTGGCAAATGAACATTTATTAATTATCGACAAATTGGAGTTATACAGTAGGAGATATTTACTTGTGGAATCAGAAATTATATTTTTTCGCGAAGTATTTCTTTTAAATACGTAATCCTACACAAAACAGTTAACAGTCAGAGCTGAAGCCAGCTAATTTTTTTGTAAACATACCCAAAAACCTTTAGAAGAAAATCAAATTACAATCAGACGTCGAATTCCAGTTTTCTATCCGAGTATTGGTTAATTGACAAAATGGACGATTTTTCTTTCCTCGGAGTTATCTGAACCACTTCATTTCCCTGTTTATATCTATAGAAAGCGTCAATCAAACTTCACAAGCACATTGCAAAAAAATTGCAGCCGGACTCAGGTCAAAGGCCAGTGCATAACACAGAGCTCCAGAGACAAGGCACGTGTAAACCAATTTTACTGTTGCGTTTGGTCAGCTGGGCACGTGCAGAATTACGCACGTGTGTTAATGAACACTATACATTTGCTGGTAGTACATATATACAAGGTGTAGTAGTAATTTCAGGAAAAAGTTAATGGTGAGTTCAGTACGTTAAAATGATACAAAAATAAACCATAATAAAAATACTAGCAAAATTCAAGTTACTAATTAAGAAATGATAGTTGATGTATCTAGTTTATAATACATTATTTTAAGACGAGTTGTGACATTGTATTAATAACAAGATATTAGCTAGTTTTATCAGTCACACGAGTCATTAATGCATTACAATCGATATACATACTACATTTTTTGCACGTGGGGACCTCCTATAAAATAGCTGATTTTCACAGCATAATAAGCATATTTGTGATATTTTTAATAGTTCACGTTCAGCCATATTTTACTGTTCAACGCCTACTCTGACCTCTGTTGCTCATATGGTATTAAATGACAAGTGACAGATATCACTACTAAATTGTTAAAATCGCATTACTTTTGTTTTACTTTACTCACTAGTGCAAAAAAGTAATAGTTTGCTAACGTCATACAAGCATGAAAATCAGCTATTTTATAAAGGGTAGGTACTGCAAAAAATGTTTATTTCCTCTTTAGTAAAAAATATTACATTAATACCCGTTCCTCCACCATAAAATCGTTACTTCCACCACGTATTCTCTTGAATAAATATCGTCATTCAATATTTTAATTTAACTGATTGCCGTTAACTGCATACAAAATACGATTAAATATTTTTTTGTAAAAATATATTTCGTAATTCATAATAAAACTGAAAAGTCAACATATTACAATCTGTAATATCTAAGCAGCGAATTTTTATAACTCATTATTTCACAAATAAAGTGATCTTAATTAGTAGCAATAATACTATACAGCTATAAAGATAACTCTATGAACACTATTTATTTTTTAGTAGAATTTTCCGCAGTAAACATATTTTTTTTTGCTTTTATTATGAACAAAACTATTACATGAGTTATTAGACTGAATGTTTGTAGAATCATTATCTTTGTATTAAACATAAGCCATAAATAATTTGTTGCTATCGTCTTTTAGGTACTTATTTCCTTTTTCAATTTTTTTTTCATATATGCATGAATGTAGGGAACTTTTGTCCATAACTAGCTTTCACTCCCGTTAATGTCAGTTTAACAGAAGCTTGTAGCCGTACAAAAAGTAGCCTAAACTTCAAAGTTTGACATCCATTGATAATGTGCGGTACAGACGGCAGACATACAAAAATTCTGGAAACACATGTTCGCGTGTAGATACCATAAAAATATATTAAATAAAACCTAGAATACGAAATGACAGAAAATTATATCTTTTTTATAAACACAGACTATCAATTCAGGGCGTCAAAACGTGAAATAAAATTTAAAAAAATTGAGACAGAATTAAATACCTGCTAGTAAAAGTATAGATAGGAAATTAAAAGTAATATTTCAAGAGCTCAAGAGTTCAAGAATTTTGTAAAGGTTAATATTTTGAGATTAGTCTGAAGATTAATAAATGTAAGTAATACAGTCATCAAGTCAGCGGTCGGGATCTCTGGCGTCGAGGTGTTTTGAAAGTTTAAAAAAACTATTAATTTGTGAAAGCTAATATTTAGCACAGGATTAATTTTGTGACAATAGTTTATGAAAAAACAATCAGACCTTACTTTTATAGAACCGACTTAGTAGATCTAATACCGACTGCTGACCTTTTAAAGCGTCCCGACGCCATGTGTTCCGACCGCTGGCTGTGGTATATTTATTTACACTCTAAAGATGAGCTAATCTCACAATGTTAACCTTTACTAGTGATGTAAAGTTACCGGTTATGCATAATAGTAACCATTTTGACAGTATAATTCACTGGTTAATCAATCGGCTATCTATAAAACTAAATGGTGGCTTCCGGTTTCTGTTCTCAGAACAAGAGAAAACACAACAATAGAGCACTTTTCAACAGGTGATATTGGCTATAAAATAAAATCTCGACCGGAATTTACAATCATGCGCAAAACATTCTGCGCAGCTTTGTATAATAATAATAAATAGCCGCGACTATTTATAATAAATTACCGTGAATATTTAGTAGTTTAAATCACGGGTTAAATAGCCGGTAACATCACTAGCCTTTGCTAAATTCTTGCAATTGAACTATAAATGAATTATTAGTGCGATATTACGTCAAGTTCCACACTCTATAATAACTATAATAGCAGGAACTCTACGACCATGGGAATGCATATGATGCAGGTTGCCTAACACGCTGACCTTGAAAATTACAATGAATCTATCCATGAAAGATAACTCTACCGTGAAATCATTGTGCAACGCATGCTCTTGTAATCAATATGGCCGTTTTGTTTGTCGCAACCAGTTTATTACAGGATCATTGTTAGCAACGTCTGCACGTGGATTATTTTGCACGTGATGTGGGCGGCCGATACTATTATAGACGTCCGTATTATCGATTTAATCCATTCCGTGATTTGAATCACAATATGCATATTAATCACAAATACAGTATAGTCTGTAGACTCCAAATATTGGGATTTTATGACGAGCTATATAAAAATTCCCATTGCTGGATTTAGAGAAAGGCAACAGGGACTAAAGACTTGGGAGTTTCATCAGTTTTTGTATTTGTTGTTGATTATTTCTTTATTGAAAATACAATATTTTGTATAAAGGAATACTAGACAGTTTTGAGCTTTAAATATGTTTTTTTTAAAACATAATGTGAAATAACAGTTACAAATATGCTTTAAATATAAGAAAGAATGAGTGCTTAGATTTGTGACTGTGCAGTAGTAAGTAATAACTTATTCCGCCGCGATAGTGGAAATCATAGGTTTTAAGTTCCGACGGTAACAGTTGTTTAAAAATATTTTTCTAATATAGCATTGTAACAAAGGGTGTTTCTTAACAATTGTAGCAAACTATGATTTAGTTTTATGAACTATACTGTAGTGAACATTTTGCTAATATCGTAAAAAATAATTTCTTACATGATAAACAACGTTCGATAGTGTTTCAATTAGTTATAATTAGTTAAAAAGTTCCCAAATGTAAACTGCACTTAAACGTACGTGGCAGAATGAGATTGTAACTATTATAGACGCTCATTAGAGATGACATTTTGAATTATTGTGACGTTTCCTTTTGACCATCCTCTTTACTGGACGAGAAACGCACTGTCAAGAAACAACTTTTACTAAAATATGTGTTTTAATACTAATATTAAAAAATACATACGTGGACCAAAAACACCCTGCATATTCTGTATTTGGAAAAGTAAAAATAAAATAAATATGAATGACATTGTGCTATTTTCTGAGAATTCCATTGATGCAGAAACAAAAATTTTGTTTAATAGGTAAAAAGTTGAAACTAGGTCTTTCATTTAAATACATTTGAATAAAATAGATTTAGCAGTATAATATGCTCCGACATATTTTTTTTTCGTACTAGAATTGTTAAGCAATATACAATTGTGTCAAACTAGTTGTAAACTCTAAAGCTGTGTCGTCCAATCCAATATTGCTATGGACTGATGATAGGGCTGTGTGAAATGAAAAGTTAATATACAATAGATATATACATTATATACATTGTTTATTAATACTCAAATATAACTAAATATAAAAAGATTGTTCAAAAAATAAACTAAATGGTTCTTTACATAGTTTCTTGTATTTTTGTCAAGATTATATACTCATATTTTTTAACCGACATCAAAAAAAGGAGGAGAGATTCTCAATTCGGTTGTATTTTTTATAATAGAAAACAGTATCACGGGTATTTGGAAGGATGAAAATAAATCAATTTAAACACTCATTGATTGCAACGTTTCGTCTTTTATTTAATTAAGACTTTTTCAAGCTCTAAAAAATTTTTTACAAAAATTAACATTCATATAATAAAAATATTAAACATTATGGATTAAATAATTTACTAAAAAGAAACAATGGTGTGACTAACCTCAATATGTTTAAACGATAGTTAAACTATGATATGATATGCAATTTCGCATTACAAAAAACAATTATTAAAAATTGAAAATTGTAGAAAATAATACTCTTTTTAGTGTATTTGCCATATGGCAACATACACTATTGGCGTCGGTCGGATGGCGGGACCTAGGGGTCGGACCAAAATTTCTCGACGTTCATAACCTCCTAAACACTTTGGCACCATTTTTAAAAATGTTTATATATATATATGTATATATATATTTATATATATATATATATATATATGCGTATATATATATATATATATATATATATATATATATATATATATATATATATATATATATATATGCGTATATATATATATATATATATATATATATATGTGTGTGCGGGCAATAACTTTCGAAAGAGTTAATTGATTTTAACGAAATTTGGCCCACGTATTGAAATCCATCACCGCACAAAGCCTATTTAAAATCGGCCCAATCGGATCATTTTAAGGGTGGTTTTTAGGGGTTGAAAAAAGTTTTTGGGCCCAAAAATATCGAAAAAATTCGCAGAATCGTTTCAAAATTGAAATTTACTCTTTTAGTAGCAACTAAAATGGGCTCCCGAAATTTGAAAAAAATCGGCCCGCCAGGACCGGATTTACAAATTTTATGAGAACACTAGTTTGCAGATAGTGAGTTATTTACTGAAAGGTGTATTTAATTTGGTGTAGATGTTCGATGATAGTAATCTTGCAATTAAGAAAAAAACTGTTAATTTAAGGGGTGTATTAAGGGGTAATTTTTTTTTATTTTTACCAAAAAACTTAAGTTCATGTAATAAAACCAGACTGCCTGTATTAGCAAATACACTATATTGTCGGCAGGGTTTGGACACTGCGACCCGGGTTTTTTTTTATTTATATTATTTTCACAGTCAACTAAAAATTATAGTGACAGTTTTTTTTTAGTTGACTGTGAAAATATAAATAAAAAAAAGAGCATTATTTTCTACAATTTTCCATTTTTAATAATTGTTTTTTGTAATGCTAAATTGCATATTATATCATAGTTTAACTATCGTTTAAACATATTGAGGCTAGTCACACCATTGTTTCTTTTTAGTAAATTATTTAATCCATAATGTTTAATATTTTTATTATATGAATGTTAATTTTTGTAAAAAAATTTTTAGAGCTTGAAAAAGTCTTAATTAAATCAAAGACGAAACGTTGCAATCAATGAGTGTTTAAATTGATTTATTTTCATCATTCCAATTACTCGTGATACTGTTTTCTATTATAACATATATATCTGGAATTGAACTTTAAAGATGAATTTATATTTAGTATTTAAATTTCAAGATCGTCGACCCTATTCGGCACATAAATAAAATAATAAAGCTATCAGAATACAAAACAAACAACGTGTGTTCACTATTATTTTGTTAATAAAACATTCATTATTTATAAATAATATTTTGCGCTGCTATCAAATCGTGTTCTCAGTCAAAGTGTGAGTATTAATGAAGAACATTCTAACAAACAAATGAATAACCTTTAAACAGAACAACATAAAAATATTTACTATTTTAAAGTTATTTTTAGAAACAATTGTTCAGTTTATTTGTTTATTTTTTGCCTAAAAAACTCTTCAGTATAGGTAATAAAAAGACAAATATGCGCACCAATTTTAAAATTTTACAAAATAGCATAAAAAAATTAGAAAAAAGCAAGAAAATAAATATAAATGACTTACTTACATGTGTGATATATATATATATTTCATTATTCCTGCTACCAATCGACACTTTCCTTAGTAAATGTGGTAAAAAAATTGTAAGTATACACAGTATAAAAGCTGCTGGAAAACACTAAACAAAAAAAATCATACAAAGGCAGCATTGCAAGTTCTACTTTTTTCATTTGTTGCAAAAAAAAATATAATTTCAATTCACGCATAAGAGCCAGCGTTTATAATAAAATGCTATGCATATTTAAAATATGAGGTAGACGTAACAAACTGATATGGCATATTTCCTTTTTATTTCAATATTTTAAAAGTAATATAATTTAAAGCGGTTAATGTATTGTGAAAAAAACAAGACGTCCTGAGTAATAAGACTGAAAAGTAAAATATTCAAATGAGAAAAACACAACTGAGTCAACTCAATGTCTGAGAAAAATGAACATTTTAAGGAAATATGTTTTCTTTTTCATTATTTAAATTATACTTTTGTTTCATTTTTGACGAGGGCATATTTTGTTCTAACTTCTTCACTTTATTATCGTTATTATTGTTTTTTATATTTTTCAATTGATACAAGCAAGAGAGACCCTAAACAGGCGTTTATTATGAAATATTAAATGTTCTCTATACTTTAAATTTGGATAGCAGTTTAACAGTTTTTAAACGGCCCTGGTGTAAATAGAATACATGTTCTGAAAGTTGATTCACTTATCTAGGTTTCATAAAAAGAAATCCCTGAAAAATACACTAAGCAACGAAATTACAAATTGTGATCCGTCGGTACAACGAAATGAAAAATACGTATTATTATTGTTGTTATTAATGAAATTTTAATCTTAAGTATTGATTTATCTTCATAAACATAACCGAACTAAGACATTACTAGAGTTATATTTAGTTTACAAAATTAATCGCATGCTGGTAATGTATTAAAATGATATTTTACAGATGTATACCTAAATCTATTAAATGTGTAAAATTTTTATAACTGACACTAAAAAATACTTTGTATCTCATTCATTAGAAAAAGATATAACATTTCATCCTTGTCCTAAATATCAGGTTACGTACTCAATCAATAAAATTATGAATTATTGAAACGATAATCAATAATCACTTAATAATAGAGACGCCTGCTTGGAGTTGAATCACACATAAATAACACTGTAAACAGGTAATTGCTTTTGACCTTCCTAGCCTATGCCTTATAGAATTTCAATGCAAATTATATTTTATGACTTTTTAAGGACAGTTTCTGCACTATTTCACGTCAAAAAAATAATAAAAAATCTCAATATTGTTAACGTCCATTATAATTAATAATTAATAAGTATTTGTTTGAAATTTGTTCTAGGAAAAAAAAAATTACATAATTTCATTTCGCTTAAATATTACTATTTGAATTTTATTGAATTAAATATATATGTATTGTTAAATATCTAAATTTTATTGAAGTTATGGTTAACTAGTTAAAGTTTTGCCCGAAGAAGTTAAAAGAAATTAACGAAACGTCGCAAAATTTTTTAATTTAGTTTATCTATATTAAAATTCAATTGTCCAATTTCCCGTGATTAAATAAAAAACTTATAATAAAAAATATTTATCTATACTAATATATTATAAAGGGATAAAAGTTATAGTTTTTTTGACGCGCTGAGAGTAAAATTTTAGCAGAGAATCCACGTTGCGCGCGCATAGCTAACAAAAGCTCGATAGTATGAAGTTGGCCACGCTAACGAAAGTTCGACAGTGTAAAGTTGGCCATAAAAGACTCAGACAATGACAGATGAACGAAATCAATGCACTTTCTGTGTTTTGGAAACTTAGAACGTTTGATTACAAACAGTCATTTAAAGTGTTATCCAGCGGAATTTATAATATCGTATTTTTGGTTATTCAATCGATTAATTATAAAACTATGTAGGGAAAAATTTTTAAAATGTTTTTAAATATTTGAGGTTGCTTTCTTGTATTATTCTTAAGATTTTATTTCAATAAATTGCTTGCATGCATATTAAAAATCAGTTTTTAATCACGTCAAACAAATATAACTTCCAACGCGCGTACAAATATACACACATCCACGTTTTTAATGTTTGTGAAAAATCTGATTGTACTCAGACATCTTGTATACTTTAACCTAGATCGTCACCCTAGCTGAATATATTATTGGTGTTAACTTTAACAGTCACACCTTTGAAGATTCGAAATGGGACATTTTATTGTTTCAGAGGAAAACGACTTCCTGTCCCACTTTCTCACGCCTGGGTAGCAAATGTCGAACGCTTTCCTGTGAAAAACCGGCACAGATTTACGACTTGATAATTATTTGTTTCTGCGTTTCCTTTTTCATTTATGACCCACTTCTTAGTGTAACAAACAAATTGGCCGCATTTATGCACTCAATTTTCAGAAATAACTTTTAAAATTTATTAATGATACCCTTAAAATTTTATGCTTCAGTTATTTGTTTCGATATATAGGTACAAGTAGGGTACATCAGTTAATTAACTATGAAATGGAGCATAATGTTTAATATAGAAATAGAAAACGCTAATAAACGTGAATTTCTAATATAAATTTAAATATATTAAATATAATATAAGTAAAATAATTAATTAAGTACATGCAATGTTTATTTTGATATTCGGTTTCATAATAAATGTACCTCTACAGATGGCATTTAATATATTTATTCATATACGAGACATTCTATTATTATTGTTAAATAATAATTTTGAAATTGAAATTTTAGTATTTGAACTATGAGTAACAAAAAATTTTTGATAATTTATTATCTTATCAGAACATAAATTTTCAATTGAACCCAATTTTTTTACCATAAGCTTTCATTTAAATTCACTTTTCTATAACTATCTAACAGTAAAATCTATTTTTAAAGTTTTTCTACTCTACCAAACGAAACTTTGCGGTTGTTTTGGTAACATTTTGGCTACAATAATATTTTTGCATGAACTCAATAACTACTTTCTATTTTTATGACGCCATTTACACTGTTTACAGTCTTTAAATAAAGATTTTATTATTATTATTTATTCTGTTTAGCGGTTGTAAAATGACCCTTTTTCGCATTAGTGCGTAAAGTAAAATAAAATTGATTCGATTTTACCAATCCAATACTAAAATCTTTGTCAGTTGCCATTTCAATCCATATGAGCGAAAAAGACAGCATAGGAGGCGTTGTTATCGTAAACAGTTCACATATGATTCCAATATAGCCGAACGTGGCCTGTCAAAAATTCAAAATTCAAAATTAAAAACTAAAAAACCAGTGGTGGAAGTCTTGGTGTTGATGGTGGGAGAACGGGTCTATAGTCGTTTTAATAAGCTTTTTTTTCTATATTTAAAAGTAATATAAGTACTTTTTAAGCTCTAAAGCAAGCTTTTATTTATGGATATAATTTACAAAGAACGCAAGCATTTATGATTTAGTTTATGAACGGAAATAGTGTAAACAATACTTTATATTGGTTATAAAAGCTCGTTCAACTCCCGTGAGTCGATGTTCAAAGCTTCTTGTCTTGTCGATAAATATAGGTTTCGTGTTATAAGTCAGTAGATCTAGTGGTCACTGGGTTAATTGTTCTTTTCGACGGAAATAATAAGACTTCAGATTGAATTTTTGTTGTATGATTGGTTTTGGTATCTTACATGCCAAGGACATATTATGTAATCTGATATTCCACAATATATAACAATTTTCTATTTCTTATAACATATCCTAATAAACGTTCGTATGCAGTGGAAGAAGTAAGGGAATATTTGTATTATCTGCACAGTTATGGGAAGTTTTTGTTAACCCATAATTATTCCAACCAAGGGCGGTCTTAACTGGTATTACGCCCCCAGAACCCGATGATATAGTTCAACAAGTTGCGCGTCGTGACAAATCCGGAAAAGTGACTTTTAAAGTGATGATGATGAATTTTCTTTAAAACTTTTGAAAAGAAAATTAATAAATAACATCGTAAGTCAACGACCTACAAGCGGTGCTTAGTGTAAAAATATATTACTCACTGTTTTCATGTAATTTTCACTAGCTGCATATAATAAATCATTCTTTACACTTTCAACAAACAAAGATTATAACAAATTTTGTACGTAAATCAAATTTAGTCTGTCTTTCATAACATTGGTAAGTTGACGTTAGGGATGGGTTTAATGTTAAATTTGGAGATCTTAGACTGTAGAGAGGTTAGACTAAAATGGAACTTAACTTTTTTACTATTGGAAACTAGTGTGTTATGTGAGGTATACTTATTTATGACTTAGTCGATATATCACCATTCTGTCTTTAAAAAAACTATTTTTTTCTTTTATTATCTCAACAATACACAAAACCTTTTTTTATATGTTAAAAATATGAAAATATTAATTGCAAAGATACGACGCGGACGCAAAGATTCCACATTAAATAATTGTAAACATAAATATTAATAGAAATCAGTTTCACGGGTAATTGGAATAAAAATAAATCAATTTAAACACTCATTGATTGCAACGTTTCGTCTTTATTCAATCAAGACTTTTTTGAGCTCTGAAAAAAATTTTTTTTTACAAAAATTAACAATCATATAATATTTATATATATATAATATTTTTATTATATGATTGTTAATTTTTGTAAAAAAAAATTTTTTTCAGAGCTCAAAAAAGTCTTGATTGAATAAAGACGAAACGTTGCAATCAATGAGTGTTTAAATTGATTTATTTTTATTCCAATTACCCGTGAAACTGATTTCTATTAACATATTTTGAAATTGAACTTTAAAGATGAATAAATATTAATGCTTGAAATAGCTGATTTCGTTCGAATTATAATGGTTCGTCTACATGTAGTTACAATGTAGTCTATGATTCTTTAAAAAAGAGCCTGTGTATTTTACACTACACGCTACATAAGTAAAACTAGTATAATTGTACAAAAAAAAAATATAATAGCACCTACCGTCGGGATCGAACCTACACTGTAAAAAATGGGTGTAAAATTACATTGAAAGTTAATGTAAAATTCCCTCAATTTTCTAGGTAACTTTACATTATTATGTATAAAAACTTGGACTTTCTGTGTAAAATTAAACAAATTTGGTGTTTATACATAAAGTAAAGTAAACTTACATAGACTTATGTAGTTTTAATGTAATTTGTTGTGCAATATTCCACTGAAGTTTGCAAAAATTACATAGTACAATGTGTAATTACATAACAAAATGTAAAACTTAAGTGATGTAAAATTACCGGTCATTTATGATATAGTAACCATTTTGACCGGATAATTTAGCGGTTATTTAACCGGCTATCTATAAAACAAAAGGCTGCTTTAGGATTTTCTATCTCAGAAGAACAAAAAAAAAAAACAATAAAGTAGGTATAAATAGAATCTAAAGAATTTTTTTTTTAAATACTGTATTTATATTTGTGTAGATATTGGTTGTAAAATAATAATAAACCGCCGGGGTTATTTAAAATAAATTGCCGTGGTTATTTAACCGGTAATTTATTCTTTTACATCACTAGTACAACTACAAATAAGAAAATTGTAAGTTTAGGAACAATCGCCACTGCGCATGCGCGGACTCTCTGTCAGGGTTGCCAGAAATGTTTACACAAAAGTAGCGAATTTTTTCGGAAAAATCGCAAACTAATAAAAAAAAAACCGCCCAATGTTTAAAACTTTAAATAAATATATCTTTTCCTTTTTTATATCATTTATTTTTAAAAGTTTATTAAAAAATGTTATAAATAACATATGATAGATACTATAATAAATTATATTATTTTTTATATTCAGACTGTATACTCGGCAACCCTGTGTAGTAATATGCGTGCCAGCGTCATTCCTTTGAGTGGACGCATGCGTACCTCTACTAAGCTAGGTAAATCCCAAAGGCCAAAGCATCGCATGTGATGCATCATTGCATGGCACATATTATAACTGTTATAAAATTATCTCTGGTTATACGCCATAAATTGCTGTTTGCACTGATCATCAATTATTTGTTATCAACAGGTAAGTTTCTTTTATTTAATACTTGTTTTAAGGTGTTAGCTGAGGTAATAATTAATAATGTCATTTCAGTGTAAATCCTGTAGTCAAAGTTTTTCCTGTGTGAAGAATATAATTTACATCAATATTTCCACAGAAATTAAAAGGGAAAATTATATGTATGTTTAATCAATGCTATCAAATATTTAAAATGTGTGTTTTTTTTTTAGGTTACATCAAGAATATATTCAGTTTCATCATTTCCATATCCAGTGCACCTGTCGATATTTCGGCCGTGCGGGTTACAATTCCAAAATATGCTGGCAACAATTTGACATTTGGTTAAATTTAACTCCAAAAATTATTGTCGACTTGTAAAAAGGTAAGAAAACATTCTTCCAGTTATTATTATTTGTTATATTTTGTAACAGAAGTATCATTTTTGTTTTGTTTTTTTTTTTTTTTTAGGTTACATCAAGAATATATTCAGTTTCATCATTTCCATATCCAGTGCACCTGTCGATATTTCGGCCGTGCCAATGGTTATTGCGGGTTACAATTCCAAAATATGCTGGCAACAATTTGACATTTGGTTAAATTTAACTCCAAAAATTATTGTCGACTTGTAAAAAGGTAAGAAAACATTCTTCCAGTTATTATTTGTTATATTTTGTAACAGAAGTATCATTTTTGTTTTGTTTTTTTTTTTTTTTAGGTTACATCAAGAATATATTCAGTTTCATCATTTCCATATCCAGTGCACCTGTCGATATTTCGGCCGTGCCAATGGTTATTGCGGGTTACAATTCCAAAATATGCTGGCAACAATTTGACATTTGGTTAAATTTAACTCCAAAAATTATTGTCGACTTGTAAAAAGGTAAGAAAACATTCTTCCAGTTATTATTATTTGTTATATTTTGTAACAGAAGTATCAATTTTGTTTTGTTTTTTTTTTTTTTAGGTTACATCAAGAATATATTCAGTTTCATCATTTCCATATCCAGTGCACCTGTCGATATTTCGGCCGTGCCAATGGTTATTGCGGGTTACAATTCCAAAATATGCTGGCAACAATTTGACATTTGGTTAAATTTAACTCCAAAAATTATTGTCGACTTGAAAAAAGGTAAAAGAACATTCTTCCAGTTATTATTATTTATTATATTTTGCAACAGAAGTAACATTTTTGTTTTTTTAATAAATAAATACATTGTTTAAGCAGTACCGTCTTTTTTATTTTCCTTTCCCATTCAAAAATCTTGTGTGTAATTTTACATTTAAATATGTATTATTTTACACAAATATTACATAAACGTATGTAAAATTGTAGGGTATGGGTTAGGGAATTTTACACATTTTTTGGGAAATTACATTTTTTTTATTTAAAATATTACATATTTGTATGTAATGTGGATTACACAACTATATGTAAATTTACAGGAAAACATGTAGCATTCCATATGGTGTGTAAAATTACCAGAATAATCTAGGGCATTATTTGGACCCTAGATTATCTGTGTAATCGGCCTTCTCAGTTTTTACAGTGTACGACGTTTAGGTTTCGAGGCAACCGTTCTACGTCGCCGCCACTTTAGATTAATATTTTAGCCGGTTTTATAGTATATACTATATAGTATATACTATATAGTATGCATACATTACCACACGTTTATTAAGGCCACTGTAGACCATCGCCATTGTGTACAGGGAGTAATGGTCTGTAGTGGCGGACAATTGCGAATCGTGGTGCGTAATTCATTTGTTGTCGGTTTTTTTGACACACTTCAAAGGAATCGTGGCGTGGCGTGGCCTGTGGTGCTCACACAGTTGTGCATTGTTTGGAAAGGTACCTACTTTTTTTGTTGCGTGCTATACTATTTAAATTTTTAATCGCCCAAAATGTCAGTATCCTGGAGCAATGAAGAGACTTTTAGGTTTATAATACTATAATACTTGTAAACAGTATATAAATAAATAGCCGCGGCCGTAATTACTTCCACGTCCATCGCAAGTGCTTCGCCAGGCAGAAATGAGCCATGAGCCATTGTGTGAACACCAAGTGATAGTGGCCTACAGTTGCACATTGCAAAGCATGGCCCCTAACAGACCACTGTGTACTAGGGCCTTTACACTTTCAGTCTCATGAATCAATGTTACCCTACCGTGCCAAAAAAAGTTTTACTTCAAAAAGTACTTTTGGAGAACCTCAACAGCAAATCATATGGCAATATTTTCATACAATGAAACCTTTCTGACGTAATTACAATATCTATTCTATGTGTGTCGACAAAAAAAAAAAATATGAAAAAAAAATCAGTATTTGGATACATTTTAAAAGTAGGTAATTACGATTTTTCAAATAACTACTCGATTTGAGCAAATAATTTTTTCTTATACAAAATCTTATTTTTCTTATACAAAATCTTATTTATTTTGTTACTTTTTTCTATTTTTAAAGAAAGATTCTATCGCCAATTAAATTGTTGACAGTATGATAACAATCTTTAAACTTTACTATTTGAAACTCTTTAAGTTTGTCAACAATAATAAAGCTGTAAGATAGACATCAAACGTTTGAGAGTGTAATAAAATCATAAAGTCTATATCCTTTTACAATAAAGAGGGTTCATTGAACTCTTCTCATTTAGAACTAGGTATCTAGGAAGTTCCATGTGTCCTCGCTTTCTCTATTACAACAACTTATAGCTGCTTTCATCTAACTATACCTTGGTTTAATCTTGTTTTTGCTTACGAATAAGGACTTGGCTGTAATCTGTCGACGTCCGCATCGTCAGGCAAAAAAAGAGTATCTCAAAATTAAGTCAAAATAAATAAGTTCGTGAAGCTGTAACGAATCCAGGAACTCTACTATGTGAAAAAATATAGGAATTTTTTATTTTTCAATAGTAAATAAATTCGACTCCGTTGTAAATTCTAACTTTGACCATAAAGCGACTGATCCCTCAGATCGTAAAATAGCTCGTGGAAAATTTCGAACTGCGGCTCAAAATTAATTTTATTACTGTTTTTATTAACTGTGATTAAGCATTAAGTTTCACAAAATTTGGTTTACTACTTAAAAATTTCAAAAATATTTTTTTGTCCTAAAATTTAATCTAAAACGTGATATTCGTCAATATTTCTGTACAGCACTTCACGAAATTGCGATCTACGGGAAGTCAAATTGACATTTTGAAATTTTTTCTTTACACACTTATATTAAAAATACTGGTGAATTTGGTTTGCTCAATAATTTTTTTCAAATTTAATTTTTTTTTTATACAAAAATATGTACTACTTATGCTAATTTTTTCGTTGTCTGATTTTAAATCGTATTTTTATATCAAATAAACTGTGAGAACTCAAATAAAAGTCATATAAGAAAAATGGTACATATTTCTAGTTTATTTTAAAGCATTAACATTAAATATTGAAAAAACCCGGGCCGCAGTGCCAAAACCCTGCCGACAATATAGTGTATTTGCTTTATAGTGTGGCTTTATTACGCGAACTTAAGTTGGTTTTTGGGCAAAATAAAAAATTTGACTACTTAATACACCCCTTAAAATAACTTTTTTTTTTCTTAATTGCGATATTTTTATCAATCGAACCTCTATACCAAATTATATACACCTTTCAGTAAATAATTCACTATCTGCAAACTAGTGTTTTCATAAAATTTGTAAGTCCGGTCCTGTCGGGCCGATTTTATTAAAATTTTAGGGGAACTTTTTAATTACTACTAAAGGGTTAAATGTCAATTTTTAAACGATTCTGAGAATTTTTTCGGTATTTTGGGGCCCAAAAACGTTTTTCAACCCCTAAAAACTACCCTTAAAATGGCCCGATTACGCCCATTTTAAATAGGCTTCTTGCAGTGATGGATTTCAACACGTGGGCCAAATTTCGTTAAAATCAATTTACTCTTTCGAAAGGTATTGCCCGCACACATATATATATATATATATATATATACGCATATATATACGCATATATATATATATATATATAAATATATATATACATATATATATAAACATTTTTAAAAATGGTGCCAAAGTGTTTAGGAGGTTATGAAGCGTCGAGAAATTTTGGTCCGACCCCTAGGTACCGCCATCCGACCGACGCCAATAGTGTATGTTGCCATATGGCAAAAACACTAATAAAAATTTTCATAGAAATTAAAGATTTCTGAAACGTGAGTGCAGTTTATGTGCAGCTTTATGGGTGAAAAAGGAGGCATATTGAACAGCTGGTAAACAGTCATCATAAGTGTAACTTTTAAAATTTAAGTAGAACTTCAATTTATAGACCTACTGTTAATAAAAACTTTGAGACGTGGAGAGACACTGCTTTTCCCGCGAGTCATATCTTTGACTAGCATCAGTATTCACTCCATTTTTTCTCATATACGGGAATACACTTTAGTCCAGTGTTCATTATAATAAATATCCGAAATGCTTTAATTGAATTTATTCATTTATCCATTGGTGCAGTTCAGGATTGCCAACTATTTGTTAAAAAAATAATATTTAAATGCTGAAAGATAATATAAAAAATTCTTAGTAAAAAACGACACAACACTATCAAAGTTACGTAGTAATGATTCCAATCATGTAACTGAAATGAAATTCATTTATAACGGCAGTGGTTCGGGAGGTCATTGAACTCAGTGGCTCGTCTGTGTATTTAGACTTCAGTGTTGGGAGTAAGGGAAAGTTTAGCAAACTTTTTACTATCCCTCCGAAGTACTCTACTCCTTGTCATAATTCATTTTCGTTCATTTTATCACGTTCATACTCGACTTACTAGGTCTACACTTATAAAATATTATAAAGACGTTTTATAGCTGAATACTAACCTAACTTTTTTATATGTTTTAAACATCGTTTACCCTAAAAAATGAATCCTTAATAAAAGGCTTTTTAGATCTTTTTCTGATATGTAACTCACTTGCAAAATAATTTTTCCTGGCGTATTTCCGCGTCGATAGAGTACCATATTATCTCAATAATACAAAACTAGAATATGCCTACTAATATTATAAATCCGTTTATTGCATACAGATTTTGTAATAATGAATTCTACCAACTGTAAATATAAGATTTAAAAAGTGTAGATGGTCGAGAATTGGTGCTTTTACGATCTGTACGGAAAATAATTTCCTATACACGTTCTCACACCATATATACCCGTTCTCCCACCATATAATGTATATATATTATTTTAAATTGACAAACATTCAAACACGTTTTATAATTCTTATATAAAATGTGTATATAGAATTAACAATTATCCGTTTGAAATATGTTGAAACTGAAAAGTAATTTACGCACGTGTTATTTTCAGAACGTATGACAATGCAGTACACTGCTGCGCGGGAGATTCTGAGTATCATTAAAAATTAACGCAGTTTTTCGATAGACCTATACTGTGCGAAACCATTTGATTGCTTCTTACCTTACAGATGTCTCACAGATCAATCGAATTCACGGTGTATTTCAATTATACTGTTATACAGTGCATCCAATAAAAACCCGAATAAAAACCAACCTGCTCTCTTTTTCGGTTAAATATTAAAAATATTTTCAAATAAAATAAAATGGAGAAAAAGCGACTGTGCTGTCACAGCCACGTATTTTTTATTTTATTCGAAAATGTTTTTTTAATGATCATATTGTCACGGGTATTAGGACAAATCAATGTTAAAACAATTATAAAATTATTTATGTACGACGTTTTGCCTTTTTATTAAGACTTTATCAAGCAACTCAACAATTGACTAACAACATAATAATTTTATGGTACATGAAAATTGAAATTAATGATTAACTAATAATAAAAAATATTTCTTATTAAATATTGAAAATGCATTTACAATATTTAAAAAAATATTTTTTATGTAAATTTTGGCACAGAGGATTCCAAGATCTATAAAAAGTAATAAAACAATTGGGGCGGTGCCATTTAATAAAACTATTCATGACGTCATAACTTTTTCAAGATTATAAAAAAAATCAATTGAGTAACACTAGAAGGTAACTTTTAACAATAAGTGTTTGACGTGTTCATGATTTTTCCACACAACTCTTAGTTTGGTTTTTATTGGGGTGATTCCAGACTTTTTGGACGCACTGCATAGTGAAAAAGCATATTTATATCTGAGTGACTAATCACATTTTATCGCACGTGAAGCAAATAAAACGAGAAATATAATTATTATAAATGTATGCAAATTAATCTTATAATCATTAATTGTGTGTGTAAATCAGTGATGGCTGCAGAATTAATATACAGGGTGTCCGAGAATTATCTTTACAACTTTGAAATTTAATAACTTTTGAAATAAAAAGGATATTCACATTCTGTTTTCTGCAGTTATTAGTGCAACTTATAAAGTTTTGTTCTGTTTAGGTGAGCACCTCCATATGTGCACCACGTGTGGCCCGAAGCACATCCAGTCGGTAATCGATTTCTTGCCAGGTACGCTGTAACATAACGTCTGTGATAGTGGCAAAAGCCTCTGTAATGCGGGTTTTTATGTCAGCAATGTCAGTAACCTTTCTCCGATAAACAATATCCTTGAAATAACCCCAGAGAAAAAAACTTTATGAGTTGCATTAATAACTGCAGAACACAGAATGTGAATATCTTTTTTATTTCAAAGGTTATTAAATTTCAAAGTTGTAAAGATAATTCTCAGACACCCTGTAGATTACAGAGGATGGATGAATTACCATTGAACACTCATTAATTAATTAATTCTAGTATGCGCAGTCTTTTAATGCAAAAATGTATCGGAAGAAAACAACTCCCTACTTATTTTTGTCTGACGCCATTGATTTACATATTTTATTGTTAGTTGAATGAGAGACAGTCACGAGTCCAGGCATGTGTTGGACTTTTGTTTCTAATAATATGATATGTTTTGTATGGGCGTACTACGTAGGTATTTGTTTTATTTTGTATGTACGTAAAGATATCGCTTCCAAACCACTCACATGTGGTCAATATCTTTTATATTTAAAGTTTACTCCTTACAGGATAAATTTTATTAATCAAAGAGGACTATATCAGACTTTATAGACTAAAGTTGCTTGGTAGCACTGAATGAATAGTTCAGGGAAATCTTACGCATGATTCATTCTAAACAACGGGCTCAATATCGTCGGAAACGTGACAAAACGGGAATTTTATCAACATGATGCCTTAGGTGGTAATATAAGACTCTTTATAGCAGCATCGTGGCGATTAATGTAGGTCTAAAATTACATGCGGGTTATTTTGAGTCAATCAATATTGAGCTTAACGATGTCTGTAGGAAACTTTCACGCCGATAAATAAAAAAAAATGAGAAAAATGCATAAAGAAACGACATTTTTATGTTGACTTTTTATAATCCGTTGTATTCATTAAAGATATCACATGCTAATTACTGATCATGCATGTGCTCTACAACGAGAACTGCTATTAGCTATAAATCACGTGTTTCAAAAGCTTTTCAGCCTTCAGGGATGTCGTTATGTATTTCGTTTTAGTATAGTAAAATGACTGTACCATTCGGAAAGTATTTTAAGTTGATCATTTCAATAATGTATAGTTTAAGTTCTACTTCTTTGGTGTGATTGAAAACAAATGTTTAATATACATGCAAATAATTTATTGAAATAAAATCTACAAAACATTTACCTCACTAACACTTTCAAAATTTGATTTTGGTTTTTACTTTTATATTCAATCCAATGAGTAAATAGGATGTTATAAATTCCGCTGGATGACACTTAAAACTATTATTGGTTGTAATGAAAGGTTATAATCGTCTACTATATTATACTATACAGATTGTATCAAATGAAAGCTGTCCATAGGACGCTCTGTGTAAGACAGAGAACAATATACAAACGATAAGTAAGAGTGAGATAAATGATCGCTAATAGTTACCGTGGTTACTGTAAATAAATAATACTTGTAAATCTTTTTACCAGTTTACAAACTAAAACAACTAAGCCGTAATATTAATTCCTATTATTATTATATCTGGTACAATAGTTTGAACAATAATTTTAATAATTAATTTATTAAGTGTTCGAAAAGACCTCCACGTTCTGCCAAACAATAACCTAATCGATTATAAATACTTTTCCTCACATTAGATAGATAGATAGATATCTAATATCTCATGGTCAACGGACTGACATGCATTAGAAATTTGTATTTTTAGTTCGTTTAAATTATTAGCTCTATTTTCTTGAAAGCCATATATTTTCGATTTTACAAATCCCCATAAAAAAAATCTAATGGAGTCAAATCCGGAGACCTGGCGGGCTAAAGAATGGTTCCACGACCACTTATCAAATGATTACGAAATGTATCATTTAGATATTCTTGCACCAATAGGGAGTTATGAGCTGGACAACCATCCTGTTGAAACCAAACTTCGTTAAAATCTATCCCTGGTAATTGACGAACTTCAGGAATAATTTGATTCCGAAGCAAGTCGACATACTTTTGCCCATTCAGGTTTCCATTAATAAACAATGGACCAATAATGTTATCACCCAGTATTCCAGTCCATACATTCACTTTCTGCGGATACTGTGTACGTGCGCTGTAAGTTCGGCATGGACTTTTGCGAGACTAACAACGTACTACAGATAGGTTATGCCGACCTTGCAATAGGAAAGAAGATTCGTCCGTAAAAAGAATATTTTTTATAAAGTTTTCATCATTGTTTGCTTTTTCCATTGCAAATTCACAAAACTGCATCCGCCTAAATAGGTCATCCAGAACAAGTTCATTACTTTTTTTAACTTTGATTGAATTGTAGCCATTTTTCTTTAATATTCTCCAGACAGTCTGTTTATCACAATCAAATTCATCGGCAATTGCTCTACAAGATTGTGACGAGTTTCTGTCGACACTTGCACAAATCATTACTTCCTGCATTTCTCTATTACCGTCAATTTGCACACGAAGCTGTTTTTTATGATTTTTTGGAGATACGAAACCATCTGATTCGAATTCTCGTATGAGATTGCGAATTGTTGTGGTAGAAGGAGTCGGTCTGTTTTCAAAGGCAGCTACAAATAAATTTATTACGTCAGCAGTTGGATTACCACCATAAAACCATTTAATTATTTGGATTTTTTCGTGAACAGTATAAATAGCCATTTTATCAATAATTTCGGTAGTGACTACAGACTGTAATTAATTGATAAAATGGCTATTTTTACTTAGAAAACAAAGACGTTTATTTAAATTTATTTTACAGTAATTACTACCTATTAGCGATCATTTATCTCACTCTTACTTATCGTTTGTATATAGTGCTCTGTCTTACACAAAGAGTGCCCTATGGACAGCTTTCATTTGATACAATCTGTATAGTTTTAACATGACAAAAAGTACATTGATTTCGTCCATCTGTCATTTCAGTCTGAGCCTCTTATGGACATCTTCACACTGTCGATTTTTTATTAGCGCGGCCAACTTCATACTATCGACTTTTTGTTAACTATTCCCTTTTAAAATTTTACTTTCAACGCGCCAAAAGAAGTAATATTTCACACACAGCCTGGCTTCCAAAAATTTAAATATTAAAACTTATTGAATATTGAAATTCACTTGAATAACGCAAATACGAGTATATAACAAATAAAATAGTCGATAAATAATTTAATAATTTGGTAACAGAAATGATTTATAAATTTACAATTTTGTCTTTTATGATTATCCTGATCAAATAAAAGTACGTATATGACATAATAATAATATGATTGTATAAATAAAAAACAAAAAAATAATAATAATAATATGAAATGATTTAGTAATTAATTTATCAATATATTATTTATTAATATATTGTTGGTAGATCTGAAGTTACATTTCGGTCGTATTTGTCGCAACACAAGCCCTTTTTTATTATAGTGATAATGAAGAGATTGTAGATTTAACATAATTATAACGCATCCCTTAACATATTAAACAAAGAGGTACAATGAAACAATGCTGACTATTGAATTTGTTGACTCGATTCGTACTCGATGTATTCACGTGTACAATAAATTGCCATGCTGTATTTATCAGCCGTACATCTAATACTATTACTAATAACTAGTACAGTAAACTTCCTTTTGTGGCGACAACTGATAAAAAAGTAATTATTGTTTGTTAACGATAATTCATTATTCTACAATTCAATATAAGATAATAATTTACTTTACTACATTTACGGTGTAGACCAAGGTCGATAATTTTTGAGACCAAAAAAAATTATAGTAGGATGAAACCCATTGGAAAAGGTAGAGAATATGACAAAAATGAAACGAAAAATAAATTACGGTCGATCTGAGGTCGGGAAGGAGTTTTTATGGGTAAAAAACGGTTTATCTCGATTTCCGGCAAAACTACAAGTTCTATGAAAAAAAGTTAAATAGCAAAGTTGTAGGTAATAAAAATATCTACAACTTTTGTTTTTACACTTTTTTCACATAACCTCAAAATTTATGTGAAAAATTCAAATAACCAAGTTTTTGGTTTTTTATTTTTATCTTTTGCAAAAAAAATTATTTTTTCACGAAATTTGGTGAAAACTTACCTTTTTATGTCCTAAATACACAGTAATTTTTTTGATTTAAAATATTCATTTTTTCACCTTATTTTGACTTAATATCGAAAAAAAATATACATTACTACGGTAAGTGTTCTCAGCAAATGCAAATAAGTTATCTTAAAATAACAAAAACCCGGGTCGCAGTGCCAAAACCCTGCCGACAATATAGTGTATTTGCTTATACAGGCAGTGTGGCTTTATTATGCGATCTTAAGTTGGTTTTTGGGCAAAATAAAAAATTTGACTCCTTAATACACCCCTTAAAATAACATTTTTTTTCTTAATTTCAATATTATTATCAATCGAACCTTTATACCAAATTATATACAACTTTCAGTAAATAATTCACTAACTGCAAACTAGTGTTTTCATTAAATTTGTAAGTCCGGTCCTGTCGGGCCGATTTTATTAAAAGTTTAGGAACATTTTTTAATTATTACCAGAGGGTTAAATTTCAATTTTGAAACGATTCGGAGAATTTTTTCGGTATTTTGGGGCCCAAAAACATTTTTCAACCCCTAAAAACTACCCTTATATATATATATATATATATATATATATATATATATATATATAAATATTATATATATATATGTATATATATACATACATATATAAACATTTTCAAAAATGGTGCCAAAGTGTTTAGGAGGTTATGAAACGTCGAGAAATTTTGGTCCAACCCCTAGGTCCCGCCATCTGACCGACGCCAATAGTGTATGTTGCCATATGGCAAATACACTAATAAATAGGCATCTACGCATATAATTATATAGATTATATGCGTATATTTCTCGACGTTTCATAACCTCCTAAACACTTTGGCACCATTTTTAAAAATGTTTATATATATATGTATATATATATTTATATATATATATATACGTATATATAATTATATATACGTATATATATATGTGTGCGGGCAATAACTTTCGAAAGAGTTAATTGATTTCAACTAAATTTGGCCCACGTGTTGAAATCCATCGCCGCAAGAAGCCTATTTAAAATGGGCCTAATCGGGCCATTTTAAGGGTAGTTTTTAGGGGTTGAAAAATGTTTTTGGGCCCTAAAATACCGAAAAATTTCTCCGAATCGTTTCAAAATTGAAATTTAACCCTCTGGCAGTAATTAAAATGTGTCCCTAAAATTTTAATAAAATCGACCTTACAGGACCGGATTTAAAAATTTTATGAAAACACTAGTTTGCAGATAGTGAATTATTTACTGAAAGGTGTATATAACTTGGTATAGAAGCTCGATTGATAATAATATTGCAATTAAGAAAAAAAATGTTATTTTAAGGGGTGTATTAAGGAGTCAAATTTTTTATTTTGCCCAAAAACCAAGTTAAGTTCGCATAATAAAGCCACACTGCCTGTGTTAGCAAATACACTATATTGTCGGCAGGGTTTTGGCACTGCGACCCGGGTTTTTTGTTATTTTTAGATAACTTATTTGCATTTTCTGAGAACATTTACCCTAGTAATGTATATTATAATTCATACCATCAGAAAGTAGAGATTTCAAGGAACAAAACGCTCACCGATTTTTTTAAAAAAGCGGATATTTTGACGTTAGAATTTTCGATTGAAAATTAGGGTGCTTTTTCGATATTAAATCAAAATAAGGTGAAAAAATGAATATTTTAAATCAAAAAAATTACTGTGTGTTTGGGACATAAAAAGGTAAGTTTTCACCAAATTTCGTGAAAAAATAAATTTTTTAGTAAAAGATAAAAATAAAAAACCAAAAACTTGGTTATTTGAATTTTTCACATAAATTTTGAGGTTATGTGAAAAAAGTGTAAAAACAAAAGTTGTAGATATTTTTATTGCCTACAACTTTGCTATTTAACTTTTTTTCATAGGACTTGTAGTTTTGCCGGGAATCGAGATAAACCGTTTTTTACCCTTAAAAACTCACCCTCTTCCCTTCCCGACCACAGATCGACCGTAATTTATTTTTCCTTTCATTTTTGTTATATTCTCTACATTTTCCAATATGTTTCATCCTACTATAATTTTTTTTCACTTTTTACCATTTTCAAAGCTATCGACCCTGGTCTAGTGTTACAACTGACAATGCAGAATTAAATATGACACCCGATAGTGGTTGCTGCATCCGTTAAATAGTAACGGGGGATGACGTCACCCGGCGGATCTCGTCAAATGATTGTGAGGCAACGACTATTATTTTACATTTTGTTGGCACTATTTATTTATTTCTTTTTGATTTCTTTGACATTTCTTAAATAGGGTCATTAAAGTCTATAAACAACAGTCGTTGCTTCACAATCGTTTGACAGGACCACCGGATGACGTCATACCCCACTACTATTCAACGTAACGAAACAGCCTTTGCTCTACTAGCTTGGCTGCACCGACCTTACACAATGCTGAGATTGTTTCTTGTACAACGTTGCCGCTACACAATACGGAAAGGTCGGAATTTGAAGCATCACAGATTACAAATTATTCAGGATTACGGGATGGCTATGAAATGTCAATTTTATTATTAAAAAAATGAAAACTTAATTTTAGTTCACTTTTAATACAATAGTATAAGTTAATGTCTTTTTAATATTAAGTTAAGTAATTTTTTCTTCGTTTTTTTATGATGTCAGTTCATATAATTTGGTTCTTCATTATTTCAGCATCATTACAACGGTCAGAAAATTTTATAAACTTCGACAAAATATGATTTTTTTTTCGAAACTCGTGCCTGATTATCAAACGTGTTAGACCGTAGGAAGTTTACTGTATTATGTATCAAAAATATGGAGAACCGTACACGACTTTCATGTTCCAAATTGAGATATGCCTTTTGAGTTTAGTACAGGTAGTTTAAGCACGTGCTTCATGGAGATCATATTTAACACCTCGAATACTTTTAATATTATTTAATTTTTCTTAATCTTCATTTTCAATACAAATGCTCAGTTTTGATGATTGCTTTTGTATTTTTGTTTTATGTCTTTCGCGATAGAAATCCGAACATATATTTTTATTTTCTGATCTAAAATCATAAGATTGACCAGATTTTCGTAATAAATACGTTTCAGACGGTTTTGATGATATTTTCTGATCTGTAAAATCCGAATTCACAATTGTTCTTTCGTTATTTTGATTTAATTTGGAAACTGTGTGTGTTTTTAAAGTCTTTTTTGTAGAAGACTCGTAAGTACTTGTTTTAAATGAATTATTTAAACTTTTATTCGAGAATAATGGGAATAAACTGAATATATTTAATTTTTTCCTTTTACATTTTAAATCGCTGTTTGTTGTTTTAAATACTCTCAGCCTGATTCCTTTGGATTCCGATTTTGGAGTAGGTAAAATTTCTTTCATTTTTAATGGCATTTGAGGTATCTGTGACTCTTGCTTTATTAATTCTGCATGTTTATCAGCATTCTTTAATGTTAAAAAATGATATTGAGATTGAGTAATTAAAGAAATCGATGGACATGTTCTCACTAAAATTTGAGACTCACTTTTCAAATTTTCTTCATGTTTGTTCAGCAGTTTATAATTTTTAGCTTCTTCAAGACTAGCTAATTCTTTTTTCAACGAATCATTTTTCTGCATTCTTTTTTTCAATTGTAAACTTAGAAATGTCATGCTTGCCGAAAAAAAATGTTCTGCATTTTGTGGCTCATAAAGTTCATTTTCGATTTTTGAAATTTGATCTAAATAGCAGTAAGTCATCTTTTTTTGTGAAATTTAAAACAGTTACTTTTTAATTTTCTATCAGTGCATATTTCTTGTTTTTAGAATTTAAACAGTTATCACAACTAATAATACTGTGAAATAATTTGAACAAATTTTATGTGCAGTTGCCTTAGAAATGTCTTTTAAAATCTTTGCAAATTATTTTTGAAATTTGACAATTATACAAAATTAAAATATTTTATCTTGACTTCCACTAAAGTATTTTTGATTATACCTACTTTATGGTAAGTGGACGCATATCTTTAATTTTTGAAATAAGTTCCTATAAAAATTAAATAGCCCATGAATTATAAATTATTTTGGTACAAATAATTTTAGATACATTTTTCTTCTGTGCCAAATTTCATAAACTATTAAACAATTATAAATTGATAAAAAATATATTAGAGAGCATTAAATCATTCAGGTGAAATTATAAATTTATGAAAACAAAATAATATCAAACGAAATGGACATTGAAAACAAATTATTTATAACATTAAACGAAAACAAAACACCATAATCCGTTCGGTCCAAACATTCAACACTCCTTAATATTAAGCAGAGAAAAAGCAAAGAGGATAAAAGATTTAAAAATCAGAAGATATTTTAACATTAAAAAAATGACAGATGTAAATATGAACGAAATCGGTGCAGGCTGTCATTCAAATGAAACATTATCGAAAAAACAAATTTCACTGTCGGGTGTTCGAAGCCGGAAATGTTTATGTTATCCGGCCGACCGAAGTGCAGTCGAATTTCCCGCCGTATGGAACGAATTGCGCCAAAATAAACAATTGTTCGATGGATCGGTTACATGTGACGATGGTATCACGTTTCGGCTGCATCGCGTGATCCTATCAGCTGTCAGTTCACAGTTTAAAAATTTATTCACAAATTCATTAAACAGGCAGTTACCCGAAAGGACAGATATTATAATTAATACTTCCAGTCATTTGTTTTCGCAAATTCTCGATTACGCCTATACTGGACAGTGTACAATTTCTGAACAAAATCTATCAGGGTTATTATCAGTGGCAGATACGTACGAAGTTTTGGGTGTTTTGCAGCTATGCTGTCATTACTTATTGAGGCGATTGAAGCCGGAAAATTGTTTAAATATTCTAAAATTTGGATCGCAATACTTTTGTAAAGATATGGAAAACACAGGCAAAATATATGTGCTTAATAAGTTCAAAGATATTATGGAAGTAGATAGTAATGGAATTTTGACACTAAGCTCTGATGAATTGGCTACCTTGCTGAAAGACGATGAGTTGAATGTCCGTAATGAAGAGATCGTTTTCGAAGCAGTCAAAAAATGGATTGACTATGATGTCCAAGCAAGAAGACACGATTTGTTTAAGTTGCTGTCTTGTGTTAGATTTGGGTTGATGAGTTTTTCTTATTTTTCACACAATGTGTTGATCTGGAAACCGTTCAATGACGAAGAGAGTTGCAGGGATTTGAAGCATAGTGTTATGGAATTTTTTACCGATTTGGATGGACGGAGTGGAAATGTAACGGATCTGATGCATCCATTGGCGAGACCACGAATTCCCCACGAAGTTCTGTTCGCTGTTGGTGGATGGACTGCTGGTAGTCCGACAAATTTTGTTGAAACTTATGACGCCAGGTATAGTAGTTTTCAGCTGATCAATTGGCAACGAGAAATGTGGAATAGTGAATTAGTGAAGTAACTCGATTTAAAAGCCTCAGCGTTTGCTTTTATAGAAAAAGATCGGAAGGTTACTTTAAGCAGTTATTTTTATATTATATTGTGAAATATTATTGGCCTAGGGGCTCTCTACAGGACTTGTGACGCTGCTCAAAAACAGTTCTTAACATCTCGTTTAAAAACAAAATGCTTTTAGCACAATAATTAAAACACATAATCAAATCACATATATTGTTTAAGGTTTGCTGAGAACCAGCTGTTTAATGGTTTCTTTTCAACCGCACAGTTCTTATGAGCAGTTAAAAGTATGTGTGCATGTAAAATGCATTTATTCATGTTGGAAAACTCAATTTTCTACGAAAAATCTTATTCAATCCTTGATTTTTAATGCATCAAAATAAACTAGAGATATGTATCATTCTTCCCATATGATTTTTACAGTTTATTTGATGTGAATAAACGATTTAAAATCAAATAAAAACGAGAAAATTTTTACACAATTTTTCATACACAAAATTTAATTTGGAAAAATTATTGCGCAATCTAAATTTGTTAGTTTTTTTAGCATAAGTTTATAAAGAAAACACTTCAAAATATTAACTTTTTTTCCCGTAATTCGAAATCTCGTGCCGTGATTTAAAGAAATATTGACGAGTATCACGTTTCTTTATCTAATTTTTAGGGCGAAAATATGTGTTCCTTGAAATTTTTTAACAGCAAGCCAAATTTTATGAAGTTTAATGCTTAATCACAGATGATAAAAACAGTAATAAAATTAATAATATTGACTCTACCAACAGTAATAGAATATTAAACAAAATGAAATTACTTGCAATTACTGTTCAAATTAATTTTTTATTTATAAGACGTTTCGACCAACCATTTTGGTCCTTTTCAATTTTTTAAATATAAAATAAATTACAATTGTATAAATAATTGTAATTTATTTTATATTTAAAAAATTGAAAAGGACAAAAATGGTGGGAAATAAAAAATTAATTTGAACAGTAATTGCAAGTAATTTCATTTTGTTTAGTAATAAAATTAACTTTGCGATCATAGTTCGAAATTTCCCGAGAGTATATTTTACGACCTGAGGGATCAATCACCTTAAATAAAACTCTATGATTTATATATTGATTTTAATGTTAACACTTGATTGATGAATCTATTGCGTTTTAATTAAAATATATCTAATAATTTAATACCCATGTTCTATACCGAAGAAACTCATACAAAAACTTTGTTTTTGTTATTATATTTCAATTTCTATCAACAGAGCAGACAGGTGGCTTCTATCGCGTAACACTGATGGTATAGCACGTGCCTACCATGGCCTGGTAACTCTTGATGGCCTTATTTATATGATCGGTGGTTTTGATGGTACGGAACATTTCAACACAGTCCGATGTTTTGATCCAACCAAACGTCTTTGGATCGAAAGGGCCTGCATGTATAATGCGAGATGTTATGTTAGCATCACTACATTAGGTTTGTTTTTAACCTTGTTTTCAACAATAAACCATTTAAATTCTGACGTAACGACAAGTTTTATCAAGAAATATAGGCAACTTTATCACTAACATTTTTGCTTGAAACATTTTGATAGCGTGACCAGTTTCTGAGATAACTACAAAAAATATAACTCTTCCAAGATGGTGAACGACGCAGGCTATGAACATTAGGGGGATTCAAAATACTTACCCGATGCTCCCTAAAAATGTTCAATTTGTTTCGAATTTATTTCGTGTGGACGTCTAAATGCCTTTGAATAATTTATACTAGTTTGTAATTATGACATACTTTATAGATGGGAAAATATATGCAATGGGGGGATACAACGGAAGAATAAGAATGAATTCTGTTGAAAGATATGATCCGAATAGAAATCAATGGGAACTAGTTGCACCAATGGAAAGACAAAGATCTGATGCAAGTGCTGCCACATTTCAAAGAAAGGTATCCATATTACTATATATGAGTGAAATCAATGAAACAAAAATAAAATATAGTCTACTTATTTAAAAGACGACAGGATATGATTTATCATTCTGATTTTATTTTAGTCAATAGCACAGACTTGAATAAAAGCCAACTCTTACATGGCGGTACGATGCGACGCAATAGTTTTTTCTTCATGCTAGGTCGAAAGTACGTACTTTCGACTTCGATTTTAAGACAGAAAGCCTAACATTTACGAACTGCTGTAATTACTCGCATGCCATCTGGAACAGCAGGCCGAAATAGTTTTCTCTTGCACACTGATACGAAAGTACGTTCTTTCGACCGGGTTAAAAGAAAAATAGTATATATACACACGGACAAAAAATTGAAATTCCTGCACTGCGCGACACATGATGCCCTTAACTTCGCTTCGGACATCGTATGTCGCGCAGTGCTGGAATTTCAACTTTCTGACCTTGCGGAGTAATATACTATTAATTACCCAATTCTCAAATAGGAAAGTGTAAGGCAGAGGCATATAACGCTTTCCGAAGCATTGATTTTAGTCGCGTCATCGTTGAGCTATCGTGTTACGTCGTTTTTGTGAGAGTTGCTGCATTTAAAAATGCGTACATTTTTGGTAGCAGTATTTTGTCGCGCGACGTTTTGCGCGTAAGAACTGACCTTAAGACCGCTGCCATACCCTAACTCCATTTCTGTGGCTCGAATAAGCTTATTTCTCGAAACAATAACGCAACGTGGGTCAATCTATATTATTATTTAAAATTGAATGAATGACGCGATGTCTACATTGTATTTAACTGGCCACGTGTTAATTAACGTGATTTTATTGAAAGTTCACATTGCAATATCTCGTAAATATGGAAATATACGCTCATATTGATTAACCCATTTTTTTCCAATTTCATTTTTGGAATGAACAATTTATGATTGTAATCATTTATTCTGCATCGTTATTTATTTTCTGCACACCCCCTATAAAACAGCTGCTTTTCGTGCCTATATAGTGGTAGTAGAATGACCCATTAAACACTAGTGCGTAATGTGAAACAAATAAATGCTATCTTACCAGTTCAACAGTAATTTCTAAAGCCAACCTGTCAGTTACCACTGAAGACTATATGAACAACGGAGACAGCAAAGTAAACGTAGTTTTCGTAAACAATTCAAAAAGATTCTAATATGAGTAAACATTGAACTGTCAGATATATAAATGTATAGTTATTATGATGTGAAAATCAGGTAGGTATTTTATAGGAGGTACGTGCAAAAAATGTAGTCTGCATCTCGAACTTAAAGTGACATTATGTTAAAACTAGCAACCAGCGAACTTTCACCCTGCATAAAAACTGTATTTACGTTCTAGATAAACTACTATTGAAAATTGACATTTTTTGCGATATTTCGGGAATATTTTAGATTTATATAGTGGGTGGTTTTAACGGACACGAAGTGTTGAACTCAGCCGAAATGTACGATCCGGAATTGAACCAATGGACTTTCATACCCTCAATGATTAGCGCCAGGTCCGGTGTGTCACTAATTGCCTATCGAGACTCCCTGTTCGCGCTCGGGGGTTTCAATGGATTCACCCGTTTGTCGACAGGTGAAAAATATACCCCAGGCAGTTCGACCGAATGGGTTGAAGTAACCGAAATGTTCAGCCCAAGAAGCAATTTTGCCACCGTTATACTAGATGACATGATATTTGTGATTGGTGGATTTAATGGTAATTTACTATTTTTTTTTTTTTGCCCGAGAAAGAAAACTCACGTCTCTCTCGCACTCATTACGATATGTAAAGATTGTTATTGTCGGTACCTTTGCACCAAATAACTTTCAAACATGTTCATAATGACTTTTTCTCATTTTTAAGTTCCAAAATACGTATAAGAGTATAAGACATTTGTTTTCAAATTAATTACTATTAATTGTAACACAATCTAGGCGTTTATGGCTTTTGCTATTTTTTAGTGTAGCTAAAGCAAGATTAAAATATTGCAAGTAAGAGTTTCACGAAAGTGCTTAACCTCGACGTTTTAACGTAATGCCCAACAATGCACTTGTTTGTTATTTGAAATTCCCGTGCTGCCACCAGCCAGAAACTAACAGAACCATACTGAGGGAATACACATTATCTGTTAAATAAAATAGATAGAGCCAAGATAGTCATCGATGTTAATGATAGAGCCCTCAGCCACTCGTGATTACGGTAGTAATGAGTAAAGTAGTTCTACTATCGTCTGTATGAAAGCAATAAACGCAAAATGTATTATTTTGATAAGGCACGTTTACTTACTACAAAATGTAGATGTTTATTTATGATTAAATTTTTCACCAATAAATGAAGAGAAATGGATTTTTAATAACATTGTCTGAAACTTACTACGGTAGTACGGAACCCTTCATGTGCGAGTCCAACTCGCACTTGACCAGTTTTTTTTTTTCGATAATACTTTTGCAACCTTTGGTAGGCCACAGTCCCCTAAACTGTTAATCGCGACGCGTCCTCGCAAATCGGGAAAAAGCTTCTGAAGACCGTGCGGTTATAGGAAACTTACCTTCATCATTCATTTAACACCAGTATTTTTTTTTTCAAATCAACTGGAATAGGAACAACTACTATAGCGTATGTGGAATGTTACGATGCTGATTTGAATGAATGGTATGATTCAGCACCGATGAATTTAAATCGATCAGCACTAAGTGCTTGCGTAATTGCCGGCTTACCGAACGCCCGTGATTATTCATTTGTTTCGAAAAATTCGGACAATGAAGGAAGAGGTTTCAATGTGAATCAAGGTGATAGATAAACTTTTTAATGATAAAAACAAGTTTAGAAGTAAATACTAAATTTCTTCTGTTATATAGTTATAATATCATTTATATTTTATTTTTACATTCACTAATATTTTGCTTAGAATTTTATTTATAACATTATTTTAAAACATACTTGTTATTTATTTTTTACATTTTATTTATTGTACGTATTTTTTTCGTTTAAAAAGAATTTAAGAAATTCATTGTGATATTTTTCGTATATTATGTAATCGTGTAATGCGTGTTTTGTAGTTTCCATATATTTATTTGTGGGAATAATTCATTAATTACATTTACTTTTTTACTTGAATAAAAATCATTATTTGATTTTTTTTTTTTTTGTTTGGCAAAGCCATATATTTGTCAAATATTTTCAAATTAATCTGACATTTTGAATAATGTATATATCAGATCCTTTTGATGTTAATAATATTATAAATATTTTAGAGGATTTAGGATCAATGAAATTAAAAGACAAATTATTATTTCACAACGTTGTGAAATAATAATTTGTCTTTTAATTTAATTATTAATCTATGACTATAACGTTTTTGAGAATTTAAAAGGAAAATTTGAACGACCACGTGTTCTTAACTAAACAGATACTGAAGTTCGCATTTGCTATTAGAATTAAGGTGTTTTTTTAGTCGATGGCATAAACATTTTAAAAAATCGTTTTTTTCCGCTGTTAAGCTATTATGTTTTGAAGGACAGATCATAGATGTCAGGACCAGTAACAGTTTGTGTGACATTTCGTCAACATTTTATAACCTAATTTACTTGTGTTTCTCGTGCATTGTAATGTATTTTCACTTTTGTGCATTTTGTAATGTTTAAATTTAGTTTATTTAAAAGTACAAATATTTGTGAATTCCAATTAATAAAGAGATTTGTTCATAAAAACATATTAAAAATGGATAATGCATACGTCAGGCATGAAGATGGATCGGAAAGATTTGAATTGTTTTTCCATTATAAAAATCAATCATTGGGTGTCGATAGACAATTCAATTTTCAGAGACATTTGACAGAAACTATAGATTCGTTTTTAGGAAGAATACAAGCAAATGTTGAAAAGGTTGTTAATAAGAAAAAAAATAAGAAGAAGCGATTAGAAGCCGGTGTATGTGAGGAAGTTAAATTAGACGTGGATATTATTTTAGATAGTGTGTCAGTTGACAAAAAAAGCTCTTGCAAGGATGTTGTGCTTAAAAACGGCGGGTTGAAGTTAAAATTATGGGACCACTGTTTTAATATTATCCTTAACGCTCCTTGGGTACATAAATTAAAATTGCCAAATTCAATTTTGGCAGGATTTCCTGTTTACCCGAATAAGTTCGAAACCGTTTTCACTGTAAAAGAAAAAAGTGATTTTAGTTGGTATAAAAAATTGCCAAAAGAAAAAGAATGGAAGAAAATCGGTGAAGGATACGTTTATAATACGACAAATGAAGATATTAATCATTTATTAAAACTCGTTTGCACTCCGAAAAATTACGAATCCATTGGGCCAGAGGCGGAAGTTGAATCAGAAGTAAATGTTGAGGCAGGACCTGGGCATTGTCCATTTGAAACTAGACACCAGTTTACTAAAGATAAACTGGCAGGGAAAAGGTTTGTGGGATATCAGTGACTCTTAACAACAACAAATTGTGTTTTTAAAATTAAAAATATTTTCTTCGTTTTCCAGTTTTCGTGTTGTTACTTACAACATATTATCCGATTTGTACTGTGATTCTGATTATACCAGAACCGTTTTATTCCCATATTGCCCTCCGTATGCCTTAGAAATTGATTATCGGAAACAGTTGATATTGAAGGAATTAATTGGTATTGTACTTTATAAACCGACAATTATCCATAATCCAACAATATTTGCAACAATGTTATGTTTTTAGGCTACAACGCTGATATAATTTGCTTACAAGAAGTTGATTCAAAAGTATTTGAATTCGATTTGAATCCAGTATTTTCGGTCTTAGGTTATGAAGGTCGTTTTAATAAAAAAGGGGGCACCGTTGTAGAAGGTTTGAGTTGTATATTCAACGCATCAAGATTTAAGTTATTAAAATCAGACATGATAATACTAGGACAAGAATTAGACAGAAATCCCCAATTTGCGGATTTATGGGAAAAAGTGAAATCAAATAAACCGTTTTGCGACCGAATATCTCCTCGGTCGACCGGATTACAAACAACCGTGTTGGAATCTAAGGAAAATGATGAAATTTTGGTTGTAGCAAATATACATTTATATTTCCATCCAGATGCGGATCATGTAAGACTATTTCAGGCAGGATTGGCAATAAATTATGTCGAAAACGTTATACAAAATCTGAAAGAACAGGTAAACAAATCTTACAGGAAGTACTGTAGTGATCTTCCTAACTTTCAGATCTCTACCTATGCTTAAGATCTCAGAGAGTGATTATAATAGTAGTTTTCATGTCTTTTTTCAGCATAAAAACAAAAGGGTATCATTAATTTTTTGCGGCGACTTTAACAGCGTTCCCGAGTGCGGCATTTATCGTTTGTTTACTACCGGGTCAGTACCAACTGATTTTCCAGACTGGTCAAGTAGTAAGTATGGCAATAAAATGGAAATTACGTGATTATTTCCATGAATATTTCGAACATTCTTCATTGCAGATGCTGAAGAAGCCATAAAGGATGTGTCATTGACTCAGTCTGTGCCGTTACAAAGTGCATGCGGTACACCAGAATTTACGAACTATACTGCTGGTTTTTCTGGATGCCTTGATTATATTTTTTATCAAAAAGACAATATCGATGTCACACAAGTCATACCGCTACCTTCTCTAAGTGAAATTACCTTAAACACCGCGTTGCCAAGTGTTGTTTTCCCATCGGACCATATAGCTTTAATTTCTGATCTAAAATGGTTGTAAATAGTATTTTTTTATAATTGAATAAATATGCATTAGAACTGATATTATTTTGTTTGTAAATATCTTAAAAATCACCAAACTAGTTGTCATTTCACCAAGGTCTTGCGTGTACCTGGGAGTAGCATAGACTTTATAAGTTTAACGAACAGTGTTTCAATTGTTTTGAAAAAAAGATAACATGAACGACTAAAGAATCAGTGTACCGAGTACTTATCTAATCTACGCTATAAACAAAATGTATCCGAGGGTAGAGTGTGGCTTTTCCACAGTATTATTTACTAAAAGTTTGACGATCGCTGTGCAGTGTTACGACACGTATTCGTATTATAACCTGCGTCGTTTGCGCTATATGATGTAAGTAGAGACTAGTACGGATTTCAATTACTAGATGGCCGTCAGATTCTTCTTTCTTTGGGACATTGCATGCCGCCAACCATTTCAATACGCCTGCGCTGCTTTTTTGTTTAATAATATTCTCCCATTTTGCTTTAGTGTGTTCTTTGAGGTTGACTTGTGAGTGCGTAGAATGACGTGCTGGTTGATTTAATTGTGTGCTACCGGTTATTTTAAAATAAACAAATAAATACAATGCTTCCATTGTAATATTTTAAAATTAATAAATAATTGTAAAGTTGTTATAAAAATGTGGTTCAAAATGCGGGTGTTGTATTTAGTTTTTGTCATAACATTTGTGCCCTGTGCGGTTACATCAATTCAAGTACAACAGACTGAAGTGCGAGTGTCTGACGAGGATATTTTTCCCCGACATGGATTATGTGAACCCATAACAATACCATTTTGTATCGACATTCAATATAATCAAACAATAATGCCCAATTTATTGAATCATGCCAATCAAGAACAAGCAGGTTTGGAAGTTCATCAGTTTTTCCCGTTGGTGAAAGTGAAATGCAGTCCCGACTTACAGTTTTTCTTGTGTTCAGTTTATACGCCTGTTTGTACAATTTTAGAAAAACCGATTCCGCCTTGTAGAAGTCTTTGTAAAAGTGCTAAAAACGGTTGTGAGTCTCTAATGAATAAATTCGGTTTCCCGTGGCCAGATCACTTGGAGTGTTCCCGGTTTCCCGAACCGCCTGACATGTGCGTTGGTGACAACACTACATCTTCTTCGACTACGTACGTACCTATTATTCATGAGCATCACGATGGTATTAATTTTCAGTCAAATCAAATTGGCTTTGATTCGCATTTTCCGCATCTTTCCGGCGCGAGGGATTACGGTTTTGTTTGTCCAGTACAGTTTAAAGTGCCAAAAGTGTTGGATTATTCTTTGAAAGTCGGTAACAAAATTGAAAAAGATTGTGGCGCGCCGTGTAATTCCATGTTTTTTAGTGAAAATGAAAGAAAGTTTGCAAAAATTTGGGTTGGAACGTGGGCAATTATTTGCGCAGCTAGTTGCTTATTTACAGTATTGACATTTTTAATTGACAAGGAACGGTTTCGCTATCCGGAACGTCCAATAATATTTTTATCTATATGTTATTTGATGGTTTCAATTGCGTACGTTATCGGGTTCTTATCGGGAGACACGATCGCTTGTCGGGAACCGTTTCCACCGCCCGTTAAATTGGAACGTATTCAAATGGTTAGTACCATAACGCAAGGAACCAAAAACGAATCATGTACCATTATTTTTATGACTTTATACTTTTTTGGTATGGCGTCGAGTATTTGGTGGGTGATTTTAACGTTAACGTGGTTTTTGGCGGCCGGTTTAAAGTGGGGTCATGAAGCCATTGAAGCTAACTCACAGTATTTTCATCTCGCTGCTTGGGCCGTTCCTGCTATAAAAACCGTTACCATTTTGGCTATGGGAAGTGTTGAAGGTAAGAAATTAATTTTACAATCTTTTTTTTAGGCATAGTTTCGATTGAATTTGGAAAAAGTAACCGGGTTCAGCATCAACAACGTAGATCACTGATCAGTGAACGCAGTTCTATTGACTAATAATTTTTAATATTTTTGGCGAATTTTTTATGCAAAATCTTAGTTTAATCCCTATTTCTTTAATGATTCCGATGCCTATTGATCACATTAAATAGAATTGACACTTGACAGTACGTTATTCTTGAGCATTATCTTTTCTATACCTTTTGTATATATTTGTTGAAAATCTAAGAACAATCTGACTAATAATGTGAATAAATGAGATTTAGTGACAGATTCGAATTTACTAGTAGGTATTTTTTTAAAAGTGTTTTTATTCAATTTTGAAAGACTTATAAAACAGTTCAGGTGTTTGTCTGCAGTTGTTTTTTGTTTACATTTGAAAATTATAAACTTGAAATTGTCGATTCTAAAAATAAATCTATGAAGAAGTTTATCTATTTTTTGTTTACAGTCTCAACTCAAAACGAAAAAATAAGATTTAAAAATAACTAAGTTCAATATATTTGGCATTAGACTAAGTACGCAAAAATGTATTATTAAAACTAGTTATATTTATATTGTGCCATATTATCCGGAAACAAATGACGTATGTGTACTCATATTTATAACTCGGTAATTTCGATGCTATGTTAGGCAACGTTGCTGAAACGAACATCGAAAATTATAGTAAAACAGTTCTTATTTCATTTTTTTTTAATTTGTCAATATGTTTGTTTGCTTATAACTAGAGAACCACTAAACAAATTTGGAATAAGTTTATTGTATACCATAAAGCATATTTTCGAAAACTGAAGAATGTAGATTATTGATATAACTAAGTTTGGGGGAAGGAGAACCCCCGAGCGAAGAATTAGTGTAATACAAAACATGGCTGCATTTATTAGTAATAAATAGGTGCCTAAGATGCTAAGAACTGTTACAAAACTTGATGACCCCATCGTAAACGTCTGTATAATTACAGTTTATTAAAAGCAAGCAACGTCAATCAAATAAATGGCAGCTATATTTTAATTAACCGTTTCAGGCCGGACATTTTTATTCCTTTTTTTTCAAAAGAGTTAAAAAAACGCATGTATCTTTCAAATTTATGTCTAACCCTTTTTGTTTAGCATAAATAATTGTCAAGTCCTAAGGCGTCTGTTGTGTTTTTATCGTGTATATAATAATAGAGATATTCAAGTCTTTTTCGAGGTAAAAAATTCATTGTACAGTACTGTGTCTTTAAAATCATTAATCGACGACGCCACACATAAAAAAAACAAACAACAATTTCTAATATTTGAAACTTCAGTTAAATTATTTAAAAATCATGACGCGCGCTTCTCTTATCAAATATGTATCCATCTTTTTTTGATGCTAAACTTGGTGAACGAAATGACCGCGTCTGAATTTTTAGTCACGACTTTAAAATATTTGTAAGTGTTTATTACAATATTCTTAAGACGATTTGCACATCCTTCACAATGTGGTCGTTGTTTGTCAAAAATTGTCATTTTTCAGAACATTAAGAAATGTTTCTTTGGTTTAAATGAACCAATGCTGTATAATCTAGAAACTGAGAATATGTATTAATTTCCTTAAAAGTATCATGTTTACGTATTCCTATTATAGACGCTATTTAGCTGAATTGTTAAGCTATATTATCTACAATATCTACCCTATTTTTATTGAACTATCAATAAACATTTCAGTATTTTACAATAAAATTGTTATACCCACTATCGTTATAATACGCCCGTTGGACAACGCTAATTTTGTCAGTTCTCGAGCCTCTATAATCTATTCAATTTATCTCTCTATATGCCTCTCGCCTATTAGGCAGACGCATAGTACAGATTTTTGAAATTTTCTTAGGAGTTTGAATTCAAAATCGTTAAAACAAATGACATACGTTTGGATTATACATCATATCAGCTATAAATTTAACGGTGGCAAAATGCAATGGGTCGAAATTTCAAGCAAAACATTTATCTAATAAATTAAAATCAAATTTGTTATATGAGAGACACAGAGAAACTATTTTTTTGCAAAACAAAAATACCTGCAATTCTCGGTGAGGTTAATTGCATATAAATTTAAACACGGGTCTAAAATAGAAAACTCATTTCACTGACATCTGTTCCACATAGACTGCATTAACACAGACATGCTGTTTGCATCAAGCCGGTTCAAAGTAAATGCTTTTATGCTTTGTTTATAAAATATAGTCTTTTATAAACCTTGGTTCACATATAGTAGTTACTTTACTAATGTAGGCGGACGAACTAGAACAAGTCGAGTGTGGTTAGAAATAGAGAGTCGTACTTTGTAGATTATAGACACTCGACAACTGAGATCATCAGCGTCGTTCTTACGAAGGGCACTTTATTTCAAGAAAAATAGGAATAGTAAATGTCGATATATTAATAATATACAAATAAATAGCTACGCAGTTTGCTCATGTTGTTATGAAACACCCATTGGTTAATATAACAAAGCGAATACACCAATACCTCACTTTGCGTCGGGGTTACGTTCCAAAAAAACACGACGCAAACTGAAACGACGCAAAGTGAATTAAGATTTTCTATAGCAAACCATGTAAAGATCGAAGATAGGTTCCAGGGTTACGAAAATACTACTTTTTAAAAAGAAAATTGAACAAAGTAAACATTTAAAAAACAAAAATAATATAAAATTTTATTACATACATACAAAAAACAAAAAAAAATGTACCTACATAATGGAAACTGAACTCTAAAATTAGCAAAACAAAGTGAAAATAAAACTGTATTAAAATTGCGTTGATTTTTAGTTAGAAAGGGAATCCCCGAATTTTGATGGCATGGCGCAATTAGAAACAAAAGTGGTGAAAAGTGGTGCCATCTTTTAGAAAAAAAAGAAAATTTCAAAAAAATTCAAAAAAAAAAATAAAGACTCGAACCCAAAACAACGCAACCTCGAAAATCTAACGACGCACAGTGAAAATTAGTACTAATTAAGCAGCGACGCAACTTCGAAAAAATGCAAAACGAAACGACGCAAAGCGAGGTATTGGTGTATAGAAAAAATATAGTTCGAACGTGGGGTTGAACCGACAGGGAGTCGGGACTCTAATCCGCGAATCTTCCACTATGTAGCTACTTATTTGTATACTCTTTACGTACAAATTACCGTAGTAAAACATTTGATGACAATAATAATACTTTATGTACATATCACTATTAGGATTCAAACCCGAATCTCCCAGTTTCGCGTTGGTTGAGTTTCCGTGTACTAAGCTAAGTTGACAAGCTTTAATGTCTTATAGGTATTTAGCAAATGTAACCATTTTATTTTACTACATGCGAGAGCTGATTGTAATTAATTTACTAATTATAATGAATTTCAATCGTTATTGTTAACATTTATTATTAGGGTTCCGTATACCAAAACTTAAAAAACGGAAACACTTTATGGTGAGACTTCATTGTAAATAAAAGTTGGCTAACCATGCATTGTGAATTGTGATGATAAATTGTACCTTCAAAAAAGAAAAAAACGGTAATACCGCATGAAAGTTTTTTGCAAAGAGTTTTTCACGTCCATCAAAAATTTGAGACGAATCAATTTGGACGTGAAACAGTTCGTGCATAGACCCATGCAGCAGCGATGTGTTCAAAATTATTATTTCTGACACATCTTGATGGATTTTCTGAGAACGAGAATCTAGACTTCGGTAAATAAATACACGTAACGCGTTAAAGTTTGATACATCGCATACCATCAATTAAATGTTGCTTTTTATTTGTGTGCCTTGTAGTCAGTGTTGGCGTTGCCTGTGTAATCTGCTGGATCAAAAATAGACAAAAACTGTTGTTGAATGAAGAACTGAATCTTACGAAAACAACAGGAAGTCGTAATAACTGATCGTAATAACCGATTAAAACCATAGGTGTTTTTTCCTACTGTCTTCCGCCGAGAAACGGCAATTCCTGTGTCTTTATTTAGAAGAAATTCAGTCCGCAATAGAAAATTCACTTCTTAATACCGAAAGCCTGACAACAGTGTGGCTATCTTCATTTATATACCTAATGCCGACCATCTTGAGTTCCTCAATTAAGTCCAGTCAAAATCAACCAATCTGCTGAAGATATAACCTTTGGTGTAAGGACATTGAATATTAACAAACTAACCGCAAAAACAGTTTCCTCGGCGCACCTTTGGCTTTTTATGTTAGCATCATCAGGAGATAGGTAATTAAAACTCATTTTATCGTTTTTAAGGTTAGCGAAACGAGTGAACCCTGCGTTTACTTTTCATGGAAAGATGGTTTGCGTTCATTGTATTCGGAATTGTATAAGAAGTATTCACTTCAAATCTACGTATCTATAAAGTCTAATACTGTTGGTAATAAATAATAATAAATATAACGTTTCAACACTTATCTTTTCACAAATCAGTATTAAATTTATACAGCAACCTACGGTTTCAAATCGTTTTAAAACTTGCCTATAAATATAACTAAAGTAAGACACGAATTATAACACCTTTCAATTTATTTTGCTAATATTATAAATTATAATGTTGATATTTTTTTTTTCGTTCTTATTGCAAGTGCAGAGTCACGAAACGAATGAAAACGAGTTGCACCACTAAACCAATGTGGTTTTTTTTAATAATGAAAATTTCGTAGTTGTTCTGTCAGTTAATGAAATTGTCATTGACTACTAATATAATTTGGTTTTTCTTCTCTCTCAGTAAGCCGTCACTATAATTTGAAAATATGTGAGCCATATGATTATTAGTAATTCTACTAATTTAGAATTCTAATAAAATATACTTTAGGAACGAGGGATTGAAAAGCATCCAGATCATTAGAAAAATAATGCTACCAAGGCTAATAGCTATTATGATCTCTTAGTTTCGAAATTCTAACACGCGATTTTAATGTACTGTTAAAAACAATATATTGAAAATATGAATCAGTACTAGGCCTAGGTAATCCTGGATATTTATTCTAGACCCTTCTTAATTTTTTTCGTTAGAATTTTCTAACTCACAGACACGATACAAAATACACGAATACACTTCGAATGGATTCTAAAAGGAATTTACTCAGTTTGTCGTAATAGAACGTAGGTATATGTTATTTATAATATTTATGTGTAAATTTTCAACTTTTAATTTCACCGTCGTAAAATTATTAAATAAATTTAACAAATAAGCCAGAAGGAAATTAATAGGTAATAATAAAACACAATTTATAAATCACCATTATATATTTGACACTTTCACTATTATATCCTGTTTTTAGAACATGTGAAACATGTGTAAAACGTTGATTTTAGACTTAATTAAAAGAATGAAATATGATTCGGTTTCGTTAAAAAACTGGTCTTCTTCCACCGTATTATTAAAAAAGTAGACTGGTTTTTATTAAAAAAACTTTGCCAACAAAATTAACGTTGCATTCATTATTCAATTGATGATTTGTGTATTTTTTGGCAATTAATCTTTCCCAAAAATGGGCAAGGCGCATATTCCTCATTTCGACTAAGAGTAAGTTTATTTTCTAACAAAGACGTTTATAACTTAATCATTCTGTATTCATAAAGGAGAAATCTCTATATCTAACCTCAAAAGCCGATGGCAATTTGAAAAATTCTAACCCTACTTCTTGATGAAAAACATTGCGATTGAAAATGCCTTGTGTTTTGTATAACACCAAGACGTGAGAACTGTTTTCTTTGAATTTTTGTCTTTCTATCTAGTTGCACTAGTACTTAAAAACGGCAGAATATATATTATAGTAGAAATGAACTTCAATTAAAAAAATCAATGTACGATTTTAAAACGCTCGAGATAGCACATCCTGCCTTCGATTATATAGGAAGGACTGGTGGGAATAGATTATTGAACGGAAGCGGTTTGCGTGGAGTGTCCATAGTCATAAACTCTTACGTTTTGTATATATTAGCTTTTGATTACTACTTTTTTAACCTACTCAGAGTGATGAGTGCATGCATTTACTTACCTCCCTACGTGTTCGCGGTTTTAATGAAGACAGTCGTTGTAATTTAAACTAGCTTTCTTGCATGCGTAATTAAACTTGATAATTTTATTGCAATTATTAAATAATTTCTATTTTTTATATAATCACTTGTAAACATGGCTGCCAATATTATTGCTTTATAGCTTGACTTCAGACTTCACTATATTCTCAGAATTACAGCAAAATTTATAATACAAGTAATTGAGCGCTTTTGCCTAAAAAGTACCGTTTTTCTTTCGATTTTTTTTTTTGCTAACCAGACTAATTCCCTACTTCTGAGAGGACATGCACATATAACTTTGCAACAATAACGCTGATATCACCAAAGTTACTACTCATAAAACTGTAGTAACTTCCGGAAATTCTTCAAGATTCAAGATCACTCGCTACCCAAACTTAGAATATAGTAAACATTTTACTCGGCTACGGTTTTGTTAGGAATTGAGCGCTCGTCAAAATCGACATTAACGCGAGAGTTTCATGGGCCAAAATCGACATTTACGCGAATTAAACCGTGAAGAGTTTGTATTGAAATCCAGTGATTTTTTCGGTATCTAATAAAAAAAATGTAAATAATTACTACAAAATAAACGTGTTAACAAACAAGTAGCTTTTAATCGAAGATTATTTAGTTAGCACTCATAATGGTAAATTGATAAATAAATAATAAAATTTAAATTATTACTAGCAATTAGTGTTGTATATTAAGAACGCTAAATATATTTACAAAAAAATTAATTTGTTCGTTTAGCAGGAAATGTGATTATAAAATTTTAAATATGTTATTATCTAAAGAGGTTAATAAAGGTATCAATGTTGTAATATTTCTCACAGTTTATGGCTTTTAAGATAAAATTTTTAGACAAATGTTGTTTGTGTCGGCGAGGAAAGCTGTCTGGAATTTATCTATTAATCAATATTTTTTACCGAATTGAATATTCGTTTCCATTCACGCAACTATAATCGTAAAATTTTATGAATGGAAAATAACAATTTCCATACGTTATTTTGTTTCAAAATTCTTTTGTTTTAATATGGCTACCTACTTTAGGCAGTTAAAAGTATAGTGCGGTGAGAATAATTACAAAACCTCACATGCTGTAAATATATACCTACCTATTTAAAAAAAAATGTTTCGATGAATACATAAATAAATAGTAATTTTCTGAAAACACCTTGTTTGAAGTTTATTTATTGTAAAACAGATACAGGTAAGCTCTGTATAATATATAAAAATAAATGTTCGTTATGAGACTTATAGACTCGAAATCTACTGAACGGATTTGAATGGGGTTTTTACCAGTTGATAGCTTATTTCTTGGGTGCAAATTGGATTGAATCCCCGATATCAATATATTTTCTATACTTTTACATTAAAGAACGTTCACTTTCGTGCCTGTTTGAGTGCTCGCTAAAACGGCCTTGCATCAGTCGGCTACGGTAACGAAGAACGAGCTGGTACGATTCCAGTTGGCACGATTCTATTTTTTTATAACTAGGTATTCCATATTACATTTAAATTTTAATTATAAATTCGAGCTGTTATAAAATTATAAAATTGCCTGATGAAGTAGAAAAACAATCTACGAAACGTCGCAAATTTATAAAACTTCAGATTTTTATTTTTTTATGCCCAAATACCCGCTATCCATAAACAAGTTTTAATTATAAATTTTTCCAATTTTTCTTTATAATACAATAACCCTTAACAGGGCGTGCACTTTGGGCTTTGCCAACGATTTTACAGTTGTTTCTCGCAGGGGAAAAATTTTCCGCAGTATTTCTCAGGGGAAGTTTCACGCCGAAGAGTGTTGTCGCGGGAGGCGTTTGTGGAATTATTAAATTTGCACCCGGACGAAGCCGGACCGAGCCGCTAGCATTAATTAATAATATCAATTTGCTAAATACTTTAATCCCTAATGGTCTGAACACTAATGTGTCTTCTTTTTGCCAATAAATATTTTATTTCTTTTGCTTGGCATACCGTTCTCCTAAGCTGCGACCAGACATGCGGGACTCGCCAAGTGCTAATCGCCTAGTGCCGAGTGCTTGGCTTCGTATTCGGCAAGTAGTGAGCATGTTTATACTGACATGTGGGCTCTGTTTAAAAGCGTCGTAAGCGTCGTTTTTTTCGGGAACAGCGAATATAGCCGAGTGCAGTGCGAGCATCCGTTTGGTGCGAATCAATATTTTTAATCATGGACAACAATGATGAAATTTGCACAAGTATTCTCGTATTCGTGCACTTTGAAGTGGAGAGGCGAGCACTAATACTCGTCGCTCGGAGATGTACGAGCACCCATCCCCACTACTCGCTATTCGGCGAATAATCGGCTCGGCATTCGGCGAATCCCGCATGTCTGGTCGCAGCTTAAGGTTAATAAATAAATAATATTATTAATTCCAGAAACGTAATATGTATTGTAAAACTGCATGGGCTTCATATTGTTTTTAGTATGATCGTGTAAGAAGTTCGAACCTGATGCTTTTCTAGATTTATATAAATTCTTAAATATTAAGTATAAAAACTGTTTTCAAACAAAAGCTATTAATAGTTCCGAAGGATGCCAAGTCGTGTTCAGATACATTTTTAATACAAAAAAGTCATTTTTCATCGAGTTCAATTTATGAGAACTTGGATTTATTAGTTTTAATCTTTGTTTACAATATTTCATCGGAAGAATAATGAGACAGCCGGCAGAAGATGAAGAAAACAGACATTCTTTATCATGGATGGTTTATAATCTACCTGCTTAACGTTGGACTTGCATTTTCTAAGTTGCAGTAAACGGGTTTACCATTTATTTTATAATTAATTTTTTTTTTCTTAAACAAAAAATGCAATTTCTTCGAGATACCAAAAACAAACTAAGATAAAGAAAATAACTCCTTTTTGTAATGAATATGCCTAATTGATTAATATCTGGTGTTGTTTTTATGATTCCGTACCCAAAAGGAAAAAACGGAACCCTTATAGGATACTCGCGTGTCTGTCCGTCCGTTTGTCATAGCCGAAACTATACTGGACCGATTGAGTTAAAATTTGGTACACATGTGTAAGTTGGTAACCCAAAGACGTACGTGTAACGTAAATAAATAAATTTTAAACATGGGGCCACTTTTGGGGGGTAAATTAAAATTAAAAAAAACTTTTGCAAACTATATCGTGTGACATATCAAATGAAAGGGCTTGTTATGAGAACCTCAAATATATTTTTTTATAATTTTAAAATAAATAGTTTTAAAGTTATTTAAGAAAATAAATGAAAATCGACCCCCTCCCCCCAATTATATCCGAAAATTTGGAAAAAATAAGGAATTTCGGGTCCATAGTTTACAGAAAAACCTAAGCGAAAATCTTAAGTCTTAAAGTGCTCACGGAAAATGGAATAGTACGGAACCCTCTTCTCGCGAGTTCGACTCGCACTTGACCCGTTTTTTTTTTGTATACTCATAAAAAATGTTTATCAATTATCGAGCATATATGACGTATTTCTACAACATATGTAAGGATTACATGGTCGCTAAGAAGCTCAATTGTGGAGCGTCTATAATCTACTGGGCTAGGCAGACGAAAATCGCAATATCATCCGTCATTTTACAACAAGCATTTTACACAGTCAGTCTCCACCGATAAGTCACCATTCAGATTCGAATAGGATAACCTCAAAAATGTTAAACAGCTGATATACGAGTATTTGCCAAATCCGTGTACCGAGCCACCAATCAGAAAAAAAAGGATATTAACAAATCAAAAATTAACCAAAGCATCCAGTAAACGGTTTCTAATTTAGAGTGATTTAAAATCCGCGTCATAACTACAATTTTACTACAATTTTAATACTTGTGAATAAGTTTTAAATGTTAAATTGTTATATTTTTTATTTCTTTTGGGTTTAATATTGTATTTTACCTGTATTTTAGTGTTCTATTTTTATATTTATTTTGTATACAAAGCTTGACGCGTCCTCCATACCATGTATGCATTATTAGGATAAATAAAGTGATTTGATTTGATTTGATATCAGTGAGGTTTTCATTACTCATCGCTATAGGGTTAAATGAATTGATGAGTGATTTTATAGAGTCGTAAGCTATATATTTACACAAAAAACGGGCGGGAATACGAGTTTAGCAGTGTGTACAATGCACGTGGACGAGGAGAATCAACAGGTCCGTTGTTTTCCTTGTTTTAATATGATACCTGTAGGCCAGGTAGTAAAGAATTTCATGCAATTTATCATGTTCACTTCTAAAAACCGTATCGTTTATACAGCGTGTATCTGTAACAGTGTGCCAACGCTCGGTTACAAAACATCTATACTATAATAATGTAAAATGAGAACAGTTTGTAGGTGTATTGCGATTCAGTTGTTCTCAAAATAAAACAACACCCACTTCAACCCCACGTTAAACAATAGTTTATGTGGATCTGTCAAAAAACAATATTTATGCACTACATCGAACTGCAGACCATTTTAAAAGACGAATGCCCCCGTCTTGACCACTTGGTCAATAGAAATGAATATACCTATATTTATGAACCTTTGAAAAAATGCAATGTTTATGTTCTGCAAATTAATTCTACCAATTCGGAAATTTAATTATTAATTAGAAGTCACATTTATTGTTAAAAATATTATTATTCTTATTATTATTTCCACATCCGTATTTGCAATTGTGGACGTCAAAAAATCCGCATCTGCAGATGTCAGTAAAACTCACATCTGATGTAACATCCTTGATTTAAGTTCTAATAAGTAGATTGTGCATTTTTGAGACAAAATATAGAGTAGACAATATTTACTGAACAGAGATTTTACTGTAATAAAAAAAAACAAGGTTATTAGATGACCTCGTTCATTAATACGTCAGCTGGAAGACAGTTTATGTTTTTATCAACCACGCAATATCAATTGACAGTCCACTGGATAAAGTCATTCTCTCACTACTATCCGACGGAACGAGGTCACCTCTGTAAAAGCATATCTTTACTTTACATTCGAATTTGATCACCTTATATAATTTTTGTTAATGGATTATCACCGTGTGGTAGGTGGTGTATCTAGTTTTGTAATACGTATATAAGTTACGAACATAATACAAATAAACTGTATATTATGTTCATTTAAAATATTTAAATACTTGATGGGTCTTTCGTACAAAATATTAATCGAAAGGTTGGTTACAAACTGTATAAGCAATACATTTTATCTCGCGACAAAATTCTACAGGTTTTTTTTAAACTAAGGTTGGGCACACTGTTCTTTATTCATTTTTTCAAGGAAGTCGTTGATATTGTTTTGTTAGAACATTAATGATGGCTATAAATGATGTTTATATATCATTAAAAAGGGTTCATTTTCAATTTAAACTTTCTGGCAGAAAAACCTAGCTAGACAGTTTACCATTAAAAAAAAGTAAGATTGTGATTTTTTTCTAATATAATTTTGTGAATTTTCAAACACAATCTCAAACGAAAACAAAATTGACTACTTTTTCTGAGATCCTCAAAGTTTTCACAAGTTGTACGTTATAAATTTCTTAAGAAAAAATTGTGATATATTTTTTTATCTAGTAAGACAGATCAGTACAGAAGGCTTAATAATGTTATATTTATGTTTTCATTTATCTAATCATTATTTGCTTAATCAGGCGCTATAATTTCAGTAACGATTGATCATAACACGTCAATATTTACCTAATTATAATTAATCAGTTTTTTACGCATATATCTTTGTAATCACACATACCTATGTTTATAATTTTATTACGTTAGGATCAGCCCACATATGTTACCTTTTGTATCACGATTGTGCGACTAAATCGCTTGTAGATCTTCGGATACAGCTATCAAAGAAATAATACACAACTGATGTGTGTGTCACGAACGCACGATTGTCGAACATATTTCGAAATGGAAACCAAGCGCATCGGTCGCTAGTAGGTACAAGCGAATACTGTTGCCATATCACGCGGTCGGACAAAAATTTTCGAGAGGCGACGCAATTGCTAAATCCCACGTTTTCCCTACAAAAAATAGCATGTGTGCGCTGACAGACATGTCACTCTCTACTACAGTTGGGTAACTCAGATCTGAACCGGTTCAAAGAGCCGACTCCGACAGAAGATCCATGAGAGCCATCATTATTTTTATGGATAAATAATCTTGTGCCTGATCGAAGCTTTTTTTTTCAAAATTAACAAAATGGCGGTCTTTGGAAATTTTTTTGCAAATTTTCGGGAAAAAAACAACAATTAATTGTTTATAAAAAATCGAAGTTTTTAAAAAAAAAAAATCCTTCGATCAGGCACTAGCTTTTTATGTTTTCTAAAAGCTGTCTAAGTTTCATTCAAATCTATCGAGCGGTTTTTGAGTTACAGTGGTCACCAGTTCAAAAAACATAGTTTTGAGAAAAACGCATTTAAAGTTTTACAGTCGATTAATGTACAATAATACGAATAATTTCAATACTTACACTGAGTCATCTATTCCTGGACCATACAAGAGTTCTTCAGCCGTTGTAGAACTTTCTAAAACATCAATTTGTTGTTGTCTACGTCGCATTCTACCTTCGCGAGTGTTGTCGTTAGCGCGCTGATCAGCTACTTTTACACGTGCACTATCGGTTTTTTCAGTATACCGATGTGAATTAGGCCCACAACTAAGTCCCAGTGTGTTCATTATTACTAATAATGACTTTGTACCTTCATTAAATATACTCATAGTTACGTATGCAGCAATTTGAACAATGGTAAAACTAGTATTGATAGTTTTTGAGCATATTTTCCACACTAGTTGGTTAGCCTGTTAGCTACCTGTTCTCGGAAATATTAGACCGCTCGAGAGCCTTTTATTCTTCGCTGAATAACTCGAAAAATATTTGTCGGATTCACTTCAAACTTTCAGAGAATATTTTTAAGATACTATGCTTTAAGAAAATGCAAAAAAAAAATCAATTTTTTGAAAATTCTGACTACCCCTAACCCCCTAAGGGAGTGTAAAGAAAAAGAGGTCAGGCATTTTTATACCATTACTTTTGCCGTATAAATCTGCAAGCGTCGTCCATTTATCTAGTAATGTGGATATGCAGGAGGGATACATATTACAGTCGGACTCACGTATTTTCAACTAAGTTTTTCACATATTTTCAAGTTAATCCATATTTCCCTCGCAAAGCTTTTCATCTTACGCTGCTCAACCACTGGAAAAATACGTTCGACAACATTAACCTCAAATTAATAAAGGTTGTTTTCTGATTGGTCTATGACTGCCACGAAGTGAGAAGAAGGAAAATACAGTAGTCGATTAGCCCTGACAGGTTGAAAGTACATGAATTAAATTGTATATAGAAATATAAAAAAAAAAAACTTCGGAGAAGTAAAAATTGGTTCTGTGCTAAATTCAAAGACTTGCGGTGACTCGCTCTCAAGATTACGACGTAAACAAAAAAAAAATACAGAATTTCGAGGCAGGCAAGAAATTCAAATCAAGTCTGGAAATTCTGTGCCTAAGATGTGGAAAAAAAATAGTTCCGAGGCAGACAAGGAATTGAAATCCAACCTCGAAATTCTGTGCTCATAAACCTTCAAGAGCAAGAGCAAAAAAAAAATGTACAGATGGCATGTGCCCAGCTCCATATTTATTTGTCAAGCTACCACTAAAAAAATGCCATCTGTGCATTTTTTTTTTGCTCTTGCTCTTGAAGGTTTATGAGCACAGAATTTCGAGGTTGGATTTCAATTCCTTGTCTGCCTCGGAACTATTTTTTTTCCACATCTTAGGTACAGAATTTCCAGACTTGATTTGAATTTCTTGCCTGCCTCGAAATTCTGTATTTTTTTTTTGTTTAAGTCGTAATCTTGAGAGCGAGTCACCGCAAGTCTTTGAATTTAGCACAGAACCAATTTTTACTTCTCCGAAGTTTTTTTTTTAAGATTTCACGTCTTTTTCCAAAATCTAAGGCTTTTTTTTATTTTTCCTCCAAAATAAATATATATACGTTCTTAGAATTAAGAGGCCATTTTCTTTTCTCAACGGTTTGGTCTTTTATATAAATTATACGATATAAAAAAATAATTACGCACAACAATTTTGAAAATATATATTCTGTATATATGAAAAACCCCCAAACGCAATACAAAACCCCCAAAACGCAATATATAACCCCCCAAACGCAATATAAAACCCTCAAAATGCAATATAAAACCCCCAAAACGCAATATAAAATCCCCAAAACGCAATATAAAATCCCTAAACCGCAATATAAAACCCCCAAAACGCAATACAAAACTCCCAAAATGCAATATAAAACCCCTAAAACGCAATACAAAACCCCCATAACGCAATATAAAACCCCCAAAACGCAATATAAAAACCCCCAAAACACAATATAGAACCCCCAAAACGCAATATAACTCCCCAAAATGAGTACCACTTGTATTGATATTATGGGTTTTCGTATGCCGTACCAAACTACATTTATGACGAAACTTTTCTTGACAAATGTCACATCCAAAAGTTGATATTTGCGAGACCTTTGTCACCACTAATTACTAAAACAAGAAAATAATTTATTTTTATTATATAAAAGAAAATTGGAAAATAATGTAAAGAAATATCATGTAAAAAACGAAACAGTTATATGGGAAAGACTCGAAATCAATGTATAGTAATCTGTAGAGATTTTGTCGGGCGGTCGGACGGCGTGTAAGGGATGGGCTGTTTTTGCGTTTAATGTACGAAATTTATTTTTCATTTATTTTTCATGTGCGGAATTTAGCACAGAAAACATCTCTAACGAGATTCTTCAATAAATCAAATTCGTGATCAAACGAAAAAATGCTTTTCCATGAATGTTTTAAACATAGTTCTTTATTTCAAAAGAATAATTTTTATTAAACATATGACTTCAAAAGATTCATTGTTATTAAACGCTTATCGAATAATTATTAATGATTTGAAACCATGTACTACTGCGCATAGGAAAGAGAAAACGATAAATACGGCACATATACGTCTCTTTCTGGCCCGTCTTGCTCTTGAATAAAGACGAAATGGCTATTGTATTTATCGCTATCTCTTTCTGCCATTTCGCTCACCCAGGCCAGGTTAGCACTTATATGTAACACTTCGATGTTTTATAACATAATTGAATTGAATCACAAAAGAATCTAAAACCGTAGTTATATGTTTTTTATTAATTAATTAAACATTTAGTTTATTTGACATTATTTTGTATGTGGTTAATATTTTTTCATTTCTTTTTGTTATAAATCATATTCTGTGTTAACACGTTTATTGCCATGCTAATTAAACGCGAAATAAAGTACCTATAAACACGTTTTTAACTCCCGGATATAACTCATATTCAAAAATATTATAGTTTTTTAAAACCTTTTTACATCGCTTGCTTCGAAGCTACTTTTCAGTGACTCGTAAAAAAACTATTTGATCATGTTTTTATAGAAACCGAAATTTCTCGTTATCTTATCATTCTAATTGATGGATATAAGCATTATTTTTTTTAAACTATGGTTTTTTGAAAATGTATGTCAATGGTATTCAATAAAACTAACCTCTCGAAATTTGATAATACATACATATATTTTCTGTGCCATACTCGTATATAAAAATTATGTGGAAAGTTAGATATTTTTTTCTTTTTAGAAAATTAAAATACCGTCCTGTCTAGGGATTTTTTTGTGATAACCAATCCTACCTCACAATATTCAGAGACAATCGTTCCGATAAGTCAAAAATTAAGTGAAAAAGTTACTATTTCAGATATAGAATTTATCAAATAAATAAAAAAAATAAACTTATTCTCTTGAAAAATATCGACTTTTCAAAAACAACCATTGATTAATATCTAAAACTTTACAGACAAAAAATATATTTTCAAAAAAAAACGCGCAGAAATCTGCAAAGGAAATTTGGCAAAGCACAGATATTAAATTGTGAAATTTTACACGTATATCGTTTGATTTGTATGTATAATGAAATTAAATAATTTCTTTATGAGTACTGTCCAATGTATCAATTACAACTTGAAAAAGTTTTTATAATGTCCGTTATAAACCTCAAGCCATAATGCTATTTGTTAATTATAAGCAGGTGTTTTTAAGAGCTGTTAATTATGCTGCACATGTTGTATTAACAACGCTCTGAGACTTCATATCCGGTATTGAATATTTGTGATCTGTACTAAAATAAGATCGATAACGACCTGTCCAGTCCAACCAATTCCTATGATCACGAACCCATGATAAAAGTCATCGAAACAACAGTCCAGCAATCTGAACTATTTTCAATCCCTACGTTTTTTCAAGCTTTTATTCAACTTCACATGGTTATCAGGCAGTTTGAGTCCAATCTTGCAAGTCGATTTTGTACCACCTCCACTTGATGATGCACTTTGAAATTTTGCGTACTTTTGTAGCAGCGACGACATAACAATAATATGGTAACCATGATGCTGCAGTCTGGATAACTCACTATGCAACTTTTTAACAATGTATGGTGGTTGTGTTTGGGTTCGTTTTGGTGGGCAGACGGTTCGAATGATAAATTCACCAATGCTATGTGCTTATCGAGTAGATGACTAAAACAGATGTAATAAACATTTCAGTGACAAGCTTTTATTAAAGTGTATACAAAACTGAAAAAGGTAACAAACAATTAAATAAATAAAATCATTTTATCATTATTGACCCGACCTAGAAGCTTGTCGCGAGATTCACACTGAAAAAAATTTAATTTTTAACTTTTCGTAAAAAGCTTTTAGGCCAGGTCAACAATGATAAAATGATTTTGTTTCATTGTTTTTTATTTTCTTCGTTTAAATACATTTTATTAAAGGCATGTTTTAAAAGGTTTTTTATTTTATTTAAAAAAACGGGGACTTTGCGTATGTGACCGATCTAAACTCGGATTGCAATCTTCGTTACAATTTATGACCGTGGAGATGGTACGTCACTTTTAGACAGTAAATATGTAGTGGGTATCATTCACATATTAGCACCATCATCAGAATACAGTTGGACCGTTCCAATGAAGACCTTGACAGTCCTTGACTTGTAAGCGAAATAAAAACTTGACGTTCGATAAGTGTTGTCCGACACGTTCATCTAACACAAGATACGGTCAGTGTACTCTAAAAAATCTGAAAAACGGTTGACCCTGCAGGCCATCCCTGGAACTTCCCGCTGTTTCCGATCTATTGAAATGTGGCTTACCCCTACGGTGTTTGTTAAAAGCTATTTTAAAAAATTCCAGCCAATTGGGCGACAGGATCATTCCAACTTCATAAATATTGACATTTGAAATATTGTAATCAAATAAAATTTCTGTTAACGGTTTACGGTTATGGTATTTATTTCCATGGTTAGATAATATGATTTAACGTAAAAATTAAAGCATGCTTGTTAGCTACCTAACTAATTTCTGTTTGACAGATCTTCGGAACAAAAGAACATCTGTTTTTTTTTATTATCAAAATATTTCCGAAACTATGAAACTATAAACCGTTATAAAATTCTGACAAAGATTTGGAAAGATATATTGAAAAAACACTTTTTTGGAAATTTTTTGTCAACGATATCTCTCGAACGAATCAACCGATCGAGATGATGTTTACGGCAATCGAAGCAGTTTTTCAAGCACAAAAAATTATCTATTACAAAAAAATCAATTTAACGAAAATTTGAGAAGATATTTTGAAAAACCATTTTTTTCAAAATATTTCTTCAACGATATCTCTTGAACGAATCAAGTGATCGAGGTGCGGTTTTTTAAGCACAGAAACATCAATCAAACAAAAATTTGAGAAGTTATTTTGAAAAAACTTTTTTTTCAGAATTTTTCTCCGACGATATCTCTCGAACGGATTAGCCGATTTTGATGCGGTTTGCGGCGATTGACGTTATTTTATGAGGAATAGAGCTGATTAGATTTTGGAATTAATCGGTACGGTAGTTTCGAAAATATTTCAAAATATTAAAAAAAACTGCTTTCCAAAAAGCTTTATTTTTGAGATTTCTTAAAATCTACCTGGCCGAATCTGTTCCAATTTTCAGGAAATCTAAGTTCAGTAAGTTCCTTTCAGATGCCGCAATCCGCGTTTCGATCGGTCCACCCGTTCAAAAGTTATGAGAGTCTGACAAAAACTCAAATTTCGAAAATCGGGGTGAAAGCAATAACTTCCCAATTTTTGAAAATTTTCAATTTTCCTAGCGGGAAGTTAAAAAACAATTATGTATTGCTTGTGCCATCGTGTGATTAAAATAGTCACAATAGCTAAGTATTTTTTTTTGCAACAAAACAAGCTTGAGTTCGACCGAAGCTTCGACCACATTGGGCGAAAAACTAAATCTTAGATAAAACATTGGACTTCGGGCAAAATAAGGCTGAAGGTTTTGCCAATTTCGAATTTACTAAACAATCGAGTAAGGCAGTACTTGTAGTTTGCACACACAACTAACTGCAAACAAAGAGTACGTATTGAAAAAACGAATAATATTCAACTTGTGTTCAGCTTACATTAATAAGTATTTTCCATCGTTTCTTTAGCATTAAACAATTCTCATTTACAAGTGTTATAACTTAAGAGATGCTAATAAATCTATTTATCTATAATTCCTTCATAGTTCATAAAATGTTCCAAGAAAATTTGACAAAAAAATAATACATGTAGCTTAATGAAAATAATACCTACGAATCGAAACTTATTATTATAATAGAAAAACTTCGCTTCATAATGGAAATTACATAATACAAATTATTTAATTTAATTTTGTAACCGTTTACAATATACTCTAAGATATCCTACATTGTACCATTAATAGTTATTATTATCAAATTGTTCCATTCAGATTATTATTGATGTATCATTTTTGTACGCGCCACCATCCAAAAACAATATACAGATATGGTTGGGGTGAATTCGTAAGAGTTTACATTGAGACGCGAGACGCTGACGTCGAATTCTGACGTATGTCTAACACGATGCTATATAAGACCCAGACTAAACTGCTACCAAGATCAGAACCAACTACATACTTTTGATAAAAATGTTCACACATAACCTGCGAGTACTTCTCACTCATTTTTCTTCAGTATTGGATTTAAGATTCGTATGTATTGCGAATTATAGACGCTAGACAACAGATCTCATAAGCGGATTTTCGGTTTCAGTAATTTAATTTCAAACGTAAATGATCATTCGAGTGTGTGGAACGGGTTTTACAGTTCAACGCCTTATCACATCACAAATAGCGAGCACCCAGTCCAAGCTTTGCTACCTATGTGTATTTTATTACTATAGTATTTCAGTGCCACTCGGCTCTTAAGTAAATGGACGCCACTATGCGATATGCGTTTTAGTAGTTCTGATAATTGAGTCATTAAGGTAATTAGAGACGCCTCAGACTGCAACCTCTTAGCTCGGCTCTCCTATATAATGGACACTGTCGTAATTGAAGCTAATGTCTGTGCATCGGCGTGTCGCCGCGACCGATAAGTCAGTGAGCTCATTGGCTCGGCAGGATTCTCTAAATTCCGTTATACCACAAAGGTACGATTTCATAATAGTATAACCTTTAATCTGAGTTTTTACTTTTCATGGGGCAAAGTCACGGACTCACGCCTTTATGTGATTGGCTACTTTTATATATCGGGTGTAAAATTTCGAAGAAATTTTTTCTGTATTTTGACTTAAAAATCAGGAAACGAACTTCTCGGGAGATTTACTATCATCTTCAGAGCTACTTGATCAGTATCATTAAATATCAAAACTGAGTCTAAGCGACATCACAAAATATTCATGAGTTAGGATTCAGACCTACGACAGTCTGATTCAAAAACCATGCTGACCATTACGCCGCACTGTATTCCTCTAAATAATTCATTGGAAACTTTATAATGAACAGAATGGATTAATTACATGTTATGAAATGAAGAAAGGTATGTTTTTACGTAAAATATCTGTATTTTATCTGTAATATGCTTCATCGATGGGAAGAGAAATCAGAAAATAATTATTTGCAAATGAGTTACATAGTCGTTACTTGATGTGTTGCTCACTTGATAATTAATATTCTCTGTCTCTAATTCGCATTGATGAAATATAGTTTTAGTTGCTAAGCGTCTATAATCTACATTATCCTTTCAGACTTTACATGTCTGTTACATGTTTTTGATGTGTAACTCGCTTACAAATTAATATTTTTCAATTTCTTGTCGAACCGATAGAGTAGGTAACAATAGAAACAATATGTACTAACTGGTAAAATACCAAACTAAAGATTTGAATTAATCAAGTCGATCACCTATAAATTTAAATGTCTGTTACAGGATGTAGGAGCCATGGCGCAATTATTATATATTCATTGCAAAATACGACAACACAGTTGATCGACCCCGTAATAAAACAAAAGTTCTGAATATTCATATGAGGAGTCTTGGCTTCCGCAGCTGCGGTTTTCACGCTCTGTTGAATATTCTAAAACTTTCATCTGTTTGAAATCTTCTCATATTACATTCTAAACTTTTTAAAACACAAAAAATGTATATGTGACGTCGAAGGTATGCCAAATATAATCACACACTTTTTTTTGTTAAGATTAGATGTAGTTTTACTTACTAGTCAAATTTAAAAGTCATTTTAAATAGGATGAGAGGGTCGTTTTAAATTGAATCTTATTCGTTAGGATACTTCACACAAATATAAAAATGATCCAATACTGAATCAGTGTCGAATTTACCAGTAGGGCGACTAGGCTATGGCCTAGAGCGCCAGATTAGGGAAATAGTACCTACCGCAAAATAAAAAAGATACAAAATTATGTTTGTGCTAGTGCAGTTAGGAAAAAAATATCCAATCATAACATTTTCTCGAAAGGAAACATTCTTTAATTTTCAATGACTGACTTTTCCGAATTTTGGCAATCTCTAAGGATCACAATATTTGCTTATTATAATTTTATTTATTATGTTTAATTTATTTTGTTTCCTTCGAGACGACAGAAATTTAACGGCGTACTCCTATAATAAATAGTTGAATCCGCCATTGTGCTGAGCACTCGCACTACATATATAATTTCTGCACTACTTTTAAATTACCTGCGAGTGAAACCTGTTAATTTTTAGAATCGGACATTCAAATCGAATACTCAGTAGTTTAATTAAAAGTGAAAAAGATAAAATAATACAATAAGCATTAGAGAACAGTATATCTTTTTCACTTTTAATTAAACTACTGAGTATTCGATTTGGATGTCCGATTCTAAAAATTAACAGGTTTCGTCAATCGCAGGTAATTTAAAAGTAGTGCAAAAATTATATATGTAGTGCGACATATTATTAACATATTTCATTTTCAATCTAAATGACATAACATTTTTTGCCGGTTTCGATAATTTTCAAGTCCTAAGGTTACTAGTAATAAAAAACCGCGATATATTTGAATGGGAAGTCATTAAATTCAGTATTAAAATTATGCACAAAGGCGGGTGGAAGGGTTCATCACTTGAAATGAAAAAGGCCAGATCTCTGTTCGATAACGTCAAAAGATTTATTCCAACATTAAATTGAACTCAGCGTGTGTTAAAGTGCGTTCGTTGAGATATTGATTAGAGCCAACCGCAATATATGCAAAGAAGGAGGTTTTATTATACTAGATAAATAACTTATTTTTATTTCATTGCTTGAACTGAAAGTGAATTCAAATTTTCTTTCGATTGGTTGAAATGATATTAACTTTTATTGGATGTTATAATCAAGATTCTGATATAACTTTCAGTTATTGCTAAAGTAAACTAGATCATTATTGCCGGAATAATTTTATCCAGATTTTATTTTGTACTAGCGCTCCGGCCCGGCTTCGTCTGACTAGATTTGTAACGAAATAATCAAGACCAATAAATTTTGAACATTTCACTTATATCATGTTTCTAGGAAAGTAGTAGACTTTTCAACAGTGAATGAAGCAAGAATTGGTTTTCAACTTTTGTTAAACTTTTTTTCAAAGCGAATTTCAAATTGCTGACATCGTAAAACTGTAACTTCAAACTCGAACAAGAATCCTTCACGTCTGTAAATCCATCTTGTAGAAATCTCATTTTCTTCAAGTTTCTTCCAAGTAATTTTATTGTATTATATTTTTTTTTCTGCTCGAAGTCTATTTGATTTAATCCCACTGTGTTTTACTTTTACAAGTAAGGTATATCTGAAACAAAATGAGCGAACAAAACGCACAGGCAAAGAAATCAAATGAACTTAAAGATAGAGAAAGATGAGCAACCGTTACACCGTATGTATTATGCATGGCTTACATTCGTACAAACGTTGCATACAATTTATTATATTGCTTGTTTAAAGCAATATAATATGTGGCTAAAACAAAGGGCAAAGTGGGATATGTCGAGTTTTAAATTTGTTTATTAACCTTTAAAACACCAGAATAGACCCCAGCACAAATTTAAATCAATGGATTTGCAAATGTATTATTTCCCGTTGCTGTAGCAAATAATGGTTCCAAATTCCAATGAAATGAAATTGCTACAAGAAAATCAAGCGAAGTCACTTCGCGTTATAGTCACAAACACTGTTTATTTATACAACAAAAGTGTTGTTTTACATTATTAGACATAATATTAAGAGTGCTCAGTGGAAATTTTACGGCTTAAAGTGTTTTCTTTAACTTGTATAATTAATTGATCTATCTTGAATGACATCGTTCCTCGAGTAACGGTACCTCTGTTCTGTAATTGTGTTTTCTTGAGGGTTTTTGAGTAGTTTGATAACTTGGTGAGACAAGGCCTGTCTGTCCATATTGACGTTACTAGAAAACAGCTGGATTGATTTTGATGAAACTTAACACACTGTCAATTGGAACTTAGATTTAAATTGTAGGGTGGCTTTGTACTCAGCTACAATAGGGTTAAGATTATACAGTGAGTTGCATTTGAAACATTTAAATTTATTCATATAAATATTGTGTGTACGTACTCTAGGAAAATAAAAAATATTTTTTCATTAACCTTTAACAGGTTTTTAAAAGAGCATTTTTCTCGGGAAACTTTCCAACAAAATTCTTGTAATAACCCATTTTATGGGTTCCTTTTTTAACTTCCCGCTAAGAAAATTGAAAATTTTCAAAAATTGGGAAGTTATTGGTTTCACCTCGATTTTCGAAATTTGAGTTTTTGTCAGATCTCGACGTTTTGAGATCCTAGGAAGCTATTCTGACGATTTTTAAAATGATGTCCGTATGTATGTGTGTGTGAATGTGTGTGTGTATATGTGTGTGTGTGTATGTAACCCTCTCATAACTTTTGAACGGGTGGACCGATCGAAACGCGGATTGCGGCATCTGAAAGGAACTCGCTGAACTTAGATTTCCTGAAAATTGGAACTGATTCGGCCAGGTAGATTTTGAGAAATCTCAAAAATAAAGCTTTTTGGAAAGCAGTTTTTTAAAAATATTTTGTAATATTTTCGAAACTACCGTACCGATTAATTCCAAAATCTAATCAGCTCTATTCCTCATAAAATAACCTCAATCGCCGTAAACCCTATCAAAATCGGTTAATCCGTTCGAGAGATATCGTCGGAGAAAAATTATGAAAAAAATTTTTTTTAAAAATAACTTCTCAAATTTTTGTTTGATTGATTTTTTTGTAATAAGTTATTTTTTTGTGCTTAAAAAACTGCATCAATTGCCGCAAACGGCACCTCGATCACTTGATTCGTTCAAGAGATATCGTTGAAAAAAATTTTTGAAAAAAATGGTTTTTCAAAATATCTTCTCAAATTTTCGTTAGATTTATTTTTTTATAATAGATTATTTTTTGTGCTTAAAAAACTGCTTCGATTGCCGTAAACAGCATCTCGATCGGTTGATTCGTTCGAGAAATATCGTTGACAAAAAATTTCCAAAAAAGCGTTTTTTCAATATATCTTTCCAAATCTTTGTCTGAATTTTATAACGGTTTATAGTTTCATAATTTCGGAAATATTTTGATAATAAAAAAAAATCAGATGTTTTTTCGTTCCAAAGATCTGTTAAAAAGAAATTAGTTAGGTAATTGACAAGCATGCTTTGATTAATTTTTACGTTAAATCATATTATGTAACCATGGAAACAAATACCATAACCGTAAACCGTTAACAGCAATTTTATTTTATTATAATATTTCAAATGGTAATATTTATGAAGTTGGAATGATCCTGTCGCCCAGTTGGCTGGAATTTTTAAAAATAGCTTTTAACAAACACCGTAGGGGTAAGTCACATCTCAATAAGTCGGAAACAGCGGGAAGTTCCAGGGATGGCCTGCAGGGACAACCGTTTTTCAAATTTTTGAGTTTAGTTTCGGGTTGGTATTGTTGATTTTTCTCTCGTTAGTAGTTCGGTTTTGCCAAATTAATTATTAGAGACTTGTTCGCAAAGTATTATAACATCTTAAATTTATTGTTTAGACTTTCGATAATTTAATACGTAACAAATCTGACGAGTTCATTATAAAAAAAGTCTATAACACGACATGGAAAGTAACACATAAAAATACACTGTTACAGTGTCACCATTAAAATCGGTACAACTTGTAAGTTATCAAACCAGTTAGACAACTGGACTATAAATTAAAGAATATTCTTTAATAGCAAACGGATTATTTAATTAATGTAGCTATGTAATTTCCAATTATTTATAACAAGCAACATTTCGACAGCAAGTGAATTGTAAAGTCAAATGTTTTTATAAAATATTAATTTTATAATATTTATGCAGTAATATATAAGGGAACTATAAACTGTTACACAATTCTAATTTTAAGCATTATTTATATTTTTCAGTTTAGTGTTTATTATTACGTATTATTATTAGTGTATTTGCCATATGGCAACATACACTATTGGCGTCGGTCGGATGGCGGGACCTAGGGGTCGGACCAAAATTTCTCGACGTTTCATAACCTCCTAAACACTTTGGCACCATTTTTAAAAATGTTTATATATGTATATATATATATATTTATATATATATATTTATATATATATATATATACATATATATATATGTGTACGGGCAATAACTTTTGAAAGAGTTAATTGATTTCAACGAAATTTGGCCCACGTGTTGAAATCCATCACCGCAAGAAGCCTATTTAAAATGGGCGTAATCGGGCCATTTTAAGGGTTGTTTTTAGGGGTTGAAAAATGTTTTTGGGCCCCAAAATACCGAAAAAATTCTCCGAATCGTTTCAAAATTGAAATTTAACCCTCTGGTAGTAATTAAAAAGTGTCCCTAAAATTTTGATAAAATCGGTCCGACAGGACCGGACTTACAAATTTTTTGAAAACACTAATTTGCAGATAGTGAGTTATTTATTGAAGGGTGTCTTTAATTCGGTGTAGACGTTAGATTGATAATAATATTACAATTAAGTAAAAAAATGTTATTTTAAGGGGTGTATTAAGGGGTTAAATTTTTTATTTTTAATTTCGCATAATAAAAGTATAAAACATCACGGCCCTATACAAGCAAATACACTATATTGTCGGCAGGGTTTTGGCACTGCGACCCGGGTTTTTTTTCTTTTGTTTTGTTTAATCATAACAGATATATTTAAAAAGTCTCTCTTCCTTTGAACAAACAAAATCTAAGGCTGCTGATATAAGCTATATTTTATATCAGCAGCCTTAGATTTTGTTTTAAATATCGACTGTTAACTTATATTTTCTACGAAGCAAATATTTCTCCTGATTTATTAGGAAAAAATCAGTGTTTACTGTATATTTTAAAAGGTCTAAAACATTTGAAAGCGGCGACATGCTTTTTTAATCCATAAAATATACAAAAGACGAAAACATAAAATTCAACAATCAAGTACTATATATATAACAACAGCATCGGTGTGCACAAAAACATATAAACGTTAAAACAAATGATCAAAGAATAACCGTATAAACAAAAGCTTAACTGCTCGGATATGAAGTTAGTTACAAATAACTGATAATCTCTCGCAATCCAATTTTCCGGTTCGTAGTTTTAATCAAAGGGTGTAGAGTACACTACAGTAAGTTACGTTTAATAAATGCATAGCAGTTGGTTCCTAAAAGGAATTAAGAGAAATATTCACAAACGTTTCAAAACCGGAAAGACGTAGGCGTAACATTACTTTTGCTAAATATTGACAGATGATAAATATTGCAGTTGTGTATTTTATTTATAACAAAGTTTGACTGTAAAAATTTCAGCCGCGCCACCCGGCAGCCACTTGGTATAATATTTCACCAGTTAAATCCAAATTATCCATATACATATATATCAAAGTGCACCTTTTCGAAAATACAGCCATTTAGACAGGGTTTTCAAAATGTATTTATTTTTTATATTGGCAATTATTTTATATAGGAAAACAAATGCGATTTTTAAATATAGATTTAATACTGACAAGCGTACAAGAAGCAGAAACCCAGCATAAATCTACGGATTTTAATATTTTTTAAACGGAAACTTGCTTTTAGAATTTACATTCATTAATGATTTTAGACAATTTTATTTCATGCGATGTATTTTTAGTCTTAAATTGTATTTGATTCCTAAGACGAATTCATCGATTCCGCAGTTGTGTCTTAATTTGGTTTGAAGTCATTAAAAACATTTGTAAATTAGTGATTTTGTCGTTGTTATTTATATGCTCTGAACAACGGATATCCTCAGTGGTCGCAGAGTTGGCGCGGATTTTATCTGATATTATGCACACAGCCATTTGAACGACTAACACTGTGAGACGCTATTATACCTTCTTATATGTAAAACCTGTAGAATTAATCTCCCGTTCGAGTCTTAAGTCACTTGTCCGACATTTGCCAACCACTAGTTGTGTGTGCAAAAAGGTAAAGGCACATCGAATCTAGATATAGATCTCCATGCAGTTACAAATATGTTTTTTACCTACGAACCTTTTGCCAACAATTTTGGTTAACGCTTTTTCGATTCAAAATACCTATACATCAGCATGCCGTCAGAAAATGAATACGTCTTTTACCTAAAGATGGGATATTTCGAGTGAAAAACTATTCGATTATTAAAATATCTCGAGACGTAGTTTGTTGACTAGAAACATCCCCTGAGGAAGGCAATAACCCACTCTATTATGAATAATATTGTTGACACTTCTTTACTTGAAATCAGTCATGAAAATTTCATACTACCAGGTTTATTAATTGACCTTAGTAATTGATGGCAATAATTTCTGATTCTGCTTAATTTTTCTATTACACAAATAGACTGTTCGATAAATTTAATTGTGTGTCCAAGGTATCCTTTGAGATTAGATGAACTTAAATTGGCTGCCGTATCGCGATTTTGGCAAATATAACACCAGCCTTACTGTATCGTTCTCTCTTTTCTTCAACCTTCTCAGACACAAGCAGCAGTTGTCACACAACCGGTTCTATGCGTTGTGCCAGAGTCTGCTGTATTCTTAAAACATTGGAAATGTCACCCAGGAATACGATCAGCGATCGGACAGTGCTGAATCCAATGCTAATAAACGCACATGTCATGCCGAAATAACTGTATACATTTCGAGTTAGCCAAATGATTACGCGAAAACGCAACAATGACGAACAGAATACGAATTTACTAACATAAAAAATAATTATAAATATTGTTAGAGGAATTAGGATCAATGAATTTTAAGACAAATTATTATTACTCACAACGTTGTGAATAATAATTTGTCTTAAAATTCATTGATCCTAATTCCTCCAATAATAGTTATAATTATTTATCATCAAAAGGATCTGATCTGTACATTTATAAAAAATAATTGTTTGTTTGTAAACGTAACGCGTGAAAAAAATAACCATGGAAATGAAAAATGAATGACTAATAACCACAGTGCTAGAGCAGAAGACATGTCAACCAACTTCCATTAGAAAAAGGAAACTAGATTATTCGAAATGATCAAAATTGTTTTTTTCAAGCGTCAGAAAACTTCCTCAATTATTTATTGGTTTTTCTTATTATGACGTATTTATACTAAATATTTCTTAATTAAAGAATTCGGTCAGTCAATTAGTAGCGATTAATTAAAAAGATAATGTAAACCGTTAAGACAAACAAAAAATTGTTCACATATAATTATAGAATTTTAAAAATGATTAAGTTGTAAAGAAGGAGATAGCATCATCTTTGAACTCAACAAATCCAATACTGTAAGAGTGTCCTATATAATTTAAGTTTGAATAAAAATTGATAGTGTAACAGATTTTTTCAAAATCGATGCAGCTGTTTTGGAATGATGTGTTCCTGACATCATTCCAAAACAGCTGCATCGATTTTGAAAAAATCTGTTACACTATCAATTTTTTATCCATAGTCAGGCAAAAATTCTGGAAACACATTCTAAGTCTCATACAAAATACACAAAGGTGTTCCAATATTATTTTAATATTTATTTGTAAAATGGCAAACTTAACTTGGATTTCACCATCATTTCTTGTTTAGCTAAGTTATAAATGTTTTGCATGTTTCGACATTTATTTATTTATTTATTTTTTGGAGGGGGACAAAGGCACTCCTTCTTAACCTCTTTCAATTTTAATAGTATTTTATATTTATACGTCTTATATTATTATAAATCTTGTAAAATACTATAAAGAACGTTACGTGATTACTGTTTCTATTAAAAAAAAAATATTTTTTTCGGTTATGAAGGTCATTATAATTTTTGTCTCTTCATATATTATTCTCAAGAGGTGTTAATCTGACTTTATAATCATGGTGTACGGGCATTAATCAGATAGCTATACAGCTGAATGGTTGAATACACACATGCAATAAACCCTGTTTGTAAGATAAAACCAAAGCCGATTCAACCGCGTGGGCTCTACGTTTGAATACAGATTTCATCTTTGTCACGATGTATTTTGTATTCAGTCTTCATAGTATCAGTATTTTACTTTTAAATATTAATAAAAAACCCGGGTCGCAGTGCCAAAACCCTGCCGACAATATAGTGTATTTGCTTATACAGGCAGTGTGGCTTTATTATGCAAACTTAAGTTGGTTTTTGGGCAAAATAAAAAATTTGACTCCTTAATACACCCCTTAATATAACATTTTTTTTCTTAATGGCAATACCATTATCAATCGAACCTCTATACCAAATTATATACAACTTTCCGTGAATAATTCACTATCTGCAAACTAGTGATTTCATAAAATTTGTAAGTCCGGTCCTGTCGGGCCGATTTTATTAAAATTTTGGGGACACTTTTTAATTACTACTAAAGGGTTAAATGTCAATTTTGAAACGATTCTGAGAATTTTTTCGGTATTCTGGGGCCCAAAAACATTTTTCAACCCCTAAAAACTACCCTTAAAATGCCCCGATTACGCCCATTTTAAATAGGCTTCTTGCGGTGATGGATGTCAAAACGTGGGCCAAATTTCGTTAAAATCAATTAACTCTTTCGAAAGTTATTGCCCGCACACATATATATATATATACGTATATATATACGTATATATATATATATATATATATATATATATATAAATATATATATACATATATATATATAAACATTTTTAAAAATGATGCCAAAGTGTTTAGGAGGTTATGAAACGTCGAGAAATTTTGGTCCGCCCCCTAGGTCCCGCCATCCGACCGACGCCAATAGTGTATGTTGCCATATGGCAAATACACTAAATAATACTACATCTGAAAATGTAGCCATAGCTATTTTTCAAATTATCAGATATCTTCTGTGAGTCCACGGCAGCAGTATCAAATTCACTGCTACGTTCATCAATACGTTTGCAATAATTCTGTGGAATAACACGAAAGATATTCGATTTTTTAATAAGTGCGGTCGGTTTACATTGTCTTTTATTCTGCTTATGTCCAACAGCTTCGTGTTTGAAGTGGCAGTCATGCTCACTTGCATACAGTTGACCTTATAATACTAATGGTATTGATGCTACTTCATGTACCGTGAATATTAAACCGTGGAATCATCACAAAAAAATTAAGTGTCTTACTAGAAATCGTCTAAGTTGGATAAATTAAAACACGGACCATGCCAATCGGTAGTAGTCAGTAGGTAACGCTGGCTGAAAGAATTATAATGAAACCAGGAAATATAGTTGACTAAAGGATCCAGCTTCTGAATCGAACAATTTAGGATAAGAAATAACAATCAATGGTATTTGATACAAGCTCAGAGATTTGTTCAAAATTAATAACTTCCAAAATGTGTAGAAGGAAAGAGTCTTCTTTATTATAAAATAAGTCGAACAATTTCAAATGGAGGATTTAACTTACGAGTACTAGATACCAAACACAATTAGAATAGTTGACTGGTTGAAAATGTAGCTTTGTAAATCCTAGAAAATAGAATGTTTTTTAATGTGCATGGATACTATGATTATACTGAAGTTTTACATTGACTGTACTCGTTAGTGTTTTTTTAGTAACCTATAATCCGTGATTTATTGTTTGTGAGCTGTAGGATAATAAAACGGTTGATGTCTTTGAAGTAACTTAATCCCCACCATGGAAGCAAGACTGGTAAAGCACACAACGTGATTTTGAATTTATCGAATTGCCCGTTTTGGTAATATATGTGGGTGGGATACAACTTACGATCATGTTTTGTAATAAATAAGAATGGAATGAAAAAAAAACAGGTCCGAATTAGTCTCTTAAACTGGTCATATTTATTGGTTTTTAGATTTTGTTTACAGCTACCATCCTCTTGTTTATAAGATTGTAGGCAAAATTTTGGGGATAGTGAAGGTTTTTATTGTTTACACCTACATAAGAAATAAGAGAAGATTTACAAATTCAATTCTGGACAGAAATGAAGACTAAAAACAAAAAAGTTTAATTCAAAATCTGTTAAAATAACTAATTTAAAGAGAGACCCAGAAAGAAAAATTCATTGTATTTAATTATTTTCTATGCTTACGTTTTTACATTTTGTTTTCCCAGCGTCCAGTAGTACTTAGGTCTAGTACAAATTAATATTTCCATTTTACATGATTTTATCTTTAAGTTTTCTTTGATTAAATAATTTTTCTAATCACTAAACCAGGTATTTTTTTAAACGCTTTGGTCTTGTCCATCGAACCTACCCATTGTTATTTTAGTCAAGATACCATTATATTAAAACATTCATTAGTGGCACAATATTACAAAATGTTACCGAGCTGGGTAGAGTAGTGGTACAGCACTAGACTCGTATTCGGGAGGTCCGGGTTCGATTCCCGGCGGGGGCAGATGTGGCTGGGACTTTTTCCTACTGCCTTTCGCCGAGATACGGTAATTCCTGTACCGGCCATCTTGATTGAGGTTTTCCATGGTTTCCCTCAATTAATTCCAGATAAATATCGAGGTGGTTCCTTATTTGAGGCCATGGCCGATTACCTATCAAACTCCTAGTTCAAAAATTACCTACCTTATCCTAATTTCCTGTAATTCCTTCATTCGCCCATTGCTATTATATAAGTTGAAGTTTAAGAAATGTAGAAAAAACGGGAAGTGGTAAAATGAAAAATAGTAATGGTGCGAATGGCGTCTGTTATGACATAAAGTCGAGAAACGGACGTTAAACGCATTATTATTATTATTATTACAAAATGTTATTTGAAACTACTTGAAAACGCTTCTTCTAAAATAAATTCAGTATGAAGAGTAGTTCAACTCTGTTTTTTTTTTTTATTCAAATACTCATTCGCTTATATGAATTCAATTGTCTTGTATTAACAATTCCAACATTTATATTAGTAGATATATCCAATTTGCATATATTTACATGGTGATTTTTCATTTGTTTTTCTCACATATTTTAAAAATTTAAAAAAAAAACACATTGTATGTGTTCTGCAAGCTTTAAGAAGAGAAATAATGTTTCTAGTCAGCAATAGACAACGTAAATAAATATAGATTTAGATGCAGATTTACAAACAAAATAAATCGTTCTTAACCATAAATCTATTTCGAAAAAAAAAATGGATTTTCTAACAAAGCGATCAAACATCTCTTCAATATTTTAGCACGTTAATTAACTACACCACTGTTATTAATTAATTAATATGACAGTTAATTAGCATAAAAAATACCGCCGTTCAATTCTAAATCCTCTCAAAGTTAGAGTTCTTTTTGAATTGATAGGTTTACAATTTTTCTGTACATGTATCTTCCGTTCAAAATAGCGTTTTCTTGGTCTTGTATAAAATCAAATTTGTGGTTTCAAAAAAATCTAAAAAATACGCTTATATAAACGCTAAAGAGTAAATTTTGTTTTCTCTTGAAGTTGTACTGTATTATAATTTCAATTCAATAGTTCTATAATAAATATTTTATTTACTCATTTTTTATAACATTTTCTTCGACCCTGTCATCATCAGTAATATCCGAGAACGACTTGAAAATTCGAATGCATGAAATCAGCTTGAAATTGAATTACATCTTTTTTTAGACTTATCGTTGCGTCGGTACAAAAAACCTGATAAACACGCGTTCTTTCGAATTTCCAGATTTGGGTTACATTTTAGTCAAAAAACAACACTTCGATTTTTTTTTTTTTGAAGACGTAATTTTAAAATGCTCCGTGGTATTAACGAATGAACGACGACTTCACAAAGTGATCGTGAAATAGAACTTCAGTTGTTTTAAACAGCATACCCACACACCGCGAAGTCTCTATATATGGAGTGAAATTAAGCCTGAGTTGATGTATTAGCGGCTGTCATTTGTTTATCTGCTACGCGTCGGGAAAGTAGATAATATGTGTTGGTATCAAGTGATGGGAACGAATAATATTAATGGACTTACAGGTTCTATTTGATAACGCGTACGCCGTTATTCTGCAAGAAAAAAAATACCTTGCAGAGAATCAGTGGCGTGCAATAGGCATACACATTGTACTAGCAATAAAGAGTTTATTGTATGAAATCCTTTCAGAATTTTGTAATTTCGACGACAGGCAGGAATTAAATACAGGTTAGTTCACATTGTTTGGTATAAATAAATTCTTACGATGACGTGAAGAATGATCGTCTTTGCTTGCCTATTTTGACACGTCAAATGTGTACGAACCCTGTTGGTCTGTCAACTGTCATTCGACACGCTAGCTCACAACTAAAGCTCCGTATAAACCGTGCAGAGCAAAATAAGAAAACGGTCGTCAAGAGTTCGCTTTCAATATGATGAGAGAGCGGGATATCTGTGATTGGCTGAGCACATTTAAACTAGTCTGAGGTCCTGAAAATATTTTCGAAACATTGGTCACAAAAGACATATCGGTAATGCTTCTATTTAATTTGCTCGTCAGCCAAACTTTCCCACAACGTTTAATATTTATTGGAATAAAACTAATTACGGACAACTTTGAAATTATATTGTAAATACACCTTCTGGGAAAATTTTTTATTGCTTTCGAATTTCTTGTATTCTTAGTGTAGATTCTAACTCTGAAAAGAAACAAAAATGTCGGGCAGCCCACATATAAATTTTCTTACAAACTACAGAATATATTCTTAATAAACGAATTTGAATATTGAAAATTTAAAGCGATCGCGAGATTTCAACAAAAAGCTACTATAGAGAACGAATTCACCATATTTTTGTTTTATTTAACCCCATAAACCGGCAATAAATACTTCTACGCCTTTGTTACAGACGAGATTTTTTATTTTTTTTTTACGTGACAGCTACACAAAAAGTTGGTTGACAATTTTACACATGCGTATTCAACTAATTTATTTATCTGTCTCATTTCAACACGCGGCTGGATTGTGTACCTACATAAGTTTTATTTTTTATTTTTTTTTTTTAATTTATACAAAGCTGTTTTTAAGTTTATTTCAACCATAAAATTTACTAGAAATATATGTTTTATTAACACGCTTATATCTGTTGTAGTTTTTCATATGAAAAAGTTTATTTTTAAACTTATATCACAATGACATAAATCAGAGCGACTTTTGCCTTTTAATACCTTCAAATAGACTAGCTTCTATGGGATCCTGTTGCAGGTGTTAATGAATGTATGTATCATTTTTCTGTCACGCCTAAAACCACATTGTATTAGTGTCGAAACGCCATAAATTATAAATACCTTCGCTCGCGTTAACGTAGGTTTCGGCGTATAGCAAGTTTCATTAAAATCAGCGGAGCTATTTTCCAGTAATCCACTCTTTTCGTTGAGATTTCCTACAAAGTACTCAAAAACAAAATGGTCGACAGTTTTAGTATATTGACAAGAGTCAAACCGTTTGTTGTAACTAAAATTCCACTGTTAAATTAATAGTTATTTACTTCAACATTATTGCTTTTGACTGCGAAAAGATATTAAATATAATATTATATAAATTTATGGCCGTAACTAATTTGCAGATGCAGTATGTTATAAAATAAACAGTTTTGCAATAACTGCTATAGAAAAGGCGTTGGTTTTGTTTTATTCATATTCCGAACACAAACTCAACGTCTGTCGACTTGTTATCCATATAAAGTATAAAGAATAAAACGGTAATATATAAAATATTTATATAGATCTATCTGAAATTATATGACAGTGTGCAACTGCTACTGCAGCCGTTGCTAATGCTTTGATCAATTGATCACTAATCGATACGCCTTACAAGTACCACAAACTTAGATCTTATAAGTGTGTAGATTTATTATTAGCACGTATTACGACATCGCGGTAACCGTCCCTTCCTTATAACGGTGTTATTCGATCTTATATCATTTCGAATTCAAAGCTCTCAGATTTTAATTTAAGAAGTAGTGAATATAATATAAATATGGTCGTCCTACAGCTTAGAACCGAACGTGATAATTATTTCATGTAAACCAACTTATTCTGTCTGTCTGTCTTTTGCCTTTTCACGTCTAAGCCGCTGAATAGATTTAGATAAAATTTGTCAAAGAGATAGATTGCATCTTGAGGAAGGACATAGGCTACCTTTTGTCTAAAAAAAACAAACTTAAAGGAGATGAAATAGAAAATGAAAGTCTATTACGTTATCTCCGGAACTATTAGACCTTCTGACTTCAAATTTGGCAGGTATGTTTCTTTTGTTTAGTAGAGATCTGCTAAGAACGGGTTTTACGGAAATTGACTCCCAAGGGGGATTGCGGGGGTGTTTTATGAGTCATGCAACAGAGCATGATAGAAATCCGTCGTCAAGAAACTAATTTTCAATATTATGAGAGAACGGGATTTTGTCAAATATGAACAGTTCGCGTTACTTCCGTAGTGGCATTCTATGTTAAAATTTACACGGTTTTGTGAACTTTTTTATTACGCAGTAAATTTCCGAAATTTCTAAAAAAATTTCTAAAATAAATACGCTATAAAACAATTTGGGGAAGTTTGTTATAGATTTTACCACTCAGAAGACAGAAATGTGGGACGACCCCAGCGTACACTTTTTTGTGTTTATTGGCATCTGAGCATTTTTCAAAGAACTTATTTATCATATCATAGGTATATATGTATAATCTCAAAATGCAAACATTAGATGATGAGGGAATCAGAAACTATGATTATAGATAGCAGACTTATTTGCATAATATTAATACGACATATTATTAGATAAGTGAGCTTCTTTTTAATTCCACAAATAGAAAAAAGATACTTGTGTTCATAAATTATTGATACTATTCAATATTATGAGCTGAGGTTAGCACCATTTTGTAGGTATTATAGCCATAAATAAAATTAGTAGAACCGAATTTGCTATCTATTGAACACATCTTAAATATATTTAATGATATTTGCTATATTTGGTCTTCTGAAAGTCATTAAGTTTTATAGGAATACAGTAGAACTCATGTATTTTCAACTTGTCGGGACTAATCGATTCATGTATTTTTAACGTCCTCTTCATCCCCACTTTGGGACAATCATAGGAAAATCAGAAAAAACCTTTTTTGATTTGAGGTTAAACGTTATCTACAGTATTTTTTTATTTGCTGAGTAAATCAGTTGAAAATAGATTATGTTGAAAATACATGGGTCCGACTGCATTATCATAGTTTTACGCAATCCGACTTAAGACAAAATAAAAATGTGTAAATGATTTTCAAAACATATATCTAATTACTTTTGACATAACAACGTCGTAAGAAACAAAAGAAAATATTTCATGAAAAATCAAAAACCTCCAATTTATTTCGAAAAAACAAATCCGCTACTGGCTATTACACATTTTGATCTGGTATTTTTCATTCAGTTGTAGATTTAACAGACTTTGATTTTGTATAGCAATTTGTCTTGGAACCAGAATCTTATTGGAATCTTTAACATGAAAAGCATCTTTCATTCAATATACTTAGTATGTGGATACATTTGTTGATGTTTATTTTATGTAGAAATTCAAATCCAAACATGTACTTTAACTTGTTGCTTTTATAAATGCATACAGTAGAATCCCGCTTAGAGAAACACTTCAAGCTGGCAAACTTTGTACGTCAGCGGAACTTAGTGACGTCACATCTCGTTTAAATAGCACAATAACTTCAATAAATTATCAAGGTTATTATATACAGAACGGACTTCGTTTCGTTGGACATTAGTGGGGGGAGAACGTCGAGTGGATTGACAGTCTTCCAGCTGACGTCATTCAGTAACAAGGTGTATCTAACGACCTTGAAAATTATTACCTGTGTCTGCCAGTCGGTGACGGGACAAAGCGACTCTGCTCGAATCACCGTGTGCAGAAAGCACAGTTGTTTTCTGGGCGCAATGAATGTTCTAAAAAATAGATTTGGCACTTCAACAATTACAGTCCACCTCACGTATTTTCAACACCGTCACCTGTTTTTACTCATATATTTTCAAGTTTTTAGTTCCTACTACTTATGCAAAGTAACTCCTACCCAGCATGGAAAAATACGTTTGACAACATTTAAATTAATAGCACTTTTTTCTGATTGGTCTAGGACTGTCACGAAGTGAGGATGAAGGAGATGTTGAAAATACAAATTGATTTGTCCCGATAGTTTAAAAATACATCTACTGTACACGATAATTAAAAAAAATCTGGAAGCCGCTGAAAATTCTCGGACAAACGAATCTTGAAATTTTTCTGAAATTTCACAATTTTGATGTACATTTATTCAAATCTTCGATTTATAGACAAACTAGATACTGTGGAATTTGCACATAAAATGGGAGACAAATTTTATACTGAGTTTTTGTGTGCGACCAGTGCTCAACGATGCGTAAATAGACCTTATAATGATTGTGCTTATTCAATATCACAGCGTGTGTAGAAATGAATAACAGAATCACAGTAAAAATTAATTAAAGTCCATTGAAAGTGTGTACTATGCAAATGTATTTTGCATAATGGTGTACAATAATATATGTCGTTTGCATAAACTGACAAAAAAAAACTTCAAACATTTGCTGAGAATTGCAACTTTCAAATAATATTGCTGTTCTTGAATTTATTATAGCTAATTTGCTGTTTGCTAAGCTTCGATTAGATTGTAGATTATTAGACGCTCAGCTGCTGAGGTCATCAGCGTCTATCTGCTAAGTTGGTTTGTACTATTTGTGAAGCGACTACAATATTGAAGTCGCTTGAATTTTTTTTCGCGTTTTTTTACGTAGCACGAAAATATACGTCAATTTGGATACAAGTCTAAAATCTGAGAAATCGATAGCATCCATAGCTTAGGTTGTTTTAAATAGGTAGAAAACAGTATTTTTTAACAGTCAATTACTTGTTTTTTTTTTAGTTTTGAAACGAAAAATTCGTATAACTTAGAAAATCCCAATTTACCTGCGACTCCGTAACAAAGCGTTTTCGGATTCTCAGCCATAGAAACTTCATTTCGTATTTTTAGTGTATTTGCCATATGGCAACATACACTATTGGCGTCGGTCGGATGGCGGGACCTAGGGGTCGGACCAAAATTTCTCGACGTTTCATAACCTCCTAAACACATTGGCACCATTTTTAAAAATGTTTATATATATATGTATATGTATATATATATATATATATATATTTATATATATATATATATATATATATATATGTGTACGCGCGATAACTTTCGAAAGAGGTAATTGATTTCAACGAAATTTGGACCACGTGTTGAAACCCATCACCGCAAGAAGCCTATTTAAAATGGGCCTAATCGGGCTATTTTAAGGGTAGTTTTTAGGGGTTGAAAACTGCCCCAAAATACCGAAAAAATTCTCCGAATCGTTTCAAAATTGAAATTTAAACCTCCGATAGTGATTAAAAAGTGTCCCCACAATTTTAATAAAATCGGCCCGACAGGACCGGATTTACAAATTTTAAGAAAACACTAGTTTGCTGATAGTGACTTATTTATTGAAGAGTGTATTTAATTCGGTGTAGACGTTAGATTGATAATAATATTACAATTAAGAAAAAAATGTTATTTTAAGGGGTGTATAAGGGGTTAAATTTTTTATTTTGCCCAAAAACAAACTTAATTTCACATAATAAAAGTATAAAACCACACGGCCCTATACAAGCAAATACACTATATTGTCGGCAGGGTTTTGGCACTGCGACCCGGGTTTTTTTTTTTTATTTGTAATCTTGACATAAATTGAGTGTGTTTCTATCTCTTAACAACTAAACCGTTGAAATCTAGCTTTAGTTAGTTTTTTTACAGTATATTTTGCAACAGTAAACAAAATAAAAAATAAATAATTATTTTCGGAGTGACTTTTCTATTTATTAACTAAAAATATTTTTTTTATAAATCTAGCTATATGTTTATAGATAATAGTTTTATTATTTTCATTATAAAGTTTTTTTTTTAAACGAATTGATCGGATAGAAGCAGATCGTAAAATAGTATTTTTATTTGACACAAGAACATAAAATTCAGCATAAACAATCAACATCATTATTTTCACACCTGTAAAACGATATGTCCGTTGATTGTAGACAGTGCAGATATATAGTGCTCGCCATATAAGCAAATATTTATTTTATTACATAAGAAATACCACAGACTGTCCAATCGTTTTTGGCACACAACTCGATTAAAAAAAACATGAAGTTTGTTAGTTAGTTTTTTTTTTAATAATTACTACTTGTTCTAAAACAAAGTATTAAAAGAAATGTGTTACCAACAATTAACAAAAAAACCCGGGTCGCAGTGCCAAAACCCTGCCGACAATATAGTGTATTTGCTTGTATAGGGCCGCGTAGATTTATACTTTTATTATGTGAAATTAAGCTTGTTTTTGGGCAAAATAAAAAATTTTACCCCTTAATACACTCCTTAAAATAACATTTTTTTTCTTAATTCTAATATTATTATCAATCTAACGTCTACACCGAATTAAATACACCCTTCAATAAATAAGTCACTATCTGCAAATTAGTGTTTTCAAAAAATTTGTAAGTCCGGTCCTGTTGAGCCGATTTTATTAAAATTTTAGGGGCACTTTTTAATTGCTACTAACGGGTTAAATGTCAATTTTGAAACGATTCGGAGAATTTTTTCGGTATTTTGGGGCCCAAAAACATTTTGCAACCCCTAAAAACTACCCTTAAAATGGCCCGATTACGCCCATTTTAAATAAGCTTCTTGCGGTGATGGATTTCAACACGTGTACCAAATTTCGTTAAAATCAATTAACTCTTTCGAAAGTTATTGCCCGCACACATATATATATATAGGTATATATATATATACGTATATAAATATATATATATATATATATATATATATATATATATATATATACATATATATATAAACATTTTTAAAAATAGTGCCAAAGTGTTTAGGAGGTTATGAAACGTCGAGAAATTTTGGTCCGACCCCTAGGTCCCGCCATCCGACCGACGCCAATAGTGTATGTTGCCATATGGCAAATACACTAAAAAACCATATTTTAAGTCGGTTATCACAATTTCTCAAAAAGTTATTACCTACCCAATTTTGTTCAAATTTTGTACACTTCTTCAAAAGAACATTATCTACTGCCTAAACGAAGGACACTTTTTTTTATCACAACTAATTTTACAAGGCAATACGTGATGCAAATTTTACCAAAAAATAGGATTTTTTGTTCACAGCTCCACCAAAAATTCAAAATTTAATTTTTTTCTTTTTCCTTCGTCCAATCATGAGCTTTACATATCTACTAACAGAAAAGATTTGGTTTTTTTAATTTCAGATAAATCTGTCATGAGAGTTATCCTCATTATATACTTACATTAGAATTCATGTATTTTCAACCTGTCCGGATTATTCGACTCCTGTATTTTCAACTTTTTCTTCTTCCTCCGGTCATGGCAGTCATTGACCAATCAGGAAAAAACCTTTATTAATTAGTAATCGTGAAACTTTTTTATCCATTGGCTAAACAGCATAGAAGGAGACATTTTTCGCGAGAAGTAGAAATTAAAAACTTGAAAATACTTGAGTAAAATGGACAATAGATGGCGTTAAAATACATGAGTCCGACTGTACATTACAAAGAGGATGGAATCAGAGTTGACCAATCTAGCCCACTATCTCAGTTACGTGTCTCTTCTTACAAGCGTTTCGAACTTATATGACCGGACTTGTAATCGTCAAAAAGAATTGGTATTTTTTCGTTTCAATTACTTAATTTACATATTAATATGCGAGTCACAGGATGCTTTTGTAATAATGTAATGTTATATAAGACATCCTAATTTAATACAAATAATCTTGCGATCCAATTTGATTCGACATATTTATAACAGTATCAGATCCATGTTGGCATGTAAGTTGTGTCTTCTTCGCATTTTTGTTAATTAGAATTATCCAAAAGATAAGTGATCCAAAAATTTAAAATTGAAAACTGACAAAAAAGAACACAAACTCCAAGAATGTTATAACTTTTGGTAAGACCGGTTTTACATTATCAAAAATCGTTTATAAAAACGGCGTATCTTTTATTAAAGAGCATAAGATTATCTTTTAGAAAACTTGGTGTTCGACCCGACTTTGCCTAGGTAGATTTTGATTTGAAATCACAATAATCAAGAGCAAGAAAGCTATCAATTTTAATATGTGTTTTTCACCAAAATTGTTGCTGGGTTCCAGAAATTATTGTTAAAAAAATCTGATTTGACAATGACCTTAGAAATTGTGACCGCACAATATTTCTCTATTAGAAGAGCATATCAAATCGATTTTGTTAAAAAGATATTTTTTTAAAGTGTTTATACATGTATTTAACATACATTTTTGCACAATTTCTACTTCGAAACACAATTTTTTCTACGCATATTAATCAATATTTTTATCTGAAAAGCGATATCATCAATGCTCTACATGCCAGGGAATTTCACAACGACATTAGACTTCTCCTGCATGTATAAAAACTGTAATTAATTTATCATAATCTAAAGTCACTGTCACAACAAGTTTTCTGACTACACTTTCTGCAACCCAGCAGTAGACTTTTAAACTGTGAAAGAATTTTTCAAATCAGTCCACCGATTGTGTACATATAATAGTAATATTTCAGAAAATATATTGGATAGTGTAATATGGCCTTAAATAAATAGTTTGAAAGTAGATTACATAGCTAGATAGAATAGTTTGTAATTGTCGACTCTCTAGATAGGTACAAGGAAAGCGAATTAGCGTGTCTGTGGAATTGAAAATATATACAACGTTTTTCTTAGAATATTAAATTAAACCTAATATAAAGCACATGCAAACATAGTGGTTAATTCCATTAACTATAATTAACTTTACTTCAGTATTTCAGAACGTGGTTATTTATTATTTTATTGCCCGTTAAAAGAAGGTCGATTAAATGAAAGGAAAAAAGAAATGTATAGGAAATGGTGACAATAAAGTAAGTGTTTTGTTTCATCGCGGACCCAAAACATAGTTTATTTAGGGTGATTTTAATGTAGCATTCAAATAAGTATTAAATTTTACTCAACGTGCATTTCATAAGAAACTAAAAACACTTACAGGACAAGTACCTACGGGAAAAATTTTAAAATTTCATATGCGAATAAATAAATCAAAAAATAACTTTATTTATTAAGGTGATAATTCAGCAGTTGTGCAATACAACCCTTTAGCATAGCTTTATATTACAAGCATGAAAAACAGTTCCTAAATTCTAGGAAAACCCTTATTCATTCTTTTTTTTACCATTCCAACCCACTAGTGGGGAATGGTACTAATTTAATTCAAAATTCACTTTTCAAAATTTTACAATATTTTCTCTTTTTGAGGTCCTCTAAATCCAAAATACATATTTTTTTAGAAAAACTCTGTGCGTCTGTTAGTCTGTGAGCACGATACAGGTCAAACGGATGAACGGATTGAAATCAAAATTTGGGAGGTTGTTTGGTATTCAAATATGGGGAGAACTATTGTTTTTCGGGGAAATCGGCGCATGCGCAGAAGATGTATTTCCTATAATGTTGTTTTTTGTATAATGATGGTATACTTTTTGTAACGGTTTAATATTCTATTCATTTTTCCAAGAAAGTTTCATAGGTTATTTATACGAGTAGGGGACCGATGTTTGCCCCAAGCTGGGCGCTAAATTATAACGCACCGGGCGTAACTTCAGGAACACAAACCTCGTCATAAGGTTTATGTCTAATAAGTTATTACTGTTGATTTTTTGTTAATAAGTGTCAGTTATTAATTTTATTTATTATAGCAATCAAAACACACATTAAATATTGAATTACGATATTATCAACGAAGTACCAATCCACAGCTGTTACGAATAATGAATATGTTTTTATGTTCACACGTTAATAAATCTCATTAAGCCGATCAGATATAATCAATTAAAACATCTTACGCGAACCGCGGGGTTTAAACCAACCGCATATTATAATACTAATTAATGCTTTTTTTTTAGAATTTTCGTACCACGTTTGTTTACACGCTTGTTTCAATTTCACGCGCAAATGCGGCTTGCGTTTTAATTTCTTCCTGGACTCACAATTGGTGACGTCAAACTATCAGTCTCATGACAGTGTTCATGTATATATTTGCATATAAATAATTTCCTAATGTATGTCCGTATGTCTGTCTGTCTTTCCGTGTTCTCTAGAAAGCCATAGTTGACCTAGCAAGCTGAAAATTGGCTCACGGAACGGAACCTAACGGAGCCGGATTTACGATTTTTCCCCCAGAGACAGAAATATTAAGTTTAAGTACCCCTTTAAAAATTAAAAAAAAATTGGAAATATTTCACATATTAATACGTCTAATAGAAATATATATATATATATATATATATATATATATATAACAATTAATGTCAATATTTTTTCTAATTTTAATTTCTTTGTTTCAGGTAAGAGATGTGACATAATTTCAAGGGAACTAGACCACAGGTATTTATAGGCAAATCTACAGAACTTACAATCACTTTTGAATGCGCAACAAACTTGAAAAAACCGCTCGCTATAGAAGGAGATAGTCAGTGGTGACTGTCGCTTTACGTCCTTGTCTAATCAGAATAGACCTAAAGCTTTGGACCAAGCGTGAATCTATGCGCACACTTGGCCCAATGGCTTTCCCAGAGATGAACAGCCATTTTATACTATTCAGTGCTGCGATAATGTTTATTCTCTGTGCTTGTGTGAGTATTAGAGTTGGGTAACTCAGATCTGAACCGGTTCAAAGAGCCGACTCCGACAGAAGATCCGTGAGAGCCGACTCAATTTTTTTTTGAGCCGACGGATCAACAGATCCGCATAACTCAGTGAAACACTTAACACACAGAAGCACATTTTACACTTACGTATCAGTTCTTGCTTTGATGCATCACATGTTTGGCTATGCATTCGTGATTCTATACAGGTCGTGATATGATTGACTGAACTAGGTAACTCACATCAGTGGCAGACTGCGTAACATATTCAGAATTCGGCTCTTTTTGAACCGGTTCAGTGAGCCGGCTCACATACGGGATCCAAATGCAAAGATGCAGATCACTAAAAAGACCCGTTTTTCCCATCTTTAGGGAGTTTGGCTTAAACAAACCTTGAATTTTACTGTTATACATCCCTGTAATATTTAGGTAGAAGCTTTGTGTTTTGTGATCAACTTTGCATTGCTTTCCTCCTCGTAGGTAGGGGCTGCGCGTTTTATTATCTTATCGGTTATCTCGAAGTGCAGGAAAGGCGAGACTTGAGTTATCGGAAGACGGTTCGCTTTGTGGTATTGTCCATTGTACTACGTCGACCTAACTATCAAGTGGGGCGAGATAAATATGATATTTTTATATTTGTTAAGTGATCCCCGAGAACCTTGTTTGAAGCTTGCTGTTGACGTTGTGTTAACAAAGTTATGATAAATATTTTGTGATCGTGAAAAATAAAAATGTTGGCCCTAAAATAAGTTTTTAAATTGTATTTAAAAATGTTAGTTAATTTTTTTAATACAAATTTTCGTATTTTTCGCATATAAATTTTGTTTCTTTAGAGGATGTTCTTCTAAGTGACACATAAATATTTTCAAAATTTTATTTTTATTCAGGGGAACTGTGCAAAATCCAAAATTAAAGATAAAAATTGTATCTAACATTACAACAAACAGGGTTAGACTAATAGTAAAATATTGAATGACACTATTGTTAAGAATGTATTTAAAAGTTTTAATTTTTTATTTTGTTCAAAAATAAATTTCAATTCTCGTAATAATATATTTAAATGTCACTACATATAATATTAGTAAATGCACAGGCTTGTCGGTTCGGTTTTGCACTACGACCCGAGCTATTGTGTATTAATTATAATAAATCTTGGAGAAGTCAGCTATCAATAAAATTTAAATCAAGTAATTTAATCTCGGCAATAAATACAAAATACACTATTTATATCCTTAATGTGAATATGTTATCAAAAGCTGTGAAAGTCAATTGAATTTTGAAATTTCGTCCCTTTTATTAAATCACTGTGCATTATTGAAGCGTGAGTTTTGCAGACGAATACGAAGAACGTTTGAATAATCAGTTAGACAATTGTATTTACCTGAAATACGGCGATATTGTAAAACTAAATTTATAATCTTCATTTTTTTGTGGTATGTTTGTTCAGTTTATTCTAAAAAAAATGCACTGAATGAGAAATTAATTTAAAAACGAACTGATTTACACTTCTTCTGTAGTTTTAGATTTTTGAGAAATTGTAAACCCATAGTGTCCTAATTAAAAATACAGAAGTTTTCTTTTTGTTGTTAAAATTAACATGTTTTATTTTACGAACGCAATTTAAAATATGTCTAAATGAAGATTTTTTTAAAACGTATTTTACTAACTCGCCCTTCCCACAAAAAAAATTTCTATAGTGGCTCGCTGAAGTGTTTTCTTGTGCCGTGAAAGTGACGCAAAACTCGAGTCAGTCCTCCTTGATCAGATATCAAAAGAAAATTTGAGTAACGGGGATTCGTAGTTTTTTAAGGCATAAACAATCGCAATTGATACATTTTTTTTCGTCTTTGTCCACCTCCGGTCATGTTTTTGGTGTCATTGTGCCATCAGCTTTAGAGGTGCGTAGCGAACTTGTAGTGACGGCATACCGCAGGGCAACACACACATCGTTGCTCGTCTAATGCTTGTTGCACACGGTATGTGGAAATAAATCATAATAATAATTACTGTTTGCATAATGTAATTCATTGAAGTTGTATATCGTCTGGTGCACTACGACCAGGAATGGGTGATTTACTGGAATTGAAAACAAAGCCATGAATAAATCAGTTCTAACCGAGCAGATAAAACAAGGTTTTAATTACTAACCGTATATGTTTAAAAACTTTTTGATGATACACTGAACCTTTATATTTTATATTGAGAGTTTGTTATAAGACTGCATTCCAAATTTTTGGTTTCGTAAAAATTTGTACTAAAAAAATGTTAGTCTCAGAAAAATATTCAACATAAAAAATAAAGGAATTGTAAATTAAGCTCAAACTTGTTTGTTACTATGACTGTTACGGTTTGTTGGAATAGTATAGATGATGTTTATAGTATGCTAAAATAAAACGATGTCTCAAAAATTTTCATTGAATCCTCTCCACATTTACTACAATACTTGGAGAAAATATGCGCGACCATAGTTTGACATGATCGCGACACATAATTTAACGAAAACGATTTGAAGTTCGCGTACTATCAGCAAACTTTTCTATTTGTTAGCAAACGCTTTGCATATTTGTTGGAACAAATGACTAGTAATCACGGATTCGAATGGATGACTGCTGGTATAATAAAAATGTCCATATAATTCTGTAGAAAAAAATTATCCATAATTAAAATTATCCATATAATTATAATTTCTTGGCGACGACCAACATTTACAGCTCGTCGCGACGTCCGGCTACAGTGCATTTTAAGTGGAAGGGTTTTCTTTAACGAGCTGCGTTTTGTCGGTATGGTAGCGTCTAGATTGCTTTGAGACGAGCAAGCCGCATAGTGGCTGTTTACTAATAATTGTAAACATAAAATTAAAACAATCTTCATTTAGAGTGACGGAACAACGTAATTTTTCATTATCAACGTTTAAATGTAGTTGTTTAAGTATGTCAATACCCTTGCTTTCGAGATTTACATAACTCATTTATTTCCTCTATGCGTTGCTAATGAAAGCTATATGTGAACTTTATTCTTCATCTTCTTACGCATTCCTATTATTAAGAAAAGTTCTCTTTAAAAGTAATGACAAAATTAGCAAAATTCAAAATCCCCAGATGTTTCAATGAAAACGCGCGATTATAAACGGTGATCATCGGAAAGAAATTCCGCTTTATGTTGATCATGCGACTTTCCTAAATTCGTTTTTCCCATTTTCAGAAACAAATTAATATGTGCGAAAGCAGAATCAGTATAACTGTTTTTTTTATAATTTACAAACACGTAAATATTACAATATTTGCATGGAATATTTAAATGATTACGCGTAGCAATAAGATTGTAAACATTATAATTGTAAGCCATAAACCGCAGACTGTGTGGCAACAAGAATTATTGTACATTTTATAAACGTATATAGCAGTGTTATTATGGCATTTGCGGTTTTATATCACTGTAGTACAAATTGTAAAAAACAGATTATAATATTATTGTTGAAGACTAGTTTAACGGAAGGTAAACGAGGTAGATAACTAGATATGACTCCATGAAAGTCTTTACATATTTGATGAGTTTAATGTGATGTTGATAAGTGAAAAACACTTATCAACTAACGGTAATGATGACCGTTTTAAGATATTAACATTGCCTATGCCCTATACAATATGCATGCGAGTCTGTAAGAAAAGAATCGAGTTTTAAAGACGCTTGCACATGGCAGGCCATTGCTACTCACGAATACCAAAGGTGTCCTAGAAAATTGACATGGAAAACCATTTGTAAGTTCCATGTTCCAAAATTATTTTCTATATATAAAATTTCTATGAAAGGTACTACTTAGATGATATTGTCAAAGCAGGGTGCATACAATTAGAGTAAACCAAATCTTAACGAAAACTGGACAAACAAAAATTGGTGGGGAAAGCAGTGAACAATGAACACAAGAAAACAATGACAGCTCGTGCCCATTCACAGGTAGAATAGACTGATCTGAACATAAATTGGTCTATGCACATGATGGCGTCAGTGTAATTCTCTGAATGTAAGCACTCTACAAAATATGTTCAAAGTAGCTTATATTGCGAATTCCTTCTGAAACAAATATTTAAAAACCATTCAGATCGATTCATTTTATAGAAGTAATTGTCAACGAATGAAAATTCCACACATTCGTATACGAGTGCACACTGTACAGGTTATCCGCTATGGCCTTGTATAAGGAACCAACTCGCCATTTTTCGGAAATTATTATGCAAGTGGCAAATAAATGTAATATCTGACATATAAGAATATTTCCTTGAAGCTTTAAAGGGTGAGGATTTAATGAAATAATGATATTAATGAAATAATGATATTCATAACATTTTGCTATTATATAATCTGTATAAGTACATGGCCTGCATTTTCTCCATTTTGTAACATCATAATAATCGTCTTTGAGAATCAGATAGGAGAAGGTCAAGTATCCTATTACAGGTATTACAAAACTGTTATAGTAAATACAGTAATAAACCGTTTCACGTCTTTATTGAGATACATTCTTATAGCAAACTAAGTACACAAATTATTTAATAGCTTTCTGCGTAAAGGCAGATCGTACACAGATATTGTCGTAATTTCTTACATCTAATTGTATCGATTGATTCAAAGAGTTTTTTTACATGCCTACATAATTATTATATAAATTACATTTCCTTGTATCGTTTAAAAAGATAGTTGACTGAGGCAGCTTAGTGTAGTGCTTAGCGTGCAGTCTCTGGACAGAAATGTTGTGGAATCGGATCCTACGTCCGCTTATGTCGTATTAATTAATTTATAAAATCGAGCGAACGAGCAGAACAAGTATGTAAAGTATCTGTTCAATTGAAATTTTTAAGCAGCAAGCCAGATTTTGTGAAACTTAGTGGTAAATCACAGCTAATAAAAACAGTATAATAAAATGAATTTTGCGACTATAGTTCGAAATTTCCCGAGAGCGTATTTTACAATCTGAACTACAGTCAAGACTGATGAGGATGAATATAGTTCACGGTTGAGTTTTGCATCACTTCTACATAATGAACACGATTAGGCTTGACAGTCATTAAAAGAGCGCACACCTAGAAAGAGAATTGTATTGCTCTGCACGCATGTCTATAACATTTGTAGAAGAACGTTGTCAACAATAACAACGTACATTTTCAAATTAATTTCTGTTCTGATATTGTATTTGCGTAGCCTGAATCGATTAAATGCAACTCGTACATAAGCTAACCTGTAACAATAAATAAACATGTCTATGCATCTCGCACATGCGTACTGTTAAATCGATTATAATTACCGGTTCGATTTCTATTAGCGGCAATCGCATACAAAAGTTGAAATGACACTATCTTTATATTATCTAACATATTTGTAATGAGAAAATAAATTTATTGTCTAGTCTACGTTTGTATTTTAGATTATTTATGGCTGGATATATAAATCTGTTATTCCCAGGATACTTAACTAACCACAAAACACTAACACTTTCATTCAACTCACGTTTCGCTAACCATGTTATCATCATTAGGAAATGATTAAAACTAAAACTTTACTAAATTGATTGTATGGTATAGTTTGATAAGACTAAATTAACAACAGTGATTGCTCCAATTTTTTTGATAAACCCATTGTTACAGCGCTATTTTAGAAAAAATTTGATGTCAAACATTGTTACCGTCGGGACGTAGAGTAATTAATAACTCTTTCCGATGGTGACAATGTTTGATAATAAATTTTTTCTAATATTGCGTTGTAACAATGGGTGTTCCTTAACAAACAATTTCTAGTTATCCACTGTTATAAAACTTGACTTTTAATCATTTAGTGATTCTAAACGTGGTAAATATTCCATGTTTTCACACCAAAGATGCCATCCCTCTTCAAGATATTCATTGCAATTTGTTTTATTTATATAGAAGAATCCGCAAATCTAGTAGTTTTAACATTTTGAATTTAGATATTCAAATCAAAATTAAAACGCCGCCTCGATATTGTTCTTTGTTTATGATGGAGCCAAATATGCATTCAATATAACATATAGGTTTGTTCGGGAACTCGAAAACTTGAATCCTTTACATATATGAATAATTACTTATGACAGCGGTAATAGTCAACAAAAGTCTACGGAAAAGACCAACTACTGAATTTCATTTAACAGATAATATGACAGATATCATCAAATTGGTTTCAGATCAGTTTTTGTTGTCAGTATCTGCAGGAATACTGAATTTGAGAACTAAGTACAGCTGGCGCTATCGAATAGCACTATCTCTTAGCGCGATGTAGTAGATTTTAAATTCAAAAATTTACGTAAGATCAGAGTTTTCATTCCCCTCCCCTATAGTAAGAATTAATAATATTGAGGTTATAGCCCCCTCCACCCCCTAAACGCCTTACGTAATGTATGAATGACCTCGCACCAAAAGAAGTATAACTAATAAATACATATACGTTTAAGGTAGTTGTCATGGTTAAGGCACACCGTCAGAAAATTCTTAATTTTTGTATACTTATTAAGGACATGATAATACAATTGCCCTGAAAATTTGAAGTCGATCGACCGTATATAATCCGAGATAAATTCAATTAAAAATTGGATAATTAACATTTATTGTATTTATTGTAGTTCTGAACCAGTTTCTTATTTATAAAAAAAGAACTAACTGTCAGAAACTGACAGTCTTTCAATGCATTTGTTATGAGTTTAAAAAAAATAAGAAAATTTTTTTGACCGTCTAATTATTTATAAATAACGGTTTAAAGTTCAACAATTTATAGAAAAGTATACATGCATATGAATACTGTATGGGTTACGTTTCCACGGGTATAGTCTTGCGTACAAATTATGGATCACTTAGCTACAAGCTAGTATACTTTTGTGGCGCGTATAATCTATAACTTTTTGACAATATTGTACCACGACAACAATCTTAAGTTTCATTTTTTATCAACCAGACTAAAAAGTGTTCCGTGTAAATGAAGACTTACAAAGTTTTTTGTGCTGGCACGCAATATTTAGTTTACACGCGAGTTAAAAAGTCTAGGTGTTTGTTTCATTAGAGCGCTATATTTTATTAACGTTTGCCTTGCCCTAGGTTATTAAATGAATCTATCTGCGTTAGCTGTTGATACGATCGTCCCGCTATTAACAACAAATACCTTCTTACCTACATCATATTGTATGCGTATATCGTAATTTAAAAAAGGTTTGAATATATTAGTTACAACTTACAAACAATTAATTTATGACTCTTTTTAATGTCAGACTTGGAAATTAATTGAAGTATGGAGTTTTATACAGCCATTTTCTTTTTGTCTGAATTTGTGGTACTGCGTAGAGAGGAAACAAAAAAACGATCGCGAGGAGAGGATCCCGTACTATTCCGTTTTCCATGAGAACTTAAGACTTAAAATTTTCGGTTAGGATTTCGTATAAACTATGAGCGAAGTCCTTCATTTCGTTTTTTTTTTATTTTAGACTCAGTAGTTTTCAAATTATAAAAATAACATGTTTGCATTTTTCATAACGAATCCTTGCACTTGATACTTCACACGATACACTTGAATTTTTTTTTCTAATTGATTCCCCAAAATTAACCCCCGAAATCAGTATTAGTTTATTTACGCTGTAGTCCATGATTAGGTCATCTAATTTTATATACGTACCCAATTTCAACTTTTTTCGTGCAGTAGATTCAGAAAAAATAAGCTGTGACAGACGGACAAAGAGTCAGACATGAGAGTGATCCTATACTGGTTCCGTTTTTTTCATCGGATGTACGGACCCTTAAAGGATAAACTCAACAAATGCAACGGTATAACGCTCTACTTTTTCAGTGTGTTCTCAGGTTTAAGGGAATAGTGTTTCAAGAACCTTAAGGCTTCCCTATTTATGCACGAATGTGATCTCAATCTGGATCAATTTCTCCCGTAGCTTTTCATAAATACTCTTCACGTTTCATGCCGAACTTCTGTAGGTACTGTTGGAGGAGTTGTTCTAATTGGATATGGAAAAACGTGACGAAAGTAATGATGAGGGTATAGAAGTAAGGAATACAACCATGGTACTAGTGTAGAGAAATGCACTAACAAATGACAATACAAAACAAAAGTGTTTTTTTTTAATCCAAAAAATTGCCATAGATGTTGCTTACTTAAAAGTTTAAATTGTTTCTTTTTTTCGGTCTTAGGGACGAAGAGGGCTCGAAAGGGTGTCGGCGAGTGAGGGAGAAAGTTTCACCTCTGTAATGTGCTCGTAAGCACACCTTCTCATTTTTAATTTATTCGATTATTTTTTTTGCATCTAAACTCGAAAGTATTTAAACGATATTATTACCTATTGGTGATCTGTGTAGTTATTATAGTACATAGTAATACCTCATCAAAATTCAGATACGTGGGCTGTAAAAGTTTAATGCCAATCTTTGGAGAGGACAGGTACGTAACTTCTCTACGGTACCGGTGCTGTTACCATAACTTAATGAATTGTAACTATGTCAAAGTACCATCGTCACGAAGTTACGTGCCTGTCCTTTCAAAAGACTGGCATTAGAGACAGTCTTAGATTGAACCAGCAATTTTACAAATTGGTTATTATTCAATAAAATCCAAATGCACCGCTATTTTATCACGTATATTTTCCGGTCGATTTATATTACAAAGCTGTAGTTTTGCGTCTAAGAATTATAATCTAGTTTAAATGAAAGTCGTGTTTTACGAAAAGATTGTTCATGAAATGAAATAAAATTAGAGACAGCTTATACGTTGAAATTTTAATATTTTCTTGGTTCAGTTATACATTTACGGGTCTTAGACACGCCACGTGCATACGTATTTAAATATTATGCAAATTAAGGCCAGTATGTTAAAGGTTAACGTTCATTAGAGTGTCGTAGTTTTATTCAATTTAAATCACAGATAAATTATATTAGGTACGGTTAGGTTAACAGCGGATAATTAGATAAAGACTTTACATATATCATATCCGACTCTAACAAATAAATATTCAAAAATTAAAGAACAGAAATACTATTTGCATCGAATACATATACTCCTTAGTGAATGCTAGAAATGTGTCAACCGTGATATTGCGTTTTTCCATTGCACCCAACCTTGTGGACAGTCAATAATTTTTACGTCAAGAAGTATTCAATTAAGTTGCGAACATATTTCTCTGTTTGGTTTCGCAATTACTGTTGCCAGAGATCCCGCTTTTGGCGAGATATCGCCGTTTTTCAGCCCTCTCAGGACACGTCCTCCCGCTAGCACCCTGAGTGGGATGCCCAAAAGTATTTGGTGCGTTAGGTACTTAAAAAAAGTTGAGCGAGTCTTACAGTAGTCACCAATATTATTATCTAACCTCGGTAAAGAGCAGAATTTTCGTGAAAATACTACAGTCGTGTATTGATTAAAGTTTCACACATATTTAGTACTAATTTTTTATGAAAATTTTATTCAATTTTTATTTTTTAGCAAATTTTATAGAAATCTAACTATTTCAAAGATTGTTCCGATCCTGACTAATTAAATAGATGAAAAATTGTCTGAGGACTTAGGATCAATTTTTTAAGTCAATACTAAATTTTTATTTTTATCACGACGTTTCAGAATTTATTTAGTCCTGACAATTTTTCATCTAAATCTAACTATATTTGTCCTCATGACATGGCTTATAATAATGTAATTTAATAATTGTGTACCTATCTTGATAGCATGAGTAGTAAATCTTAAAGCTTCGTTGATCTCATTAAACTCGGATTTTGAAATAAAGAATAAAAACCATTTTTGTGCTTTTTTTTCGTCCCAGCCGCTTTTCACGATATTTGGGAAAATGGGTCTGATAACACTAATCGCAATGCAATTTACGAATCCTTGCTACCAACTTTTCGCCACGACACAACATAAAAATGTCTTCGCAACTTAGTGCCTCGATGGATCTATGAAATTATTGTACTAGACTCAGTTGCTGATGACCAAAAAAGGAGTATAAATTTAATTTAACCTTTTTAAAAACTATATTTCCCATTGGTACCATTAGTATATTGTTTAAACATTCGTGTTGGCCGAAAGATCCATAAGATAGCAAGTAATTGTAAGGTGTTAGGTGACGAAGTATTTCTTTGTCAAAGTGCACTTATCGATGTATAGGGTCTTTTGTGTTGCTGTACACAGAAATGCAAAGACTGAAACCATAAATCAGTGTATTTCCAATCAGATAAGTCGATCTTACAAGGAGTAACGAAGTAGTCTTAGGATTATACAGCACGTACCTTTCCAGGGCTGTATAGTACACAATTTCTCGTGACTTGTAAAAAAGCGACAATTTAATCACTTCTAAACTACAATAATTTATTATTAGATATATATTTCGGTAAAAATGCTCCCATCACTGCAAAAATAAATGATTTTCTTTTTTCTAGTTTTTGGTTATGATGGATGGGTGCTCTCAAAATGTACGTCTAATAATACAATTTTTTTTATTAAGCAGTGGTTTTTATGGTTTGGAGCCAGATTAATATTCTTCACTAGTGACTTTTAATTTTTCGTATTATTTTTGATGAAAAAAAAACAGGAAATCCAGGAAAGTGACAATTCAGGTACAGCTTTTCAATTGACATATTAAAATCGGGACTTTATGAAGCACGAAATTATATACCTACGTTAATTTTAATGAAAATCTGATTAACGTTATGCGCAACGTTTTATTGAAGTCGGCTCAAGTTGATGTGCTATTTAAAAAAAATATATATCACTAAAGCTAGTCGAAAATACTCAACTAAAATTGACATGTGGCACGAATCTATGATGTGAGTTAGATTAATCTCATTTAAATCTGTGATCCATTCATATTTACGGTTTCGTTTATGTGGATATACGTTTTAATAAATACCGAATTGAAATTCAGACACGGCATTACAATTTGATTTATTGATGATGATGATAAGTTAAGTACAAAAAATGTCACCGAAACCATCATTAAAGATCAGCTACTGCCCTGCTTTGATCTATCTGACACACATAGTACAATGTACATCTCCAGTGCAACAGTCACACACAAATGGGTATTTAGACGGTACCTAATTGTAAAAGACCGTAGATGAAAGATACGTGCTCTAACAAAAGAAACCATTTCCACGGGCCGACACCTCGTTAAAATAATTGTGTTCTCTGTCCTATAGAGTTCCACGTACGACTGTACTGGGGCAAGTTACATGGGTACAATCCACATACCACATCAATGTATTGCCTTTTGTACCTGTATTATAGACGGCTCGACACACACGCTCAGCTCGTCAAATCGGTCGTGTCAGTGAGTGAATTCATATGACGGTGATTTTTTCCCTGTTACTCATATAATAATAGGTTTTATTGTAACTGGTTTAAATAATTGCCATTGTTTATATCGAAACTATGTACATACCTTTTTTACTTAGCCATGACGACAGTTCAATGAGCCTTGCTTGACTACATTACAATTTACAGTAATTTGAAGCTATTTTCTAATGAAATATTCTTTAAAACATGTTGCTTTATTTTTTGAACTTGAGATTTGCTCATAAAAAGTATTCGTAATTTATTTTTGTTTATCACAGAGTCGTGTAAATTCTCTTAGATTGATACTTTAATTTATGTTAAGATTTTGACTTTGAATAATTCGTTATCGAGTACCTGAAGAAGTCTCGAGAGAGACGAAACGTCGTACAATGATATTAAAGAATTGTTTTTAAATAATAACAGTCTTGTCAATCCAAATACCCATGAATATTAACAGTCATTTATTCCTTATGTTTGAATGTTTGTCGAGGTTCGACGATACAACTTTTTAAGGAGAAAAATGTGTAATCACAATCTAAGGTCAATGTCAGGACTTTTTGACAATGTTTTCTGCAACCCAGCAAATATATTTTAGGGCTCAAAAAACATCTTGTATTATTTAACAATAAAAAAATGCATTACAATAAATGTTTTAGTCTCTACTAGGCACAATATTTTTAGTGAGTTTTTCATAAACATTTCTTATAAAAGTTTAATTCAAATAACATTGTTATTCTATAACATGGAAAAAATAATGTCGTAGATATTAATTTCCACTGATTTCACTATTTGACTGACTTAAAATTTTGAACTATGTAAGTTGATTGATATATAAATAAAGATTATTTCCACTGAGAAAAACTGTTCTTCAAAGGATATTAAAAAAACTCAAAACTATGTTTCCAGATTTGTTTAAAAAATGTGCACTTTATGTTCTGTGTATTGTAAATATAAGTCGAATTTTTTAAACATTAAAATCAGAGATGACTAGATGTGAATTTATATATATGACAAATATGCTACCGATCTAAATAGGGGTTCGTTTCTGCTTTTAACGTTTTAAGCATTGATTCTGGACAAGGATTCCGAACTCTATGTATATAAAAAGCTTCCTAAATAAGAAGGCATTTTGTATGTATCAGAATCACGGAAAATTCTTTGGAAATTAAATAAATAACTTAGTGTTTTAATTTAAGTAAACAAATAATAAAATTTTTCATTAAACTGGTAACTGGAAATAAGTTACAACAGTACAACATAGAAGTCAGCGACGTTAGCGGTAAAAAAAGAAAACACTAATGTGCAATTTAGTGGGCAGATTCTGTCAATTTCCTCCAAATAATTTCATATTCCTGTATGTAGTCTACGTGGTTTTAGACCGAAATTTCCTTTGTCTGATAATAAATCAAATAACACATTAATGAGCTTAAATAATAAGTATTCATAAAATCAGTCACCTGTTGAGCTGTTATATAAATGTCTAGTAAATAATTAAAATGTTGTTATACTAATCTGGCGAATAAATAAATCAATGAAGCTTTTACAGGTATTTTTAAAATTTGTTAAATATCGTGAATAATGTTATGAGTAATTAAATTATTTTATAACTTTCCATACTGATTTACTGAGACGTTAATCTTAGCCTCTAGACTCTAGAGGTAAGTAAATTATCATTTTAGATGTGTTCACTAAATTAAATTTTTGACACCTGAACTAGTTCTTCCTTTTTAACTCAGTTCAAAAATAATATTTTAAAAAAAACTAAAAAAAAAACACGCTTTAATAGCGAACCGTACTAAAATGTAAAATATAATTTTTAATTTATTTTTTAGTCTTATTTTTTTATCCTGGTAATCCGGGTCAGGACATTAGAACAAAGTTATCAAATTATTGTATCTTACTGTCATTCATACTATGGGTGGTACGTGTCATTTTTTTTATCCTGATGATCCTGGTTAGGACAATAGGACAAAGTTATCATATTATTGTATTGTCATCGGTACTTAATACGTGTGCAATTTTTTTAATCAATCGGACGTCCTGAAGTCGGTGAAAAACACGTTAAAACGATTCCGTCATATTGATAGATATATACATAGTACATACCATACATGTGAAGGTAATAAATACGTGTTAAAAAGGAATGTCTTGACTTTATAGACATCAAAAATAATAAACTGCGAATTTGTTCATTAATCGTTGGAAACCCTTATATAAAATATACAACTAGCTTTTCTTCGCGGCTATCTTAACCAGAATGTAGTCAGGTAAACATTGAAGTTTCATCAGAATCGGTCCAGTCTTCCGACTTATCTACAAGCGCTCAAAAAACAAATTCTGGAATCGTTTTCTCCCTTTTGAACATAATACAAAAGACCGAAATAACGAAATTGCAAACTCGGTTACTCGTTACAATTTTCTTTATGTTTTTTGCTGAATGTTTTGTATAATCATTAGACTTCTAAAATAATGTGTAAGTTGGTTATAATATGAAAAGATAACGCGTGAACTATCAAAGTAATTTATATATACCAAATTGCTTCAATTGTACTGCTAGAAAAATAAAAAAATGGGACTAGTGGCCTTGAAAGTTTAAAAGAAGCAGTGTGTCGCGCAAACTTTAGTTGTAACCAAACCCTCAACCGATACACGCGCTGTACTACGTTCCGTTAATCTCTTTATCCGTCGTTTTTATAACCCGCTCTCGGAGCACCACATCAACAAAAATCGTATTTCTTTTTAACTAGAGTCTGTTTGGTATATTAGTACCTACCTTGTTCATATCTATAATATCTTCGGATTAAAATCAGCCTCTAACGAGGCAAAAAAACACTTTTTATAGATATTAGGTTGAGATTTCTAAGAAATTATTTAAATTAACCATCTACCTAGTTTCAAGTAATATGGAAGGTGGGATCTTTCTAGAAGTAGAGCCTTTATAATTCGATATATTGATATTATTTGATTCTCAGGAAGTTTATCATTTTGTTTCTCGGAGAACTGGCGGCATTGAAAGCCCGGATACCGAATTAGTTATTAAAACCCGTAGACTCGGATGAAACTCGACGACGCTCACCTTAATTTAATAGCATTTGCAGAATCTCGGCTCAGCTCTCTAAAGAATTCATCAGTGTTATTTCTGAATGCTCTTTCTGTACTTTCAACACATTCAGAACTAAGCTTTTCAAATTCTTTTGTATTCATTTCCGGATAAGAAATTGAATACCAAATTCATTTATAAGTAGATAAATGGACATCTACGTGTAGAAAACAAATAGTGCATAAACCGTTTTGTCGAATAATCTCATACAGTATGTAAACAGAAAAGTTGTACATAGGACATTTATTAGTGTATTTGCCATATGGCAACATACACTATTGGCATCGGTCGGATGGCGGGACCTAGGGGTCGGACCAAAATTTCTCGACGTTTCATAACCTCCTAAACACTTTGGCACCATTTTTAAAAATGTTTATATATATATGTATATATATATATATATTTATATATTTATATATATACGTATATATATATATATATATATATATATATATATATATATATATATATATATATATATATATATATATATATATATATGTGTGTGTGTGTGTTTGTGCGGGCAATAACTTTCGAAAGAGTTAATTGATTTTAACGAAATTTGGCCCATGTGTTGAAATCCATCACCGCAAGAAGCCTATTTAAAATGGGCCTAATCGGGCCATTTTAAGGGTAGTTTTTAGGGGTTGAAAAAAGTTTTTGGGCCCTAAAATACCGAAAAAATTCTCCGAATCGTTTCAAGATTTAAATTTAACCCTTTAGTAGCAATTAAAAAGTGGCCCTAAAATTTCAATAAAATCGGCCCGACAGAACCGGACTTACAAATTTTATGAAAATACTAGTTGGCAGATAGTGAGTTATTTACTGAAAAGTGTATTTAATTTGGTGTAGATGTTCGATGATAGTAATGTTGCAATTAAGAAATAAACTGTTAATTTAAGGGGTGTATTAAGGGGTTAAATTTTTTATTGTAACCAAAAACAAACTTAAGTTCATGTAATAAAACCAGACTGCCTGTATTAGCAAATACACTATATTGTCGGCAGGGTTTGGGCACTGCGACCCGGGTTTTTTTTAGCATTGGAATAAAATAAATAGATCAGAATACGCCATGACAAAAATGAAAAAAAAATATCTTATCACTGAGAGAGAAATGAATAGCAAAACTTCAAGATATTAAAAATTAATAACCCTGAATAATATTAATATTATGGGTCATTCTGATCCATTTATTTTGCCCCAATTTCCTGTACTGTATAATTTGCATACAAGGTGTATTACAGGATTAAGAAAATAGAAAACTAATGAGTGCAATACAGAAATAAACTTGGTACACTTTCAGTCGGTATACAAATTAAGCACAGGGTACGTTTTATCCGGTTGCAAATAAATTATCTGTCAAATCCGACATCAAAACTAGTGAAGTCGCAAGTAAAAGTTAATCAAAATTAATATTAAATTGAAATTGCGAACTGTTATTAGACTCAGTTAATATAGACTGATTTTTTTCTCTTAGAATGGAACAGTTTTTTCTCTGACAGTTGTATAAATTCCGTGACGTATCCTCACTATGAATACAAGAACATGTGGTATGCATCTATACACAAAAACCATATATTAGGTATTACCTGATGGCTGATGTGTCGAAGCTATACAAAACTATTCCAGAAGATATTTGAAGAATCGGCTACCGTATTGTTGTAATGTGCCTTCCTGGACAAATTATCGTACACTATCACATTCTTAAGCTTTGTTTTTGTATCACAAAATTAACAGTTAGATTTTCCAACCTTTTTCTATATACATAACTTTATTTCATACTTATTATATAACAATAACCTCTAATTATTTTTTAATATGTAAACACAGAGTTTTAACACGGTTATTAAAACTTAATTTTCGTGTGAAAATTGAAATATAATTGTAGTTGAAAACGACTTCATTTTAGCTAGTGTTCGCTTTATCTATTTTTGCGTCATATACCAGCTTTACTCAATTGTATGATTGAGGTGGCGATAATAAGTCATCATAACTCACATATATTTAAGAAGAGCGACAATTTTTAAAAGTTGTATTCTGAAACACCGAAAAATGAACAGAATTGTCTCAGAATCGAAATTTAATCCTTAAGTAAAGACTAGAGTCTGCCCCTAAAAACTTAACTAATTTGGTTAGCCAGAACCGGACTTGTACAATTTATGAAAATAGTATAAATTTGCGAATATGACGGATTCATAAAACAATTGTCGAATATTGACTTGAAGGAAATGCTGATATTTTGAGGACTATGTTTAAGAGCCTTTTTTAATTAAAAAAAAAAAAAAACAAATTATCCATTTAGATCTATTGACAAATACAATATTTTATCGGCATAGTTTTGTACTACGAACAAGATTTTTATGTTCGCCTTTTAATGGCAGTCGATATCATTACAGCATTAATCAGTACCCAGTAATCACATTTCTTGTTGTCCCCTTTGGGAAATTTTTCAGTCAACACTAGCGTTGCCAGATAACTATTTTACCAAATCGGAAATGTTAGCACATAAAAAACTCGGAATTTAGGTACAAAAGCCGAAACAAATTAAAAAATACAATTAAATACCTCTTTTTTTATATTAGGAAACCATTTAGACATGATAATAATAATATTATTTTTTATATTTGACTGAAGTTATTATCTCTTGGAAAGTTTCTTTCTGTCAATCTAGTAATAAGTGAAATTAGCTGTCCCGCAAGAGACGTCTAACATGACTGGTCGGCACCCATGAATAGTTGATTTTTATCGTCATAATCAATATAACTATTTCATTTTCAAAGAAGATTCAATGAATGCCAGTCGATATCGCTACAATATTAATCTGTAATAATAACAACTCGTCTGTATGTGCACACGCAACATTGAAAAGGCCAATATCACAGTTGGGTATAGCTTACTTACTGCTTACACACCTGTATCGAAGAAGCTTATCGTTATTCCCTGTCAACTGATATAAAGTTGTCAAGTTTCATTGCTTGCATTTATATATAGAGAAATCCAGTTTCCAATGCAAACACGTAATGCATTGCATATGTAGTTGCCCTGCTCTGTAATGCATCCACATATAAATATAATGATCTCAAATTATATATCATATACTATATTATTATAATAACTGTATTTTATTTAGCTGAGACTATAAATGAGTATGTCGCATTTTGTTACTTGATAAACCCATAGAGCTTAAACCATAGATATGCTTGAATATTTTTCTAATAAGCTTTCCATATTTAATATTTTTATTGGGTAAACATCTACCCTGATCCGTAAAAAAATTCGGATGTCCCGTAAGATCTTACATTGAGATGTAAGACGCTGACGATGGTCAATGTATTACTACTACTATTATGGTACCATTTTTAAGACAAGACTCAAACTAAACTGCAACCAAAACTAGAATCAGTCGCATATATTTTAAATGATGTTTACACCATTTTTTCCCTAAACATTTTTATCAACTATATACTTTAAGAAATTACTTGCTGCCGAGGTAAGCAATTTTTCTCGTTTCCAATTCAAGACGGGATTTAAATTAAATTATCGAAATCTGGGACAAGGTTTTAAAATTTCGACAAAATTGTAGAATAACGAAATAATGATGTAGAATCAGTTATATCAAGAAAAAATCTTTATTATTCTTTCAATACTCATTTAAAAAAATAATAAAACGAGTTGTTTGTATGCATATGAAGTATATTTAGGATAAAATGAAAAATTGTACAGTATAATGAGCGAACCCCATATTAAGCTGAATCTCTCATTAATAAATTAGCTTCTATGAATTATAGTGATACCGTAGAATAAATTAATTTCGGCTACACTATAACATATTAATGTCATATTTTTGCTACTGCTAAAATTGTGTCATATTAAAACTAGTTTTACTAGAATTAATTTTATGATCTATGTGTATTCAAATAATGAAAAAGTGAAATTAGTTACAGTAAAATTTGTTTTATAAAATCATAACCCAGAATATGAAACGTGAATATATTCATCTTCTATATATTTTTATAAAAAACTCGTTTTTATTTAAAATGTGTTGATACATCAAAATTAATTTTGTGAAAGATTTCCTTTTAAAATATAATGTAATCTAAGATATTGAGCTGCGACGTTTTTGAGAAATTATAGTAAAACATCCTCATCTTACAGATTACAGAGTTAATTAGGCCTAATGCTAATTTATATATTCATTTTATTTTCCTTTTTGTTTGATATTTCTGACTCTAAGTGGCCAGAAATATGGTTTTTATAATTTTCTCGAAGAACCGTTCATAAAACACACGTTTGAGTTTTATATTTTTTATTAAAAACCTATAATTATTCTATACATTATTATGTGCACTTTGTTTATAATTTATAATTTGGTATGATTGTCACACGTAGTTTCAATTTTGCAAAATTTTTCTAACTTGTTTATATTTTCCTTAGTTACTAAAAAACATTGGTTTTTAAACAATTAAAATAAAAACCAACTGTTCCGATCTGGAACACTTTTCATTCGCAATATTGATTCCGTTATAAGTAAACTCCTCCCATTTTCAGATACATTTAAAGTCCAAAGAATCTAACATGAGTGTTTCAGCAAATGCTATTTTTCGAAAATATTTCAGTACTATAAAAACGTGATTTTATCTAATTGCTTTTATTTTTTCGGTTTTTAAGTTATTTCTGCCGTTACGAAATTTTTGTAGATGTATTAATAATTAATTTGATAATAACTCACTATTATTAATTTAATAAAAACGTTCATGCTTTTTATAAATATTAACGCTCGCCGAATGTTAAATCTACAAATAATTGCAGTTGTCATCTTACACAAAGTAAATAAAACCGAAACCTCAAAAAATAAACATAAATAAAATGAAAAATTATAGCATTTAATATGTCTCTAATGATGCTTGTAGCATATGACAAAGTAAAAAAGTGTAATGTAAAATTAATTTTAAATGTAATTATATTTTTATTTTCATGATTTCTAACATTCCTGATGCTATTATTATAGTCGGAACTTTGTGACGTTCTCAAATTACCTTATTTAAGGAATTAACTAAATAAAAACCTAAAGCCTGTTTTAAGCAGAAGCAGTTTTGCATTTTATAGTAAACTGACGTAACAATAAGAGACTGTTGTTTCAAACCAAAAGAAGATGTGTTCCCTTCATTATTTTTGGTGTTCCGTATCAAAATGGCAAAAAACGGAGCCCTCATGGTGAAACTTAGAGAACTCTTTTGACGCCACATGTTTTTAAAATAGCACATTAACATAAATAAATTGTTGCATTTTATCGAATGTTTCTAAAATATTAGTTTTATTTATTTATTATTATTTAGTTTTGTAGTTTTATTTTTGTTATTAGTTGTATATAGTTGATGTATTTTTCCGTTCTGTATAATAAAAATGCGCTGAAAAGCGACATGAAAGTACCAACCCTATTCTAAAAAAATATTGATAAAAATGTGAACAAATCCGCAGGCTAGACTATTCTAGTTATAGAACATTTAGATTTGAAACCAGTTCCTTCATTTTTGCTATCCATCGCTTTCTGTAACATCCTGTACAATAATTTGTGAATTATTATGAAATATCATTGAATTTAGATAAATGCCACAGTATGAAATTAATGTGCTTATAATAAACCATACGTTGTATTTATCTACCATTAAAACTATTAGAAACGTTAGATTGGGTCTTGCACTGGGTGGTCTGGATAAAAAATAATAATGCTACCTAAATATACTTACTCTGTACACGAACATAACCTGTAAGTAGAAAATTAGTTTCGTGTGATTAAAAATATACGGAATATATCAATGTACGACGAATCTGAAATGATTTTTTTATTAAATAATACAGTAAACAAATCGAGTTGATAGTGGTTAGAGCACTGACCCTTTTGTAGTTAACCGAGCAAGTAATCTATACTAGTATTATAAAGAGGCAGATATAATGGTTAAAGAGGTCAAGTTTATAAGTTTGGATGTAGGAGGTAATCTTCGAAACTACTCATCCGATTTCAAAAAATGTTTCATCAGTATTTAAACGTTTTGATCGAGGCGCTGAATCATCTTCGAGTCCTGACCGAATTTTATATAGTTGTGTTTAAGTTTTTGTAGCAGCAATTATTAGTTGGCTTTTATGTGTCGGGTATCCTTGACAATATCCGTACACTTTTGTGTCCGAGCTTTAAAATAGTCATTATTTTTCAATTGTATCTAACATTTTTGATGGATCATAAATACTTAGGGTAATATAAATAGGTTTTCACTTATCTCGTTCAACGTGAACGCTTGTAAAATTTTTCAATTTCATTGAAATGTACGCATTTCGTGGAAAGATAAATGAGCATTGAAGGTCGCTGGTTCGTTTCTCACCCTCTGTTTTTTGCCGTATATGTCGAACTAAATCGATAAAAACACACACGGGGTCCCTCTGTGTACCGTGCTGTATTTACCAATCTGTTTAGAACTGCCTTAGATCCAAACTGAAGCGTAATTTATTTAAAAAATAAACATTTAAAATCGCTTACGATGACATCAATGGTAAGGTACCAAAATAGTAGGAGTGAATCATAATTTAAGTTGAGGTAGAGGAAGTGTATATGGCTCACTCCTTAAATTTTAAAATTACGGTGCGCATAATATAACCTCAAAAAAAATAACACTGTTAAACTCAAAATATTTGAATCCGAAAGTATTTTTCAGAGAGTTTCGATTGTATCCCGCACTTCCAGGCGAATCTGAATCTATTCCGTGCGCACCCTACTTAATTTTGCACGTCAACCTTTAGGTTTACGGTGTTTTAATTTGAATAGTGATTAGTTCTAAACAGGACCAATTGCGATGTGTGCTCACGGCAGTCCTATATTGTCCGATAGACTGGTTGTCATAGCAATTTGTGCTTGCCAAAACATAAAGTCTACATTGGGTTCGATGACAAAAATTGGGGACGAGATCCTATCTCCCCAAAAGTACATCATTCGCTAAAATTAAATTTACACTGCAGTGCGTATTTTCACAATGAAAATGTTGCAGCAAATATTTATTTTATTTCAAAAAGCTTTTACCTACAGAAACATGTTGTGGTTCGATACAAATTTTCCTAAAAAATAAATATGGATATTTTAATGCAGTTGCTTCGCTGATGTTGCATTAAAAAATGTCGTCAGCTTAATGGTGAGTATAAATTAAGTATAGGCCGGATAACGTTAAATAATAATGTAAAATAAAAAGATTCCTCAGGAACTATTTGTATGAAAAATATCACTGATTTGGTTTATTTAGAAATGAAATGAAAACCAAGCTAATTGCGCCGTAGTTTTTCGGAGAACTAAGAACTAAGGCTACTTTTATTTTAGAAAGAGAATTAAGGTTCCGCGCAAAAAAATTAAAACCCATGAAAGTGTGAACACAAGTAGGGAAGTATACATCCAATATAATCCAATAGAAACACTAGTAAATAATCTTTCGCGTATTTTTACTTGCTTCGAGTAATAATCTTCGAGTAAAATATACAATAATGATATATTATAATTATAATCCTAAAATTGTCTTCTAAGGAGTGGCAAGGGGTGGAAGTACAGAGGCGTCAATAATTAACACATTCTAATTTTTAAAATACTTATAGTTTCTATGGACTGGAAATTTAGCTGTTTGGTTCTGCTGAAGTTTCCAGTACTGTTGTTGCTGCCATGTTCCACTACAATTGCGGGCAGAGCCGCGGGGAGCAGCTAGTATTTAATATGTTCAAGCGATGTTATGAATCAAAAATTAAAAGCATCGACATAAATATGTGCTTCATGCGTGTTTTTATTTGTTATTTATTTATGTAAAAAAATTCTGAAACGCAAGTACTTAAGGGATTCATTTAATAACTGTACAGTTTCGTTGCAAACTATAAACGTTGTCATATTTATTATTATGATGCCACTTTTCAGTCTCTTCATAAATATTATAATTATAGAGACTTAAAAGTGAGCACGTCCTGCTATAAAATTGTTAATAGCGCCCTCGAGGTAGAGCAAATCTTGCAAAGGTCATTTAAAGCAACTGTCATTAATGCAAAAATTTCAATAAGCGATGATACTATTTCAATAATTCCTATCAAGAATATTGCTATGATTTCCAACTATACTGCAACGGATGCTGAGGCATCATTGTTAAAGATGACCAGACATACCAAGACGGCCTTGAAAAGTAACAACGACCCCCTTTCTAATAGCCATTCAGAAAATATCGATCGATATATTTTATGACGTCTCGTTTCATACAGAACACGTACTGACCGTACTAAAAGTATGTAAGCATTCTATTGTTTCGATATTCATGTGTTTTTTACGACGTGCACTTATTTGCGAAACAGCAGACTCTCGTTTCGTACGATCTGAAAAAAAAATAATAATATTCTTTGACCAATTTAAACTAACACGAGTACCATAAAAAGATTAAGAATGCTGTTTTGGTTTTTAAATTTTAATTTGAAATATAAACAATTTGATGTTGCAATACTAAGAGAGGATAATTATATAATAGAAAAGCACATACTTTGATTTTATTTATCGAACGGTTTTGTTGTCAAACAAAAAACTATGTATTTCAAAAAGAATTACCTATTGGCACAAATAAAATAATACTTTCGTCCGCTTCATTTGATTGTCAGAGGACAATTGACTGTTCACGCAAAAATTTCTGAGCCATAGTTGTACCGCAACTTACCCCTCAACTAACCCCTCCCTACCCTAATTATTAGATGTTGAAAAAATAAAAGAATAAAATAACTAACAACATTTCAAAAAAATGTGGAAGATATCGGGAAAAAACTTTGATTAGGTACTCCATAAGAAATAGGACATAATTTTTTTTGCCGGGCAAGCCTCAATTTAAAAATATATTTTTAAATTGAGTTTTGCCCGGAAAACAAAATTTGAAATCAGTTTTTTAGATTTTTGTGAAAAACAATGAAAGATAAAGACCAATGGATACTTTTTCAGCGGTTGCGAGGGAGGGGGAATAAGAGTTATTTGAGAGTAAACATGGACACCTTGTTACTATTTATATTACAATTAGACCATTAGTTCGGTAGTTTTAAATGCAATTCGGAGAATTTTCAGTCGTCAAAATTCAATTACGGAAAATGAATTTTCGCTTTTTTCATTATTTCAGATCCCAGAAAAACAGTTGACTCACCTGCTTCCCTTGCATACACCTATGATAAAACGATATTATAAATTCATGTGTTAAAAATGTTTAGTACTCAACTTCTAATAATAATTATATACCGTCTCGTCTTCATGAAAAGAATGGTATTTTTATTGGTGTGTAGATTTACAATATGAAGAAATTAAATGAAATTATCAAAGCAGTTTTAAATTGTGATTCGATATAATAAATGAAACGACATAAAGATGTAAATAGTAAATTATTCTTTCTGATTACATTTTTCCTTTATGTACGAGGTGACATAGAAAGTCTAGATTCAAATTTATTCATTATTTTAAGTTAGCGGCCTACATTTAACAGGTTTGTAGCCTGACTTTGTATGTAAAAAAATCTTACAACTCGATTTCCATCTTCTTCCAAATCAGTTGACATGAAATTACAGTCGTATGCAATTTTGATGACGATACAATATTTTGACATTTTGGCTATAATAATTTTTACGTAAGTTAAAAAATGGAAATAACAAACAAATGGTGGGAGTAACGGCGTTGATGGTGGGAAAACGTGTCTACAGTCGTTTAAAATTCAATATAATACATTTAGATCAGGGTCGATAATTTTTGAGACCAAAAAAAATTATAGTAGGATGAAACCCATTGGAAAAGGTAGAGAATATAACAAAAATGAAAGGTAAAATAAATTACGGTCGATCTGAGGTTGGGAAGGGGTAGGGGGTGAGTTTTTAAGGGTAAAAAACGGTTTATCTTGATATCCGGCAAAACTACAAGTCCTATGAAAAAAAGTTAAACGCAAAGTTGTATAGGCAATACAAATATCTACAACTTTTGTTTTTACACTTTTTTCACATAGGTAACCTCAAAATTTATGTGAAAAATTCAAATAACCATTTTTTTGGTTTTTTATTTTTATCTTTTACAAAAAAAATTATTTTTTCACGAAATTTGGTGAAAACTTACCTTTTTATGTCCCAAACACACAGTAATTTTTTTGATTTAAAATATTCATTTTTTCACCTTATTTTGACTTAATTTCGAAAAAGCACCCCAATTTTAAATCGAAAATTCTCACGTCAAAATATCCGCTTTTTTAAAAAAATCGGTGGTCTCTACTTTCTGATGGTATGAAAAAAAATATACATTACTAGGGTAAATGTTCTCAGAAAATGCAAATAAGTTATCTTAAAATAGCAATAAATAGGCATCTACGCATATAATCTTATAAATTGTATGCGTAGATGCCTATTTATTGCTATTTTAAGATAACTTATTTGCATTTTCTGACAACATTTACCGCAGTAATGTATATTTTTTTTCATACCATCAGAAAGTAGAGATTTCAAGAAACAAAAAGCCCACCGATTTTTTTAAAAAAGCGGATATTTTGACGTGAGAATTTTCGATTGAAAATTGGGGTGCTTTTTCGAAATTAAGTCAAAATAAGGTGAAAAAATGAATATTTTAAATCAAAAAAATTACTGTGTGTTTGGGACATAAAAAGGTAAGTTTTCACCAAATTTCGTGAAAAAATAAACTTTTTTGCAAAAGATAAAAATAAAAAACCAAAAAATTGGTTATTTGAATTTTTCACATAAATTTTGAGGTTATGTGAAAAAAGTGTAAAAACAAAAGTTGTCGATATTTTTATTGCCTACAACTTTGCGATTTAACTTTTTTTCAAAGGACTTGTAGTTTTACCGGAAATCAAGATATACCGTTTTTTACCCTTAAAAACTCACCCCCTACCCCTTCCCGACCTCAGATCGACCGTAATTTATTTTTTCATTTCATTTTTGTTATATTCTCTATCTTTTCCAATGGGTTTCATCCTACTATAATTTTTTTTTACTTTTTACCATTTTCAAAGCTATCTACCCTGGTCTAATTATAAAACTTGAGGATAAAATTTACAGTCTCAAAAAAATCTAAAAAACACGCTTATGCAATTATTAAACGTAGAAAAGAATTTACTTTCTCCTTCTGTAAACGAGGAGCACTGGATTTAAATGACGTTTGAGTAAAGTGAGTGAGTACTCCCGCTGTTAAACGTTATAAATAAATAAATTCTTTTATTATTTTAATGGCATAAGCTTGTTTAAATTTTTTTTTTTTAATTTTATTTTTTTTCCTAAGGACATATTACCCATCCCGTTTTGTGAGGCTAAAACGGTCCATATTTTTATTTTATTATTTTTATTATTAAATTAGAAAAAGAGTACTGATCAATGCAAAAAAAAAAAACAGTGAATGTCTATTAAAATCACAAAATCAAATATTCGGGCTGATTCCAATACTTCTTTAAATCAAAATTAAATGTCCCGCGCGGGACAGGCTCAGTCTCGCTTTTCGGGGATAACTCGACCGTGCGTAAATAATTATTCTCTTATTGTAAGTTGCAATTTGTAACACTCACTCCTCAGACTATTGTTTGAAACGCCATATTTTTCTAATGAATAAAACTTTTTTGATTTTGATTTCTGTTTTTTTTTTATTTTTTTTATTCAGAAGACGAATAAGACTCAACTATTTAACGATAGGGTAAATCTGATTTAAAATACCATATTTTTATTAAAATACATTTTCTATGGCTATTTTTGCTATCTATTGTCACGTAAACGTAATTTGAACTCAAATAAAAAGATAAATATTTAAAAACTTCTGTTTATATACGTTTTTTTACTATGTCCCGCTTTCGACGAAAGAATCCCGCTTTTTTCACTCAAAAAGTTCCAAAATCCCGACTTGGCAAAAAAAAAATCTGGCAACACTGCTTCTTTACCACGTTATAGAAGTCAGGTAATAATAAACAGAAAACATTTGCATCTTATAAATTCCGGTCTTATTTTGAAAAACGAAAATATAATTACATGTTAAAAAGTTCTGAGAAGATTTTTTTTGGTCATGTTTAAAGTAAAATTTTGTTTCATAAATTAACGTAAAACTTTCTGTTAGTCCCAGTAGGTTTATTGTAAATTGATCCGAATATAATCGTTCCGATTGCCGACATTGAAGTAATAAAAGAAGATCGTAAATAAATGAAAATCGCGAGGCGGTCTTTCTCAAAGTTTCTTTGACAATTAAAGCGGATGCTAAATCTAATCCCGGTCTATTATTCTCCATTGCATATATAATAAAACGTCATATCTTTGAAATGAAAGATCACGTGTAAGAAATAAATACAGCTGTTAGGGGATCTTTGAAAAGTATTGAATTTGAGTCAATAATACCGTTTCTCCGCTGTATTTTTTAAAGATTAGTATATATTTCTATAGTGCTTATAAGACCTTGTAAAGATGCGGCTGTTTTAATTCTTATTATTGTATTCTAAATAATATGAGCAAAAATTATAAATAAATACGTGCCGAAACAACGGAACTACATGATGGAAAACATTGATGAAGAAAAAAAGCTTCTATAAATATACTAACTTATAAAGAAAAATTCTTATTGTTGTTTTATATGATTGAATGGGCAATTACGCCGTGTTCATTTATGCTCCAACTATAGTGTAATGTTTGCGGTTTTATATTTTGAATTGATGGTTGTTTCCGTTTACTGATCATATTTGCAGAGCGCAGATTGTAGTTAAAAGAGGTCAAACCACGAAAACCATTTCAAAAATGATCTCCTAACGATCTTTTCTATTGATTAGACGTTTGTATTTTTCTTTCTAAATATTTACGTGTTACAGTAAACTGAATTATGAAAAAAAACTATAATTTAGTCACTAACCCGTGTTTTTCAGGTTATATGTATGATGTTTACACATCTCTTGGGTATACCGGGACTCATGATTTCTTTTATTTAATTCTTGGCGCCATAATGAATTTTTTTGACGCTCGCCTTTCATTTTTTTCTGAGCATAATAAATGAGTTCTTTTAAATGAAAAAAAATCATAGAATTCTTATTTTCACCATTCTTGTAAAATAATACCAAACCTGTTTTGTTCAGTTAAAAAAAAAGGTTTGTAACAAAGTGCAGTAATAAATTATTAATAATATTAATGTTATCATCGATAATTTTTTAAGTTTAAAGTTATCAGGAAATTGGACAAAATTAAATTTTTTAATCAATTGAGCAACGTTTCGGTTTGTTTAGTAAACCTTCATCAGGCTTCTTGGTTTATGTATTCTAATAGTAATAACTTATTATACATTCCTTATAAAACTCATTAAAATTTCCAAAATTCTTTCTTTTTTTATTTTTATTAAATTAAATTAAAAATTAAATGACAGAAATTTTTTTTGTTAAGTTATTCAAATAGTAAATTCGTTCATTTTTTTACTATTTGAATAACTTAACAAAAAAATTTTCTGTCATATTTTAATTTTTAATTTAATTTAATAAAAATAAAAAAAGAAAGAATTTTGGAAATTTTAATTTGTTTTATAAGAATTGTATAATAAGTTATTACTATTAGAATACATAAATCAAGAAGCCTGATGAAGGTTTAATAAACAAACCGAAACGTTGCTCAATTGATTAAAAAATTTAATTTTGTCCTATTTCCTGATAACTTTAAACTATTATTAATAATGACTCTATTACAAATAACAGAAATCAAAGAAATATTTCTATTGCCATATTTAAACGTAAGCTGTTGTCATTTCTTACATTTATCATAAACATTTAATGTGATTCGAAAAACACGATGATAAATGCCTTGTTCTGTTGCCTTGTGGAACGGTGAACATGTGTTGTCAATTTATATTCTTTCCTCCCACACTTACCCTATTCTCTCACATCGCTGACATAACAGCCATAGTGAGAATACCCCAGTCACTTCGAAAGCCTTAAAACTGTTCGTACCAGCGATCACTGAACAGTTTCGGGAACTCGCTACTATATTAGATGAATGGATGGTGTAAATTATAGACGCTTGGAAACTAAAGTTATAAGCGTCTACAAATGAGTACACTCAATATTTTAAGAAATATAGAGTCTATGAATAGCATATTTTCTTCTTCGAGTCGGGAGAAATTTTACATTGAAAATTAACAAAATGAAATTTTTAACATTTCTGCTTTGTTCTTGCACTAAGTACTCAACTAAAAAAAATGGATCATATATCAAAAATACTATCGCTTAGGTGCAAAGAGTGGATTTGTATTTAAATTTAATTTAAGCGAATTATGTCAAACTTGTAGCAAATAACTGTTAAAAAGATTTTTGTTGAATGCAATCATGTTTGATTCATTTTTTATTGGAGGTATATATTATAGGAGTCACCTTAGTACTGAAGTGTTTATCGAAGTAAAATCACCATTTTTTTTCTCAATTCAATCACGTATTGAACATCGTTTATATTCATTAAAATTAATGATTTTTGAGTTCCTGCTGTGTTACGCTTTTTAATTAGAAAAAGTTTTTTAAAAATCCCTCATCAATCACACAGAGCGGACAGTTTATATCGGAGAGAAGGTATCTTCTCCTTTTTATTTTTGTCGACAAAAAATGTCCATAAACTTTTATATAGAATACTTCGCTTACAAACATATATTGAACATTCTGTAGGTAATTAGTATATAAAATATTCTAACAGTTAATTACTTTTACCTTCTTACGGGCAAATTATATAAATTCAACATTATCGTAAATAATACTATTAATGTCAAGTATTTCAATCTCTAGTTAACTTTTAACCGTGTTTAACTTGCATCGTATACCTACCAATACTCCCTGCATTCTTCATCTCAAATCATTTCCACTCGACTAAAAACTGGTATAACTCTCCCGACGTTATTTATAAAAGTTACAGAATTCTGGTTAACGCCAAATAATGGACCCAAGAATCACATTGCAGCCAATTTGATTTCGCCAAAAAAAGAGAACTTTTATAATCTCGTGGTACCATAGCCCCAGCATTGCCAGCTGAAACATTTTGTAAACTAAATTTGAATATTGACTCTGTGTATTTAAACTGTGATAAAAAATACGTACTTATCATAAATTTAGTATACCAAGTTAATTAAGTAACCTTTTAAATAGTAGACAGCTATTCGTTTTCAAAATTTTATTACTTCTTTTAATTCTAAAACTTTTGAGTATGCAACTTTGAAAATTTTCTCAGAATATGGTGTCTTTGTTATTTTCACTGTTAGCATTGTCCAACTTGCAAAATGTTAAATTACACATGCAGACTATTGTCAGTAAAATAAATTTTAACAAACACTGTTATTTTTTGCACACATAAAGAGAGGCGGATATTTGTAAAAGAGAAATATGCAAAAGTAGTCTTCACAGAACAGTTCTTATATGATCCAATCTTTCACCACCAAAGTCCTTCGAATAATCAATAAGCTAAAAATATCATGGGGTGTTTTGAGAATTTAATAAGTATGCTCATCTAGTGTATTTGTATTTTTTATCACATTGAGTCGGTTGACAGACATATCGTGTAGTGACGCTGAAGTCTCTGAATAGAATAGAATAAAATTTATTTCCACCCTATATTACGTAACTGACCACTAATAGTGCGAAGTATTCGTACGGGTTCGCTAGTACAATAAATTGAAAATATTAATTGGTACCAGGCCCAGATGCCGCAATGGCACTAATTGCTGACCTTAAATAAATATTTAAAAAAATAAAATATTTCCAAAAGGGACAAATTCATGCGCCACAGCTAGTACTGTATATTTTGTAGAATATACACATAATATAGAATACTGTTTAGTGCGTTTATGGCCGAGACCTTGCCTTCCCATTTATAAGGGGTCGCCGGCTCTTCGGTTAGACACCCAGGCTTCTGTCAATAATACCTTCACATGTCTCTCTAGCCTCTACCTACGTTTAGAAAAGCAAATATGGTTGTTACATAAGACGGTTTTACACCTGCAGCAAAATCTATTGTACTACCATAGCACCTGCTTCTACCAGTTGTTTATTAACTTTTTGTCTACTAACTGTCCTAGTTGAAAGATGATTCTTTTATTTTTGTTGAACATTTTGGACCGTATATTTTTCAGTAAATAAAGTAAGTATTAATGATCTATTGATTAACAAATATTGTATACATATATATAATTTGTATACATAACGAAATTAATTTTTAATTTAAGCGCGCCTGAAACTCATGAGATTTAATAACTGCAAGTATGTACTTATAACCTTCTGTGAACTTGACAGATTATTATTAACGTCGTATTTAGAAATTTGCTGAGATGGTCCGCACCAGGGACACTCGAAGCGTTAGATTGCCAAGAGACACAATAAAATCTACATTATTGCGAAATGCGAACAAAGAAGGAATTTTAAAGCTATTGGTCAAAATTACGTCGTTTTTTTTATAGTTTTAGTTCTAGTTTTGCCTTGTGTTCTTTCGATAGAAAGTCCAGAACTCCTATAATTACGGTACTTAACCGATTACCAGCTTTGATTTTTATACGGACGTTTTCTGTTAAACTAGTCTACTATAGAATTTCGTTTTGTATATGGTGTGCCGAAAAAAAAAACATTTTAAAAGTGTATTGATTGAAACGAAACGTTTTGACACAATAAAGTTTCATTAGTCCAAAGATTCAAGTAAGACTTGTGCGTTTTTATCTATAAATAAAAGTTCACATTGAATATTGAAAACCGAATAATTTCTTTGATGTCTCACTCTACAAGCGGTTCATTTTGCGGTTAAACAATAGTTATAAACGTTGTTTGACGTATTTTGTCAATCAACGGTATTTGAGCAAATGCCGAACATATTGTAGCATTAATTAAAAGCGATACCTACTTTATTTAGGCAGACATTTTTGTCTAACGCTTGCGATCGGTTTTTTACAGCTTAGTCATCAGTCTTTCATGGCTCTATTCTTTTTGACTGATATATCATCAATGAGCGATGAGGATCCATAAATAATATCATAAAGGGAATAACGTGCTTTCGTTGTTGCATTCTCTTGAGTGTGATATGAGCTTTAGAGAGTGATCTTGTCGTTCAACCCCCAAGCGAGTGGTGAGTCTGACTGTCGTGTTACAGCAAATAGCTTATTATCCCCGACTGGATTTGCTGACACGAACGTCTGTAGTCTATTTCTGAAGGCTCATATCAACTTTGTATTTTCTACAGAGTGCAACATCAAATTCAATAGGCTTCTGTTTTTATAGTAAACAAAGCGAATAAAAAATAAACGAAAACGGCCTGTAGAGTTCAATCATACGTACGTACAGACTAACTGACAACTACTTTTCATTTTTTTTTTATAAAATTTTTAGACTTATTTTGAACTCAAATTAATAAAAAATAGTTCGATTTTAAAGAACAGAATATCTCCTTTTCGAAAAGCTACAATTTGAATCAAATACTTGGGAAATTAATCAAAATGTAGCAATTTGTCTAGCACAGGCCGCTCATGGTACGGTGATGAGGAAAGAAATGCTTTTGAAAAATATTCGCTCCAAGATTTCTGGAGTTTTTCGTTACAGAAAAAAATCGTAGAGGGAAGAGCAGTAAATTAAGTAATTTGGTTTGTGGCCTTTGCAACTAGGGGATTCTACATGAGATTTACGAATATGTTCTCTATTGGAGAAAATGTAGAAAAAGTTTCCTTTTTTTCGATCCATAGAATAACATCCTGTAATTTTGCTTGTAACTTTGTGATGCAGCCTTTATATTTGTAAATTGTAACAATACATTGCACCAGAAGACCTTCAGACTACATGGGATCCCTGTGCTTTTAAAACAAAATTCCGAAATATTATATTGCTTAACTTTTCACATCAGTTTATAGTTTTATTACATAAAATTTTAACAAATGCCATATAAATGTCAGAACAAGGGTAACTTAATAAATTTATTAGACTTTAAAAATGTCTATTTGTAAAGTCTGTGACGTTTTTATCTGAAAATGCAAATTTATTATTAAAATGTAAATAGTGTTTTGTAAAATATTAAATTATAGGACATACATTTATTGTTATTTTTTTACGGTTCTGAAGAGAATCGTAGGCTTTAAACTTTAAATGATAAATGACAACCGAATAGTGGCGTTGCCATTACTTTAATGAAATTATGAGTGCTGTTCTAATCTAAAAATCAGTATCACCATTGTTTCCTATTTGCATCAAATTGTAAAATATGCTCTCAGGAAATTTCGGACTGTGGTCACAAAATTCACAAAGTTTGACTTGTTTCTTTGAAATTTCAAAAAACACATAATTTGTACCCTAAAAATTGAATCAAAAAACGTGATATTTTTCTTCCACAAACTTATATTGCACAGTAATTTTTTTCAAAAATTAGTGTAATACTTTTTCCCGATTTTAAATCGTTTATTTAGATCAAATTTTTTTTAACAACTTGGCTAAAAGTCACATGTGAAGAATGGTACATATTTTTAGTATATTTTGTAAGTATTACCATCAAAGTTTGATTAAGATTTGTCATAAAAATTAGAGGTTTCCGAAACTTTAGTAAGCGCAATTTACATGCACGCACGCACATTCAACTGCTCGTAAAATAGAGCTATCCGCGGGTGAAAAAAGAGACATAGTGAACAGCTGGTAAACAGTACTGTACTTGACATGATCAATTCATAAACTATTAGAACTAATGCCGTCTAGATTAAGACGGCAATGTTATGGGACATATTATTTTAATGAAGGAAGTATTTAACTGTCACTTATTGGATTCGAACCTGAAACATCTGAGTATCGCGCTAAATTAGTACCTATTATACCAGAATTAAAAAAGTAATCAGTTTTCTCCTGCATTGCATATAGTTACCGAACACAATGGATTTGATTGTTGCCAGTGTAATATAATAATAGATAATGATATAGTTCAGTGTAGCAGTGAGTCAATGAATTGGCATGTTTATAATATCATATTCGTTACATCAATCATTTCAGCTCATTTAGTCCATTTTTTGCACTGACAGTTCTGGAACAAGTATATCAATCAGAGCAAACATTTCATGTAAGTCTTTTTATTTAATAATTGTACAAAAATTGCCTTTTTTGTGCCGTCAGCAATAATGGTTGACATATCCCAAAATGAATTTCACTAGGTATTGATTTCTACTTTCCAATATACGAACTAGGCAGGGAAAGTCTCATGATCGTGCAAAAATTAGATTTTGAGTTATTGGTGAATTTAAACCCCAAAAAGTATTTCTTTTAATGTCTCTACGCAAACCACTGCGTTGATTTTTGATGTGCAGAACGATTACAACCCAACGCGAAATAACAAAATCACCCCTAACTCAAATGTGGGAGGCGTGACTCTATAAACTGATAAAAACCGATTTTGATTAAATTGTGTGGATAGTTCTGTGACAATGCCGGCCCTGTTCATAATTATTTTGTAATATTCTCTACTTATTTTATAATTTATCGATAATTATGTAATGGCCGACTGGCATTGTCACAAAATCTTATTAAAAATGTACAAAAAAAGAATTCATTCAGTGTTCAACGGCGATATAGTTAACTTTATAAATTAAATAAATATTTAAAAAAAAACGAGCAAGATAATCTAACATCAGAAATACACAATTTTTTGCATAGATTAATCTTGAAAGTCGTAAAATAAAATAAAATAGAAAATTATAATATTATTTTTAAAATCGCAATAAAATTTATTATTTTATTAAAATCCTATAAAATTAAAAACGCTGAATCAAAATCTTTTAAAACATTTGTAATTACAATTACATAAACTAAAATTATAATAATTACGTGACTATAATTCAACATAATTAAAAGAATAAAATTAATTTGTAAATTTTAAAACCAAAGCATTTTCATTTTAAAAATAAATTATTTGCAACAACTGAAGTTCCTCGTACGCTTCCACAAAACAAAGAGCTTATATTACCAAAACGTTGCAGTTCCTCCCAGATAATGAACCATGCAAGATTATAGGGGTAACAATATATTTACTGTTTAGACCCACTCCTGTAGAAGCCAACCTGACTTGTGTCGAATAATTTGTTGTGCTACGATTCTTTATTACTAAAACCATTTGAATCATTTTTAGAACTATTCTTCTATCTTTAATTAGATGAAAAAGTTGAACACAAAAATATCAAGTGTGTAGGCTTTCACGGCCGACGTTGTTACAAATCTTCTTTGCTTCTAGGCCTGTAGGTCGTGATCCACCCTAGAGATAAAATTCTTTTAAATACTGTTAAAATGTGGTTAAGTGATTTCCTTAGTGTACAAAACATTGTTTTGGGCACTTGTTTCTATGTTAATAAGGTATATTTTGGTGCACTCTCAGATAGACTCGACGTGGATTGCGTTCACAAAAATAGTTTCGGGTACGGTGTAGAATTTTTCAAAGTCAAAACTCACGGTTGTATAATCTCGGGTGTAAAGGGATATAATTGAAAATACCAATATAACATGGCCTACAAGTCAGGAAGCCAACAAAAGCTAAATAAAAATATCAGTACACTAATGTATATTCTTTTGTTTCAGGTGATATTCTGAGCGGCGTCTGTTACGTGGGAATTTGGAACGTTGAGGCATTGCGGGGTTTCGTTCTTGCGCCGCTATTTATCTACTTGGTGCTCGGAACTGTATTCCTGTTGGCCGGTTTTGTGTCGTTGTTCCGTATCAGAACTGTAATGAAATCGGACGGCACTAAAACTGACAAACTGGAGAAACTGATGATCCGTATTGGTATCTTCAGTGTGCTTTATACAGTTCCGGCACTAATAGTCCTCGCTTGTTTGTTCTACGAGCAAACCAACTTCGAGGCGTGGATGATGACCTGGCACTCGGATATGTGCAAGAAAACACCTTACTCGATACCTTGTCCGGTTGGTGAACGCGCAAGAAGTATTGGTCGAAAACCGGAGTTCGAGGTTTTCATGATCAAGTATCTGATGTGTATGATTGTTGGCATCACATCCAGCGTTTGGATCTGGTCCGGGAAGACACTCAATAGCTGGAAGCAGTTGTGTGACAGGATCAAAGGTAAACAGGGACAGGCTTATGTGTGATAAATTGGGTCTAGTGTGTGTGCTTTTATGTTGGAATCATTTAACTAGTCTGAATAAAATGTTTACAGTATTTTTGTGTGTATTTTCTGAAGAAAAAATCAGAATCTTTATTCAGGTGATCTGCTTTTGGTCAACAAAAAAACAAATCACAATTTGTGAAATAACAAAAATTAGATCTTTGTTTTTATGGTTGCTCTCGATGATCCATGCCTTGGCAGTTACAGAGATGACATATATATTGTAAACTAAGTTTATATTTGCGTTTGACGAAGCAACAAACTAAAATGTTTAGTCGATGTAACAAGTTGTGTATTGTTGTATCTAAAAACATATAATCATTTTCATGATTGGTGTCGGTGTATTCATTACAGAGACGACAAATTTTAAGTTAGATTTATATTTTCTATGATGCAATCGATTAAAGCCTTTCATCGAAATCACAGCTTGTAAATTAAAATCAAACCATCTGTTGCTGTGGATATCTTCCATGCCTTTACATTTACACATTTGACGAAGTAACAAATTAAATTCAAGATTTGTAAATTAATATACCTGAAGCCATTAAAGAGTTTTATAAAAGCCATAGCTTTTAGAGTACACTAACGATTTTTAGATAAAAATATGCTTTTGACTAGGCAACAATTCTTTTCTTCAAAGCTAAGTGAATAAATCTATCAAAAGTCTCGTAAAGAGAGTGAAGATTTTTGTCTCCTTTTGGCTAATCATACCTTAACTCTTAATTATTTATTAACTGTAAGGTGCATGATATATTTTAACCAGCCAAATTTTAAAAAAGGCTATGAAATATGTAATTTTTGTAATAATATTTAATTGAAAGGCGACTGAATATAAAAAATTGGTGTTAATCTGGTGCGCAATTTTAACTTCTTAGATAACTAAATATCTTCAGAAAATATACACAATGTTTTTAGTAATAGACTTTTTGACGATGGTACTATATTTTGCAAAATTAAAAAAGAAAGTGAAACATTAAAATAATTGTGATCAATTAAATATTGATCGCTGATGTTGCTTTTTAAAAGTTGACAATATGTAAAATAAATATTTTGTAATATTTTATGTTACAAGCTGGTACAAAATATCTATATTTTTTTCTTTCTTATAATACGCAGGGATAGAAACAACCATTGTAATGTATTTTAATCTTTTACACTTGCAACTTATTCATGATTCCTTCAAGTTTCAAAATCTTTGCACTATTCTGAAACATACACTTCAATACAATTAAACTTTGCTCACTCAGAAAAGTTCAAAAATTCTAAATTTAAAACACGACCAAAACAAATCTTTATAAGGAACCATGGATTAAGTTAAAATTATTCAAAAAACGCACAACATATAAGCGTCAAAATAAAGTCAATATAGGTGTAAATAAATTTACATTTTTTTTTAATTATTTACTGCCATTTTTTATTTAAATTTTTACATCATATATATGTAAATAACATTGTAAATAGACCTATTTTTATTAATTGTACTATGTATATTTATAGACGCTAGACGCCTGACCTCAGACTTCTGAGTTTCATTATTTACTTTGTGTTTTGTTTGATCCTACGATGTACACCGAAACGTTATAGTAAAGCCGGATTTACATGGCGTGTTTTCTTTAAAAACCAGGATATTTTTTTGCTCTTGATATTTTGTTTTTTTAGATAAAGTAGGGAGTAACAAGAACTAAATTATTGCTAGATCATTCAAACTAAGAGCTAGATAACTACGTGATACGGAAAATCTACTGTAATTGCGTTATCTTTTTCTGTAACAGTACTAAAAATAACAATTTCCCGTCTAGTTTCTTTGATTGATCACATATCGTTGAACTGTGACAAAGTTGATAAATTTTAATTTTTTGTAAGTACTATCACTGTCCCGTGACATCTGTTTAAACTTTAAATAAATATGTATGTATGTAGTTTGCCAAATGCATGTTAAGACCATTAACGGCATAGGACATTGTTTGTTTGTAAGTTTTTCCGCCAGTTATCACCGCGATTAGTTAATTATTAATAAAGACACACGCTCGTGTTATTAGTAAATAGCATTCTTTATGGTCTCACTTTTTAAAAATCAACTCATTAAATATAAAATATTCGGTGCATTTTAAAGGAATGTTTGAACATTCTAAACTAATAATCCATTGTTCTTAATGAAGCTAAAAGTAATAATTAACAAATAATTAAATGAAGCTGTGAATAATACTAATAATAAGTACAACCTTGCAATTAATCATAAATTAAATTTCGAACGTTTATGAGAAACCTGTCACTTAAATTTATTATCGTGTTGTCTTCATATTAGTGTGAAATGAATATCGTATGTTACCCAAATAATTATTTAAATATAAATTATTTAAAAGTTAGTCAATTGTAAAAATTAATATAAATACGTTTTTACTTTCCCATATACGAAGTACTATATACAGTCTTGTGATCGTGTCAAACATTCAATTCAGAGTTTTGAGTAAATAAAAAATATGTTTTTTTTTAAATGCCTATCTTTAGATGTCTGTACTTACACGCACACTTAGAAACTAGATTCCCAAACCACTGAATCAGTTTTGCTGACATTTTTGCATACGTATTCAGAACGGTCACACCTTTAGGCGAAATCTCAAAATCGACTCTAGCTCAAATGTGAGACAAGTAAAAACCAATAAAAAACCGAAAAATATGTTTTTTTGGAAAACTGTTTTAATAAACATTTACTCATGGAAACTCCCTTAGTAAAATTTAGTTCGCATTGTACCCGACAATTTTTTAGAAATGTGTACCAAACTTTAAATCCCATTTTTTTACATTGTTATCCAAGTGCAGCTTAACATGCCACATTTATGTTCAATATTTACAGTAGAGTTACGAAATTTGTATAAGATTGTTTGTTTTATCGGATGAAACAAACCGTCTGCCTTCCGCTGAAACGAAAAAAAACGGTATTATACATATGTAAACATATAGAAGTAGAATAAAACATGGAGCTTGGCGCTCCACTGGCTCAACTGTTTGTTTTTTTGTTCTGTGAGTTCCACAACAGTTCCGCGTAGATGATAATTGAACTGTGACATGAAGAGAGCTAGTCCGATGACTGAATCTCTATCTTAAAATGATAACCACAATTTTAGAAAGAAGATGGATTCGAAAGTCTCGAAGGGGGTGCGATCAGAATTTGATAATAACGAATTTTATTCACTCAATCGATCCCTGTGCATTTTTGAATTAGAAGCTAGAATTTTTCACAGTCGGTTAATTGTTTCATTGCTTAGACGGCCAAAATTCGAATACCTAATCCTGAATTCTCAATACGTTGACAATCTAATCATCGATAATAATCGACAAGATGGACGTATAGCGGGAATGCAAGAATTATTTTCTAAAACTGTAAAGTGTGTGTGGTTTCTTTCAAAAATTCTCTATTTCTTTGGATTCAAAAATGGGCTGAATTTGAGAGGACAGTTAGTAATTATTCTATACCGGTTTCTGGGACTGTAGGACATCAGTGCAAAAAATCGATTCTATACGACCACTGCACTTTTAGCAAAATTTACCATCACTTTCGTTATATAATATAAGCATTTAAATCCTGCTAGAAAGTTATTAAACTGAAGTTTCGGCCCATATTTTTAATAAGAGACTCAACGCAGATTAGTCTCATTACGTTAACCCTATGAGAACGCCACTTGAAATTCTGACCCCTTGACTTCTAATCTCTAATCCATACAGTAAATTAATTTAAACACATGTTAGTTAAAACACAATTACTAAGAGCAAAGTACATAGACAAAAATAAGTACTGTTTTTAATTTACATTATACATTCATAATAAATTGTTCAAATATATTTGGTGAACATTTTAAAATGAAAGAAACAACGGGCCGTTTGTTTAACGTTGCTTCATAGTTAACAACATGAGTATTACAAGGGGCTCTTGTCTACTTGTACGCACTTATCAAACTCGTTTGGAACATTACTTATCCCCAAATTTCGTCGGAATAAATGGTAAATATATATTGGACACTCGAAGACTTTTTATATTCCTCATCACGAATCTTTTCATTTATAATTATTTTCATGATCAACGTTCTCGGCATATTTCGCTCTGGAATGTGTTTAATCACAGAAGAAAATTGTCTGAATAATCAAGTCTTACCTATCGTAGTAATAAAACATGTCTAAAAAATAACGGCTTGTTTTTGGCATTCCTTACTGCGTCTTAATGCAGGACTGCTCTGAGCTGCAGTAAACAAGACCAAAACATTTCCTGGCTTTATAAACAATACTTTGAAACTAGTTATTACCCAAGTTGAATTTTCGAACTTGTAAAATATTCCTTCTAACATCACAGACCCAATCTAACAGCTTAGTTAGGTCACAGCCATTGAACAGTCGAGGCAAAGGATAGTTCTGAAAGAAACCAACCGACGCGGAACACACGACCTCCTCTTATATTTGTTTGAGGATCAGATGTTAGGTACTTTTTGTTTACCATAGTCACATATAGTCAGTTGGTATCAAGTCTGGCGTAGCGAGCTTTTAAGGACGCTTGAGTTCTGTATCACTCCTTTTTATAATGATAAGTTAAAGTCCCTGGGGAAAATAAAGAGAAACCGCTCATTGTGAACATCACCAACCGAGGTTTAAAATAATCAGCTCAAATTTTATCGCATGCTTCTAGTGAAAATTTATATTTTTATTTTATACAAGTGATCATGGTCTGCTGATACCCAATCATCAACCTTCATTATTAAAAATATCTCCGACTACAATTTTTTTTGTTCTCGTAGCTTTTGTTAGCCCTTTTTTCTAATAGCTTTGGCGTTCCATTCTAGAGTTCGTTTAATAATGTTAAAAACCAACTGTCTCATAAGTCATAGCGCCTTCAGATACCCAATCGTCCATCTTCTCTGTCAAAAATATCATCGGGTGATTATCGAGAAGTCATAATTTTCTATTTCTCGGGGCGTAGGTATGTTATTCCATGGAAATTTTAAATTGAATTAAATCACTTCTCGAAATTAATTAATTCTTATAAAAAATATGTGTCATTTTGAAGTTTTTTAGGTTCCCTGACGGAATAATAACTATTCAGCTCCATAGTTCAATATTTTAATATTATGAATAGTAAATTTGAAGTTTTCATTAAGTTTACTAATGCATTTTTGACAAGTTGGTGATGATGTGACAGAAAGTATCAATTATATTCAAGCAAGTATTAAATTGGAATAAACTACCAAATTGAAATAGTTTTTTAAATTTAGTTGACAGCAAATCATAATTTAAATTATTATTTAATCAATGAATTGCAGTTTGCTGTTTTTATAATACCCATATTTAGACATGCAAGATTTCTTGTTTTAAATATTTACGGAGCCGGTTTATGAATATTTATTTTTTATAATAACTATAGCTTGTGGTTTTATACGCATCTAGGAAAACCCCCTGTGCTTTCATGATACCTTAATTAATAGTTACAAAGGGAGGGAACATTAAATCATTGTATTTTAAAGCGGTTTGTCATGCCTCTGGTCACGACCAGCCATGGATCTGTTAAAAGATACCTAGATGAATTTTAAGAACGATGTCTATACTATTTGGAAAATTATTCGGATTCCCCATATTTTTAAAGGGAGGAATTTTCACGTAAGGAACCCATATTCACCAATACATTACACAAACTGGCATTCAATTTTAGTTAAAACGCGATCTCATATATTAAATCAATACTGGGCCTAGAAACTCTACTGGCGATACAGTATTAAAGACAAATTTAACGAGTATATTGCGTCATAATTTTGACCATTTTTTACGCTGTAAATGTAAATTCACTTGGTTGATAATTTTGATGGCGAAATATAATACGAGCCACGCTTGTCTATGGATAGCGAATCAATCATAGCAAACAAAATTTAGATGCTTGCGTGAAAAAAGCAGTCTGGATCTGTCTAACCAACTTGGGAGGCCGTATTTACGCATTGTAATACAGTCTTTGCTTTTGTTCATGTAAACGTACTACGTACATTGCAAATCCTATATTTAAATAATAAATACATTCAGTTTACATGTTTAATGATTACATGTTATTAACAGTTTTTCTTTTTTACAACAACAAAAAATCTTCAAGAAGACATAATATTTGTAGTCGTTGTGTCAAGAACACGTATTTTGTATTTATTCCTTTTTTGACGCAAATATGTAAATCTAGATAAAGCTATAATAGAATGTCATTAAATAATAATAATATTCAATGACTCTACCCGAGGCTTCGCTTGCGTTAAAGTTGATTTTGAAAATGAACGTTTAGTGTCAATTGACAGTGTTACAAGTTTCATCAAATGATGCTAAGTCGACAAACTTGAAAAGGTAACTTTGCTTTATATGGGGTGTTGGCGATTTTGGAGTAGATTTTTTATGCAATAAGACAATGAAGGAAAAAGAGCTCTTCGAACGTAATAAAAGAACACCCCAAAAATCCTGTATCAAAATTATGAAATCGAGTGACTTATTTACTAATTGCAATTAGTTTAAAATTTCACTGCACAGAGGTTCATTTTCTACCCCAAGATCGCATGAATCCAACTTTTTGGGTACTCAACAAGTTAAATAAATATCTGTGTACATTTTCTTTCTTGTGAATGTTGTCATTTTTATTGGAACGTTGAATTACGCATTCCAAAAATATTCGTGTTCTTAGCTATCATGGGACAAAATGTGTAGATTTGTATCATTTTTTTAATAATGGAACTTGTAAAAACACATTCCGAGATAATTCTGTTAATGTTTTAGTTTCTTTATATAAAAGCATCAGAAAAACGATTTGAATATAACTAATTAGCGGAAGATTAGATAAGTTGAATTAAGGTGTGGCAAAAACGACGTGTTCCCTGACAAGGTAATATTTTGTTTTCAGTGAACGTTAACTGTTATTCGCAATAATAGAAGTATTTATATTGTAGAAATTTTTATAACTTGTTCGAATTTGATTCTGATTTAAAAATATATATAATGAATAAATTATTGTAAATGTTAGACTTTAGACAATCGAGATTGTAAGCAACTATATTTGTAGTTTATGTATCTAAAACGTAAAATCGTTACAACCGAAATACATGCTACATTTTTGCGCGTACTTCCTATAAAATAGCTGATTTTCACTTCATAATATACATTTGACAGTTCATGTTCGACCATATTTGAATTGTTTACGATGACAACGTCTACTTTGCTGTCTCTGTTACTCATATGAATTTAAATGGCAACTAACAGAAATAATTATTGTATTGGTAAATAACATTTCTTTTATTTTACTTTACGCACTAGTGCGTAATGAGTCATTTTGCAGCTATTTTATAGGGGTCGTGCAAAAAAAAAAATTATAACTGGCTTTTGTTCGCGAGGTCTGCATGAGTTTTGACAAAAACCTTTTTTTCATTGGTCGAAGTGCTATATTATCACTTCTGTAAATAGCTACTAGATGTTTTATCAATCGAGAATACTTTTTTAAAGTTTCAAATAAAACAGTGTAGTTAAATATATAACAGAAACGGGTCATAAACTATCATTTTGAACGACGGAGTAGCAGGCAAACACAACCTACTGTATTTATTCGGCAACGTAAAAGGTTAAGCCTTCTAAGAACAACATGTAATACTAGGTAGTTTGTGAGAATATTTATTTAAATAAGAATAGATGCGATACGTGTTTAATTACTACAAACGGCGGCCATGTTAGTTGTGTGTATCACATAGTGATTTGTGTTCACCGCTCAGCAAAGTATTTACTTACTTTATGTGCTTAATGATACGGGTGTTGAGTAAACTTGTGAAGTTGCGACGTAACGTTGGTAATGTGTTGTAAAACTACAGGATTTAAATGACATGATTTATCGAGCGTCTATAATTTTTGCTATCGATCCAAACTACTAGACGATTTTAGTGTCCTTAAAATAGAAAACTCCCTTCAAATTTTATTTGAGAGTTTCGGAGGGTTTTGTTAAAATTGCTTCCTGCAGCTTTAAACAGACAAAGATTTTAAAAAAAATTTATAAACACGTTTTCTCGTTCATATGCAATGCAAAATATCCAATAATAATAATAATAATAATAATAACACAAACATTTACAAGTAAACGTAATTATACAATCAGAAATCCCGTTACTATTTGGTAAATATGTATTGGTATTGATTAGAATAGTTTTGGCTCAGTTCAAAATGATTTTTGATAAATATAAAACAGATTCTCATTAAAAATAAATACGACCTCGTTACGAAATTGATTTGAAAACATTTTTTTAAATTTTATAATAAGCATGTCGGCAATAATGAATTTAGTAAAATTGTACGCCTGTCCAACATTTTAAATCACTGTTTTTTTAACTGTAAAACATGAACAGCATTCTTATTTTAAACATTTTATGGTGTAAGTTGTTTACAATAAATTATTTAACTATCTTTGTTTCAACATTTTAAGAATGAACAAAGTTATTTGATATGCTGATATATAAAAGAATATAAAAAATAACAGGAAAAAAACAAAAAAACATGAACGTTAAATATTTACAATAAACGCTATTCTTAAATAAAAACTGTTTAATAAATAAAAGACTCTTTGTGTCAAAAAAGTATTTTTCTAAGAATCCGTTGTAATAGCTTCTTTTTAATTAAGTAAGTGATTTATTTTTAAAAGTTTTTTTTTTGAGTAGGAATTCGCAACTAAAGGCTGATTTAGGTAGTTAACTTTGAAAGATCATCCCAGAGAAATTGATCTAAAGGGATAATCGAAAGGTGATCAATCAGAAATTCCCTAGATCTAGGAAAATTCTCCTAGACCGGGTAACACCAACAACGCCTACTTTGATGAGAATATGTTAAACCTGAAATGATTATGAAAACACGCTCATGTAAAACTGATTTTATATATTAAATTGAACATAATTTTATATCGCGACGTATTATTTTCAGTGTAATTTAGATTAAAAAAAAAAGAACTGATCGTTAGAGACATGTACAAATTTTTTATTAGACGAAAATAGTCAATAATATAAGATAAAAATTCATTTCTGACATCTTATACATATTTATAAAGAAATTATCTGAAGTAATAATTGCCATGTAGAGGTGCGTTAGTGTCGAAAATTTAAATCACGTAATTTGAATTACAAAAACCACTAATTTAAATGGTGCTTTGGTTGATATTTTGTATATAACGGATGCAGCTTGTAACAAAATAATAAAAGCGAACGTTTTTTTTGCCTCTGTGAGAATTTTAATATTAAATAATATTTTTATTTATAGTTCACGATTTAAATTTTCAACACAAAATATAATTTAAAAAATGGACCGATTAAAGGTAAAGTAAACTAATCGACAGTTTTTTCAAAAATTAGATATCTCAAAGAATCAGAAAATCTTTGAAATATTTAAAAATCTATTTGAAGTTAAAGAAGTTAAATTTGCGATTTCTTGGAAAGTTTTTTCTATGCATTAGTTTATTTTATCTCTACACGGCCCAAATGTATTAATCAATGTCCATAAAAATGTTTAATGTTTTTAGAGACTGTAAATAGTTATTGTATGTAAAATTCTTCTCCATTTTAGATACGAGAAATTCGTCCATTTAAGAGCTTGTTAATTATTGTTGTAATCGTCCATCAGATAACAAAAGATCTGTCAATACTTCCCAGAGAATGATGAAAAATGCAGCTACAACCCCCTCCTCTGCCTTTGCGTGCGCTCATATAAATATATGTATACTAAGCTGCGAAGTTTCAAAACTTCCCGATTTTTGTCTAGGTGAAACTTCCCAATGCGTGGTCTAGCAAATTTAATACACATATAAAATTTGAGATACGAAGTATTGCCAGATAATCCAAAATATGTTCATAAATTGTACGTTAATAAGTAAAATTCATTAGGAATAATTAACTTTGCTAAAATATTTTAACTTGTACATAATTAATGTTTACAAAATTTAAAACTGATTGCAACAAAAGTTTCTTCCTATATTATTTCATGATCCATCAGTTATCACATTTAAAGTCTTTTTCTGGCAGCATGGTCGTTAAGCATCAGATATCGGCTCGTTATATGGAATATACATGCAACATGAAATGTTTGACTGAACGGGTTTATACAACTAATGATTTTATTTTTAGATTGCGATTTGTTAGCTAAATAACCAAGTAAAATAAATTTCGTATGTTTTACTGTACTACATAGTAGTATCGTTTAGAGAAGATAGTAGCGTCATTTCTGTGCACAAACGAGTTTCGAATCGAACGGGCGTGTTTTCTAATAACGAGTGGTCATATGAATTCGACCATCTAGTTGGTCGTAGGTTGTCGAGACGTACCCATTGACAGTACATATTCCTCTGCAATCACATCGCTACTGATTGCTTTTCTGCTTTTCTTACTATGTAGATTCTCAACTTTACTACTGTTTTCTCTGAGTGATACCATTCTATATCTTAATCAAGCTGCAATGTACGCCAATTTATCTCAGAAATTACGGGTCCTCAGTCTTAATACATTTTTTATCGCAGTGTAATAACTAATAATACATAGCCTATGTAACTCGAAACGAAGTTAGCTTTTTTTTACACACCTTACCTACCAGAAAATGGCTCTAAGCTTTTATTTTTTGTAAGCACTCAAACCGCGAAGTTTCAGGTAAAATATTTATCGTCTATCGGAACGTATTCTTTAAAAGTTAATTTCATTTCAGATGACGACTTTTCGTCAATACCAATACCTGATAGCTCATCTTAGCATACTTCCACCATTTTTGATCAGTTCAACAACGAATTATGTATGTATTTCGTATTAAAAACAACAGTGTTTTATACTACAATTTTTTTATCATATATTTTTTATTCACATGGCGTTTTATTTTTGATTAATTACACATTATCAAAATTGCACATTTTTTTGTTTGCATGCTGTAAAAAATGTTATCATATTGTTTTCATCTCTAATAATATGGTGTACTATTTTTTTTATATTTAATTATTAACATCCGTTGTTAATTATAATTATTTCCGGGTTTTAGCTCAAAAGATCTTGTTTTAAATTTTATCAAAGTTTTAATAATGTAGGGATAATACATTTTTACACAATCATATTTTGTACGGTGGCATTTTTATTCATTAACTCAGGACTGTTGCTAAGGCCGGGAATCAGGGTGCAATCAACTAGGCGAAAAAAATTGTTGTTTTTTTTTTAATATATCAAAAAAATATGTTTTTAGGGCGCGAAATCAGAATCTTGCCCTAGCTACGTCACTGCACTTGCTGTATAATAGAATGTAAAATCATATAACCCAGATTTTAAATTTAAAGAACAAATAAGAATTTTGGGAAGATATTATTTACATACGTTATCATGATTCGTATATTACAAACCCCCAGTTTCGGGATACTAATCCGAGAAATAGTGAAAACATTAGTTGGATTTTCTTAAGGATAATGATATATATAGGTTAGATCTTTTTTGTTCTTTTTTCATCTTTCAGTGCGAGACAAAAAATTGTCACAATAACGCCGATTTAAAATATAATAGTAGATGCCAGGAAAACAATCAGAAATTAGTGTACTTTTTAAAGGTTGACATAATAAAATCGAATTCAAAATAGTGCGTGTTTTCGGGTGATTGATATTTAAATTTTTTTATCAGAAAATAAAATCGCGTATCGTGTAAAAAATAGTATTTTCACATTTCTCTATTAATTTCTTTTTTATGTTATCGAGCTACCAAGTGCATTATAAATTTCTAACGTGTTCCAGAACAGTATAGCAATGTTTGGCTATTAGCTTTTACATTATTTTACTACGTTCAAACTCCCGTAAATGGTTTTCGAACACGCGATATTGTTGTAAAGACGCTTGAAACCTCCCGACTTTAATTATTGCCTGTTGGTGATCAATAAGTTTCAGGCGATTATAGTGGAACTGAAACCGATAAAAACACTTAATTCAGAGATAATTTTGATCCAAAACAACCATGTATTTTGCGTTTTGTTTTTAGAATCAAGATCAGAAATTCTATAAAGAAAAAGATAAAAGACTTATTGAACTATTTATCCAGGCATTTACTACCGTTTATATTGCGTTTATATTTTCAGAAGGCTTCGATTTGTTTGAGCATTCTTTTTGTGTCATGATGTGTTTGGTATATTAAAGTAGAGTAGATAACTCAGTGAAATTTACTCTGAAGTGTACGTTAGGTTTATCACATGTGTACACATAATACAAACGGGCTAGTGCCTGATTTCACAAGAATTATATTTAGGTTAGAGTTAGAACAGTTGTTTTTATTTTGAAACTGATTCATTTTAAGACAGAAAAAATATAAAAAAACAAATAATGAAAAATGTACTTCGTTTAACAATTGTCCAATTCAGACATACTCTACTCTACGTACTCCTGCTTAAAAGTCAGGACTCCTTTAGTTCAACCGCGAGATATCAAACAGATCAGTAGATCTTACTCCTATGAATAATAAACGCAATAGGGTAAAAGTTGTCAATACTTTTTGACCTGGAGTACGATACCAAATACATAGTATAGCAAAAACTCGCAAAAAAATATTTCCAAGGATATAAATTTTTATATTTTTTGCGACTCTGCATTTTTAGGAATATTAACCTGGGGACTGAACGTATCTCAGTTGATGAAAAAATATAAGAGAATGAAAAACCTGACAGGTAGCATAAATTTGAATATTATACTTTCGATTTTTAATATTTGATTTTTAAAGATACATATTGATTGTATTATAGGCTTGCACTCATCCTTCATTGGTAAAATCGCCATATTTTGGACAAAAGTGAGGTGCTCAAATATCATGTTACATAGACTGTTGTAACTAATATTAGCAGGTATGATAATAACCATGTTTGCGGGAAGAGTTTAACTAACCTTAAAATCGTTAAGAACGATTTTGGAATCGATTTTCTTTCACGTGACCGCGCCTTTGACAGTCTTTGACTTAGAGTTGTTATTAATCCTTACGAAATGTGTTAACATATATTGAAGCAAAATTGAGGTAAGGACGGCGCGTACAAACGCTTTAACCAATTTTACGACTCATGTCGGCAAGATATTCCAAAAATAAAACTGGGCTGAACCAAAACAAATTCAGGAATTGAGATTTTTACTTATTTGTTATTAGAACGACGAATATCACAAACGTCAAATTTGTTTTAATATTTGATAAGGGACAACGCATTAACGTGTTCGAGAAATCTTAACGAGCGCAAACATTCTTGATAACAAGTTTTTTATTTAATCACTGGAAATTGGACAATTGAATTTTAATATAGATAAACTAAATTAAAAAATTTTGCGACGTTTCGTTAATTTATTTTAACTTCTTCGAGCAAAACTTTAACTAGTTAACCATAATTTCAATAAAATTTAGATATTTAACAATACATATATTTAATTCAATAAAAATCAAATAGTAATATTTAAGCGAAATGAAATTTCATTTCGCTTAAATATTACTATTTGATTTTTATTGAATTAAATATATGTATTTGTTAAATATCTAAATTTTATTGAAATTATGGTTAACTAGTTAAAGTTTTGCTCGAAGAAGTTAAAATAAATTAACGAAACGTCGCAAAATTTTTTAATTTAGTTTATCTATATTAAAATTCAATTGTCCAATTTCCCGTGATTAAATAAAAAACTTATTAATTATAATGGACGTGAACAATATTGAGATTCTTGATAACTATTACTAACATCGATGTCAAGAGCTTTAACACCTTCGCGTCAGCATGGCTATTCACTGAATACTAAAAAGTTAACCGCAAACTCTGAAACACGAAGTGCACTTTTCTCGACGCACGTGTCTCTAATCATGTTAGCATCACCAGGAGATGATTCTAACATATATGTTTCTGTTATATTCCGATGATGCTCACATAGTTCATGCGTCGAGAGAAAAACACTTGTGTTTCAGTATTTTGTGGTTACTTTTTAGTATGCAGTATCCAACCCAACACAAAGATTAATTGATGTACGATATTGTGACACTAAGTATTTTCAAGTATTTGACTTTTGTATATTTCTTGAATTGACTAGAGACATTTCGCAACCGGAAAGTACGTCGCGATCCTTAAATTGAAAACTATTGCTGCTATCAAAAATGATGAGTCATCAATATAAAAATTGCAACTAATAGTTTTCCATAATTTAAAAAACATGACTGTTGAAAAAATTAATTAGTATCTGGAAATCAATTTATTTACAGGTTCTTACTGTTCCTAAAAGTCCCCCATTTTTCTAATTAGATCAAAATTAAATTAAAAGCATTTAAACGTTTTTGTTTACATTTAATGTGATTTGACGATGTGTGCTTTCCTAACAAAAACTCGTTGTTTTTAACGATAACTTTTTTTCATAACAAATACATTTTTACTAATTAGCATTTTTAAATGTTTGTATTGTTAAAAGATAAGATTGTTGACGTGAAAACTGGAAAATTAAAAAAAAGGAAGTTGAAAGAACACCCCTATAGACCAAACAGATAACGACCGTTTAGACTTAATTGCATTTGCATTTTAATTTAAAATTATTTTAATCATGTTATACTTACAAATTACTGACGTCATATTTTTAATTATTTGTCAGTTTCAAACTACGAAGAATATTTTTACTCCATGTATAAAAATTGTTAAAGACGAGAAAAATTCAAAATGTGCATAAATATACCGTGTCTGTATCGGTAAAGGCATTGCAATATATTCATGTTGTATTTGGACGAGTTAATTGTGAAAATAAGGTAAATCGTGTCGCGTAATTACGGATTTATTGAAAGAAAAATTTAGTTTTTTTTTAAGTAATATTTTAATGTGGATTTAATAGTGAAGGTTAGAATATAAATTTTTAAAAACAAAAAACCACACAGATATTCTTATCTAAAAACTTCGGAATCGATTAATTTTTTTTATTAATATTGAAAACAATATTAATACATCCAAAATATGAATTGGTGCTAATAGTTGATGCCCTTAAAAAGACGAAAATATACATTGTTTTAGGTGGATGTGTAGGGAAAAAAAACAAAAAGTAAATATGATTTAAAAAATTTATAAAAATCGAATTACTACGTATATTTTGATTCTCAAATTTCAAATAATGGCGTCATTGATTTGTTAGCAAATATTTTATAATATACCTGATATATTTTATGTAAAATATTTAAAAAATACTACTTTCACTGTATTATAACACCAAATGTCTTGTACATAAATATTGTTTTAAGTTTATCCTATAACATTAAAAATATTTAAATATTATTTAATTCTATAGACTTTAGTTCTTACATTTATTTCTGCGTAGATGAAAATTAAATAATTGTATAAACGTATATGTAAAGTATCGACATAACAATAAATTATACGATGAAATTGTGTAAACAAATAAAAACGACGCTGGTGACAAAACTAAAATTAAAAAATTGCAATTTGCAATTTGATTAGAAATTAAGTTTTAATGCAAATAAAAATACAAGTTAAAGGTGAATTAATGACCCCGTAACATACGATCGATTGAAAAGCAGAACTGATAATTTTTATTGCATTTAATTATTAACATTTCCACGTACTTCAGGTCATCTTTAGAGTTTGAAATGCTGTATAAATGTTGACGTGTGTCGAAGCGCTAGTAATTAAGTGCAATATTAAACAATTTTAATCGATCCTGTGACACTAGTCACAAGGCTTTTCTTTCAACTTTAACCTGTATTTTCTAATGATCGTAAGTAACACTAAACTTTTATAATATAACATAAATATAGATGTCTGTTATAAAACAAAATCAAAATCGATGGTATTATCAAGATAAATATAGTTGGATCATGGATTCACAGCTAAAATTTGATATCGTTATCTAGATTTAACAGTTGCTACGATTTAACAGCTAAAACGAACCGCAGACTCAAATGACTTAAATTATCGAGCTTCTGTAATCCTCCATTTCATAGCTAAAATGTGTCACGGTTTTGACAAAAGAAATTTTGCACTTTCTTAAAATTTGTTAAAATCAGCTTTAATGTTTAGAAAAGAAAAATACTTCCAGAATCTCCCTTTATTTCTCCATATTGAAAATAAAATATTTCAACTGCCAAATTTTCTATATTTCTGCTTTGGACGTTTTATTTTTTTAAATATAAGACTGGGAGAGAAGCGGAATTTTTATACAATAAATTTTATACTATTATTTTTTAATTTTTTATCAAAATATAGCATTTTTATATCTATGTATTTCATTAATTAAGGCTGAATGTTATACTTTTTGTAAATATTTACATTTTAATTACTGTTTTAAGATATTCTGTATTAAAAATATTATTGAGTAAGTAATTTGTACAAAAGATAAATATAAAATTATAATTGTATGGCTAAATTTATATCTTAATCATTTTCCATATTTCCTAACCAAAACAGGATGTCGTAATGAGAGATAACAATAATTGTCTATAATCGCTAACATAATATTTTTTAATTACTCATAAATATCATATTATCGAAGTGTAAGCTTTCACGACCGGCGTTCTTCCAAATATTTTTGGTTTTCGTATTTGTAGACTGTGGTCCATTGGTATCACTACCTGACGTTTCGTCTATGACAGCGGTAGACATTGTTAAAGACAATGTGGCAGCGGGCGAAGTATCCTTCTAGGCGTTTCACAGGTAAGTGTGGCTGAGCAGAACGACCAATCACAAAAGAGCAAACTGAGCAGAGAACACTAATATGCCGAGCATAAAAGAAGGGAGAAGTCCACCTATATAAGTCTGGAAACCAAGAAAATTTGGAATATCGTATTGTTTGTAATTTGAGTAAATTTCATTAAAAATCATTTTAATTTTCCTTACCGTAAAGTCTAAAAAAACCATGCAAAAGTATCTAATACCAAATCATTTTTTAAAAATTGTAGCATTGTTGTACAAGCGAATCCTAGCTTTCGATCATTATTTGTTTTTGAAAATGTGTTTGTTTTGGAGGTTTTGTGCTCTTTAAATGAGTACAATTTGTGAAATGTTTGTAAAATGGATGAAGTTTGATAATTATATGGACTATGGAATCCTTGGAATGTTCATAAAGTAAATGACATGCATATAATCCGGGGTAGATAATTGAATTATGAAATCTTTGAAATGTTCGTTAAACAAATGACGTTCGTGGAATATATTTCGGTTTTTTGTTTTTCTAATTCGTAAGTGGAGGTTCGCCTGTACAAAATCAGCAATAAAAAATGCTCAAGGAATTAACAACCCGTCCCGGGACTCCAGCCTCTATCTTTCTTGTTAGAACGTTCGATGAATAGCCCCTGACAACAATAATTATTAGCTAGTGTTGAACGTTGCAAGGAACGGTTTGCAATATAAATAAATGCCTGCGGGGGGCACTTGTGCGTGCAAGAAAACAATGGCGGTAACCAGTGCTGTGTATAATGACTTCTATAGCATCGTGTGCTGCGTTCCCCAACTGATGTGTACAATGGCTGCCTTCTGCAACAATGATATCGAATTACAATTTCGTCAATATTTAATACCATAGGGATGACAAGTCAACTGTTATATACAGTGCGATCCAATGAAGCCCTATATAACATATAGATCACAAGATTTTTACCACCCTGTTTCAAAACATTTTTTTAATAATAAAGGTTCATAATAAGAATATAAGGGTTCCGTTTTTTCCTAAAAACCCTAAAAACAAGCTTGTAGTCACTGTCGGGACGTTATACCCAAAATCCATAACCATTTTGGATTAGACCTCCCAACCCCTATTAATTTTAAACGTGCTTCGGAATTGGGGGTGAATTTAATATCTAGAATCACATGGGGATCGGCCAACCTGTCAAGATATTTGAAATCAGACATTTTTCTGAATAATATGTATAAAAATATGTACTCTATAATTATGTTCTAAATAAAACTAGTATTATGTACCTAAATATTTAACCGACATTCTGAATGTCATTGTGACAGACTTTAATAAGATCATGTCAGTAGAATTCTGAAGTTTATTAAGCAGTCGTCAGTGATTTTCAGTTTTTGTGATCCCATTGTACGTACAGAGTGAATTCTCACAGAATCTATCTCTTTTCCACATATAAATTTGATACACAAGGAAAGCTCTACATGCGGATGAAGCATTTAACTGACATGGGTGGCTGAACGAAAATTTTCTTCGAAAAGGTAAGAATTCATATATATATTTTTACGTACTTTACAGTTTGTCAGGAAGCTACATTATTTTCCCAAAAGTATAAGGTTTATAGTTTGCAGAGGTTGCATCTGACCAATCAGCGTAAGCGCGGGAATGGCGTCAGCTGGCGTACCATTCATATTTTTATCAATCTATAATGACAACATTAAAAATGTCATTTAGGACTATGTAAATATATTACCTTATAAATTTAATTTGTTACAAATAATATCAATATTCTCGCTTTTGATTTCTTTGACATTTTTAAAACAACGCCCATTGCCACGCAAACAATTGGCAGGTCCACCGAATGACGTCATCCCCCCACTAATATCCAATGGAACGAACTAACCTCTGTAATCTACTAACCTTGGTTGCATCCTGCAAACCGCGAATAACGTTATATAAATGCTCTTCGAAGGAAAAAAATGTGTTCAGTATGCATCAATTAAATCTAAAATTAGTTTTTATTTCTTCGGTTCTCCCTGACGCCACTGGCTGTCACATATTGATGTAGAGACGTTACCGCCGCCATCGAAATTGGCATTTTGCAGACATAGAAAGAACGCTGTTGATGAAAAGCAGGGATTATCCCCCGGGACCATAAATCGTTCTCGTAGAAAACATATAAAAGGTTTCAATTATAATTTAAATTGCTCGCGCGCTTACATACTAGTCATGTGTCATTTTTACGACTTCCTGCGGATATTTCACGTATAAACAACCGTAGGTACGAATTAATGCGTTCAAAATCGTGGTTCTGGGTACCGACAGGTTCCGATTTTGCATTAAAAAGTATAAAAATGCAGTTGACGTGAATAATTAAGAAGCATGTGTGGTTAATGAGACATTAGTAACCAACGAAGTTTCAGAAATGCTTTCTTAGGCCGTCATTAGCACGACGCATTTCTTAAAATAAATATCTTCCGTAAATAATAAGACAAACGGACCTTAAAGATGACAAAAACAAATCTGTACGAAGAACTAGCACAGGACTTCTATGTGGTAAAAAATTGTCAGGAAATTATATTAATTTAATTTATATTAATATTAAATAATATTGTCCAAAAAGAATAATTCAATCCGGTGCATTTTTACATAGCCGTCATGCGGAAAATCACATTTCTTTCCTTTTGAAGCCATGACAATCAGAATGTGGTCTTATCTCTAATACGATTTTTCGATACCATTAGGGGCCATTCATAAAGTACGTTCGCTGTTCATTTAAATATTTTATAAAAGATATTTATTAATTTATTCAAATTTTATTATAAAAACTAAATAAATATTTTTAATTTTCAAAATTTGTGTACTATCCATTCACAGAAAGTGTGATACAGCGTGACAAGAGGGGGGAAGGGGGTCAAAAAAAGTTGATTGTAGCGTGACGTATTTTATGAACGGCCCCTTACCCAATACCCATACTTTCATTTCCTTACGGATATCGAAATAAAAAACAAAATATGCTCTATTCAAACTAACAATTTAGAAATGTTACTATTTTCACGAGCAAAAATAATGTGCAACACTGTGAAATATTATATTTAAAAACTGCTTAAAAGAAAAATAGTTCTAATGAAATTAAAAACCAATATAATTTTCTAAGTAATTTAATGACCGGGTTTATTTAATAATCAAGTAACATATATCACACATTATTTAATTTATCCCCACAAACAAATACAATGCATCCAGGAATTTGGATCATAATACGCTACCTAATCTAGAATAATGCTTTTTATTACTATAAATATACATCTCTCTCTGTAATGAGGGGACACACACAATTTACTTTATTAATAAAAGCCAGGAGTTAGTTGCTAGAGGAGTTACCTAAGGGAAACATTTTTCTATCACGTGCCAACCTTATGTGACTGCTGTTAGACCCTCTGGTTTCCCTTTATTATAATTTTACATTTACATTCTAACGTGTTGTCCGTTTTGCTTATTGTATTATTTTAACACTTCGACAGCCATCATAACATCAGCAGTTCTTTTCGGCAATATTCTTGAGGTCGATGTTCATTTGTAAATGTAAAGTCAGATATCTTAATAATGTAAAGTTACGCGAGCAAAATTAAAATTTTTGTAGCTTAATCTCAAAAATAGGATGCATCTTCGAATTTAAATCAAATCACCAAACAAAATGCTTCATAAAAAACGCGTACCTATGTAAATATTTAACATAGCACTTGAAAAGAAATAAAATTGTTTATCCTTTTAGAATTTAGAATTTACCCTATGCCCTATGGCATACAGTTATTAGAATTTACTAGTTACTACTAGCAAGATGAATTCAAAAACAGTCAATGAAATTATTCAAACCAGTATCAGTAAAAACTGATCTTATTAACTAATTAAACTTCCACTTACGGTTCACACGTATCTTTATTACCTTAGTTGAAGAACGTCTATAACCAATATCTTTACTAAAATGTCGAACTGCATACTTTCACAAACTTGCATAGTTGACTAAGTTTACCGTTTGCCGAATAGCGGTCATACGGTTCGATCATATTTATCCACCCACTATTTTTGACCACAATGTGAAATCGGTGCTCGAAGTGTCAAATATGAGCGGAGACAAAAACAAAATAATAAAAGTCAAATTCTAAGTCGACGCATTATGGCACGTGCTTGATAATGTTTTTTATTCGTTGGATTTGACGCAGAAAACATTTTTATGAAGCAATAATATTCAATAGTGAAGAGGGTGTACTAAAGCATTTATATCTCGCTTTAATGACATCCTCAATGATATTTCAAATTCACTTTCCACTTATCCTGCTTTTCATTCTTTAATAGATTTCAGTTTCTAAAGATAATAAATGTTCGATAACTAAGGTCAATAGCAGCATATATTAATAGCTTTCAGTCATGAAATCATTTAATATCCATATGCAAGTTTCTCGGTTCAAGAATTTATTTCCCTCAATCAAGCGTTTCAAAAATATACGTCAAAGCTCAAAAACATTAAGCGATTAGTTGAAAGACAATTTATTGAAGTATTTTGTTCAGTTTTAGATCCATCGTCCACTCATGACTACAGTATTATTACCCGTTATATGTTTTCCATTGCATTAAGAATCATTTACTTATTATGTATTTTGTGCTAGTGACCATTGTAGTCGAAGCACTTTTTTGTAAATACAAAAAAAAAACTAAGTATTAGTGATAATAACAGAGCTGAGTGACGTCATATGTTGTTTAAAGACCACACCAACTTTGATAAATGATGGTGTTTCAGATTTTTAAGAGTTTAATTCAAATAGACGTGTTCTCGTCTTGCTCAAAAAAAGAGGTGCAGCACGCAACGAAAGATGTGCTCCTTACATATTTTATACTAATGTTTAAAATTTACGTATACACAAAGAAACAACAAAATTATTAAAATTTATTGTTTTTTTATTAATTAATAAGAAATATAAAAAATGCCATTGGTAAAAAAAGAAAAAAAAACAATACTGGCGTTGCCGGGGGTCGAACCAGCCACCTTATACTGATGTCACATAACGCATTATTCTGAGTATTATACTCAATAATAAATAATAAATCGTCACACGACATGACGATTTGTTAGTTCGTTTTATTACAGTTAACTGCCCATCTGTAGCTTGAGTTTGCCGTCTGCGTTTAGAACCATAGCTTCCAAGAAAATGGTCTACAACCTTCTCACAGTCTTAACTGAAAATTCACTAATTTCATATTTATTTACATTAAAGCATTAATGTTGTGCCTTGTTTTAAATAGAGTTTTAATTCAAATAATCACTGGGATCATTAATCTTCTTGTACATATAGGTAAGGCTTGTCCGTATCTTATAATATTATGGTGTGCGGTTTTACCAGCCAGTTCTGACTTCACTTTTTCTATTGCTCATACATTATTAAAGACACACTGGGATACGAAGATGTAGTTACAAGAAAAATAACTTACTACATTCTGTATCTATTAATATCGCTCTGTAATGTAGTGCTTAATGTGTTGTTAACACTTTATCATCCACAGTAACACAATAATCTCGCAGGCATGTTTATTTGGAAGGACCGATGTTTCATGCATCTATTAATAATAATGGACCGTCAACTGATGTGCAACAAATCACTTTTTTGGAGGTTTTAGGGTTAGAAAACAAAGAAAGTAAATAAATAAAACTGAAAAATTATATGTTTTTCGTTCATCTTTTCTCCACATTTGGATATAGAGTCACCCAAAGCTCAGAAATTTAGAGACTTAGTTACAGAGTCAACACATATTAACTGTTTTTGAGAAAATTGGGAGTATTGACTAAAATAAATGTTAGTAGCCATTTTGAAAAAGTCTAAACCATTAGGAAAAGTCAAAATTAATCACATTATTATTAGGCAAGAAGCACGTAATCCCTTATTTTGACAAAAATCAATGATACTACAGTAAAATATGTTTAATGAAAATTTGTCGATAATATCTTAGGTTCATTTTGATAATTTTTAAAAGCCGTTAAAATTACAGCAAACTAGCTAAAACAAAAAAAAATATGTTGTGTTAAAAATTTTACCACTTCCATTATTTAAATAAATCATCAGATATTATCAATTATGACCTTAGTAGTTATGCAATTACAAAATATTGCATAGTTTTGTTTTAATATGAAACCAGTTACTACTTGGCGTTTATGTAGTAAATGTGTTTTGTATATCTTGTGTGAATTTGTGCTTGAAAAGTGAATTTACCTCGTTTTTAAATGAAAAAGTTATCAATAACGTTTCCATTCATAAATTTAAAAGAGTATATTAGTTCATAAATTTGTAGTTACTTTTGCAATTTGTAAATGTTAATTATCTTTGAGTAATTACGGAATATTTATTGAACTCAAGTTGAATCTAACATACAACAAAACTTGTTTTTAAAATAGTGTTTATAACTAAAATTTAATAAGTGGTTTATTTCGATATCTAAAAACTGAACATTCCTCAATAAACCTCACAGTTTTTTAATTACCACAATGCAGAATTATTTTGATAAATTAAAATATTTTTTCTATGGATAAATCCAGTACAAGAAATAATTAATTGGTAAGTCATTTTTTTGCTGTTTTTTACAAAAATGTATAGTCACTAGTGTACATTGTAATAAATGTGAAATTATTCTAAGATGGCGTCTAACAAAAAATCTTGGAAGCTAAATGTATTCCTGGTTGAAACTTGAACTCCAAGAAAGTTGATGGTATATTATAGTTTCATGTCTTATACCGTTCAGTAAAAAATCTTTATCAACAAAGTCGTGATGGGGTATTGACAGCATTGCATGCTCTGAAGGTGGCACAGAGAATGACGAAACGTTAGTAGCTTAAGGTGATTGATCCCTCAAATTGTAAAATACTCTCGGCCAGTTTCGAACTATGGTCGAAAATTCTTTTTATGAGTATTTCTTTAGCTGTGATTAAGGATTTAGCCTCACAAAATGTGGCTTACTGTTTAAAATATTTAAAAAAACAAATATTTTGACACTAAAAATTAAATCGAAAAACGTGATATTTGTCAATATTTCTTTACCAACACGTCACGGGATTTCGAATTACGGGAAGACAAATTAACAGCTTTTTCGTTACAATCTTATGTTAAAAAAATACTGACAAAGGCTTGCTTAAGAATTTTCTTCAAATATATTTTTTTCTGTACAAAAATGTATGTAAAGCTTGTAATAATTTTCTTGTTTTTATTTGATTTTAAATCTTTTATTTAGATCAAATAAACTGTAAAAACTTGGCTAAAAGTCATGTGGGAAGAATGGTACATATTTCTAGTTTATTTTGAAGCATTAGTATCAAAGATTGAGTAAGATTTTTCATAAAAATTAGAGTTTTCCGACATGTAAGTGCATTTTACATGCATACACACGCACATGCATCATTAGATACAGCTATGCAGATGAAAAAACAGCTGGTAAATTGTCACCTTAAATGCTTAAATTGCTTCATTTATTGATCCTGTACCACGAAGGTTTCCTTTAAATTCCATGTGTACTTATATTTGGAATTGGATAGCGAAGCGTTGAAAACAAATATATAAAAACTGGATTTCTGTTGTCAGTGGCAACAAGTTAGAATACAGAATAAAGTGTATAGGAAATTGTGTTTATATCCATTTGTATCTGCGACAGCCGCAGCTGATATTTTGTCGCACATTAGGTTCGGAAAAAAATCTCGCAAAGATAGAAAAATTTGTAAGAAAAGTTGATATCAATAAGTTGCACACGAAAACATTTTTTTTTTGTCTTTATAATTATTTTACCATAACACGCTCTATTTCTTATATATTTATGGTTTTATTTTACATTTTTGAAGTAGGAATAACAACCTTCTTGATTTGTCTTTTAAACCTCTATTGATTTTGTTCTAGTAGTTTATTACAATTATATTAAATTTATCTTCAATTTGTGTCCTTATGTATTTTTTTTGTACTTCCAAACAATCATTTAGAAAATTATAGTTTCAGCACATGCACTCTGGCTAGTAAAAAACACATCCCTTTGGAAAAAATAATTTTTAAATATATATTATAAATAAAAAATATTGTAAATTGTAAAATTCAATAGGAATTTCTTGAACTTGATACCTTCCAATTTTTTTGACTCGTCAGTTATATTTTCGTTTAATCGTAAAGATTTATAAACAGCTAATATACATAGTTCAACTCTATGTCCGCACTAACTTTATTTTCAATTAAAAACAACTTCCTACATTTGTACAAAAATCAAAAAAACTATTTTTTGTAAAGATAATTTTAGAAGGTAAAGTAAAAATTAAGTATTGAAGTACTAATCATAGTATCAATAAATGTGAATGAATGTGACGAAAACTGCATAAGAAATTGTCGATTTGTGGAAAGATGCATTAAACCTCGACTACCCTCAGGATAAAGAAACCTTTGAAATAACAAAAGTAATCTAGAACTTATATTTCACTTTATCTCAATTTCCCGCAAGCAATTCACATTTTGTATCGGTCGTATTTACTGTATGAAGAGAAGCCCGACCCTAGTTGTAGATATACTGCATGTATCTCTTAGAAAAATGCTATTACAAGCCAATGTTCTATCTAGAAATCAGTTGCGTGTCTAACAATTTTGATTCGCGGTTCATGTCCAAAATATGGTTTAAAATCAATGTGTAAACGTCTTAATTACTGACGCTCTCTCTACATTATTAGTGTATTTGCCATATGGCAACATACACTATTGGCGTCGGTCGGATGGCGGGACCTAGGGGTCGGACCAAAATTTCTCGACGTTTCATAACCTCCTAAACACTTTGGCACCATTTTTAAAAATGTTTATATATATATGTATATATATATATATATATATATATATATATATATATATGTGTACGCGCGATAACTTTCGAAGGAGTTAATTGATTTCAACGAAATTTGGGCCACGTGTTGAAACCCATCACCGCAAGAAGCCTATTTAAAATGGGCCTAATCGGGCTATTTTAAGGGTAGTTTTTAGGGGTTGAAAACTGTTTTTGGGCCCCAAAATATCGAAAAAATTCTCCGAATCGTTTCAAAATTGAAATTTAACCCTCTGGTAGTGAGTAAAAAGTGTCCCCACAATTTTAATAAAATCGGCCCGACAGGACCGGATTTAGAATTTTATGAAAACACTAGTTTGCAGATAGTGACTTATTTATTGAAGGGTGTATTTAATTCGGTGTAGACGTTAAATTGATAATAATATTACAATTAAGAAAAAAATGTTATTTTAAGGGGTGTATTAAGGGGTTAAAATTTTTATTTTGCTCAAAAACAAACTTAATTTCACATAATAAAAGTATAAAACCACACGGCCCTATACAAGCAAATACACTATATTGTCGACAGGGTTTTGGCACTGCGACCCGGGTTTTTTTTCTGTGGTGCCCTGAGTGTTAAGCATCTATAATCTACTATCTATCTGCATCTGGTGACCCGGTAAAATGTCACGGAAATGTGTAGCGAAAAGTGAGCAGTACGAACAGTTCTACAGATTTTATCGTATCCAAGACTTCACCTACATTATGTCCAGTTCTCTCGATCCGATGTCGGCCGATATTGAAAGAAAAGTGGACACTAAAATTATAATGTAGGTGTCTAATCTGGAAAGGAAGTCTGATTTCCCTTTCGAATGTACTCACTTACATTATAACTAGGCTTGCCAACTTTAAAATACAAATTTGCGGGAAATAATGATTTCAAATGCGGAACAAGGGTTTCAAAAGCGGGATCCACCTAATTTTATTTAAAATACAAAAAAAAGTTAAATTTTCTTTACAAATCAGGATGAGAAGTAAAATAAAACACCTTGTTAGATTAATAATAGTCCATATTTACTAAAAAAAAAACAGTTATAGTGTAATTTAGACTTTATTATGAAAATTATAAATTACTTTTTAAATGAGTATTTTTCTTGACATTTGGCACTTTTAAGGATTTTTTTATTTTTAAGTACAAAATTGTAAAAATCTTTGCATGGATAAGAAAAATTTACTTTAACTTGTAGCTCTGACTTTGCAGAATCCACATGAAGACGATTTCGCGCGTCGGTCCAGGCATTATTACAAAGTGAGAAGACTCTCTCTACTGCTGCATTAGAACACGGAATTGATGCAATGTAATTAGCGTCTTGCGAAAAGCGGGATATTTAGGGTCCCGCACACACCCTGAGCGGGACGTCTCGTTAAGGGTATCAGAAACGGGACGTCCCACGTATAGCGGGATGGTTGGCAACCCTAATTATAACCTTGGTGTTTGCTTTTCTTCCGATGTCGTCCGACGGCGGCCTAAATCAAATTAAACAATTGTTTTCTTTATAGCCAGTTGTTAAAAAATTTTGAAATTATATAGGCTCTCGTATTTGAAACTGAATGCTTATCGAGCCAGGGAATTACTGTTTTTTTTTTCTCAAATTTAAAGTAAAAATAGGCAACAGTAGAATCGAAAGAGCTAATTAAATAATGTATTTATATTTATTTAGATATTGGTTATAAAATTAAAATTAAAATCTCGACCAGAATTTACAACCATGCGCAAAACTTTCTGCCTAGCCTTGTATAAGAATAATAAATAGCCGCGATTTTTTAACCGGTTAATTAGTCGGTAATTTACCCTCTTTGTTGCACATGAACAATTCGGTGGCACCGCACTTATTGTCCCACTGTGTGACGTGTTTGTTGAAGTCTCATTTGTTTCACTTGAGTGATGCTACCTGAATGTTGACACAAGGTAATCCGCAAGCAAAGTTTCATCCGGGCGTTTTTCTTTATATCAAATTTTAAAACCTTCATGCGCAGTATTGGATTTAGAATTTGAAGACTCCCAAGCGCAATTTGAGAGAGGGAGAACACTATTTCTTGTTTATGTGCCGTCCGTGACGAGTCGTTCTATTCATCTCCTGGCAGTATTCTCTGTAAACACAATTATCTAACCGTATCTCTTGTCTTTGTCAGTCAACAGCGATGATACACCCTGTATCTCGCTCGTCATTTCTCCCTCTTTAGACAAATCAATGTCTTCATCAGCTTCATTCCGGAAAGGAACGGATGTGACGCACAGGAATGTTTCTTGTCGCTAATTCTACGTAGAAAACATTTCCCCCACCGAATGAATCTCTGTTACAGTGGCTGTCGTCAACTATCAAAAATTTTCAAAAAAATACATTTAAAATTCGCGAGCTTAAAGCTATTATATATTTCATTTATGAGTTCCCAACGAGGTGTTCGGTGATTATCTCGAATATTTATTTAAGAAAGCGTACGCGGTTTCATATCAGGTACTTTAAAGATTCAAGTGGTACAGCACTAGACTCGCATTCGGGAGGTACGGGTTCGATTCCTGGCAGAGGCAGATGTGGCTGGGACTTTTTCCTAATGCCTCTCGCCGGGAAACGGTAATTCCTGTACCGACTATCTTGATTGAGGTTTTCCATGGTTTCCCTCAATTAACTCCAGATAAATATCGAGATGGTTCCTTATTTGAGGCCATGGCCGATTACCTGCCAAACTCCTAGTTCAAAAACTACCTACCTTATCCTAATTTCCTATAATTCCTTCATTCGCCCATTGCTATTATATAAGTTGAAGTTTTAAAAATGTAGAAAAATAACGGGAAGTGGTAAATGAAAAATAGTAATGGTGCGAATGGCGTCTGTTATGACATAAAGTCGAGAAACGGACGTTAAACGCATTATCATTATTATTATTATTTAAAGATTCAATAAACAAAAGAAACTTAAGAAACAATGTTTTTGTGATGTTGATCACTTTACTATTTAATTGTTTATTTTTTGACAAATTCGACTTTTTGTGGTCTTTTGAATGTTTAAAGAATTGAATAATGAATAATTATTATAATCTCGTAACTTTCATGAGCACAAGAATAGCTAAAGTAAAGACACTACCTTGTATTAGAAACAAACCTGACGTCTTAAATTATTGAGGAAAATCAAGTTTGCCAATATTTAGATTCCTGACGAGGAAAATTCCTATGCAACATTTACCCCCCATCTGAATTCAAATGCAGTCCTTGTCGGTATAAATAATTTATTATTTTTACTGCTTGCATAAATGACCATAAGCAAATAATGTATTGATTACCTTTTAAACATCGTATAATAGTATGAATTAAACTTTGGCATTACATGTAGAGATATACCCATAAATGAGAAATAAATATTGATTAGATTTGAAAATTACGTTCATAGGTAATCTGTACAACCTCTATTGCTTTGGAACGGCAAAGTAAAAACATAGGTTATATTCAATTGTATGTATAATCAAAAGGAATATATATCGTAGAGTCGTCGTGCCAGAACTAAGTGAATGTGAAGTATCCAGAGCGTCACTCATTCATTTCATACTATAATACAGTTCACTTATTCTAGGATATAAGCGGCACAGTTTTTAATTTTGGTATGCGCAGGACGGGCATGCTTCACACTGTTTCATTACTACGCCGCTCCATTTAGAGAAATATACTATAATGACGAGTCATTCTCTACTATTTCAGAACTATAGCATTAAACTTAAAGGGTTAGTTACTTGGTTAAATATGTATACATTTAGCACAACAGACAAGGAAATGTTTCATTTTAGGCACAACCCATAACTATTTTAGTTCTTCACTAGCTAATTGATACCAAAATCGTCTCACTTGTGACCTTAGCGAGACTGATATCCCGAGCAAAATTTTTTTCAACCCCCCGCCATCTACCGATTGTTTGTACAAAAACGTTTTCCTATATGAGAGTCTGTTATGGGGTTAGCTGACAAAATTTCTTTAGAAAAACTTTCTACAAAAATTGGTTAGATCATAATAATTGACCGTCTCGATTAAAACAACGTTGGGTTGAATGTTTGTTTTTACGAACGATTTTAATTCGTGATTCAAAAAAAATCTAGCCTTCCGTTGCCCTTCTAGGCCTGGCACGCTGGGCGGTCGCTGGTTGTGACTATAATCAACTTTTCTGCCATTAACATTTTCAGTCTATAACGTTCTTTGTATATGGTCATAAACAATACCTTGTTTATAATAAAACAAAAGAATAACGAGATGACTTCTATATAAACAAGCGAACATCCACAAAAAGCGATGATCGTCTTTTTTATTTTGTCATCACGACAAAGATGATTGAATAATATGAAAATCCACAGAGCAGCAGACAGGAAATGACCAATCGGTGCGCCGTGGCTTGGCTATAGTGTTTTGTTATTTAAAGTCACGTAGTCGTAGTACTCCATAGCTACGGTAGAATTGTTCGTAGATGTGGATTATACAAGGAACTAGAAATAAAGGCCGACAGTGCGAGCTATACAACAAAATAATTAACCGAAGCGTTTAGAAAATTGTAGTATTCATTTTTTTTAACTCGATTTAACTTAGGCCGTCTGCACACCAGTCAACACGAAGACGATTCAACGGCGATACAATATTCCTTTTCTGTCACTGTTTAGGTAGTGGAGTGGCAATTTACTCGACTTGCGTAATCTGAGTAATCCGGACGACCTAGAAGAAAGCGCAATCTGAGTGGCATGAGGCAACCTCACCAGTAAACATGGAGGTGTTTAAAGTCAAATTCGTGAGTGCTGTCTTTTTCTCCCAGTGAGTGTTTCCAAAAAAATGCGACAGATAAATAAATGATATTAAGAATAATTATTAGAGTAATTTTAGTAAATATTCATAAATTGAAAAATTGCGGTTGCTTGACTGCAATAGAAATATAAAGAGCGCAAATTGTTCTCGCAAAGCTTGCCCGAAAAATATAAACACATGTTTGTTTAAATTCTCTATACGAATTAACTCAAAAGTGGTAAATCGAAAATGAATCTTCTCTTTGAAATGTCTAAAATGTTGTATCAAGTGTGGATGTCCTGTTGCTCAGATAACCGATCATCGAGTGACTTAAATTGCTATCGTGTCGCTTCGTGTGCGGGGGGCCTTAATATATCACAACAAAATACTTGTAGCTGCACCCCCTCGGGTTTATTGGTACTTAAAATGTACGGTCGTATGGAATGATCGTTCACAATGGCGCCGCTTTTCGACACTGTCGCGACATTTAGCAATCGATAACTTCGGGTTTTGAAGTCTCTATAATAATTAATCTGTTTGTAAACGACGTTGCATAGAGGTGGTGCTGTATTACTAGCGGAAGCGTCACTTTAAGGTTACAGGTTGCGCTACGAATTCTATGCATTTTCAAATTTCTGCATCTCCAGCTGTATTGCCACCTTGTTAGCAGTTGCCCACCTTAATTCTGTTGCGATGCCGCGGTATATGATAGTTACCTATCTGCAGTCGGGGTAATGCATTGCAGAGCCGTGTAGATGTTGGCAACACTCTTGTACATTAACCGACGTCGCTCACATGTTTTATTCATGCGTTAGCGTAGCCTGCATGATTAGGTTGGCTGCTCTGTTCTTACGAATATATTTCTACTGGGTGACCAAAAGTATATAGCGTGCAAGTTTGGAGTTAAATCTGTTACAATGCAAGCTTAAAATTGTAATAAAGTACGTATATCTGATTTTATCAAGATTAACTTGTTAAAATTGCAGTTTTATTGCTTAAGTGAATGCCGATATATTTTACTGTAATTAACTTGGAAAATCGGGGTATCAGTCAAGATGTAGACAAAATGATTTAAGGTGGCTAATCCCCGAGACCGTAAAATATGTTCTTGGGAAATTTCGAACTGTGGTCGCAAAATTTCTTTTAATACTGTTTTTACCAGCTGTGATTAAGCTTCACAGCTTAAAATTGAATAAAACAACGTGATATTCGTCAATATTTCTTACAGCACGGGATTTGGAATTACGGGAAGGCAAATTAACTTTTTTCTTTACAAACTTGCGTAAAAAGTACAGACTTTGGATTGCCCAATATTTTTCATATTTCCCTATAAAAATTTGTGTAAACCGTTTATTTAAATCACATAAACTGTAAAACTAAAAATCATATGGAAAGAATGATATATATTTCTAGTTTATTTTGAAGCATTAATATCAAAAATTGTATAAGACTTTTCATAGAAATTAGAGTTTCGAAACGTAAGTGAATTTTACATGGATACACATATATCCAACTGGTCGTAAGATAGAAAAACCCGGGTCGCAGTGCCAAAACCCTGCCGACAATATAGTGTATTTGCTTATACAGGCAGTGTGGCTTTATTATGCGAACTTAAGTTGGTTTTTGGGCAAAATAAAAAATTTGACTCCTTAATTCACCCCTTAAAATAATATTTTTTTTCTTAATTGCAATATTATTATCAATCGAACCTCTATATCAAATTATACACAATTTTCAGTAAATAATTCACTATCTGCAAACTAGTGTTTTCATAAAATTTGTAAGTCCGGTCCTGTCTGGCCGATTTTTTTTAAATTTTAAGGACACTTTTTAATTACTACTAAAGGGTTAAATGTCAATTTTGAAACGATTCTGAGAATTTTTTCGGTATTTTGGGGCCCAAAAACATTTTTCAACCCCTAAAAACTACCCTTAAAATGGCCCGATTACGCCCATTTTAAATAGGCTTCTTGCGGTGACGGATACCAATATGTGGGCCAAATTTCGTTAAAATCAATTAATTCTTTCGAAAGTTATTGCCCGCACACACATATATATATATATATATATATATATATATATATATATATATAAACATTTTTAAAAATGGTGCCAAAGTGTTTAGGAGGTTATGAAACGTCGACAAATTTTGGTCCGACCCCTAGGTCCCGCCATCCGACCGATGCCAATAGTGTATGTTGCCATATGGCAAATACACTAATTATGCGGGTGAAAATGGGGACATATTAAACCGCTGGTAAACAGTCAACTTAATGAAGCTAATATAATTTATTCATAAATTGAATTGTTGTTATTGTGCACGTAGTAAGAAATTAATTATCCTTAAGAAACTTATACCAGTCAAGAATGGACATATTTTATGCGCCGAGAGCTCCATACCTCATTTGCTATAGTTTTCCTGTATTCTTTACCAGCCTCTTTACATGCAGGATATTTTTCAAAATTTTAGACCTCATATTTTTTTAGATAAGGACATAGGTTTTTTGGTTATATTTTTATAAAATATCCTACAAAATATCTTTGAAATGACCTCTTTTCAATGGTATGTCACATGTTAAATAACAGATTTTTTTGGCCGAAGCAAACACTTTTTTGTAAAGCAACCCTTGGACTTTGAAGTGTCTGCGGAAATCATCTCTATGTGTATTCTAAATTTCAAAAGATATGAACTACAAAATCTCCACCAGGGTTCCACTTTTACTATTTTGGTACGGAACTTTAACTAAGGGGCTACCTCTAAGAATTAGTCTGATATTCCTGTCAATTACTTTAAATAAAAACACTTCGTATAATAACAGCAGCTTGAACCAAAAAATTGTGTTGCATCCAACTTAGACTCGAATTGGAAATCACTCTGTATACATGTGGGCAGAGACTTTTTTATATTATATCGGTGGACAAGCCAATCCATTGTCGTGAAAACTGCGGCCATAACGCAGTCTCCGTTCAATAGTGCTGTTGTGTCCGATCATAATTTGAAACTTTAAACGATGTCAGCTATGAAGTTTAATATAATGGTACTTTTGTCATAATCATTCAATATCTCGGGGAATATCAATGAAAATGTTATAAGAAAAGTTTGGGAAACTCTGAGCTATGTCATTGCACTTTCATTAAAGGAACTGAGAAGTAGCCAGAAAAACGCAAATCAACGCAAGCGAAGGCGCTCGCGCAAATGCTATCATAAATTAAAACAGTAATAACGTTTTGCAAATGTTGAATACATTTTTCTTCGCTGAAGCGCCATATTATTCACCATTAACAGCGTGTAATTATTAATTAATATCCTTAGACGTTTAGTGTTTAAATTAGTTCGGAGTTCAGACATTTCAATACTAATATTTGCTTTAATAGAAGCCCCATCGTCAGAATGGAGGGCTGTTAATATTTCATACCTCCCGTTTCAAGTACATATTGCAACGTGATCTTGTTATTAATTACCACCTTTAATTAAAACGGGTCTAATTAGTTATGGGTAGAATAGAACGGTACTTTATTACTTATAAACTATATAAAGTTGGTAACTAAGCAACCAAACTGACACTACGTTAACAATTTGCTATAGATGAAGTATTATATTAAAGTATCTTCAGCCATTTTACGGACGTTAAAGTCAAAATATTTTTTATCAGATTTATTTACTTGGTTTTTACTTATCCACAATTTAAAAAACAATTTCAAATCTCGGTATTTATGTAATTTGCATGCTGATAACCGTAAGGGTTGATGCATTTTTTTAAAGACATTCTATATAGAAACAGATTCTACTTAAAATATTTAAGTTGTTCAAGCTCAGAGGCTGAATCTCGTGTTTCAATATATCCGTCTCTTTCTGATATGTGTCAGAATCCTATATAAATAGTCCGACTGGCCCACAAAGAATTCGCAACATTTGCATTCAATTCATGCATTCAAACGGAGGCATAGTGCGTTGCGAATCTCATCGAACGCTGCAATTGTGTTTGACTTTCTTTACCCCACAGCAGTATACAGGGGGTGAGCATTGAGTAAACGAAGATAACTGAATCGAATTCGGAAAAACAGAGTTCAAATACTAAAATTTCATTTACGCACAAGAATTTCGAACTTCCATAGAAAAGAATCAAAAAAATAAGTCTTAATTAGTTCTACTACCAGCCGTATTTTCACGGAAACTCCCATGAATAAACATACACGAAAATCGCAGATAGTTTCATCTCAGCAAAATCTTTTGCGTCTTATCCAAGTGTCTAGGCTTTCACAGCCGGCGTTGTTCCAAATCTACTAAGTTTCCAGGCTTGTAGACCGTAGTTCATTGGTGTTTCTATCAATGAACTACGGCCTACAAGCCCGAAAATCAAGAAGGTTTGAAATACGTTACGGTTTTCTGTAGTCTCTATTTAATTCGTTGCTCAGCACATGTACGAAATTCAGTCTAGTTGGAGATTTATTATAAGTACTGAGACACCTCAGAATTTTAGAATTATAATTAGTTAGTAGGGGTCAAAGACGTGTACAGTGTACATTGCGACCAATAAGGTCAGAACTTTGAATGATATTTCTTTTAAATTTCTTGACGTTTTAAATGGTAGGTGACTTTCTATGTACTTTAATAAGTCAATATTTTCCATAAAGGCCTGATTACGATCGGAAGATCATCTTAATTTTTAACTATTAATCGCAATTACGAATCATCTGTAGAAAGTCTACCTTACTGCTGCTTCTATCATAACGAGGATAAAGTTATGTACCGAAGTCTATAAAATCTTTTGTAGACGGTTCGTAGTGATATTTATTTGCATATCTATATTAGAATCCATTTGTGAGTTGCGAGGTATTCAAATTCGATATATATACGGCATAACTCGGAATTTATTTGCGTACCTTTTTATGTATTTTTTCCAAAAAGATGATATAAGTCGCCGCGGTATATCAAAGAAGAATAACGTATAGTCGTATATTTTTCCTAGTCTGTAGCCGAGCGGTTATGTTTGTTCAAAAATTGTATTTACAATATAAATTCAAGGAGTATCGAGCAATTCTTTCAGTTTGGGTTATATATGCTCTAGCCGGAAAATGTATTTTCACAATGTTTATCTGTTTGTTTTTACTAGCATCACTAGAGAGCGACTGTGCCGATTTTGACGAAATTTAATACATTGTCAATTGAGACACAAAGTTAAAATATCTAAATAATATGTACCTACCTATATATGTTAACATAAAGAGTAAAGGTAGGATTCCCGGTTAGCTCAAAATTGACACGAACGACTTTTCAGAAAGCTAAGAAGTTTAAGATTACTTGGCATTTTTTTACATGTAGTGTTTACTATTTACAATAAAATAAAAATGAGAATCTTAAAGACAAAAATGTCATATCTTCAATAGCAACAACGCCCTTAAAAAACAATACCACAAACAAATGACAATAGTCAGTCATCAGTCGGTTTGTTTTTTGACTACTAATGAGAAAAACAAGTGAGTGTTAATGTTATTCACAGCACCACGTTGTCCGCTACAACAAGGCGTCGGAAATCTTGTCAAATACCCACATATTATCATGGTTGTCACATTGTTAAGATTGTATACAACATAGGCAAATGCCGACTTTGAAGATGAACCCGCTTAATATTCGAAAGTGCATATTTCATTGATATAAAAACCACTTTAGCTCGTTTCATGTGACAAAAAGAGTGATTCTAAAAATAGTGTGGAAAAAATTGACAAAGAAAAAACGAAAAATAAAGTCGTGAAATATTATGAGAATACTGTTATGTCAGAAAATTTTATGTCGAATTTAAAAAATAAATAAAATTGCTGACAATTTAACGGTGTTTGGAAATAAAGATGCCTTCTGTTTTTATATTTTATTCTTTAATTGGAAGAGCAAAAGAAGGATTAATAAGCAACTAACATAAATGAGATGTTTTTAATATACAGGACTTGAAGAACTATTTTGGTTTGGAATGAATAATAGAAATCATAAAAAATTTCAATCAAGATGATTGATAGTGATACTTATTACGTTCAGGAGAACACTTACTTTTTGACAGACATCACATTTTAAATCGTGCGTAGTCGAATAAAAAATTGTAATACCATGTAGACGTAGGTACGTAGTATACGTGTACATTAAATTTGAGAGTATTCATTGATAGTGTGCCAACTTCCCTCAAAATCGGTTCCGCCATCCTGCAATATGCCAGGACGGACAGACAACAAAGAAAATACATTCGTGTAGGAGTGCCAAGACCGAAAAATATATTTTTTATAATTTATATTTGTTATTTATTAGTGTATTTGCCATATGGCAACATACACTATTGGCGACGGTCGCATGGCGGGACCTAGGGGTCGGACCAAAATTTCTCGACGTTTCATAACCTCCTAAACACTTTGCCACCATTTTTAAAAATGTTTATATATATGTATATATATATATATATATATATATATATATATATATATATATATATATATATATATATATATAGGTATATATGTGTGCGGGCTATAACTTTCTAAGAAGTTAATTTATGTTAACGAAATTTGGCACACATATTGGAATCTATCACCGCACAAAGCCTATTTAAAATGGGCCTAATCGGGCCATTTTAAGGGTGGTTTTTAGGGGTTGAAAAATGTTTTTGTGGCCCAAAATACCGAAAAAATTCTCCGAATCGTTTTAAAATTGATATTTAACCCTCTGGTAGTAATTAAAAAGTGTCCCTAAAACTTTAATAAAATCGGCCCGACAGGACCGGACTTACAAATTTTATGAAAACACTAGTTTGCAGACAGTGAATTATTTACTGAAAGTTGCATATAATTTGGTATAGAGGTTCGATTGATAATAATATTGCAATTAAAAAAAATGTTATTTTAAGGGCTGTATTAAGGAGTAAAATTTTTTATTTTGCCCAAAAACCAACTTAAGTTCGCATAATAAAACCACACTGACTGTATCAGCAAATACACTATATTGTCGGCAGGGTTTTGGCACTGCGACCCGGGTTTTTTATGTTATTTATGATCATTAACGTACCTCGAATAACGAGATATAAATTTCAAAATATTTTCGTTATCTCTGCTCAGAAAAATCGTAATAGAAATAGATAAGTGATCCAAATAAGTTTTCGTAGATTTAATCAGATAGCAAAAATCAATATGTTGTTAGCATTGGGATTGATTAAATTTAATAAGGTAGTTTTCTCACGGTTCTGTTTTTTTTTAAGTGGGAAGTAGCACATTCTCGTGTTGACATGATGTTGAGATTTCAATATGGTCACTAGATCTGACAACAATCATGTGTGGGCATCCATTATTGTGCTAAATGAATAAACTAGCTTACATTAGATACACAAGGAGTCTATCGACCCTATTGTTACATAAACCAGGGTCAACGGTTTACGATTAATCTGAATTTTAAGTTGAACAATCCTTTCGTAGTGTAATTTGGAAATCATGAAGATTTATTTTCATTAGCTGTTCAGCTTTTTTAGATATGATTTTGGATTTTTTTATTTTTTAAATCATAAATCAAAAACTTGTCCGTTTGTTTGTGACATGAAATCAATATAATAGGGTGGTTGTATATTTCTTTTTTAAAATTGGTGCAATGGAGTCGTGACTCGTCCCACATTTTTTCGAAAAATTTCCAGTCGCTTTTATATAATAAAAAAATCCTGAAAGTGTGTATTTTCAATGGAACTTTGAAATAACGAAGATTCAGCCTGATATGATTGGCTGACTAAATCGACTGTCACGTCCACTGCTCTGTCAAATGAAGACCGAACCACGAAGCATCTAATTTATATACGTCTCTTTCTATATAGACAAAGAAGTGTGACTCTCTTCTATGTCATCATATGATGAAGTTAAGTTTACATCATTTGTTTATGTAGGCATAAGGAATAACTGTTCAAAATTATAAATTTTGATAGGTAGAACGATCCTATCGTATTTTATTTCAGATTGTTGATTATTCTGCAATAAAACTCATCAAGTTGTTGTCTTATCGTTGCAGCAATATTAAACGTGTCATCATCGTTAACAATGCAACATGATGCATCGTTACAATGCTATGTTAGATCAATGAACTTATAGATTGATAATAGTTGAACGATAGTAATTTAACAAGGTAATTTAGCCAACAGTTGTTAACCCTGGCGATGCCCTCACGACATGTACCACACCTATAATATGTATAGTCGTTCTGTGGCTGGTTACCTGGTTAAATAGTACTGCATGGCAAAGGTATGGTACAACAGATAGGAATGGCCATATATGTCAGAACATATATATGGTTGTGTCCATATCGCGTACCGTTTACAAACAGTGTAACATAACGTAACGCGTAGAGAACAACAATGAAAATATATACATATTATGTGTATTTATATGTACATTAAATTGCTGTGGCACCAACTGCTATAGGGTTATGCATGAATAGGGTTGCCATCCGTCCGGATTTCCCCGGATTTGTCCTAGTTTAGAGGGCATCTGGGGAGCGTTCGGGCGGGGCTTCATTTGTAGTCCGGGTTTAAAAATTTAAGAATAAAAAAAAAACCCGGGTCGCAGTGCCAAAACCCTGCCGACAATATAGTGTATTTGCTTATACAGGCAGTGTGGCTTCGTTATGCGAACTTAAGTTGATTTTTGGGCAAAATAAAAAAAATTTACTCCTTAATACACCCCTTTATTGCATATTATTATCAATCGAACCTCTATACCAAATTATATACACCTTTCAGTAAATAATTCATTATCTGCAAACTAGTTTTTTCGTAAAATTTGTAAATCCGGTCCTGTCGGGCCGATTTTATCAAAATTTTAGGGACACTGTTTAATTACTACCAGAGGGTTAATTTTCAATTTTGAAACGATTCGGAGAATTTTTTCGGTATTTTGGGGCCCAAAAACATTTTTCAACCCCTAAAAACTACCCTTAAAATGGCCCGATTACGCCCATTTTAAATAGGCTTCTTGCGGTGATGGATTTCAACACGTGGGCCAAATTTCGTTAAAATCAATTAACTCTTTCGAAAGTTATTACCCGCACACACACACACACACATATATATATATATATATATATATATATATATATATATATATATATATATATATATATATATATATATATATATACACACGTATATATATATATATATATATATATATATATATATATATATATATATATATATAAACATTTTTAAAAATGGTGCCAAAGTGTTTAGGAGGTTATGAATGTCGAGAAATTTTGGTCCGACCCCTAGGTCCCGCCATCCGACCGACGCCAATAGTGTATGTTGCCATATGGCAAATACACTAAAAACTGATTATTAAAACAATTTGTAACAAACTGTAATAAGATTCTGTTTTTGTTAGGTATATTTAAAATGATGATGAAAGATGACTAAATTTAATTTTAAGGTCTGAAAATAAATAAAAAGGCGATTATGACATTTTTAACTGTTTTTTATTACACTGACTATGTTTAAAAAAACCTGTTGACATGTCCGGGTTCTGGGCTCTAAAATTCGGGGTTTTCACCCGTCTTGTCCTGGTTGCTAAATTTTAGAGGTGGCAACCCTATGCATGAAACACTTTTTTGCTTAAAAAAGGTGCACAGGTGCGAATAGAACTCACGCTTTGAAGGTTTCATACCGTTATAACTATTTAATGAAAGTTACGTAATAATTCCCCATAAAATTAGAAATTAATTTTTTCTCGTAGTCCCTTTACTTGTGCTATAAAAACTTCGAACAATACTTCGTACCAAATTTCACGATTCTAGGTCAACGGGAAGTACCTTACAGGTTTTGATGTGTAGGTCAGTCTTTTTATTGTATTGAGCTAGAATCTTTAATTTTTTACAGGACTGGTGTTGAAGAATATATATTATTTTCATTAAGTTTGAATCTTAGGGAATTGGACAGTAATAAAAAGAATTATTTTTGAATTAGTTGGACGTTTCGTTGTTTATTACAACTTCTTCAGCAACTACAATTGAAAAAACAAACAACAAAATACAAAATAGTACCTAAATATTACAATGACAATGACAGTTTTATATATAAAAAATATTTTTTTTTAAATTATGTCATACCTTATTCTTATATTATATTTTTAATTATTAACATCTTATGGTAAATTTTTCATTTTCTTCTTCTTTCAAATTCATTAATTATTTTTTAAAAAATTATAAAACAATTTTTTAATACAAAAGTTTATTGTTTGTAAAAACAGATGTTATACCTACTACGTCAATTTTAAATAAGTGTAAAGTGTCGCCATTATCAGATAAAATATGAAACAAATTTTATTGATTTGAATTTTTTTGTTTTATTAAGATTCAAACTGAATTAAATTATGGACACGAATTTACCAATATTATTTTCATTGTTCCAGTTTGAGCACATCCCTAATCGGTAATATATGAGAGTTGTCACAACATTATGCGCACAATTTATTATACACACTGACGCCATCTAAATTACATGGAGATCCCAGTGTTCTGTGTATGTGTTGTAACAATGTATGTCCAAACGCCTTTATCATCCGATGTACAACAATGCAATGTGGCGATCGCGCGAACGGGTCACTGGCGGTGCAAATGTCAAGGGTAATGCTATTTAAATGACTCTCGCGCGCTCTGCGGGGCAACACCATATCATGCCACATTCACTTGCTTTACCAATGCTCGATTTCCTCAACTTATTTCCATTAAGCCGAAAGAATAGCACGAAGTAGCTCAGCATGAGAATAGTTAAAAGTTGATACTTTTATGGCTTAACCGAAGAAATAACTCCAAGTAGCACAGCGTACTATTGCTTGATAAGGAGTCGTCCAAGTATTACGTAACGCGATTTTCGAGAATTTTTGACCCCCCCTCCCCCCGTGTAACGCACTGTAACGTTTTGATTGACCCCCCCCCCCCCCCAAACATATTTTTTTCCAGACCAACTGGCATATTTTCAAAGTTGGTATTGTAATATTTCAGAGAAAAGTGCAGTAAATTTTCTGATACCTTGCGTTTCGTCCCAGCTTTACTAAATGGTATAGTAATTTTCACGAGAACTTTTTCTCAGTGTAACATGCTTGATTTTCTGTCAATAAATTTATTGTTTTATTTAACAAATATGTTACGTACCACTTTGCTTGAACCCCTCTTTCCCCCTTGTAACGCACTGTAACGTTTTGCCGAACCCGCCCTCTGTGCACCACGATCCATTTTATCTACGCAACGAACTTAAATATCGAGCGAGGAAAATAAAAAGATAATTATACATTTATTTGATTAAGGTTTTATGTATACGAGTATAACAACAAATATTCAAATTAATTACAATACAATTTTTATGTTATAAGTGCTAGGTTTACTAAATACTCTTTTAACAGTGCTTTCAATAAATATCTTGAAGCTTGCATGAGCTTTAGAAATAATTCTGGTGTAAAAATGTGATAATGACCAAAAATACCAGAGCCAAAAAAAGATTCCAATAAATTACAGTCGGATTCACTAACACTCCGTTCGAATAAAAATTATTGCCCCGTTTAATTTTATTTCTTAAAACAAGATCATTTTTGCAACTTTTTAGACTTTCTGACAGTACTTTATGTACGATGTTTAGTTGACTGGTTTTAAAAATAAATGTTTATTCTTTTGAATTTAATTAAACTAATAATTTAAAAGTAACTGAAACATTTATTAAGTTTATCTGTTAATTCTTTACATAATTTCTTTATTTCAGATAATTAATTTTGTGTTAAGCTGACAATTAACTTTGTATAGTAAATACTGTGAAAGTAATTCTACATATTTATGTTTCACGTTGTTTTTACTGATGGACGGACGATATCGGTTACAAAGATTACATTCTTAGCAAATAATTCATTATTTTACATAGTTAATTTGCCTGGATATAATATATTTTAAGTTTTAACCGAACTCTGCTAAATAGATTATTTAAATTATAAATATTAATTATATGCCGATATATTTTACTCTAATTAACTTGGAAAATCGAGGTACCAGTCAAGATGTAGACAAAATGATTTAAGGTGGCTAATCCCTCCAGATTGTAAAATATATTCTCGGAAAATTTCGAACTGTGCTCGCAAAATTCATTTATTATTGTTTTTAGTAGCTGTGATTAAGCATTAAGCATAAAATTTGGATTGCTGCTTAAAAAGTTTGAAGTCTTTTTTACTAACTTATGTTCAAAATACTGACAAATTTGACTTGCTCAATAATTTAGTTCAAATGCAATTCTTTTCTGTACAAAAATGTGTGTAAAACTTATGCTAATTTTCTTTTATTTATCTGATTTTAAATCGTTTATTTAAATCAAATAAACTGTAAAAAAGTCGTATGGGAAGAATGGTACATATTACTAGTTTATTTAAAAGCATCAACATCAAAGATTGGATAAGATTTTTCATAGAAATTAGTGTTTTCCGAAACGTAAGTGAATTTTACATGCATACACATATATCCAACTGGTCGTAAGATAAAGCTATGCGAGTGAAAAAGGGAACATACTGAACAGCTGGAAACAGTCATCTTAAGGCCAGTACCGAAACAAAGGAAGATATAAATATAGACAAATCGTGATATATAGATGCCCTCTATTTCTAGCCCCTGCTCTGAATAATAGTGGGTACGTTCGATTTTGCTCTCAGATCGATCCGAGCACTCTACATGCGTTCAAATTTAACATTTAAACGCTCAGAAAAATTTCACCCTGCGTTCAAATTTAACGTCTGGAGTAGGGTTGACAGGCCCTAAAATACTAAAGCCGGACTCGGCGTTCTGTTAGGCCGGACATTTTGCCCTAAAAGCCGGACATATCTTTTTTAAAAGCCGGACATATCTTTTTAAAGCCGGACATACGTTTTAAAAGCCGAACATCACATTTATAATAAAAAACTCTGTTAGGTTCGTATTAAATTTGCTTATTAATTATTATTTAATAGTAAATCACAGTTTTGTTACAAAATAAACAACATTCAACAAACATGATGTTTGGATGAAGAACTTTTTCGTAGCAAGGATCGAAAACAAAAGCAATGCTATGGCAGAAATTGCATTTTATTATGCTTAACTATTGACTCTTACTCTGATAAAATCAGAGTGAGAGTCAGTAGTTAATATTATAAAAAGAATTAGTGATATTCTAACATTTACATCTTATTTATAATCACGTATTATTTTCTATTTATAACAGTTAACAAAAATACTATTTTTTATCGCATTTGACCTCCAAAGATGACAAAAATACTTGTCGAAACGTCAGCATAATAAAATGCAATTTCTATCATAGTATTGCGTATGACCTCGGTACACAGACAAAAAGCCTAACAAAAGCCGGACATACAAATATTTGGCCGGACACGACCGTAAAAAGCCGGACACCTGGCAACCCTAGTCTGGAGGAAATCGAGCATGCTTCGAGGAAAACAGCAAGCAAAGAGATTTAACCATTTTCAGAACAATCATTTTAAAAATGAGCGAAAACGTACTGGGAGAATTTATAAATTTTGAAGTTTATTTTCACACCGAAACTGTGCTGAATATTCGGTTTGATGCCGAATATACAATTCGTTGTCGCGTCATAAATAGATCAAAAGGTAGCACTTGGTTAATGTTCACAGTAGTAGTAATTTCAGAGCTTAATTATATTAATTACAGAGCATAGAACGGGAGACTAGTTCAAAAGTGAAAACTAAATCGTCTGTTGTCGTAGTTAGCAAATTTACACCCTACTGCACGTTGCTTTGAGGTTTGTTATCGCTGCGTCCGGGCCGTGCGACTGTAGCACGTCAGGCGTGATGTTGTCATGGTAACGAATGCACGTGTTCACTGGACAAACGCAATTTCCGAAAGAAAAATTCACGCCACATTAAAAATTGAATGGCGAGATATTAACAGCGAATTTCTGAACAGCTTTTAAAACTATTAACGTGGAAATAATAAAAGCTTTTTTATAAAAATATGTTGAATTTCATTTACTAACGCTCGTAAAGATGTAAAAATAATTGGTTAAAGAAACACAAAAAGTACATTTTAATCACAAATAATAATTTGCAGTGCTTAACTCGACAGAGCTTAATGTGGAGAACTTTTTTCTGATGGAAATTTAAAAAACCCGGGTCGCAGTGCCAAAACCCTGCCGACAATATAGTGTATTTGCTTGTTTAGGGCCGTGTGGTTTTATACTTTCATTATGTGAAATTAAATTTGTTTTTGGGCAAAATAAAAAATTTGACTACTTAATACACCCCTTAAAATAACATTTTTTTTTCTTAATTGTAATATTATTATCAATCTAACGTCTACACCGAATTAAATACACCCTTCAATAAATAAGTCACTATCTGCAAACTAGTGTTTTCATAAAATTTGTAAATCCGGTCCTGTCGGGCCGATTTTATTAAAATTGTGGGGACACTTTTTAATCACTACCAGAGGGTTAAATTTCAATTTTGAAACGATTCGGAGAATTTTTTCGGTATTTTGGGACCCAAAAACAGTTTTCAACCCCTAAAAACTACCCTTAAAATAGCCCGATTAGGCCCATTTTAAATAGGCTTCTTGCGGTGATGGGTTTCAACACGTGGCCCAAATTTCGTTGAAATCAATTAACTCTTTCGAAAGTTATCGCGCGTACACATATATATATATATATATATATATATATATATATATATATATATATATATATATATATACGTATATAAATATATATATATATATATATATATATATATACGTATATAAATATATATATATATATATATAAACATTTTTAAAAATGGTGGCAAAGTGTTTAGGAGGTTATGAAACGTCGAGAAATTTTGGTCCGACCCCTAGGTCCCGCCATCCGACCAACGCCAATAGTGTATGTTGCCATATGGCAAATACACTATTATTATTGAAGTTTTCATTATTATGTTGACATGGTTAATAAGCCCGCAGAGTATTATTATAGTTTGATATAGCTATTGTTATACATTGCTACAATGCTGTATTTTAGTAATTTATTTTCAGACATTGTCACTGGCGGGATCGAATCTTCCACTTTCGTGGCAACTGAGTTGCTCCATAAATTTTTCTAGATACCTCGGAACAGTATATGGAATAACCTCATGTCAGATGAATAAATTCTATTCAATTATAGATGTGTCGTGAAACGAGCTTAACACAAATTATTAGCCTTATCCCACAACGGGCCAGAATTCGAAAAACATGATTGTAACTTCTTTAAAGTTTGAAATTTATTCACGTTTCGAAATTACTTAGGTATTAATTATGAGACCGAATTACTAGAAAATAAAAATTATTGAAATTTCAAAATTAAGTACAGCTCTTTATTCTAATAGGTATCGTTATTCCATGTATCCCCAAATACCTCGTCTTATTATACAGGATTTATTTTGCAATACCGCCCACCCTCCCCAGTGGACATTGGAGTTTTAATAGATAAATAAATAGAAAAATTAGATAGTATACAACAATATTCTAATGTGTCATGTATTATGGATTGCGGGACAACAGATTTTTTTTTCTTCTAAAGCGCCAAAGCGAGCAGTGGTTCAGGAAAGGTTCGGAACCTTTGATTTAGCATTTTCACGGACCTACGACATTTGTCTCTCCCCCAATGTTGTACTCACTGAATATAGATATATAAGGAATTCAAACGACGCTTTTTCGTAATTTTTCCCTCTACAAAACCTGTTAGTTAATTTTTTGGACACCAGCACCGGTGTTTGGCAGTATCATTTACTCAATGATTATTGATGAACGTACCTGCTTAATCAATGCTAATTGGTGGACGTCACGTGAGCGTACCCGTTTACTCAGTGATGATTGGTGGACCAAGTAATCCGTGCACAGTAGCGCAATATATGTGTCCACCAAATCGCAGCCACTTTTTTAACATTGCGTTTGAACCAAGACCAAGATTAATATGTAAGACCAAAACCATGACTAGGATTAAAATGCAAAATCAAAACCAAGACTACCACGGTTCTTAGTCTTGGTCTTGTTTTGCTCATCACTGGATAAAACGGTCCTGTCATAGGACGTACGTAATTGTATGTCTCTATGTTATGCAAAATGAAACCCTGACATAAATCAAGCAGCTTGCTAATGAGTGATTAATCACTGCTTTTAATCAACGCAGCACTACAATAATATAAATTATTATTTTTGTTATACGCGACTATTCCATGCGCAGAAGCACAATTAGATGTTTCCGCGAACTGATGGCGGTACATTTTCTCAGTACAATTAAGTTGACATGAAGCTTACCTGCGCGATGTGATATCAGATGTGTCGGACAATCACGGAGGGCCTCGGATGGAACAAACAACTAACAAGAACAAAAAAACAGGCGTTAGAAGAAACGCACACAGCGCAGATCGACTGCAAGACTGCGGAACAAACCAATGGCAACGTGTCGATGTTTTTTTGTTTGTTCTTATTGCGTGATTTGTAACGTATGCGACAAATTACGGGCATATTACTTAAATTTCTTAGAATTAAATATGGTGTAATTTGAAAAGTGGATAATGAAAATAGGATGAATTCGTGTTATAGTTTTTTATGTGACAACACGCGTCTGTATTGCGCGAATTTGTATATATAAACGCGACATATAAAAGCTATCACAACACGAAATTGTGTTTGCTCATACGCGATTTTTTACGAGGTGACTATAAAAATTGGAACATAATTCAGACGCCATGATACTGTATCATAGCCCACGGTCATTGGATACACAGGTCATCTCGTTAATGAGTGACGTCAGTTCGAAGACCGTTGTTCAATATTTATAACAACCACGTAATATCAATTGATCTACTCCTATCACCACGTCCATCAAGGAAAATGCTTGTCTTGTAGAGTGAATTGCCATATATCTACTGTAGTATTTCTTAATTTAAGATATTTGAACCCGTGAGTTCATTTGTTTATTGAGTTACATATTAAACTGTTCAAATGTTGAGAATACTCTACCCTAACATTTATTTTCTCCATAAACTCTATTATATTTGATGCACGAAGTCCACATCATAGTTTTTGAGAAGATTTTGCACTTGGTTTTTAATGAACGTACATATTTAGATCTTCAAATATTAGGAGGATATCTAATGTCCACCGAATTGGTTTTGCTCTGCTGCAAAATAATTTACACTTATTTAGCAAATTTTGTATCCGTTTTAGCATTATAAACAAAGTTTACAATTGTCTAACGTCTATATAACTACAATATGTATCTAGAGTTTACTGTAACAAGCAACGTAAGTACGGAGTATGCAGTATAATTGTATAGGCAGGATTGATATACACTTGTTCACAGTGAATTCATTAACATGAATCTAGCTTCTAATTCTAGATTCCAGTCTGATGGGATGATTTGCCCGGTACGCATGTACATGCGTACAGTAGCGTACATTGGTGCTTCTTATAAAGACATCTATTCTTTGTACTTATCAACAATAATCTAGATGTAGTTTGCTTGGATAATCAGTTTTTATATGTTGCAAAGTAGAGTGACTATAAAGTGTAACTAAGGGGTCACGTGACCTGGCCAGAACACAGATTGGCTGCGCCATATTGAGCCGGACCGCAGTGTACGGCTGTCGGCTGCTTCTGTATGAGGTGACCGCGCAGGCGCTACATACGCAGTCGCGGCTCAATATGGCGGCGATCTGATGCAATGACTACACTGTTATAGTAGACCAAGAACCCGTGAGTGGCAGACCTTCGTTATTTTATAAAAGCTGAAAGTTTGTCAGCGCATGCTTCCAACACAAGTAGAAACGATAGGCTACAATGAACTTTGGGTCATCGTGGCTTTGGCAAAGGTTTTTAAAATACCGACTTAAATCTGTCAAATTTTAAAGCGTAATTTTGTTCGGAACAATATTAGAATTCACGTCCTCCATTGCCAGGCACTTAATATCGTGGCAACCCCTTGCCAGACACCCTTAAACTTCAATAAATTGTAACTGTACTTACGTTATAGAATAAAAGCTGATTTTTTTACATGTTACTTGGGTAATTATTAGAATATGTTTCCTCAGTAGCCAGACAGTTTCGATAGTTCTAACCCCTAACCAGACAAACATATAGGGTAGCTGTAGGTGCAAGTGCGAGGCAATATACATATATTGCCAGGCGCGTTTTTAATCACGCCAAAGAAGTACAACTTTTGACACGAAATGAACACCTTATTAAATTAACAATAGCAAGCCACTGGCACTATCATGTGAATTCAAATTGAAAATTAAAACCTGCTGTCTTTCATAATATAAGTACCATAAATTAGATGATATAATTACATGGAAAAGTAAATAATAGTCTATATTTTTGTTTTCTAATAAATTATTTTATAAACTCGTTTTCATTGCTGCCTCTAATAATTGCGTTTCAAAGTTATTTATGCAAAAGTACTGAACTACCGTATCAATTTAGTGAAAATAATTATTCTCTTTTATAATATTATAATAAAACCACTTTTAGTTTTTTGATAGAGAATATTCGCGTACTTTGCATATTGTAATATATAATATACAACACAATTTTTTATTTAAATTATAGGGCAAATTCTTAATTTTATTTTGTAATGTGTTCATAAATTATAACCTAGGTCGTTGGAATATCATTGTTTATATGGCGTTCCCATTCTAGTTCGAAAACTAATGTCGACTTGACTTGCTATTTAAGCTCTACGTAATCTTCGCGGTTGGTGGACTTAAAACTAGAGTATTATAACACTAAAAAATATCTATTTGCTTTCAACTACCTACATTATTTCGTAAATTTGAATAAAAAAATCGTTTTCTTTATTTTGTCAGAATACTTTCAAGTTTATGTGACACTCCGTATATGAACATGTCACCAGTTTAATTATTTAAATTACTTATGTTATTATTACATTTTTTTATGTTGAAATATTAAAACAATTTTATGAAATATTAAAAAAGACATGTTCTATTTTTATCCAATTATACAGTGATGTTTGATAATGTATAATTAGTTAAAAAATATAGCATCAGAATGAAGTTAATAAAAAAATGTTGACTTTCGTGTACTATTAATAAATGGGTTTCATATAAAAACGCTCAAAAGATATAACATTAGCTCAGCCTACAATTTTTATCTCGTAATATACGACTCTTAATAGTAATAAACCTGCGGCTGTAAAACTATAATATGCAGGGCTGTTTAAGATTGTTTATCACCCCCATTTTCGACATTTTGTTTTCGTCGTGTTATTTCGGACGTTTTTATTTATTGTAGATCACAGCTGCTCCACAGTAAAGGTCACTAACGTTCTAATTAACAAATTACAACAAATTAGGACGACATCGCAAAACATCCATGAGTGAAGGCGGGATTAGAACTCACGACAATCTAATCCAAAGACCAACACGTTAACTATTACACTAAACTACCCCCATTACAGCATAAGGTGCTACTCAATTCAACGAATTCTGATGAGCACGCAGACGCCCGGAAGTGAAACTTTTTTTACTGAAAAATGCGATTTAGCAACTATATCGCGATTAGTCGATTACTCAGCTACTCCAAATTCCTCCTTCGATCGCGCAATTTGGCATAGAAAATCAATCGCAGTTTCACTCGATCGTACGATCGATGCGTTTGTTTCACATTCACACGCCTGCGCTATGTATCTTCGGCAGTTGTGCGCTGGTGTCACATCAGTTGTGTATTTTCGCGAACAGTATGCGACCTTACGTTGTTGATAGCTGTATTGACGATACAAGCAACTTAATTGCACAATTGGTGAACGCCTCATCTACTTTAAATTCATGGTTGAAGAGAAGCTTTTTTCTTTTCCAATAAGAAAACGCTGGGTTACAAGTAGGCTTTCGCAAATAATATAAATTTCATAGTTACAATAAAAATCTGGGTCGCAGTGCCAAAACCCTGCCGACAATATAGTGTATTTGCTTGTGTAGGGCCGTGTGGTTTTATACTTTTATTATGTGAAATTAAGTTTGTTTTTGGGCAAAATAAAAAATTTAACCCCTTAATACACCCCTTAAAATAACATTTTTTTCTTAATTGTAATATTATTATCAATCTAACGTCTACACCGAAATAAATACACCCTTCAATAAATAAGTCACTATCTGCAAACTAGTGTTTTCATAAAATTTGTAAATCCGGTCCTGTCGGGCCGATTTTATTAAAATTGTGGGGACACTTTTTAATCACTACCAAAGGGTTAAATTTAGATTTTGAAACGATTCGGAGAATTTTTTCGGTATTTTGGGGGCCAAAAACAGTTTTCAACCCCTAAAAACTACCCTTAAAATAGCCCGATTAGGCCCATTTTAAATAGGCTTCTTGCGGTGATGGATTTCAACACGTGGCCCAAATTTCGTTGAAATCAATTAACTCTTTCGAAAGTTATCGCGCGTACACACACATATATATATATATATATATATATATATATATATATATATACATATATATATAAACATTTTTAAAAATGGTGCCAAAGTGTTTAGGAGGTTATGAAACGTTGAGAAATTTTGGTCCGACCCCTAGGTCCCGCCATCCGACCGACGCCAATAGTGTATGTTGCCATATGGCAAATACACTAAAAAACAGGTAAGTCGGTAGTAAATAAATAATTTTAAATTCAAGCCAACTCCTCCTTAGCATTTTATGTTTGAATTCCATGTCAAGATCATTCAGACTATCCACGCTAAAGTTTTTCAAAAGTAGCGTTGGCCCTAAATCACGCAAAGTTGCAGATATAAACGCTAATGTTATGTAAGAGTATATTATTGAAATAAAGTTTGAAATATCAACAACCATACTAATCATAATTAATCTCTCTTATTAATTGAATGGTGGAAGCATCTTGTATATTATCAGTCACGTACTCACAGGATGTTATGCGATGCGGTACATGTGTTGTACAAAGTCCAGCTCTGATCCCAATCTAAAGACGAGGGTCGACTTTACGAAGATAAATAGGTGTACCACAATGAGATTACTGCGTATCATTAAAACTTCATTGAGCCCTCCTTTGTCTTTAAAAGGCAAAGGCTCTCTCTGTCTGCATAATGTTGTGTGCTGTGCAATGCTGATCCGTCCCGCCGGATGGTGGATTGGATGATCAAAGAGCTGCCTACCTAAACATTGCCAAAGTCGATCGATTGTCTATTTGTATCGACGCTGTTGAAACAAAAGACGTAGCAAAGTAATTTTATAAGCGACTTTTTTAGGGTGCAAAATGATACACGATCTAGTTCGCTTAATTTCAGTCAACATATTGTCTTTACATGGTAAATTTCTCCATTTGATTTAGATTGAATTCAGATTAAAGAAAATATGTAGTATATCTACCCAAAATTATGGTAACAGCTATAAAATTGTTGGATTGGAAAAATTAACTTACAAGAAGAGCCAGGAACAGATTTTGAGTAGTCATCTCAAAACTCGTGAAAATGTAGGTAGATATTGAATTTTGTTTACCTTATACTGAACAATGAAAGTCGACTCTGACAGTCCCCTGTGGTCGGGGTATATTACCCCAAAATATTTTGAAAATATAAAAATTACCTGTTATTTTGTTCTGAAGAATTGTCAAAAAAATTAGTTAGGTAGCTAACAAGCATGCTTTGGTTATTTTTTACATGTGAAATCATATTAATAGTATTTTTATTTTATTTATTTTAATAACATATCAAATGTCAATATCTTTGAAGCTGCTATTCGTTTGCATGGTTACATAATACGGTTTTACATGTAAAAATTAACCAAATCATGCTTGTCAGTGACCTAATTTTTTAGATAGATCTTCAGAACAAAAGAACAGCTGATTTTTCTTCAAAAATTTTAAGGGTAGTGTACCCTGCCCGCAAGAGACTGGCAGAATCGACTTTCATTATACAAGATTCAATACCTATATTTTCATTTGAAATGACTACTCGAAATCTACATATTACTGTCTCCTGGCCATTTGTTTCTTTACTGTAAAAAATAACGTAATCATTGCTTTTACGGACTGATCTTGTTTGATATAAGTAACTTGAATCTAATGTAAAATTATAAAAAAATAATTCCGAACGCTCATTTTTTACATGCTTGTGTTCGGAGGCGTTCGAGTCGAGATTAATTTTGTAATGATAATATTCTTAAATGTTTTGTCACCTTAAAAATCTTTTTACTATTCGGTGAACTATGTGTAAAGATTGTTACATCCTTTTCCTATATTATCGATTTGGTAATAGGTATTTACTATACGTAAAACCGAACTTAAAAGTTGTTCGGTGAAATTTTCAACTCGTGTAAAAACTACACAAGTATGCCATTTTATAAACCATCAATTTTTTTTATAATGCAAGTTCATTTGAAATTTAAAACACTTCTTTGTGTACAAAGAGTGGTAAAAACGTTATATTTTTTTTTTATTGTTCTGTTTTCTAAGAATTATTTTTTTAAATGTTATTACAAGCCTACTCCATGGTAAAAATGTTTAACAGAATTTGCAAATGACATATTTTTTTAAATAACTATAACTATTCCATAACTAAAAAAATTTCGATGTCGTACTTATAAAAGAATAAAAGCCATTATTTCATTTTGGCCTCTGAAAATGTAAATTGTATTTTTTTATATTATAAAATCGTCATCGGAAAACTTCATAATAATACATTTATATAAAAATTTACATACTTCAAAAATACAGTCGTTTTAAACTACTTAGAATGATTATTGCAAGCTGCTTATGATTGATCTATGTGTATTTATGTTTAATTGGAATATAAATAAATAAATAAATATTCTGAGATAATAATTTTTCTAATTATAAGAAATATTGTAATGTAGTTATCGTTCCAATGTTTGATTGGAATTAGCACTCCCAGGAACTCGAGCTCCTACCAGTCGGTTTGTGTATGTTGACGAACAGATTCTCTAATACACACATGATTTCAACTGTTAAGCGTCTATAATGTACAATTCATCTAAGCGAAAAATGTGACAATGTCTTCTATTTATCCATTTTTTGCGCCAGATAAAAAAATAAGTTTGACACTTTTAACAGCAATGGTATATTCAAATTAAAAAACATCATTCGATAATTTAGTTATATCTCTGAAGACAACAGATTTTCGAATATTATAAGTAAAAAACAGGAGCGATTTTTATCTGCGGGATTCCGGATCATAGAAAAGAGATATTTTTATATAATCGCGGTATATATTATTTCTTAAAGGTGTTTTTTGTCGGTTTGAAATATCTCCCTTAATTTTTCTCTTTAATGACGAAAACTAAGTTATCTTAAAATTAATGTTTTCATTAAAAATTCACAGCTTAAAATTTTTAGCAATTTCATTACAGAAAACAACATTCAGAAAAAACAAATGGCGCCATGTGGTGTCAATCTGTTTATTTTAATAGTTGTCGGTAATATTAAGTGACATAGTGGCGCTGGAGTCTAAGTATTGTATGAGTTTAGGTTACACTGACGATATTCTCGAAATATACATCCAATAATGTAATTGCAGTGTTTATTATAAGAAGCGGGTAAATTGCTATGTTTAAGTTGTTTTTTTCGAACAATTTCCGAATCATAATATTGTTTGTACCAAAACTAACGAACTTAATTAGCCATTGCAAATAAATATTTGCTTCAAAACGTTAATAAATTCAACAGCCATTACGAGTCGCTCTTGGATAGTTTTTAAATTAAAATGTAAAACATGCACATCGCTGCAAGTTTCGGTACCTTGTTGAAATTTTAATCACGGTGAAGCATTTACAAGCCCGGTTTCTATGTATGTAGTACATGTGGAGTATATGTAGGCAGTATCATATGTTAATCTGACCATACATTATTATTAATTAAAGCAATATTTCGTTACGTCCGTCCGCGAAAATACATCATATTAAAACGTTGTATCTCGAACACTCTCATTCTTCACGTACGCCCGACCACGTCTGACTTTGGGGTCGGTTTAATAAGTGTTCGTTGATCATGTCCAGTCGTTTAATCAATTCACGTACTGAGAGTAAATAGCATGCACCTGACTTTTTTGCCTCGCGTTGTCAGATGAAACATTAATTTAGGTATAACAATTAAAACCTATATGTTCCACGTAACTCAAAAGTTGCACAAAACAATTACTCAGACCAATGTATTTCCAAAACGATTTTTTAGGATTCTGTACAAAAAACGAACCCTTATAGAACACTCTCGTGTCTGTCTGTCCATCTGTCACAGCTTATTTTCTCCGAATGGTACATATGTAGAGTTAGATGACACAATAGCGAACGTATAGCGTTAATAAACGAATTTCAATTTTGGGGATTAATCTTAGTAGGCAAATTAATAATAATAATAATAATAATAATAATGCGTTTAACGTCCTTTTCTCGACTTTTTATGTCATAACAGACGCCATTCGCACCATTACTATTTTTTCAACTACCACTTCCCGTTATTTCTACATTTTTTTACAACTTCAACTAATGTAATAGCAATGGGTGAATGAAGGAATTATAGGAAATTAGGATAAGGTAGGTAATTTGTGAACTAGGAGTTTGATAGATAATCGGCCATGGCCTCAAATAAGGGACCATCTCGATATTTATCTGGAATTAATTGAGGGAAACCATGGAAAACCTCAATCAAGATGGCCGGTACAGGAATTACCGTTTCTCGGCGAGAGGCAGTAGGAAAAAGTCCCAGCCACATCTGCCCCCGCCGGGATCCGAACCCGGTACCTCCCGAATGCGAGTCTAGTGCTGTCACCACTACTCTACTCAGCTCGGTTAGTAGGCAAATTAGAAAATAAAAAAAAATATTTTTCATGAGACGTATCAAATGAAAGGACTTAACAGAAAATCAAATATATTTTTTTATTAAAGAAAATATACGAATATCGAACATTCCCTCACCCTTTATGTCCGAAATTACTGAACCTTAAATTTTTAAAAAAATAGAGAATATAGGACTTCACTCATAGTTTACAGGAAAACCTAAACAAAAATCCTAACTCTTAAAGTTTCCACGGAAAACGGAATGGTACGAACTCTCCCCAGGCGAGTTCAAGTTTTTAGTAGCTATTTCTCACGCAAAGGTTCTCCTCCTACGCTGCTCAGTCAATGGAAAAATACGTTGGACACGTTTAACCTCAAATTAATAAAGGTTTTTTTCTGATTGATCTTTAACTACTACGAAGTGAGGATGGAGAAGAAGTTGGAAATACTTGAATCGATTAGTCCCGACAGATGTTGAAAATATAGGAGTTCTACTATATATTGTTCTTGTACTACCTAAATAAATTCTTTGATTTAAAAAAGTCACTGAAAATTATGTTTGTACATTGGTGTTTAAACAGTGAAAAAACTTTTTAGATCGATTTAGTAGTTCCCGAGGTAGAATAAATACAATATACGATAGTTTTTTCTCAATCTGATATCCAGAATGAACTTTTCAAAGCTGGATCGCGGATCTTATGGACACCCTACGTGCATAATGTTCAGTTTGTAAATAAAATGTGTAAACGGTAATGAAAAACAGCACGTTGATTGATAAAAGAAACCGCGCCGACTTTATTTATAAGCGGAAGATGAGCGCCGTAAAACTTACACGTAAAACCGTTCATCGGGGTTGTAATCGAACAGAGCGAAAACTACCAATAACCAACTCTAGACTCCCTGTGTTATTTCGGAATAAGCGTTGAAATACAATAGTCAATGAGATAGAAACAAATTCTACTTCACTCGTAATAATATAACATTTTTCTTTGGAAAAAATAGTGCGATCAGACCATTATCCTTTCTTACATATTATAAATTAAATTCCCCCGCCGCGTTTGTGCTTGTCCGGGATAATTTCAGAAACTATACTTTACGGATTTTCATACGACTTTCACCATTAGAAAGAGGGGTTATCTAGAAAGGTTATAGGCTATAATTTATGAACATTTTGCGAAAATAAGCTGCCGGTATGATGATATTTGTGAATGAAGTCGGAAAAAACCGCGCGGTGCGTATAAATAGTTAAAGTTATACGAAAATAGTGTATGGTGAAATAGTTCCTCTTAAAAAGTTCTAAAAAAACGTTCGCGGTAACATATGTCTATATCTTTTAAAGTTGACTCACAATATTCATTTTTATGATTTTCAAAAGAATGCTTTATTTGCGAAGGTGTTTTACCTTATATTTAAATAAATATGTTAGTCATCTTAGGTATTTAATTTAGATCAAAACTACCCTTCACAGCATTTAATTTAGATTAATATCTTAGGAAATATCACAGAATATAGAACTGCTTATCTATATAATATTTAATTGCATCCTGGCAAAGCGAAACCGGGCTGCTAGTAATAACTAAAATGAAGTTGGTGGGAGATCGTTGCAAATAAATAGAGTTTCAGAGTAACCGAGCCTGTAGCGACTCCGTTGTTTAAATAGCATTTTCACTTTCCATAATTTGTCAGTTAAAAACACTCAAATTTTTATGTGAGTATTGGTGAAAGTGTCAATATAATTTTCTTTTTATTGTTAAAAATGATAATAAACTGAAATTGTGAATCCACACTAGGCCTAAATAGCCTTGGATATATATATATATATATATATATATATATATATATATATATATATATATATATATATATATATTATAAAGGTACATATTTTTCAATAAAAATCAAATTATTTTATTTAAATTTTAATAAAAGCATATATTTAGAAAGACATGTAACATAACATTTACATCGTTACGTAATGTATGCTACTCCGTTAAATAACATGGGCATCTTCACGAACAGGCTTTTTTCCTCCTGCTAAGTGGACGCGGTCTTTCAAAGTTCCTAACTGTGGATATGAATATTTGGGCTCCAAACGTCCCACGTCCCTTTTGAATGAAAATATCGCTAGGCGAAAAGCAAAATTCCCGACAGCACTGTCCCAACTACAACTCTGATTCACAAGTAACTAGATCCACATTGAGCAAATCGCCAACATGATAATTAGTAACAGGAGTTAGCGCTGTGATGTTGTCTATCGAGCCATGATGAGGTAATGATCACTTCTTCTTACACAGCTATGATACACTTCGTTTGCTATTATAAATTATTGATGATTATACACTTCACACCAATACGAACCGACAGATATTTGTATCGATCTATAACTGGTTCATTTGTAAGTCGAGTTAAGAATTAGAATATTCAAAATAATCCGTTCTTTTTGGTTTTACCGCACTCGGACAATAATAAATTTCGGTAACTTGTGGACAACGATAAATACGAGTTTTTAATAATAAATGTTTAGGTAATAAATAAATTAGAAAAAATAGTAACGCTAATATCTAATAGATTAGATTAGTTAGAAAAGAGGGCGAGATGATTTTATTCCTCGTCAAGACCGCGACCTTGATAGATCTATTGTGTAGCCCTGACTCGTTTATATCTCTGTGAGATTAAGGCTTTTAATAAAGCCCAGAATTGCTTTAAGATCTGTGTCCCATACCTAATCAGGTGTTGGGAATGGATTATTGAGGTGACAGAGTCTTCGCTTCATGACTGCTTCACAATTACGAAGCAGATGCTCCGATGTTTCAGGAGCCTCCAGACAGAAGCGACATGACTCGACGTCAATTTTTTTAAGGTGATACCTCAGAGGGCAGTGACCTGAGAAGAGACCTGCAGTTATTCTGAGCTCAGATTTCTAATATCTAATAAATGTGAGTTAATTTAAAATAAACCATGTTTCTACTCAAAAAGTGTCAAGAGATTAACTTAAAACTCGAAGACATATGAACGCTAGAATCATCGACAGATTATTCTCCACATTAAACATAACTCTCAGTACATTTTCCGTTAACTACGTAAAGGAAAGAAACAATTATTAAAAAGAAACACGTTCAGTTGAAAATTGAACGATGTTTCACTAACAACACATGCTTACGTTATCAAAACATGATTATACTGATAACCATTTTATGGTGATGTTAATGTTCAAGGCGTAACTTCCGTGTACTTGTAGGTTCGAAATTTGTTTATTTATCGCAGTCCTCGATTTCAAAATTACTGTTGTAAGCTTGTAGCTAAAGGAGTAATTATTCAATTCCATTTAAATGCTACATATCGTAATTGCTTCCTTAGGCTTAGCGGAGCCCACTATCCAAATTTTACATAGATGGATGCTGGACGACTTGTAATTGTTTTCTAATTCCTGAATTTCAAACTTTACTATTTATTCAATTCTCTTCTCCAAATATTTGAGAGCATTTACATTATCACGTCACATCAACTACATTTTAATGGTTCAGCTTTTTCATTTTCCTACTTGGCATCAGTATTCAGTCTTATAAGGTTTTCACGGAATTAATTCTTAGATATTTTGTTAATCACATCCCGTTGCTCCTATCAACACTCGATACTTCCATCTAGTAGTATTTTATTTCTTTATTGTAGATCGACATCCTAAACATGTATACAGATAATTTGGTATTGGAATATTTTTCTTTATGGCTTATTATTAAACCGTTCGCCACCAGATAAATGCAGACTGTCAATAGCAACCATGGAGTATAAATTGTCTATTATAATATTGGCCTGCTCAGAACGGGTCGGGTTCGTTTTGCTCTGCGGGCATAAAAACTGGTGATTATTGCATTTCCTGAACCAACACCAAAACGATAAATGTTTACACTGAATTCCATTCATCTAAAATTACAATAATGAATTCGTTATAGAAAAAGAAAAAACTAAAGAAAGCTCATATTTCTGCTAAAATATGTCGCAATTTTAAAGACATGTTTACTTACTAGACTGTTCATTTAGCCTGCTTATTAACAAAACGGAAAATTGTTCATATAGAAATAGACATTGGCACTAAGCCAGAAAAAATGTCGTTTAGTGGAAGGAGTTCGACAGTGGAAGCTGTCTCTTCACGTTCTTTTCTAATCATACTCGAACCAATAGCGTTCCAAAGCTAGGATATTTCGAGTGAAAATTGTCGAATTATTCGATAATATCTCAGGATCTCCAGAGATCATTTGAATGGGTTTTATATACCTACGAGTTACGATTTGTAATGCAACCCACAGTAACAAATTATTATACTATGCTCTTTCTTTATTCTTTGAAACACTGCATGCAATTGTCTCTCTCAGTTTCACAGTATCTAAGAGATGACTATTTGGTCTTTTATCTACCATTGTTCTATGAAGCCTTGCATACATATGATTCTTTCAAGTCTCATAATCAAAAACCTCAGAGCTAAATTTATTCGTTATAATAATCATATCGAATGCATAACAGATAGATTGAATTGCATTTTCATTCGCATTGTAACCACTCGGGATGCTTATTTGCATTGCACCGTACTAAATACGATAACTTTTATCTGCGTTTGTACTATGAAGTACAGTATGCTGCAGGTAACTCTCTCAAGACTGAGAGCAAAATTTATTCAAGAATTGAAACATTCATCCACTCACGGATAGTACTAACACATTATTATAGATCAGCTGAAGGAGTTATTCGGTTATAAACATCATTCGAATAGCAACCTTCCGATTATCAAAATCATTCGATTATTCCCAAGACTAGACAACACATTAAATTAAAAATTTCGAAGCATTGATGTTCACTCAGTATATAATAATTAGAGATGCGCCGAATATTCATTTGGTATTCGGTATTCGGCGTATTCGGTGTCTTTTCCACTATTTGTATTCGGATGAATTATTCGGTTTTGTTGCCGAATACATTCGGTTCAAGGATTTCTATTTTTTTGGTTCATGTAGCCAAGGTGTAGAACTAAAAGACAAAACTTCTTATGTAAGATTAAATATATTTATTAGAATAATAATAAGAGAAAATATATTTATTTCCTAACCTATAGTCAGTATAGTCAACATTTATTTTAAACCTTAAATCAACATTTAATTTCAAACTCAAAACAATATTTTTTTTTAAACTTAAAATCAACATTTTTAATATCCTCAATCAAATGTATATCTATATCATCATTTATCTTTGAACCTCAAAACAATACTTATTTTTAAACTTAAAATCAACATTTTTAATATCCTCAATCAAATGTATATCTATATCAACATTTATCTTTAAACCTCAAAACAATATCTATTTTTAAACTTAAAATCAACCTGTTTACGCGGCAAAACAATGAAATGGTAAACCGAATAATTCCGCCGAATATTCGGTTCGGTAAAGGTTAAACCGAATAATATTTGGTATTCGGTTATTCGGTGAAACCACTATTCGGCGCATCTCTAATAATAATCATACAAGGTTTGGTATAAAATGCAGTCTCCGGTTGTTGTCACGAACTGCCGCTGTCGCTATGGCTGGTTCGACAATAAAAAAGAAAAAACTCCACACATAAAATAAAAAAAAATTCTAAACAAGATTCATAATAATGTTTTCGAATAACTTGTTCTTGGTGTAAGAAGATAAATGGGACGCGGTGTTGACGTATAAAAATTGCCGATACACAGTATTTTTGTTTTGAAAACCGATTATTATTTTTCACGAGACAATAAATCTTTCCAGATGTTCGTGTAAACCAAATAATGTATATGTATGTGTATGCATATAAATGAGAAACATTTCTTTGGATAATGTCGAGAAATTTATTGCTGAAGAATTCATTCGTCTCCATATACAGTATCCCCTTGCTAAGTTGATCTTCAAAAAGCCAGCGTTTCCCTTCCTGTACGCAACGTTCAGGAAGTAGCCACTCTTTTGGAATTGTTGCAAGTTTCTGCAAGCCATGATCCATCACTCTACGCATAGTCTGGCACAACTAATGCTAATGTATTAAGTAACCAAAGACTTCTGGACACGCTTGCGCCATTGAAATTGTTTTTCCGGTTCACTGAGTGAAGAGGAGAGAGTAGCGTGTGGCCATCTCTATCCTTTTCTCTATACGCACGATTGAGATTAAGGTTCTATTTTGAGAGAGATAGAAACTGGCCACACCATCATTCTGTTTTTTCTTTAGGGGGAGGACGCTTTTTACACCGATAGAGAACGTCCAGGAGTATACGTCGTGGTATACATTATATGTTTTGCATTTGAAATAAAACAGACCGCTGGTAACTAGTAATTTGGTAAACGTTTAAGTTTAAAATAAGAATGGGCCTTAAGAGGGGATAATGTTTGTGTTCCATGCCATCGTATAAAGTGTAGATGAAAGTGTATAAAATAGTTAGTACTTAGTTTTGTTGTTTTTGAATCATAGATACAGAAGCGTAGCGTGCCTTGGCGGGGCCCCGTATAAAAATTTGTTTGGGGGCCCTTCCCTCGTTGAAGTAAATGACTTAAACGGGGAAATCCCGCAGCCCGCGATAACCGATGTAAGGTGTTGCCAACTTTTGAACGCACGCTTTACGCGGGAAAAAAAGAAATTGCTTTTTTTGACTTTTATCATTTCTGGAATAAAAAAAAATGGGAAGTTCTTATTAATTTTTGCTTACGCACGTTGGGGGCCCCCGTGGCCCGGGGGGCCGGTATAATTGATACGGCAGATACGGCGGTAGCTACGCCCCTGCATAGAGAAGAAGAGTTTGTTCAATCATATATTATGTATCCGTTTGTCACTTTTAACAGAAACTTTATAGAGTTATCTTAGGTGCCAAGTTTAAACAAAATTAGTCCAGCTTTTTTAGTACCGCGGCCGGTACAAACAAATATGTATAGACAAAAAGCGCGTGTATAATGTAGTCGTATATATAGACGCTTTAGTTATTGCGATCGTGCCTATAAATTCTGGACATTATTTAGTCTAACGGTGAAGGTTTTATACAATATACCCGAAATTATCGCAAGAAAACGAGATTTCAGGCAAAGATTCCATTACTAGTGCTGGATTGTAGAAAATGATGACAAATATTTTAATTTGACAATGACCATTGCCGGATTAGCCACGTAGCAAGAGTAGCAAATGCTACGGGCCCCGCGAATTTGGGGGCCCCTCGCTCCAACGCCTGTCTGACCCTAATAAAAAAATATTAATTTAGATAGGAGCGTAAAATATCTTGCATGCCTTAAACGCGAAGCGCTTAGGCTATCATAAGATTACTAGTGTTTTTGAAGTATTTCGACAGCTAAAAACTCTTACAACAGAAGAGATTTTGGAAAAATCCTCAAGTATGGTCAGTACTTACGAAGATGATTTGGAGAACAGCCTAGGTGGCGAATTAGTGCAGTTCGCAGAGCTGCTGAAAACAGATGTGGCTACTGTTATTGACAGCAAGAAACAGGAGCCTCTGGAACAGCAATTGTATAAACTTTTAATAAATAATTCTTTAGAATCGTGTTTCCCAAACTTAGAAATTGCCTTGCGCATTTACTTGTCTCTCATGATCACTAACTGCAGTGGCGAACGTTCTTTTTCAACATTAAAACGTATTAAAAATGAATTAAGGAACACGATGGGCCAAGAACGTCTTAATCATCTCACTTTGTTGAATATAGAGCATTATTTGCTTAAAGAAGTCGATATTGAAAGTGTTATCTCTAAATTTGCCCATATTAAATCCAGAAAAGTTTATTTGTAACAGTTTTGTTTTATTTAATACCCTAAACTTGAGAACCTAAAGCAAACCAAGGGCCCCTTGACAGAATTTGCTACAGGCCCCGCGCTGGCTTACTCCGGCACTGACAATGACCTAAGATTGTGATCATATAACTACAGTTTTTATACATCAGGAGCAGTTTATTGTTGCTGTGAAACTTTCTGACGTGTAGAACATTAGATTGTACTCACACAAAAACAAATCACTAATCTATAAAGAAAAAGATAATTTTTTTAAGCTAAATCTTGATCAAAATGCGTAGAAAAAAAATGTGGGACGCCTGACAGATGAGAAACATTAGACAGATATTCACTAGTAAAATTTCGACACACTACACGCACGTTAAGTAGTAGTGTGCAGTGTAAGTAGAAAGGGTAGAGTAGGTATTGAGAGGGGAGCGCCAAGTCGGAAAGAGCCGACGAGACGTGAGGCTGGCCGAATGAGACGTCGTAACGTGCAATCTAAACATAAACGTTTTCACTCCCATCTAAAGGCGCCATTAGATATTTCACATCAAAAGAAGTTATATACAGGTAAAAATATACATAGTTCAAAAAAAAATATCGATTCCATCGGTCAGTTATTTTTCTAGCAGGATCGATTTAAAATTCTTATGAAGCAATATGTATGGTCACCTACATCTAAATTCTAAATCAGTGACAAATCAAATCTTTTAACATTGTTTTTGCAACCCAGTGTAGGTTTAGTTTTTATATTCGTACTGAACATTAATATAAAATTCTTGTCTGATATACTTTTCTCGCACACTCTGTGTAATGTTTATTATTTGCACTACGGTCATATACCCGCAACTGAACGGATGTGGGCATTGTTTGGATACAGTTTTAGATGTCTGTTTATATATATAACAATGGCGTCCGAACGCGGCATTCGAGGTAGCGTCCCGACGTCCCGCCGCGATGGTTTGTGCTATCGACGACGCATTGCTCTGAGCTTATTAATTTATTATATAGATACCATCTAGTTATAGTGTGTACTAAAGCATATTATACACAGATTATTGAGAAATTATCATTATAACATGTGCGTTGTACAGTTGGCAACTATACCAAATACGAAATCGAAAGGCTACATATACGGCAATGGCCGCTAGCTTTTCCAGTCATTTTTCATTCTGAACTAGATAGTCTGACTAAAGTGTCGTGAAGAATTTTTGATAGGCTGCAACAGATAACTATATAGTAAAACATTTTTAAAAAGGCAATTGGGATTTGCCATAAAACGATACGACATCTAGTGACAGAAATTTAAACCATAAATACATTACAAATTTTCAGAAGCACGGAAGTGAGGCTACGCGATGACAAAAGCGGGGTGAGCAGTGAGCAAAAAATGTAAAGTAACTTAGAGATTTCGCATGCAATTTCTAAGCTAAATTGTATATATACACTAGCTAACACAGAAAAAAATAGTTGACCTTTTATTAATGATCGCTAGTGATCAAACGTAAATCATTATTATAATCATTTTTTTCCTTAATACCTTGTGCAAAACTGATAATAAGTATGAATTTTAGTGATTGTCTAATACCATATTCGTCATAATAATGATCGAGTCTCCATTATAATAATATAATATGATCATACATTCAATGTAAAAAATTATGTAAACAATGAAATTTACATTGGTGCAACGACAAAAATGCATCTAGCTAATGACCACGAAGTGTTTAATACTACGTATCGGTAATTTATCACATCGCATTGTAATAATGCATAAGTTAATGGCCTTATGATTATATCAACGTAAAATCGTTCAGCAAAATGTTTAGTCAATGTATCCAGGCCTTAATATAATGAATACTGAGTTTAGTGGGACAAAACGGTACTAACTCAATATTTTATTTCGTTCCGTTTATGCTTCAGTACGTTGTGGTTATGTTTTAACCCTTGATATATCAATGCCATCGCCCCTCACTCCTACATAACCAATAAGACATCACACGATCACAGGTCGCAACAGGCAAAAATATTGTTGGCGGCTTTGTGCAAATGTAGTAATCGGTTGCTTGTGTCCGTGTTTAAAGGCATTTTTTTATACTTGTGCTTTAAGTAAAGAATTAAAAAGTGTGTTACAGATACAGTGAAATTACTAGTGTGCTAAGTTTATATATTTTTATACACCATTGGCATGCATTATCTACACCTAAACCTAAAAGGCTAAAAGTTTTTATATCGGCCGAGAACGCACTATTTGGACAGTCTGTATAATTTACAGTCTACAATGTTAAGTTTATAATAAATTATTATGTTAACAAGTAATTAAAAAACACTTGAAAATTCTACAAATAATTCTTTATTTCTCGACGATCGTTTCGGACAATAAGTTCATCTTCAGGAGTACAAAACTTATACTAAATTACATATTTTCATTATACCTACTACCACGTGCCGAGTGAAAAATCAGTGCAAATTAATTATTATGTGTTTATAATATTATTAAACTGTACAGTGGAGCGTTTCTCAACCTTTTTAAGACGCGACCCAACATATTATGTTTTGAAGTCGTACTTCGATTCAATTATTTTATAATATAAAATCAGAAAAAGTTACTATATCAACATGATATGTATCATGGACTAATAATTTATAATTTAAAAGTAATTTTTTAAAATTGAAATCTTCAGTTAATTTCCCAAGTGTTATCTTTTCAAGTATAAGATATCTAATTATATTTTTATTTCGCTATTTTTCCAGTTCCTTCGCGACCCAAAGGTTGCGAAATGCTGGAATGGAGTATGTATTATTTTTTTTTGTATTTTTCGTATTGAATAAATATTTCAATTAAACCTGATTCATGTCTTTTCAAAAATATACCTGTACGAAATATTTACAATAAAATAGAAATGACTAAATTAACATACAATTAGTATATCATATTAAAAATTATCACCGTTATGACTGAACGTCGATCATTTTTTAATATTATACACTAATTGTCTGCTAATTTGGTCATTTTTATTTTCTTATAAATATTTTCAATAAACCACCTTCCTTGAATCGTTAAGGCAATGCTACGCAGCCATGGATTAATGCCTGCCGTTCTTATATTAATGCCACTAAGCATTAGACCAATACACTGGATTAATTGAACAAACCATACAAAATCATTAATACAATGGCCAACTATTGATGTTCAAGTGATAAAGTTGATGTTTTTTATCATCAATACGATGAATGCGATTGAATAATCGATGTACAGAAAACATTAAAACCATGATACAAAGTTAAAGCTTTGTGGGATCATATTAATAATTGTGATTATTGACTTACAAACATTGTTCATTAATATAATGCAGTTCATTTTTAAAACTATTTGAAGAAATCAATGTCCCTCGGGCGTTAATATAATCACCTTAACCTTTATCAATCAACAATAGTACGTTACAATGATTAAGTCGAGCATCGGTTGAAAAATAATGTCCAAATACATTGTTTCAACGTCTTTTTTAATTATATTTACGTCAGTTTTTCGTTCTGTGAAACTATAAATATTATAAATGCACAAGTGCAATTTTTTGTGGCACGATTGAGCGATTAAATAGCTTGAAAATCGCCAGGTGTAACCGAACGCGCGACTGTTGAAAACACTTCGCACACACTTACTCGCGGGCTCGCACTTCTTGTGTCATGGATAAGGTTGCCTTTTTCACTCGCAGGCGCGCAAATGCAAAATAATCGTATAGGTGCAGCAAAATTGCGATAGTCTCTATACTGTTGTTAAATCGCGTGGTTGATCGAAACGTTTCGAGTACCTAATTATTCGTCTGTCGTCAAATCACGATGCAGTTACAACCGTTAAATCGCGTCTTTTTAAAATAAAAAGGAACATGTGTGCGCCGACCTTGAGAGATGCAGCAAAATGATATACGACAGATCTGTTGACTTTAGTATTTTACTGCCAAACTTAGATCTGCCCGGACGAAGACAGGTTAGAAGGCTAGTTGACTATAAAACTTGTTATAAGTATATTACAATTACTATGAGATATGTTTATAATCCCTTTGAGAAACAAAAATATACTTTACAACGTTGACTTCGAAAGCCATCTTATTAACTGCATTTGATAAATTGCATTATCATTTTGATTGGGATATAGGGAATACAATCCAATCGAGACAGTGACGTCACACAATAGTTAAAAGAGGGTAGAAAACAATGCCACCATTGACTGCGACCCTCTGTTCCATTGTTAAAGTCAGTTAATAGTTTAATTTATTATCTTCTATTCTGTAATTTTGTGCTAGGAATCAACATAGTCTTATGAATTGTGTTTATATGTGTCAGCAGGGGGTAGATTGGACAACTACCTCTGTGAATTGGAATTGTTTAATCATCATTAAATTCGATTAAATAATATTTGAAGTAAACGAGGAAAAAATAAACATGATACAAAAACATTTCTATTTAATTAAAAACAGACACAAAAACATTTTTTTTAAATATTTATCTCAACACATTGTCGTGGAAGATGCCTACATTATAGATAACATAAATTATATTAAAAATCTGCTTTTGTGCCCAAAAATTGTCGAAACCGACTGCTTCAAGCTGTCAGTGTAAATTTTTTATTGAGATGCTTCAAATCTCCTTAGAAAGATTCCTCTAACTGCTTGAAGCAGTCAGTTTCGACTTCCGTGTACGGAGGGTCTAAGTAATTGAAATATTTCTATAAAATTTAGACACTGCAATGTTAGTTCAATTAATATAATTGCATTTACACTTTTTTAATAATTTCAGTTTCCTAGTGTCCGGTATAAGAGAATGAAATAAAAAAATGGTTAAATTTCGCTTGCTATTAACGGCTAAAAAAATAAATTATTCGACCTAAGTCCTTTATACCTGACACCAAAGAATTTGTAATGTAAATTAAAAGCTTATACGTGCCATCTAAAAGTAAAACAAATTGCAATATATTTTTAGTTTTTAGTGACATCTACAACTGAATAATTTTAGCTGCTCAGTGTTGTATTTTATTACATTCTATCTTATCGATAAGTCGACATTCCTATGAGTGAATTCAACAGGGTTGCCAGATGTACAATTATTTTAAATTAAACTTTTTGTTCAAAACAGTTTTTAAAATTTTCTTACACATACGTTCTTATTTTCGTTTTCATTTTTCAGCGTAAGCTGTTACAAGACTGGCCTAGTGACCCTAATTTATATGTATTAATCCCGATTTGAATAAAACTTGCTCTTCGACTCTAATATCGGATATAAAATTAACTGTCGATTAAAATAAAAATTAATTGATTTAGAAAACACAGTCTACGCTTTTATGCAGAAGAATTGTTTCTGATTAAATTACATATTACGTTATATTACATTTTACACGTAAAATTTTTAAGTTTTTAAGTGTGCATCCAGGTTTATCATCAAGTTATAACATAACTTTATGATTTCTTATTGTTGCCCAATTCTGGGCTTAGTAAAAAGTAAAAACCAAATCTATGAGCACACTAAATAACTCGGTTACAGATTTTTACATTTATATACTACAAATTTAATTTACATAAGATAAATGAAAGAGTTTGTATTATATCAAAATAGTTACTAGTAAGCATAGCTGGGCACTGTTAATCAAATACTTAACTTCGTTAATCGTTAATCCGTTACTAAAAAAGTTAACTTCGTTAATCGTTAAGCCGTTAATCTTGCAGGTTAACGATTAACGAATCGTAAATCGTTAACTCGCGATAGAAATTCTATTTTATATTTAATGTTAATACGGGCTATGGAAGTTTAGGCAGGTCATGAAATATTAGTAAAAGAAGGGTGTATCATTAGAGTTTTTAATAATAAATGTTCAACTCAAAATACAGCTAGTCTGACATAAGGTGCATAATATTCCCCTTCATAAACAACAATATATTGAAGTTTTCGTCGGAAAGTGAGGCTCTTTTAGGCGTTAAAATGTCTTTTCCCGTAGAAAAAAGGCGTTCGACTGCAGCACTTGACGGTATAGCGGTACTATATTTAATAAACAGATTTATTATTATCTGTTCTCCGAGGAATGCCGCATCGTTAAAAGAGTCTTTTGACTTCATGTCTAGCCACATTTTGACGAGACTTTGAGCTTTAGTTCTTAAAGATTTGTGACTTTTAGACTTTTCTTTACTTTGAGTGACCGAAATAAAAAAGTCTTCTTCATCTTCCGTACATGTCTGAACGTGTTTTCCGCGGCGCGGCACGGTCCGCACGGTGTCCTTGTGAATTGTAGGTACTTAATTAACGATTGAACGGACTTATGGCAAGTTAACGGAAGTTAATGTGTCCGTTAACATTTTTTAAAGTTAACTGAACAGTTAAATCGTTAAGCACTTTGTTAACTTCGTTAATTAACGATTAACGGATTAACGAGTTAATGCCCACCTATGCTAGTAAGTAACCTAAGTTATTAGATACACCTCACCTCTTCCGTTGGACACTGCTCAATGATGAGCACACCTTTCTATATTACCACCATGGTGTACCGCTGCACGTTGATTTGGCCTTTATTTTTTGTACGATAACCTAGGCTTGGCAACCCTGGACGAAAACGACGTTTAGTGAAATGAATTTCCTTGGATTAGCTGGCTGGTGACGTTTATCTCAATTTTTGTGATTGTCTAAAGGAAATTATATTTGACGTGTAATATTTATCAGTTCTTTAGTTTTTTTACCACATTAACTCATAAAATGAAATTCCTAGTGTTACTGTTGATAAATTCAGTGCATGTTTTTGGATTTTATTTACCGGGTTTAGCTCCCGTCAATTATTGTAAGAAAAGTGATGCCGATGTATCATGCAAGGTAAATATAAAGTTAAGGAAATACTATTGTAAAAATTAGATGTATAATACGTGTATGTACTTCTAAATTCCAACGTGTTTTGATGACTGATCACAATATTTTTTTTTTTGTAGACTGAAGTTCCTTTATTCGTAAATAGACTAAATACCGAAGAATCAGTAATTCCGTATGAATATCACTACTTTGATTTTTGTCGAGCTGATGAATCTCAGTCGCCAGTAGAAAACTTAGGGCAAGTAGTGTTTGGAGAGCGTATAAGACCTTCTCCGTACAAAATAGAATTTTTGAAAAATGTGTCTTGTGAAAGGGTTTGTAACACAAAGACATATGATGGAGACAATCCTGACGATGTTAAAAAATTACAAGTACTCAAGAAAGGCATGAAACTGAAATATCAACATCATTGGATCGTTGATAATATGCCTGTGACATGGTGTTATCAACTAGAAGACAAACGTCAATATTGTAACATCGGTTTTCCAATGGGTTGTTACACGAAAAATATGCCCACCGGAATATGTGATATAACACTCCCGTACACTAAACCTGACACGTTTTATCTTTATAACCATGTCGATCTAACGATCACGTATCACAGCGGTGAAAAAGAAGATTGGGGCGTAAGTTTCCGAGATAACGGTGGCCGAATAATTTCTGTTAAAGTGGAACCGAAGAGTATTAATCACCGAGATAAAAATTTAAATTGCAAAAGTTCTGATTCGCTAGAAATACCACAAGGCGAATTACAAAAGGGGCAGAAATTAGACATCACGTATACATATTCAGTTACGTTCATTCAAAATAATACAATAAAATGGTCTTCGCGTTGGGACTATATTTTGGAATCAATGCCTCATACGAATATTCAGTGGTTCAGTATTTTGAACTCTCTCGTTATTGTTCTGTTTCTTTCCGGCATGGTCGCCATGATTTTACTGAGAACTCTTCATAAAGATATTGCTAGATATAACCAGATGGAATGTGGAGAAGATGCTCAAGAAGAATTCGGATGGAAATTAGTTCATGGCGATGTATTTAGGCCTCCTAGAAAGGGAATGCTTTTAAGTGTACTTCTTGGGTCAGGGGTTCAAGTAAGTATGCTTCTATTTTTTACGTAATTATTTGCGGATCAGTAGGTGTCCTGTATCCGCAGTTTCAATTATTCGCGGCATGGGAAAATCGCTTAAAGTGGTCGAGGCAAGCAAACAGTTGACTGCCAAAGATTCGGAACAGTATATAGCATGACAAAGTGTTCTAATCACATGTTTATGAATCGTGGGTAATTGGACACAAATAAATGAAAATTCTAAGTTTTCTAAATTTGCTACGTTTCGTAGGTTAGTTTCCTACTTCTTCAGGCAAGCTTTAATTAAAATAAGATACAATTAGTATGTATAATTAGGCTTTTAATTTACAATATATATTAAAATTTTATCAAGCTACTTTATAGTTTAGAATCTTTGTTGATATGTTTGCAGTGAGATCAACAAAGATTCTAAACTATTTATAGTTTAGAATCTTTGTTTATCAAGCTACTTACTTTAGTAAGTAGCTTGATAAAATTTTAATATATATTGTAAATTAAAAGCCTAATTGTACATACTAATTGTATCTTATTTTAATTAAAACTTGCTTGAAGAAGTAAGAAACTAACCTACGAAACGTAGCAAATTTAGAAAACTTATAATTTTCATTTATTTGTGTCCAATTACGCACGATCAATAAACACATAACATCATGGACGATAACAACTCGGTTCTAATCATAGTTGATTCCTCGTAATAAGAATAAAAATGCTGTAGTATATATGCTCTTTAAAATATTGACTGATTGGATTTTTCTTCTTCAGGTATTCTGTATGACTCTAGTCACATTGGCGTTTGCCTGTTTGGGCTTTTTAAGTCCAGCAAATCGAGGAGCGCTGATGACATGCGCCTTAGTACTATACGTTTTGCTCGGTACACCGGCTGGTTATGTGTCAGCCCGAATATACAAGAGTTTCGGTGGAGAGAAATGGAAATCGAACGTTTTGTTAACATCCATGCTTAGTCCAGGGTAAAAATCGTACTTATTTTTTATTATAAAAATATCCTTATGAATTAGTTTCCTGGAATATAAAGTTCATAGTTTATCAGCAGTGACGTATTAAATAAATTGACATTCACAATTAAATCATTTCTTTTTGTATAAAAACATCAAAATTATTAAGTTTTAAAATTAAATAACAAATGAACCCATCCGATGACATCAAAATTTTGTATTTTACCACTTTCTAACTAGAATTACTCGCTGGCCCTGAACCTTATGAAATTGTGATGTCAGAGTTGCCAAATGCATGTTTCATGGTCACATGATCTAATGTGAATTTTTACGAGGCTAATGTAATTTTTATCTCTTTATGTGTATACAACCCCATTTTTTTAAAATTTTGTCTTTGTTATGTATTATAAGAAGCAAAAATGTATAAATAAACTCAAAGAAGAAATGACTATTTATTACGTTATATGCTGTAACTATTGGAATTTTCTAATTCAGAACAAAATTAGGTCGAAATTGAATTTTTAGTCTTATGTGATTGAATTAATTTTAGGGTTGTATTCTGTTTATTCTTCGTAATGAATTTGATACTTTGGGCACATGGAAGTTCAGCTGCAGTACCTTTCACAACGCTGCTTGCTCTGTTAGCACTATGGTTTGGCGTTTCAGTACCGCTGACTTTTATCGGAGCATATTTTGGTTTCAGCAAAAGGGTAAATATCTACTATATGTTCACCAGTTTTGCGAATATTGAAATATATTTAGTTTACTGACCATTCTCGCTTTGTGTTTTTGTGAATACGGTGTTAAAAATTTTCTAAAACTGGTTAATGTTTCTAGGCTTTGGAGCATCCCGTTCGTACGAATCAAATTCCGCGGCAAATTCCCGACCAATCAGTGTACACCCAACCGATACCGGGAATAATAATGGGAGGAGTTCTTCCGTTTGGATGCATATTCATTCAGTTGTTTTTCATTTTGAATTCGCTGTGGTCGTCGCAAATGTATTACATGTTCGGTTTCCTGTTTCTTGTTTTCGTTATTCTTGTTATCACGTGTTCCGAAACGACAATACTTCTCTGCTACTTTCATTTGTGCGCTGAAGATTATCACTGGTGGTGGAGATCGTTCTTGACGTCGGGATTCACAGCAATCTATCTATTCTTTTATTGTTGCCATTATTTTGCTTCCAAATTGTCGATTGAAGATACGGCATCTACCTTTTTATATTTTGGATACACGGTTATTATGGTTTTTCTTTTCTTTTTACTTACGGGTTCGATTGGATTTTTCGCCTGTTTCTGGTTTATCAGGAAAATATACAGTGTTGTAAAAGTCGACTAAATTATTTACTTCATCTTTCTTTGTGGTGAGAAAAGAATTATAAAAATCAGCTGATGGTTTTTAAAATGGCACAAAAAAGTATGTATTGAACAATTATTATAATCAATTGCTTGTAGGAGATATTGTTTATTTTTTTTTGCAGTTATCTTTTCGATAATTGTTTGTTCCTTCCGGGCCTGATTTAAATTATTCGATTTAATTATTTTAAATTTTTGAAAACATCGCATAGTAAACAAAGGACATTGTCTTATTTATTTTAAACAACCAAAATATATATACCGACCCTGTATATAAATCTACTATTTAACACGTTTTGCAAGTGTGATTTTTAGTATGGCTTATGAACTTTAATAAATGTAATGTAAATACTTTACAATAAAACTACACTAGTTTTTTTTAATAATATAATTATACATATGTTATGCCGGAATGTAAACAAGAATCATTTTTCAAAGGACTTAGTGTTGTTTATTTGTGATATTAATATTTTTATGAATACATGTGTAACTAAACCATAGGCGTCGGGAAAAGATCAAATCTGTAAACATCTATATATCACGATGGCGTACAACTGATTTCTGTGACCAAGTAATTGGTGGACAACGTGACTTTACTAATGCGCGGGTTCTGTTATGAATTTCAGCTTTACTTCTAGATTTAAGAATGATATTTGTTTTCATGTAAATGGAGGTCTCTATTTAGTTGAAAACAACTGATTTGGAGTTGAAAGTCATATCAGAAACCGATCATTAATCTTGACTCAATTTTGTTAACAAAAGAGCGTATTCTTCTGTTATAACAGTGACTTTTGAGACAAAATAATCAATAGACAATCTGTTGTATGCTAGTATGACTTATAAATAAGGATTTGTTCGGATACAAATTGAAAATAATCGATTACAATCAATCAGTTTAATTGTAGGAGCTATAGGAATTTAATTAACTGTATTGACTCTTTACTCTTAAATAACAAATTTTTATTTAGTGATCCCGTAGCCTTTGAAAAAATCTCAACTTGTAGTTTGTAAAAAGATTTTCACCTATTTTGCACAGGCATAGACTAGATTATTTTCTTTTGTTTGTGGAAAAACACTGAATATATAAGATTTTAATTAAAAACGTTATTAAATCAAATATTATTTTTTTATCAGTATTTTTCGTAGTCATTTTTTTAGTTAATTAAATCTGTTAATAAATTTTTTCCAGCCGAAAAAAAAAACTTCGTTAGTTGAATATCAGTTCCATATCAGTGTTTTTTATTACCTAAAAATTCTTGTTTCTTAAATGTAGTTTTATTTAAGTGTTGAACCTGTTAAATTGTTTTTAATAATTAGTAACGACTTGAAACCAAAACTAATCAAGGTGGGACCACAATAAAATATCTCAAAACAGCCTCTCGTTTTGTTTTTGAAAATCTATTTAAAAAATTAGAATTTCGCGCGCTGTAGGATACAGACACAGTGTGAAGACAGCTGCTTAGCAATATTTGTTTTTTTAAGTACTAAAGTCTTGCAGCTAAGTAGAAAAGCCGTGTTTCTAAAATAACAAAAACGAAATGTTCAATTTCATTTTTTGCAAATTATATAGGTATAAAAAAACAAACAATGATTCTAAGCTATTTTTTACTATGCAAACCAATCTGTTTGCTTCAGCAAGCAGAAGTCAAAATCAAATAACTTTTGAACAAAATCGAAATTAACAGTGAATGTTTCGACATATTTTACTTTGGTCTCATCCTAACTGCGTCATAGTAATAAGTAATGTTGAAAATAGTTGGCAGTGACTACTAATGCACTTATATTTCACAATATAATATAAGCGGCACAGTTTTTATGTTTGGGACAGGTATGCTTAATATTTTTTCGCCGCTTTATTCAACGAACCGTTTTATAATGATGATTCACTCTCAGTTATTTCCGAACCGCGGTATAGTATAGGAAATCTGTATTATCAGCGCACTCTAGCAGCATTGATTGGTACTAACTGGATGAATTTCTCGGTTTTCGGCCAGGGTATTAGATACACAGGTCACCTCGTTTATGAATGACGTCAGCTGGAAGACAGTTCAATATTTTTATCAATCACGCAATATCAATTGACAGTCCACTGGATGACGCCATCCCCTTACTACTGTCCAACGAGACGAGATCACCTCTATATCTAATGACCTTGGGATTTCGGTATGACTTGCAATGCTAAAAGGTACTTCTATCTTTTTAATTTCAAAGTTGTATCAGAAATCGAGTTTTTCTATAAAATTAACAGTAACAGTAAACGGAACAATATATAAATTATGAATCCAATGTCAAGAATCTTTCTAAAGTCTTAACTAGGAAACCTGGATAACAGAAGCGAATATGCCGCATTAAAAACGAAAAAAAAAATTTTTTTACTTTAATCGTTTTAGCTATCAATGTTTTTTTATGTGAAGAGTTCAATATAAAATTTACTTTTGATGGCGAGTGTAAAATCTGAAATTAATTAACTTTTTCGGATAATTATCAATTTTTATAGTCAAAGTTAATGATCTCAACAATAAAAAAAAATCTTCAATTAAACTCCTTACGATTGTTTCATTTTTTTAAATTTTCTAATTGTAAAATTAGATTTGTAAAAAACCTTTGGATATGTTGCTCACAAAGCGAATATTGAATTTGTTCGTATTTAGATTTTTGTAAATTGAAACGAGTGGTGATATGTTTGTTTTTTAACAGGTTTCACATACTAAAATATAGTTATTATTCCTAGATGATATGTTGAATAAATGTAAAATAATCTAATAAATCATTATTTATAATATAATTTCTTGTTTATTGCATTTATTTTCACCAAAACACAATTGGAAGTTCTATGACTCAGTGACGTCATTATACGAGACGTAATTATTAAAAAAAAACTCGGGTCGCAGTGCAAAACCTGACAAAATATGTATTTGCTAAATTTGTTTATTTTGCACAAAATAAAAGATTTCTTAATATCATTCACTTGCACTACGAACCGGTGACAGAATGACTTAGGGGGGGTTCACAATCTTTTATGGAAATTTTTTGAAGAGTATTTAAACGGGCTTGTAATATGAATAATACCAGAAAAGCGTTAGTCACAGTGGAAAAATAACTACATTGCAGCTATAGAACCATGAAGTTGTTTAACTACAGAAGTCATATAAGCGAAGGTAACGTATAGAAAATGTATTTTGTTTATATTTATTACAGTATTGTCCAGCGCTAATTAATTAATTCTGACACAAGTCACGTTATGTCAATTCCCTTCGGAACCTTATTTTAGTTCCACGAAATGTAACTTGACGTTCTCAAATATATCATTCATTTAATGTAAATTTCCGTGTACAGTTTACAGCTTTTCGTTTTTAAAAATTATCCTTTGTCCAGTTTCAAATTTATTATATACGTAATGTTTAATATTAAAGTGAATTGAAATTTTTTAATTTTTAAAATGGATCTGAAATTGGTTTTGACCAAAGTGTTTTAATTGTTTTTGTGGTCGATAAATTCTCAGTTAAAACTGCAATGGGTCTTGTATACAGAAGTTTGCGATACGTTGAATAGAATTTACCGTAGGGGTTTTTTATACAGTACGAACAGAAAAAGGAGTTTATAGCGTTGAAGGATATATTCAAAAAAGGTAAATTTTGTTTAAAAAAACAAATAGACTTGTATAATTTGGATTATGTGTAATTAATAGTTAAAAATGAAATTACATGAAGATACTCAAAAATAATCTTAAACTCGAAAACGCTTTCATAGAATATGAAATTCAAAAATCTCTGGTGTCAGGTATGCGGATTTAGTCAAAAATTGTTAAATTTAATTTTGTACTCTATTTGAGTTTAAATTTCGTTTGGCATTAACGGCTTAAAAACTACGTTTTTGGATTTGAGTCCTTTGTACCTGACACGAAAGAATTGCAACAATACCTTCTCAGTACTTTCTCGTCTGTGTGCACAGAAAAAATGACCTGTCCCGTCAAATTTATTATTTGACTGTAAGTACGAAAATCTATTTTTATTCAGTTTAAGTTAAAGGATGTCACAAGGAATCAGAAAAATCAAATTATGTTATTTTCGTCGGTAATTCACAACGTAAACTTTAAGAATTTGTTTCGTAATTTTCTTTTTTTGCCGCGTACTACCCAAAATCCGTGCACAACAATTTGAAGAAAGAGAAAGATAGATATATATTGTGAAATATAGACGCTCGACAACTGAGACATTAGCGCCACAGCTCGGAAAATGGACGTTATATAAAGCTATATTTTCATTATTTGTGGTTATGCAATCTACACTAAACACTGTAGGAACAGTTGCATAGCGGCTGTAAATCCAGCAGGAGCAAGTAGAGTTTGTTCCTGCTGACAGAATCCTGTTGCCTACTATCTTCAGTCTGTTGCTTAATCATCGCTTAATGTCGTCGGTTAAAGTAAACGTAATATGGAGAGGGTTAACCTTTTCAAAAAGGTGAGCAACTAATAACTCGAAAAATATAATGTTCCTCATTATGCCGACGCGTTTTTTAATGTTTTTATGTATGTATCAAAAGCACGGAACGATTAATTGCTAGTGTATGTTTGCGGCCACAATATAATGTGGCTTATGTAGTAAAAAAAAACAAACAATTTTTAATTACATCTTGGCAATCATCCCCGATGAAAATATATTTTGACCACGCTAGTACATCAGTTTGTTTTATTCAAATATTATTTTTACGAATTTTTCATTCTCAAGCAGCAATGATACTTTTGACGGGTTATCTTGACGTTGTACGCGATTCCGAAATTTCGTTCCGTGCCAAATTCTCGGGTAAGCCCCGGTGCATCCGTTACAACCGCGTTATTATGGTACAATGCAAAATAAACCTACATTCTGTAGACTTTAATGAAAATTTAAAATACTTGCGAAAACGGTTTATTGACTCCACTAAATTCGTTAGTACTCGCTAATGTATTTTCACTGCAATGAAAGATATGTTGATATTGTAAATAAGTAGGTACTCAACGATTGTCAGATGTAAGCAATATCTTATAAGTTTAAGAAGGTACTTTTCTTTTTAAATTCAAGAAAGTTTGCGAAAACAGTGAGGTCCAAATTAACTTTACCTTTTTTAGTTTGTATAGTTTATTTAGTAGAATTTTTTTTTTATTTACTAAATTTCCTTTTTATTCGACATATTAGACATACATATAAAAAAAAAATCTGTGTAAAGGATACTTCCCCTCACTAGAGTGAGCTCTGTGTCGAGGGGAAGGATACGGTGTGTCTGTGTTTCGTGTTCAACATGTAAATGTGCATGTGTTTGTGTTGTGAGAGTGCGTTGTGTAATGTATGCATGTGTTTGTGAGGAGCTTTACTGTTACAATGAAAACTAAGTTAGTGGAAGTAATTCAAAATCTGATTTTTGTCAGCAGTATGCAGCCATTTACACACGATATATCAGAAAGTCATTCCAGGGTGGTCGCAGAGTCCAAATTAAAGAAAAATCGTTTTATTACAATGATATGAAGTCATTTTTGAGAGATCTTCAGAATAAAAGAAAAGCAGTTTTTTTATTTTCAAAATATTTTCGAAACTATGAAGCTTAGGAAAAAAATTTTTTACAGAACTTTCTTGGAAAAATAAATAGAATAATAAACCGTTAAAAAAAGTGTACTGTTATTATACAAAAAAACTGCATTATAGGACATTTCTCTTTTGTACATGCGTAGATTTTTCCCAACATCAATAAAACTCTTCATATTTGCCTATATAATATCCTTCCAAAATTTGGTTTCAATCTGCTTATCCGTTTGACCTATATCGTGCTCACAGACAAATAGATAAACCGTCAAACGGACGCACAGACTTTTTTCCAAAAATATATTTTTTGGATTCAGGGAACCTCAAAACGAAAAAATATTGTAAAATTTTGAAAAGTGAATTTTGACCTAAATTAGTACCATTCCCCACTTGTGGACTTGGAATGGTAATAATACGAACATCAAGTACCTAAGTTTGAATTGGAGTGATTTAAATTCTGTTGTTATTTTAGAGAATGATGGTTTATCCCGAGCAACTAAATATAGATCAAATTATGCCAAACAAACGTCAAGTAACTGCCACTTCATCTTGGTGCTCTGGTGATCTGCAAATAGTCAACAATCCCTCTCAACAGAACGACGGAATATCGTTCAATAGATCCACCAGACCAACAGCAGGAGCTGAATTTGTTCACCAACAGCGCACGAAACTGCGTGTAACACAGAGTTGTTCCGCTTCAATGTGAGTTTGACACGACAACTGTTAATTTTTATGCTAATTATTCATTTTAAATTTCGTTTTCCAAATTATGGAAGTATCGTTTCATGTTAAGATATACGAAGTTCAGTAGTAATTTGTGCGCTGCCTTTTTTCGATGTTTGTTGAAATAAAAGTTCTTTTGGCACAGTAGGCTAAAATCGATCCATAAGATTGAAAGTGTAACGAAACGTGTCGCTGTATACGTATATCGTTTTTGATGAAAATCTGTCGTCCATAATATGCTGCCTCGTAACCTAAAGGCGGTAGGTTCGATCCCGGTGATCGGTGCCATTGTTATTTTTCATTTTTTTTTTACAATTACATCAGTTTTACTTCTGTATTGTGTAGTGTAAAATACTTCTTCTTTTTAAATTGTGAACTAAAGACACTAACATACATTCAAATTTTAAATGCAGTAAAACCTCGCTTAACGCTGCTGCGCTTAACGCTATTTCAGTATTACCCGGTTTCTAAAAAAAGTTTAGCCACTATAACGTAAATTATGGATCAATTTATACAAAGTGATTCAAATGTTGATAAAAGTTCAAAGGCAAGACGAAGTGTCATTGATGCAAAATCTTGCTATCGACAACAGCTTGCTGAATGAAACAGAAAAAGGCAAACGACAAAACACAAAAAACAAAATTTGCCAAATGAGGAACCTTTCTCTCCACAAACAACTTCTTATTCGAACTTTTATTTGATTTTCCTAAATGTTTTATGAACAAAAATCGATATTAGAGATTTGTAAAACTATAATGAATGTGAAAAAAAGTATTTGACAGTTAATGTTACAAAATTAAACTTAAAAAAAATTAACAAATCTTATTCTCGGTTCTGTTTCACTTATTCCTATTATCTACGTATTAAGATGATCTCGTTTAGCGCTGTTTCGTAGAGCGCTGTAACTTATTGGAACGTATCCCCCGCGTTAAGGGGAGTCTTACTGTAATTCTTGAACGGCAATCATTTGGTTTTCAAATTATATCTCAAACATCGTTATTCATTTCCACAAAGTTATAGCGATTGTACCTGATAAATAAAAAAATTATAATGAGCCTTACTCTCATAAGCTCACATAAGAAATTTAATTTCTATAGTTTTTAATATTATTACCAAGTTTAATTTTTTTATGTGAAACTAATTAATAATATTTACACATACTTAGCAACATACTATAAACTTCTATCCTTGTCAGTTTCATGTAATTTAGGAGACAAACTAACTTCCCCTTTATGTGGCAGTTCTACTTCCCCTCGATTTTTTACTTTTTTCAAATAGAAACTTCAAAAAGCGTTGTATAAGTAAGTCGAAGTGGCGTATACCCGAGAATTTAGACGTTGCCCTACATCAAAATAGAGTTTTTAAACATGAGATAAAACTCCAATCAAATTCTAGCGAACACCCAGCAAGCGACGACGATCAACTTTTTGTTCGGCAACGATTGCGTCATCTGGTTCGTGCGTTTACTGAACGTGCTCAACGCATGCGGAAACGTCTTGAAATGCCGCCAACGCCGTCAACAATCAGTAGCGGAACTGGTGACGATATTGTGCAACCACATCCGGCTCCAGTTTATCGTCGGGTTTCCACTCCGCAATCGGATAACAATAATCGGATTACATACAGTTCAAATTGTGTAACTGAAGAATACGAAAGGTTTGTTTATTTATATTTTTTATCTATGCTATTATTCTTATTCTTCCTATGGATATATACGTATGTTTATGTTACAAATTTAACGTGAAAATTATTTAACGAATTTTGATAAAACTGTTTTTGAAATGTTTATGATTCCAGAAGTGCTATTAAACTATGTTTTATTTCTCTATTTAAATTATTTTTTGAGTTAATAAATAACTTATTTTTATATGGGCTTCCTATTATTTGAGCCATCACAATATCCCTTGCCCCTCACATATGTATTTATCCATTCTGTGATCAAGGCTCAAAAATCAAATAAATCACGAGACGGATCGAACAAAACATAGTTTTTTAAGATCGGCTTAGTCGTTTGGACCGTACGCGAGACACAAAAAAACGTGACAGGTTCACAGACAAAGCTTGTGTATACCTATAGGCGCTTCCAGCTACTGTTTGTGTCGCGCCTAAAAAACATTAAAGATGAAAGCGTATTTTTCTTCTTAGAATGAGCATATTTTCTGTAGCCAATAATAATTTCTTAAGATTACACTTTATTTTAAATGTTACGAATATCTTGTAACTTTCAGATCGACATGGCAAAAGCTTTTCCGACTTGAAGATAATCGTGTATTGGATCCACAAAGTTATATCTATATCGGATGGTTATTTACCGTTACATTAGCGTATCTCTACAATTGCTGGGTAATTCCCCTGCGGGCATCCTTTCCTTATCAAACACCAGAAAATGTGAAAGTCTGGTGGTGTTTCGATTATATTTGCGACGCAATCTACGCAATGGACGTTTTGATATTTCAACCTAGAGTAATGTATCTCAATGAAGGATTTTGGATACGAGATCCTGCGTTGACTAGACTTAATTATATTAAAAAATTCCAGTTCAAAGTAAGTTTTGTTTGGAAAACAATGTTGCTAAAATCTAAAAGTGGCGCCAAAAAACGTCAATATATCCAATGAAAAAAAGTGAAGAATTATAGTTAGTAAAATTTCCTAGAAATTTGATTTGGAAACTTTTTTTTGTAAATAGTTTCGGAATTAGATTGAAGTAAACCGGAACGCATTGTTTCAGTTTAATAAAATAGTCGTGTTTAGTTTTACCGCCTTTACATTTTTAGATTAAAATATTTTTGTTAATAACAATTATTATCTTTGCTGATTTTTTCGATTTTCGAAATTATATACATTTGATATAAAATCAAATACACCTTGAATACTTTCCTTTTTGCTATTAAAATAGATAGAAACTATGTCAAAATACTATTCTACTTAAAATGATCTTTTAATAAGCAGTTTCAAAATTAAATTTTTTTTTTAGATCGACATAATTTCACTAGTGCCGCTCGATCTGCTTTATCTCTATTTTGGTTCAAATAAAATAATTCTTCGATTCCCACGGATGTTAAAACTGCATACTTTTAAACAATTTTTCATTCATTGGGACCGAATATTGTCATCTCCTCACATTGTCCGTGTTACAAGAACACTGTCGTATATGTTATATTTAATTCACATCAACGCTTGCGCATACTATGCGTTTTCCGCTTGGGAAGGCCTCAATAAAAACAATTGGACATATAACAATCGTGGCAATGCATACATTCGTTGTTTCTATTTTGCAACTAAAACGGCTACTTCAATCGGAAAAAATCTAAAACCTGAAAATGAGCACGAATATATGTTCATGACTGCATCGTGGCTGATGGGAGTTTTTGTTTTTGCTCTTCTCATTGGACAAATTCGAGATATTATTGCAACGGCAACTAGATCACAAACGGAGTATTGTAAATTAGTTGATGACACTTTGGAGTATTTGAGAAGACTTAAAATGCCTGAAGACATTCAAAGAAGGGTCAAAATGTGGTTCACTTTTACATGGGAAACACAGCATTCGTTAGGTTTGTATGTTATAATCAAAGCTGTATTGTCTGGTTCACTCTAGAAATAAGGATTAATAAATAAATATATTCTCAACAAAAATTTATCAGACAGACGAGCTAGCTGGGACCCTGTCGCGTATTTCCGTTTGCGTAGTTAGTAGAAGGTCTATGGTCCCTAAACAAGCATGATTTTGTAATGCGCCATTATGTTACAAAAGCGTATTCAGTAAAAGGCACGACTTCCTCCAAACTAGGACGGATTTATAATGCAGAATTAACTTACAAAAGCGGATTACGGGAAGACAAATTAACATTTTGAATTCTTTTTCTTTACAAACTATTTAAAATACTAACAAATTTGGCTTGCTCAGTAATATTTTTCAAATTATTTTTTTTTCAGTATAATTTGTGCAAACTTATGGTAATTATTGTCTCGTTTTTTTCTGATTTTACACCATTTATTTATATCAACTTGATTAAAAGTCAAATGGGGATTAGAATAATCCATATTTCGAGTTTATTTAATAAATAAGATTATTCATATAGAAATTAGAGATTTTCGAAACGTCAGATTGAACTGCTCGTAAGATAGGACTACGCGGGTGCATATTGAACAGCTGATACTCAGTAACCTTAACATTGTATATAAACCAATGTATAATTTCAGATGAAAATCGTATTTTGGATTGTCTACCGCATAAAATGAAAACGGACGTTGCTATAAATGTGCACATCAATACGTTGAGCAAAGTATCGCTATTTGCCGACTGCGACGAAGCTTTACTCCGAGAATTGGTTCTCAAATTGCGTTCAATGATGTATTTGCCAAGCGATGTAATTTGTCGCAAAGGTGAAGTTGGACGCGAAATGTACATACTAAAGAGCGGAAAAGTTCAGGTGGTTGCTGATAACGGCGAAGTATTGGCCACTCTTCAAGAAGGTTCTGTTTTTGGAGAAATTAGTTTGTTGAATTTAAACGGAGTTAATCGTAGAACTGCGGATGTCAGGTACAATCATTTAATCTCTGCAAATATAATACAACTCAAGATAACTTTTTTTTGCTTATTTGTCACAAAAATAAACATGTATCCAGTGGATTAATTTTGGAAATGGCTATACGAAAGTTTTTAAAGTATTTTCAAGACAAATAAAAATTATTTCAAATTCGATACAAAAAAATGATTGATCGCGTCTCAAGTTTTCTCGTCACATTGAAAAAAAATGCATCTCGGCACGGCGGCAACATTTACATTGCAATTGTTTTAACTGCATAGCATACGCCTAGATTAGAATGAAGAGAACAGTTTGGTTAAAGGTTTGACCGTTTGGATGCTAGTTTTTGGGTCAAAGTGTCGGGGATTCGATTCCCACCTGCGCTCATTTTAATTTGATGTAATTAGACCCTAATGATCTTAGTTGTTGAGCGCATATAATCTACAGTAAATAAATATATTATAATGTAGCGATGTGTCAACATCGTTAGGCTACACATTTCTTGAGGATACTGGAATATAACTGTTTTTTCTTAATCATTTTAGATCACTTGGATATTCCAATCTTTTTGTTTTAAGTAAATCTGACTTGAATGATGCGATAGTACATTATCCTGATGCACAAGAAGTACTCAAAAAGAAAGCCAAAATGTTAATGTTAAAAAATGCACAACGCGAAAAATCTTACGAAGATGGATCGGCTAATATAGTCATTAAAAATCCTGTGACACCTGTTGAAACACCTAAACTCGTGCACACGGTAATGCAAGCTGTTCCAGAAGAATCCGGTACCGGAAAATTGTTGAGATACGGATCTAAATTCCGTAGAAGTACTAGGAAATCAATGAAACAACAGAAAAAAGAAGAAACAGTTAATGTGATTAGTGTTGATATAGATAAGACAATGAGCTTCGGGGATAATAGTTCAGACGAAAAGAAAAATGAGTTCAACAGAAAATTTAACGAGTGCATAGCAAGTATTGAAAATCAGAAAATTATTTCCGAATGCAATATCAATGATTGTTGCGGTACAAATCGATATCATAGTTTCAAAACGAAAAAGGCGGATAATGCCAGCGAAAATGATAATAATTTTAATACGTTTTCATCAGAAAAATTAGTAAACACGAACGATTTAAGTTCGGCTGAAGATGAAGATGATAATGGAGAGGTATTTAATAAAAATGCAGATAAAAACAATTTAAGCGCAAATGGAACAAAAAATTGCCATTAATGATAATAAATCAAACATACTAAGTTATGCCAATAATACTGATAACAATTTTAATTGTGATCATTTTAATTTAAAAAAGAAATATATACTTTTAAAATGTTCATTAAAGCTAGGCAACTAAGCTCGGTGATTTATAGAATTTTCTTTGGTTTATTTGAACGATTTTTAACAATGACGAATAAATAATCGTTTAATATACCGTTATGCGCTATCAGAAGTCTGAACTTGGTAGATGTATATTATGGGCACATTTATTTGCTGAAAATGGTATGTTGACCTGATGCGGATACGTTTGGCCAATTTCACAAATGGAAACAGGTAAAGGTGATTTCAGCAAGGTTGTATATTGATAAAATTTAAATTTTTAATCTTATACATAATATTATATTTGTATTCGTAATTATGAATTTCTTGTTAAAAGTTAAAAGAAAAAAAATACAATGTTTATAAAAAATATTGTATTGATATGAAATATTTAAATTATTTATTTTATAGAAAGAGTTACAATAATTAAATCATTTTCAATTTATTTTCCCCACATTTAAAAGTATATCTCTGGAATGAAAAGTTTGATAAAATATTTGAACATCGAAATTATGTTCATTTATTTTATTGCGTATTTGCGTGCCAGCATTTAAACAAATAATGTTGCAGGTAGAAAAACTTATTTTTATTATTTTGAAACTGTTAAACTATGAAGATAAATGTATTTTTTTAAACAAAATATGTTATTCAGTAAATGTTGGATTTTATTTTAAATCATTTTTCTGGATGTCGTCAATAGTTATCGAATAATTGAATTTCTATCCTTTAACATTGGTACCAATATTAGCTTTTCCGTTAAGATTGATTTATGGTCCTTTTTCGATCCTCTCGACGTCTGCTCTGAAAACACTTTATTTTAATATTTTAATTTCTAGCCGGATCTAAAATGTGTGTATGTTTGTTATTCAATCACGTCTTAATGACGCAACCGATCTGAATGAAATTTTGCATGCAGGTAAGTTATAACCTGGATTAACACACATGTTACCTCAATTGAATCAGTAAACATACATCACATAAAGTTGAGCTTTTAATATTTTATTCAAATTATTGTTAGTCGTGAAGTAAAAAATAAAAAAATAAGTTTCGTCTTGTACCTTGACTAACAATTTGAATAAAATATTAAAAGCTCAACTTTATGTTATGTATGTTTATGTGATGCATGTTTTAAACGATTTTTAACGTCATTCAGTTTCAAGTCCTTTGTTTACGTAGCTTGTTTATGATCAACAAAGCAATTTTGACATCAGAGGAGACGTGAAGTAACATTTCATAGCAAAGCTACTTTTATTAATAAATCAGTAACAAATCGTTTCTCAGATTTTAAGGTGGTTACGGACTTGCGCGATTTACGATGCACGATTCGCTGACAATGTTTGAATAGTGTTTAGGGAATTGTTCGTTCAAAATCGATTCGTAAATAACGTGGTTCTCTCTTGGAGGCGGTAAATTGGTTTATCACAGTTCGAGCTTGATGCAGGCTAGTTTGTCTATTCTATTCTAGTTCCATTGATAAATCATTTTGCAGATCATTTTCAGTTATTTTCAGAGCACAAAACTGTGTAGATACTGGACATGAATTATTATTAACTTGCCAGTACATTGGGAAGTTATTTCAATGGGTTTGAAAACAGAAATCATAATTCCATATCTTCTTGGGTTTTAAGCCGTGGTTCATTGTTATTTCTACCTGGCAGCGGGTGAAGTTTCCTTCTAGGCGTCTAGAAGGACACTTCGTCTTCGATAATGTGTACCGAAGTTATAGACGAAACGTCGGGTAGAAATACTAATGGATCACAGCCTACAAATTCGGACACCAAGAACATTTGGAACAACGTCGACCGCGAAAGTCTACACACTTGGAGAAATCATAAGAATGTTTAAGGTATTTAATAAAAATGTGATAAAAAATTCCATGTAACTATCTTAATAAATGGTATGGAATATATGTATTTAAAATGTATCTTACATAAAAACTCGACATCCCTTATCGTCGGCTTTCTCTAACTTCTTGTCTTCTATGCTGGTGATCCAATACTGAATCATCAACAGCGCTTGAGAATTTGTTTTTAACATTTTCATTTTGACGTTGAAATGCAGCTTTCGAGTCCGTTAAAACGTCTGGTATAAATGAATTTTGATTTCCGATTGGTTGACCAGCATCTATTGGAAATGCTGGTTCAAGATGAAAAAAATGTGATTGTGCTGGGTGAAAAATTTTTCGTCCATAATCGTCGTCATATTTTTTAATAAGCTCACTATCATGTGATTCTTGTTTTTCAGAATGTTTTTTATATGTTGATGGTCGTGTTTTGTTTCGTAATAGATGTTTCGGTTTAAAATTCGGTATATTTTTAATTAATTGACGATTGTAACTTTGCAAACCTGATTGAACGGGCCTGGGTAATTTAATTTTTGATTCTTGAATATTAACATCTTTTATTTCTAATTTAGAACTGTAATATTCCGAGTCAGAATTAACTGCAATATCTTGCATAAATGTTTTGTTATCTTTAATTCCTTCTGAATTATATTCGTCTGTTGTCGAAGTATTCAATTCAGTTAGAGTAGGTGGTTGATCTGTTGATATAATATTTTGTTGAGTAGTATTTTGAACAATATGATTAGTAACAAGAAATTTTGGATGAGGGTTATTAATTTTCTGTGTGAGATTATATTCTGCATTGAGAAAATTGTGGACATTTAATTCCTTATTGTAATTTTGAGAAACTGACTGAACAGGTTTAAGTAATTTAATTTTTGAATCTTCAGTAAAATGTTTTGAAATTATATTTTCTGTTGAAGATATTGAAGCACCATTGTTGTAATCAATATTTCCATATTTTATTTCTAATGTAGAACTATTCTGTTCCGATTCAGCTTTCATTATAATTTTTTTCATTAATGTTTCGTTATTATGCATGGATTTCTTAATATCTTGTTCTTTTTTAATATAGTGTTCCGTGCTGTAATCATCTGAGTTTGATTTATTTTCTTCAGAATTTGGGAAATTAATTTTCGAATAAATTGGCCGCGTGACTTCCGTCACAAGTATCTGTTTTTCATGATTATTTACACGATATAGAATCGGTTGAACAGATTTGGAAAAAAATTCCTGGTTGTTAAATTTGTTTACTTGCCCGTTGACTTGACTGTTCTGAGTTCTTGATTGCAGATGCTTGTTCTCAATTTTCGGAGTAATTGTATCGTCGCGATAATTAATTCGAACTTCTGTATTTGGAATACCCACGTAATGTACACGCACTATTTTTTGATCGGCAAAAACAAATACACACAATTTAACAATTATTAACAAAGTATTATAATTCATTTTGTCGACTAAAATATGCCTGAATGAATAAATTGTTATGTTATGAATAAAACTAATTGAGAATTTATAAGTGAAGTAAATAAAATAGCTATCCTCACTTTCTCTTTTTGTTTACAAATTTGATTTGGAGGAATTTAAAAGAAATAATGCTAATTAGATTTACGTAAAATAGATTTTATCAAAATTAAATAGATTCCAGTGCTCTAAGAACGTGCGTTTGGGACCAAATCTATCTTTTATCAATGATAATAATAAAAAAACCCGAGTCGCAGTGGCAAAACCCTGCCGACAATATAGTGTATTTGCTTATATAGGCAGTGGGTTTTTGAGCAAAATAAAAAATTTGGCTCCTTAATACACCCCTTAAAAGAACATTTTTTTCTCAATTGCAATATTATTATCAATCAAACCTCTATACCAAATTATATACACCTTTCAGTAATTAATAATTCACTATCTGCAAATTAGTGTTTTCATAAATTGTCATTGTCGCCTTTCTGGATAAAGGTTCAAGTATTGTGATTGAGCCCTCGTGGTATTTTTGTTACGGTGAATGTATGCGCAAAAATAGCCTGTTTCTCCAAATTTGAGAATGCTTGAGCCATCTTAGAGAGTAAATCACACAAAATGAATTAGCAAAACTGTAGCGATCGCTCGACAGATTGTTAACCTATCGATATGTATTTGTTTTAACAAATTTCGTTTTACACGGCACACTTTGATAACGCCAAAAAGCTATTTTTGTCAGTTTTGTAGATTCTGATTGGTTTAGATATAGAATATGCTATGTCAAATTATTCATAAAAATAAGTAGAATTCGAATATCTGAAAATCAAAAATGCCGTCCATAAGAAAAACCAAAGTTCATGTCAATATTTCATTATGTAGTGGAAATAAAAAAATTAAACCTACGCCACTGAAAAGACCTTAAAAAGTTATCAAAAAATGGTTAATAAAATTTTCAAATATCTTCATAAATAAAAAAGTTATGGCCAGTTTTCATAAATGGTAATTTTCACTATTTTCTGAATAAATTCATAGGGTGTCGAAATTCAATTGTTTTTTCGACGGGATGTTAATGAGCTCAATTTTCTGCACTACTTTGCCCATTTAACCGACTTTCTATCTCCACTAATAACAAAGTTACCTATGTTAGCCACCGTTCGGTGAGACACCCTGTATACAGGGTGTCCCATAAGTCGACGTCCAAACGAAGTGAGGTGATGGGGGAGGTCATTTCCTATCAAAATAACCATAAATGTGGTTATCCAATTGTTTACGGTTCGAAAGCTATTTCAATTTTTGTATTTTTCTCTGAAATCAGGTAGTGCTTATACTAAAAAATTAATTTAAAAAAATCTTTGAGTTGTTTGGTTGATTTTTTTTTTAATAGGATCCTGAAGGGTCTGCCTTTCCAAAAAAAATAATTTTCATGAGCTCTGTTATCATCTGTCAAATAAAAAAAATGGTTTTGTAAACACTTTTCGGTGGCAAGAAAAATATATTTGATTTTAAATTCACATTGACAGAAAAAAAGTGTTATAAAAAAAATTGACCAATTATCAGAAAAACTTGTCCATTTAATAGAGATTCTAACGCGGTATAGTACAACTCGTTATTCATGACAGTTTTTTTTATAACAATTTTTTTTTACATGCAAGTCGTGTTTGTTAAAAAATACATTTTCGAAAATTTCACAATCTAAGTTGGCTGGAACGACTTAAACAAATTAATACGTTCCTCTTTCATTCACTACTTCTAATGTATGCTCGCTATTCGTTTTATTACTAGTAAACCTCCGACTTGACTTTTCATTTTGTACTTTGCTATTTGAACCTGCGCTTGGTAATTTGAACTTCGATCCTGTTTGTGATTTGGACTCTCTTCAAGTTGCACGCATCAAAATGGTTTATTCCCATCGGGAGTATGCAGAAATTCACTATGTCTACGGGTTTTGTGACGATAATGCTCGGACTGCTGCAAGAGAATATCGGGCACGATATCCCAACCAAGAACACTATCCTGACCACAGGGTGTTCCAAAGTATACATCAGCGGTACATAGAAGGTGAAATCCCTGGGAATGAGCAAAGAGTTGGAAGACCTAGACTTGACATCGACGAAGATGAAATAATTGGAATGGTGACAGAGGACCCATCTACAAGTGTTCGTCGTTTGTCAAGACGTTCGGGAGTTTCGAGGTCCACAGTGCACCGTATTTTAAAAAGAGATCAGTTACATCCATACCATGTGCAACGTGTGCAAGCACTTTTACCCGCTGATTATAACAAAAGGGTGCAATTTTGCCGAGAAATGCTACGTCGGAACAGGGAAGATCCTCAGTTTTTTAATAACATTTTGTGGGGTGACGAATCGAGCTTTCGAAGGACGGGAGTACCTATTCAACATCCATAATTTTCACTCTTGGGATTATGTAAACTCTAGAGCTATAAGAAACGACCATTTTCAACATCAGTTTGGGGTCAACATGTGGGCGGGAATTGTTGAAGGTAAAATGATTGGGCCCCTTGAGCTACCCAGAAGGATCGGGGGCGATGAATATCTTTATTTTTTTCAAATGATTTGGGCGGCATACTGGAACACGTGTCGCTAGAAACACGCCGAAACATGTGGTTGCAGCACGATGGGGCTCCTTGTCAGTATGCTCTAGTAGTGAGACGATACCTCAACACCGAATACACAAATCGCTGGATTGGAAGGGAAGGAACCATCCAGTGGCCACCGCGGTCACCTGACCTAAACCCCCTAGACTTCTTTTTATGGGGTTATTTCAAAGAACTGGTCTACGCGACAAAAAACCAAAACGAACATCAGCTGCGGCAAAAAATAAGAATTGCGACCAATACAATACAAAATAACGAACGGGCGTTTCGACTAATTTCGAACATTTGCTGTAACTTTAAATAAAATTTGATTCATTTGTGTTAGACCAGCCAACTTAGATTTTGAAATTTTCGAAAATGTATTTTTTAACAAACACGACTTGCATGTAAAAAAATTGTTATAAAAAAAACTGTCATGAATAACGAGTTGTACTATACCGCGTTAGAATCTCTATTAAATGGACAAGTTTTTCTGATAATTGGTCAATTTTTTTTATAACACTTTTTTTCTGTCAATGTGAATTTAAAATCAAATATATTTTTCTTGCCACCGAAAAGTGTTTACAAAACCATTTTTTTTATTTGACAGATGATAACAGAGCTCATGAAAATTATTTTTTTTGAAAAGGCAGACCCTTCAGGATCCTATTAAAAAAAAAACAAACAAACAACTCATAGATTTTTTTAAATTAATTTTTTAGTATAAGCACTACATGATTTCAGAGAAAAATACAAAAATTGAAATAACTTTCGAACCGTAAACAATTGGATAACCACATTTATGGTTATTTTGATTGGAAATGACCTCCCCCATCACCTCACTTCGTTTGGACGTCGACTTATGGGACACCCTGTGTATATATATATATATATATATATATATATATATATATATATATATATATATATATATATATATATATATATATATATATATATATATATATATATATATATATATATATATATATATATTTTAGGAGGTTATGAAACGTCGAGAAATTTTGGTCCGACCCCTAGGTCCCGCCATCCGACCAACGCCAATAGTGTATGTTGCCATATGGCAAATACACTAAAAACGGTAAAGAATGGTTGTGTGTCTGTCTGTATCCCCATAAGTCAACTCCTAAAAACAGACAAAAATATTTTAGTGAATCTAACGCGCTTGGATTAGGTGTGGGCAGACGAGATTCATAAATATAGCATCTATGAAAATCGACCGTTCAATTTCTTACAACAATCGACCTCGCTCTTTAGGAAACGCCCAGCTTCAAAAAATCTCTAATGAGCTTGTAAATTGTAATGCAGTTAATTCTTATTAGTGTATTTGCCATATGGCAACATACGCTATTGGCATCGGTCGGATGGCGGGACCTAGGGGTCGGACCAAAATTTCTGTGTGTGTGTACAGGCAATAACTTTGGAAAGAGTTAATTGATTTTAACGAAATTTGGCCCACGTATTGAAATCCATCCCTGCCAGAAGCCCATTTAAAATGGGCGTAATCGGGCAATTTTAAGGGTAGTTTTTAGGGGTTGAAAAATGTTTTTGGGCCCCAAAATACCGAAAAAATTCTCAGAATCGTTTCAAAATTGACATTTAGTAGCAATTAAAAAGTGTCCCTAAAATTTTAATAAAATCGGCCCAACAGGACCGGACTTACACATTTTTTGAAAACACTAATTTGTAGATAGTGACTTATTTATTGAAAGGTGTATTTAATTCGGTGTAGACGTTAGATTGATAATAATATTGCAGTTAAGAAAAAAAATGTTATTTTAAGGGGTGTATTAAGGAGTCAAATTTTTAATTTTGCCCAAAAACCAACTTAAGTTCGCGTAATAAAGCCACACTGCACATAAGCAAATACACTATATTGTCGGCAGGGTTTTGGCACTGCGACCCGGGTTTTTTTTTATAAGTATTGTTAAATTTTGTCAACTTGAGGATTTTCTATTTATATCAATAAGAAAATTAATAATTGTACATAAATTCATAAGAATTTGAACCGATTTTTTTTTTATTAAACAAACAAAATGTTCATCGGCATTTTACCACTAGCACTTATTACATAAATATATAAGTATAAAGTAAATACAATGTATAAAAAGGTAAGTATAAATTATTTATAATATAGGTAATACAATCAATATTTAAGTTTTATAGTCTAATCATTCAATTATGTGTGTGGTTACACTTGGTTTCATTTAGGTCTAGTTGTTGGTAAGTATTTTAGTAAGTATCTGTTTTATTTTATTTATTGTTAATTATTTTATTATGTGTTATCAGAGCTGGGCAAACTACTTGACAAAAGTAGTTGAGTAGAACTACTAACTACTTAAGTAAAAAAGTAGTTAAACTACTAACTACTAGTAGTTAGTAGTTAAAATTTTAACTACTTTTTTAACTACTATAATAATAATAATAATAATATAAATCTCTCTATTTATGTCGTACAAACTGCACATATAATATATGAAAATTATTTTAAATAATAAAAACTGTACAAATTAACAGACAAAATTTACTTATATTTAATAACAATACGACGTTTCGGCCAAGATGTCAATCTTTTTCAAATGAACATAATTCAAAAATTCTACAAAAAACAATTTACAACTTAGAATGTCCAAAAACGATATTTAAAAAAATATATAGGTATATTACTGTCAATTTCCATCAAGTTTTGTATATTTTAATCATTCTTTTTGACAGTCTAGGCTGTTAATTGTTTTTTAACTTAATGTTATTTTTGTTTTCTTAAATGATTATTATTTTTTGTAGGATCTTTTATTTATATTCATTAGAAAAGGGCTAATATCATGGCCGAAACGTGTTTTTATTAAATTTTGCAAATAACAACGATGCGACTACCAGTTCCACGTTCTATTTCAAATTAAACTCAAGAAACTGATATTTCATTATTTAAAAAAAAGTCTGATTGTGTTCCAGAATCCAGAAAAATGCATAACAAATAAGAACTTGTTCTAACACGTCGGTTAAATATACCTAATACGGTATATTAAAATATTTTTAAAAGTAGTTAAAATTCAAAATAAGTAGTTAGATTACAAAAAAGTAGTTAAACTACCTAAAGTAGTTAGAACTGAGTAGTTAATTACATTTTTAACTACTTTTTGTGATTACTTGATAGATATTCAAAATAATAGAGTACGATTACTATGTGGAGAAAAGTAGTTAGAGTACATCTACTTTTCCAAAAAAAGTAGTTAACTACGTAGTTAACTACTTTTGTAGTTAACTACTGCCCAACTCTGTGTGTTATTTTGTTCTTTTATTTTAATTTTTAGATTTGAGATTTCAGGTTTGAAGAGTTTAAAAATTTTATTAATTTTTGTAAGTTATCTGTCTCATTAGTTAAAAATTCACTTTTTGTTTTAGCAAGTCGACTTTGCGATCTTTGTTGGCTAAATTTTCGGCAAGTGAGAAGGAGATGGTCAATGGTGATTCTACATGATATATTTGCCTTAAATATAAGTATATGCATATTTTTCAAACAGTTTTTGAATCCAAATCTTTATAACCCGAATCTATCAAACGACAATTTTTCAGAGCTGCACGTGTGTCTAATTGATTCAGTGTCTTTTATAAACATAAGTCGTCCATTTCTCACAGAATGCAAAAAAATAATTTTTTGCATAAGCGTAACTAGAGCCCGGTTCAACCCAGAGTTTGCATGACCACCTTTATTTGAATGGGCTACGTGAGCGAAGCCGAATATAAAGTAATCTGTTCTTTGAGTTGAGTTAACGACACTTTTGGTTGCAGATTCGTTCGCAGACATATATCTTTTGACGCCTAGCGTAAAATGTATTTTAATTTTTTAAACTGATAATATTTATTAATTAGGCTACCTGCTGTTTATTCATTTTGCAATGTTCCATTGAAATTTACAAAAATGTTCATGAATTAGGTCAGTCAGATGTTGAGTGTCTATAATCTACAGTCTCTCTCTCCCGCTTATAAAGTTCTACCCTTTGCCCTTTGAGCAGGCCGGGCTCCCAAGATCCTGCGACGAAATAACGATTGTCACTAGAATATTGTGTAAGAGATTTAAATAGTTCTAATTAAATATAAATGTCATTTTTGATATTGTCATTAGGTTGATAAAAACATGAACGGACTGCCAGCTGACGTCATTCCCGCGCTTACGCTGATTGGTCAAATAGAACGAGGTAGCCTCTTTAATCTACTATTCTTGGTATTACAGTGCACTTTCAGTTTCAAAGACTGGAAAAGCCTTAATCTAATAAATGTGAGGGTCTATAATATGTGCGTTTCAAGTGGATTTTACTTTCTTCATTTTTAATTAAATCAGTCTGAATATTGTTTCTGCATCATATTTTATCGAAATAAATGTTATGTTAAAACGCCACTGAGTCGTAAATAATTAAATATTATGTAAAACTTGTTCGAACTGCTATCCTAATACATTTATGTTTATCAACTGCGGACGGAGTCAAACTGTCAAATGCTTATAAATGAAATGTATTATATGCAGTGTCTGATAAAAAAGGACAATGAATAGATCTTGGACTTAGAAAAAATTAAACGAAACACAGCATAATTTGAGAAATCAAATGTTACGAAATATATACCTATGCATATATTTTGTACTGTTGTGATCTGTTTCTATATAATATGCTCATTTGATCTTCTTTTACCCTGACTGCATAGAAATGTACCCAGGCCCGGCAAATAATTTGGGTATGGTGAATAATTATAACCACAAGAGAAATTTCGAGTGGATAAAATAGCCACTCGGAAATTGGCGGTAGTTTTTGAGAAAATGTATACAATACAACTTTATATTATTTATGAATATGGTACTATTTTAGTCGATTTGGAGAAAAAGTTAAATGAGTTTATTTCGTAAAATGCCAAACGCAACGCATTTATTGCATTGCGCAATTACGTTTTTGTACCAAATATAATGATTGTCTTGTTAATATGAAGAATATTATTTCTTCATATTAACAAGACAAGACGGAATTTCAACATTTGTATTTTAAATTTTTGAAATGTATACTCTTGAAAAATTTCTCATACCCTTTCGTGAGACCCCCGATCAACTGGCCACTCGCGCTGAGCCTGATTTGCCAAGCGTGAATGTATCAAATATCGTTAGCTCATAAGGAAATTTTATAATATCGTTTTTGAATACTTTTTATTTAATGCTAAAATCTTTGGCTCCGCTGGAGACACAGACGACGTTGATGACCGTCTATAATCTACATTCAGTCTTTTTTATAAGCATACCGAATAATAAGTTAAAAATAATTCATAATATTGACTCTACCAACAGTAATAGATATGTTAACAAAGTAAAATTACTTGCAATACTGTTCAATATTTTTATTTATATAAAAGACGTTTCAACCAAAATTTGAAAATTGAAAAGGACCAAAACTGTTGGTTGAAACGTCTTTTATATAAATAAAAATATTGAACAGTATTGCAAGTAATTTTATTTTGTTAAAAATAATTCGTTGAACGTTTGTCTATGTAGCAGAAAACACCCCGTATATAAAGGCTTGTGTAACTGCATTTTATTAGTCGTGCTGTGTTATTTGAAGACCGATACCTCTTTAATATTTCTGGGAGCTGGATAACAAATTTTTGATTGTCGGTTTGTTGTGAATGTTTCAATAATTTTTACCAGATTTTTTCATATGACTTTATTGTGAATTTATAGGATTAGATGATAAATACTGTCGCTCGACAACACAGTCTTATTTTTTTATTTATAACTAAAATCTAGGAAACAGAAAATTGTAATTGTGAATCGAAGGCAACCTCGGGGCAGCCCTCTATTTTCAATTGTCAGGCTTGGTCATGAACATAATACTTTATAATAATATCCGTTTACATATTATTTACATTTCAAAACCTTTTGTTATCATCTAGAAAATATTGAAAACTATTTTTAATTTCGTGTGTAATGGAAAAATAACTATTTCTTTTTTTGTTACAGATACTTCGATCGTATTGAACCGACATCAAGTGAATGCGCGACCCCCATTGTTGGAGCTTCCATGCGCCAAGTTGATATCGCCTGCATTAAAATATATTTTACATTAATTTTTTATATTATAATGATTTTTATGTTTGTATTTTCTAAATTTGTATAGGAAAAAAAATTGTGAGGAAATAAACACAAATTAAGTAAAACAAATATTTTTATTTATAAAAGATAGTATAATAAAGGCTTATAAACACTTGAAAGTTTTAAGGGATGAAATTAGCCAGTACTTGAAAATACGAATTGGTAAAATGCTTAAAATTTGACATTTTAGGAGTAGGCGATCAGAAACGCGAAGAGGTATTTTTACGAAAAGATGAATTCTTAAAATTTCACTTTTTAGGAGTACGCTATCAGAACCGCAAAGAGGTGTTTTTATGTTATTTGATTTTCGTTTATGACAAGATAAAGTCTTAAAAATTCACTTTTTAGTAGTAGGGTATCAGAAACGCGAAGAGATATTTTTATGTTATTTTATTTTCGTTTACGGACAAGATAAATTCTTAAAATTTCATATTTTAGGATCAGGCGATCAGAAACGCGAAGACGTATTTTTTGTGAATTCGAATAATATATTTTTAGTTGACTAGGTCGCTATTAGGTGGCACTAATAACACTTTTTTTGTTTTATTTAATATTTAACTTTTTTTGTTTGTTTAGAAAAGTATCGCTAGGGATCTCTAGTAACTTGAGTTCACAAAGATGTTAGGATTTCAATAAAAAATCGTTTGGATATTTTTAATTTATATGTATTTCATTTTCAGGTTTTTAAAAATCAGATACAGTTAAAAAGGAAAGAGATTCGAATGCCAGCGATGAGCGAGGCACACTGTAAGTAATAGGTTAAATTAAAAAAATCGTTTTATTTAACTTAATTTAATTTATATATACAAAGCATACTTCTTAAATAATATAATTAAAATATCTATTCTACCTAATCATTTTAAAACTGACTAGCTGAAATAAAAAATTTTATCCTAAAATTGTTAAATATATATATTTATAGTTTGTCGTGTAAGTATCAAAATAAATACTTAAAACATTAGAAATGAATATGGCAGTGATGAAACAATATTATTAAAAATGCTTAAACTACGTCTGTAATTATTAAAATACATGAAAATGAACAGGTAATAAAAATAAACGAAACGAAAAAAATGCCACCTACGGTTGACTTTACAAGATGAGTTTCAAACACAGTTTTAAAATAAAGTTTAGTGTATAATGTATATTATTTTTTTGTATCAGTCGCACAGTTCAAACGGCTCGAACAATTTTGAAAAACTTGTTTGTGTTCGATTCCGAGGCCTAGTTGTACCTGATTACACCCGAATTTTTAATTTTTGTGGTAACGAGCATTTTGCTAACAAGTTGCTCTCATTTAAATATCATCGCTGCAGTACGTAACGAACATGTCTATTAAAGCAAACAATTTATACACAAAGAAAATTATTTTGTATTCTGCGATAAAAAACCTAATAAATTTTTTATTCAGTTTAGGAAAAATATTCACGTTTATAAAATACTTCTTACTAATTAATATTTTAATTAATATGTTACAAAAATAAATAATGTTGTACTATATAAATCAATACAATATTTTCAGATTAAAAGTTCGTGAAAGTTGAGATATGGCCTCTCAAATCTCAATGCGATGTTAAAATAATTCTGAAACGATAGAATCGCTTTTTCTGTATTCAAACGGATAAAATTGGACTGGTAACTACTTGGTCACCAAGAAACTTTTTTAGCCTGATATGTCTGTCATAATTTTTCGAAGCGTAACCCGAACGTTTCCGATTTTGTAGCCCCCTGTCACGCTATCCACCACTGCCCGTTATCATGCCGGGCGTTTTTATCTTTATTTTCAAATTCAGAGTCTCCAAATTCAGGAGTAATTTGGACATATGACAAACCTATTTAACCAGCCCCAGTCCAATTTATAAAAAAAAACAAACACATAATTATTGTTATACTTATAACATTTTGGCGACTCATCGGCTGCCTGAGGCACTGGCCTCGCATCACCGATAGATTTCGTTATAGTCAGCATCGTAGCTACGGGCCTGCCGCGGAGGAGGCTGCCAGGGACGCAAACCTCAAGGGGACGCACTCGCAGACCCGCAGTCTACATTAATTGTTTCTCTTTCTTCAAAATAAGTTTTGTGGGGCGCAAAAACAAATCTTGCCCTGGGCGCTCAAGCCCTTAGCTACGATACTGATCATAACTGTGACAAACTTCATGTCATTACCGACTTTTTAAGGAAATTATTTTATTTACATCTAAAGGGATTAAAATTTGTCCACAGCTTTGGTTAATAATAAAAATATGTTCAGTAGATAAAAATACAACAGAACTTCGAGTATCTGGATTATCACTAGGTCTTAATTATCTGAGTTCCAAATAGTTGAACTGAAAAAAATATGTTAAATTTTGATCTGCGTTGAAAACGGCAATACTATAAGAAAAATAACTGTAATTGTTTGCCAGCGCAGTACTATATTTATTATTGTTTTATGGTAAAAGTAGAAATTATCTCCTATTTTTCCAAATAATCGAACTTACAGTGTATTTGTTATGAAAATGTCGAGTTTCATGTGAAAGTAGTTGTTACAATTCAAAGCATCTTTATACATGATAATCAAAAAGATTTGAAGAATCATATTGGAAAAAAATACTATTAAAAAGCGAAACGTGTGATGTAGGTACTGGAAAAAATGGTGTTTGTTTCTATAATTCCTGAATTATTTCTGTTTAAAGCTTCTTGATATTAAATCCAATAGAGAGAAAAAATAGCTGTCCAATTTTGAACCCCACTTCTTACTTTACGCTACAGGACATGAACTTAATAAAATATTATGTAGTTCTTCCATATCAGTCCAATCCTTTTGCTCATTACCAATGACAACATTTCTAATGCATCCTTTAAAGTTATCTCTTGTTTGTAGTGTTCCACCCAACACAGAATCTAATTAGAAACAAAAATAAATTAGATATATTTCAGAAACACTAATAAAAATATCCAGGTGGAAATCCACGCGAATCCAGATTTAAATGCACTGGAATGTATGTGCCATATTATTGCAAATACACTAATAAATAATTAATCTAATGATCACTGATCTAAGAGTCCTTGATAATCCATCCAGATATCAATCATATTTGTACTTATGAATCTAGAAATTCATGAGAATTCAGCCAAAAACGCCATGAAATTCTATGTGGTTTCCATCTGGTGTTTTAATGGTGAAAAAAATATATTTACCTGGTAATCCTCCAATAAACAGCGGACTATCAATGTTCATATCATTATAAACTGGCGCATTTCTTTGCACCCATCTATTTAAGTAACTTCTATCAACGACAATAGTGATTTCATCTTTAGAATAAAACGCTGTCACATTATGCCATTTGTTGTCACACAAACCATACACTGAGGCTGGACCTGCTTCCAGTCTGATGGGTTTATCTAATCCCACTTCTCCGGATATTATCACTCTACCATTATGGAGTTCCAATGAAAACGCAGGCTGACCCACTGACTCAGACATTGTCATTAGAATTCCATTAATTTCCGACGTACGAAATTCAAGAGACAATTCTAGACCACCGTCTATTTGAAAATGTTTATCTGAAAGCACAATATTGATTAAACGATATTAACTAAAGACGATTTTGCTTAGAAAGACTAAAACTTTGCGTGCGTGCTTAAAAATAGCCAAGAATCAAAATCCTGGGAATATTGTAAATTAGTTTATTTGTTGTTGATGGTTTGTTTGTTAGAAATTTATACGTACTGTAAACAGCATATCCGTCACCAGAAAAATATGATCCTCTTTCAATTTTTGGGAAACATTGTCTAACATTATCCATGTTAGTTGTAAGATCCCTAGGAAAGTCGTTGACAATAAAATTTCGGACGCAGCCTTTAAACGGTTCCAATTCTTTTACCTAGAAACAAAATAATTTTACAATGCGAAAATTTTATTAAAATTTGCAATATATTTTTTTTTTCACAATCTATGTGTGTATGCATGATATAGTAATACTTGTTAGATAACCATTATTTGCATTTAATCTATCTATACTACCATTCTGAAATAGTAGAGAATAACTCATTATTATGGTACGATTCGCTTAATAGAATGGCAAAGCAACGAAATAATTTTAAGCATACACGTGCCATACATAAAATCTGTGCCGCTTATATTGTGAAATATAAGTTGTCTGTAGTTACTACTTGGAATAAGCAAACCGTATTATAGTAGCACCAAATGAACATCAATCCAGCTCTATTATCACATTTTGTCTTAAGATTGATAATGTCCATCTTTCCTTCTTCCTTTTCTCATTAACTTCACTTCAATCCAAACGAGGTTTTCTCAACCAAGTAATCTTTATATCTTTTGTTAAAATAAACTGCTACGTTTACTGTGACGATTCTTAAGAATTATATCTCGTAATATATAGAAGAACCGCGTGTATTATTTTTTTATAAATATATATATAGTTAAACTTACGACATTTTCAGGCAATCTATGTGCAAATTTTGGTAAGCCGCCAATATACATCATGTTCGCGATATTCAATTTCTTTGGCGCTTTACCAGCATTCCATGATTTTCCATCCACGGTAAGTGTAAGTTTTCGGTTTTGGCTTCGTACTTTAATTTGATGCCAATTTCCATCGTTCGTCGTCGTTTGGATATGTAGTTTCGGTTTTCCTCTTACAGTAAAACTGATGTCTTTATTTTTTAATTGCAGAACTATGAAGTGCCTCTGCTTTTCTCTGAAGCCCTGCAAAAAAGAACAGTTAATATCCTATTATAACTCATTATAGAGCAGTGAATGTTAATTTTGTGCGATATAACTGCCTGCAGTGTACACAGAAGTCGTGTTCAGACCGTAAATCCAACGCAATCAAAGACGGATCTGCTCTATGCGTTCCAAATATCCCCTGACTTGCGTTTGTTCGAAAAGAGTTACATCAAATGAAATTTTGTTTTAAACAGTAATCAATGGATACTTGTTGTGGATGTCTTCCGTTGGTTTGCATTGGAATTGCGATCTGTTCGCGGCTTTATATGATCATAAAATTACCGGTGTAACAAACAGCATTCCGTTTGGATAAAACGTCCTAAATTCAAATTGCAAAGTGAAATTTTTTTGCCAAAACTTTGTAAACGGGAACTGGTAATGAGAGTAACTATGCGGAGCATCGCCGAACTTTAAAGCACCGTCTTCTGGCGCATAGTTAGTTATTTTACTGCAGCGATCTACGGATGTGTTGATACCCATCGGTATATGACTTGGAATTATCAACAAAGATGCAGGCATATCTGGACCATGGCGACCAATTTTTACGTCTTCGAATTCTAATGGAGAATCGAATAGTATTATTCTGAAAACAATAAAAGAAATGTATTGTTTGGAGTAAAAAAGAAATATTGATCATTAGCTAGTTTCTTTACTCCTACTACTTACTTGTCATTTATAATAACGTCTTTGATGGTTCCTGTGAATGGAGATTTATTATCAACAATCATTTCTCCGTTATCTTTATCGGGAAAACCGCCAAAATATATATCATCGGGCAGTCCAATTATCTTCTGTGTTTTAGAATCTTCAAAGTAATCATCAATTCTTAATTCCGTACTTTTATTTTCGATAATAATGGTAACAGCGTGATAAATTCCGTCGCTGTACGTTTTCTGTGACGTCAAACTTATAATATTTTTACCAAGTTTAATTTCAACATATATTTTCCCATTTAATAATGTTATTTGATAGTGTCCAAATTCTTTTTTCGAATCCGATTTGATTTTCATGAACATTATCAACGCATTATCCTGTCTTGTGTGAAATACAAAACTCAGGGATAAAACTTTCTGCAGGTCACTGAGTCCTAGCTTTATAAATCCTTTACCGAAAAATCCGACTTTGTTCAGGTTCTAAAAATTTACATTAAAAGTTAACAACATAAATATCGTTAATCACAAAATATTTACGTAACTCTTGATATCATCGCTTTCAAGTATTTGATAAAAATTTTAACAATAACTTTAGACTATTCTTAGGCCAATGCATATAAAAATATTTATACGGAAAATTAAACCGACAAACTTCTTAGGGTAAAAGACCGCTTCGAGACAGGTTGCATCGCATTTTGATGACTGACAAAACAAATAGTAGCCCAAAATTGTTAAATTTTTCTTTAAACTCTTTAATCTAAAGTAGAGATTCAAAAACTAATTTAGCGCAAAAACATTTTGGCACACAAAAATTTGGTAGCGTGTAACAAAAAAAAAACGACCGGGGTCGGGGGACGCCCGACAGAAGCGACGCGTCTACGCTTTTTGTGGTTTGAATCAGCTGCCGAGCGTGCAAGGTCCGAAAAAAGCTTCGATTCGAAAACGTTCTTACCTTATCCGAGCAAGAATATTCGACTCCATCATGTTCTGAGTCCATTGGATCGTGTCTTTCAGTGTTTATTAAAATGTTCGACATGCAGCCTAATAAAGAGTTGGATGGACTTAATTCATGAACAATTGAATCTTTCATTTTAGTGAAAAAGTTCGGTGGAACGCCACCGAAATAATACGTCGCGTTTTTAAAATCTGGTAGCTGATCTTTCTTGTTCAAAGGAATATCAGGTTTACCTAATTTCTCTTTCTTATCAACTATAAGTATTGCTTGTTCACCCGTCTTACGATCGAAAATTCTACTTCCTTCAATATTTATTTCTTTTCCGATGTTATATTTTTCGTTGGTTTCAATTTTTAATATCGATTCACCAACATACTGAACGAAGTACACAACTCTTCCGTCTTTCAATGAAATAGATAAATAGCTTTTCTGGAATGAATATATTTTGATCAGTGACATCATAATATGTTGTTAGAAGTCTAATAAATTATTACAAATTCAACGATTCGAATAACGTTTCTCAGATTTTAGTTTTGTTCAAATAGACGCACATTTTCTTTCTTTATAATAAGAAAAAATCCATGCACACTATACTTTTTAAAATTTTATACTCGTATCAATTGAGAAAAACCCATTATCCACTGCTCAAAAACATTAATAAAACAAATGGTTTTTGTTTCCAGGAAAAACTAATTGATATAATCGAACATTTATATAATTTCGAATCTTCTTGGTTTTCGTCCTTGTAGACTATGGTCCATTGGTATTTGTACCTAACGTTTCGTCTAAAAATGCGGCAGACATTTTTAAAGGCGGTTCTTCTTGGCGGTTTACAGGTATGTGTGTCGATGATTGGTGTTTTCTCTTCTTTTATGCTTGGTGAGTGTTCGTGTTCTCTGCTCGGTCGCCACTGATAATGTCCACCGAAATTGTAGACAAAACATCAGGTAGAAATACCCATGGATCACAGTCTACAAGCCCGGAAATCAAGAAGATTTGGAACGCTGGTTGTAAAAGCCTACACACACAGACTTACATATTTATTAAAAAATTAATAACAATGAAACGTACCTTATCCATACTAATTATAACAAGAAGCAATGCATTCTCATCGAATGTTTTGAATGTCAGCATTACACTCATAGATGTTTTCGGATTGGATGAACTACGTGTTCTGACTGCATAACCGTTACCATTGAACTGGTATGTATTGGCAGTATAAGACCTACAATTTCAAAATGTTTTTCAGATAATTAAATAAGAATAACGCATTTTGTATTGCCCGATGAATACAGACGAGTTTTCAGAAATCTCAACATCAGTGTCTTTTAATACACAGATCATAACACACATGATAGATTTTCGTATCTTTGGCAATGAAATAAATACAGTAAGATAAAGAACATCGAAGTTACCACGGGAAAAATATAAGAAAGAAAGAATGAAAATAAGATAATTACCAGTATTTATCACTTTCACAAGCACCCTTATTGGTATATCTGTAATTCCATAACCCAACGGGTTTTTCATCCAAAAACACATCATAAATTGACACCTTTAAACCTTGATCTGCCAACATATTTTCATTTTTAAAAGCATTTCCAACTACACTACCGATAACAATCTGTGGTGATTCTCCAAGTTTTAATAACGTTGCATTTGAATTCGTTTTACCGGATACTGGTTCTGATGAAGAATCGCGAACAGTAGAACCGTCATATTTAAACTTTTTCTTCACTAACAACTTTCCAATGTTTCTAATTCTACAACAATAAACATGAACATTATATTACTAGAATTTCGATTTTTATCATTCTTTTTACAAACCTTTCAATTTCAACGTCATAATAATAGCCAGAATTTGGTGTCAGCGTTTCAATTTTTTCCGGATGTCTGATAGAGGCCGTATCACTTCCCAAATTCCAAATTAATCGGATTCTTCTGTTGACCATTTCAACAGCTATAAAATGATTTTCGGCACCGAATAAATAAAACAGAGATGAATTTTGAATGTCCGTTGTTGCAGATATTACAAAAGAGATTGTTGTTGAAGTGCTTGGGGCAGCACTGTGTGGTTGATATATGCGGCTACATTTTGAGTCATCGGTGCTTCGAAGAGGAATTTGTATCTATAAATCAAAATTCATAATGTTTACATGCTAGATTCCGCCGTCATTATATACAAACAGCAAATAAAACTACGTTTTTCAGCAATAATGCACACCGATTCGCATTTTAAAATGTATATTTTCGAACTCAAATTATCCTTTTCCCAATTGGTCTTGGATCCATACTCTGGAGTTAGGCGGAGCATTCCGGAACGAGTGTAGCAATCAGTTGCGGTCAGTGGCGTATACAAATATAATAATCCGAATAAAGTATGTCATTTGCAGAAATACTGTATTTTATACATTTTTATTTTCCAAAACAAGCATTTTTTAAATAACGTGAATATCAAAAAACCCGGGTCGCAGTGCCAAAACCCTGCCGACAATATAGTGTATTTGCTAATATAGGCAGTGTGGCTTTATTATGCGAACTTAAGTTGGCTTTTTGGGCAAAATAAAAAATTTGACTCCTTAAAAGAACATTTTTTCTCAGTTACAATATTATTATCAATTGAACGTCTATACTAAATTATATACACCTTTCAGCAAATAATTCACTATCTGCAAACTAATGTTTTCATAAAATTTGTAAATCCGGTCCTGTCGGGCCGATTTTATTAAAATTTTTGGAGCACTTTTTAATTGCTATTAAAGGGTTAAATTTCAATTTTGAAACGATTCTGAGAATTTTTTAGGTATTTTTGGGCCCAAAAACTTTTTCCAACCCCTAAAAACTACCCTTAAAATGGTCCGATTGGGCCCATTTTAAATAGGGTTCTTGCGGTGGCGGCTTCCAACATGTGGGCAAAATTTCATAAAAATCAATTAACTCTTTCGAAAGTTATAGCGCACACACATATATATATATATATACATATATATAAACATTTTTAAAAATGGTGCCAAAGTGTTTAGAAGGTTATGAAACGTCGAGAAATTTTGGTCCGACCCCTAGGTCCCGCCATCCGACCAACGCCAATAGTGTATGTTGCCATATGGCAAATACACTAATAAGCGGTTTGGAAGATCTCTTGTACACACTGCTACTCTTAAATCTCACACCTACTTTGATAAAACACAAATTGGTTCGTTCACCTCCATACGCACACTGATACGTCTCGTGGCTCTTAATAGGGAAAGGGTTAAGTGATTACAAATGCGCAGTGCATAATAACTATTACTGAAGTTGGGGTAGTTACAGAAAATAGTAATGAAAAAGTTAACTGTCGTGAAAAGCGTATTGATAAAACATACCTCGCTCGCTAATCTTCTCGCTTCCATTATAATATTTTTTAGTTTTTGCAAATGAAGTGCAAACGTATCATTTAATTCATTAAATGTTTGTTTCTGCGAAATGGCCAATCGATCAATTATATGTAGCTCTGCATTCATTTTACTTAAGTTACCTTGAGCTTCCGCCACTAAAATATAAAAATAATGTATTTTATTTTTTTTATAATTTTCGAGGAACATCCGTATTCGGAAAACAATTACATAGCCCTCTCCAATTCTGATCCCTTGATCAAACATATTACAATTCTTTCCAACACATTGAAAAAAAGTTTAGTTTTGAACGGTAACTACCAAGGGCTACACCATTTCCAGCTCCACACGTCGTCTTATGTGCTGCTGTTGGTTTGCATCGGAACTATGGTCTGCCATACCCATTACCTGCACGAGTAACCACTAACATTTTAAATAAGATTCTTAACTTACACAGTTCTTCTGTACTCGAAACAGTTATGGTGATGTTGGCTTCACTGGCATTTAGCTCATTTAAAGCAGGTATCAATTTATACGACTTTTGATCAAGCATTTTTTTTGCTTGATTGTAAACATTTTTCATATCCATCGATTCTTGAATTGCCGTATTTAAAATGTTACGCACTTTATCTCTAATCGCATCAATATTAAACTTCTGAAGTTCCAGGGTCATATTATTATCTTGCAGTCCTGAATTCCATATCATATCTTTAATCGTTTGTATTGTAATTTTCTTCAAATACATTTCTCTTTCTTTCAAATCTGTGAACAATGTTTTTTATACTTAGTTATGATAGCAATTAGAATCTATGGAGAAAAGTCGTACGAGTATTTTGGATGTACAGGGTGAAACATAATAAGATTTGAATGATGAGAAAGGCAAAGGTTGCCCAAGCTACAGTATCATAAGCGCCCAAGATAAGATTCGAATTTTGCCCCCCCCCCGTCTCTGGATTAAGATAAACAAAAAATGTCAGTAGACAATATGAGACTATTTACTTATATCTAACGTAAAATGTAATTAAAAAATAACATAGCTTACTATTTATCTTGTTTTTCTGATTTTCAGCGCGATGTTTTAATCGTTTAGTGTCGGCCAATACATTCGTAGATCTATCAAATAGCGAATCATCATCCGGTGGAAATAACGTCTCGTTTAAATTTCTGTTAGCAAGGATTGCTTCACTGGCTGCTTGACGTGCAGCCTCAATACTTGCTATGATGTCATTATAAGCCTGACTAGCTTTTAGTGCTATATCGGCTTCCGTTCTCGTTTTACTCAATAAGCTAAAACAAATGAATTACGTAAAATCAGTTTTAGTTCCATTGTTCTATATATACAACCAACGTGAAACTCAGGAAAAAATACTCTTCTTAGAAATTAAAGAAATTACATGTTCAAACAAACTTTCCGAGCGGAGAGGGGGTGAATCTCATAAAATAGTTTTAAATGGATCAAAGCTATCGGAATCAGTCGAGCTTGCGGTCAAACCGCTATTTTGTTTATGAACAACATGTACAGGAAATATCTACTCTTGTGACGTCACTGTGGTACAAATACACATACGGTCCTACGGTCAAAATATGTTTACGACCACGATGGTACTGGTTATTTTTTGTTTGTTTGTTAGTCGTAAAATTAATTGTCCTTCGTTATTAAAAATAATCTTTAAAAATAGGAAAAAAAAGTTTAATTTGATTGAAAAAAGGCTGCGACAGCGATTTCAACTTTTTAATTAATGGTATAAATTCTGAATAGTCTGAAAAAGCCGGATTGCGTAAGTTTTTAGGCCGGTACCAAATAGAAGGTATAAAAATAAAAATAGCGTACTTTTTAATTTTGTCAGAAATTGCTGTAAGGTTCTTCGAGTGTTGTTGTGCTGCCCAAACAATTTGTGACAAATCATTTGCCTCTTGTTCCCGCTCTCTGACTCGCTGTTTGAGTTTATGGAATTCTATACCCTTTATATTTAATTTATCGAACGCATCTTTGCTGTTGTTGTACAATTTTCGCGAATCTTCCAAAAGAATGTCGGAGTCCATTTTATGTAAATCATCTTCTAATCTGTCGATATGATCCAATTTATTTTTGAAATTTTGTAAATTTATTTGATTTTCGTCAATTATCTTTTTGACATTATCAATTTTCTTTAGTGTTTGACCTATAATTGATTCCATATCATTTACACGAGAGTAAAAATCATCTAAATCTTCTTTTATTTTTAACAGCTGATCTAGTGTGATCGTACATTCTCTTAAAACTCTTTCAGCATCATAAATTTGTTCTGAAAAATCCCGCTCCAGTATACTGTTCAACAACTTTTCACCTTCTTTCAATGCATCCGCTACACTAATATAAACGCCCGTGTACTTTTCTAACACATCTACAGTTTTTTCCATTTCTTGTCTCATGTCTACTATTTGATCTAAAATTTCATCAGCACTAGTTCTTATTTGCGACGCTTCATTATTTGCTCTTTCACCTCTCTTTTTTATCCTTTCCAATCGATGTTCAAGTTTTTTCGAATCTCTTTTCAACTGTTCGTACGGTTTCATAGGCATTGATTCAATTTTATTTGTTAATCTATTCCAATCTTTGAACGATTTGTCTAAGCCGCTTGCTTCTCTTTCCACGTGATATAAATTTTCCCACGGTGGAGGGATGATTCCATTTTTTATATGATCGGTATTTAAGGTCAAGTTGTACATCATCGCCTCTATGTCATTCAGCAATGTTTGTGTGCAATTATCACACGCTATAAAAACACAATTGATTAATTGTCAATCAAAACTTTAACTATGAATGTAACAAATACTAGTGAAAAAAATTGATAAGACTTGCACCCGTTTATAATAAACCGAATCAATAATTTCGTTATATTCAAACGTCCTAGTAACCGAAAAAACGGGTGGCGTCGGGAAATGCCTGACAGAAACGAAGCGTCTATACGCATTTAAAGATTTGAATCAACGCACTAGCTAAGCAAGTGTGGATAGAACGCTCGCGCTGATAACGGCCACGCATAACGTTTTTTCTCATTGTGCTTTTCAACAAGTGAACGCGCAACGTCCGAAAAAAAGTTTAGCTTCAGAAAATCAGAAAAGTATCGTAATTTCATTTCATAACAGATTTACTGTTATACGCGTGTATTCGTTTATAGATTTTTTTGTCCATCTGTTTACACCAGCAATCATTTCACAACAGCTAAAGAGATTTTGACATATCTTACTACTCAATATCAAAGCATAGAGTACTTACTCTCCAGTTGCGCTAAAATATTTATTAATGTGAGCGGAGCTGAAGAGAAAATTAGTCAAAAAATAAATAACTTACGGACGCACTGGTTATGTTCCAAAATATGCCTGGGTTGATTGCAGATAGAACAATCCCTTCCACTTATTCCTGGCTTACAGCTGCATTGACCTGTTCGTTCGTCACATTCGTGATTCTCAGTTCCATAAACGTTACAAAGACAAGGTTGGCACGATCCACCATCGCGATCTGGATAACCGTAATAACCTAAACTACACCTGTCGCAGTATTTTCCGGTGTACCCTTCGCGGCATTCGCAAACGAAAATATTGTTGTATTGTTGATAGCAACTGCGAGCAAAAGTTCTTGTTGTGGTAGGACAAGGGCAAGCCCTACAGCCTGTTGTTTGGGGATCACCGTAATGACCTTCGGCGCATATCTCACACGTTGCACCTGCTGTATTCTCGGTGCAGTTCTAGAAAAAAATGAATAAAAGATATAATTATCATTTGATAACAGAATGCATAAGTTTATTGCAGATTTGATATTAAATGTCATAAAAAACAGGACACGTTTAACTCTGTGCGAGATTCTTAAAAATTGCAGTCAATCACCTCATTTTTGGTACATATGTGTTTGTTGGCAAGTTCCGAATCGGTTCTGAACTTCTAAAACAGGTATGGTCAATACAAGACTGTTAGGACACAACTGCGCGTTCGTTGGTCAAATTTTCGGACTGTTTGTAAGCAGTTCAAGAGCCTAGAGACAGTCCTAAACTTACCAACAAACGTACCTTACAGGACTTAGTGGACATATTATGCATAATTTCTTAATGAAAATACTTACAAGACAATATCCGGTTTCAGTATCGCAAATATCACTTCTACCGTTGCATTCGCACGGTTTCGCTTCTCCTATGAGATCGATAACTATGGTACTATTTGCTGTAATGGTATTATGCCATCGATAAAATCCAATGCTCGGATTTTGACATGAAGAAGAATTATACTTTTTGGGACATTCGCACAGCTCAACACCTCGAGCGATTGGAGGTGGTCGACCGATCACTTCAATGGCAGTATCTAAAGTAGCGTCATACAATCTGGAAATGTTGAAAAGTTCGCTAGATTAATAAACTAATAATTATTTTTAAAAAAATCGCACCTTGTGAAAAATTCCAGACTTTAGTGTTCATTTAACAACTATTACGTCACTGTTAAATCCTAGTTTTAATTTTAAAACGTGCACAGACTTTTAAGCTATTTATCAATCTTTGCGAAGAAAAATTTACGTATATAATAATATAAATTTGGTACAATCTATAATCATAAATTCAAGTTTAAAAAACTGTTTAATATTTATTGACTCCACATAGCCTTTTCATTGCCGATAATACGTAATAAAATTTCAATTAACGAGGTTTTCACTTGGCGGGGTCGGTTCAAGGTAGCGACAAATTACGATCATATCTTGTCTAGAATCTTCTAAATTCGGTATGCGTTTCAAATAAGTTACAGCATCGTCTAAGTTTGTGATATCAGCAGCCCGCAGGGCCAACCCTGCTTCTTGGAGACAAAAAGAAAGAGATTTATAATAATTAATCTTCTAAAATATTAACAATATCTACCTACACAGCCTTGCTAAACTGTTCAGCTTCCGAAGATCTTATTAAAATTGCTTGCACATTCTGTAGAATAACCATCAATAAATCTCTTGTCACTTTTTTGTCTTTGTAGAGCAGTGCGTGGTCTTGTTCATGATATACTGTCCAAAGAGATTCATGCAATCTCACTTCATATTTTCCTTTGATTGGAGGCAGCAAAGGAAAATGAGCAATTGCTATATCGTTTCCTCGAAGCAAAACGAGTGGATATCTGTTCAGTATTTTGTGACTGTAGAGTTCAGTTATGTTAACCGTTTCGAGCGAAAATTGTAGAAAGCCACCGTATGATACTATCCGATCTCCGACGAAGTCAGAAGGTAATTGCCAATATAAGGGCGTGTTGTAGAAACGATATAAACCTAAAGTGATGTTTCCCATATATTCAGGAATTAAATGTAGACCATTCGTTTTGTTCAGTTTTCTGTGTGGTAATTCTATCAGTTCGGATGGATGATTATGACCTTGAGGGTACATGTTTCGTTTTGGAATCGTATGCTATAAAATAATTCATTCAAAATTAATAAACGTAATAATATGATACTAGATACTACGTTATAAGTCCCCAGCCAGCAGAACCGGTTCTAGCCTATTTTCAAAGTGGACCAAGGTCTTATTTCAGCGTTCCTCTCAGTTAATCCAAAAAAAAAAGAAACAACTGATAATAATAGTTCTGATGCCTCTTTAGATTCGGCGCCTGGAGCGGCAGCTCATTTTGCCAAATTCTAGAGCCGGCCCTGCCAGCCAGTTCCCATGTTCCAAATCGAGAACTGGTAAAAATATCCCTTTCTAACCCCACAAATAAATAAACAAAGTACCCTTATGTAAGCGATATGTGGAGTGTGTTGATTGTATCCCCAGTAGTCATCCTGTTTCCAAATTTTGAGCGATCGACTCGACTTCAATCGTATTTGACCCCACGTCAAACCAGCTTGTGTACAGTGACTTGTTCTGCCAAAACAAAAGCACTGTGTACATCCAGCGGGATTCGACTGTTCTAATCCGAATGTTCCATTTCGACATTCGTCGCATTTTGGTCCAATGACATTCGTCTGCAAGCGAAATTTTAATAAACAATTGTTGAACACTCTTTTTTATGAATATAAAATTTTACTTGTGTGTTTTTATTACCTTACAAGTGCAATGGCCTTGCTCATCACAAGGACATAATCCGGTATCCGGATCACATTTTTCGGGAACAGTTCCAGCAATATCACAGTTACAACGTCGACATCTAGGATAACCATAAAAACCAATGGCGCACTGATTGCATTTGTGCCCGACGTATCCTTGTCGACATTCACAAATTCCGGTGAAAATGTCACACTGAGAACGTGCTGCCCCAAACTGGTCGCATCGACACACCTACAAATGTCATTATTATAAAATTATGTCTGCAAATTTCTCTTAATCGGACTTTTGGAGTGCAGCAATTTTAATCTTGTATTTTTATTTCTTCCCAAAAGTATAAGTAGGTAATTCGTTTTTGCGCAAAAATGGTATACCTTGCAGCCTTTGTACGGTTCGATTCCCCAGGAATTTGGGACACATCTTTGGCAGGATTCACCCTGGCTAAATGGTGGACAAACACATCTTCCGGTATCAGGATCACAGATGTGACCGGGTTTATCACAAAAATCACATTCTGCAAAAAATAAAATGGAATAGAAAGATAAATACACAGTGTCCTGCTTTACTGTTTATAAAAACAACAATATCGTACTTTTGCAGCCCTTATCTGAAAAGCCGTAGAAATTCGCCAAACAATTGTCGCATCTCAAGCCTCCGATACCTGGTTTGCAGCGACATTGTCCCGTGTGAGAATCGCATGTGTTATCAATGCTGCCAACAATATCGCATTCGCAAGGAGAACAGCCATTACGTGATTTTATTCCCCAATATCCTATCTGAAATGAGAAAAATGCAATTCGTTTTGATGCAAGAAATTAGCCCATTCCCGGTTAAGAGTTACGAGACGTGAAGAAAGGGACAGTATAATTTAAAAAAAAAAATCATTACCTCACAAGTATCGCAAGTTTTTCCGATGACATATGGTTTACATCGACACTGGCCAGTCTTAATATCGCAGGTCAAAATCTCTGAACCTTCAATATTGCAATTGCAACCTGAAACAAAAATGAAAATACTTCATTAAAGTAAGTAAGTAAGTTTATTTGGTCATTAATTGAGATACATAGTATCTATATGACATGTCATAGAATTTAAAAATACAATTTAAAATACAATTCTAAAATACAATTTAAAATACAAGTTTAAAAAGACAATTTAAAAATACATTTTATCAAATTCACTGATTTCATACAGGCACGTTTCAGTTAGGATTTTTTTAATTTTCTTTTTAAAAATTGTCTCATTTAGATCCTTATCAGATTGTGGTAACTTATTGAAAAATTTTTGGGCCAGGTAGTGAAAACTGTTCTGGGTTCTAGTTAGATGGCACATAGGCAGTCGTAAAGCTTCCTTATTCCGCGTGTTATAATTATGGTTATTGTTTCTATTGAAAGATGGTAGATTTTTTTTGGCATATAATAATAAATGATATATAAATAAGGATGGTAAAGTCATTATTTTGAAATTTCGGAAGAGTGGTTTGCAGTGTTCACGAGGTGCGGCCCTAGCCAAAATACGAACTGCCATTTTTTGAATTTTAAATGCTCTATGTGTAAAAGTCGAGCTACCCCACAACAAAATGCCGTATTCTAATAAGGACTGGAAAAGACCGAAATAACAGGTTCAAACTGCGAAGGTGGATGCAACCTCTGCTACCCTTCTAGCTAAGCATTAATGTCTCTTTGTACTCTGCAACGCAAACTATTTAATGAATATTGAAGTCTTCCCCAGTTCAATTATTTGTGCAGCATGAACCATGTGCTCTAACTAAGCATTAAAGTCTCCTATCTGTCTAAACTGAGCATTAAAGTCTTTAGTTTATTTGTAGAATACAAACTATGTCTTCTAATTGAGTATTGAACTCTCCTTGCATCTTAGCTATTTTTGCAACACAAATTATGTGTTCTAACTGAGCATTAACGTCTCCTAGCACTAAACTTGGGTTATTTGTGTAATATAAACAATGTATTTTAGATGCGCATTAAAAGTTTCTTGAATTGGTAACTTCTTCATTTATGTTCTATAATGGAGTATTTAAGTCTTTTTGTATGAGTTTAGACATATCCTTCCAACAAAGTTATAATAAATTTTGAGACAACATACTATGATGCTTGTCATTCCGACAAAAAGTTTTGGACAGAAAATTTATGGTTCTTAAACATAAATTTATAGGTTCTAATCGAGCATTGAAATCTCTTAGTGTCCAGGTTTTAAACACTTTTAAGACGATTTTGTAACTAGAATGTCTACTAAAGACGTTGCATTTTCCGAAACAATTTATCATCGAAGAAGCGATTGAAAAGTAAAACTAATAAATAAATCAACAAATCAATATATGGCACAGGCATTCGGTAAAAATCAAAGAAATTAATTATTTCCAATTAGTTGCAATTTATTCTAACAACGTTGGATGCCCTATGTGTTCGTTGTTGTTGAAGAACAATCTGTGACGTAAACAATGTTGTTAAATAGACATTTACAACTTCCTGACTCATCATTTTTTTATGAAATGGTTCACAATGAATAAAAAGCTCCTTTGGATAGATCCCAAGTATAATGTTTGGGTTACCGACTGCCAAGCCTTGTTGTAGGTACGTAAATAATGTAATATTTTTTCACAACACTTTCAGTTTATTGTCCAAATTAAAATGTAGCCAATTATAAACATTATTCGTAATGCCGATATTGCGGTTCAAAATAGTAGAGAGTGAATCATCATTATAGTACGGTTTGCTCAATTGAGCGGCGAAGCACTGAAACAATGTAACGCGTACCCGTCCCAAAGTATAAAAAATGTGAAGTAAAAAAGTAAATTTTTGAGTATATACTAATAACTGTATGTACGAATGCTATCTAATTACTGTTCCTTGAGTTGCAGCCGCACCCCTTTTTCCATTTCCGACGCAACTACAAGAGTGAATAATCTGACAAATTGATTGTTATGAACTATTGGTACAAGCGACTACAAGAAACCATTTATCATCAATCATTGATCTCTAATTAATGGATAGCTAATAGCGACCATTTTGTGAAACTATTATGAATAGCGTCAAACAGGGACAGTTACAACAGAATGCGACACATAGAACGTTTTCTCTTTACGAATTACGATTACGTAGCTCGAAAATCTTATTGTCATTTTTTTAATATTATGACTTTCCAAATGATTTCTGAATCAGACTGTAGTTAAGTGAAAAAGTAGGTGTACACATGATGCAGCAATAATTGTTTAATTACTGCTGTAATCAGTTTGGCGCCGGCGTTTTATTAATTAATCCAAACTGTTTTCAGCAATATAATTTGATGTAATAATTACTAACACGTTTATTAATTGATATCATTTACGATGCGTACAATTTATCTACAATACCATATTTTACAGTTTCGTAATATTAATTTAGAGATAAATTCAAAAGAATATATAACAATTGTGACATCAATCTAGATCGACATTTAGAAAAATATACGAAATATAAATAGATATATTTTTGTCTAAAAAACCGTCTTTACAATTTTTGATTGAAATTTATAAGAAAATAGTCGTGTAATATCCGTAAGCAGACGTGTTTCTAATTTTAAAATTTCGATGAGAATTAGCTACGAGTATCTCGATAAATATAAATTTTTGTACTGAAAAAATTAAATTTGAAAAAAATTATTAAGCAAGCCAAATTTGTCAGCAATTTGAACAACTTAAAATGTTAATTTGCCTTTCCATAATTCGAAATCTCGTGACGTGTTGTAAAGAAATACAGTGGACCCCCGATAATCCGACAAACATTTTGCAGGGCAGTGTCAAACTATCGAATTTGTCGGATTATAGAGTACTGCCTAAGACCCCCTATAGTCCGGAATTTTTTACAAAAGAGTACCTTGTAATCCGAGAAATTACAGATCCAATGATAAGAGTCTATATGTTATATATATGTAGTCTAAATTTGTTCAATCATGCATTAGCGAAGATTGTCAAAAAAATATTCAATAATAAATAATAGACCATGTCGGATTACAGGGGGTCCCGCATTAGACAGGGGCCAGATTACCGGGGGTCCACTATATTGACAAATATCACGCTATTTATTTAATTTTTAGGGCACATATATAGGTTTTTTGAAATTTCTAAGCAGCAAGCCAAATTTTGTGAAGCTTTAGATTTAGTAACAGCTAATAAAAACAGTATTAAAATGAATTTTACGACCAGAGTTCGAAATTTCTCGAGAGCATATTTTATGAAGTCACCTTAACATCTCTAGTTCTTGCACAGATGTTTTCCGTTCTGTTAAAATCTTCATGAAAGAAGTAGGGCGCATTACAAGGAATATAAAGTTTGTTTTTATAAAAATAATTGTAATACACGACCAAATTTGTTATTCAGTTTGTTCAGTCAGAATTGAATATCAAATATCAAAAGCTTTAAAAGAGACAAAACAAATTTTTGTATAACATTGTAAACCAATGTACGATACGTCATAACTCATAATGCATCAATGTGTGCATATATTATAATTAATTACAATATGAAATGAATAATTTCACTCTCTGCGCATGAGAATATTTGAAGCATGAATGAAATATGTATGCATAAGTACTGCCATGATAAGGCGTGTATCTGTGATACCCAGGGTTGAACTTACGAGTACTGTTCCTATAGTCCTAGAGCCGTTGGATCCATCGTATTAGTTTTTGACAGTGATTTGCGTAATAATTTTTTTTTGTCAGAAACGGCGAAAATGGAAATTTTTCTCTATTATGCCCCGCAACCTCCCTTAGGAATCGATTTCTGCAAAACCCGTTCTTAGCGAATCTCTACTCAACAAAATAAACATGCCTGTCAATATTCAAGTCTGTAGGTATAATAGTTCAGAGATATCGTGATGACCAAGTCAGTGAGTCGCTTTTCTCATATATATGTTATATACAATCTTTCTCCTTGCCAAATTTTATTGAAATCTGTTCAGCGGTTTAGGCGTAAAAAGGTAAAAGACAAACTTCCGCATTTATAATAATAGCATGAACTAATATGGGTATACACAATATACACATTTGGCATTTACTTATGTTTCGTCATATTACGGCCGCTATATTATGGTATCGCTATCTTAGGTAGTATTCTACAGTTAATAAAGTTTGTATAAAGCTGGTTAAAATCCTTCAATAGAATCCCTTATTTTTTGATGCGGCATCAGACAGTGCACTATAATCAATCTAGAGTGTTGTTAATGTCCTCTGCCTAATTATTATCAATTATCATGTAGGTTAAACTTATAAACATATAGGTACATAGTTCAACCGTATCTTAGTGATGAATAGTGAATTAGAATTTGGCATTTTAGTGGGACGGCCATATGGCAACATAAACATGTTGGAATCCACCACCGCAAGAACCCTATTTAAAATCGACCCAATCGGACCATTTTAAGGGTAGTTTTTAGGGGTTGAAAAATGTTTTTGGGCCAGAAAATACCGAAAAAATTCTCCGAATCGTTTCAGAATTGAAATTTAACCCTTTAGTAGTAATTAAAAAGTGGCCCTATAATTTTAATAAAATCGGCCCGACAGGACCGGACTTACAAATTTTATGAAAACACTAGTTTGCATGCAGATAGTGAATTATTTACTGAAAGTTGTATATAATTTGGTATAGAGGTTTGATTGATAATAATATTGCAACTAAGAAAAAAAATGTTATTTTAAGGGGTGTATTAAGAAGTCAAATTTTTTATTTTGCTCAAAAACCAACTTAAGTTCGCATAATAAAGCCACACTGCCTGTATTAGCAAATACACTATATTGTCGGCAAGGTTTTGGCACTGCGCCCGGGTTTTTTTTATTTGACAGTTTCGGTCCTGTGTTAAATAAATAAAAAAAAAAAACATTACAATAAACACTATTGTATATTGTGTGGTCTACATTGGCTGATGTGTTATTTGAACTGAAGAAAAAATCATGCATTCCATACGAATGGTTATTATTTGGGTGTTATTTCTTCTACCTTTCATTTTTTATAGCGACATTTGAAATATATCAAATATATGGAATAATTATTGCTGTTTTTACCAAATTTTTCCAAATAATCAACACCTGTTATTAATGTTATCATATTAAAAGTAATAAAGGCATAAAAATGTAATAAAACTAACATTATTTAATCCTGAATCGATAAAAGAACTTATAATGTGTAATATTTTTTTTTTAATTATTTTTTGAGTTTCTTTGGCTTTCGCCTGTAAACTCATTAATACGTGTTAATACGTGTTATTATTTTTTTTTTTTAATAAATCATAAATCATAAATAGTTCTCATTTTATTTGATCTGTTATATTGATATGTAGCAGCCGTTAGGTGTATCTATAGGGTCTCATGGTAACATTCAGAAGGGCCCATTCCACAATGCAAGTCTCTTTCCATAGACATATCTCTCTTTATCTATTCGCGAAAGTGATGTGTTGGCTTAAGTCTTTGACATCATATTATGGCGTCTAAACTCAGCCGTTTGAAATGAATATATCTTTTAAATTCTTGTTTGCAATTAAAAGCAAGGATATAAGAATGAAATTTTTGGTTTACATTGTTTGTTTATGTATAAGGAATGATGTGTAGGGTACTGTTCAAAATTTTCACATTTTGATAGGTGGGGCGACCGTCTTCTCTCTAATGTTTAGCTACAACAGATGGCTGCCACAGAGACATTTACTATTTTCTAAAGAAGATTATTTTATAATTTCTCAGCTTTAGTGCGGACGAAATGGTACAGTTGTTAGCGGTCGTAAAACTTGGTCTTGCCGACATCAAAACCATTTAAATAATAATGTGTTAACATCATGCAACATTGTAAATGTAGTTTAATGCTTTTGATAAAAAAAACAAGACGTTAAGAAAGTATATAACATAATACACACATTACAGATTATTACGGAGTATTATAAGAAGTACGGTACAAATTTCATTATAGGCGTATATAATCATTAATGTGTACTATTTTCGCGCTCCCATCATATAATCAGGTCATTAACTACTTAAGAATAACTTAATTTAAAAATGCACTCTCGATTTTACGACTTGGAACCATTTATTAAATATTTGTGACCCTTTTGCTGTACCAGGACTGGCCAAACTATACCGTTGACTAGGTAATACAGTAAAATCGGATAAGATTTGATTTAAACTTGTTCAGAATCGGTGGATTCAGGCGGATATGTTATAGTAGCTCGAATGTGGATGATAAGAAGTGAAGTTAACCGACATTACTAAAAAAAAAGCGTCATCAAAACATCTTCTAAAGATGGCAAAGATTAAAAAATATAACCGAATATGGTTTATTCCGACAAATAAAACACTAAAAATATTGGGGTCAAGTTTACCTAACTGAAATGAATTTTTAACCACTATATTTTGAAATGGTAGGTCGTTTTCTGTCGATTTGTTCGTTTTTAACCGACTTCAAAAAAACAGATTATCAATTCGACATGTATATTTTGAATGTTTGTTTAGCCATAACGTTTCGAGGGGCTAGCCGATTAAAAAAAATGCTGCCGTTTTGTTCAGAATATTTGCGGAGTAGTCCCGTATATTTTTTTAAATAGGTTCAGTCGTTTTTTTTATTTTCACCTCTATTTCTTGTATTCTAATCTAGATGAGAGAACGTGTTTCCAGAAATTTTGTCTGTTTGTACTGATTTTATTGGAAAACGGGAGACTGATTTTAATAAAGCTTGGTAAAAGCTTTAAGCGTAGTTTTTACTCTGATGTGCTCCAGCCAAGATTCCCGCCAAACCGACGTCAACACAAGTTATTTTTTGTGATAAAAATCGGCGTTCACCTCGGACAAAAGCTAGGTGATCTGATAGTACATTATTTTGATAAAGGTGCGAAAGATTAGTCAATATACCGTATGATACAGTCTCAGTAAAACCTTAAACAATAAAAGGGAGATCGTAGATTACAGACGCTCGACAAATCAATAATACTCAAAAGTAAAACACATATCGATGCTTGAAAGATAAAAACATGCAATTAACACGGCGCACCCTAAAAGTTTTAAGAGTATAAATTTTTAGATTTTGACATACGTAAAAAAGTTTAAACATGACACGTGATATGCTACATACTCTGTACTTAGTTTAAGTCGGTACCGTATTGACACATCTATAATTTAGATTGTCGATAACACTTGAATTACATATGCAAAGTGACCCATTAAATATTCGGCTCGATTCAATACACATTTTTTTAAACGTCTTTAAGTCAGTTCAGTTATGATATTATCAGAAGTTAACATTTATAGGAGGCTACTAAATCCAGTTTGCATATTTTAGGCTAGTTTAATTTTATAGACCTTTATAGATCTTTTTTAATTAAATGAAACTATATTAACAAAGCTCAAAATTCTAAAAAAGTAACTATAAAGATTTTTTTCGTGTTTTACAATTTTAATAAGTTCGGTAACTATACTAACTTATTTCATCGAGAAATGATCAAAGTGTAAAATCACACATACATAATACGTAAACGTACAGCATGTAGTACAAAGCTTGACTATAAATGGTGTAGGTAAATATTTATAATAAAGGTGGGTTTCATAAATAAATAGTATGTTGATGCAAAACATTTGCTTTAATTTGTAGCCTTGTAAGTGACCGATAAGAACCAACTGCATTTGCTGCAACACTTAAGTGCTACCACGGATCTCTATTGAATGGATTGTGGGTATAGACGGGTAGTCTCTCTCATAGAAGCGACAAGATATTGCCTAGAATTCTAGAAGAATCAATTAGGGTGCAACCATACATTTGTCTTTTTTGTGGTCCCAGTTCATTGATTCTGATTTGCTACTGTAATAGATAAAGACATAGAACTTTTGATAAAGAGAGCTAATATATTGTCGTAATAACCAGAGAACCGGAAAAACGTCTACAACGATATATGGCAAAAGAGTGCTCAGGAATAAAAGTATTTGTTTTTATTGTAGTTATTCTATGGAAATATATTAAAATCGATAAAATTCACCCTCATTTACGGTTTGATTGAAAAGAAGTTCATTTATGCCGGATTAAGAAACAGTCAGAAATATCTATCTTGTTCAAACATGTTTTCTGGTGTAAAACAAAACAATACACGTTTCAAATCTTCCAAGTGTTTGTATATTATGTTGAGCAGTTAAAAAATCTAACTGATGAGCCATTTGAAAATGTATACTTACATTAAAGAACCTGTCGAGTTTTATAGCCCTAATCATACTGAAAGGTCAAACATGCTTTTTAATTATATCAAATAACAATTCAATAAATTTAAATTTTATGGTTGTGTAAAAAGAATAATTCAGGTTTTATGGAGCTGCTGTTAAAAACTTAGATTGACTTATCTGTTACTTATGTTCATTGTAATATTAGATTTATAATCACATAAAGCAGAGTTTTTAAAACTACTTTATAATTGAATTTCCAAACTGTTATTAACATACAAGATTAGTTGTGCATTGAGTGACATCGTACTGAAAATTGGATGTTATGTATTATTTAATTTTGGTCTCGAAAAATTAATATATTTTATTCACAATTGATAATTAACTTATTGTGGTAAAAAAATTTTATTACAATTAAAATTCGTAATTCCATTATACGTAATGCGTTTATTTGAATAAATGAAATATAATTAATTATCTAATTTTCAGAAACTCTTGTTCTTATAAAATTTCAATTATTATATATTTCTGTTTCAGTACTTGATAAAGTTCTGAAATAAGGACGAAACGTACGAAAATAAATAAAAATCATTAAGTAAGAAGTATATCATTTATCCAATTTTAACATCTGTGAAAGCCTGTTTGCTATATTTAACTATGAATATGAAACAAGTTAACGTATTAATTATTAAATTCGCTGATGAAATGAGCGAATCTTCTCAGGAGTCAAAGTTATCTGCATCACTGAAATTATAACCAAATGCGCACAAGTAAAATTAACCCGCGATAACGTTCATAGAACAGTTTTACGGATTAGATTAATTGAATTTTAATAATCATTCTTGACGATTTACAATTTTCTGTTCAAAATTAAAAAACCGTGAGAAAATTTATGCATGATTGTGCCCGCTTTAATGTCGGGCGTCGATTTTTTGGCTACTGCTTTGCTCGTTCAGTCGAATTAAAATTGTAATCGCGTGTAGAATCCCCGATTTACATAGTTCATATTTTCGATCACTGCATTTTTAATAATTTTATAACGGTTGTCTAAGCTACCTTGTTTCCTGTCTTCCTCAAAAAATTTCCGTTTATTAATAATAATAATTTATTAATAATAATATTAATACATTTACAGACGGAATAATTATATTTAAATTATATTTTTTCTGGACCCCCAATAAAATAGCTGCATTTCCAGTCTGCATAGCGATAGTAAAATGATCTATTAAAGTAAAAGAAATGCGATTCTACTAATCCAATAGTAATTTTCCTGCCAGTTGTCATTTAAAACCCTATGAGCAAGAGAGACTACATAAAAACTGTATTTACGTTCAAAATACATAAACTACTATATCATAATCCATATAGCCATAAATATACGTATTTATCTGAATTTATTTCTAGGGTATTCTAATTTCGATCAAACAAACATGGGAAAGCAATACAAATATAAAATAAAAATATTATTGGTACTGCTGGCTTAAGCCGTATGTGGTAATTAAAAATATTTATTAATATTCATGAGTTAAATGTTATTTATTAAAAAAAGAGGATATGTAACCTAATCACAGCTTTGTAGTACTCTGCCATTAATAAAATAATAACGTAATATTTTCCACGTCACATTTCGTGATCATTAACAAACATTTCTAAATTAATTTTTTCAGCGTGTTATATAATTAAAACTATAGGTAAGTGTAAACAGCTCTAACAAAACTATCTAATACTAATTTTCACCCGCGGCTTCGTTCGCGTTAGTGCCACTTTTTTGGCTACTGTTCAGCTTCTTTAGTAGAAGATCGATATACCCCAGGGATGTCCAACTATGCTGTTCATTTATAGTGATAATCCGATGAGTCTTTCAGTTATCAAAAAAAAAAACAAGAATGCACAAAAATCCAAGTGTGTAGGCTTGCTGCCACACCACCTTTGAAAATGTCTATCGCAATTGTAGACGAACCGCAAGATTACTAGATCACCTCGTTAATGAATGACGTCACTGAATGAAGTCGTATCCCCGCTACTGTCCAGCGGAACGAAGTCACCTCTGTATCTCTATCTGTAATAATTTTGGACGAACGTAAGGTAGAAATACCAATGAACCACGACCTACCCGTCAGTTGAAACCAAGACGATTTAGATACCAAAAAATTATAAAAACGAGTAACTGAGCCTATAGGCATCTAAAAAACATGCAATTACAGAGCAAATTGTTACGATTTTTACATCTTTGACACTAAAGATCCTCATCATATGCAACAGTGGATAAAAAATTAAAAAGAAATTATTCATTTCGTTTATGCGTTCGCGTAATTAAAATTCAGTTAACCTTCTAAATATTATTAATACATTTGAACACTGTTGGAGATGAACTTGGCTATGTCACATATATCATACTATATAGGCGCTTTTGTTTAAAGGCGACGTTCAGTTGTTTTATTGGTCCGAGGTTAAACGTTTCGGTCAGCCGGCCAAAGAGGTTAATTTGTCACACGAGTCATCAACAATGATTCACCATCGTTGAATATTGCATGGCTCTTTTGTTGCTGAAATAATATTTCATGTTTTTTGTCGTGCGTCTGAATTGCAAAGACGAAAACAAAACAGTTATGTAGGAGTAACTTCTAAGTGGGTTCAGTACCGTAGACATAACGCAAAAAATAAATAATATTTCTCTGACTGCGCTATCAAGCTCGGTGTGCATTCAACAGAGTAGAGTTGTAAGTTCAAGGTTATTTTTGTTTTAATTGAAAAAACCCGGGTCGCAGTGCCAAAACCCTGCCGACAATATAGTGTATTTGCTTATACAGGCAGTGCGGCTTTATTATGTACACTTAAGTTGGTTTTTGGGCAAAATAAAAAATTTGACTCCTTAATACACCCCTTAAAATAACATTTTTTTTCTTAATGGCAATACTATTATCAATCGAACCTCTATACCAAATTATATACAACTTTCAGTAAATAATTCACTATCTGCAAACTAGTGTTTTCATAAAATTTGTAAGTCCGGTCCTGTCGGGCCGATTTTATTAAAATTTTAGGGACACTTTTTAATTACTACTAAAGGGTTAAATGTCAATTTTGAAACGATTCCGAGAATTTTTTTCGATATTTTGGGGCCCAAAAACATTTTTCAACCCCTAAAAACTACCCTTAAAATGGCCCGATTACGCCCATTTTAAATAGACTTTTTGCGGTGATAGATTTCAACACGTGTGCCAAATTTCGTTAAAATCAATTAACTCTTTTGAAAGTTATTGCCCGTACACACACATATATATATATATATAAAAACATTTTTAAAAATGGTGCCAAAGTGTTTAGGAAGTTATGAAACGTCGAGAAATTTTGGTCCGACCCCTAGGTCCCGCCATCCGACTGATGCCAATAGTGTATGTTGCCATATGGCAAATACACTAATAACGATGAATTTAAAAATATGGGTTAGGTTTTCTTAATTACCACAGGTTTGTCAGAGATGTTATAGGTATAATACGATTTAGTTTTTTGGTTTCAAAATCCGGTGTGTAAATTGGTAACTTTGAGGTCAAAGGGATGCACAATCTAAGAGAGCCAGTATTCGAAAATGGTATAATGATGGAAAATTAATGTGTTGAACACGTAATTACAAATACAACATATAAATTGTGGTTTATTTTTGGTAACAAACAAAAATATTCTTTCATCCTAACTGTTATTTTACTTTTCTTCCCAAAATACATTGTGTAGATAACTTGATTTCATACAATATTTAATACCCAATTTTTTAACTATCACCTCAGAAATGTCCCGGAAATTCATTTTCGCTCTGGAAACCCTAGGTCTGCATCAGAGATTAAGATAGCAAAAATATTTGTTTGTTTTTTAAATTTTGAAAAACAAATTATGGTTTTCTTTATAACTTTTTTGATTTCTCTATCTATTTCGACGACGCAGAGTAGACCAATCACAAGTTGTTATTTCATGTTCAGACTTTTGTAACTTTAGATCAAGGACGACGGTGGATAGATACAGTAAGGTACACCATTTGAAAAAAGGAATTTTACGGAAGGAGACTGGACGACTCGAGGTAATTGAAGATTTTTTTTCAAACCTGAGAGATGAGACGTTCTAATTTCCTCGTTTCCATTTTCAAGAGACAATGTGTACTGTCAAAATCTGTTTAACATATATGAGTACACTATATTTTCGGTTCTTCATCGTCATCATAAATCCATACTTTCACTGCGTGCATTGTTGATATAGAAATAGTACCGTCATAAGTAACGTGTGCTTGAACTTGGCAAGTCCAAATTTAGCAACAAGATACATGGCATCTTGTCAAGCTTGTCACAATTACGATGAACGCACATTGTTTATCATTTGTTTTTAACCATATCATCTCGTATAACCAGCGTACCTATGTTAGAGTTACTCACTGCTATTAAATGGGTTGTGTGGGCTTAAGTACACTTGACTGTTACAACAGACGAAAAACAGAATCGCAAATACAGTGGAGTCTTCCTAAGTGAACGTCTATTGCACGGAATATACAAATATCAACACAGATATAAGGCTTTGAAAATAACTGTGTTAAGTGCGCACTGATCACATTCCTAAATCGAAAGTCAGAATCAACAATCAAAGTCAGAACTGAGAGAGAGGTCATTTGTGCAACATGCACGCGCGAATTGAGTCTTAAATTTTGAGTGATTCAGCTGGTTAAGCTGTGATTATGGGGTCGAAGATTAGCAAATGCGATAGTGCACGGCTAGATTGACTTATAGAAAGATTCTATTGAATTTTTAAAATGGTCACTATCGGGATTTCTACACGAAAGTCGATGATTCGAGTGTAAGTAGTTCCTCACATAGCGGTAACGTAGTATAGCGGCCGTAATATGGTGAATTACGGACCAAAAAACATTTCCATAGAATAAAATGGATGCCACTTTTTTACGTTGCGATGGTGTCGCCGCTACCGAAAAAATCACATCCATTTACTGCCATGCAAACGTTTTCTGTAACGTAATTCACGGTTATATTACAGTACCTCGTCAGTTCTTTTTTCTTATTGATAAAAGTGAAAACAATACGTTAATAACTAAAAAATATTTCAAGGTTCTGAAAATTAATATCTTTTGTGTTTGCTATAAAGTGAGTAATTATATCAAATAATTTGTCTGCTTATAAACGTCCGTAACTGTTGTCTAAAAATCTAATCATCATCAGAGTAACTGTACGTTCAATTTATATGAGCAGCGCCAATTTGAACTGTACCGACTGTACGTGTCTGTTTACCTGTCCGCCCATTTAATGCAAGGTATCAGTCACTTATAGCGCTTACACACAACATGAATGATGAGCGATCATTTTTGTTAGAAAAACAATTTTGACTATATTAGTACATCTAACTGTATATTATTATTATAACTATGTGCAACCTTTATACCAGTGTTGTCCAATCTTTTTTTGTGTGGAAAAAATTGATAATTTCTATAAAGTCTGCGGTACACGAGGAAGTTATTATGCGCTTTATTCTTTCCCGTAACCTTGGTGCTCAGTTAACCTGAGATTCTATCCTGAAACGGCCAATACTGTACCATCTCGAGTGTTGAAAGGTCTGCATCAGATTTGTATTTTACGCGTCGGGTTTAAAAAGACATTTTATTTAGTTAGTCTACCCAGGTAGTTGCTTTATTTCATTTTGAAATTGTGTTTGCTATTATAGTAAAACATATTTTTTCTCGTAAATATATAAATTAATCAAATAGACCTTTATGGAAAAGTAATAATATTGAATCTTTTACTTAGAACCAAAGTCACGAATTATGCTTCTGGTTATTTATTTATTCTCGTTACCGCGCTGGCTGCGAGAATGGAAATGACGTCACTGGCTTTAAAAATTAAAACCGGGGCTTGATTCTCTGCTGACTTTGAGCAAGAAATAATCCAGAAAACAGTATCTTGCCACTCGAACAACATAGGTAAAACGACTAATAAATTATACTTCACACTTTCGGTGCGATATTAAGATTTAACTGTCAGTATATTCTGCTCAGTTAAATGGCCTAATTTTGTCACTGAAACTTCCGCACTGAACACTCAAGTAATCGCTCGAAGTGTCGCCTCTTTATAGAAGCTATTTACTTTTGTTCCGAATAGTAGAAATATTTGCTGAAAATCCATAAATTATTTTTGGTTGCGAAATGCAAGCACACTTTTACGCATTCACTTGAAACATTTATAAACCTTATACTTGAGTACGTAGCGGATATTTGAAACTATATGAAATCCATCTACACAAGGTGTGTGGCACGGTGGTACCATTCGTCATAACTAATTCTTAAACATTAGCAATTTTCTTGACATGCTAGAACATTCAATTAATTTCAGCACTTTTTTCTTCTTTGAAAAAATAGTACAGTAGACGTTCAATTATACAATCAGAAAAATGAGAATAATGTTTACGTTATGAATTTTTCGTATCATGATAGTCGTTCAAGAGTTTTTTTTTTAATTTTTCTGATTCCTTGATGAAATCTGCCAACATACCTACGCAATTTTGGCTCATCAATATTACAAGAATTTCACTCCTGTAGTGTGTATCAATTATTATCATTAATACACTAAATCAGTAAAAAAGAAAAACTTAGAATTCTTACTTTATAAATTTTCCGAAGCGCAACAATGTGTTAACAGTTTTTTTTTTATTTAAAATTTTAAAAATCTAATAATATTCTTAACTTTTACACGCAATAACCTTCTGATGAAGAGCGATGTGTTGTGTGGACTATGATGACTTGCCGATGAATCGCGAAAAACATCAACAGTATTTCTAGTCTTAGTACATTCTTCGATGGCATTCATAGATGTTTTAAAAATACGCATTTCAATTTCAAATAAAATCTGTCACTTATATAGCGGAAGTGATATTTGGCGAAAATTATTGATAGAATGTTATCTGTATATCTATTTCGCACGACACAACTGGACGCATATTCGTTTTTAAGTGCACTTAAAATCAATAAACGAATCTAGCAATAAACCTAGAAATGCAGATATTGATTTATTGGCATTCAAATCTTCTCCGTTGATAAATGCAAATGAAATATGCATATTAGCGTCACATGCGTCAATACGACGTTTGTAATCTTGTATTACAACCATATAGGGCGTCTCTGCGGTCCGTATTCAAAGGATCGACGGCATCCTATATAACTATAATCAATAAAAGTGACATTCATATGCCATTCGCTCGTCAATCAAATAATGTAACGATTAACATTAATGCATTTGTTTTGTATATACGCAGTCCTTTGTTATTGCATACATGCATTTGTTTTAAATACACGTGCAGCCTTTTGTTCGAATTCTTATACCCAATCAAATGTTTTCCGGCTTGACAGTATGGTTTGCGCTCTTTGTTTCAATTGCATGTATCGATTTCAGAAGAAAAAGGACAACTTGCAACTAACATGGGTTAATTTTCGCACATTAATTAGGAATACAACCAGAAATCATTAAAAATGTTCCACTAAGAACACGTAGATGTGAATGATATTCTGGTTCCTCAAAGACTTATTGTTGCACTTGGCCATGGTATGTAAATGTAATGTTTCTGCGACGATTGTACTATGATCAGAATGGAAAATGAGTGGAGTAGTTAAAAAAGGAACAGAGCTTACTCGACTACTACTCGACAAGTAGTTAAGCAGTTAAGTAGTAAAGCAAGAAGAAAAAAACCCGGGTCGCAGTGCCAAAACCCTGCCGACAATATAGTGTATTTGCTTGTATAGAGCCGTGTGGTTTAATACTTTTATTATGTGAAATTAAGTTTGTTTTTGGGCAAAATAAAAAATTTAACCCCTTAATACACCCCTTAAAATAACATTTTTTTTTCTTAATTGTAATATTATTATCAATTTAACGTCTACACCGAATTAAAGACACCCTTCAATAAATAAGTCACTATCTGCAAATTAGTGTTTTCAAAAAATTTGCAAGTCCGGTCCTGTCGGGCCGATTTTATTTAAATTTTAGGGACACCTTTTAATTACTACTGAAGCGTTAAATGTCAATTTTGAAACGATTCTGAGAATTTTTTCGGTATTTTGGGGTCCAAAAACATTTTTCAACCCCTAAAAACTACCCTTAAAATGCCCCGATTACGCCCATTTTAAATAGGCTTCTTGCGGTGATGGATTTCAACACGTGGACCAAATTTCGTTAAAATCAATTAACTCTTTCGAAAGTTATTACCCGCACACACATATATATATATATATATATATATATACGTATATAAATATATATATATATATATATATATATATATATATATATATATATATATATATATATATACATATATATATATAAACATTTTCAAAAATGGTGCCAAAGTGTTTAGGAGGTTATGAAACGTCGAGAAATTTTGGTCCGACCCCTAGGTCCCGCCATCCGACCAACGCCAATAGTGTATGTTGCCTTATGGCAAATACACTAAAAAGTCACACTTTGAAATGGTTCAAGGAATTCACTTGATTAACTTTTTAAGATTTGAATTTTCGATCATATAAATACTGTATTTTTCTTCTGAAGTCGTGTCGAGCAGTCCACGGAAAGTTTAGCTACTGAAAAATGTTTACAACTAAGTTGACTGAAATAAATCAAAAAACAAATCAGAAATCAGATATTCAATTGCTTTCATTAACTTAGTTTGCACTGTAACACTAAAGCTCCTCACAAACACATACATACATTGCACATCGCAGTCACACAACACAAACATATGCACATTTACACGTTAAGACACAAAACAGACACATTATTATCTTTCCCCTTGACACAGAGCTCGCTCTCTATGTGCACAATTAGATCTCGAAATAAAAAAAAATTGAAAAAAATCTCTCTCTCTCTCTCTCTTGTCTAGCACCGTTCTACGTAATGTTTAATGCAAAATTACAGAAGAGATCCATAAAACCTTATAAGAATAAATTACTTTTAAATACTTCGTGTCTCGGACTACCAATAAAAAGTACAGTCATTATTTGCTGACGACAGTTTAAATATAATATGAAGTCAGTTATTAGAGTGTTGTTAATTTTTCACTATAATACCACAGTTTTTCAATTTCAAACGACTTGCGACATAGGAATATTAAACATTCCTATGGCATTTGTATACATAGAGTTAATACGGAATGCCGGTTGCATTCCAGTAATTAATTTATAGTATTTTTATCGTTTTTATCACAGTAAATATTTGTCATAGCATTTGTAGTTACAACGCATCAGCGGACGCGACGGCATCTGCATTTCTCACGGATTTATGTGCGTTTACTCAATTAAGGTCTCCACAAACAGACTGTTTTGGAATGTTCAACACGGGCTATATATCAATATGCTAAAACAAAATGGAGAATGAGCATGGAGCGATAATACAAAGCGTGTCGGGGATTCTGCACGCGAATTCTGAACGCAATATTGGTGTACGCTGGCTGAACTATAGGTGTGTTTGGTATCGCACAGCAGTTTAAAAAGTGTTGCATTGGTTATACAAAAGTGTAACCGTACACTTTTCAATGTAAATTTCACTCTATACTACACTAACAATACCAAATACAGCTTCTAAAAGGTAGTCAAGTTTTACATGCCTTTGTTGCCGAGCCAAAATTTATCAAGGCGAAGTCGGGCCAAAAAACTAGTATCTAGCCACGTTCACCTCGTAAATGAATGACGTCCGCTGGAAGACCGTTCAATATTTTTGTCAACTACGCAATGTCAATTGACAGTCCACTGGATAACGTCATTCCTTCACTAATATCCCAAGGAACGAAGTCACCTTGGTATCTACCTGTATAATAATAATAATAATAAATACATAATAATACTTTAATGTCCGTTTGTCGAAATTGTGTGGCCATTTTCAATAATCTATTTTCCATCTACCTATTGTAATACAGAATTGGAGTTTGCCAGGTAATCGGCCATGCACGCGTCGAATAAGAAACCATCCATCTCGATATTTAACTGGAATTAATTGAGGGAAACCACTGTAAACCTCAACAAGATGAACAGGAAATACCGTTTCTCTGCGCGAGGTTGTAGGAAAAAGCCCTAGTTACACCTGCCTCCCCCCCTCGGGATTCGAACCCACTATCACCCGAATAGTGCTCTCACCGCTTAGTTCATTATGATATATTTACGAATACATATCATATACAATTTTCTATTAGTCCTGAATTCATTGAATTTCCAGCGAATTCTTACTAATTCCCTTAACAAAAACCTGTTAAACAGTTGCATGAAAAGTATTGTTGTATAGCGGTGTCTTTGTTGCAAGTCTGATTGTAGCGGAAATCGTATACAACTACAATGCATAATATTTTCTGATTATGTAAGATAAGACACGCCGACACATTACAGCTGCATCAGACTGCTATTTAACTTTAACTGTACTTTCAATAGAATGCAAGCTGTGTGTGCTTTTATATGAAAAATAAACGAAAGAAGTGCGCAGTTCACACTAGAAAGCAACTGTTTTCATATAACAAAGATCATCCTGCTTTAGGTTTCGTATTTTAAAAGCTGTGTTCACAATTAACACTTAACTACCACCTGAAACACAACCCCTATTCAGATCTAGCCACAAGTTAGGGTTGCCAGATATCTTAAAGAAAAATACTGGACACCATGGTCACAGTGACCATGGTGTCCAGTATTTTTCTTAAACGAGTGTGTACGTATTATTTTATGGAGAAGAGGGGTTGTTTTGACTCATTTAAAGTACACATAGAAATATTGTTTTGAAGGAATAATACTTTGATATTTTTCATACAAAAAATAATTAAGCAACAAAATATACATTTTTTTTATTCAAGTCTAAGATAAACGCTCGATGACTATCACTTAAAAAATTAAAACAAAATACGTAACGATTCCAAAAAACCGGACATTTTATAGTCCGGGTTGGTTTTCATTTTTCATCCGGACAGTTCCAGTTAGTGCAAATCAGCATTTAATAGAAATGGGCATTTTGCATTAAATTTACATTTTGCGACCCGCTTAATAGATTGAGATTTACAACCAACTATTCTATCCTTAAAACAACAAACTAAATTTAATTATTGTTTGCAAATAATTATTGTATTATTACAAAATGACGTTTTTCTATTTTTCATGCGTCGATTTTCCTCGCGGCGTAGCGCGCAAAGCACAAATCAACAACAGCTGTGTTATGCGTATAGTGGCATCCCATCTGTGCGTGCCTTGTAAATGATAAGTAAATACAACAGGTATGCTAAACACTGTGATATTGTACGCGTTGTAACGATAAATACATACATCGTCTCCCAACCATTAACGGAGTGATCACTTAAACCTGACAACACATTGTTACCGCAAAGATATAAAATAAATAATATACAAATACTTTAATAAACCCTCAACTGACAGTACAACAGTACCTGCAATTATGTGTTAGAAATCTTAAGGCGCAGCTTCACGTCAAAGTATGCTGATATAGCAGATCTTGTAGTAGGTAACATCTGTTTAATAAAAGTTTGTATTTTTTTTAAGTTCTAGCTATTGAAAATTTAAAAAAGGGAAGTTATTGGTTTCGGTGCAATTATCGAAAATCGAGTTTTCATCAGATCTTGACTTTTGGGGTCCTAGCTATATATATGTGTGTGTGTAAACAAATTTGTGTCGTACGATATCTTTAGAGGTTGAGATAAGGTTTGCAACTTTCGAAAGGGTTTATTGAGACTTCGATCTGATTATATTTTGGAGTCATTGGAACTATTTTAAGGGTGATTTTTAAAGATTGAAAAATGCTTTTAGGTTCAAAAATACAGAAAATAATCTAGGAATAGTTTCAAAATTGTAATATAACCCTTTAGTAAAGATTTAAAATGTGCTGTTAAAATTTTAACAATAGATAGATAGATAGATGTATATTTACAACATTGGCCCGACAGGACCGAACCTACAAATTTTAAGAATAAGGATTTACTTAAAATGTTGGATTTAAAATAATATAGCATTTAAGGGTTAACATTTTTTATTTTATCTAAAAACAAATTCAACGTCTCAATTCGCAAATACACTATATTGTCGGCAGAGTTTGGCACTGCGATCTGTTTTTGTTAGAACATTCTTTTTTTTTTTTTTTTTTTTTTTTTTTTTTTTTTTTTTTTTTTATAATATATACGCGCTCAGCGGCAAAGGCTATATGCGCGGGTGGGAGTAATATGTGCTACATAAATTGGCTAAGTGAGGTGAGTATCTACAGCAAATTGGTAAGTATGATTCTTTTTATATGTATTTTCACTTATTAGTGTATTTGCCATATGGCAACATACACTATTGGCGTCGGTCGGATGGCGGGACCTAGGGGTCGGACCAAAATTTCTCGACGTTTCATAACCTCCTAAACACTTTGGCACTATTTTTGAAAATGTTTATATATATATGTATATATATATATATTTATATATATATATATATATATATATATGTGTGCGGGCAATAACTTTCGAAAGAGTTAATTGATTTCAATGAAATTTGGTCCACGAGTTAAAATCCATTGCCGCCAGAAGCCTATTTAAAATGGGCCTGATCGGGCCATTTTAAGGGTAGTTTTTAGGGGTTGGAAAAGGTTTTTGAGCCCAAAAATACCGAAAAAGTTCTCAGAATCGTTTCAAAATTGACATTTAACCCTTCAGTAGTAATTAAAAAGTGTCCCTAAAATTTTAATAAAATAGGCCCGACAGAACCGGACTTACAAATTTTATGAAAACACTAGTTTGCAGATAGTGAATTATTTACAGAAAGTTGTATATAATTTGGTATAGAGGTTCGATTGATAATATTATTGCAATTAAGAAAAAAAATGTTATTTTAAGGGGCGTATTAAGGAGTCAAATTTTTTATTTTGCCCAAAAACCAACTTAAGTTTGCATAATAAAGCCACACTGCCTGTATAAGCAAATACACTATATTTTAAATTTAACCCTCAACAGCGATTAAAAAGTGCTCGTAAAATTTTAATAAAATCGGCCCAACAGAACTAGATTTACATTTTTTTTGAAATTACTAGTTTGCTTATTACTTAGTGAAGGATATATTTAATTCGGTGCAAATGTTCACGTGATAATAAAATTGCAATTAAAAAAAATAGTATTTAAGAAATGTATTAAGGGGATAATTTTTTAGTCTATTTTTTATATGGTACAAACACTATCAGCGTCCGTCGGATGGCAGAAAGTTGGTCTTGTGAACCTTTGGGCCGCTTATTTTGATTGTATTAAAGAAGAAAAATAAACATCCCGTAAGGTCGTAGGGATAGAAAAAGAGCTATTATCATTAAATATATGATATAAAGTGGGACAGTTAAGGCAATGGATTGTACATTTTATGATAAAATCATGAAATTTGGCACAGAAATACTTCTTTATATTGCTGATATCGATATTGGTGCATGTGATATCTAATCTCTGATGTGGTTCTGCAAAAATCTAAAGAATTAATTGTTAACTTATTAAGAAAAAAAAGTTTCAAAAAAAATTGTTTCATCTTTTTATTTTGTTAGCCAAATGACCAAGGCTAAATTTTTAAATATTTTGTCCTTTTTTTTATCTATCTCTTTCGTTATTTTCCGTTATTTTTTTTATAGTGCGCTTGCGCACTGCGCAATACATTATCAGAATTAGTTCATCTTCACGACGTGACCGTTGTCGGTTGGTGACATATTTTGTTAGTGTTAATTTTGTGAGTGTTAATAACTAATATTATTTAGTTACATATGTTTTAATAACTGTGGCTTGCAGGTTATTGTGATATAGTGTTTTGTGTTGCTTCTGTTTTGTACGATTTTGGAATTCTGACGAACGATCTGTTTTTCATTGGTAAGTAATATTTTTATTAAATGATTAATGCTGGCGTCAAAAACTCTTAGTCCCTAGAAAATTGTTAATTATTTTTGAAATGTGTATTGAATACAAATTACAGTGACGCAATGGTTCATAAATATTTTTTTCATTAATCTCAACTCACAATAATGTATTGTTGTATGACTTAACTAGTTTTTGGCGGCAAAAATACAATTTTTTTTTCATTACGCACTCCCCATTGTAGTTTTGGCTAAAGGATAAATTTTTTTCATCAATCTGAAGTCAATTGTACGCTTTTGAAGTCCTATCGACCAAATTAAACAAAAAATTAAGTTTAGGCAACACAACTTCTTTTTGAATATTATATAACTTTACGTCAGCTCTACTGAAAAAGTGTTTCAATATTTACAAAAAAATGCGCTGTAGCGAACCTAAATGCATCCTTTATCTTTATCTTGAGACCAAAACAGATCCTCTAAATAATAAATTAGAAAACAAGGTCCGGAAATTACAAAGAGTAGATGTTTGTTTTGTCGACTACATTTAAACCGATTAAGATGCCATAAATATTAATAAAAAAAATTCAATTGTACGCTGTGATAATACATAGAATTGAGAAATATTATTAATATACATATTCGTATTCTTTAATTAAATGTTCAACAATCCTATGGCAATACATTATTACAATTCATACAACAATCATAATCTATTTGTTGTCTTAACATATAATTTTTTCAAATGCTTTTTCTTTATTGACGGTAAAAATCTGAACTATCACAGTTTGATGATTCTGAATCGTTACGTGGTGACAGTTTCAGTTAACATAACGCTTTTTAAAAGTTCAGTTGTTTGTTAGTATTTCACTTTAACAATTTACATTTATAGTGACAATCTAATTTATACTTGTATTTCTGTCACGTAGGTATCAACTCTTAATTACAAATATTTCTGTCTTAATATTCCAGTTTTGTTATGTTGATCGTTTAATAAAAAAATCATATTATGTTATCCTAATATTTTAGTTCTATATTTGTTTTGATTTTGAATTCTAGAGAAATTATTGTTTTGTTTGAAATGTGAAAATTTTTATTTCATCTTTGGTTTGAGACCAAAACGGATCCTTTAAATATTAAATTCAAAAATACGGTTCTGAGATTCAGATTACAAAGAGTAGACGTTTGTTTTGTTGATTACATTTAAATCGCTTAAGATGCCATAGGAAAATAATTTTAGAAAAATAAAAAATCTTAATTGTACGTTGTGACTTGTGATACATAGAATTGAATAATATTATTAATATACATATTCGTATTCTTTAATTTATTTAAATGTTCAACAATCCTATGGCAATTCATTTTTACAGTTCATACAACAATCATAATCTAATTGTTGTCTTAACATATAAATTTTTCAAATGCTTTTTCTTTATTGAAGATAAAAATCTGAACTATCACATTTCGACGATTCAGAATGATTACGTGGTGACAGTTTCAATTGATATAACGGTTTTGAAAAGTTCAGTTGTTTGGTAATATTTTAATTTAGTAATATAGATTTTTAGTGACAATCTAATTTATACTAGTATTTCTCTCACGTAGGTATTGACTTTTAATTACAAATATTTCTGCCTTCATATTTAAATTTAGTAATGATGATCCACTTTAGTAAAAAAATAAAATTATATAATTCCATTATTTTTATTTCATATTTGTTTATTTTGATTATTTCGAATTATTTGTTTCAAATGTGAAAATATCTATATCGGTGTTGATCTATTCTCGATCTTATGTTGTAGAGTTCAGACGTCGTTTGGATTGGGATTGATTTGACACAGAGAGAGAAAGAGAAAGAGAGGAAGACATTGTGATTGTACAATATAAAAACGCTCGACGACTGATATTATTAGCGTTGGATAGACCTGAGATTCCAGTTCCGTTATTCTGCGTTCTCTTTGTAAGTGTGTTGTTTTTATAGTTTTAGAAATAATTAAAATAAAAAATTGGATCTCATCATTTACATTATTTGCCAACATACCAAAATATTTTATTAACAACAAACAAAAAGTTTTTTTTTAATTGCTTATTTATGTAAAATAAGAAATAGAAATATCTATGATTTATAATGGATAAGTATAATATCAATTTTTCAAATTGTTTTTCTTTATTGACGGTAAAATTCTGAACTATTACATTTTGGCGATTTTAAATGGTTACGTGGTGACAGTTTCAATTGATATAACGCTTTTTAAAAGTTCAGTTGTTTGTTAATATTTTAATTTAACAATTTACATTTTTACTGACAATCTAATTCATACTAGTATTTCTCTCAAGTAGGTATTAACTTTTAATTGCAAATATTTCTGCCTTCATATTTCAATTTAGTAATGTTAATCCAGTTTAATAAAAAAATCAAGTTATATTATTCAAATATTTTTATTTCATATTTGTTTTTTTTTTTATTTCGAATTATTGAGAAATTAGTGTTTTGTTTCAAATGTGAAAATATCTATATCGGTGTTGATCTTATCTCGACCTTATGTTGTATTAATATTTTAGAGTTCAGACGTCTTTTGGATTGGGATTGATTTGACACACACACACACACACAGAGAGAGAGAGAGGGGGGGGGAAACACTGTGATTGTACAATATAAACGCTCGACAACTGATATTATTAGCGTTGGATAGACCTGAGATTCCAGTTCCGTTATTCTGCGGTATCTTTGTAAGTATATTGTTTCTATAGTTTTAGAAATAATTAAAAACAAAAATTGGATCTCATCACTTGCAGTATTTGCCAACATACTAAAAAATTTAATTAACGATAAAGACAAGTTTTTTAAAATGCTTATTAATAAAAAATAAGAAATAGAAATATCTATGATTTATCATGGAGAAGTAAAAAATAAATAAATAAATTTTTCAAATTGTTTTTCTTTATTGACGGTAAAATTCTGAGCTATCACATTTTGGCGATTTGAAATGGTCACGTGATGACAGTTTCAATTGATATAACGGTTTTTAAAATTCAGTTTGTTAATATTTTAATTTAACATTTTACATTTTTAGTGAAAATCTAATTATTCCTATACTTGTATTTCTTTCACGTAAATATCAACATTTAATTATAAATATTTCTGCCTTCATATTTCAATTTTGTAATGTTGATCTAGTTTAATAAAAAATCATATTATGTTACCCTAATATTTTTTTTCTGTATTTGTATGTTTTGATTTCAAATTCTTGAGAACTTATTGTTTTGATCTATTCTCAACCTTATGTTGTATTAATATTTTAGACGCCTTTTGGATCGGGATTGATTTGACACACACACAGAGAGAGGGAGAGATTGTAATTGTACAATATAGACGCTCGACAACTGAGATTATTGACGTCGGATCGACCCGAGGTTCCAGTTCTGTTATTTGTAAGTGTTTTGTTTTTAAATTTATAGTATTAGAAATAACTAAACTAAAAATTGGATCTCTTTACTTGCAATATTTGCCAACATACCAAAAATTTAATTAGTAATAAAGATGAAAAGTTATGTCTTTTTAATACTTATTTACAAAAAAATGAGAAGTTGAAAATTGGATTATCTATAGTTTATTGATAAGTGTGGGGAGCTTCATTTGGCGCCCTCAACATTCACAGCGACGACAGCTGTATCATTTCACATAACGAGCGATGATAACGAACTCAGTCAATTGGTCGCATTTTATAATGCCACAGAAATGGACAGTAGAATTACATTTTACAATATTGAAATTGATGAATACATCGAACTCATTTTAGTTCAGCATGTCTGTGAAGGATCCGAAACGTATACTATTCATAAAATTTGAATGCTTTAGCTTTTCTTAGAAAAATAATAACCTTGTTTTATTGTCGAACATTCTGTTTTTTTTTTTTTTGGACCCTATAAATGATAATAGCAGATATGTTTGTCGATCATAAGTCATTCCACTAAAGTGTTCGTCCTCAACGTTTATAAGCTAGTGGAGCGATAAAATGTGTGATCCTAGATGCGAACGTTGCGGGCGTCAAATGATGCGCATTCTAGTTGAACTGCAAATTTTGTTTAAAATAACATAAACAAATAGCTTGTAAGTTCCAATTAGTTTTTGACTTCGCTTTACAATTTATGGAATACCTAAACTAAAATAACTATCGTTTCGAATTTTTGTCTGTCTATCTGATCATCTGTTTGTTTATTACAAGGTTCGAGTTAACTAAAAAATGGGTCAATCGATTCTGGTCAAATTTTCACCATTGTGTTTATTATGTATAGACCACTTTGTATTACCGTTGCCCAAAAATCGATTTTAATACGAAAAGCTGCGGATGAAGCGTCATAAGTGTAATGACATTGATATTAAATAATAATTGCCAGTGCATGGATCAGAGTACCGTCTCGTTTACGCTAGAAATAAAAATTAATAATAAAAAAAAGCACCGAATACATTTTTTCAATATATTCTCTACAAATACCAATCAGATAAGCAGACAAATTGAAACCCGATTCACCCCAGTTTCAAATCCTAGTAATAATGGCACTGATGTTTTTAGAATTAATAATAATCTGAAACATAGCTTGACTCGCTTCTGAGCTAAGATTATTAAGATAAAATATTTATTAACTAAAAATACGATTTAGTACATAATAAGACAACATTAAAACATTAAAAAAACCGTTCCGCGTTACTTCTAAACTAATTTTGGTGTGAGGCAAATATTGTAGCTAGAGATATTATGTCTTCTAGTGACTATTAAAAATATGATATATACTGGATGTAAATAGAAGTGTATCTACCTACCTATGTACATAACTCTTTTTTTATTTGTATAAATCGATATAACGCACATTTAATCGTGTTCAAAAAATCGCTTGGGAAAATATGTAGTTCCTACGTATTAAAGCAAAACTGTTAAAAACAGTATCATTTAGTAATTATTGAATTGTGAGTAGAATGTAATCAAATCTAAATTAAATATTGACAAATATATTAAAAATAAACGCTAACTTTCTCGCGATTGAATTTATATATGTATTATATTATCTATTATCATTTTTTTTGCCTATAAATAAATTTTCCGAAGAAAACCAATAACGACATAGTACTATAATTCATAATTTTATATTTTTGTTCTATTGTAAACTACCCTTAATTAGGGGAGTCAAATAAAAATAAGAACCTCTTTGAGAAATCCTCTGAAAATAGTTCTAAATTCGTTCTGATTCGTTGAACAGTATGTCCGCTAGATATCTGCACATACAATCGGATAGGACACACTCCATCAGTAAACAACACCTTTTGAATTTTTTCGGAACAAGTGAATGGTGCTATAAAAGTCAGTAATGGCATGCCGATTGATGAAATACGACCGAAATCGTTATTATTGTTTCCGAGAATAACGCAATTTTCAATTTTTCGTCTATTGGTAAACTAGCTCTTTTGGAATTTTTGGAAAAAAATGAATAACGAGATACTGCATGCTCGTCAAAAGTATTTAAAGTTATGAAACGATCAAAATTATTAGAACCATTTTCGATAAAATCACAAAAATTAGGAAATTAAAAAAAAGTTTGACAAACTGTACCGTGTGACATCAAATGAAAGGGCTTATAGTAAGGGTCCCAAATATATATTTTTTTATAATTTTAAAATAAATAATTTTCAAGGTATTTAAGAAAATAGATGAAAATTTACCATTTAACCCCCCTTATCTCCTACTGAACCTATTGAGTTGAAATTTGGTACACATATGTATGTCAGTGACCCAAAGACGGACGTGTAATAAATAAATAAATTTTGAACATCAGGGTAATTTTTGGGGAAAAATTAGGATATTAAAAAAAAGTTTTGCAAACTGTACCGTGTGACATATCAAATGAAAGGGCTTATAGTAAGGGTCTCAAATATATATATTTTTTTATAATTTTATAATAAATAATTTTAAAGTTATTTAACAAAATAGATGAACAATTGATCATTCCTCCCCCCCTTATCACAGAAAGTACTGAGCCTAAAATTTAGGAAAAAAACAGGGAATGTCGAGTGTCACTGATAGCTTACAGGAAAATTTAAACGAAAATCTTAAGTCTTAAAGTACTCACAGAACACGGAATAGTACGGAACCCTCTTCTCGCGAGTTCGACTATCATTTGACCGGTTTTTTTTTTGGCCCGGTATTATTTCAAAAATTGTATTTATGGACCGATTTGACACATATTTAAAATATATCATGACGTAGGCACGCAATCAGAAAAGATTCTTAATTAATAAATTATTATTATCGAATCGCTGAAGCTAGAAACTTTAAATTTGTACAGTTAGTTCCTTTTGTGACGTAAGCAGTCACTTAGAACGGAGTTTTTAAAATTCTGCCCCTATAAGGTAAACAAAAGGAGGTGCAGAGTTTTGACAAAATGTCCATATCTCACGAATCATTAAATAAGAGGTATTGAATTTAAAATAAGAAAAGACTCACTCGATCGTTTTTTTTATTTTAGTCAATTCTTAAGAGAGTGAAAAGAGGAGTTATAAAAATAGTATTTTTCCGGAACTGCTTAAGTTACAAACACGAAATCCGATTTGAGTATTCATTGTTAAAATTAAAGACGTCCGTGTTTGACAAAATATCTAAGTTCGTATCCCAAGAGGTGAAAACATGTATGGTAACCTTCACGGATTCTTTAAGCTAAAAATGCGAAAACCGGTTGACCTGTGAGCCAACCCTAAAATTTCCCGCTATGTGCTATTAAAATAAATTGATAGTGTGTTTATAATACATTAAAGAAGGCTATAAAGAATTTGGGCGAAGTAACTTATATATAAATCAATTTCCCGGAAACACGTGGATATGCATTTGTGTACTTAGATTGGTTCAGTAAAACAGTTTTTATTTACATCCAATATAATAATAATATTACCCAGTGAACAATGTGTTTCATTTTTTAATGATATTGTTTTGATTAACAGTAAATCAACAAACTATTTGGTACCATAAAAGTTAATATGACCAAGGTGCCGTAATTATGGTCAAGATACCATAATATTATATTGTAAGAATATGTTATGACCTTCTGAAGTATTTATATTTACAAAATGTTAAACATTTTTCTTAAATAATATGCAAACACGAGACGTAATGCAATAGGTGCTTTTGGTCAATTATGCATCATTTTTTGTGAAAGCGGACGCAAATTATTGTTTTGTGCTTTATGGTCTCTAAGATAAAACATTTTAAAACATATTGAGATGTAGTTAATAAATATGCACTGCTTTGGTATTTATCCAAAAATTTGTGATACAATCCAGCGGAAATAATATCAATTATAAATGAAAATTCCACCATAGTTCAACACGCAACCGCAAATTTACTAACTTTACGGGCTCAAGAAAAAAATGTGTATAGAAAGCGTAATAATAAACAGACATACAACATTAAGCAAAAAACCCGGTGTTTTCTAGTGAGCGAGTTTGAAATACTAACGGGACATTCCGCTAATAATGTCCTAAAGTATACGAATAACCTTGAGGCAGAGGTCGATTAGTTGTGATAAAAAAATTTTATATGCATATGAATCTGCGAATCGCGAAAACTACTAAACGAAATTTCAATGGAGTTTTTATCATTCGACACTTGTGTCCGCGGTGGCGTGAATCCAACTTTGTGGGTACAGACTATCACATACATTCTATTTTTCTGAACGACGTTTTAGCTCGCGTCGCCAAAAGTTCCACTAGAAAAATCGCTTTGGGTGTTATAAGTTGCTCTATGTCTTAATAAATATTGGAGAATTTAGCAAAAACGCTTTACTTGATACGGGTTCTGACATTTCTTTTATGTCTGCGATTTTTTGGTAATCTATTCTGAATAATGATAAATATCCGACATTGTCTATATAATATATATATACATTTTCGTAACGGGTAATTAAAAAAATGTTAATTATTTCGTTTCCAAAGTAAAATTTGTCCGGGCGAAGCTGGACCGTAAAGGTAGTTAAATGTAATCGCAAATTCTTCGAATTAAATATTGTTTTTTTTTTAAATATCCTCTATACCTAAATAACAATATTTAAAATATAAAAAAGTAAGTAGCAGATTCGACGAGCAATAACCTAATAGTGAAGTGCCGTAAGGTTTATACCTCGGAATCCAGGGCCAGTCAATGAATCTTCATAAAAACTATTGGATTGCATTGTTAAAAACTCAAATAAAAAAGTTAAAAAAATTTTTTGCCGCTCTCGATTGCGGTGTGGATGCCACCCCTTCTTGGGGGTGAAAAATGTTTCGTTGAAAATAAGCCCGGAAATGGATAAGGTCGACTAATTCTAAGCAGCTTTTGTTCTATAAAGTTTTTTCTGAAAGTCCATACTTTTCGACTTATTCGCGAGTGTAAGTGTCAATTTTTCAACCAAAAACCCACGTTTTCAGATGGTTTTTCCCGAATAACTGAAAAAGTAAGTATTTTATCGAAAAAATCATTCTTAGTAAAAATGCAGCTTATAAAAAACAAAAATAACGGTGAGTTTATAGTGTCTGTAGACCCAATACAAACGGGATACTACTTTGTTGAAGGTTGGTTCTTATTCGTCAAAAGCCAAAATTGAAAGTTTCAACATGAAGCTACCAAAATACAATGCATGGAACATTTTTTGAAGTGCTTGAAAGAACCTTTATTTTTATTTTTTATAAAAGTTCCTAGCATCAAAACTAACTGAGTTCTGACGAAAATAATTTTGGTCCCTATTTTTTTCGGCGTCAAAAAATGTGAAAGTCACCTCCTTATTACCACCCAAATTAAAAATAATCGTTACTTCACAATTCACTTTATTTATGGACTCGTTACATGCTCTAGAAGTTTGACTGGTTTGAAGTGCTTAGTTTTGAAAAAAATTGAGTTTGAAAAAAAACACTCGCGAATAAGTCGAAAAGTATGGACTTTCAGAAAAAACTTTATAGAACAAAAGTTGCTTAGAATTAGTCGACCTATCCATTTCCGTACTTATTTTCAACGAAACATTTTTCACCCCCGAGAAGAGGTGGCATCCACCCCGCAATCGAGAGCGGCAAAAACATTTTTTTTAACTTTTTTATTTGAGCTTTTAACAATGCAGTCCAACAGTTTTTATGAAGATTCATCGACTGGCCCTGGATTCCGAGGTTTTACAATTTTTACGTCTAACGGCACTCCACTATAAGTAATTTTTTTTGTCTTAATTCGTATAAAAGAGATATCGTTTTGTTTTTGTACTTGATTACGTAAGTAAATGGGTATTTTGTGTAATTTGTTAGAAAATTGCTTTGGGTGGTGGAAGGAACGTCAAGTTTTTTGATTAACACAAATGGACATGTATCTCATCAACTCATGGTAACAAATTAATGTAAATTAACAGTTAGAAAACGTACTGAAAGTGACCTTTTTATTTCAAACTCGGCCACTAACATTTAGGCACATATTTTTTTCTGGCACTCGATGACGTAGTAAAATTGTAATTGCCGCTTCAATAATCTAACAAAATGAGTAATAACAGTAACAATTAAAAACTTTTGTTACAGCAAAGTGATCTTCAAATATATAGTCAGATACAAAATAATAATTAATTGGTCAAACATTTTAATTTCATTTATTTACGTATAACATTTTTATAATGCCTCCTACTAAGAAAAAAAGTACTGAAAAACTTCGAAAAGAATTAAAAATACGCATGCAACGCATTCGCGAAATTGAGGAAAAAGTCATTATTATGAAAGAAAAAAATAAAATTTGCCAAAAAATCCGCTTATCTAACCCGGAAAATTTAGAAATTCATAAAATTCGCTTAAAACAATGTCAAGCAAAAAGGTTGTGTGAATCTAAAAATAGAGCCGTTCACAATGAACGGCTAAAACTAACTCAAATTAAACGGTTAAGTAATAAAGAAAATAGAACCGTTCACAATGAACGGCTAAAGTTAACTCAAATTAAACGATTAAGCAATAATAAAAATAGAGCCGTTCACAACGAGCGGTTAAAGCAAAGTCAAAATACGCGGTTAAGCAATGAAGGAAATAGAGCCGTTCATAACGAACGGTTAAAGCAGAGTCAAAATACGCGGTTAAGCAATGAAGAAAATAGAGCCGTTCACAATGAACGGCTGAAGCTATGTCAACTTAAACGGTTAAGCGAACCGAAACTTAATACGCTTCACGTACAAAGATCAAAAGTAGGTCAACTAAAAAGATTGAGCTGTCCAGAAAATAGATTAATTCATAACGAACGATTAAAAGTTTGTCAGTCTGTACGCTTAGAAAACTTAGAATCTAGACAAATTCATAACGTTCGAGAAAAGAGTTGTCAGAAGATTCGTTTAGAAAACTTAGAGACTAGACAGACTCATAATATACGACAAAAGAATTGCCAGATTAAACGCTTGTCAAATTTAAATTGTAAGTTAAAACATAATACAGTAAATAAGAATTGCCAAAAAGTTCGTCTGACTAATCCTCTTAACCGTAAAATTCAATCAGATCGACTAAAATTATGTCAAAAAAAGAGATTAAGTGATCAACATAAACTTATAGTTCACAAACAAAGACTTCGGCGTAATCAAGCCGTTCGCCTTCAGCGATCAAATGCCCGTTTAGCGCATAGCAGAATGTCTTTGACAGTTAGAGCGAATCGTCTGCATAACAGTCGTATACGCTCTAGTCTAAATACAACAAATAAGTTGTATAATGCTTATAAAATGAATATTAAGGCAGGTCCGACATATACATGCGTTTGCTGTGGCAGATTGTGGTTTTTATCGTCAGTGACGCATGTAACAAAGGAAAAATTGGTAGCAAAAAAAATACCTCTAGAATTGATCGATGTCGCTTGTCCCCTTAAAGAAAATGATGATAACATAGGTTATCTTTGTACTACGTGTAAAAATAATCTTTTTGCTAATAAAATGCCAAATTTGTCTCTCGGGCACACAGAATTACCGTTTCCGATTGTGCCTGAAGAATTGAAAATTTTAAAACCGTTAGAGGAACGATTTTTGTGTCCAAGAATACCTTTTATGCAGATATATTGCACCGCAGTGGATAAGCAGTACAGTGTCCACGGTAGAGTAGTAAATGTACCAGCAGATGTTCCGACGTCGGTCGCCATATTACCACGTTTGCCTCACGAAACTGACGTTATTCAAATCGCCTTAAAACGTAAGAGTTGTTATCAGTCAAACTATTTATTTGAGTCCGTCAGACCAAATGTTATTTTAAACGCGTTAAAATGTCTAGAAAACAGCGAAGTTTATCAAGAGGCACACGTTGTTATTGATGCCGATCGATTTATACGGTCCCAAATAGCAATTAGAAACTTAGATAATAATGAAATAAGTGGGCCTAATGAGTCAGACTTAGAACCCGAAAGTGATGACGAGTTTGAAGAAGTCGAAAACGAACCGTGCAACGTGCCACCAGGGGAGACTTTACTTCAAACTCAAGCTATCATTTTTGCACCGGGCGAAAAGTACACCCCTCTTTCGTTGCTCTTAGATGTATATGCGGAGTCTATGAGCTTTGTTAAAGTATATGGTGGTTTCTTGCGAAAATTGCCTTCAAATCTTTCATATCAAAATTGGACAAAATCAGAAATTAGTCGTTACGACAGACGCTGTGCTAACGTTTCTAAATTATTTTATTCGGCATTAAAACTTCGCATTAAGAAAATGTCCGAAAGCATATCATTATGCTTGAAAAAAACTAAAGGGCGCAATGCTAAGGTCAGCGCAGGTCAATTGTTAGATACTAATGTCGTAAATAGTTTAATTGCACACGACAGCGGATTTAAAGTCATTAAATCCGATCGCGGATCCCCTGCGTTTTGGGAAGAAAAAAAGAAGGAAATTTTTGCAATGTTGAGACAGTTTGGCCCACCGACATTTTTTTTGACGCTATCAGCAGCCGAAACCAGATGGCCGGAACTGTTAGTAATATTGAAAAAAGTCGTGGATAATGAAATAGTAACGGAAAACGATGCTGTGTCATTATCCTACGACGAAAAATGTCGCTTAATAAGAACTGATCCGATAACTTGTGCCCGGTATTTTGAATATAGACTGAGACAGTTCTTTAAATTATTAACAGTGAAAGACGGCATTTTCAGAGAACACCCTGTAGTCGATTATTATAAAAGAATCGAGTTCCAGCATCGCGGTTCTCCTCATGTTCACAGTTTACTTTGGCTTAAAGACGCACCATCATATGTCAGTGATGATGAGACTAGCGTAGCTAGGTGCGAGCAGTTTATAAATTTGTTTATTTCGTGTGCTTCTGAAGTAACTGACATTCCATTAGATCTTATAGAAATTCAGAAGCACAGACATTCGCGAACATGTAAGAAAAAAACCAGATCCGGTACAATTTGTAGATTTGGTATTCCATTTTTTCCCATGAAAGAAACGTGTATTCTGGAACCATTAGACAATGATAAAGGCGAAGATGAGAATTATGTAAAAATAAAAGACATGCTTCAAAAATTATACAAAGAGCCTGAAATTGGTCTGAGTTTTGATGAATTTTTAACGCGCTTAAATTTAGATTACGATACATACATCAAAACGATACGGAAATCATTAGGAAGACCGTCAGTTTTCCTAAAACGGAGTGTCAGTGATATTAGAATCAATTGTTATAATCACGACATGCTTTTATTACATCGTGCAAATATGGACCTTCAGTTCATTACAGACGTCTACTCGTGCGTTAAATACGTTCTAAATTATATCAATAAATCTATGAGAGGCGTCTCAAAAGTAATGTATGATGCTATTGAGGAAGTTAATAAAGGTAACTTCAGTATTAAAGATAAATTGAAGCATTTGGCTAATAAATTTTTAAATGCGAGTGAATTTTCGGCCCAAGAAGCAGTCTATTATCTCTTAGCTATGCCACTGTCAATGTGTAGTCGCAGCTGTATATTTATAAACACAGGTCTTCCTGAAAAACGGGTGCTGGTAGTTAAAGCCAGGCAAATTTTACAAAATATGTCGTCAGATTCGGAGGACGTGTTTTGTAGTAATCTTTTAGATCACTACACAAACAGGCCCAACGAACTGAATGAAACATGTTTGGCTGATTTTGCAGCCCTGTATACGTATTCATCCAAATCTAAATCAAATAGAAGACTAATTCAGAACGTATCTAGTAGCCAAGTAAGCTCTAACTTCTCAGATGAACTACATAGTGTAGAATTAATTTTGAAAAATAACGATGGCTTTGTAACGAGACGTCGGAAAGCTCGTGTAATCAGATACGTCAACTTTAAATTAGAATTAGACGAGGATGATTTTTACAGAGAGCAACTGATGCTATTTCATCCTTGGAGAGATGAAAAAGTTGATTTGCTTTCTGTAAATAAAAAAAGAACGTATACGGAAAACATAGTTAGTATATTAGAAAACAGGAAAAAATATGTATTTACTTTGAATGATGAAGATATTGAAAATATCATCAATCAAGCAGTAGTCGATTTCAGAGATGATCAAAATGATACTGAACATGTATCAGATCAAGACAGACCTAGTGAATTTGAAATTTTAAACGACCGCACCGATGAAGGAGATATAGGTACAGATATTGGAAATACAAATGCTGGAGATCACGTATGGGGAGAGGACAAAAGTCCGATTACATTTCCTGTACCCCACGTAATATCCAGCGATAGATATAATATTTTAGTCCGGACATTAAATGATAAACAGCGGAAATATATGCTGCATGTGCTAAATTCAGTCAAAACAAATCGTGTACCTATATATGAGTGTGTCCTAGGAGGTGCGGGTGTCGGTAAGAGTCGATTAATAGAAGCCATACAACAAACCCTTATAAGATTTTTTAACAGTACGCCAGGAACTAGTCCTGAGCGAATAAGGATTTTGTTGGTGGCACCGACAGGAAAGGCTGCCTTTTCGATTAGAGGAATGACTTTGCATTCTGCATTTGTATTGCCACTGAATCAGTCAGCTGGTGAAATGCCAGATTTGTCGTGTAGCGTCTGCAACACTATCTATTCGAAACTTAGCGAATTACAGCTCATAATTATCGACGAAATTAGTATGGTCGGTGCAAAAATGTTATCGTGTATAGACGTACGACTACGTCAAATCTTTAAAGCCGATAGACCATTCGCGGGCAAAAGTATTATTGCTTTCGGCGATTTCAATCAATTATCACCAGTTGGAGACCGATATATCTTTGAATCCGACCGTACTAATCCGTATAGTTCATTGATGGGTAATCCGTTGTGGGAAATGTTTAGTGCGTATAGACTGACTGATATCATGAGACAGAGAGATGATGCTGTCTTTGCAAGTTGTTTGAATAATTTAGCACTTGGACAGTCGACAGTTCAAGAAACTGAATTATTCAAACAACGTCAAATTCATTCCTCTAATTTAGCAATTCCAAATTCATGCATACGGTTATTTAGAAGCAATGCTGATGTTAATAATTACAATCATAGAGTTCTTTCTAAATTAAATACTGCTGAAGTTACAGCAATCGATAAAATTTCCGGGAATATTTCGAACGAAGCCAAAATAAAATTACAAAGTATTGTTTCTAAATTACCAGTAAATATGACATATGGTCTGCCGGAATCTCTGTTATTGAGCATCGATATTCATTATATGATAACGAATAACATTAACGTAGAAGACGGGCTGGTAAATGGTGCTATTGGAGTCTTGAAGTATTTAGAAATTTTGGAATTAGATGTGCTCCGGGTGTGGTTAATGTTCGAGGACACTATCGTAGGAAAGAAGGCTCGCAATGAACACTTTAAATATGCTGAGCGACATAACATTCCACTAAATTTAACACCTATTAACAAAGTAGTTAAGAATTTGGATACTAAACGGAAATGTCACTCAGCGGCTTCTGTAATGCGAAAACAATTTCCTCTTGTTTGCGCAGAAGCCATCACTATCTATAAGAGTCAGGGAGGAACTTATGATAATGTCGTCGTTAACGTTGAAAAGCCACTGAGAAGAACCGAACTGTATGTAGCTTGCAGTCGAGCGACAAATTTTAACGGCTTATATATTCAAGGCCTATTTAAAGCACCCTTAGCACCATTGCCGACAGATAAAGTACAAATCGCAATAAAACACATATTGAAAGATAAGCCAGTTAAATTTACACTAACATATTTACAGGACGTCGACAAAGAATATTGTTCAATAATTTTTCATAATATCCAATCATTAAACGCACACTTTGAAGATTTAATATCCGATAAGTGTTATTTGTCTGCTAAATTTATATTTTTGGTAGAAACTTGGACTGTACAGTCAGATAAATATGATATTCCAAATTTTGTCGAAATTTTTAGAGCCGACTGTCCAAGTGAAACGAGACGTCCTTATGGTATTGTAGCATTTAGCTGCGCTGATATAGCTTCTCAAGTTAGCGTTTTGTACGAATGGAATGTTCATTCGAATAACATTTCTTGTAACATGCTCGCGTTAAAATATAATGACTATCGATTTTGCATCATGTACAAATCGCCAAAGACGGCAGTTACGAGTATATTGAAATATGTTCAAGAGATGTTTGCGATAGTTTGTCAAGATATTGAAAACACCAAAATTTTATTATTTGGAGATTTCAATATTGATTATAAAACTAATCCAAACAGCATCCTTTACAAATGCATAACAGATGCACAACTACAATTAAAAGTGCCAAATAACGCAACGTCGACTAATTTAGACACGCAAATCGATTTGTGCTTCAGTAATTCTAATAACGTACAGTGTAACTATTATGAATCTTATTTTAGCTATCACAAAGCTATATTATGTGTTCTCGGTATGAACAATTTTATTTCGACTTCAGACATAAATTCAAATCAAATTGTTAATGACATTTCAAACAATATCACTGTCACAGAAATACGAAGCGATATTATTAATCAGTCAAATAACGAAGTCGAAGTTGAGACGGATACCGTTCCACCAACTCAACAAATCATTTCAAAAGATGTTTCGGTGGGATTTCTGAATGTTGACGGTGTGTCCTGTTATGCTAATGCGGTTTGTCAGTGTTTATTTAATAATGAACATACGCTTCGTTGTATACAACAGGTAGCAATTACAACTCCATTAAATGAATTAGCACGTAATTATCAATTAGCTAATTCATCCACTTTGAGTACATTCAATATAAGAACTTTTATAGATGCCCAATTGCAGCAAACAAAATATTCTTTGAACGAACAGCAAGATGCTGAAGAATTCCTGTCAGACATTATATCCGTTGTTCCAATGTTAAACGGAATTGTTAGTTTTGAGCTAGAAACGGTCAGGACTTGCACTCGTTGTAATCACGAAACTGTTCAAACAGAACATTCAAACGTATTGCGCATACCTGTCATAAATGAAGAATTTAGTTACACTCTTCAACGTCTTTATTCAGCTACATTTGATCAGTGGCAAAATTTAACTGAAGCCAATTGTAACTATTGTAATACCATAGGCTTTAGACGGGAAAAGAACAGAGTCGTAAATACAAACAGTGCATTAATAGTCCAATTTAAATGTTACGAAATTCTTGGCGAGCGTATAGTAAAGAAGCCATTACGGCTTAAAAATTTAAGAGAAAGTACATTTAGAATTGGAAACAACGAATATAAAGCGTCAGCTGCTGTATTTCATCACGGGAATACGACTAACAGCGGTCATTACACATCGTTTATAAAACGCAATGGAGTATGGCTTGAAACTAACGATACTGTTGTAGGACGGAGTGTATGGCCACGTTTGTGTAAAAATATGTATATTTTAATTTTAAATAAGCACACAAACTGAACATTTTAATATACTGTAACTTAGTATTTGAATATTGCCTACCTCTACTTCATGCATTTTTGTTGTTTTTTTTTTTAAGTATCGCCATAGTCCATGTCCGTCCATCCGTCTGTCTGAATGTTTGTCTGTCTATCAGTCTTATACTTTGTTTTACTCATTAGATGCAGAAATGTTATATTTGTCCTTATCAGTTATAGTTATTGAAATCCCTCACAAAAACAACGTAAAAGGTTTTTTCTCATATACCGCTCCAAACTACCTATTTCATCTTCGTTTTTTATTTTATACAGGGTAGGTTTTTGAAAAATCGAACACCTTTCTTATTCTTTCAAATTGCATCCTTTGAATTCTTACCCCCTTGGATGATCTTCAGTTCTGAGAAGGAGAAATTGATTGCCGTATTTTTTTTTCACCTTCCGCGTTCAGGTGCAGAACAACACAGATCAACTTTATTTTTTTAATAGGGACCCAATTTTTCTCTTGCAGGTTCCGATTCCTCGTTAAAAAATAAACGACTTTTTTATCAAATTTTTTTTTGTAACGGCGAATCGTTAAAAATTTATGGGATGCGTGACATAGCATTTGGACGCGTCGAGTCGATTTTCCCTCATCACAGAATCAAGATGCCTGAGAGAAATCGCCGTTACAAAAAAAATTTGATAAAAAAGTTGTTTATTTTTTGACGAGGAATCGGAACCTGCAAGAAAAAAATGGGGTTCCTATTTGAAAAAATAAAATTGACCTACGTTGCCCTGCACCTGAACGCGGCAGATGAAAAAAAATACGGCAATCAATTTGCTCCTCCCAGAACTGAAAATTATCCAAGGGGGTAAGAATTCATAGGATGCAATTTGAAGGAATAAGAAAGGTGTTCGGTTTTTATAAAGCCACCCTGTATATAATATTTGGCTGTATTCATTTATTACAGTTTATCATATTTGGCCATTTTACAATCAAGATCTCAATTTCATGCCAGGTTTACGTTTGGTCAATTGTTTAATGATATTCTTTTGAATATTGATCTTTTTTTTTTGTTACAAACCTGAGAATTATGTTAATGGTTCTGGCGATAATTTCCGTTCAATCGAGTTGTTTCAAAATTTAAGATTTTAACACCAAAATGCATGTAATACAGAGGTCCGTTGTGTAATGGCAAATAAATAAAAAAATCATAAAAAATGTTGAACTTAATACTTAAAAAATTATCAATTGTAATAAAATTTCATTTATCTGTTTTCACTACACAAACTTCCGTCGCAGTTTTCAAGTTTTCTAAATTCCTTAAAGATGCAACTAACTAAAAGTAATAATGTTCTGAAACATTACAATAATTTTCTTAATACATTAGATTTTACGCAAATTACCATTTTCACGGTAAAATAAAACTACTTTTTTTGTCAATACATAACATTTCAATTGTTTTAATTTTGAAATTGTCGTATCCCCTAAATATGGGTTTAAGGTATTGCTTATTTAGGAGATATTTCAATTTTAAAAATCCCCACTTAACATTTGTAAAATTTTGTAGAAGTATTAATTTAATTAAAAAACTGCGAATTATAAAACACTTTTAATGTTTACTCTCAAAAATATAGATCAATCATAATTTCTCGATACAACAAATATCCTTTAAAACAATTAACAGTTATTTTTTCTAGTAGTTATAATTTTTAAAAGTACACAATATTTTAAGTGTCATCCTCCAGCCATCATACATAAAAAAATGATTATTTTTCTTCCGCGTTGTTAAGAGTTAAATTTCACATGTAAGTTATATTTATAACAAACATATTTATGTGCCATTAATCAATAAGGAAATATTCAAATACAAAAAATTATACTTCCTGTGATTATTAAAAAAAAAATTGTATTCTCATTGACATTCACCTCTATTGTAAATATTTTGTCATTATTACAGAAATAATTGTCATTTAAATTCTCAACAGCAATTTAAGACGCTGTTATTTTTCAAATAAACTATCTACGTATTTTCAAATTATCTTGTGTTTAGACAGTTCTGTTATTCTTGGTCAGAAGTGAATGAGAAGCAGATTTTCTGTTCGAACACGGATATGAATTACGTGTTTTCAAAATTTATAAAAAAGAAAAATATTTTGTTTCTGTACTAAGCTTATCAAATTTTCTGTAAATAGGCTAAGTTGACATCTACCTCTATTGTAAATATTTTGTCATTATTACAGAAATAATTGTCATTTAAATTCTCAACAGCAATTTAAGCAGCAGTTATTTTTCAAATAAACTATCTACGTATTTTCAAATTATCTTGTGTTTAGACAGTTCTGTTATTCTTGGTCAGAAGTGAATGAGAAGCAGATTTTCTGTTCGAACACGGATATGAATTACGTGTTTTCAAAATTTATAAAAAAAGAAAATTATTTTGTTTCTGTATTAAGGTTATCAAAACTTCTGTAAATAGGCTAAGTTGACATTCACCTGTATTGTAAATATTTTGTCATTATTACAGAAATAATTGTCATTTAAATTCTCAACAGCAATTTAAGCAGCAGTTATTTTTCAAATAAACTATCTACGTATTTTCAAATTATCTTGTGTTTAGACAGTTCTGTTATTCTTGGTCAGAAGTGAATGAGAAGCAGATTTACTGTTCGAACACGGATATGAATTACGTATTTTCAAAATTTATAAAAAAAGAAAAATATTTTGTTTCTGTATTAAGGTTATCAAAACTTCTGTAAATAGGCTAAGTTGACATTCACCTGTATTGTAAATATTTTGTCATTATTACAGAAATAATTGTCATTTAAATTCTCAACAGCAATTTAAGAAGCCGTGTCATTTTTCAAATAAACTATCTACGTATTTTCAAATTATCTTGTATTTATACAGTTCTGCCTTCTTGGTCAGAAGTGAATGAGAAGCAGATTTTCTGTTCGAACACGGATATGAATTACGTATTTTCAAAATTTATAAAAAAAGAAAAATATTTTGTTTCTGTATTAAGGTTATCAAAACTTCTGTAAATAGGCTAAGTTGACATTCACCTGTATTGTAAATATTTTGTCATTATTACAGAAATAATTGTCATTTAAATTCTCAACAGCAATTTAAGCAGCAGTTATTTTTCAAATAAACTATCTACGTATTTTCAAATTATCTTGTGTTTAGACAGTTCTGTTATTCTTGGTCAGAAGTGAATGAGAAGCAGATTTACTGTTCGAACACGGATATGAATTACGTATTTTCAAAATTTATAAAAAAAGAAAAATATTTTGTTTCTGTACTAAGCTTATCAAATTTTCTGTAAATAGGCTAAGTTGACATCTACCTCTATTGTAAATATTTTGTCATTATTACAGAAATAATTGTCATTTAAATTCTCAACAGCAATTTAAGCAGCAGTTATTTTTCAAATAAACTATCTACGTATTTTCAAATTATCTTGTGTTTAGACAGTTCTGTTATTCTTGGTCAGAAGTGAATGAGAAGCAGATTTTCTGTTCGAACACGGATATGAAATACGTGTTTTCAAAATTTATAAAAAAAGAAAAATATTTTGTTTCTGTACTAAGCTTATCAAATTTTCTGTAAATAGGCTAAGTTGACATTCACCTCTATTGTAAATATTTTGTCATTATTACAGAAATAATTGTCATTTAAATTCTCAACAGCAATTTAAGAAGCTGTTCTTTTTCAAGTAAACTGTCTACGTATTTTCAAATTATCTTGTGTTTAGACAGTTCTGTTATTCTTGGTCAGAAGTGAATGAGAAGCAGATTTTCTGTTCGAACACGGATATGAATTACGTATTTTCAAAATTTATAAAAAAAGAAAAATATTTTGTTTCTGTATTAAGGTTATCAAAACTTCTGTAAATAGGCTAAGTTGACATTCACCTGTATTGTAAATATTTTGTCATTATTACAGAAATAATTGTCATTTAAATTCTCAACAGCAATTTAAGCAGCAGTTATTTTTCAAATAAACTATCTACGTATTTTCAAATTATCTTGTGTTTAGACAGTTCTGTTATTCTTGGTCAGAAGTGAATGAGAAGCAGATTTACTGTTCGAACACGGATATGAATTACGTATTTTCAAAATTTATAAAAAAAGAAAAATATTTTGTTTCTGTACTAAGCTTATCAAATTTTCTGTAAATAGGCTAAGTTGACATCTACCTCTATTGTAAATATTTTGTCATTATTACAGAAATAATTGTCATTTAAATTCTCAACAGCAATTTAAGCAGCAGTTATTTTTCAAATAAACTATCTACGTATTTTCAAATTATCTTGTGTTTAGACAGTTCTGTTATTCTTGGTCAGAAGTGAATGAGAAGCAGATTTTCTGTTCGAACACGGATATGAAATACGTGTTTTCAAAATTTATAAAAAAAGAAAAATATTTTGTTTCTGTACTAAGCTTATCAAATTTTCTGTAAATAGGCTAAGTTGACATTCACCTCTATTGTAAATATTTTGTCATTATTACAGAAATAATTGTCATTTAAATTCTCAACAGCAATTTAAGAAGCCGTGTCATTTTTCAAATAAACTATCTACGTATTTTCAAATTATCTTGTATTTATACAGTTCTGTCTTCTTGGTCAGAAGTGAATGAGAAGCAGATTTTCTGTTCGAACACGGATATGAATTACGTATTTTCAAAATTTATAAAAAAAGAAAAATATTTTGTTTCTGTATTAAGGTTATCAAAACTTCTGTAAATAGGCTAAGTTGACATTCACCTGTATTGTAAATATTTTGTCATTATTACAGAAATAATTGTCATTTAAATTCTCAACAGCAATTTAAGCAGCAGTTATTTTTCAAATAAACTATCTACGTATTTTCAAATTATCTTGTGTTTAGACAGTTCTGTTATTCTTGGTCAGAAGTGAATGAGAAGCAGATTTACTGTTCGAACACGGATATGAATTACGTGTTTTCAAAATTTATAAAAAAAGAAAAATATTTTGTTTCTGTACTAAGCTTATCAAATTTTCTGTAAATAGGCTAAGTTGACATCTACCTCTATTGTAAATATTTTGTCATTATTACAGAAATAATTGTCATTTAAATTCTCAACAGCAATTTAAGAAGCTGTGTCGTTTTTCAAATAAACTATCTACGTATTTTCAAATTATCTTGTGTTTAGACAGTTCTGTTATTCTTGGTCAGAAGTGAATGAGAAGCAGATTTTCTGTTCGAACACGGATATGAAATACGTGTTTTCAAAATTTATAAAAAAAGAAAAATATTTTGTTTCTGTACTAAGCTTATCAAATTTTCTGTAAATAGGCTAAGTTGACATTCACCTCTATTGTAAATATTTTGTCATTATTACAGAAATAATTGTCATTTAAATTCTCAACAGCAATTTAAGAAGCTGTTCTTTTTCAAGTAAACTGTCTACGTATTTTCAAATTATCTTGTGTTTAGACAGTTCTGTTATTCTTGGTCAGAAGTGAATGAGAAGCAGATTTTCTGTTCGAACACGGATATGAATTACGTATTTTCAAAATTTATAAAAAAAGAAAAATATTTTGTTTCTGTATTAAGGTTATCAAAACTTCTGTAAATAGGCTAAGTTGACATTCACCTGTATTGTAAATATTTTGTCATTATTACAGAAATAATTGTCATTTAAATTCTCAACAGCAATTTAAGCAGCAGTTATTTTTCAAATAAACTATCTACGTATTTTCAAATTATCTTGTGTTTAGACAGTTCTGTTATTCTTGGTCAGAAGTGAATGAGAAGCAGATTTTCTGTTCGAACACGGATATGAATTACGTGTTTTCAAAATTTATAAAAAAAGAAAAATATTTTGTTTCTGTACTAAGCTTATCAAATTTTCTGTAAATAGGCTAAGTTGACATTCACCTCTATTGTAAATATTTTGTCATTATTACAGAAATAATTGTCATTTAAATTCTCAACAACAATTTAAGAAGCTGTGTCATTTTTCAAATAAACTATCTACGTATTTTCAAATTATCTTGTGTTTAGACAGTTCTGTTATTCTTGGTCAGAAGTGAATGAGAAGCAGATTTTCTGTTCGAACACGGATATGAATTACGTATTTTCAAAATTTATTAAAAAAGAAAAATATTTTGTTTCTGTATTAAGGTTATCAAAACTTCTGTAAATAGGCTAAGTTGACATTCACCTGTATTGTAAATATTTTTCATTTTTATTACCTTTCAATATCAATATTCAATATCAGTGGTTCGTGTTTATTCTGAAGACTTTGGCGAATCATAAGTTCGTTGAGATTTCGTGTGGTTCGGCATTTGACTCTACGAATAATTTTTGATTCAGATTCCGGAAGGAATTTTGTCCGCAATTATTCGTTAGATGTTTTTTGTCTTGAATAGCTCGTTTGCTCCGAATTTTTTGTGAAGCTAAACCTTCCGTGTTACAACTGCGCGTTATCGACATATGTAAATTAGTTAAACTGATTAATTGTATTTATACTTGCTTGTGTTTATTCGATATCTGTGGTTCGTCTTTATTCTGAAGACTTTGGCAAATCAAAAATTCGTTGAGATTTCGAGTGGTTCGGCATTTAACTCTACGAATAATTGTTGTTTTAGATTCCGAAAAGAATTTTGTTTTCAATTCTTCGTTAGATGTTATTTGTCTTGAATAGCTCGTTTGCTCCGATTTTTTTGTGAAGCTAAACCTTCCGTGTTACAACCGTGCGTTATCGAAATAATTAGTTAAATCGATTAGTTGTACTGCATTTGAAATATATTTGATTGTGGTATTATTATACAGTTGATTTCTTTATTGTAGACTTTCACTAGGTCTACTTAAGTTGACAACACGTAAAAATGTCAAAATTGGAACCCACTATTTTAAATTTTTTAAGTTTACAGTATTATTAAATAAAAAGTTAAAAATCACCATGAAAATAAAGAAAAAATTTATTTTAAATGATATTTGCAAAAAATCATTTCAAATTTCAAATATCTAATACCATTATGAATTACTTAAAAAATGAATTACTTAAAAGGCGCGAAAAAATCGCTGTTGCAAAGAAATGAAGACAGTTGAAAAAATAATAATTTTAAATAATATACAAAAGAAATAAAAATTCGTCTGGATATAACAAAATTCTCTTGAACGTATATATGATATTTAATTTTCACAGATTAAAAATTATTAGTAACTAATGGCCAATGTGTTCATAACAACCTATGGTTGTGGTTCAGATAAAGATTTCTAGTAGACAGATTAATGTAAAAATACAAAGTTATGACACTTTTTATATTTCTTTCACAATTCATCATTTTGATGTTTTGAATTCCAGACGACAGTTATTTTTAGTCAGTTAAAGTAAAACTTACAGGATACACCCTCTTACACAACTTTTTCCACAATATAGAAAACTCAGGCGGTATTCATTTGTTAAAAATCTACAATAAAGAAATTGACTAATAAAATTATCATTATCAATAATTTATGGGACTGATTTTTAGGCATCTGTTGTGCTAATAGTATATCAAAGTGTGTATGGAAAAGATACAAAACAGCTAGTTTTTCTAATACATTAAAGTAATTTCATTATTTAAACTCGGTATTTATGTACGTAATATGTTTGACACTTGTTCAGTTTGGAATAATCTATTTATAGTGAATATTTTCAATTTGGTTGGTTGTTAAAAAACCATTTTAAATTTTTATCTATAGTACTAAACACAGTTTGATATATATTATATTCTATCAAGGTGTACGCATATCTGTAATACATATTAAAATCGTCAATCTGCCTTATAACATCGTAAAAAATTTGATTCCTTATTTGCCCTAATATCCACTAGTTTATTGTATTGCGTTTTACGAAACCGTAACGAATTTATGAGCGTTCGATGTAAATATATGTAATTAATTTAAATTAGGTTCTTTAGTATGTAAGTAATATCGGTATCTTATTGTACAAATCTGACAATTCTTTAAGTTGTTCAAAGATATAATTTCCTTTTTTCAAAATGTTTATTTACGTCTCACTTTTACTGATTATGTTGCCCTTTTATTATGAGTGTTATTAATTTGATAATATTTTTTTTTAATTTCATCATTTTACATTCATTTTCTTATTACTTTACCGTTTAAAGATACATAATTTTCATATCCTTATATAATAACGTCCCTAATCATTTTTTGTAGATGCATGCAAATCCGGGTATATAAAAAACTTGCGTATCTATTTTTGGTTTCACATAAAAGTATTTTTTAAGTTTAGCCATAAGTTTAATTGTAAATTTATATTATAAAATTATAATAAGTGTCTGGCAGTCGTTTCTTGCGAATTTCATAATAAATATTAGTTACATCTTCAGTGTGATATCCTCGTTTTAAAATCTAACCTGTTCATTGCATTTTTATGTATCATTTACCTTCAGCAAATAAATACCGTGTGTTTTTTTTCTCTATCCTGTAATACGTAATTGTTTTTCAATAAAAAAGTTTTAATTAGAAGTACGATCATAGGCAATATTCTTTAGTTTGTATAATCAAATTAGTAATATGATTCTGGAGATAAAAATTATAAATGTAGTGTTCGTAAGTATACCTCGTTTAGATATATTTTTGTCAAAAAAACGAAAGATTTTATTTAAGTCACTTTTTTATTTTAACTCTATTCTTGTTTGATTTGTTCAGTAATCCAAATTTTGTGGCTTGATTTCATAAAGATAGGTATATAAATAAATTATTTTTGTACACATTATTAGGGTGTTTGTCTTGTAGCTCCACGTAATAAAATGAGGAACATTTCCACTAACAAAATTTCATATAATATACTTAGTAATTTTTTAATGCAACTTTTTAAAATTATTTTTGTCTCTTGAATCAATCTTATTAATTTGTATGTCAGTTGAAGAATTGTTTTCAATTTTTGAATCAATCAAAATTTATCATTAAGAAATTTTTAATTTTGACGAGTAAATATAATATATATACTTGAGATCACTTTCGACGAGATCCTGGAATGATTTCGGATGAAGATTCAAGATACAATATTATGGTAAAGTTTTCTCTTTCATAATATATTCACTTAATGATCTAAGTTAATCCTTGATAGACACAATTACATTACGGACATATTGTTACCTACATTTAGTATATCACAATATTGTGTCCCAATAAAAACGTTCCATCCTAAATATCTTGCTAATTCCCTTAGATAAAATACGTACAGTAAACACGAAATTTCACTATAGAATGAATTACTCGATAAAATTACTCCCCCGGGATTAAATGTCATTTGCACCTGACTCAGTTTCAGAATTTTAAATGGAAACCAAATTGGACATTTTCGGAAGACAATTTCAAAATATAGGTTGCCATTAAAACTTTCGAAGCTGGACCAGGTGAGATTGACAAGGCCACTCGGATTCCCGTATTACCAGGGAATCTCCTTAGTGTCATTAAGTTTGTTGTTTATTGTATAACAATTGCCTCAAACAGTTCTGGAGATATTTAAGATTGATCTTTTTTGTTGTTGGGCGACACTATAAACACAGCATAAATAAGCGACGTTTTTTCATTACCATTTTAGTTGACAATTAAGTGAATCGAACTATTAACATTTGAGATTTTAAGATTTGAAAAACGATTTTAAAAAGATTAGAAAATATTTAATACGTAATCAACGCACTTCCTAAATAAGCAATACCTTAAGCCCTTTTTAGGTAGTAAAGTTTTCTCTTGTTGAATATTTTCTTGCTTTTTTTTTAAAATTTAGCTATTTTTAAACTATATTAAATATTACCCTCCATTGTACTATATAATAAAACGAAAATTGGTTTATGCTTCCAATTTTTTTAATCTAAGAACGCCTTGATACCTTAATTTCTAAGTATTTGTAAGTATTTGAAATATATGCAATGAAATAATGAAAAAGCATTTCACAAGTTGTCTCAATTATTTTTCAGATTACAAGGTACTTACGTTTTATTTCAACTTCGAGTTGTCTTATTTATATGAATTTAATAATCAAACTTTTGTCGCTTATTTATGTTGTAACAATTACAGCCTGTATGCTTGCATTAAATGAGCATTTCTCAAATTTCGGCCTTCATTATTTGGAGACTAGTTTTTTATAAAACCGAATAATATTTACTTCTAAAAACAAAAATAACAAAATTAATGGTTTTTATTCATACCTAGTAAAATTCCTAAGAATACATATTTCTTTCTTGAAAAAGTAAGCGATTGTAAGCTGTTAAGTATAACAAGATAATAAACGTTTGAGAAATGCTGCATTAAAATATAGCAATCGTTAAGATTATGTGAAGCGATGTTTTCACTAAACTTTCATACTGCAAGGATTTTTAAAATGTTTTAGGTTTTAGAAGATTCGACAAAATATGCCGAATAGAGTTTCAACATTTCAAAGATTCGCAAAGCAAGGACGGACAATTATTTCAGATTTCAAATGACATATAAGAGCTGTATAGGATTCATGTTATTTTCTTTACTATGTAAATATTTGCTTAATGCAGGTGTCCTAGACATGACTTTCCAGGCCTGTTGTCGATTGCTTTAATGATAATCTAATCAAATTCTATATATTCATAATTAATGGGATGAAATTCTGTACTTTGTATACACCAGAGAGGCAACAATCTATTTTTTGTTCTTAGAATATCACCATAGGTGTTTTTTTAGCTATTTGATTAGATTTTTTTATTCTCTTTTGCATTATAACAGTATTGAAATAGACTCAGTTTAACTTTATATACAATATAATGCATTTACAAACATGATATTAACATCAATTGTACATGTAAATTTTGTAATGTATGTAAAGTTTAACTGCGTTTACTTGAAAATGGGATAATTTAACACTAGTGCTTAATTAATTATATGGTTGAAATATTATAGAATAAAATACTCTATCAGAATTGCCAAAAACCATATTATTTAAGAAAAAAAAAAGTTAAATATCGTTTCTCTGGCCTATACAAATATATCATCAACTTGTAGAGAATTTCATACCGTTTATAAATATATACTGTTTGACGAAAAACACCTTAATTGACATTTTTTTCAAAATCAAGATTTTTATACTATATGTATGAAAAAGACAAAAAAATGTTTTGAAAAATGTCATTTAAGGCGTTTTTCATCAATACTGCGAAATAGTTGTACAGTCACGGACTCAGTATAGTATAGTTTACATTAGAGTTTTTCAGTGGAATTTCATAATTAGTAACAACAAATTTAGTTTTTCAATGTTAAAAAAAAATAATGTCGTTTAAATCCTTAAATTTTAGGAATAACTCTAGCTACTGATATATTACCATCAGAAACCAAATTACAATATTAAAAAATTTAAGAAAATTGGTAACTAGATAAATAAACGTTTAAACTATATTGAGTCCGTAACTGTACAAAACTTTTGTATATAACAAGTTTTCAATTGCCAAGTTTCAATTATTGAAGCTGCCATTATAACTTGAGGTTTTGCTGTGGTTTTCCGAAAGTACATCTCTTTAACAGTAAAAAATTAAATTATGTTTCGAATTTTTTAACAATCTCGTTTTCATAATTGATAAAATCAAAATTTTGGTTGTATGTAATCAATTTATCTTCATAGAAAACTGTTTTTGATGTGTGTAAATGCTATAATGGTTCTACGTTCCACAGTCTCCATCATAATTTCATAAACTAAGTTAACATTTTTTTATTTTTCATTAAACTTTTGTAAAATTTTTGAAGTTTAGTTTTTGTATATAGCAATTTTTCGATTCTAAAGTTTCAATTATTGAAACTGCCATTATAACTCGAGGTTTTGCTGTGGTTTTCCGAAAGTACATATCATAAACAGAAAAATTAAAACTTTCTTTTGTTTTTTTAAAAATATGTACTCTTATTTTCATATTTAATTAATTAATCAAAATTTTTTATGCATGTGAGCAATAACTAATAACAAAAAATTGTTTTTGATGTGTGTAAATTCTATAATGGTTTTGTGTTCCACAGTCTTTATCGTAATTTCATGAACAAAGTTAACATAATTCGATTTTTCATTAAACTATATATATATTTAATTTAAAATGTATTTTATTTAATTTAAATCCTTATAATCCCTTAATTATGGTTTAGTTGTCACAATTTTACATTAAATACCAGTTTAGGTGAATCCCTGTCAATAATTTTTGAAACTGAAAGATATTGAAACATACAAGTACGAATTTAGTAACGTTTGGTTAAATACTATAGTCTATACGAACATGTTTAATTAGCGCTTCAATATAATTTTGATGACTGATTGTGCAAAGCCAAAAAAAATTTGTATAAAAAAATCAATCAATTAAACCATTGATTCGTCTAAAATTCCCAATGGCGATAATATTCAATTACGACATAAAATTTTAATAAAGCAATAGTTGTTTGTTTTGAATAAATTGAAACAATATTATAAAGTATAGATTTTTTTAGAATAAAATATACAAAAGTGGAATATTTCATAAATAATTATGTTAATTAGTAATATGAAAATTGATTGTAGCATCAAAAGTACTTTAAAATGGTTTTATAACTTGGTACCTAGGTAATTTGCGGAAATATTTTTAAACACTATTAAAGATTAGGATGGGAAACTTTAAAATCCATTATTTCTAAACTTTTAGAGTTTATTGTCAAAAAATGTTTTTCTTCTATTTGGTTATTATTATCTACTTTGGATTAATAGGCTTTTAAAATACGAAACAAGATATTCTGGGATTAAAATAAAAGCAGTGTTTATAAACTTAGATTCAATAATAGTAAACAAAAATTCGATGGGCTTAGATTTAATTTTTCGCAGCTTATTACGTAGGACTATTTCTTTTGAAAATATTTTACAGTTTGTATATTTTATATATATTATATTATCGAGATCTATTTAATAGTGAAATAATTAAATATTAATTCGAGCAAACGAACGAAGTGAGTAATAAAACAATCATAAATTCGAGCGAACGAACGGAGTGAGTAAGTGAGTGAGTAATAAAACAGTAAATTATAAATTCAAGCAAACGAACGGAGTGAGTAAGTGAGTAATAAAACAATTAATTATAAATTCGAGTGAACGAACGGAGTGAGTGAGTGAGTAATACAACAATTAATTATAAATTGGAGCGAACGAACGGAGTGAGTGAGTGAGTAATAAAACAGTAAATTATAAATTCGAGCAAACGAACGGAGTGAGTGAGTGAGTAATAAAACAGTAAATTATAAATTCGAGCGAACGAACGGAGTGAGTGAGTGAGTAATAAAACAGTAAATTATAAATTCGAGCGAACGAACGGAGTGAGTGAGTGAGTAATGAAACAATTCATTATAAATTCGAACGAACGAACGGAGTGAGTGAGTGAGTAATAAAACAATTAATTATAAATTCGAACGAACGAACGGAGTGAGTGAGTGAGTAATAAAACAATTAATTATAAATTCGAGCGAACGAACGGAGTGAGTGAGGGAGTAATAAAACAGTAAATTATAAATTCGAGCGAACGAACGGAGTGAGTGAGTGAGTAATAAAACAGTAAATTATAAATTCGAGCGAACGAACGGAGTGAGTGAGTGAGTAATGAAACAATTAATTATAAATTCGAACGACGAACGGAGTGAGTGAGGGAGTAATAAAACAGTAAATTATAAATTCGAGCGAACGAACGGAGTAAGTGAGTGAGTAATAAAACAGTAATTATAAATTCGAGCGAACGAACGGAGTGAGTGAGTGAGTAATGAAACAATTAATTATAAATTCGAACGAACGAACGGAGTGAGTGAGTGAGTAATAAAACAATTAATTATAAATTCGAACGAACGAACGGAGTGAGTGAGTGAGTAATAAAACAATTAATTTTAAATTCGAACGAACGAACGGAGTGAGCGAGTGAGTAATAAAACAATTAATTATAAATTCGAACGAACGAACGGAGTGAGTGAGTGAGTAATAAAACAATTAATTTTAAATTCGAACGAACGAACGGAGTGAGCGAGTGAGTAATAAAACAATTAATTTTAAATTCGAACGAACGAACGGAGTGAGTGAGTAATAAAACAGTAAATTATAAATTCGAGCGAACGAACGGAGTGAGTGAGTAATAAAACATTTAATTATAAATTCGAACGAACGAACGGAGTGAGTGAGTGAGTAATAAACAAATTAATTATAAATTCGAACGAACGAACGGAGTGAGTGAGTGAGTAATAAAACAATTAATTTTAAATTCGAGCGAACTAACGGAGTGAGTGAGTGAGTAATAAAACAATTAATTTTAAATTCGAGCGAACGAACGGAATGAGTGAGTAAGTAATAAAACAATTAATTAAAAATTCGAGCGAACGAACGGAGTGGGTGAGTGAGTGAGTAATAAAACAATCAATTGTAAATTCGAGCAAACAAGCGAATTATTGAGATCCCGTAATAAGAAATTCTTTAAATTTTTTAATTTTGAGAAGCCGTGTCGACCAGTATCTATGTATAATATATAAAAAAACAACTAAGGTGAGTCTTGCAAATTTAAAAATATAATCCAATAATTATGTATACCTATCATATGATATCACTAATTTTTTGAGTTATTACAATATCTATCAATAATTTCTTTCTTTCTTTTCATTTACAAAATTTTATATTTTTCAAACATGCCACACAACAAATGTAAGCAAATACACTATTGTCGGCAGGGTTAAGGCACTGCGACCCGAGTTTTTTTTAATTTCAGGTTGGTTAATTCAAGAAACAGTTGAACTTTAATGATTATTGCTTCGTCATCCTGGAGAATATCTTTTAATGCAGCGGGTAAGTTAGATGTTAGTCGTTCGTTATTGAATTTATTACAGGTAGTAAGTAGGTGTTCCACTGTGATTTGTTCGTTACAGGTGTCGCATATTGGTGGAGGATCTTTCTTTAAGATGTGTGCGTGGGTGATAGCTGTATGTCCAATCCTTAGCCTTGCTAGGTTAATCTCATCTCGACGCTGAGGCTGTGAAGAGGTGAGCCATTTTTTGGTATCTTCTTTTAGTGTACGTAATTTATTATTACCGGTGTTTATCCAAACATTTTGCCAATTTCGATTAATTAGAGACTGGTAATAATTAAAAGCGTCGTCGGCTGTGATCTCTGTAGTATCAGGATCACGGTCGGAGTGCGTTGCCTGTTTTGCTAGATCATCTGCAAGCTCGTTTCCAGCAATTCCGCTGTGCCCAGGAGTCCAAATGAAAACTATGTTATATTCTGATGTTAATGAAAATAATATATTAAGGATTTTAGTGAGTATAGGGTTGTTAGTTTTTGACTTGTTGTTTAAAGCGTATATTGTACTGCATGAGTCGGAGCATATGACGTAGTTGTTAGGCGGGAGACTTAGGATTTTTTGTAAAGCCATAAGAATGGCGAATAACTCAGCTGAGTACACGGTAAATGCGTCAGGAAGAGTGAAACTAGAGCTGTTGGAGTAAAATTGATATGCTGCAGCTACCTTGTTTTTATTTTTTGAGCCATCTGTGTAAATGTGGATGTAGTCGGGATATTGGCTGAGTAGATCAGAAAATTTGGCTTGATAAATTTGTGGGAGTGTAGTTTCTTTAGGGAGACTATTTAGCTCGTCGATGATTTTAACAGTGGACATGAACCATGGAGGAGAAAGCGGTTTCTCGAGGAGCATTATATCATGGAGTCCTAATTCAATTAACATATGGAAAAAAGGTTTCTTTATTCTTTTTTGTTTGTCAAATCGTTCCATATATAGCGGATTAAGAATATTATTCCTGAGAGGGTGGTTCTGGTTCGACAAAATCTTCAGAGAGTGACGTATGCCCAGTGTGTGCCGTCTGTATTTTAAGGGAGGTTCTCCGGCTTCGCTGCAGATACTAAGTTTTGGACTCGTATGGAAGGCTCCTGTTGCTAAACGAAGTCCAGTGTGGTGGATTGGGTCCAGTTTTCTTAGAGTGGATGAAGATGCTGAAGAATAAATTTGGCACCCGAAATCAAGAACTGATAGCACAGTAGCTTTGTAAACTTTTAAGATACTGATCCTATCTGCACCCCAGTTTAAATTAGATATAACTTTTAAAGGATTTAATTTTAAACGACACTTGGTTTTTAGGTTTTTAATTTGGCTTTTCCAATTTAGTTTTTCGTCATACGTTAATCCTAAGAATTGAATTTCCGATTTAAACAGAAGCGCACTATTGTTAAAATTTAGAACGGGGTTATTGATTAGTCTGGGAATACGATTAAAATTGATACAAACGGTTTTGTCAGGTGTAATTTGTAGGCCGTTATTTTTAGACCACTCACTTAGATTATTTAGAACATTTTGTAGTTTTCGCTCTGCGTAGTTTAAATCTTGTGTTCTAATGTAAATTAGAAGGTCATCAGCATACATGAGGTGTTGGATAGGGGGACGGAATAGTTCATTGATTGAATTAATAGCAATGTTAAATAAGTTTGGGCTTATAACAGATCCTTGAGGAGTTCCATTTACTAATTTTTTGGTTTTGGAATATGCACTGTTAACTTTGGTTTTGAAGATGCGGTCGGTTAAGAAGTTTTCGATAAACTTTGGGAGATGTCCTTTTAAATTCCAGTTTGCCAATTGTCTTAGAATCACATTTTTCCATACAGAGTCGAATGCCTTATGAATATCGACGAAAATTGCCACGACAAATTGTTTATTCACAAAGGCGTTGGAAATATCATTGGTAAAGATCGCGTGAACGTCCATAATCGATCTGTTTTTCCTAAATCCGTACTGGTTGTTGGAGAGCATGAGGTTGGATTCAAGGATCCAATCTAATCTGTTATTAATCATTCGTTCGTAAATTTTGCTGAGTGCACTTGTTATTGAGATCGGCCGGTAATTGTTTAGTTCGAGTTGATTTTTTCCTGGTTTAGGAATCGGAATTATGCAGGCTTCCTTCCATTTTTTAGGAAAGAGATCATTCCTCCATAATTTGTTCATGGTGTCCAGAATGTATGTTAGTCCACTGGGAGGGAAGTGCTTTAACGACATGGGAAAAAATCCATCAAGTCCAGCTGTGTTTTTCTTTGTGTTGGTAATAGCCAAGGAAAATTCATGATAGGTAAAGTCGATATTATATGATTCGTTGTTGTCGGAATTAAAGTTAAATTCGGTATTGTCCAGATCCATTTTCATTAAAAGTGTATCTGGATCAGAGTGAGTATCGCTAGAAATTGCTTCGAAGTGAGATGCAAATGCGTCGGATATTTCATTGGAGTTGGTGATAATGGTATTGTTGGTAAGAATAGCGGGTATGATGTTAGGAGAAATTTTGTTTCTAATTTTGTTTATGTTAATCCAGAGTTCTTTTGTGGAAGTGGATGAGTTTATCGTAGATAAGAATTGTTGCCAGGACTCTTTTTTGGCTTTCCTAGTCAAGTATCTCACTTTAGCTTTGGTTTTGTTGTATAAAATTTTTGTCTCCACAGTCCTCGCATTCTGGAATTTTCTTAATGCTTTTTTCCTGTTTTTTATTGCTTGAGCAATATCACTATTCCACCAAGGAACGTTTCTTTGCTTTGGAATAAAACTTGGAACAGCTGTTTTTAATGCAATATTGGTGACGTCATAAATGTGATCGACTCTTTCCAAGGGGTGCGTAATTCCTTCGTTGAATTTTAATAGAGTGGAAAAGGTATCCCAGTCGGCTTTGTTGAAATTAAACCTAGGTTCTTGGATAACGATGTTGTTCTGATCTGCTGTTTGCATGTATATCAGTATAGGGAAGTGATCGCTATGGCAGGTATCCGGATGCGTGCACCATTGCAGAAGCGGTGCAAGAGAAGTAGACACTAAGGATAGATCTATTACAGAGGTGTTGCCTGTAGCGTTGTTTAAGTGAGTAGGTTGACCATTGTTTAGAAGGCAAATATTTAAGTTTTCTGATAGTAGTTTTTCGACTGATTTTCCTCTGCCATTGGTATAGTTGTTTCCCCACATATCGCTATGGGCGTTAAAGTCGCCAATCAGAATATAAGGTTGAGGTAATTGATTGAGGATGTTATTTAAGTCGTCGTTTGAAGGTTCTGTGTTGGGCGGGATATAAATATTACAAATTGTTATGGTTTGATTTTGGATTGTGATGGATGTAGCAATAGCTTGGAGGTCTGTCTGAATGGAAAGGGCTGTATGATGAAGAGAGGATCGGGTGAAGAGAATTACCCCGCCTTTTGCTCTGTTCCCAGTTTCATCATCTTTTCTATTCAGTGAGTATCCTTTAAGATTTGCCGTGTTTATTTGTTTTAGGTGGGACTCCTGGAGAGCTATTACACTAGGTTGGTATTTGGAGATTAGCTGTTTTAGCTCGATGTAATTGTTGTAGTAGCCGTTTAAATTCCACTGAAATATAAGCATAATTCGCAATAGTATTGAAGAATTATTTATTTATTATTTAATTATTATTTATTATTTAATTATTATTTATTATTTATTATTTATTTATTATTTATTTATTTATTATTTAATTTAATTTGATATATTATTTTACAATTATTCGTCGTCTTCTGTGTTTGAGGTGTATTCTTCAGTTGTGGTGTCCGATGATTTTTTAACTTTCCTTATATAGCGAGTAAACGTGGCTTTTGCTTGTTTGCTTTGAAGTTCAGGGTATAGTTTCTGAAGAATGTCCACAATATCTTGTGGGTCTTTTGTAAACTTGTCTATACCAATTAATATATCTTTGACGTTGTCAGCCTGCGTTAAAAGACTAATTAACTGTTCGTAGGTTATTAGAAATTGTTGACTATTGTTGTCCATTATTGCTTTTAAATGTTGGGTTTGTGCTTGTAAGGTGTTCGGATTGGGGCTTTTAAACATTTTAGGTTTCTTTGGTTTTTTATTAGTTTGTTTTAACATTTGGGTTTTTGGTTTAACAAAATTACCGTCATCTTTTTGAACAACGCTGATGTGTTCGAAGATGGGAGGTTGTGATGTTAGCTCGCTTTCTGGGAGAGGTGAATTCTCTGAAGATGACGTAAAGTAGGGACGTTTTAAAACAGTACTTGATTCGAAATCCATGGTGTTGCGCTCTTCCCTATCTTCAGTTAGTGGAGTCTGTTTAGGCTTGTTTATGTTTATGATTGGTTCTGAATGAGTTAAAGTAACCGTCGTTGCATTATCATGTGTTTGGGTTTGTTGTGTTGGTTTATCCGATTTAGCATTTTCTATCTCGTTTGTATTAGAAGGTGTAGTATCTACTGTTTCTTTCTTTGAGCATCTTTGTGAAGAGTGTGTAGCTGATTCGCAGTAACGGCATTTATTTTCTTCAGTGCTGAGATAAATTTTCTGTAATTCGCCGTCAGCCGCTATTTCAATTGATGTAGGGATATTGTCAGTAGGGTTTATATAAGTCATTTTCCTTGATGTACCAATGTGTTGATATCTTGGGTTGTTAGTATGGAGTCGGATATCTGTAATATTTGTTAGAGTTATAATATTGTAAGTTTTTAATGCTTCCTCTATGTCGGTGTTTTCAATTGTAGGGTGTACCCCTGATATAATTAATTTAATTCCCGAATTAATCAGGCGTCTTGTTGGAATTGTTTTATTTCTTATATTAACTGTAGGATATTGTGTTACGAAATCATTAACCAATTTTTTATTTTTCAGGTAAATGCAGATTCGATCTTGAGACATTTTGAAGGCGTGCGTTATGTTTTCGGGTTTGATTCTTTCCCCTACGGCTTCTATATACTCGAAAAGAGCAGGACCATCGAAGGCAGGTAATACTATAGCATTTTCTTTTGTGTGTTTAATTTTTTGGTTTGTCGCTTCAGAATATGATTTGCGTGAGATTGGTTGTGCTGAATAAGCAGATGCATTGGAGGATTGTTCAGGTAAGTGACAATTTTGTGTTTCATTTTCAGGTTGTAGGAATGTTGTTTGAGTTTTGGAGGAATGTGCAAGAGAAATTCCTTTAGGAAGGTTATCTCGTTCATTTTGCTGAGATGTACATTTAGATATAATATTTGTTTGGTCTTTAATTGGGTTTTTGGTTAGTTTAATTTGTGTAACAATTTTATTTTGGTTATCCATTTTAATTTGTTTGAGTAAATTATTTAATTTGATTTGTTATAACTGTATTATTTGTTTTAGGTGGAGCGCAACGCGCCCGAACGCGTGCTGAAGTACTTAAAATGTCACCAAACTGCAAAAAAGAAGTCACTACACATAATACATAAAAACGTTTTTTCCCGTAATCGGGAAAAAAAAATGTTTCAGAGTTGCTTTCTCACTTAGTAAAGTTAATTTGATTAAAAACTGAGAAACTAAACATATACACTTGTTTTATTTAATAATTCTGAATATTAAATAAAAAAAAACGATTAACAATTTTATTAATTTATTAAAGTATTGGAATTTGTAAGTTACGTAATTCACTGTCGCAAGCACGTCCGCACTGTACGGTGGTTGAATTGGTACTCCAACATTCTTTTTCTGCGAACAAAAAATTGTCTATTCGATGTGTTTCTAGCTTTATATTAATACTCAGTGCAGAATGTACTGCATGCAGCAGTAAATCATTAATTGATAAAAAAAGAAACCAATTTTACCTCAGAGCTATAATAATAAGCAATAATTTCTGCAATGTGTTTGTATCGGGTGGTTAAAAATAACTAAGTTTGACATCTGCTTACTGTTATACCACAGGAATAATAAATTTAAAATTATAACATTTTAAATTATAACTACAACACAACCAATTTCACAAAATTGTAAATTGTTAGTGTTGAAAAGAGTTTATTTATTGTTTCTTTCAGGCTATCCAACTGTCGGCGCAATATCCACGCCTAGCGCCAATTTATTATTATTTTCATAATACATTGAAAATTTAGTTTATGTTAATTATCAGAGGTTACATGGCTTACAATTTCCAAAACTAACAGCGCCTGTTACATGGGGGGGGGGGGTACAAAGGTAGTTGCTCCGTTCTGAAAAATGAACGAAAGCTATTAAGATATGATGATAATTGATTATACTGGAAATAAGCAATGTGTCAAAGTATATGTATATGGTCTTGGTTTACGGTACACGCTAGGTCAATGAAAATATAATTAATAGATTTTTCATATTTACAACGAAATTACAAAGGAGTTTTCTTTTTCTCAATGATTTTTTCGTAAGTTCAATGTATTTCTATCGTCGAATTTTGCAATCAATCACCGTACGGTCACGACTGTTTAGTTTCTGATCATTCTGTATACGAACTATTAGCGCTCCGTTTATATAAATACCTGTTGACAATTTACATTGTCGTTATAATTTATAGCGTTAATTTAATCGCCCTGTTAATTTCCGACACTAAATTAAAGATGATTATAAGCCGAAGATCCAGTTGGTCGACTTCTTGCAATCTGCAATTATGTTATTAGTATGTCATTGGTGTATGTAGTCATTTGTTTTGATCGTTTGTTGTTTTTGTAATAAACTTTAAGCTGGCACAGAGAGGAATGTCGGCAAGTTGCTTCAACTTGTGTTCCAAGTAGCTTATAGTTATTTGATGATCGCTTTCTCGTAAGTTACGAACCTTGGAAGTAGAGTCCAGTCGAAGGTCAATTTTTTGGGTTGATTATGATTAAGGTGACCGCTAAGGAGACATAATTTATTATGAAATCAAATAGATGTTAATTATCAAATTTCAACTCTATATATGGTGTGCGTAGAATGTTCTATGATAATATATCCGACTTTTCTGACACATTTTTCAGCTTTGAAACATTTAACAATTCAGTTGAAAATGTAAGGTAATATTATTTTTGATGTTGGTGAGAGTAGTGTTTTCTCTAAATATAGTTGTTCCCAGCACTTAAGATGTAAAATTGGCAAACGTTAGATAATAAAGAACACGTTGACAGATATTACACAGGGATGGTCTGTCCTGTATGCGTAGGGTCGTATATGAGAAAGGTTCTCAAAAATAATAAATTATTAGTTAAAAATGTAACGACGTACTTGAAAAGGGCAGAAAGACGAAGGGGCAGTTCGGAGACGCTTAACAGTTACTGATGAGATTTGGAAGTGAACAGTTGTGCTTGTCTTTGCATATTATTCTATTCAGAATGTGTTATATTTCAAAAATAATTGTAATTAGTCTGTGTAAATTGTATTGTGATATTGTGCCAGCATTTCCAGAAATTAAGGTAGGTCTCCAAGCCTACTGAGTATTTATCATAGATTTATAATGTTTGCGAATGCAAGCTTAATGAGTATTTCATATGAAGTTAATACATGATCATGGGCCTATGTGATATGACCATATTAGGGATGAGAAAAGTGTATATCGGCAAATGGTTGTGATACCATGCCATAACGATAGTTTGTTTGTGTGAATGCTGACAACAATTTGAAGGTACTGTGTCTATGGCATCAGTTGGATACTGCTCTGCCTTGGATGATAGTTGACAACAGTTTAAAGGTACTGTGTCCATGACAATGGTTTAAATGTACTGTTGTCTTGTATGTGTGGTGATAACAGATAACTGTATTGAGTCGTAATTGGGTCATAATGTATACAATAAATAATTAACTATGATGATATAATATGTTGTTTGAATCTATAAATACTCATATGCGTTTTATGACAGGAACATGTTGATGACCGCTGGAATCTGACCTCACGTCTCGGCAATCGCAAGGATCCTGACAAGTCCTGACAATAATATGTATTACGTATGGTATGTGGTTATCCTGACAAAATTATATAACAACTATATACTGTATTGATATAGTATATGATAATGAAAAAAAAATAGTATATATTTTAAATTTTATTTTAAAATTTCCATGTCTTACAAAAACTACGCTATGATTGATTAGATAGCTATTTGTGAAAATTGTTAGAATCTACATAATTATATAATTTCCTAATGTGTGTCTGGATGTCTGTCTTTCCAGATCCTCTCCACTAAACTTAGGAAGTTGAAATTTGGCACATTTATAGTGTAAGATACGGGACAGAACCTATCATAGTCGGATTTTTGATTTTTTTCCCGGGGATCGAATTAGGGTTTTTTTTTTTAAAAACTTCATAGAACATAACAGGCCATGAACGGGTTGTTGGATTGCCTTGGTTACGAACAACAAACTCTGAAACATTCTAATATCGGATGTCTAATAAGTTTTCAAATAACTACAAGTTTTCTAATTAATGTAATATTCAACAGACAGAAAAAAGTGTCGAATAATAGTGTGCACAGTGAATTATTAGTTTACAGATTATATTTTGTATTCTATATTATAAATGTAAAATAAAGATGTTATTTTGAATATTTAAACTTCGATTGCGCCTGACGGAGACAGGCTTAACAACTAGTACATTATAAAATAGCACTGAACACCAACAATGGCAAACTGCAGCTATCTATTTGTATACTTGATTTAAAGCTGAAAGGCGTAGCACAAATTCAGCATTAAGGCTGACAGTTTCGACTACATACATAGTTTTTTTCCCTTGTCGAATAGAATATTTTATTAAGGATGTATAGAACACGAATACTGGAAGTCATGAAATCTCCATCTCTGTTCATAAAGTGTTTACATTTTTGGAACGGAAAAATAATAAACATTAATAATCAAGTTTCCTAATATTGGCAGATCTGTTTAATTTAACATTTAAGGTCTCAGATACACTAGTAAACTCCAGAGCGTCAGTTTCTAGTTCTTACAGCTACACTAGAGAGTTTCAAATTCCGGATTTCGTAATTTTTCCCTCAACGTAGACCGTTGATCGAGGATAGAAGAAAAATAGATTTATAACTTATAAAAAGGAAATACGGTTTCTCTACTTCTACAAATAAGAAGAGAAAAACTTTTAGTGAAATCTTTATCCTCACTGGAGGTAAGATAACATCACATTTCTAAAAACTAATTACGATGCACTCTGCAGCAAGGGCAAAGAAGCGGAAGAAGTCGCTGTTCACATACTCTGTAAGTGCGAAGCTCTCACAGAGACAAGGATCAACCTCAATGTTATCAAAGGGTAGAATACTAGATTATATTTATAGACTAGGAATCTTAAAGAACTGATTGATTATTATTATAGGGGAGTACAGTAAACCTTATAGGTCGCAGTGTTTACCGCTTGATCCCTACCTTTTAATTCTAATTCTAAACATAAAAATCTTGATAGAAATAACACTGATTTCAAACTTGAAAGAGCAGAAAATGACTATAGTGGTCAAACCAAGTATTCCTTGGATTGGTACATTGGGTTTTATAATTGCATCAATTTGAAAACATGAAAATAGTTCAGAAATTATAAACTTGTATCAGATCACAAAGTTTTTATCATTTTATCCATGAACAGACTGTATTTTCTTCTTTGGCATAGGCAAATACCAAGTTGGAAGATACAGCCAATTTCAAATTTGTATGCATTTGTATCATTAAAAATTTTATTGGCGAAAATAAATAAAATACGCTCACCAACTTGATACCGTAGAAATAATAACATTCTGGTGTTTAACTGCTTGACCCATGTATCTGCGGCCTAATCGTTTTGAGCAAATTGATTGATGTTACGATTATACGCTATCTATTTTTAGGAATGAGTAAAATTAATTACAACCGTGATCTAATTAACATGATTTTTTCACTTGTTAATAGCGTTTAGCGTATGAAGCAATTACTGTGAGAATTCAATTAGCATTTTGTAGCCGTATAATTGGTTCAACTCAATAAAGTTTTTATCAATGGATGAAGTGGCGGTCATTTAAATTGGATAATTTGCGTAACCAATTTTAAATAGCCGGTTTTTTTACTGGTCGCTTTTACGCCGGATCTGCTGTTTGTGAAATTTGGACATAAACAATTGAACTATTTTATGAAGATAATAATTATTGAAATGTTGTTTATAAATATGACTGTTTTAAAACTATCTTCTACTTTAAAAATTCTTATTGAATGTAGATTTCTTGGTGCGTTATTCGTTTATCCGCGCAAATCTTGAAAACCACTGAACCGATTGTCATGAAGCCTTTGGCATTTCACGATGAGATTTGATGCAAATATTTGGCAATGACTACTGGACCAACCTTGGCATTTGTGAAGCATATAGGCATAAACCAGTCGTTCAATTTCGTCTATAAATAATATTTTTTTTAGTTTGACGCATGTGCGTGTAATTTTGTAATAAAAAATGAGTTCAAACTAAATTATTTCCTTTTTGGGCAAACGGAATTTGGTCCATGACATGCTGTTATCTTTCCAGCCGCATTCAAACTGGTATAATTTATATATCTGATATATCTGATGGTTTGATAAAGGACGTATAGTGTATACGTAAAACGCATTTCGTAATATGTGATTTATTTAAATGTCTTCTGTTTGATTAATATCATCAAAATATGTGTCTTGCATTTAGGTTCAACGCTATGTGAAGAACGCATATTATGAAACATGCGGTAAATAATTTTGATCAGATTTAAAGGCAGCATCTGTTATAAGTGTCCCATTACGAGAGTTAGTTTTACTATTAATAAAAATACCATTTATTATGAAAGACTGACACCCTTAATATAATTTATACCCCCCCCCCAGGGGTTCCCAAATTTTTTCAGTGTTACGTTTCATATAAGCTGGATGTTTTATTATCACCTATTTGTACGACAGAGTGAGCACATCCGAAAGATCTAGAAGGTTGCAGTGAAATCCTTGAAAGAATGAGTTTCCAGAATTTCCGAAGAAATTTCGTGCCTCACTGATCTAGCTAAAATTATCTGGAAGTGATAGTAAGGCAATATTTTATTTATTTTATGGTAGACTCTCTTAAATCCATCTTTGATATGAATATAATATAGAGAAAGTGTTTTAAAATAGGGTTTGGATTTTTTTTAAATATCATTTAAACTAAAAATTAAATTAACATATTTTGGTGATTTTAGGATCATCTATATAATTAGAACCAACCAAAACCCACTAAAATGTTCGTATAATTTTATTTTATATAAAAAAAATTCAAATTACGGAAGTGAATTCAGTTGAATGCTTTACTGCCTCCAAACTAGGACTAATGCAAAATTACCTTACTGAAGTGTGTTAAAATAAAGTCAGTCGTACTCTAATCGCGCATGGAATAGGCTTTCGTAAGTAAATTTTGCATTACAAAACCGTGTTTGTTTGGAGGCAACAGAGCCTCCTACTGAATAAGCAAATGGAAATACGCTCCTTGGTACCGTACGTGCTCTCAAAACACGTGTATAAAATAAAAAAAATGCAGTTGACCAAGAAGGGTACACTATAGTTGACAGTGGACACATGGAAGTCACATTTCTGTGCAATTTCACCAAGTAATTTATAGCAAATTATTTTTGGAGTATCCGTAAAATTGTTCACGAGTAAAATTCAAGATATGATTACAAATGAAAAAAAAAAATCGCAACATTTCTATTAAGCATTTTAACAGATGAACCGAGCTGGGTAGAGTAGTGGTACAGCACTAGACTCGCATTCGGGAGGTCCGGGTTCGATTCCCGGCGGGGGCAGATGTGGCTGGGACTTTTTCCTACTGCCTCTCGCCGAGAAACGGTAATTCCTGTACCGGCCATCTTGATTGAGGTTTTCCATGGTTTCCCTCAATTAATTCCAGATAAATATCGAGGTGGTTCCTTATTTGAGGCCATGGCCGATTACCTATCAAACTCCTGTTCAAAAATTACCTACCTTATCCTAATTTCCTGTAATTCCTTCATTCGCTCATTGCTATTATATAAGTTGAAGTTTAAGAAATGTAGAAAAAAACGGGAAGTGGTAAAATGAAAAATAGTAATGGTGCGAATGGCGTCTGTTATGACATAAAGTCGAGAAATGGACGTTAAACGCATTATTATTATTATTATTATTATTTTAACAGATGCATGTGATGTCTACATTAAAATCAAGATTTGCTAAAAATAAACCAAAATACAGGTGGAAAGTTTTTTTTTCTCAAACGAACTACAAGTTCAAGGTGAATATAATTTAAAGAAATAAAAAGAAACACCTTCCTACACAAATGTGTATTGATTGACTGATAATTCCAACCAGACATTCAAGTGTAGGCGTTAAAATCAATTCAGAAATACAAGCATCGCATCAAAACTAACAAATCATTAATTAAAAAAATGTTGAACATTAAAATTAATTAAAAACTGATTATAGCATAACATGGTCGTTTTAATCCTTAATAAGCGATCAACTTTTTAGTTTGTAAAATAATAGCTATGATCAAACAATGGTTGACTGATGATGAAGTGAATTCACGTTTTATTTTTGAACAAAAAGAAGCGTAGACATTCTAACGGTTCATCAATCTTTGAATTTATCAAAACGGCGGCGGTAGACGAAGTTCCTACTTAAATGCCGCTCCTTTAATGCTATTCTATTCATGAATCTGCCCAGGATGGAAGTACGAAGGCTAGAGATATGATTTTATTTGATGACTTGATTTATATTTATTAAAGACGCTCGACTACTAATTTCATAGGCGTCATTTGATGAATTTAAATATTTAGACTGAGAACCGAGTCAGTTCACCTCTAACCTTCTAGCAATCACAGGAGTGAAAGTTTTTGTAACGTTAAAAAAAATTGGAATTGAAATTTTGACGTATTTAAACGTTTCATGGTTATTTTAAAATTTTTAAATGCCCATTTGTCCGCATATTTGCAGACACCGTTCAATGGACTCAACTGTTGAGCGTCTATAATCTACAATCAGTCAATCTGTTTAACAAAACTTAAACTGAAGGTTTAATGGATTCCTCTAAATACGGTTGTTTATACTGATGACCAAAAATCAAATATTGAGTTTTTTACGAAAACAGCGTCAAACATTTTGCTTATAATATTCGACAAATCGATATACTATTAATGATTCTACACTATGTCACCATTTATCTAGAAAAAAAAATCAGAAAGGGTACTGCTGAGTTCCCTCGAATGTCGATGCAGTGGAGCAGTTCCAAACGACGGTGGGTGTGTTTTAGTTAAACAAAGCTATGCCGCAATCGCACACAAATAAATAGAAAAATTATCTTTTAATTTCGTTGGAGAGCAACACGCGTGTTTTCGAAATATTTCAAAGAATCCCTTTAGCACACACTTAAAGTAGTGAATTATTATAAGCAGATTCATGTCGAAAATAACTACATCATTTTTCCACAGAAATGTGGTTATCATTCACTACTTAAGTGAATTGTACATTTCAATGCTCTTAAGATTAAGAAACTTGTGTTTGAAATAAAAATAATGCTTTTAAAGAACATTTTCTGCTTTTTATCATATGGACAAAATTAGATTATTTCATTTTTACGCAAAAAAAGAAATATTGCCTAAGAAAGCAAACACTGGAATTTTCATGTCCCTATATCAAATAAAAATTGGAATGGCGGTTAACAAACACTCAATACGTAAGTTTTTCTAATAAAAAAAAAGAAACTGAACGTTTCATATACGTTTAAGCTTTCAAAGAAGCGAACATAAAAATTAAAAACTAAAAATACAAACATACAAGTGATTTGACATAAAATGAAAACCTAGAAGATTTGTGCGCTCTAAAGGCATTAAAATAAAATTAAAGGTTCTGAAAAAACGAGCATTTCTACTTAGTTATGCGTTCATTAATTAAGAAAAAACAACACATAAATATAGTATTTCCTTTATCTAGAAATTTGCTTTCAAATCTTTAAGTCATTATACAGCGTGATTTTTTATTCTATAACTTTCTTAGACATGAATATAAAAAGACTGCATTTATTTCTAGATAGACAGAAAACGTTATAATGTAAACTTGAAGTTCGTGAGTGCGACAAAAATAACTGGTATCAATTTTCGAGAGTGTAGTAAGAATAAAATAAATAGATGGCTAAAAATAAAATCATTGGTTTATAAAGCATTTATTACTTTGTGTACTCAACCGATAAGTTCTTTCTATTAATTTTATTCTTACTACACTCTCGAAACTTGATCTCAGTTATTTTTGTTATGTATTAAAATTGTGCATGCTGACTAAACTATTTTTTGTAATGATTGATTGCTCTTGATAATTTTGCTGTCTTACAACAATCTACCTAGACGAATTCGGGGAGGCAATTTTTATAAAACAAATGTTAAATGTGTATAACTTGTATATTTTTCAAAATAATTACACCACTGAAAAGACAAAAAAAAAAAAAAATCTGAAAAACGGTTGACCCTGCAGGCCATCCCTGGAACTTCCCGCTGTTTCCGATCTATTGAGATGTGGCTTACCCCTACGGTGTTTGTTAAAAGCTATTTTGAAAAATTCCAGCCAATTGGGCGACAGGATCATTCCAACTTCATAAATATTGACATTTGAAATATTATAATAAAATAAAATAAAATTTCTGTTAACGGTTTACGGTTATGGTATTTTATATTAAAAATTAATCAAAGCATGCTTGTCAGCTACCTAACTAATTTCTTTTTGACAGATCTTCGGAACAAAAGAACATCTGATTTTTTTTATTATCAAAATATTTCCGAAACTATGAAACTATAAACCGTTATAAATTTCTGAAAAAGATTTGGAAAGATATATTGAAAAAACACTTTTTTGGAAATTTTTTGTCAACGATATCTCTCGAACGAATCGACCAATCGAGATGCTGTTTACGGCAATCGAAGCAGTTTTTCAAGCACAAAAAATAATCTATTACAAAAAAATCAATCTAACGCAAAATTTGAGAAGATATTTTGAAAAACCATTTTTTTCAAAATTTTTCTTCAACTATATCTCTTGAACGAATCAAGTGATTGAGGTGCTGTTGCGGCAATCGAAGCAGTTTTTCAAGTATAAAAAAAATAACTTATTACAAAAAAATCATTCAAACAAAAATTCGAGAAGTTATTTTGAAAAAACTTTTTTTCAGAATTTTTCTCCGACGATATCTCTCGAACGGATTAACTGATTTTGATGCGGTTTGCGCCGATTGACGTTATTTTATGAGGAATAGAGCTGATTAGATTTTGGAATTAATCGGTACGGTAGTTTCGAAAATATTTCAAAATATTTAAAAAAAACTGCTTTCCAAAAAGCTTTATTTTTGAGATTTCTCAAAATCTACGTGTCCGAATCAGGAAACCTAAGTTCAGCAAGCTCCTTTCAGATGCCGCAATCCGCGTTTCGATCGGTCCACCCGTTCAAAAGTTATGAGAGGGTTACATACACACACACATACATACACACAAGCATACGGACATCATTTTAAAAATCGTCAGAATAGCTTCCTAGGATCTCAAAACGTCGAGATCTGACAAAAACTCAATTCGAAAATCGGGGTAAAACCAATAACTTCCCAATTTTTGAAAATTTTCAATTTTCTTAGCGGGAAGTTAAAAACGAAACCCCCCACAGGCTGCCATTTAAAAGTTCAAAATAGATGGAGTAATAATATTCAACATTGCAGTTTTGTAAATAGTTACGAACTGTTTATATGAATACAGAGAAAAAAATCACCCATGTAGTGGAGGATTATAAATCTCGGTAGACATCACTATTCTTGAAAATTAAATGTTTTAAAAGAAAATGTAACTTATTCTTCCTACTACTATGAAAACCAAATTACTTTTTCTCTTCTAAATATATTTCCAAAAAGCAAAAACTACGTAACAATTCGGTTCACTAACCATGACTACAGAAAGTTTATTTATTGGTGGTTGAAAGTAAAAATAAATTTTTAATTAGACCATAAATTACGTTAAAACTACATTCAGTTGGTACTCCTGCTTCCAGAGTCGTTAAAGTTGAACGGTTTCAGTTTCGTGCCACTAATGTAAAGTGTGAACGGTTAAAAGGCGTATTACAAAATACAGTAGCTCAATGTTTGTGGTTTGATCATATACTAAGTACATTATAGACTGACAACGTCAATGGAGCAAAAGTTACAATTCTGCTGTCATTTATTTGCGATAAACTGAATTTGTTATGGAGATAAACAGCTGTCTAATCTAACATACATAACTACCCAAAAATACACTTTCGTAATTACTTTTGGGTTGAATGTAACTAGTGTTTAAAATCTTTCGTAAATTGATTACATTTCTGAATGCTGACAACTTCTATAATGAAGACATACAGAAAATTTATTTTGATCATTGACGTCAACGTATATCTTTTTGTAAATACGATAAAATTAAACAGATTCTAAAAAATGGTTTATATGACATGTTTATATGACGTTGAACGAAAGTTTGGTTGAGGAACAATTTATTTCCTAAAAAGAGAAACGTATTGTTATATTGTTACACATTATACAACATCAAAAATCGCATGTAATTTTGACCTTATTATTTTTACAAAAGTAGCATGAAACTGATGTGTCGATTTTTTTTCTATTTTTGTTTTAAAATCGCATTTATTTACAGAAGGTGCATATAGACCGTTTGTTAAACGAACCAGAATAATGTATTTCACCAGGAGCAAGTATTCGCAAATGCACCTACATATAATGTTAAATTATTGCCGAGTGCTTTAAATATGGCGAATATCAGTGGCGGAACTAGGTGATTTCTTGAAACTGTTACGGATTTAATATGAACCCATGTTAAATTTTGAATTCTACAACGCCGCGGGTTTTTGCCCAGAAAATAAGCACCGAACGGCATATATATCATAATATATCATTATCATTCGTAAATCACGAAACAACTCGATACCTTTAGAATTTTATTCAAAGCAACTGTGCCAAAAAAATTCTATTAACTGACTACATAATAATCGGTCTAGACTAAAATAAATTAATGGACCAAATATCATCAACAAACTTTATTTTAGGAAACGTTCAATAAAATCTAAGAGACGAAGAATTAGAATTGGGGATAACAGACGTAGGATACGATTGGTAGGAAGAAACCTGTTATCTGAGACGATTTGGAATTATGAAAATGAACGTAGATGATCTCTTTCACAATTATTAAATGGCATATAGATGAAAAGAAAAAGAATGAAATTCCAAACAGGGGAGAATTTTCCAACAGCCTATGATGACACATTTCGGGGACGGAAAATGAAGATGATAAAGAAGACATGTAAACTTTTTGCAACCATTGTTTATGGATTTCATATTTCTTATTAAAACTAGTCGAAAATACGACTCACAAAAAGGACAGTATCCGCTATTTAGTCGAAGAGAGTCAAAATATAATTTAATATTACGTTGATAACTTGAATATAATGAAATAAATAAATTTGAAAGACGTAATAATATAATATGTTGTGTTATCTAAGATTTTATTACTTACACATTTTTCTTCTAAATTATTGTTTTCATAGTCTTCGATTTGTATGTATTTACATGCAAAATTGTACCCCGACTTACGCGAATTCGACTTACACGGCTATCGCAAAATAACCACTGTACGACACTTTCCGCCACTGAGCAACAGGCGTTTTAATGGAATTGTGACGGTTATGTTAAAACAAATCATGCTGAAAGCACAAACAGTCTTAAAATACAGCGTTAAAATAAAAACATTAATGTCAGAAAGCTGTAACACAAAAAGCTTCTGGCAACAAAAACATCATTATTTATATAAGCCAAAGGCTTTTTCTATCAATGTAAATGAAACAATAGGTCACGAAAAACTAACTAGTTGCGGTGAAATAGACTAAAGAAAGGGAATCGTTCGATATAAAACGCATCAATAAAGTTGTCAGTTTGTTTCTTGTTTCTACTTTACTCAGCTAATTATGCCTTTCTTTATGAGGTTCTAAGATATTTCTTCGAAAGATCTTCATCTGTAATCCAATAAATGTTGTTTATAATTTCGAAAGACTTTTCACCATAATTAACAACATTAATGAAGAATATGTGGTTTCTTCTTAGAAATTATGCCATTATTCAATTACTAATTACGTTACTTCAATCACTCGACATTGACTACTCGGCATCTCATTCTAACTAACGGAGTAATCCATACTGAAAGAGTGAAACAAAAATTTAACGATTTTACTATCTTTATTAGAGAATGTAGAATAGTTAAATTAATGGAAAGGTGCGATATAACAATAATAATAATGCTTACATAGAACGTTTATGACTTTAAAATATCAGATAAAATCGTAACTAATTATAGATGCAATCTTTGGAACAGTCTCAGCGCTGTTATAAAGGACGTTTTAATGTGTAATTTATTACTTAAATTATTGGATAATAATAATGTGTTTCGCACACAAAACTTGGTGAATATCAATATAGCAGTAAACAGTCGCTAATCATCGGGGATATTTTCCCCTAAAAATGACGCGGTCAAAGAAATCATAGGTGAAGAGACCAAAGATATCAGGAACTCCAATTATTTTATATACCGAGCGGTGTAAAGTAGTGGTGAGAACACTAGACTCGCATTCAAGAGACACTCGGTTCGAATTTCGGTGACGTTAGATGTGGCTAGGGGACTTTTTCCTACTGCCTCTCGCCCAGAAATAGTAATTCCTGTACCGGCTATTTTGTTAGGATTGTCCAGGGTTTCCAGATAAATATCGAGAAGGCTCCTTATTCGAGGACATCGCCGATTACTTATCAAATTCCTATACTCTCACAGTTGCCTACCTTTTCCTAGTTTCCTATAATTTTTCCAATTAACTTGAAGTTTTAAAAACTTAGTCAGGTAACAGGAAGTGTGGTAGATGAAATGAGTTATAGTGCGAATGACGTCTGTTATGACGCAATGTTGACAAACTGACATTAAATTATTATTATTTTAATTATATTTGTAGATCTTTTTCGGCATTGTAGTTAGTTCGAAAATTAAGAACCAAATAGCGGAACCAGTTCCAGAATTGAGAATGATTAATATTAGAGGCCTCATTTACAAGATAAAATGTACACCCTGTACATTATAACCAATCCTTATAATATAATATTCTTAATCCAAATATTACGCCTTCTATTGACACTGACAATTTCCAGTGTTGAATCTTATTAATGAAGCTGATCTTGAAATGCTGGCGTCTGTTCAAACGACTTTTCAGAGAAATTTCCTTATAAATAGGAAGTTAATGAAAATTTATATATTTAAACCACGTTCACTTAATTGTCCGATAAAAAATCCACATATACAATAAAAAAACGCAGACAGGCTTAGGTATATTGTAAGAAGACAAACATTAAATAGATATCTATTAAATAAAATATCACTATAACTCTGAAAAAGCCGCGTGAAGTAATATACCCCTTAAGATCTACACCGTTGGACATAAATAATTCTTATAAAAATAAATATTTGATTAGACACGGTTATATCTTTGTTGTTATTATTATTGTACTTCCTACAATGATCATTCAATATTAATCAACAATAAAAACAGCTGTTAAGCATACATATAAAAACAACAAATTGCGGTGAAACAACATTTCATTGAACTGTTGTCGACTATAAAGTGGTATCTGGTTATCTCTTTTTACCATTTTACTCACGCCTGGTCACAGACATTCACGCGGAGATATTTGTTTAGTAAATTAATTCCATTCATAGTTTGCTGACTCCCTCCATCTCATTATTGTTGATAGATACTGTGATCTTTTTGTATCAGGCGTGGCAAACCTTGACCTCATTGCGGTCACCTTGATATAATTATCACAACAACAACTATAAGGCCGTTCGCACTTCACGAGGCAACACGATAGCAATTAAAGTCACTAGGTGATGTTGGCGATGAAGGCGATATCGGTGATTTGCATTCGCACACGAGGCAACATTTTAGACAGTCAACTCGTGAATTTCAAAAAGAAGATGCAAGTAGATGCATTTTCGATCACTTTTGGGAGAATTTATATAGTGAATTTACGAGAATATGTTATAATGACCTAGTTAATCCTTCATCAAATTAACCATAGCAATCCGCAAGTTGAATGTTTTTGAATTATCGAGAATATAGTCGAATGAATCAAATATTTGAGGAACGAAACAGCACTGTTTCATGTCTATATACTAAAAAAAATGTTGAACGTGCCTACTTTATTATTACATTATCGATGACATCATTTTACTGTTCATATTTTTTAAGTAACTATTATTAAAAATTTACATATTTATCAAATTACTTTGCTTTCATTCAATATTATTTTAAAATCGTTGACCTCTCATTTAAAAAATGCTCGCAAATCAAAAAACGTTAATGAATTCTTTCGAGTTCTTGTTTGGTTATATAAAATTACATTTTTTTACATTTTAAAAATGTATTAACATTAATTTAAAAAAATAACAGAAATAAATCTAAATCTAAACAATGGTTTCTCAGATATTTCTTATTATTTCATGATAGTATTTTCAAATTTTTAGATACTTTGTCAGGGTTTTAAATTTTTATGAACCAAAAATAGTTCTGCGTGTTGTATCGTGTTCATCAACGAAAAATCGTTGATGAACACGATACAACTTTTGACATTTTAATATTAGACGTTTTTTTAAAAATTTTTTAATTGAAAAAAACAAAAAAGTGATACATATGATACCATGCATAATTGGAAACGACTTTACATCATAAATAACTGGTTTAAAATTATGACGATAGTGCAATAACGTTATTTTGAGAAGTCTACATATAAGACGAAACGTTGGCAATAAAATAATATAATTGTACTGGCTAAGGTTCCTTTTTCCCGCTATTCTACTTCTGTCAAATAAATCATAAACCATTACTTAATTCATAGTACAATACTGATTAACATTCGTTCAAATACTAAAGATTAAATATTTTTCTACACACATTAGTGCTAAACTGGTATTAATGTTGATCCAAAAAGAAACGGTTCATAAACAACTTAATTTATAGACTGGTGGGTTGAAAACTTTAGACCTGGTAACCGAGTCGTGATCAAAACAGAACAGGAAACAAAATAAAGTAAATCTAACTGATTTATTTTTCCATTGCAGCAAGATTCGTTATTTTTATATTTATCACAGAGTAACGTATAGAAATCAGTTGAGAATAATCAGTAGGTACAATTTTTTTGAATGAATTCGTCCCAGTTTAGCACAAAACGTTTCTGTTCTTGAATAAGGCTTTCAGTGATTAAAAAAATGAATATATTTTTGACATCTATACAATATGCAAATCAATGATAAGAATCAGCTGTTAAACAGCAAGTATAAAATAAGTTAGAGCGATTCAGATGTTAGGGATTAGTTCAAACTGCAAAACTGACAGCTGCGAACTTTTGATTTAAGATCAGATTTACAGATAAAATATCCAGTTATCTGTATTTTGAAAGGACGGAGCACGTGATAGTTCTTCAATGATCTGTCTTCAAATATATTCAGAGCTACTCTGCAAATTTGTCTTCTACAACTCATCATCAACTTACGTTTGCTTGTCGTTTCTATAGTCGATTACGGTTTCACAGATCATTTACAGCCAACTGTAATATGTTCAAAATATTTACAAAACTCCAAGGTTTAGAAAAAGCATTTTTACGAAAAAAAATTAGAATAAAGTAGGTATAATGTAATTGACAGTTATAGTATATATTTCTTCTGATGTACGTGCGTCCATTTTCTCCAAAAAAGTATATTCTATTTGTCAACACAATTCCGGTCAAGCGGCTAAATGTATCAAAACCAAATTTTGGTAGATTATTTAGCAGGTATATAGGGTTCTTCCTATATACCTGCTAAATAAAATCTACCAAAATTTGGTTTTGATACATTTAGCCGCTTGACCGGGGAATTGTGTTGACAAATAGAATATACTTTTTATACTCCGGAGATCCCATTGTGAAAAGAGACTTTGGAGTTTTGACTCAAATGAAACCGAGATTTCCTAGAAAAGCGGTTCTGTAATATATCGGTCGTAATATGACGTGTGCATAGAAATAAATATGGTTACGGTGATGCTGCTGTAACCGAGAAAACCACATCCATTTACTTCTATGCAATTTTTTTTGTTACCTCATTCTCCGGCATATCTTGACCGCTCTATTACGATACCGCTATCTTAGAAAACTCCGGATTAACTGTCTTCTATTCCCTATTTGCAAAGTTGGAATGGATCGAGTTTTTAGTCGATTGTATTCTGAATTGCGGGCGTGAAAAGGACTTCGAAGTTTGACTCGACCTAGTTGGTATATTATCACTATCAGTAAAAAAGCCGCAATTTATAACTATAAACCTACATTATCATTATAATATGTATATACAAAAACACTAAACGCATACAATGTTTACTTTTTATCCAGTGTCTGTTTACACAGAGTTGTAATTTATAGTTTTATGAATGAATGCTTCTTTCAGTTTTCACGCCCTTTCTTTTTATAAAGTGTAGGTTTCTTCCTCGAGTTCTGTTGCGACTGCAACTGTTGAGATTTGTACAAGCGCCTTTCTAAAAAATAGGAGATACGCAGGGGCGGATAGGTTATATAAAATTGCATCGAGATAGAAATGGAGGGTGGCAAAGGTCGGGGGTTTCCCTTCGGGATTTTTTAAAATATTGTTTCTTAGATAAGCAATTTTAAAGCATTCTGAGAACGTTCAGACTCACTTACATTCTGCCTTATTTGAAAAAAAAAATCCATAAGATGGGTGAGAATTCTAGGCAGGAACGTATTCTGATAGTTACTGGCTATTGACAGATTAAAATGGAAACAAGTGATTTACAACATCTCGTAAAGAATATGGAACTTCATGATAATGATTTAAAATACAAAAAGTGTGCAGTACTCAATATATTTGACTACGCCACTGCTTTGCCGACCCCAAAAGGGAATGATAGCGCGTAATTATGACGAGAAATAATTTCAAATGTAATTTGCAGCAGAAAAAAGAATGAAAACAAAATGTGTAAAGAAATCAACAAATCATAATAATTTATATTTGCTTGTAGAGAAGGTTCGTTGAACCAGCAATAAGTATGTATATTATAATGTACCAGAGTAGCGCTTCTGGTAGAACGCACTCTGGTCAGTAAATACTGTGGAGTTATGTTAGTAGACTATTTGTGTGGAAGAATGAGTGGGTTTCGCCAACCAACACATTTATATTTGCATATTTGGTTGTAAATATTGCAAATTGATCACTATAGCCGGGTTTAAGCTCAGACAGAACAGGGCCGCACAGAGGTTTTGAAAGTCTAGTCACAACATCTACCTATATCAGTGGCGAATTTATCTATTTATTCCCTCAGGTTGTAAAATATGCTCTTGGGAAATTTCAGATTCATTATATCACTGTTTTATTAGCTGTGATTAAGCACGCAGTCTCAGAAAATTTGGTTTGCTGCTTAAAAATTTCAAAAAATATATTTTTGCCCTAAAAATTAAATAAATGATATTCGTTATCTATTTCTTTGCAGCACGTCACGAGATTTCGAATTACGGGAAGGCAAATTAATATTTTGAAGTTTTTTTGTCTATTAATATATTATTAGTGCATTTGCCATATGGCAACATACACTATTGGCGTCGGTCGGATGGCGGGACCTAGGGGTCGGACCAAAATTTCTCGACGTTTCATAACCTCCTGAACACTTTGGCACCATTTTTAAAAATGTTTATATATATATATGTGTGTACGCGCAATAACTTTCGAAAGAGTTAATTGATTTCAACGAAATTTGGACCACGTGTTGAAATCCATCACCGCAAGAAGCCTATTTAAAATGGGCCTAATCAGGCCATTTTAAGGGTAGTTTTTAGGGGTTGAAAAATGTTTTTGGGCCCCAAAATACCGAAAAAATTCTCCGAATCGTTTCAAAATTGAAATTTAACCCTTTGGTAGTAATTAAAAAGTGTCCCCAAAATTTTAATAAAATCGGCCCGACAGGACCGGATTTACAAATTTTATGAAAACACTAGTTTGCAGATAGTGACTTATTTATTGAAGGGTGTATTTAATTCAATGTAGACGTTAGATTGATAATAATATTACAATTAAGAAAAAAAATGTTATTTTAAGGGGTGTATTAAGGGGTTACATTTTTTATTTTGCCCAAAAACAAACTTAATTTCACATAATAAAAGTATAAAACCACACGGCCCTATACAAGCAAATACACTATATTGTCGGCAGGGTTTTGGCACTGCGACCCGGGTTTTTTTTTAGATATGGTCAGAATTGAAAACCAGCCTTTAGACTGAATTCTGTATCGTTTGTTTGTAGATATTTGCAGATACAACTGCTAGTAAGATAGACTAATGCGGGTGAAAAAGGGAGCATATTGAACAGCTAGTAAATAGTCACCTTAGGCGTAGACCGCTAAATTTCTGCCGTCTCTAAAGGAACAAAATAAAGTGCAATATAATAAGTATGTATTGACATTACCAACATAACTCACACAATAAAAAGATAATACAGTAGAATCCGTTTATTATGACTCCGCCTGTATTGACCAACCGCCTATTATGACGTAATTACAGAACGAAGTTTGGTTTTCATATAAAATTCTTTGTAACAAAATCGGATATAATGACTTCGCTTACAGTGACATGTCGCTTATTATGATCCATTTTTAATAAATTTTGTCCGTTTATAGTGACCTACATGATTCTTTACACCTTCGGCAATGTTCGTTGATTCCCGACGACGTTCGGCACGTTGCTTGTTTTTGTTTTGAATCTCAGTGAGTAGATAGTTGAAAGTCACGCATTGTTTTTAGTGATATCCTATGTAAAAAAATGTCATCTCAACGTCGTAAAGCATTTACGATTGAGGAGAAAGGTGCAATAATATGCAGATTAGAAAATGGAGAATCAAACTCATCTCTGGCAAAGAAATTGGGCGTGGGTCATTTGACAATCTCAATGATTTTCAAAAACAAGAACCAGATAAGCGATCGTTCAATTCAAATGTTCTGAAACCGAAGAGGCTTCGAAAATCGCGACAAGAAAATGTTGATAAAGCGTTAATTCAGTGGTTTAAAATCACGAAAAACAAAGGAATACCCGTCAGCGGCCCTATGCTACCTAAAAAAAGAAGGTTGTTTTTTTTTTCACAAAAATGCTTTGTATGACGTCCGCTTAGTATGACGTGTTTGTCAATTCCCTTCGATGTCATTATAAACGGATTCCACTGTACTTATTTTTTCAGAAGTAGTTATGACATCGATACAGTTTTTCTATTTTATTACGCCAATCCTGCGACTTTTACACAAGCATAGAAAATAACAATGATAAATTACAGTAGCTAAATTTTAATTCAGCTATTGTACTGATTAAATATTCCAGTCTTGTTTGAGAAGGTGTAAAAGATACGCATTAAATATTTAAATAAGGACGTGTATAATTATTGTGAATACAAATATCTAAATAATCATTGACATTTGAATAGTTGAATGAAAAGATGTATTCAAGATGACAAGCTTGAAAGAAAAGTTCACTAAATAATATGCGAAATAAAATACAATGTTTTAGAGAATCACTACTCTTTTTAAAATAAATCTATGAATTCCATTTCAATTGAATAGTTAATAATAAATAATATCCAACTAAAACATTATAGGTAGTTAATTTTTGATAATGAAATGCGATTGTATAACAAAATCCGATTTTGGCTGTGGCTTCGCTTGCATGGACGTCAGAATCTTCAGCAGAGCGCAGCTCGATAAAAAGTTCTCTATAGTTAAGTTTGCTATGCTATAAACAAATCTAACATTTTGAAATGAACACCCTGTATATAGTACGGTTCGTAAGTATTTATCAGTGATTCACACTTAAACACAAAATACTCGAAAAACTACATCAGCAGCAAAAAAAAATTCATCGTCAAATTATGATTAAATTTTAGGCTATATAACTTTTTTACTATTAGTCCGATTTTAGTAACTTTTTTAGAGAACTGTAAATACAACTAGGTATTAGTTTTAACATGTTTGTACAAATTTTAAGTGAAATTGGTTTCTTGACATATCAGTTTTATTTATAAGTATTATATTATGTGGCACAATAAAAACCCAATTGATTTTTTCTCAGAAAAATATGATTTAAAGAAAGTGATTCATAAAAATGATAAATTATTTATTTAAGCCCATTCACAAATATTTACAATTTTCATTGATAAATATTTTTTAAATGTAGGTAGGTACACAGATATTACATTGAATTTTCATTTATCTTATTTGCATTTTTTTAGTTAACGAAAGGATGCACAAATGTCTTTGCAGACAAACGTCGGAGCCGTTTGGACTCGTTCTTTACCAAACGCATCTGTAAGTTGTATGATACGACAAATATTTTGAGTCAAAAAAGTGGAATGCACAATACTTTTCACCTAACAATATAATATAAAGTCATTAACACACTATTTATTATTTATGTTATAGATCCAATCTTGAATCTTGATATTCATTACTCCATTACTCAACTTATTGATTTATTTATACAAATTGTTTTATAGAAATAATAAATAATGTTTTAATTAAATATGATTCTCACTGATATTTTTTTAATTATTTTTTTAATGGTATCATAATTTTAATTTATTAACTGATTTACATATTATCTACATTGTAAGCCAACCAGGAAAAATATATCTGAATAATTTAATATACAGAAAAGTTAGTTCGTGTTAAATTTATTATTCAAAAATCTATCTAAATTTTATAGAAAATTCGTTATATTAATTTTTTGATTTTAAGCAGCTTTCATCACAAAAAATGCGTAAGGAATGCCCGGCTTAATTAGTTAATTTTTTCCTAATTACGCCCATAAAGCTTAAACTTGTTAAACTGAAAGTGTTATAATTATTATTCAGCACAAATTTATATTACTTCAAATAATTTTATATTGCACTGATTGAAAAAAAAAACTCGACAAGTGAGAACCGTTGCATTGCCTTGGAACAAAATATCTACCTCTCTTTTCATTAAAACATATATCACAATATACGTAATACAGCCAGGAAACTTAAAAAAATGTTCTTTACTGTGCCTAAATAAATTGCTAGTCATATTTAATACACATAAAAAAAAACTCTTCTACTAATATTGATTCTGACACATTATTTGTCGCTTACACAATTGATTTCTTAACCAAAATGGATTTATTGTTTTCCTCGCGCCTAATATGCAGGTATCTACATTACAATAGATAGATATAAATAACGCTTATGTGTACTGGGTGGCTAAGAAAAATACACTTAAATTATTATACATAGACCACCACACTCAGGAAGTACTGAGCTCCCGGCGGGTGCAGACGTGGTTACGACTTTTTCAATTATCCTTTACCGAGAAACGGTAATTGCTGTAGCGGCCATCTTGTTGAGGTTTCCCATAGTTCCCTTCAATAATTTCAGATTGTTGCTTAGACTGTTATGCAAGACCACGGCCAATCACCTACCAATTTTTTGTGCTCACAAAGTTCTACTCCCACTCAAATAAGTTGGAAATTAAAAATGTAGAAAAGAACGGGACGTTGTATAGAGCCACGCTTAAAGATGTGTTACCTAATTCGCGTATATATTCTCTGTAAGCGACTGCCATGTTCTTAGGAGGTACAGATGTCAATTCAGACTCAAACTGTCGCCAGGCATGTAGTAAAAATTAAGGGTGGGGTTAGGCCGTGCATCTGCTGATGTCTCTATATACTGTGGTAGAGCTTTATGCTTATTTTATACACACCCGTTATATTGGCATAGGTGTTATACCTATATCAACATATTAATACACATCACATTATTATATTATGATATGGATTCGGGCCAAGCTAAGATTAGACACGGCGTTAGTGCATATTACAACAATAGATGATTGAGGTTCTGGAATCTGATGTGAAATCGGAATGCGCCGCGACCAAAAACCGATAAACAATATGTTCATAAAATTTCCCGTGCCCCTTATAACATCTCTGCATCCATGATGTAATACTAATCAACAATCATTACTTAATTAGTGTATCGTATCAATCTCGTTTCATATCTCACGAATTTCTGTGGTGCTTATCTCAAAATTCACTCGACGGATTTTGATGATACTTATTTGTTGTGAGTTATAGTTGGAAAGACTACATATTAAGTCATGTTTAAAGACCAAATAATTTACAAATGTGATCGGGCGACTTCAAAAAGCGAAAAATTTCAAGGTTGCTTGATAAATGAAACTGAATATTGTGATAGTATTCAAGAAAATACATCTTACAATATTAAAATAATATCTCCGTTATAATAACTCACCCTTTTTGACACCAATCCAAGTTCTGGCCTCTCCTCTGTATGTAGGTCTAACCATTGGTGGGGGTCTTTGCTGAGGACACAAGTTATTTCTAGCGCAACTCCAGCAGATTCTTGTAGGATTAACTACTTGAACAGCGTAAGGACAATTCTGGCGAATATAAGCATAATATTGCGGCTGAGGGTAATACTGTTGCGGAATATAGTACGCGGGTGTTTGTCTTTTGTTTTTCTTATTTTGATCGTCATCTGTAACGAGTCTGTTTTGTTTACGTTTGCCACAATGCGATGTCGACGTGCTGTTTCCGTTTTTATGGGCGTTAATTTGATTCGAACGATAGTGTTTTTTATTGTGACTTCGGTTTCGAAAATGTCGAATGTGGTGGGAAGAACTTGTTTGTAATAAAATTGATCTTTTCTGTCTTCTTTTGATATCTTTAGGAATTATTTTCTTTTTAACATTACGCCAGTTTCTCGATGCTTCTTCGATGGAAGGGGGATCAATGGTAGCATTTTTAGAAATTTGACTGTATTGAAATGATGTAAGTTTAGAACCTAACAAAACGTTTTTGGGACTGTCTTTGTGATGATTTGTGTTTGAAACTTGTCGACTTGCCAAATTTAATTTACCAGTAATATGTTCGTCGCGTCGACTAGGGCGTTGCACTGTAATGCCACTATTCCCTACACCAGATGTAGATTCTTGTACTTTTGCCAAATCGTTTTTGTTATTCAACTCTGGTTCAAGTTCAACATAATAATTTGCTACATCAAATTTTTCGTTTCCTTCCGCCACCAATAAATTAGATTTTTTGTAGTTGTTTTGTAAACTTTTTTCTTTGGCATCGTGTAAAACATCTTTTTTGTCTGTATATAAATTTTGTTTACTATTTTCTTGACTCACCAAATGTTCGTTTTCTTTAGCTACACGCGAAAATTTGTTTTTAATTAATTTACGTTTGAGTTTTTCTGTTTTGTCTTGTAAAACATTTTCGGAATTATGAAAATAACCGGTTAGCGAAATCGCGGTATCTAATTGGTTGTTTACATTTTCATAAACATTTTGAAATTCTGTAAATATCCGTGCATTACTCAAAACACTATTTTTTGACGGCACACCATTTTCATATTTTAACTTCACACTTGGCTCATTTTTAGTACGTGTTAAATCACTTCTGTCATTTCTGGAGTCACTATTTTTATTTAACAACTTTCCGCTATAACTGTTACCATCATTTTGATGTACTGCTTCGAGATATCCAAAGACTAACAAAATTGTCACACCAAAGTTCACTCTGGACTTTACCCACACAACCATTTTTAAAAACCGTTCTGGTTTTAATTTTAAGTTTCGACATAATCAAATCAGAGTCACCAGCTCACTTTTCATTAAATTACAACTTTTTTATAGCCATTTTTTGATACTTTTATATTTGATTATTATTTTTAATGTTACTTCTTCCAACTGTTAAATTTAATAACAAGTTAAGTAGCTGTATTTTGTTAATAAAAATAAATAGGTTAAGATATCTACTTGTTTTAGATGTTTCTGATAGCGAATTAGCTTAAATGATAAGTTATAAACAGTCATTATTTAAAGAATGCGTCAGAGTTTGACATGTTTTAAACTTAGTAAGGTGCACGCGCTAACAGGAAAAAATAATGCGAAATTTCCCATAGTCGCATACCAGGGGCGGTTCGTCGACGTAGACAAGGTAAGCTGAAGAGCAGCGAAAAAAAAAAACAATTTTTAAATTAAATACTATCGTTTTTTTATAATTGATATTATCGCCTTATTTGAATTATTGCGAGCTACTAGTGAAAGACATTAATTTTTAGAACTAAATTAAAAGATACTAATTTAAAGAATTAAAGTTCTGCTGAAGCACTCATTCCTACAAGAAAAAAAATACAAACCGACATTATGTTTCTTTTTTTAATTAATGTTAATTAAAAGTGAAAAGGTGTGCGTAAATTTATTGTTTTAACTTTTTTGTAAGACAAAAAAGGAAATTTCAAGTACGTGCCGACAAAGTTTGTTTGTTTACTGATTTGTTGTGAAAATGGCAATAAAATTGATAGTTTATTAGATTTCTACGTTTAAAGAAATATTGAAAATCTAAATAAAATACGAATGTTACCAAATTTGGATAGTATAGGAAAAATTGGTACCTACTAATATCTGATTTTGAGTTAATTACAATTATGGTTACCCTTGATTTCTGATAGCCTTACTTGTATTATCTGAGTGTGTATAATAATTAGAAGGATATAAACCGATTAAGCGCGAGCCAAACTCGTGTGGAGAGAGTTCCATACCATTCCGTTCTCCGCGAGACTTTTTAGGTTTTTCTCTAAGCTATTTTTTTTAACTTTTAGGCTCAGAAATTTCGGAGAAAAGTGGAAGATGCTTGATTTTCGTATATTTTCATTTATATTTTTTAAAGTACGAATATTAAAATTATAAAACAATATAGTTGTATTTGTCGTAACGAGACTTTTCAATTAATCTCAAATTAAAGATAAAGGATGCGTCTAGGAAGTAAAGCAGACGTAAACCATCTAATGCTTAAAAATGGTCTAAGAGTTGAGTTTAAGTCTTTTTACTTTAACCTGTAATGCCTCCAAAATCTATCATCGAGAGCGGAATGGAAGGGGCTAGACTTCTCTTAATTTCTGATGATGCCCTAGTAACAATTCCAGCAGTAATGTATAAAAAGGTTTAAGAATGTTTGCAGCAGTGTTTGTTTTGTCCAGATATACGAAGTATGTGGCCCTCTTAAGCCGTCTATTTATTTACAGTCTGACGATTTCACTAAACAGGACAAACTAAAAAAAAAAGATAATCCATTTCAATGTGTAAAGCAAACATTCGCATGTGAAATACATTAAATAGCTCATGCAATTCTGTAACTAAGTAAACGTGTATCTGTTTCTTATTTTTGTAATACGTTAGAAGAAGACGGATATTTAGAGCGATATGATAACAGAATCAGATTCGTAATTAAATCATCGCGATTTATAAATTCAACTCGCGTCATTTGTCATCATCCGCGACATGCGCAAGGCAATCGAGATTTTCATACTAATTACAATAATGTTTACAGGATGATTATTTTGCGTGATTATCGTGCAGTTGAAAATTATTTTAATTTCTAAAATTATTCTGGCTTAAAACTTTTTATGATTGCGTTTTTAAAGCTACTTTGTATATACAGGGTGTTCCGAGATTTTTCTGCCAAGCTTTAAGAGTATTTCTTAGATAATTTTAAGCAAAAAAAAGTTACATAAATATGGGTCTGAATGGAAAGGTTAGCGACTTACGATTAATGCAGCTTTTTTTTGCTTAAAATGACCTAGTCCTAAGTAATACATCCCTGAAGTTTAGTAGATTCCTTCCGGGGCACCCTGTGCAAAAAGCTATTTAAGACATTTATTTTCACGAATGCTAAATACTAGTTGTGAGTAAAGTACAAACTAGAACGACTCACAATTAGTAACATATTAGACAAATAAAGTTCCATCCATATCCGTCTCTAGTTTTTAACGTGTTTAGAGTAAAATATCTGACGTATGAATATTAGTAATACCCTGGTAAGATTTTAAGCTTTTATAAATGTAAAAAAGTCGTAAGTATTTCGAATTCTCTACTTTTTATTTAATGAAAACTCGTTTAACCATTAAGTACCTAAAATTAAAAATCAATAAATTTATGACATAAAATGGGCACTCTCCCGTCTTTTCCTTCTAAAAACCGAAATAATCATGAAAATTGGACAAAGTCCAGCGAAATAGTTTTGGAACGCTTGCATCATTAAAATGGTAAAGCGTACAGGTAAAACCTCCTCATAATACGAAACACAAAAAAAAGTTTTGGCACGTAATTATAGCTATAAATCATTTTTATAATGTTTGCCCATCAGTTTATACGTTCCGGGTTTACTCAAAAACGACAGAAAGGATTTTGATAGGACTTCCACTAGTGTTCTAGTACAAAGAGGACTGAATAGTTCCAAAAAAATGACATCTTAGCAAGTGAAGTCACGATTAAAATCTAAAAAAAAATATAAAAATAGTTTTTGTAATTCATACTTTGATTACTTTCTTATAATAATCTGAAACCACGGTGTAGTAAAAAAAACGCTTCAACATATAAATTAAATGTTTTTTTTTAATTTTTAAAATTTGGGTATGAGATTTGGAAACTTTAAATTGAGGGATATCTTAATGAATAAATAACTTAGTTAATACGCAGAGTTCAATAGGAAACGACAATGACCTTATTAACAGAACTTGACCTAGGTTACTGATCATAAATTGTAATATTTCTTCGTCAATATTAATTATAAATGTCATAATTTTATAGCAAACATTAAACATCGTTTCAAATAGAAACTTCTAATTATTATTATTTTTTATGAGTTATGCTTTAACTGTTAGAGTGGACTCTCGGGCTAAAATAAGAAAAGTCACCGTCAAAAACAATCGTTATAAAGTTATAGACAATGTGTATTGAAGTTGGGTTCAGCTTTCTAGCATATTATCTTTAAACCATTTTTTTTTTATTTTGGCGATCTTAGACTTGACTTCCGAAAGGTTCAGCATACCGCTTCCTGTTCCAGTCTCCACAAAAGACTGTAAGTTTGAAAAAGTTTCTAAAAAATTAGAAAATCTTCGAGTGCCAACATCTTCCAAATAAAATAGAGAAGACACAATACTTTGCTTATAAAAACAAACGTGATTTTTTTCTAAAAAGTATTAGGTATTAGAGACTTATGGTAAATTTGAAGGGAGATGTAAAAATGTTTTTGTTCATTTTTAAGGCACTTTAGTTAAAGTCTTAGCTATTTTTCAAATTTATCACATGTATAGGACCTATAATAGGCACATGCGACATGTACTTTTGTATTTCTTTTGGTTAAGCTGTGGACATCCCAAGCTGTCTGCGTGATAATTTTTAGTTCGTATAACAAAATATTTATTTTTTCAAATACTGCGGTAAGCTTTAAAGAACACAAAACTAACTTTTTTATTAGCTAGCCTTTACCCGCGACTTCGCTTACGTTAATGTTTCTTTTTGGCTACTTCTCAGCAGCCTCCCGCATTGTTTGCCTTATGTATAACAAACATATAGTAAAAGCTGGATCAAAATTGGTTCAGTGGTTTTTGAGTTAACCCGAAACAAACAGACACAAATTTTGGAATTGGCAAATTTGGTCTGCGTATGCTATTAAAAGTGATTATATTATTTATTTTTACTGTAAAAAAATATTTGTTTGTTGTAATGTTTTTCAAAAACTTTATTGCTTCTATGTTAAAATGTTACGTAATTAAATTCTTTCAGCATTATTGAAATGTGCCTTTAAATGGAATGTAAAAAACTATTAAAACAAATGAAACATTGATATATTTTTACAAATGATAAATGATAGCCATAAAATGGATTAAAATACACCGAAAAAAGTAATTTAATTAAAATTTGTGATTATCAATATAAAACTGTTACCATAACCGGTTTATCAGAAAACATGTTAATTTTTTTGATTAGATTAATTTTCAAATAAAAAAATCATATTTGTTAATAATCTACATTAATTTTTATTTTGTGACAACCTTGTAATACGAAGCATCACATTTTAAAAAACATATCATCACTAAAAATAACTTAAAAATTATTTCAATTTATCACTAAAACGTCCGAATGTATTTAACTTAATACTAAACATTCGTAATTTTCGCGCGCGCGTTTTTTGTTTAACAAACGAACGCGGTTATCTCGCGGACAGTCCAAAGCCGACTGAGAAAGTCAACGCATCGCGGCATCGCACGCTTGTAGCAGGAAGAAAAACCTGGTCACACGATGTGCAGAGAACTATCGGTGTATTTTATTTTAACCTGTCGAACCCGACGTTCGGTCCGCCAGGGAGTCTCGTGCAGAAGACATCGAAGAAGGCGTGACTTACAGCTTATAATCAGAGTTAACTCGTCCTGAACGGGGACCATATTACCTAATGAGATTTCTGTTTTATTTTTTCAAACTAATCAATTTAAAAAAAAATCACATCAATATCATTTTTTTTTTCAGTTTACGAGCTTCAGAAACGTCGTCAAAAAAGCACTAACTGCATTTTTATATTACAAATTTTCACATTTATTTCGTAAGAAGTACCGATGGTTACATGCTTGTCGATCTAGCTTTGAAATGTTTTAAGAAATATTTAAAAAAGGACATGTTATATAAAAACCACCAAAAAGTTTTTTCATAACTGAAAAACCAGGATTACCTATACCACCATCAGACATTTCAAAATATCGACTTGTGAAGTGTTCTCAAACGACAACAAATTATTTAATTAATTGTTTATAATCTACTAATATTTTAAATTAAAAAAAAATATATAAAATTCGAAAGAGACAAAAAAGTGCACGTATGTCAATTGAAATTAACTGTCTGTCTATAAATACGGCCAATTTGGAAAAGATCTGAGAATTCTCTACTTTTGTAACTTTTAAAACTAGAAAATTCAATCTAATTTATTTAGAAACCTATTTGATATATTATGGAAGAATAAAAGAAAATATTTATTGACGAGTTACCCTAGTGAATGATGCAGCAACGTCGTTAGAGTAGTTTCTAGTGTATTAATTATTAGATGGTAATCGGAAATCTGCAGTTGAAAAGTTAATTAATTGAAGTTGCAACCATAATTAACTCGGAACGCTAAAAGATAATCGATTAGAAAATACATACTATTTTCATTAGATGATCACGATTTCTCGATAGCATAATCGCGGAAGTGGTAACCCACCGTTATTCTGTTATCGTTGACCTTGATGAAGACTGTGTAACCTTTCATTATAATTAAAAGCATTTTCAAATCGGTTTTATTAATTCAATAAAATTCGACACCACACAAAATAGATTTAGGATGCTTGGAAGAACTATCATGACTAAACGAACGTTTTGGTGAATATATTGTCATCATGAGTTGGTTCACGGAGATAAACACTACTAGAATGATAATTAATAATTCCGAAATACTTCTTCTCTGGAACCCAATTCGCCTATCAAAATTTTGATTCCTCGCGGCGCTACGCTATTTTAGTGGAATCTAACTCACGTCCGTCCTACTTATGAAGTTCCAAAAAACTTCCTGTAACTATATATAATTTTGTCCATTAAATCGCCAAGTATAAATATGATATCATAATCTTATAAAGACTACGAATAATGAACCTAATAAGTAGCGATTTATCATCATTAATTAATGTGTAATAATTACCAAGCAAACTGATATAATTATTATGGTTTCGTCCAGGAACAGTTAATTGTCACAGGGACGACAATTTCTTCATTTCGGCTGAACTGTTAAATCGCTATCGACTATGCAGTTTTATCATCCCTGTAGCAATTTGTTGCTCAAGTTATAATAAATGACTTATAGAACATCGACTAGATTTTATAATTATAATGAATCGTTGATTTATGTAGTTCGATAACATTTAATTAACTTTACTGGCATCTGAAATTAAAGGTCTTGCTACTTACTAAACTGTCAAAATTATACATACAGCAGCAGACGGGACAATTTTTATTAGATTACTGTGCGCAAAATGGTACGGGCCGCACTTAACCAAAAAGGTACTTTGTAACACTTGTAACATTAAAAATATGTAAACTTATTAGCAAACACATTCTTTATACATACAATTTTTATCATAAACAGAATGTATTTTTAGATGAATATTTTTCCATGTACTGTGAAAGAATATTATGCTCTACAACTTTTCTAATAACTCCAAATGTCATTTAGAGCAAAGGAAACAACCGATTTTTGCGACCTTTAACCTTGAATATCTTGACTTGGGTACACGGAATTCTATTTGAGCTACCTTAAAAAATGTCGAAACAAAGATTTATACAAGTTTATATAGCTTATTATCTTTCATTGCGAGGTTTACTCTACTATAAAGTCGATAATTAAATTTATTGCAATAAAATGATACAACGCTGTCGAAATATAGATTAATGCCATTTAGCAGGACGGATAATATGTAAATTACAAATATTGATGCACTTAAATACTGTATCGATGTAGGCGAGTAAGCAATTACTACATTGCGTGCGTGATTCCATAAAATTCACATTTTATCATAAATCTTTCAATCTCAACATTATAGCACATATAGTTGTACTTTTATTAGAAGAGGCTTCGTCTGTACAAAAACAGAACAGAATAAATTATATTGGAAATTGTTGCGTCCATATTTTTTTTCAAACATACACAATTAAGTTAGCAGGAAAGTGGACAAATTGATGTAAATCAATACACCAATTATTAATTTAGCGACGTTTCGGTCATTTATTTGATCTTCATCATGTGCTGTACTTTATAGATGCCTGATGAAACTCAAATAAATGATTGAAACGTCGCTAAATTAATAATTGGTTTATTGATTTACATCAATTTGTCCACTTTCCTGCTAACTTAATTGTGTATGTTTGAGAATAAATTATATTATGAAGTTTAATTCGCTACGATAATCGAATATTTCTTAACATAAGAACATAATAAACATTCCTTGAATTTTTCCATTTTTGAAAGTGGAATGTATTATAGAAACGGTACGAAAACACATTTTCTACATAAAAATACCAAGGATCTTACTAAATAAAAGTCATTTTTTCGCCTATCAATCAAACATTCTTTCAGAACTCAGATGTAGAAACGTCAACTAGATTATTTTGAAAAAAAAAACGCAAGTTTCTCGCACATTTTCCAGAAACCCCTTGAAAATTCATATTTTAATGTTTTTTTTTTGTGTACCTACTGAGCCATAATTTGATATTGATTAGTTGTTCCAGGACTTAATCTTGGTAGGTATTTGTTATTATACACTATGTTAATCTGTAGGAAATTTTGCATTGGGACAAAATGAATCCTCATGCTAAATATCCTACACGAAATTCTAAAAATCGTGTAAATAATTCCATTATTTTTTTTCAACAGCGCTCTATGTGTTTGCCTTTTTTAATCGCCGGTCTTATCTGTAATAAATAGGAAATCATTCAGAGTTACAATGAATAAAATGACGTCAACTATTGGTTGAGATAAATACCTACTTTGCACAAATAACTAACTCCAAAAATTTTAACAATTAACGTATTGTGTCACAATGGCGAAAGTAGTGAGTAAATCAGGGGTGACAACGTTAAAAAATAATTTTTATTTTTAAACCAAGGTATGTAACGATATCAGATACGATGACCGCACTATAGCCTTGCAATTCCAATAAGCATTTGCAAAAAATATAAAACCAGAAATATGTACGTTAATATGAATCATACTTAAGAGGAAATCTGTAAAAGTACTTTTAAGAATTAGGCATCTAAAATTGTGGTTTTTAACTACCTATTCAAATGACGACAAAGTAACACATATATTTATAATTTACATAATTTTTTTACGCGTTGATGCTATAAATCTGTTTAAAAAACCAAAACTCCTATTTTAACAGAAAAAAAGAAATTAAAACCGATTGAACCGCAGAAACTGTTAAATTCGGTATTTGCGAACATTTTTATTTTAATTTTAACAGTAGAAAAGACCCATGTTACGGAAAATCTTCTTATACTTAATAATTTCTATTATCAATCTTTATTTTTTTAAATTCACTGTTTAACACTCTACATATTCAAAATTTCAAAACAATTTCAGCGAATACACGTGTTTGTGTAAATATTAGAAACACTGGACAAATATTGATTATTATAACAATTGGCATGTCATTGTTGCAAAGATAATAGGATAAGAGTGTAGGCGCCACTTTATCGATAAATTGGGAATTGATACGCATGCATAACATTGTCACCGTATCACCAAAGTAATAGATTAGATCATTAGAGCCTAGCAACCAAAAAATAGGTATAGAAAACCATACCCAAATAATTTTTAATAAAATAAAAATCAGTAGAATTAGTCGATATTTGTTATAGGTACAAAATATGCGCAACACTGCCTATATTTGCTATAAACAGTTTCAATTAGCATCAAAATTAATATAAACTTGGAGTTCTTGCAGAGTCAAGCATTTAAAAACTCATTAAACTATGTGCATTTTGCACAAAGTGTAAATGAAAAACCCATTTCACACACGGGAACAAACACTCTGACAGCATTTGCGCGGAAAACTACTTTTTATAACGTTCTGAAGGTTACAAAAATATGGTACAACCAGAATTGGACCGTATCTCCACCCAAATCTTCTTCCATTTCCTAACGGAAGATTGAAGTAAAAAGTATAGTATGATTTAGTTCATAATATGAAATTGTAGTTTCGAAGGAAATGATGCAGTCGATTTTTTATTTGCATAAACAGAATCTTACGACTGTTTTTGTAGAAAAATAATCTTTTATGGGGACCAATTAACATTTGAGATTACAACCTTTCCTCAAATAATTGTTATTAGTATTACTTAAAAAACAAGATAATTGTATATTTTTTTATTTAGAGAACATCAACATGTTAAACAAAAAAACATCCCGAAGCTTTTAGTTTAATGTAATCATGTCTTTATCATCATCTTAGATGCGTATAGATTTTAACTTTAATATTATGTTGGTATCTATTTTAAAACAAAACATCTTGATGATGCTATTACTAACAATTTTAATGTGATGATAATTTCTAGAATCGAGCATATTCTGAAATTATCTTTCCAGGACATGTTAATAATTCCTGGTAACAAAGTTCCACCTATGTAATGTTTTTTATCGTAAGTAATATTTCATTTTTTTGTATCATGTTCCTTAAGATAATTCATAAATCATAATGTAATTCATAAATTAGTTTCAACCTTGAATCAAATTTATGAATAGTTTATTCTATTTTCGCAACGGAAACGTTCCAAATATAATATGCCACCAGTAACCCACAAATAGTTGTAGAAATGATTTCTTATCAGTTGGTGAGACTAATTCAATAAAACGGCCTTGAATCAGTTTAATGTACTCTCGTTGTTACCATGTCATGAACTGGTGTTTTGTTTAGATACTATCCTATGTACTTTATGATCGTACATAAAACGTCCACCCACGTTTGTGCTGTTTTCTGCTGGTTTAGATACTAGCAATGTCCTCAATTCACTTATTCAAGTAGACAACATCATAGGAAATAAATAATCAATAGTTTTATAACTGCATATTATGGACGATTTTAATGCAAACGGGTGCGGCAGAGAAAATGAACAATTTTCGATCATCGGCATCGTTTTTTTTTCAATATTTAAAGATTAATGAGATGATAAGTTTCCCCGTGTTATTTTAAGGTGTATTTTATAGACTCTTTTTTCTGAACGTGTAACGATACTGATTCTGTAAAATGTCACGAAAATGTGTCGCAGAAGTGACACTTGTGGTAGGCAGTTCAAACAGTTCTACATATACCAAAATATATCAATGATTTTCAAGTATATAGGCCGAGATCAAGTGGTATTTCTACTTGACGTTTCGTCTACAAAGGCGATGTGGCAGCAATTGAAGGATTTTCCTTGGCGACCCACGGGTAATTGGTAGATGACTGATATCCTTCCTTCGTTTATGCCACTGGATCACGGCCTAGCACATTAATATTGTTAGATATATGCATGTATTATCGGTTTGTATTACGTTTAACATCAACTGTGAGATATACATGCCTTATCTGTCTGTGTTTTATTTTTAATGTGTCTACTATTACTTATGTAAACAATATTGTTGAAGTAGACGAAGGGCTAAGCCGCCACTCGTCAGCTACGCATTCACTTATGAGAGTCGAAGTTGTGATAGCTGCTGAGATTACATGGCCGCTATTATTTTGTATTATCTGTTGTTTTGAGTTTTAATTAAAGTTTTACTTGAATATTGGACAATTTTTATTTAATTATCTAACATCAGAAGTGGGATTGTGCTCAAGTTCACGTGTGAATCTTGATTTTTAACTTATAAAATGGAGGAGTTGGTGTTTGATTTGGTGAAGGCTTTAAAGGCGTACAAATCAACCCCTGATCAAGTCGACCCGTCAATCTTCCATCCAGAGCCGAGCGATGCAGTGAAATGGCTGAATCAGTTACAGGAAGATTAAAAACTGCGTTGGTTTAACGTGGAGATATTGGTACAAGTTGGTTGCTATGTGATCCAAAATGCACGAAATGGCTCGACGACTAGTCACCAAAGGTAAGAGATTGGAGTACATTTAAACGAGATTTTACTGACGCTTTCCCACCGCGCTGTAATTTGGGCCGATTATTGAGCGAGGCTGCTAATTTTGTTGGTAATCGATGTATTGCTTACGATACTCGTGTTCATAAAAGTCATCTTTGTTGAAAACTTACGACTGATCTGGTAAAAACAAGATCTAGTAGAGTTAATTGTTCATTGTATTAGCGAGTCACATGTTCACGACGCCGTGATGTCGAGAGACTGTAAAGCCGTATTGTTTCTTATTTGCATGCACATTTGACTAATTTTGGATAAATAAACTGATTGGTGAATGAACTACGGTGTAGTCATTATTGCGAGGGTGCGCGACAATAGTGACACTAGCTCTGAAATGAAATGAAATCATTTAAAAAAAAAAAAAACTTAAAGTTTCGTTACCGTCAGACAGTGGTCATAAAGACGTTAAGATGTCATAACTGTGGTAAATTAGGGTAGTTACGACGACAGTGTCGTGCGAAAATTTATTCAAGTACTGAAATCCGTAGTGGTAAACCCGTATATATATAAGCAGTAGTAATTGGAAATTTCTCCTTTTTGTGCAAAGTTAGAGCACTCTGGAAAAAGTTTCACTAAAAGAGGAATAGAACAAAAGCACAAAGTTACATTCTGCACTTTAGGCAAAATCGCGCTCCCCACGTGCGTTAAACTAGACGGCGTACAATTCCAAAATCTAATCGATACGGGCTCCAACGTGTCATTAATTTCGGACCACCATCGCTATTTGTGTAAAACAAAACTGAACCTTGTGTATCTGTAATAAGTAGAATAGCATCGGGCATATTAGAGATTACAGAACAAATTAAGGCGTTTGTGAGTTAACCGGACTGAAACAGAATTAACATTCTAGTAGTCCCCGGCAGTATTCTTTATTTTGGTGTGTTAGTTGGTTGCAATTTATACCAAGACCCCGACTTTAGTTATTGTCGCTGACGCCACTGAAACACATATACATAGGAAACAGATACCTGACTCGGAGAGGGTACTTTGACGGCAAAATCACTTGTGTCTGTTGTACAGTGGAATATGCAGAAAAATCAACTCACTGTTAGTCCAGTATACGTAGTGACTTAATAATAATGCAATTAAAACCGCAGCGTTAAGCGTAAAAATTATTGATAGCCATGCTGTAAACAGATCCCCATGCCATTTGTCGTTATACCTGAAAGAAATTGTGCAAAAACTGCTGTCATAAAATAATTAAAGAAAGCATATGCAACTTCTATCCTTTTAGTGCGAAAAGCGATTTTTTTTTACTGAATGCTTCAAAATGCATGTATTTACAAAATAGTGTCAAATATTTGGGTTAAACCCAGACAGAGTCGTTTAGTTCTTTTGCGTATTTTAGCGGCGGGCAGTATCATATTGGCTCCGGGAAAACCCCTAACAGTATAAAACAACATTTTTGGTTTCCTAAAATACGAAATTTTGTAAACAGTTATATAAAACATTGTTTAGTCTGTGCGGTTAAAAAGACACGCACGGGTCCATTGCAGGGCTTTGTCGGACAGCTGCCTAAGCCCGATGAACCTTTTCACACAGTACATGTTATCTGTCTAGGCCCATTAAATATGACGATTGATGGCTATAAACACGTGCTGGTACTTGTAGATGCATTCACAAAATACTGTTTATTGTTGCCCTTGAAAACTGTAACATTTAAAGAAACAAAATTTCTTCTCACTATTTGGTGCACCTAAACGAATAAATAGCCGATGCGGGGCGCAATTTTCAAAATTTAGACATTGCACGGTATCTCGACTTGTGGGGCGTTCGTTATCATTATGTGACACCTGATATGCACTTTGGAAACGGGCAAGTTGAAAGGTATAACCGTACAATTATGAATTTATTACGTGTAGAATAGATGTAATGTCAGAATGGTCGAGCTGGATGTGGAAAACATTCAGAAAGCAATACAGATGACTTCCATACAGGCTTTAGTAGATTTCAATCTGTTATATGAGATTTGACGGACGACATTCGTTCTCTATGAAATCCTACTGTTGATTAATAGCGAAAGGGGAAGGAAAGCGTTGGAAAACAATACTCCAAATCTCGAGAAAGTGAACGTTCAAAATTGGTGACGTCGTGTTAGTGCATAGATACTCCACTGTGCATAAAGTTAAAATGAACTCCGAGTCATGCGGCCAAACGAAATAGATGGTTTCACGAATGAAGGTCGATATGAAGTACGTCGATTGGGTAAAAATCTGATGACAAAGGCAGCCAAATAGCAACTGCGTTTGCGGTCTTTCAAATGGGCTGTGGAAACTAAAATGGAAGGTTTGCTTGAATTGTTGAAATCTGATACTACAGAGTAATTGTAAGTATACGGTATAACCGAAGTTTTAACATATGTTGCAAATAATTGATTGATTTGATTGTAATTTGTGTGTTTAGGTCAGCGTCGTAGAACCTGACGGAGCCGCACACTAGTAGAAACAATGATTGACATCTATCACGTCGGTATGTGTATTACCGGACGGAACAGCAGATGTGTAATCCTTGTAGTAAGTCGTACACGTCTTCGGACGGAATAGATTATTTGAGGTGCCAAACTTCAGTGAATGTTTTCACTGACGGAAAGCCGCGCACTACTCAAATAATGTCAAGTTGCCAAACTTCAGTGAATGTTTTCACTGACGGAAAGCCGAGCACTTGATTTGCACGTCTTCGGACGGAATTGATTATTTGGGGTGCCAAACTTCAATGAATGTTTCATTGACGGAAAGCCGTGCACTGTACCCAAATAATGTGAATTACGTTTTGCACGTCTTCGGACGGAATGAATTATTTGAGGTGCCAAACTTCAGTGAATGTTTTCACTGACGGAAAGCCGCGCACTACTCAAATAATGTCAAGTTGCCAAACTTCAGTGACTGTTTCACTGACGGAAAGCCGAGCACTTGAATTGCACGTCTTCGGACGGAATAGATTATATTTGGGGTGCCAAACTTCAATGAATGTTTCATTGACGGAAAGCCGTGCACTGTACCCAAAATAATGTGAATTATGTTTTGCACGTCTTCGGACGGAATAAATTATTTGAGGTGCCAAACTTCAGTGAATGTTTTTCACTGACGGAAAGCCGCGCACTACTCAAATAATGTCAAGTTGCCAAACTTCAGTGACTGTTTCACTGACGGAAAGTCGAGCACTTGAGTTGCACGTCTTCGGACGGAATAGATTATTTGGGGTGCCAAACTTCAATGAATGTTTTATTGACGGAAAGCCGCGCACTATACCCAAATAATGTAAGCGATATTTGGGGTGCCAAACTTCAGTGAGTTTCTCACTAAGCCGTGCACTACCCAAATATTGTAAATGAGGATGGACGTATCACAGTGGTGATACTTGAGAAAAATGCCACTGCATAAACAGGTGCAAGCCCATATGCAGGAATTGTCATTATTGTGTTTAAATGCTGTGTTGCATTTCAGATTATTGGCCACGGACAATGCTTCGAGAGCGAAGATTCCGTCAGGATGGTCGTGTTAGATATATGCATGTATTATCGGTTTGTATTACGTTTAACATCAACTGTGAGATATACATGCCTTATCTGTCTGTGTTTTATTTTTAATGTGTCTACTATTACTTATGTAAACAATATTGTTGAAGTAGACGAAGGGCTAAGCCGCCACTCGTCAGCTACGCATTCACTTATGAGAGTCGAAGTTGTGATAGCTGCTGAGATTACATGGCCGCTATTATTTTGTATTATCTGTTGTTTTGAGTTTTAATTAAAGTTTTACTTGAATATTGGACAATTTTTATTTAATTATCTAACAATATTTAAAGCAACGTTGGCCGTGAAAACTGGCACTTGTGTGTTAAGCAATGTATTAAAAACTACAATAGAGTTGAGATTTGACATATTGGTGAAGTTTAGGCCAATTGTACTGCACCATTTTTCATATATATAGCATGTAAAATGTCACCACCTTATAGTTTAAATATCTACCACCAGATGTATAGTTTTATGTTCAATCCCAGTTAAGTCTTGTATATTTGTATTTTGGTGTTTTGACAAATTCAGTTTAACGATGTATTAATAAATTAATAATTAATAAATTTTATTTTTAGTATCCAGAGCAGCGAATGGCAGTTAATTTAGTATGTAATATTTTTAATTAGCATATTCTCTAAAAATAAATCGAAATTATATTGTTTTTCAAAGAAAAAAGTAAAAGTAACAAAAATATTGTTTGTAAAAACAACTGACCACACAATGAATAAATTTTTCACTTCAAACGCAGTGTAAACATATAATTCTTGTTCCAGATAACGTATATTTAAATACATCTAGGTAATATTTATTCAATATTTTATAATACAATCCCGATATACGTACTATTTATGCAAATCTAACTAAAGCTAGGTTGCCACTACACGCTTCTGTTCAGTTTAAAAAACAAGCTTCATTATTCCATTTTTACTTCCCTACTATATTAAAAAAACAATGTACAAAACTGTTTAATTATTCTGTTTGTAAATAGCGCAACAAAATCTAAAATATTTCTCTCAGTAGGATATACGAGGTATTACAAAAATATTGATTATTTCAATTTTCTCACACAACAGTTTACTAATACACGGGAAAATTTGCACTCCAATACCTATTAATCACTTAATTCTATTCTCTAACTCTATCATTGCAAATAGAGTTGTCCGTATTAGGCAGCAATCCAGAGTTTTCCTGATTCAAAACACCAAAATTAAAATGCATTGAATGGGGAGCCCGATACGACAATAAACGATGACACCCGAGCACGAAACGACGCGTACGGGTTGACTGATCAAACATATATTCTTTCTAATAACCCAATATATTATTCCAACAAACAGTGGCGGAGAAAATTGATAGAGTTGTTCATTGATCTTGTGCCTCGCCTGTGGGAGTACATTATAATTTAAATAAAACATTTCTAAAGTAGAGTAAATTTTGATTCGAACTGTCATAGCCCTACGAGAATATCGAAAATTAGTCAACCAGTTACCTCGCCGATTTTAACGAAGAATACTCATGCTCAGCTTCTGTTTATAGGAGAAGACTAATTTTCCAACCTCTTTTTTAGCCCCCTAGAGGTGCTCACGTCACAAACAAAACTTTCTAGCGGTTTGGCCTGGGTGTTGATAAATCACTGTTCTTTTATATTATAGATTTATGTAAATTTAATAGTGTACTGCAAGCTTTATTTTTTAAACTATTCAGTATTCTACGCACATAAACCATTTTAGATACATATTTATTATCAATATTTAAAAATATCAACTCGTATCTGCAGTTTAGAGTTAAAAACCGTAATAATCTCATCTTAAATGGCACACATAAATAATTATTAAAAGAATAAAAGCATTGATAATTCGTCCTCTATAATGCCTGAAAAATTCAATGTCTATTTATTTAAAAACTTATGTGTCAATTTAAAAAAATGCTGCGATTGATTGATAATTGTTTTTTGAATATATATTTTATTTAAAAATTTATTTTATTTATGATCGGATATATTATCTGTTGCCTTTGTCAGTGTTTAAACGATACATCAACATCTACCATAAAAAATCCCGCACTATATTTATACTCCCAAGGGATTCATGAAAAGCCGTTTCAAATTTAAGTTAAATGGGATTTACAAATATCTACTGTTAAATTTTAAAAACCCGGGTCGCAGTGCCAAAACCCTGCCGACAATATAGTGTATTTACTAATATAGGCAGTGTGGCTTTATTATGCGAACTTAAGTTGGTTTTTTGGGCAAAATAATAAATTTGACTCCTTAATACACCCCTTAAAAGAACATTTTTTTCTCAGTTGCAATATTATTATCAATCGAACCTCTAAACTAAATTATATACACCTTTCAGCAAAGAATTCACTATCTGCAAACTAGTGTTTTCATAAAATTTGTAAATCCGGTCCTGTCGGGCCGATTTTCTTAAAACTTTAGGAGCACTTTTTAATTGCTATTAAAGGGTTAAATTTCAATTTTGAAACGATTCTGAGAATTTTTTAGGCATTTTTGGGCCCAAAAAATGTTTTCAACCCCTAAAAACTACCCTTAAAATGGTCCGATTGGGCCCATTTTAAATAGGGTTCTTGCGGTAGTGAATTCCAACATGTGGGCAAAATTTCGTAAAAATCAATTAACTCTTTCGAAAGTTATAGCGCGCACACACATATATATATATATATACATATATATATATATAAACATTTTTAAAAATGGTGCCAAAGTGTTTAGAAGGTTATGAAACGTCGAGAAATTTTGGTCCGACCCCTAGGTCCCGCCATCCGCCCAACGCCAATAGTGTATGTTGCCTATGGCAAATACACTAATAACAATCTACGGCAGTCCAAGTTGTTATTAGTGTGATTCTAAAGTACCATTTGGCAAAAAATGAAACGAGGACCCCGAATCTAATCGATTGATTAAACCGACAGAATCTGTTCATCAAATCATCTTATACAAACATGGCAACGTTCAGAAGTGGGATAGAGTAAGAGAGAGAGGATACGATATGTATGTATAAGAGAGTGGGAGTGAACTAGACACACAAAACAATTACTGACACAATTATAACATTCCAGTCCAAAGGATAAATATACTCATCATTCTGTGCTCTAGACTGATCTGACAGCCGTGATACTGAATTGTTATACAAACGTCATGCCATCAACCTGTTGTGGTTACAATAGGGCAACTTTAAGAACAGGGCGTCAAATACTTCATTTCATATAATAATAGCTTGACTCCCTTAATAGTTCGAGTAATAGGAAGGTTTAACAAATTTCACCTGAAATAATTTCAATTTAATGGTTTGATCACAAACAACAGGTGACTTCAAAAGTCTTATTATTATAGGTATACCTCCCGTTACAATTTTATTGGTTTAGTAATTAATAATGACTATATAACTGTTGAGAGAACTATAAATAGCACGTAATAAAAACCCGGGTCGCAGTGCCAAAACCCTGCCGACAATATAGTGTATTTGCTAATACAGGCCTTGTGGCTTTATTATGTGAACTTAAGGTGATTGTTGGGCAAAATAAAAAAATTAACTCCTTAATACACCCCTTAAAATTACAGTTTTTTTAACTACATCATTATTGTCGATCGAACGTCTACACCAAAATTAAAAACACCTTTCAGGAAATAACTCACTATCTGCTAGCTAGTGTTTTCAGAAAATTTGTAAATCCGGTCCTGTCGGGCCGATTTTCTTTGAATTTTAGGAACACTTTTTAATTGCTATTAAAGGGTTAAATTTCAATTTTGAAACGATTCTGAGAATTTTTTAGGTATTTTTGGGCCCAAAAACTTTTTTCATCCCCTAAAAGCCACCCTTAAAATGACCCGATTGGGCCCACTTTAAATAGGCTTCGTGCGGTGATGGATTCGAACATGTGTGCCAAATTTCGTTAAAATGAATTAACTCCTTCGAAAGTTATTGCCCGTACACATATATACCTATATATATATATATATATATATATATATATATATACATATATATATAAACATTTTTAAAAATGGTGCCAAAGTGTTTAGGAGGTTATGAAACGTCGAGAAATTTTGGTCCGACCCCTAAGTCCCGCCATCCGACCGACGCCAATAGTGTATGTTGCCATATGGCAAATACACTAAAAACCGCGACATATTTGATTGTAATTAAATTATGCACAGAGCAAGGGGTTTTTTATAACTGATGTACAGTAAGAGTATTGTTTAGGGCGATAGTGACGTAATTTCTGCGCATAAGTTTCGGATAGGACGAGAGGAGTTAACTAGAAAAAAACTGAGCGTCATGTGAGATCATCACGCAAAAAGCGCACATATATATTTATGCTCAAATCATAGCTTAGACAAGGAAAGAGCCATAGAAACAAAAGCATACTTCGTTGACTCAATGTATACGTGTGGGCAAACGTCAATTTTATTAGATATTACAGTAGAAACCGTTTATTATGACTCCGCCTTTATTGACCAACCGCCTATTATGACGTAATTATACAACGAGGTTTGGTTTTCATATAAAATTCTTTGTAACAAACTCGGATATAATGACTTCGCTTATAACATGTCGCTTATTATGACCCATTTTTAATAAATTTTGTCCGTTTATAGTGACCGACATGATTCTTCACACCTTCGGCAATGTTCATTGATTCCCGACGACGTTCGGCACGTGGCTTGTTTTTGTTTTGAATCTCAGTGAGTAGTTGAACGTCACGCATTGTTTTTAGTGATATCCTATGTAAAAAAATGTCATCTGAACGTCATAAAGCATTTACGATTGAGGAGAAAGGTTAGAAAATGGAGAATCAAACTCATCTCTCGCAAAGGAATTGAGCGTGGGTCATTCGACAATCTCAATGATTTTCAAAAACAAGAACCGGATTAAGTGATCGTAAGCTTTGTATGACGTCCGCTTAGTATGACGTGTTTGTCAATTCCCTTCGATGTCATTATAAACGGATTCCACTGTATGTCAAACTCTCAAATTACCATTAATTATTTTTCCTATTAGTTTTACTAATGATAATTTTTTAATATTTCTTATTAATAAATAAATAATTTAAAATTCAATTCTGTTGTTTTTTGGCGTTCCGTACAAATAACGAACCCTTAAGGATCACTCTCGTGTCACAGCTAACTGTCTCCGAATCTGGTACATATATTGAGTTACAGTTGACCCAACCACGGACGTATAGCGTAAATAAACAAACTCCGATTTTGGGGGTTATTTTTGGGGGCTAAATTAAAAAAAAAACATGTTTTTTTCACGTGTATCATATGGCGTATCAAATGAAAGGGTTCGTTATGAAAAATAGAAATATAGTTTTTTTAATTTTAAAATGTGTAGCTTAAAAGATATTAAAGAAAATATACGAAAATCGAACATCCCCCACTTATCTCCGAAATTACTGAACCTAAAATTTGAAAATATAGCGAATATACATTCATAGAGTTTACAGGAAAACCTAAACGAAAATTCTGTCTTAAATGAGAGTAAATTTTAGGGGGCACGTTAGAAAATTAAACAAAATTTTCAAGCGCATCATGTGCCCTATCAGAAAAGGGCTCGTTATGAGAAATACGAATATATTTTGTGTACTTTACGTAAATTTTAAACACTAATAGAAAATACGTTAGGAGCTTAGCTTCCGTCGTTTGTCCACGAAACGACGCGACCCTTTTTTCCCCAGATACGTTAATGAGCCCAATTTTTTGCACTACTTTGCCCATTTAACCGACTTTCTATCTCCACTAATAACAAAGTTACTGGGAAAATAAACAATATTCCCTGTTCTGGGAAAGCTCCCAAGGTCTTCGTCAAGCGAAGATCTTCATTAAACCTAATAATGACAAAGCGGATAAAATTCTACGCTTAAAGAAATCTGAGCTCAGAATAATTGCAGGGCTCTTTTCAGGTCACTGCCCTTTGAGGTATCACCTTAAAAAAATTGGCGTAATAGACATCGAGTCATGTCGCTTCTGTTTGGAAGCTCCTGAAACATCGGAGCATCTGCTTTGTAAATGTGAAGCAGTCATGAGGCGAAGACTCCGTCACCTCAAGAATCCATTCCCAACATCTGATCAGGTGTGGGACACAGATCTCAAAGCAATTCTAGGCTTTATCAAAAGCCTTACTCTCATAGAGATATAAAGGAGTCAGGGCTACACAATAGATCTATCAAGGTCGCGGTGTTGACGAGGAATAAAATCCTCTCGCCCTCTTTTCTTATCTAATCTAATCTACCCATGTTAGCCAACGTCGGTTGAGACACACTGTATAACAAATAATTCAAAGGATAGTTTTTGGGGCAGATAAATAATTAGTTAATAATTTTTTTTGTTTAACACGGCGTTTCGTAATAATTTATTAGTTTTTCAGGTGCTCTATAAATAATAAACATCTGGTTATATATTTTTAGTGTATTTGCCATATGGCAACATACACTATTGGCGTCGGTCGGATGGCGGGACCTAGGGGTCGGACCAAAATTTCTCGACGTTTCATAACCTCCTAAACACTATATATATATATATATATATATATATATATATATATATATATATATATATATGTGTACGCGCAATAACTTTCGAAAGAGTTAATTGATTTCAACGAAATTTGGACCACGTGTTGAAATCCATCACCGCAAGAAGCCTATTTAAAATGGGCCTAATCGGGCTATTTTAAGGGTAGTTTTTAGGGGTTGAAAAATGTTTTTGGGCCCCAAAATACCGAAAAAATTCTCCGAACGTTTCAAAATTGAAATTTAACCCTTTGGTAGTAATTAAAAAGTGTCCCCAAAATTTTAATAAAATCGGCCCGACACGACCGGATTTACAAATTTTATGAAAACACTAGTTTGCAGATAGTGACTTATTTATTGAAGGGTGTATTTAATTCAATGTAGACGTTAGATTGATAATAATATTACAATTAAGAAAAAAAATGTTATTTTAAGGGGTGTATTAAGGGGTTAAATTTTTTATTTTGCCCAAAAACAAACTTAATTTCACATAATAAAAGTATAAAACCACACGGCCCTATACAAGCAAATACACTATATTGTCGGCAGGGTTTTGGCACTGCGACCCGGGTTTTTTTATATTATTGTTTATAGAGCACCTGAAGAAGTAATAAATTATTACGAAACGCCGTGTTAAACAAAAAAAATTATTAACTAATTATTTATCTGCCCCAAAAACTATCCTTTGAATTATTTGTTATATACCCAAGTATGTAACTATTTTTGTTGTCAGATGTGTAGAACTGTATAAAACCTATAGTAGTTCGCATGTGGCTAATCAATCGTGTGTACCAATCATTTATGTGAACTTGTTGTGTATGAGTATGCACTTTAAAACGCGGTGTAACAATGTTTGTGTGTGCGTGTAGCAGACTGTGCCCGGCGGACAGGTGCCCCCTCGTGCGTGCTATACCATCTGTGTATGTGTGTGTGTGAGAGAGTGGCGGAGCCCTAAGACTCAACGATACACATACGGGTGGTCCCCACTTCCTATTCTCAATTTAAGTCACCTGGGACCTAGAGCATTGCAAATGTACTCAAGTAGCATTAACTGACTGATACTTAATCTTTAGATCGTTTTGGTTGAATAGACTTTTGCGCTTAATTTTAAAATGCTTTTTCTCAACGTTCAATTGCTCCATTGGTGGTAGCAAAGCACAGTTTATTTCATAGTAAACTGAATACATCGTAGTATCGAGTCGAAAACAAAAAGGCATACTATTACTTTTTTTAAAAAGCATAACATAACTTGAACTACATACTATATGGTTTCACGGAATGCGTTTATTTTATAGGCCAAAAAATTAAGTTTGTTCTATAGTGCTCAAATTCCATTTTCCGGGTTTCTAAGATTTCTCTGTACTTTTCTGGAATTTCAGTGGCTGATCTGAGGATTTTCTTTGTTTTTCTTTAAAGTATTTATGCTTTAAATCACTTTTGTTTTTGGTTTTAATGGTTACTTTACTATTTGCTATTTTATGGGTTGTGGGTTACATTTGCAAACAAACACACGTTGTTTTTGGTCTACTTATTTTATTTTTAATGGGTGACAGTATAGATAAAAAGAAAACGATTAATAAGTTTTTTATTTAATCACGGGAAATTGGACAATTGAATTTTAATATAGATAAACTAAATTAAAAAATTTTTGCGACGTTTCGTTAATTTCTTTTAACTTCTTCGGGCAAAACTTTAACTAGTTAACCATAACTTCAATAAAATTTAGATATTTAACAATACATATATATTTAATTCAATAAAATTCAAATAGTAATATTTAAGCGAAATGAAATTATGTAATTTTTTTTTCCTAGAACAAATTTCAAACAAATACATTTGTTTGAAATTTGTTCTAGGAAAAAAAAAATTACATAATTTCATTTCGCTTAAATATTACTATTTGAATTTTATTGAATTAAATATATATTATGTATTGTTAAATATCTAAATTTTATTGAAGTTATGGTTAACTAGTTAAAGTTTTGCCCGAAGAAGTTAAAAGAAATTAACGAAACGTCGCAAAAAAAAATTTTTTTAATTTAGTTTATCTATATTAAAATTCAATTGTCCAATTTCCCGTGATTAAATTATTAATTATAATTAATTAATTATAATGGACGTGAACAATATTGAGAAAACGATTAATGTTAAAACACCTCAATAAAGAGAGGAAAAACGAATTAGTTGACATGATGCTAATTAATGGCGAAGTGCATTAAAATTATCATACAACTGTTACTAAAGTGTTTTAAGCTGTTGAATATGGCCTCTTTTGGATATGTGTGTGCATGTAAAATGCACTTACGCACGGTTTGGAAATTTATAATTTCAATGAAAAATATTATTTAATCTTTAATGTTAATGCTTCAAAATAAACTACAAATATATATATCATTCTTTCCATATGATTTTATGCACAAGTTTTTGCAGAGTATTTGATCTAAATAAACGATTGAAAATCAGATAAAAACGAAAAATTACCATATTTTACACAAATTTTTATACAGAAAAAATTAAATTTGATAACAATCATTCAGCAAGCCAACTTTGTCAAAATTTTAACGTAAGCTTGTCAAGAAAAAACTTCAAAATGTTGATTTATCTTCCCGTAATTCGAAACCTCGTGACGTGTGGTAAAGGTATATTGATGAACATCACGTTTTCATTTTTAGGGTAAAAATATGTTTTTCGAAATTTTTAAACAGCAAACCAAATTGTGTGAAGCTTAATGCTTAATCACATCTAATAAAATGAATTTGGCGACAATAGTTCGAAATTTTCCGAGAGCATATTTTACAATCTGGGCGATCACTGACCTTAAGAGTAATCTTTTTCTTTATTCTGCACTAAAAATAAAATAAATAGGCCGAAAACATCCTGTATAATATTAACAGATATTTTTTTGTTTAAATTCTTAAGAGACAATTACATTTCATAAAAAATTAATGACAACTAAAAATCGACTACCTAATGATAAATTTGTTAATAAATCATTTGAATATTTCGTCCATTAAATTAAGAGCGATTTAAAGAAATGAAACAAAACACACATGCGTTGTGCGTGTTTTATTAAGTTTATGAGTGCGTTTGCGCAAGATGATTGTGATAAGTGATAACAGATTCCGTTGTTGAACTGCAGAGACTGGAAAGAAACGCAGTCAAGATGTCAACGGCTTAAGAATTTAGGATGACGACTCGTACCCGCAGGTACTTGATGCCGCAAGCTTAAAAAAGTGCCCATTATTCTGTAATACTGACGCGGTCATTTCTTCTTTCCCATTCTTTTTTAACAGAATTTAAAAAAACGGCTTGTCAATTCGACATTATACATTTTTTTTATTTTTTTTTTGTTTACTCAGTCATAACTTTTCGAAGGTTTAGCCAATAAAAAAAAAATCGGCGGCATTTTGTTCAGAATATACACAGATAGGTCGTCTATAATTTTTTTTTTTTTTAAATCGATTGTCGTTTTTAACTGACTTAAAAACGAGTTTTTTTAATATGTATTTATTACCTCGTATCTACAGCATTTGTCAACCGAGTTTGATGATTCTCTTTCTATTTAATGTCATCCCTTCAGGGCTGTCTTTTTTAAGTCTTATTTAAATCAATTCATCTGTTTTTTAAAGTTTAGTATTAAAATATTAATGAAGAAGGCGATTGATAGCGTGCAAAATATATACTAATAAGCCACTACAAAAAAATAAAAAAACTTAAAACTACTTCAAAAAAGGCCAGTAAAAAGCGAAAAATAATAAAATTTTGAGGTCGACGCTAATTTAATAAAAGTAGGTACCTAGGTACCTACATAAAAAGTTAAAGTAACTAAATTGGCGCCGACCTCAAGACTATTTTAGGCTTCTTTCTTAAGTGGCATTGTTTAAATGAGGATCATGTTTGTTAAGTTTTTTATGTGACCAACTTCACTGGCGCCCTCCTCAATTGGAAACTTGCTTTTGGTGTGATTCGGAGAAATGTCACGGAAGTAGTGTGTTCAGTTGAGACGGACGGGTAAGTTAACGGAAAAATAGAACGTACTTGCATAAACTTTTTTTGGGTATTATGCACATAATCTAATAAATTATTCAACGTTTCTTAGATTTTAGAGTTTTATTCAATTTGACGTACAATGGCATTAAAATTGCCACGAAAGTAGTCTTTTTATAGACTAGGTATTAGTTAATGAACAAAAATCCGATTTATTATTTGTGTACCGGATTTTTTAAACTAACGAGTTTCGTCTTAAGAATGTAACAATTTAATCATCCATATTCTTTTTCTATTAGAGTGCAGTGTACTGGTTTTCAAGTTTATGACGTCGTTCTGTAAATTGTTTATAATCTTCTTTACAGAGAAACAAAACAGAAATTATATTTCTGTACGCTGTAATTAAACAAAAAATAATTGAAACACGTATGTTGTTGCATACTGAAGATTCAATTGTCGAGCGTTTATCAATCCATACTGACATACTAAATAAAAAGGTTTAATTAATATAGAACTTGCTAATTTAATTTCTACATACTGAAAAAAAATGACACGAAATTCGCTTGTTTTATAAAAATATCTCTAAGAGCATTTCTTAAATTTCGAATACCTTATCAAAGTTTGATTTCAGCAATATCGACTGTTAATATCCAATTCTGGAAAAATCGGGGATGCGATTAAAAATGCATTGGCATTGGCATCGTTCCGGAAAGGGGTGGAGAATGAAAATACACGTTCATTAGAAAAGATGCACGTTAAAAAAAGGTTGACGTGTCCAAATCTTTTGTCCGGAGATTTATTTTTACTAGCAATTAGAATATCGCGTCCGCTTGGACATTTACTGTTGACGCAATATGAGCAGGTCCCTAACTGGACCAATTTTCGCCTTCAACGAGTCATAATCTTATAGAGAACGCAGTACTGTATTTTATTTTTACTGGACGACACTCTTGGCTACATTTTTTGTTCATTCTGTTTTATGATCGGCGTGGGAAGAAATTGTGTTTGTAAACGTTGAAGATAAGGATGTTATAATTTAACTCCCGACTTTAAATACTATTAACATTTCGGCACCTTTTTCGTGGTTTTTTAAACCATAAATATATTTAATATTCATTGAAAAGCCTACACACCACGCGACATTTCCAGCATTTTTTAGTATCAAACAAAACTGTAACTTTTTCTCTCGGTTTCTGATACGACTCTCAGCTTTACATCCAGATTTAAGACTGTCGGTTGTTTTCACCTAAATGTGGATTTACATTTCGGAGAAAATGTAAGTGCCATTCTTAAATCTAGATTTTAGGCTGGAAGTCGTATTTGAAACTCAGCATAAGTTTTCTGTCAAATTTAGACTTAGGCTGCACTTAAACTGAATCCGTATTTCTCCCGATTCGATGTCGGCCGACATCGGAAGAAAAGTAAACACCAACACCAACATTAAAATGTGCCTGCATTGGAAAGGAAATTGAATTTGTCTTTTCGATGTAAGCACCGACATTATAATCTTGGTGTTTGCTTTTCTCCCGATGTCGGTCGATCGGGAGAAATACGGATCCAATGTACGTGCAACCTTAGACTTACAGTTTCTCTAGCACAAGTAAAATACCAATTTTGCTGTAAGTTATTCGAATTCAAAAGCATTATTCATCGACTAAAATCCCTCGCTGCATTTTAATCTGGTTTTGAATACAGAATGCTATGTACTTTTTTAATGTCCGTGAATTGTTTCAGATTCCTGACAGGTTCTTTTGTCATCCGTGCGATTCAAAGAAATAATAATAACTATAATCCAAGGTCTTGGGCGCAGGGAAAGTTATACAGCTGATGTTATTTATTATTATGTTTTGATGTGCGGCATTGTCTAGGAAGACATAATCTATTCTTAGTATGTATAAACGATTTATTTCAAACGTTTTAATGCGATTAAATTGCTGTACGGAGCTGTATAATTGAATTGAACAATTTTCAAAAGTGTGATAGAAAGACGCACGATGTACTGTATGGAATTTTTCATCATGTGATCTAGAATCACAGTTTCTGAAAAATCATGAGTAAAGAAAATTCAATCAAATACAGTAATCGTTCTGTTGCAAACTGAAAATGATAAACTTTCTAAAATATCTAGATGTTATTACATTGAAGTTGCTGTTGCAACAAAGTGATATAGTAGATACTTATTAATTTATTATTTAAAGCTAATAAAAAACCATAACATCAAAAGGAAATCAGGTTGCGCCAAGATCACAAGAAGTAATTTGTTCGCAGTATTTAAATCTTAACAGAATAATTAACTGGTTAACGGCGAATAAACAAAACACGTACGCGCATAAACATAAGACGATCTGTTTAATTGATTCTTGTGTACAAATAAACGCAGTTTGGACGTCTGCATATAGAGAAGTTCAAGAAGACGGATCAGTTCGTAAAGTTATTTCCAACACACAGATTAAGCTGCATTTAGACCGCCAACATTCGTTCATGGTTGAAAGTGTAAGCTGCATTTGTTTTGGTTACTTTTGATTGGACAGTTTATTCAGTTGTAAAGCTACGGACACACTTCTCGTGTTGTGTTGTGACGAAAATCTGGGAGCTAGTGATTCGCTGCATTGCGACACAACACACGAGATCACGCGTTTGAATTCATGCCAAAGATGGTTCTTGATTTATCCAATGTTGCGTTGCGACACGACATAACAGAGTCAGTTTTCAAAGGTGATATAGGAGAACGTGAAATGTCTTCTAATCAATGTATCGTGATTGATTTCTTATTGAGTGAAAATCTGAAGTTTAAAAATAAGTAATTAATTTTACGATTGATAAGAATTATGAGGTGTAAACACTAAGAAGTGCGCTTATCTTCATTGGAATCAACGTGTATTTTTCTACAAGATTGGCAAGTTTAAAAGTGTTCTAAAAGATTTCAAATTTTACCAAAAATATTTTTTCTGTAGAATGGCAGATAGGTCAGCCAGTTATGACGTTGACATAGAAGTATAAATTTCGGCATATTGCTAGAACATGGTTAGTTGAATACAAGGTCATCCTAGATTTTTCCTTCGGAAAACTCAAGAGTGTCTTGAAATGTCATAAAATGTTTATTTTAAGAAACGGCTATATATCAATCAATTTTAAAATTAAAAGGACAAGAGAGCGAGAGAGAGAGAAAACGCCTAAAGTTATAGTGTCCGTGACTAGAACCCTTCTTGAAGTTTAAATACAATCATTTAATTAAGATTTCAAGACGGCGTAATACATTCTTATGTGTATTTATAGAAAACCCTTTACGCATGAGCCGAAATATGCACATGAAAACAAAACAACGTTAACGAAGACTTAACAATTAAATGATGTAATATTAATTATAAATAACTGACTGCATTTGCTGTTAAATTAACAGCATTGCTGTGCAATTTTAGCGAACTGTTAAAAAAACAGCTATTAATTCACAAGTTACATATTAATTTCTCGAAGCTTCGGTACTCTTTCATTAGTTAAACGGTTAATGACCACAATTTGTTTTAAAGTTATATTAAAACTCCCATTTAAAACACGCGCGGTGAATTTATCAGAAGGCAAAATGTTATAAAAGGTAAAAACTTTTGAGTGGATGGATTATTTCTGTGGTCACATTATAAAGTGACTTAAGTAAGTTTTTTACTTTACCCGTGTTAATTTATTTGTCGATCAAGGACAAATACACAGGTTACCCTGCTAATGAATAACGTCAGCTGGGACACCGTTCAATATATTTACCCACCACGCAATATCAATTGACAGTTCACTGGATGGCGTCATCTCACCACTGCTATATCCAACGAACCGAGATCACCTTTGTATCTAATAACCTTGTTTGTCGATGACATTCTGTAAGGATTACATAATTCAAACTGCAATTTAAGATGTTGTAATATCGTTTGAGGTCTTAAAAATGTCTATGATTAGTTAAACGTCGACAAAAGCTAAATGTCTATCAAACCATTGTAACAAATACATATCCTATAGGGTCTAGATCCTCGTTAATAAAATTTTAAATATTTTCACACAAAATACTTTGTGTAATATGCAAAACCGATTTATTTGGCAAATTTTTGTGTAAAATATGAATTATATTTCAAAACGTCTTTTAAATCTTCTAGTGTGTAGACTCCATATAGAACGATTTAATCGTTATTATTATTTTTTACCAATAATATGGCATGAGCCATTTCGCGTTGCGCCCACAGATAATATTTTCAATAGACTGAACCAGTTTTCAAAATTAATTTATAATGGTTTAAACACTGTTATTAGTACAAACCCAAATTTTTAATACATTAATTATCTAAACATGTTATACCTATGTTCAACGTACAATTATTTGTAAAATATGACAATAATTTTGGTTAAGAACACTCGATACAGGAATAGAAAGTTGATATAATTAACGTTTATAATCGGTGCCTTCGGGATTTGTAACCAAATTCAGTAAACAGATTATATTTTTTTCAAATCGATCTTTTAAAAATGCCGATAGAATTATAATATTGCGTTTAAACTTTGTCATAACTGACGTCATCTGTCTTATTACTATTTTCAATGCACCGTATTTTCCCGTTATTTTATTTTCCTGAGATATTTATTAGTAGGTACCAATTGGATAAGTGAAAGAAAATTGGAGTAAAGCTGATTTCGAAAATTAAATGTCTATTTTATTAAAAATACCTTAATTGTATAAACTAAATATGATTGATACAAGTCGTCAAATTTTATTAATTGGAACAACTGTGCAAGTGATAAAATCTTCAAGTCCAGGAATCTGATGATGGGTATAAAGTTAGAAAAAATATTTTTACTTAAACATTCAGACTTCGGAGTGGTTTTTCTATAAATTTAATTCATCGCAGCTATACAGGGAAATAAATTGATCATCGAAAGTTGTTTTTCCGACCAACTAACATAACGCAATGCAACCAGAAAAGAGCACAGTCTAGCTACAGAAAACAGCGTAAGTTTTGATTATTTATGACCGCGTGCAGTCCGCGGTGTGAGCTTGTGTTTACACGAAACTCTAATTAATGATCAGTGGTTTGCGTATTTATGTTGTACAACGCGAGAGTACAGTCTGTGTTATGTGTTTGTATACACCTCCTGACTCACAGGGTTCCAGCAGTGTATAGGAGGAAGTAACAGTTCTGATATTCTGATCACTGTTCTCTATCTTCTGTGATACTGATCTTACCAGAGATTAACACATCCACTCTCCAGGCACAGTACAGAAAAGGTTTTACATTGTATCAGAAGTTACACTGTTGTACACCTCTGCTCTTCTGATCACTATCTTGCTAAAAACTTAAGATATCTGATGAGAATGGTTTCAGCAGGCAGCATTGTCGAAGAAGTGACAATTCCGATTAGGACTTTAATTTCTGCACTAAATCAATACCATTTGTAAGACAGAATTTTTTTTCTTTTTCTTTTACTCATATATTATAAATATAAATAAATATAATATATAATAAATATAATATCGTACCGTTGAACGATGACATACAACATCGCATATATACATACTGTATTGAGTCTTACGGTCAATACAGTATAATAGTTGTTATATAATTTTTGTCAGGATAACCACATACCATACGTAATACATATTATTGTCAGGACTTGTCAGGATCCTTGCGATTGCCGAGACGTGATGTCAGATTTCAGCGGTCATCAACATGTTCCTGTCATAAAACGCACATGAGTATTCATAGATTCAAACTATACATTATATCATCATAATTTATAGTTAGTCATTCAACCCTTCATATCATTCCGTCCTCAAACACAACACAATCATACTCATCACACATTACAGAGGTCTCGCTTAAGCCATGATGAGTATCCTTTTCAATTCTGGGACAGCCAGCTTCTGTCGGCAGAATTGTGGTCTCTTTCCAACCATGATGATATTACGGACAAACCATAATCTTCACATATAGTACACAACACAATGTGGAATTAAGTTTATGGACACCCCATAAACATCACGGACAAACCATGATCTTCACATATAGTACACAACACAATGTGGAATTAAGTTTACGGACACCCCATAAGCGAGAATATATATATCGGACACACCAGATATTACTGACTGTATGAATCATCAATTGCACTTCGAGGTCATAAACACATTACTTTATAGCCAGCCTGTATAAATGAGCCATTTATAGCGACTGCCTCCAAATCTCAACATCAATTCAAATGAATCTCTATTTACAAATTATTTAACTTTTCACAACCCTGACCCTCGAAAGCCACCTGATATAGAAATCTATCTATAACAGTTGTCTGACCAGCACCAGGTCCTAAACTAAGTAGTTCCACTGAAGTACTTTCCATTTCAGCCAGTAACCACATTCATACAGCATTCAGTTAGTATTCCATTACTTATAGCTCTCAGTTACTTCAACAGTATTTCAATCAGAATCACATAAACCTCATATTCATCCAACAATACGTTATTCTTATCAAATTGATATCCTATAGGCCCATGATCATGTACACCTTCATATAAAATACTCAATAAGCTTGCACTCGCAAACATAATAAATCTATGATATTAACTCAGTAGGTTTGGCACCTACCTTAATTTCTGGAAATGCTGGCACAATATCACAATACAATTTACACAGATTAATTACAATTATTATTGAAATATAACACATTCTGAATAGAATAATATGCAAAGACAAGCACAACTGTTCACTTCCAAATCTCATCAGTAACTGTTAAGCGTCTCCAAACTGTCCCTTCGTCTTTCTGCCCTTTTCAAGTACATCGTTACATTTTTAACTGATAATTTATTATTTCTGAGAACCGTATCCATCTACGACCCCACGCATTCAGAACAGACCATCTCTGTGTAATGTCTGTTAACGTGTTCTTTATTATCTAACGTTTGCTAATTTTACATCTTAAGTGCTGGGAACAACTATATTCAGAGAAAATATTACTTTTACCAACATCAAAAATAATATTATCTTACACATTAGAGTTTAAACTTACAGGTTCTCAGCAAAAAACTCTACTTTGTGCTGTGAACTTGTGCGAGCAAGAGTAATGTCATAGATGATGGGGAATATCCATAAGAATATCGGGAACTTTTAACAGCATTGCATACGAATATAGCATCCTGATGGCCTCATTTTCTGTGATATAAAGACTACACCAGAATTTATGTATTCTTCATCCTCTCTTCGCGGCGGTCATTGACCAATCAGAAAAAAATGAGGTTAAACGTTCTCAAGCGCATTTTCCAATTGGTTAAGCAGCTTAGGAGGAGACACTACGTGCGAAGTAGGAACTAAAAACATGAAAATATGTGAATAAAATCACTTGAAAATAGATGATGTTGAAAATACGTGAGTTCGACTGTAGCTCTAAAGACAACGATTTTTTAAGAACAAGGACGATTCTTTCTAGTTTCTGATAAAGAATGTTCAATCTGATATTAGCCAGCTGTGAAGATCCTGATTGAGTTTTATAAATTTTTCGATGATTTTCGGTTACGCTTACACACCATATACGAAACATAGGCTGTACATCGAAAAGTGCTTTTATCTTGTATATTTATTTGTGAAGTTTTGAAATTAGCCATATGGTGGGATTTATATGTTCTAGGTCATCTTATATTACCTGAAAACTTGCCGGTAGGTATTGCTACAGACAGATAATAAACAGCTTTATTTTATTATAGGAAATTTCTTTAAAAAAATACATTGCTGTAACCATTTGTATATATATATGTGTATATTGATACGATTTGTACAATTTTTATAAAGCATAATGTAATTTAGTCTGTGCGACTTTTGTGCTCACAAAGCGATCCAATTTTATATAATTTCTTTACTCGCACGGCAAAAATTAATTAAAAAACGTGTGAAGTTTAAAATGCAAAAATCGAGAATAGTGTCCGTTATGAACATAGGTCGTAGATAAACGAATATTAAAAGATTATTAGTTTAAAATAATAATTTGTTTTCCATTTTTTATTTTTTTAAAAATAATTTTGGTTTATTTATATAAAAGCTGCCCCTTCTAGACTGAATATATAATTATTTTGTTTCCTTAAAAAACTGACGTATTTCAAATTCGCTATTTTTCTATTAAAATCAATCAAATAAGTTCTATAAACCGAAAAGAAACGAAGATACTGACAAATACAATATGTCAGTAAAAAAAATACTTTTCGAGTTTTTCTTCAGTATAACAGAAATTATGAGATTTTTGAGAAACAATTTTTTTGAGTTATACTATTCAGTGGGTCTCCTAAAATGTAATATTAACTTTAACCCTTATCCCATTTGTATACCTATCGATGCAAAATATCTGACAAAATTCTTAAATGAAAATTATAACGAACAATGTAGCGAAAATAGTTAATACAAAATTAAAAAAAAACCCGGGTCGCAGTGCCAAAACCCTGCCGACAATATAGTGTATTTGCTTGTATAGGGCCGTGTGGTTTTATACTTTTATTATGTGAAATTAAGTTTGTTTTTGGGCAAAATAAAAAATTTAACCCCTTAATACACCCCTTAAAATAACATTTTTTTCTTAATTGTAATATTATTATCAATCTAACGTCTACACCAAATTAAATACACCCTTCAATAAATAAGTCACTATCTGCAAACTAGTGTTTTCATAAAATTTGTAAATCCGGTCCTGTCGGGCCGATTTTATTAAAATTGTGGGGACACTTTTTAATCACTACCAAAGGGTTAAATTTCAATTTTGAAACGATTCGGAGAATTTTTCAGTATTTTGGGGCCCAAAAACAGTTTTCAACCCCTAAAAACTACCCTTAAAATAGCCCGATTAGGCCCATTTTAAATAGGCTTCTTGCGGTGATGGATTTCAACATGTGGCCCAAATTTCGTTGAAATCAATTAACTCTTTCGAAAGTTATCGCGCGTACACATATATATATATATATATATATATATATATATATATATATATAAATATATATATATATATATATATACATATATATATATAAACATTTTTAAAAATGGTGCCAAAGTGTTTAGGAGGTTATGAAACGTCGAGAAATTTTGGTCCGACCCCTAGGTCCTGCCATCCGACCGACGCCAATAGTGTATGTTGCCATATGGCAAATACACTAATAACTAGATTCAATGTTAGATGAGAATCGTTACATGTGCGTACCCTACATGCTCTTGCTTTTATATATCAGGAGAACAGCAAGGATTAAGATTAATGGCAAAAAATATGCTATGAATACTACTTTGTTTCTAAAATTCCTTTTTCGAGGGGACACGTGCTTCCGCGCCTTAAATCTGTCAATATTAAGAATCTAGCGCTTGGAGAATGAAATCAAATAATTATTAAAGGTAAGTGAAAAGATTTTACAATAAATATAGCAATAAGTATTTAAAACTTTCAAAAGACAAACTAGGATAAAACCTGGAGTTCACGTTCTTAGTTCTTAAGGTCAAATAGCGAAACCAATATTAATAGATGTTATACCAAACAATTGAATCTAATGAGCTACTTGTAGCAGTTGATAGCGTAAAATGAGTTAGCAATTACGAAACAATAGTGAATCGTGCAAACATAAAAAATTCTGTTTCCATTGTTGATTCCATCAAAACAACATCACATTATGCGTTCTTTTGTTTACGCAACGGCGCAACGTGGTTGCCAAGAAAACAATCACTGCTCAGTATCATCGATGCTAGGTTAAACTGGATGACGGTTAAAACAACAGGATTCACGGAGTGAATAGGTTATTATGAACCTAGATATATTGTGAAATGTCATAAATCATTACTACTTAACGGCACTCTTATTACTCAACAAAATGCTTTAAAAGCTCAGATGATAAACTGAATAATAGTGTAAGTCGTAAAAGAACAACTGTATGAACTGTTCAAGGAAATAAAACACAATACGGTCCCACTTAAACCTGTTTATGATATTTATGACGAAGCGTGCAATCTCTATTACATCTTGCATTTTTTTAGCCTTTTTTTAGTTTTCTATCGCTGATGGAACAATCGAAATAGTGAGTCTTCGGATTCTTTATATTTTCTCTGTACGGTACTGCCAAAGTATTGGAGCGATTTTTTAAACTAATTTGAATCACGTATATGAAATATGGTTTTACAATTGAAAATAGCACAGAAAATAAATTACGCAACAAACCAGAAAAAATTTATCGCTTAGCAGAAAAAGATAGTGAGAAGCGATGTTTTATTCTTCTAATCAGGTTCGGATAAATATAAAATAGTTGCAGTACGTATACAGGCACGTATACTGTCTCAATACGTACTAGTGCGGTAAAGTAAAACAAAACTGGTCGCGCTATAACAATTTCATATAAATCAATTACTGTTTGTCTCTCAGCTGTTTTTTTTTATAACATACTACCATATTTTATTAAATAAACAAATTTTGTTCAAGTGAACTGTCAAACATTTTGAAAATAAAGCGACACTATGAAAAGTTGCTATTTTAAAAGAGGTGCGTGACGACCCATATAACAGTTAAAACAGCTCGTTTTAAATATAATGTCACATCTCGTTATAATATAACTCATTACGATACTAGATACACAATCTACTAATCTTTACTAATATGCACGCGATTGAGATGAAACTCGTCAGCGCAAACAGTATTGGCGCCTTCGGCTCCACCGTATTGCTGACTTAACTCGTGGGCAGGGGCGTAGCTACCGCCGTATCTGCCGTATCAATTATACATGGCCCTCGGGCCATGGGGGCCCCCAACGAGCGTAAGCAAAAATTAGTAAAAACTTCCCAATTTTTTTTTATTTCAGAAATGACAAAAGTCAAAAAAAGCAATTTCTTTTTTTCCCGCGTAAAGCGTGCGTTCAAAAGTTGGCAACACCCTACATCGGTTATCGCGGGCTGCGGGATTTCCCCGTTTAAGTCCTTTACTTCAACGGGGGAAGGGCCCCCAAACAAATTTTTATTTGGGGCCCCGCCAAGGCACGCTACGCTTCTGCTCGTGGGGCTATGCCCCACTCGGAATCAACAACAGTAGTGTGTTGGACTCGGCAGCGACAACTGCAGTGGAGTCCAAAACTAACTCTCAAGTTGGACCAAACAATACACATTTAAGTAAAATCGGCTAAGCGGTTTCGGAGATTAGCGTGGCCGAATATCGTAACACGGGATTTTTATATACAGGGTGGGGCAATATCTGAGCCGGAGAAGGTGTTTTTGGAAAATTGTTCTGACAAAAGTTGTAAGGTTTGTAAGGGGACAGAGGATGGTGATAAAATTGACCTTGCCTCCCACTTCCGCCGCGGAGGGCGGGGGCAACCTCAGAAATGTAAATGGAAGCCATTTTTTTCCGAATTCGGATTCTCCAAAAAAAATAATCAACTTTTGTCCGAAAAATTTTTTTTTTAAACCTCAATTTTTAACAGTTCTGACGTTTTACTTTTCTTGACATTTTTGAGAAAGAGATACCTCCTTAACAATTCTTGACTACTTTTAGCACCCCGACGGTGAGAGGCGAGGGGACTCACCTAAATCCAGCACCCTGATGGGAATAAAAGCTACTACGTCCTCGCCGTTCTTCCTGGGTAATGCTAAAAGTAGTCAAGAATTGTTAAGGAGGTATCTCTTTCTCAAAAATGTCAAGAAAAGTAAAACGTCAGAACTGTTATAAATTGAGGTTTAAAAAATTTTTTTTCGGACAAAAGTTGATTATTTTTTTTGGAGAATCCGAATTCGGAAAAAAATGGGGATTCCATTTACATTTCTGAAGTTGCCCCCGCTCATCGCGGGGGGAGTGGGGGGCAAGTTCAATTTTATCACCATCCTCTGTCCCCTTACAAACTTTTGTCAGAACAATTTTCCAAAAACACCTTCTCCGGCTCAGATATTGCTTTGTCTCAAGATAAATGCCCCAGTCTGTATAAAGATTTCGGAATCCTATCGACCCTATCACCATATTTTAATGGAAGCAGTAAATTGAAAAAATTCACAGAAAATTTGTTACAAGGAGGGCACATAGATCTACGTCTAGTGAACAGCACACTTAATCAAAAAACATGTTATAAAGAATATTTCAAAGATCAATTATATTATATTATTAACATATCGTACATCAATAATAAATATTATTATTATGCGTTTGGCTTTATAGAATGTTTTAAACGCTACAAGATCATATTTAACATGTGTTACATAATATTAAAATTTCAAAATCCGAGTAATGTAAGATTATATGTATATTAATTTGAATATACGCATGTATTCTTCGATGTTCCAGTAGAATGTAGATGGAAACAGCGGGCGGTTAACTGCAGCTTTACTGTATAAGGACAGACACTACTGTTTCACTGCTGTTAACTTATACCATACACGATGTACATTCACCATAATAACAGATTTTTTGGATTATTATTCAAAACGCCGAGATATCTTATCTGTATGTGGAATAATTACGTAATGGGTTAAGAGATGAGGCAGTATCTCTCAGTTTTTTTAAAGTAAATCTTCTCTTGGCACGGTATATGGTATAAATCGATTCATAAGATTGAAAATGTAGCGAAACGTTGCAATATGCCGTAACTTATAAAAACCGGCTGTAGAACACTAAACTAAGGTGGCTATCTAATAGCATGCAAGTTCGTAGGTTCGAACCTGGCGGTTGAGTAGTGCAAAATACAATGACGGTTATTAGACGTATTTTACTTTTGCTTGTTTTGAGTTTATTACAGGAAAAGTATTGCGATCTTGCAGAAATTAAATTTTAAAGTTCACTTTCAAGTTCTCTAAACACAAAAAAGTTGTTTTCAAAATTGTCTGTCTCTCTGAAGTCGCAACTAGAGCTCAAACCATCGGATCGATGTGTTCAGAAAACTAATTCGCAAAATTGATTAAAAAAAATATTTTTTTCTCGAAATAGGCTCATGATTTTAGTTAAATTTTAGATATGGGATACTTTCTTAGAATAAGATGTCGCGACTCGTTCCTACTAATAGAAAATGCTGTAAGGTTTCCTATATGAGGAAACTATCTGGATATGTTTTTATTTTTCATTTATTAAATCGACAGGTCATAGTTAAGTTTTATAAATAACAAAAGTAGCCCGCTCCTGCCGTTTCAGGAATTATTGGAAAAATACATGAAAATCCATTGGTTTACATCAGATAAGTCGAACAGATTACCGACACCGCAGTACCATAATCGTCGGATTATAGAATATCTAATGCTTTTGGAAACAAACTTATAAGTTTACTGATTACTGACGACCGGATTCCATTGAACTTTGATTTTTTACGGAAAAAGTAAACTAGTGGACTCTGTAAGCCTTAAGGCTGTCGGAACGCTCCGAATTTTGTTTGTGCTGAGACGCAGCGGTAAGGGGTGAGGTAGGCAAAAGACATATTGTGTTTGTGGCCTTCTTTAGCTCTGTCTCGCTCAAATCATCCGCACGTTTCAATTTTTGGCTGGTGCCAACTACGAGGGTAAAAAATTTTATTGCAAGGGTGCCGCTGTCAACTGATTACTCTAATTTTTGGAAATATTTTGAAGATTTAAAAAACTTTTCCGAAAAAGGAGGAGTCACTTTAGGTTTGTGATGGAACAGTTTTGTGAAATAAGTACGAATAAGGTCATAGTGTGACATTGAAAACGTGTGTTTTTTTAGCACAATTAATGCCAAATTTTTTCTAGTAAATCGTACATAAATTACAAAAGTAGTCCATTAGAGACCTAGATTTGTCCTTTATCTTCCTTGCAGAGAAAGAATTTTTGCAGAATGTTGACGAATAAGTCTACAATCAGTTGACAGCCGAAGCTCTATTTTTGGCTTAAATTCAAAGCGTTCCGACAGCCTCAATGTAATACTAGAGCCACGCGACTCGAATGTTAAAGTTTTAAAGTCAATTTTTAGAGTTCCGTTACAAAAACCGTCTGTCACTGTTGATTTTCTCCGAATCTATTGTAGGTACTAAAACTGTTTTAATTTGATACATACATATATAGAGTTAGATGACCCAATCACGGACGTATAGCGTAAATAAACGAATTTTGATTTTGAAGGTTCATTTTTTAATGATAAAAAACCAAAATTTGCAGACATCTACGAATAAATTTAATTTACCTCGTTAATTAGTGCTGGCGCAAATACATATTACTGCGCTGATTAGAAAGAGGCAGCAATATAACGGTACACATATTTTTTTGTTTTAAAACAAATATTAACAAAAAAAAGAATCTTGTTGTTTTGCGATTCGCATCTGTTACAGATGTGTTAATATGTTAGAATCAACGTTCGTGCCAACAACGGTTTATTGTAATCCGTACAATTAATACTTATCACACCTGTAACACCTGTGAGTGAGATTCAGTGTAAATAAGTACTATTATATTTTAATGTGTTCTTATGAAAAAATATCCTGGTTTATTATTCAATTGCCGAGAGTAATATTTTATATCATTGCAGCACTTCAATCTGCTGGACGGTTTTCACAAATGGGCGTCAAGTAACCATTATCAAGAACATGTTGGAACAGGGAAAACGTCTTTCATTTACTTTTAATGCCATCTATTAGCAAGCTAACTTTATACTAGTACCGAAACTGTATTTCTTTCTCCTTACCCTCACCACTTTACCCTTATGTCTACAAACAGGCGTTATGGTAGTATCGTTTTCTGAAGATAGTAGCAAGTTGGGTAATCTGCGTAGTTAAGTGGGAGCAGCGATATGCAGCGGCGTGATTTGTAAGTTCAGGATCATAGGCGGTATCTGTACTGTTAATGGCAACGAACAACTAAGTGGTCATATTCATAGGACAACCGCTTGTAAGAAAACTCTTTCGACCTGAAACTCGTTTGTGCGCAGAAATGGCTACCTTCTCTAAGCGATACTATTCTACAGTTTGATTGAAATCATTCCTCGAACCAGCTATATATGTAGTCTTTACTACTAATAGATATAGTTATGACGTGAACAGCAAAGTATCTGTTTGGTTGTTCTGCTGTTTTGAGTTTCAAACGACCAATCAGATCACGCAGTTTTATTGCAATATCGATTCACTGCAAAAAATTAGTTAACATTTTTATCCATAACTGTACAGATACAATATGCAAATATTTTCTCTGAAACGTGTGAATGAAATCAAGGTATAAAATTGAAAAAAGACATTTAATATGCAAGCGGCTTGTCTCATTAGCATTCGTATGTTCTGAATGCTTCGAAGAATTATTGTAATACAGTCTGAATAATCGAGAAAATACCAACTGCGGTATTTTTTTTGAGTTTTTGCAAACATTATTAAATTCAATAACATCGAATACTATTAAACTCTACCCACTTTATTGCATGGATGTAATTGCTTGTCAGATCAAAGTTGGTATTTTGTTTATGGTTAATGATTATCCATTAGGTACTTCTTAAACGACAGTGTCGAGAAATACGTTTGCGTTTTATTTTGTAATTCTTTGAAGATATTGACACTTACACCTAAATGGTTTTATTTATAAATAAAACTGTATAATTTCTTTCTGTTTGTTAAATTTTTCAGCAGTTCTTAAATAAGAACTTCAGACGCCGTCGCTAGTTTTGCTGGTGTCTGGAAAATTATCAGAGGTGTTAGGAATGTCTTATGTTAGATTGACTTCTAAACTATAATATGTTTTTGATATCTTTTTATATTTTCTTAATTGAGTTGAATGTTTAACAATTAGTTTAAAAAAAACACAATTTACAGAAATAATGTGCCGTTGAAAAATATGAACTCAAAAACCATTCCCTTTTTGTCGGGTCTTGTCCCTTCGGCCCTGAAAACTTGATAACTAAGCAATTGAGGCACCATATATTTTGGTTAATGACTATTCTCAAACCATTGAACAAAAATTAACGCGTCTAACTTATTAACACGGGAAGGTAACATAAATAACTTATAAATTTCTTTACCTAATCCATGTACCAAAAAAAGAAAAAAAAGAAAATGAAATACAAAATATTGCGGTCTGTAGTCTATACCCTATATTATATGTGAATTATACACTTATCCTTCAAAATGTAAAAAGATAAGTAGCATAGTTTTGATGCATAAGGCGTGTATGCTTAACATTGAATGTCGCTTCATTAAGTGAACCGTACTATAATGATGACTGAATCTTTAAATTTTGGTACCTTACTATAGTTCATCTCGGCATGCTGCCGATTAGATATGCAGATATTAAAATAATACTGAAGAAAGGCATAGTGCAAGTCAACCGAGCCGTGAAATTAAAATGAGCCAGACTACCAAAAGACATCATTGTAGTCTCAATGCACATAACTTACTTAAATTAAAGAGTATATAATATGGTACACTTGGATATCACCTAAATTCTTCCGATATTATTTGTTCAAATTTTTGGCCCTTTTCTAAAAATATTATCTTATTGTCCATGACTTCAATATTTTCCATAAACGCTTAAAGTAGGGATGTTGCATCCTATCCATCTACACGAGGTTTATAACATAAGATCTAATTAAAAACATTTCATGTAAAAATGTAGCCAAGCTCGCGTTGATATCCCACTATAAAAATAGTGTTAAAAAAGGGGTCATGGTCGGTACAAAAATAATAAAGATCTATAAGGATGCCGAGTTTTTATACACGAGTAATTTATTTATAACATAAAACACGAACACTTGCCAAGTGAGACTTGGTTACAATGTTTTAGATGGGATTAAGAAGTTCTACTGCCATTTAAGACGTTATGCCGCTAAACATTGTGTTTCGCCGATATTTAAAAAGTTATATCGATATTAAAGAAGTTGCATCGATAATTAGAATACATAAAATACTGTTAAAATCATAATCCTTACTTTCAGCTTTGTCGTCGTCGAGGAAAAAAAGTAGAAATAAGGGGGAACTTTTCTAATACGCATTATTAAATTCTCGTTACGTTTATGTAATTTGCGGCGTACGATTTTTGTCTTTGTTATTTTTGTTCAATTATTTTTTCACTTAAAATATGCAGAAAAAAGCATTTATCGTTCTTTAATATTTAGTTTACCAAAAAAACGCGAATTTTTACTGCCTTTTTGATAGAATCGATCTTTCTATGACTTTCAAACCAAATGTAATATAAAAGTACTTTTGGAACTGAAATATCATGGAAAAGATGGTAAAAGTATTGAAATCTAATTTGAAAGTCGTGCCAAAAAACAATAGTCGACTTATTCTAATTTTTCATTACGCCACCAAACGAGTGAATAGGTCAAAAAATCTACTTAACATTTTCTTTTTGCCTTTCGTCAAGAAAAAATAATAAAATAATTTAAACCAGTATTGATTTCTTTTATATAGTTATTGTACTTCAAAAGAGCACTACAGGACATCAACGAAAACCGTTTCAACAGTCCTGTATACCAGGTTGCCTATCGTAAGTGTATAATCACAAATCAAAGAGGTGATGTTATATTCGTTTGTGTTAATCGCATGAAGTATACATATTCTATGGCCCCACAATGCCCTCGCTTAGCTACAGCACTGCGTCACTTTTTCAAATTGCGTTTCACCGCCATATCCATACTTCGTGGTTAATCGCGTTCTAACAACGATTATGGCGCGGTGCCGCCTTGTGTTCCTCACACCATTATTCCACGCTAAGTTATATCCTAAGTGCAGTGCTGGATTTAACTTTTTGATGCCCTAGGTTTTAAAGTGAACGGTGTCCTAGTATGTGTAACATCTCTGCCTACGTAAATTTGTACCTTTGCTTTGGATATGAGGCGAAATTTCATGTTTACATAATATTAAATGTACTATTTATTATAATGACTCGTAATAAAATCTGAATTAATAGAAAATATTGTTTTGCATATATGGTCGTACGTTTTTATTATAATTCTTAGCGTTAAAATGTGCTGAAACCATAATGAAGTCACCATAAATGCTGTGCAGACATATAATTTTAATCAGAAGTCTAATAAGTGAAATAGTTCTAGCTAGAAAAAAGTAATCTCTTTTTGCGGTGATGCACTAGGTCGGTGCCTAGTTATCCTTATAAATCCAGCATTACCTAAACTCAAAAACGTATTTCCAGGGTTTCGTGTTGTGAAGCGTTAATTGTACATATAATTTAAAGACAAATTATTATAAGAAAAGAATGAAAATATAAAAACTCACTTTGGCAGCCTTCTTCTGTAAGTCCGTAGTGCAAATGTTGACAGGCATCGCACTTGAAACCTTCGACTCCAAATCGACACTCGCATAGTCCAGTCACTGGATGACATATTGGTGACACAGCTCCAATTTCATCACAGGTGCACGGGGGACAACCCGCACTCACGTTTCCGAAACCAGCCTAGCCACAAAACAATTTTTAATTTTTAAAAATTTGACGATGTATTATTTAGAAGCATTAAATTATTTAGCGGCCTACACTTCCACGAGATAGTAAAGACTGACAAAATGTACAGTGATTAAATAATTCAAGATTGTACGACGTTACGTAAATTTCGTCAAATATTTCAATAGGTTTATAAGGTCGCTGATAAGAGGTCAAATAATTTGAAATATAAAGGGACCTTCAAACGGTCAGTTTTTATTATTATCAATTGGTATCGTTAGTTCATTATTACTTAAAATTATATTAAACTTTTAAAATTTGCCCTCACATCTTTAAAAGTTATTATATTAACATATAAAGCAATTAACAGTGATCAATCTGCGAGGCAAAATCGCATTTTTAAAAGAGGTATACCCGTGTCTTGAAAAAACCGCAAAAAATGATTATTTTAACTTTTTACATTTATGGTACGTACAGAAAAAGTCACTGTAATGTCGACTATCGAAAGAAAAAACTTTTGTGAATATTATGTTGAGCTTTGACTTTGGAAGATAAGGGTATTTAAATTGTTATTTTTAATTTGAAAATAAGTTTTCGGCATAAAAATGCATACCTACATGAAAATAGCTATCTTCTTTTACGAGTAATTTGAAGATTTTCAAAAATTGCTTTTTTTAAAGGTGAATGTACGCTAAAATGGCCATATTAGATTCTTTCTTGATTTCTCAAACAGTAAAATCAAAAAGTTATTTTATTCATAAATTTAATATTGTTTTTATAAAATGTAGCCTAAATTACTCTGCTAATGGTCTCAGTTGTTGAGCATCTATAATAATCTACCCGCTCCCTGAATTTTCCGTATTAGCTTTTAAATTTGACTCCAACTAAAAGTTTCATAGTACTTAAAACAATAATAAAATATTTTTACCTCACATTCACTGCAAGTTCGACCAGTGTACTTCTCCAAACAGTCACATTGTCCTGTTTCTTGATCGCATTCCTGCGACACGGAGCCCAATTCGTCGCAATGGCATGCCAAACAGTTGGCGTTCAACGGATCGCCATAATGTTCCTTCTTACATTTTTCGCATCGCCAACCTTCCGTGTTACCGCGACAACTTAGGCACTGACCGGACAACCGATCGCAAGGACCTCCATTGCAGACGCAAGGCTCGCATTTGGAGCCCGGTGTTAGAGGATCGCCAAAATAGCCATTATCGCACCTGAATAAACGACACACATTAATAGTGACACCTTAACTAGAAACTAATTTTAGTGCTAGTTGATTTATTAATTTTTAATATTTAGAAATAAGCGTTGTAGACGCTCATTAGAATTGTTGTCGAGCATCTGTCTATTTTGAATTACAAATTATTTATGTAATTATCTGGATTTTATTTGACTTGCTGATATTACAGATGTTCAAAATTAACAAACAATTTAACGTTAGGCCTCGAGTCTCGAATCACAAGAAACGTCGAACAGTGGCTAGGAATAACTGGAGTCTTAGGCACTATTTAAAATTCAGCTTTGCAGCTCACCTAGCAGTGGGTTGGTAATTTTAAGACACACTAACAAACTTTTGTTTTATTGATAGTAAAAAAGAAAATCTTACATCTCACAGTGATCTCCGGCATATCCATTAGGACATTGAGTGCAAACGTAGTCTTCGTCATCACTAGTAGCAACATCCAAATCTAATACGTCCAGCTGACAACTTGGACTGAAATTATTATCAGGTTCCAGTAATGGACATGCACATTTTCTGCAATCATCCGGAGTTCCTATCAACGCATTCCCATAATATCCACTCGCACATCTTTCACAATTCTCGCCGATCGTGTTATGTTCACACTGACAGTCGCCTGTTTCAAAATTACATGTCGCTGAGTGACCATTGCAATTACATTTAACGCACTTTCCTTGCCTCAAATGTGTACTTGTATTCACCTCCACGCGAACGTAACCATAATCACACATTTCACAACTTAAGCCTTTATATCCAATTGGACAATCACATTTCTCAACTAAACTTTCATTAATATCTTCTTCGTCGAATTTTATTTCTAAACTCGCTCTTTCCAAAGCACACTCGCTCTGATCAGTGTGAAATTTAGCTCGCAATAACAAATGTTTTACGTTAGACAAGACGCTCATGAATTGATATCTGGTTACAGAATCACCTCGATATTCAGTTCTTCTTAATCTGGTGACTATGTCTTTAACATTTTCAGGGACGTGATACCAATTGTCCTCGCGAAGGATAATGTTGATTGTTGCGTTTTTGTTGTAAAATATTTCGTCGCCATATCCGATTCGTAAGCCGTTCGCTCCAATAAGAATCAAGTTGGGTCCTTTTGTTGGTTTTCCGCTGGTGTCTCCGCGCATGATTTCCCAATTAAGAGTAAATGATAATGTCGATCCATAAGCTTCCAGCTTATTAGAACAATATATAGGCGGTGCCAACCAATAATACGCTTCTATGCTTGGTAATTCGTAACTACTAATTATTAACCAATTGGTGTCGTTATCGTGGTACGGTTTAATGTTAAATGAAGCGCTTAGATCGGTTATCAACCAGTCTTCTTGCGTCTGGAAAAGCTGAGGAAGAGGTTTGATCGATTTACATGAGCTGCTCACACCGGAACAGTAGCAATCGGAACAGCCGTTGGGGTTTTGAACTTGTAACGCGAAGTAGCCGGCTTTACAATTGCTGCATTTTTCACCTTCAACGTAATTCTGAAAAAAAAACAACACACAATATTGTTATCTTGACAAGAATAAACTAGTTTCAAACTGATGAATAAAATAATGAAATAGTTATATTTTTGATAGCCCAAAGGGAGAAATAATATATTTAAGTAAAGTGAATTTTTCATTAGATTCATTGCAAGAAAACTTTTTTGTCGATTGCAATTATGCGGCATATAAAAAAATCAGGAATACGAACCTTACACCTGCATTCTTTGTCACACCCATCATCCAGTATCGTCCCTCTAAGATCGCAGGGACACACATCACAATCAGGGAACCCTCTGTATCCCGTAGCGCATTCGGAACATCTTGGTCCTGTAAAGCCAGGTTTACATAGGCAATCTCCAACAGTTTGATCATCCAGGAGCGCCTCCCTCAAACAATCGCCTGTTGATCCAACTGGATGGCAATCACATGGAACGCACGGTTCAGGACTGTTCAAAGCAACACCGGGAGGACGATAGTAGCCTGGTAGGCACTGATTGCAGTTTATACCTGTTGTATGAGCCTGGATGAAAACAACAAAAACAAAAAATTAATGTACACGTAAGACTGAATATATTTCAGATTGATAGTACTTTGCAAACAAATGAAATCGAAAAGTCAGAGTCATCATCATTTTTGCTTCTTGAAAATAACAAACAAGAAGCACATTACTCACCGTACAATTGACGCAGACGCCACCTCCCCGGTATCGCCCTTTGATATCGATGCTAAGCATCTCTTTAGCTACATTCTCGTCGTATAAACATTCGGCAGCGTGTCCGTGACACTGACACAATTCACAGACGGCATCGGCTGCTTCGTCGTCTTCGATATAATATTCCAAAGCGGCGGGAGCTCCTCCCGATGGAAGAGAACCGTGTTTGTAAGGTACTTGGTTGTACAGCGGGCAACATTTATCGCAGTTCAGGCCGCATGTATTGTGTTCGCACTCGCATTGCGGCAACTAGAAAATAATAAAACTTATTTTTTATCAATACAATTTTTGTCCAGTAAAATTTAACACATGTAAAATGGAGTCGTAATTAGAAATACGATTATAATATGGAGCGCGCATTCTAATTAATGGTCGGTTTAACATAAATGGGCTGTCTTCGCCTACCGTGTTAAACTAACAAAAGATGAATCCATTAAGTGGTATTATTACAGTGTTTCTTAAAATATTGATAACATTTATAAAAGTGATTGTAACAGATTTCGGTAGCGCATTGAAAAAATAAACTTCTTTCTAAAAATTAAGCGACGCTGTTTGTGGTCTAAAAAAATTCACTCACGATACTTCAATAGTTCTAAAATATTATCTACCGTCTATAGTCTATACATTCTATATGTCTTTTAGCGCGTTAAGAGTAAATTTTCAGCAGGCAACGGAAGTTGCTCGCGCATAGCTAACAAAAATGCTTCAGTATGAAGTTGACAACGCTAACGAAAATTCGACAGTATGACGATTGCCATACGAGACTCAGACTGAAATAACCAACGGATGAAATCAATGCATTTTCTGTTAACTGAAAACTGTATAATACAGGTACTAGACGATTATAACCTTTGCTTACAACCAATAGTCGTTTTAAGTGTCATTCAGCGAAAAAAGTAAAAACCAAAATAACATTTTGAAAATGTTTTCATTTTTTAAATATTTGAAGCTGTTTTGTAAGTATTAGTCTTAAACTCTTTGAAGATTTTATATTTGGATGTATATTAAAATTAATTTTTAATCACGTCAAATAAGTACGTCTTCAAACGCAGGAGTACACGCATCATTTTTTAGTGTATTTGCCATATGGCAACATACACTATTGGCGTCGGTCGGATGGCGGGACCTAGGGGTCGGACCAAAATTTCTCGACGTTTCATAACCTCCTAAACACTTTGGCACCATTTTAAAAAATGTTTATATATATATGTATATATATATATATATATATTTATATATATATAGGTATATATATATGTGTGCGGGCTATAACTTTCGAAGGACTTAATTAATTTTGACGAAATTTGGCACACATGTTGGAATCCATTACTGCACGAAGCCTATTTAAAATGGGCCCAATCGGATCACATTAAGGGTGAATTTTAGGGGTTGAAAAAAGTTTTTGGGCCCCAAAATACCGAAAAAAATCTCAGAATCGTTTCAAAATTGACATTTAACCCTTTAATAGCAATTAAAAAGTGCCCCTAAAATTTTAATAAAATCGGCCCAACAGGACCGGACTTACAAATTTTTTGAAAACACTAATTTGCAGATAGTGACTTATTTATTGAAGGGTGTATTTAATTCGGTGTAGACGTTAGATTGATAATAATATTACAATTAAGAAAAAAATGTTATTTTAAGGGCTGTATTAAGGAGTTAAATTTTTTATTATGCCCAAAAACAAACTTAATTTCACATAATAACAGTATAAAACCACACGGCCCTATACAAGCAAATACACTATATTGTCGGCAGGGTTTTGGCACTGCGACCCGGGTTTTTTTATATTATTTTTGCTTACATTAATTTTTTTCAATCCTGATTTTCTGCAGTTTTATAAACCTGAGAATTATCGCTGAAACACCTGGTATTATACCAACGCATTTTTCTATTCTTTCGACTTAATTGTATATACTTAAGTAGATCATTCTGCAATCATGCAAGTAGATATTATAAAATACTGCGCTCAGGTGGTCCGAGTTTTGAAGTCTCCACCATTACTTATTGCAGTCATTTAAACTGTCCACCTGCAGGAACTTGTATCTAAATATGCACATTAAAATGCTTAATACAAGCTCTCGGTGCATGGCGTGTCACCTTAGATGTGTCTGTGACGGGCCGCTGTGAATTATTTATTTATTGTCGTTTGAACCGAAAAGGGGTGTTACAGTCATAATATCATATAATGCAGTACTGCCGTATTTAATAATAGATCACAAATCTAGTGAGGTGTATTTCTGACGAGTAGTGATAATTAAACAGTCACACGAGTCAAAATATCATTGCGCCAAAAAAAATAAATAAAAATAATCACCGTTTAATCACTATATTCTTTAAAATTTTTGGCATTTCACTTGTCTAGGAAACTTCACGTTTGTTAGTAGGTGGTAGATAGTATATATTGGGTTCACGCACGTATCTTAAACATTAATTACTATGATAATATGCTTAATGTCAACGCGGCTTATAGGAAAAAGTACGCGGATTCGATTAGGCCAAAGCGCAAGATCGTATCTCTGTTAGTTTTGAAGTTATAATACAAAAAATAGACAAATTGAAACTGTTGTAGTCATTTTGGTTTACCAGTTTGACAGTTAAAGTCTCCTTGGTAGTATACAGCAGCGTTTACGAGACTTGGCAGGCAACTACGTTTTTAAATGAAATATTTTACTTTATTCTTTTACAATTCGATAAAACTAAGTTTTTTGAACTCCTCAAATTAAAAGTTGTTACATCGGTTCTTTTTAGTATTTTTGTTGAGTCTTAAGATTCTCTTTTCTTTTTATAAAAAATGAATAAATTAATGTACTAATTACTTAATTTTCTAGAAATTTGCCAGAAAGCAATCCATTTTTCATATAAATCTGCAGTTGACAAGATATATATTTTTTGAATAGATACCTACTTCATTTGCTTTCTCACTTTTCTAAACAAAAAGTTTTTACAATTTTAAAGACTAGAGAAATAATTACTGTAAAACACGAATGAAGATATAAGGTTGATCTAAAGCTATATGATCTAAGATTAATGCATTGGTCCATTAATTCACTATGGCGTCTCTGTCCTTAATACACTAGTCATTTATTGTATTTGCTACGTTATGGCTTGAATACTTCGAAAAAAAAGCATTCCTTGACAAGAATATTGTTTAAATTTATTACTCGTTAATTGAGGTCAGTTAAAACAACAAATTTTCAATTAATCTTTAAACACGTCCGTTTAACTTATGGAAAAATATGTATATATGTTGAAAATAAATTAGTTTAAATAAAAAGTAATAAGAATTGATTACATAATTTATTTATTGTAATATTGTTTTATAACATTCTCCTGAAGAGTCAAGAAAAACTGGTTGTAAATGACACGATATTCCACATTGGTAGTAGAAAATACGCAATGTTTAATACCAAACTTATTCCTATCAATTAATAACACCAGTCATTATGAAAATATTTTTCTTTTGATACTGTAATTATTTTGCCACCTGGTACTAGAGCAGTGCCGTAGTTAGGGCGTAACAAAGATGACAACTGCCAGGCTCAAGGATTTTAGGGACGAAAATTTTAATCGGAAAATACTAGAAAGAGCAATGGAAAGAGGCAAGCGCGTATTTTAGTAGTGCGCTAAATACATTTGATTTTTTTTATTTTGAAGAGAAAAACTGGTGCCAATAAGTTCAACCACGGGATTACAAGACAATAAATACGATTTATCAGGATCCTGAGAAAGAACTTGTTTCGAACGTAAATTTAAATAAATCAATGTTTTTTGCGGATTTTATGGACCAATGCAATCTCATATTGATTGTATCCATCCGTCATTGCTTGAAAATTACTGAATCGGATTACTGAATCCAGTTAATTATTATATATTAATATATTACGCTTAGTTGTCACAACGGAATTTGAGAAAATCTGTGCATAAAATCGGTATTTTAATAATTTTAAATTTATGCGACATAGCTCCTAAACGTAGGTACCTTATAATTTCTTTTTGGGATAAATATAAATACAAGAAAATTCTCTCCTAAAAATTCTTACGATTTTTGGAAGTGATCTATTGATTTTAAAAATTGAAGTCACGGTATTAAAAAACAACCAAAAAATCGAAAAGAAGCAAATAAACTGCACAGTAGATTTATAATGGCGGGGAAGCGATTGGGTTTCAAATTACAATTGGTTCATAATATTATAAACTATTCATCTTTAATATAATTTAAACATGCTGAGGTTAGTCAAATTATTATTTCTTTTTAGTAAATTATTTAATCCATAAGGTTTTATATTTTTATTATATTATGATTGTTAATTTTTGTAAAAAAAATTTTTTCCAGAGCTTGAAAAAGTCTTAATTTAATAAAGACGAAACGTTGCAATCAATAAGTGTTTAAATTGATTTTTTATTCCAATTACCCATGAAACTAATTTCTATTATAAACTATGTGTGCTCGCTCAAGGAAGATTTGACTGTGTAAAAGCAGAACCAATAGGATTTCGTCGAGGCCTGTCAAATTGTTCGTCAAAGATGAGAGAGAGGTGCTCGTTAAGGAAGCTTTCACTGTATTTCAGTCTGATTTCAGCTATTTAAATTATTCAGCACTAATATATGTGTCATCTCGCTAAATTGATCATCGAAGTCGATAGCAAATTCACTCTTCTTTCACGTCGTGTCAAGTGAACAATAAACATTTCCATACAAATGACAGTCTCGCAGTATATTGTTACAGGTAAACAAAACAATAACGATCTTTGCAGAGTACCGATCAGTCAAGATCGTTCGCTCGAAACCTGCCGATCCTGTTTGACTGGCTTAAGAACGAAGTCACAAGAAGAAGTAATCTTATGGAAGCAGGGGTGATTAATTGTTCTTTGCTCGAGTGCGAATAAAGTCATGTCAACCCTAGGATTCGTAGTCAGGGCTGGTATTAAGGCATGATAGGACAGAAGTGATTACTTAAATCATTTGATCAATGATACTCGGTTGAACGTCTCAGTTGTCAGAAAATGTGAGCTGGCATTATCCTGAAATGATCACCGAAATAAAGGTTCAGATGATTGGTTATCCAGTTTTGTTTATGATGGAATGTAACCACTCAAAAAATTTTGTCACAAAACGCACTTTGTTATTTTTAAGATATCTTAAGCTGATTGTTCACTCTGATTGTAAAAAACAAACTGTGGTCACAAAAGGCACTTTTCTACTGGTTCAGCTTCACAAAATTTGGCTTGTTCCTTAAAAATTTCAAAAAACACTTTTTTTATTGTCGTAAAAATTGTATTAAAAATGTGATATTTGTCAATATTTCTTAACAACTCATAATTCTATTCGATTTTGAAAGCATTACCATCAAAAAGGTTTTTCACAGAAATTGGAGATTTTTGGAATTGTTTTCCATGCATTTTGTATGCACATACTTATTCAAATGGTCGTAAAATAGAGTAATGCAAGTGAATAAGGGGTCATATTAAACAACTGGTGATCAATCACCTTAATAATTCCTTTACATTTTATCATCATTTTTTTTTAGAAAAAAAATTAGAGGAAACTTTCTCGTTCCTCAAAACGTGTCGGTTTCTTAATTTTATTAGTTTTAATTATCGGTAGGGTGGATCTAACAATTGGCAAGCCCTGTTGGTAGAAATTTGTACATAGTCACTGCGCAAGCAGTTCAAACGTTTGATCGATGCAAGTGCAACAAAATGTGTGCAGAAGTTATGTAGGAATGCACACTGGGTTTCTGTTGCACAACTGAAGCTGTATTGTCACCGGTAAATGCAACGATCGTTAGCGTAATGTAATGGTTTATCATCTGGTTCTATTTATTCTTCTGTCTGTTTGTTCTACGATTAAAGCACGTGCCGATTTAACAAAATTTAACAAAAACATCTCCCGTCAACTAAGAATGGTTGAAAAATCGATAAATTGGAACTATGCCAGTTTTTGAAGAGCAGGTCTCCGAGATTTCTTAATAAATTTAAAAATATGGCAGGAGAGATGTTACTGTTCACAGAACGACTAGTGTAAATCCAGCTTAACAGTAGGTACCGATGGTTTATGTTACGGAACATTAAGTTCTTTAATGCAAACGTAGCTTAACAAACTTATTAAGACGGTACATGTAGTGTATACGGTGTAATGTAATATGTGCATATAATATTCTTGTATTTATCAGATGCCTGCACTTTGAATCAGTCTCTGAGATAGCAGCTGGTTAAAAGGATACAGGCGTCGTTCTACATGGTTTTTGACATACTTTCATCTCTGTTTATTTGATGTCATAAGTCTTGTCAGCTGATAACGGCAACGTACGCTGTTAGTGTTTTGTTTTATTCATTACATAAACCAGATTATGGCGGTGATAACAGTGCAACGAAAATGCATACTTTAATGTTTATAACAACATCACAACACATGTAATGTTTATAAAATATTAGTTGACACAAAATACTATATGTTTTTATTTTGAGGTTTTATTATTATTATCTTTCTACTTTCGTTTTGAATTGTTAAGATTCATGTTTGGTTGATTTAGTGTTTCGAGTCCGACATAGGGGAGGATGATGGGGGCGATCCCTGCCCCCTCAGATCTGTACAAATTTTAAACATATACACAATTTACAATCTACTACTCCGCCGATCGGACACCACTTCCCAAACGAGAACTTGTATCTGCCCTGTAATGTAACTACAGCTTTTGTTTTCTGATGTAAGAGACTAAAATCCGAGAAACATTGAATAATTCGATAAAGCGCCGTAGTTTATTTATTTACTTAGCGCTGTTTAAACATGTGATCTCACTACGCAACAAATGTGATTTGGTAAAGTTATATTTTTGTGAAGAACATTTCGATGAACACAATAAAGTTTTACCTAAGTACTACTGCACTATTTGTTAGAGATGTCAAATAATGTTCGTAGCGTTATTACAATTTGACAGTTTGCTGAGGTTAACTATTGACAAACTTATCAAAAACTACGTCAACGCGACGGGAAGTACCCTAGATGAGTAAGTTAGTTCGAAGGCTGTACCTTTTTATTGCATTAAGTATGAATAGAGGTTCCGAACCTTTCATGGACCACCGCCCCCTTTACAGAAAAAAATCCAACACCCCATAGTCCATACATTGTTAATTTTATATGACATTAAAATATTGTGGCATATTTTCTGTACCTAATTTTTTGTTTTTTAATCTAATAAAAATCACAAAGTTTCTATGGAAGGCTCCAGCGCCAACTGGGGGGAAGTCTCGTCTCAGTTGGGAATCTATGTAAGTTGATTTTTTATAGGACTATGACCCTAGTATTTGGTATTAATTTCAACTTGATACCTCTAGCCGTGCCTGACAAGAAGGGTCTTGACGGACAGGCAGATGGGGGACGGACCACAAAGTCCGTTTTCTTCATTTTGAAGTACGGAACACTATTAAACGAATATTTAAAGTTTAAAATCAAACTTACCCCAGTTTCACTATTAACAGCACATTTGCTGGCGTGTCCATTACAAACGCACTGTCCGCCTATTGTGATGTGGCGAATCGAATAATAGAGACTCTTCATTTTCAATTTATCGGGAATACCGCCGACTATTCTGTAAACAAGATCGTAAAAATCAGATTATTAAAATATTGCAACGTAATGTAATAACACTAATGTTATGTTGCAGAAAGCATTGTAGAAAATTTGATTTGACAATGACCTTAAGTTGTGCCCAGAAATATTTCTCCATAAGAAACGCATTGTAGAACTTTTAAATCGATCCTGCTCGAAAAATAATTGAGTGACTGAATAATTTTTTTAAAAGTCTGTGTACATGTAAGTATTTAGCATAATTTTTTGTACAATTTCCACTTCAAAACAACCTTTGTCTACGCATTTTGACCAATATTTAGTCAGAAAAATAATCTTTTTCCACGTAGATTAATAATTTGGTTTTGTGTAAATACAATCTAATTATGTACATGACACGGAGTTTCACAGCGACAATAGACTGCTCCTGAATATATAAAGACTGTAGTTATATGATCACAATCTGACATCATTGTTAAATAAGATTTTTTAACCATGCTTTCTGCAACTCGGCATAAGACTGTATGCTCCTTGTCACTGTCAAATAGCAATGTTGATTTAAGATATTTTCTATAAGAGTCCTTTTTGCGAGGATGGGGAAGTGAGGGGAGATGTAAAGGCCCCCACAGGTGCCGACAACGTTAGTTTTCTTATCGCTTAATAAACATTATACCCAGCATAAATGTATCGCCCAATCTTAACCAAATTGTCTGTTAATATATACCTGGAAGAAGAAAAATCCGTAAAGTAACTAGGTGACTTCCATCTTGTTAGACTCGCCGCTTCTTGCATAAGTACGGCGGCTCGAAGTCGTTGAAGTCGTAATCGAACGTAACGTGCTATCGTAAAATCGAATAATTCAGGAGTCGATTCGTTTGCACCAGGTCGGCCGTAAATTAATGAAGTGTGGATCTATAACAATCAAATATTTATATAAATCTTTGTACTTTTTAAGTTTAACAACCTATAGTTTCGTTTTTTAGAGATCATCGTCGAAACGTTATTACAGCTTGTATTAGTGATGGGTCGTTTACGATTTTAGCATTAACGAAACGAAACCCTAATTAGTGCCACGACAACTAGTAGAAAAACCAGTTGATTAACTAGAAATAGCATTCAACTTGCGCCAAAATATCGGACACCAAGTTTTCAAATTCAGCAATAATTAATACTGCAGACAAATTTTAACAATCAAAAAGTAAAAAACAGTTTCTATTAAAACGAACCTCTCCATTTTCAATCGGTTTCAGTTGTGAATATTCTGACGTGCATATAACTTCAGTATCGGACGTGAATTTTGCGTCGCCATGCGTCGGGGAAATCCCGTACCGATCCCAGCATTCCTGATCGCTAACGGCGTAGTACTGCCACGGTAGAAACGTCTCACCATCTACAGAACGTTCCAGAATCCAGGAACCGGGACGAGGCGAATTGGCCGCCTTTACTATCACATATGCTATCTGGTACACCTGTAATTAAACATAAGTGTAATTTAAATATCGGAAGAAAACAACAAGCAAATAAAGTTAATTTTTAAATGACGCTACCTAAGGTTGACTAATGGGAAATTAGTTACAAACATGTCTATTGGAACAGTTCACGCAGTGTTAACTGAATGAGTGAGATGAACATAGGCTCGTCTACAATTGTTAAATCGATCGATTAAACAGTTTGTAAATCATTTATGTTGGGTTGCAGAACACTTTGTCAAAAAAATTTATATGACAATAGTATTGTCCTATGAACTGTGAAATGGTTTATGTTATGTAAGCTGCGTATATTGATATTATAAAGATTGTAAGTGGTTGCAAGTAAGCATTCTGTGTTGAGACAGGATGAAGTTCACAATGATTGTATTGCTGAATTTTTATTTGATAATTGAATAACTGTTTATTTATTGGTTTCATCGTTTTATTTCTACATTTCAGAAATGCAGTTTCCAAGATTAATTTATGTTGTTATTAGTTTTAAGTTGAACGTTCAATGAATTCTTTCTTGAATGATTTTAAATTAAATATTGAATGGTGATGAATTTATGAATTATACTATTTTAAGCAAAAAGCAACAATTTGTTCATTATTACATATTGACTACATAGTTGAATAGTAAGTGTGTCATGTATAAAGATAAATTCACAATAAAAGTAAGTAAAATAAATTCAAAGTATTACATTAATGATATTAAATTTGTTGATATTTCAACAATCGTTATAAAATTTTGTAATACATATCTTAGAGTCATATATGTGTGGTCACAATCTAAGGTCAATGTCAAATCAGATTTTCTAACAATACTTTAAGCAGCCCAGCACTGAGCGCTGACAGTCGCGTCGATCAGACATTTTTAAATTACACATCCGATATGGATTCAATGCGATATGAAAGCTTCGACCGAAAATTAAAATGCTGTCGAAGTACAAACATCCCTTTTAACATGTGTAATGTTTATTCAAACTAAGAAGAATGATTTCCTTAACCGCCGATGATTAGATAAAGTTATATTATGTAAGCATGAGACTATAGCAACGCGACATCGGCACCTGCTACATGGGTGGCAACCATCATCAAGACACTTTGTGTTGACGTGATTTAGGATCGGCGTTTGCTACACAAACGGTAATAAGGAATATTATGTACCTGCATCACCTTGCGAGCTATGGTGGTGATCACGATGACCGGTGATCGCGGTGAAAAATAAAAAGGGCGACCAGACGAGGTGGGCGTGTCATTTAACTACATACACGCGGTGTGAATGACCACGTGAACATGGGACTCTTTTCAGTGTGTGAGTGTGAGATATCGGTGAGATTATCCGAAGAGCTGAAGAGGTAGAGTTCATCGAATAAGAGTCGGGATATTGATACGGACAGCAAAATTGGAGAATGTAGATCATAGATTCTCAACGGGGCGGTACCGTCCCTCAGCAGGCGCTGAAGCTTTCCATGAGCGGTAGTGAATCCAAAGGTAAATGGAGGGCGTTGAAACAGTCAAGTGGGGCGGCCGTGGCGTTTTTATCTATTTAGTAAATTAATTTAATAAAATACTTTGAAAATAGCGGAGGTAGGTGAAACGGGGTAGCCAAAAAATTTGGTGAAAAATATTTCTTTTTCGAAAATGTTTCTGAGAAAGTCATCATTTTGCAACAAACTTTGAAAAAAAAAATCTGTATCTGAGTTGTTTTGTTTTTAGAAAATTAAGCAAAAATTGCTATATCTACTGTAATTTATCATTTTTATTATAATAATTAGTAACAATCAAGAAAGCATAGTTACTTCTTACCACAACAGATTTATTCATTGAATGTACATTTCGAGAGCAAAGCTCCCATCTTCAGCAAACACTACAGTAGTGTTTGCTGAAGATGGGAGCTTTGCTCTCGAAATGTACATTCAATGAATAAATCTGTTGTGGTAAGAAGTAACTATGCTTTCTTGATTGTTATTGTTTCAACCACAGTGCTCATAATATATATATAATAATAATTAGTGTTAATATTAATACTTATAATATATGAAATTTTAACTGCCGAAAAGTTTTTGTCAAAAACTTTTCTTCAAAATTTTGTTTTGTAATTTTTTTCAAATTTTGTTTTTGTTCTGGGAAAAAAATAGTTTTTGAAAAGATATTTCTTATAAAATTAAGTAATACGGACTACGGGGCGTTGGCATGCTTTTTTTTCTTCTAGAAAAGGTTGGGAACCTTTGTTTCAGATGGATTAAAAGGCGCGCAATTTCTGAAATCGTATAGGAATATAATTATTTGTAAAGTCCTCAGTTTTCAAGTTCTTTTTAATTAGATTTTTAATTACAAATAAAAGACCCACTGCAGGTGCTCTAAGAATACTTCATATTAAAAATTCAAAGTAATTTTTTTAGGACGCTATCAAATATATTGTGAACGTTCTATAATAAACACTACAGTAGAATTCATATATTTTCAACGTCGCTTTCGTCCTCACTTCCTGACAGTCATAAACCAATCAGAAAAACCCTTTATTAATTTGGGGTCAAACGTTGTCTAACGTATTTTTTCATTGGTTGAGTAGTGTAGGGGGAGAGATTTTGCGTGAGAAGTAGGAACTATGCAAATACGTAAGCAAAACCAATTGAAAATAGATCATGTTGAAAATACATGAGAGTTCGACTGTACTGTTATCTACGAGGCTCTACGTCTTAGGTCTATGGTAGAAACGGCGCTAGACTACGCAACAGGTATGTGGGTGTAGGTCGTCGGATATTAGTCACTTACTGGCTGGTCACTCAGGTCTCAGTGGACACTCTTACCAACCGACCGACTGACTCTATATTCAACTCCAGAACCAATGATGTGTCAGCACTATCAACTGATTTGTTACATTAAGAAGATCGTGAAACCACTCTCTGATAATTATCTAAATCTTTCAAAAGTATTTGTTTTTATTTTACGTACTTCCGGTACAATTTGAGCTATGCAAGATTATTATGTACGTTTTGTTTTTATTAGTGTATTTGCCATATGGCAATATACACTATTGGCGTCGGTCGGATGGCGGGACCTAGGGGCCGGACCAAAATTTCTCGACGTTTCATAACCTCCTAAACACTTTGGCACCATTTTTAAAAATGTTTATATATATATATATTTATATACGTATATATATATATATATATATATATATATATATATATATATATATATATATATATATATATATGTGCGGGCAATAACTTTCGAAGGAGTTAATTCATTTTAACGAAATTTCGCATACATGTTGGAATCCATCACCGCACGAAGCCTATTTAAAATGGGCTTAATCGGGTCATTTTAAGGGTAGTTTTTAGGGGTTGAAAAAAGTTTTTGGGCCCAAAAATACCGAAAAAATTCTCAGAATCGTTTCAAAATTGAAATTTAACCTTTCAGTAGCAATTAAAAAGTGCTCCTAAAATTATAAGCAAATCGGCCCGACAGGACCGGACTTACAAATTTTATGAAAACACTAGTTTGCGTGTACGAATTTACTTACTGAAGGTCGTATTTAATTTGGTGCAGATGTTGGATTGATAACAATATTTCAACTAATAAAATTATTATTGTAAGGGGTGTATTAAGGGGTTCAATTTTTTTTTATTTTGTCCAAAAACAAACTTAATTTCATTTAATAAAGCCACAATACCTGTATTAGCAAATACACTATATTGTCGGCAGGGTTTTGGCACTGCGACCCGGGTTTTTATTTTATTTTTTGTATTGGTATCTGCTAGTGTCTTTTGTTGAAGATTGTTTTTATTTTTTTTTTGTAAAATAAAACTAAAGATAATTTATACGGAAAGATTACAGCCTTGGGCTATCTGGGTACTTAAATACACTTTACTTTCAAATTGAACTGAAACTGTTTGGCAAATAATAAAAACAAACAAAAAACAGCGAATCCTCGGTATGCTCAAGAGAAATAAACATTTAGATCAGCCAAGTCGGGATTTTGGAACTTTTTGAGTGAAAAAAGCGGGGTTCTTTCGTCGAAAGCGTATATATAACGTATATATTCAGAAGTTTTTAAATATTTATCTTTTTATTTGAGTTCAAATTACGTTTACGTGACAATAGATAGCAAAAATAGCCATAGAAAATGTATTTTAATAAAAATATGATATAAATCAAAAAAGTTTTATTCATTAGAAAAATATGGCGTTTCAAACAATAGTCTGAGGAATGAGTGTTACAAATTGCAACTTACAATAAGAGAATAATTATTTTCGCACGGTCGAGTTATCCTCGAAAAGTGGGACTGAACCTGTCCCGCGCGGGACATTTAATTTTGATTTAAAAATCGGGAAGTCCCGCCAAAATCGGGACGTCTGGCAACGCTGATTTAGATCCAAATACGATGGCAGCTACACATAACCTCAAAACATTTTGAGAGCAGAGCCAGGAGAATGGAACAACGCAAGCTCTAATTACGACGGGGTCAGTAAAATTGTTCGATCTGTTGGCCCTAAGTGTCACTTCCGCGACACACTTTCAAGCACATCCGTAACATTTCACTGTAGCAGAGGAGTAGAAGAGTCGATGCGACAAGAAGTTTCACTTCTGTAGTGAGTAAAATCACCGTGTCTTTTTTATCTCTAAACTCGAAATTAGTCAACCGTGATCACAATAACAAAATGTTCTTTGGATTTTTCGTGGCAAGACTAAAAACTGACAATGCAACCGATTGAATTCAGTCCAGATGTGAGCATTCAATTTCTTTTTAATATCTAATGAATTTATAACCATGTTTGCCAAGAAAATAAAATCTCTTAATTCAAAAAAATAAACATATCTATCATGACACCGATTACGACACTATCTTTGGACTCGTGTTGCAGTGACATTTATACTTTTGGAATGATTTATGACCGTTTTTGGTCAAACACCGGGCTCTAAACTTGACCGTGACCTTATACGCGGCCATATAAATTATATATAAGCAATACCTGTGCCTGTTCATCACGCATTGCTGCACTGGAACTGGTAGACAAGAAAAGACACCTCCGTGGGTTATAAGATGACACCTCCATAAAAGGTTATGGTTACGTTTGTATTTAAGGAAGTTATTTACAACTACTCTCTTTACAAAAGACAATGTCACAACTTTATATGTTAATGCAATGCTACAACACTTCAAAACATCCTTATGTCTTTCTGCACGAAACGTAGTTTTTTAAGGTTCTGTACATGCGATGAAAAAACGGAAACCTTAAATAATCACTCTCGTGTCAGTTTGTAACAGCTTATTTTCTCCGAAAATAGTTGATATTTGATAGGTACATAAATAGAGGTAGATAACTCAATCACGGACGTAATTCGTTTATTTCCGATTTTGAGGGTTATTTTTGGGTAAAAAATTAGAGAATTGAAAAAAAATATATTTTTCATGTTTATTACGTGACGTATCAAATAAACGGTTCGTTATGAGAAATACAAATATATTTTTTTTATACTTTTAAAATTAATAGTTGATAAGATATTAAAGAAAACAGGTGTATAAATATCGAACATCCCTCCCCCTTGTCATCGAAATCCATGGAAAGCGGAATGGTACGGAACCCTCTCCACGCGAGTTCGGCTTTAGTTAAAGGGTGAAAGCACAGAATATTTATGTTAGGTTTCAGGTACGACTATATTAATAACAAATATATAAGCTATAGACAAAAATAATAAACAACCAGATTGTAAAAAAAATGTCAATGATAACACGTTCTAGATTTAAGAATATCATTTGTTTTTTAATAAATGATCTCTCTTTGGGTGAAAACAAATGACATTCTTAATATTTTTAGATTTTTATTTCTTATGTCTCTAAAAAGATTTGCATTCAACATATGATTTTATATAGTGTAAACGCAGCTTTACATTAAAAAAATGCCATTAGAAAGTTTCTCCTACAATTTTGATAACTTTTCATTTTTTATATTGCTATTAATATTAAAGTCAGAAAGCAATTATGAATAACAATAGTATACGAAGAGTGGAGACTTCAACGTTCGGTAAAGAAGGGAGCCCCGATTACTGTTACACAATTCAGGAGTTTACAGCTCGTTTACGTTCAGCATTTAGACATTAATAAAAAAAATTACTACTCTGGACATATTTTTAAGTAATTTAAGGTTGTTCAAAAGTGTTAAGCAATTAAAGCAATCGGTACTTTTGAAAGGTGTATAAGATTTTTCTGTCTAGACACTTAAAAAAATCATGCTCATTGTTAAAAATTTAAGCAAATATCCATATATAGGTATTTTAATAGCTGGAATGTATTCTTAAAAAGGGTTCGTATTTAGATTTTTATATGGAAGGGTTATTTATTAAAATTTTTATTTTCATTTTGGTGAGAGATGATGTGACGTAAGAATTTTTTCAGTAGCATTCATGAATCTTATTCTATACATAGATCGTTCCTGCTTATGGTTTTCAGAGATTTTTCTCAATAATTCAAGTTCATTAAACAAAATTAAAAAGCTACTGCCGTTTAGAAGTCACGTGATATATATACTATATTTTTTTATTAAATTATACATTTTATTTAATATGTTATTATCTATGGCTTAATTTTTTTTCTTTTCGTTTTTTAATATTTATAAAAATAAATTAAATTATTTAAAAAATAAAAAACGTAATATTTTTTTAATTTAAAAATCCCAATTTTAAAATGGTTTGGGCTCATTATAAACAATACAACCCTGCAAAAAGAAATGATTATTTCTCATCCCTCAACGTGTTGTGTGTAAATAAAAAGATTTCAACCAATATTTATTTAAGTCCCGATGGTTTTTTAACGCTGTTTTAATGTAAACTTATGTTATTTATTGTGTATTAAACATACTGTTGTACTGTCAAAATATTCATCATTTATACGATTGGATTTTCAATGCACCATTAATTATTTTCGTAACAAATAGCCTATTTTATTTTTTTGACGGTTTGAAGTTTCATTATTTATTGCAACACTAATTTAAATACATATTTTATTATGCAATATGTAATAAGACTAATTTGTTTAAAGCATAACTAAATTTTTATTTTACAATTTTGACGTTTAAATATCGAGATTCAAAACAAAGTTGTTTAAGTAATATTTTATTTTGTAGTCAGCTCCGGTTTCGCCCAGATTTGTAGAATGCCTATTAAAAGTAGACATATATGTTGCAGCCGTTGACTATTTTTTTAAAAATATCGCCGTACTTGCCCTGCGTTGCACGAGAATAACAGCCCCCTGTTATAGCATAATGACATTTAGCCTAAAACCATCACACATATTTTTACACTGCACGTCATGCGGAATCAGAAGCCGGATGTCAAAAACTTGCAGTGTACTGGCTATTTTACAGTTTATAATCATATAATACAGTCGCAGGAGAAGAGAGTAAATTTTAACGTTGACTATACAGAATATAGGATTATAAAGTGCGAAATAAATTGAATCGAAAATATTTATATATGTTGATTTTCAGATTTCTAAAATCTCGAAACATCCGGTATTTAATGACCTAGGATCGCTATTCTCGTAACTATAACTACTTAATATCAGGGTTCAGGAAATTCGAAGTATAATTATAAATAGTTTATTTAAATTGCCTACGCTTTTTAAAAAGCAATTAAGAATGTATCTGCTGAATTATTAATGAACAGGAAACACCTGTCTGTATAAAAAATATAGGTGTTATGCAATAACAATATAATTAAAATTAACAGTAGCTAAGTTGGACATAAATTAGAAACAAATATGCAAGCAGATAAATTATTGGCTTTGATTTCGAACAAAATGAAACCGTTAACACTACAGTATAATAAATAATATATTATGCATATTTCGAATCGAGAATGTATGAAATGCTATAATAAACCATATATTTGATCTGTTCAAAATTATTGCTGCACTGACCAAACTATCGTTTCATTTTCTAGAGTGCAAATTTTTACTACTGTGCAGAATTTTCTGTAACAGAAAGTGGGAAGAATTAGCCTGAAAAATAAAATTATAACTACACTTTGCAAAGTTGTTTTAAGGGTAGCCATTCTGATATTTCAATAAGTGAAACTTCTGTAAATACTTCTTTTATTTCAGAAGTTTTTCGTTTTTGTTTAACGAGAATATATAAGTACCTACTCATAGCTTTGAACCCAGAAAAGATACAGAAGTGTGCATACGTTCAATAAAAACAGCATGTTTTCAAGATTAATTTGAAAATTTTCTGAATTTAAATTTTCTCAAAATAGTAGTTTATGTATCTAGTTTGCATGCAATATTTTATGTGCGGGTTGTGATATTATGAATATTACGATATAGTATTACATTTGAGATACATACTACATTTTTTGCACGGATCTTCTACATAATTGCTGATTTTCACTTCATAATAATATATCTGATAGCTGTCATATTTTGCGCGTGCAGTCATATTGCATTTATTTTGGATTGTTTACGAAAACTACGCCTGCTTTGTGCCGCATGCTATCTCTGTTCATTTTATAGATATAAACGGTCGCTCTTGGAATTTATTGTTGGATTGGTAACATCGAATTTTCTTTTTTTTGTTTTACTTTACTAGTGCGGAATGGGCCATTTTACTGTCGCTATACAGGCATGAAATGCAGCTATTTTAACGGGGGGTTTGCAACAATAACATTTTTGAAATGTTAAAATACAAAAATTGAAATGTTTCAGATGGTTTTAAAATGACCATACTTATAGAAAAGGACATGCTGAGTTTTATAAACAAACCGTTTGTATCTCTTTTTGTTTCGAAATTAACATTCGGTTTATGGCATTATGTAATATGTTGGAATGGTTTCGTCGTCCAATAGACTGAAATTTTTAAAGTAAGTAAACTCCACATTTCCATAGCTAAATAAAAATGAACACTATGGTCATACACCATAGTCCACATAATTATACTTGTAACTAAGAGTTTAAAAAAAACAAGTTTAAAAACAAATGAACGCTTGCAGAGAGCTTGTCGAAACCAACTGTAAGTTCAGGTAGATATGTCTTGACTGTCATATAACGTGAAGAATGACTTCTCACGGCAATTTCGAACAATTAACACGCGGTATTATTACTAATAAATCGTCCAAACATTGTTGCTACCAACTGCAATAATGTGCTTCTGCTGACCGAAAACCAACCTTTATTAATAACACATTCAACTGTTTGTTCATTCCTTATAAAGCCTCGCATTATAATAAAGCCTACTCGATCTTCAAGCTTATTGTTTATTGTTTGTTTAACATAAATATTTTAAATGCAAGCGCATTTCTTTTCAAAATCACTTTTAAGTTTTGTATTCACGATTAAAACATGTTGTATTTTTCTTCGATATCAATACCTCTTCGATTTTATTGATATTAAGAAAATAAATATAACCAGTGCATTTCTGAATGTTCGTATTTTTTTTCATATTATGACGAAATCTGCGTAACGTGACCATTTATGGTTCCACTAAAAATGTGATCAAGTTTAGAAATATGCGCTGTGCAGTCAACTTATAAAAGCTCCTGCTGGAAAAGGGTAAAATTATGTCTAACCAAAACCAGAGTCGAAGGTTATCCAAGTTTTAAAACGACTGTTGGTTGTAATCAAAGGTTTACAATCGTCTATTATCTAAACTAATATTATAGAGGAAAGATTTGTATTTTTGTGTGTGTGTATGTTTGTAATGAATAAACTCAAAAACTACTGTGCCGATTTAAAAAATTCTTTCACCATTAGAAAGCTACATTCACCCTAAGTAACATAGGCTATATTTATTGCTAGAAAATATTAGGGATCCTTACTAAAACTTTAGTAATGTAACCCAAGGTGTAAAAAAAATGCCATAAAACATCTTTCGTCGCATGCGCTGCGGAAACTACTGATGATAGAACAAAAGTATGTTCTAAAATATTAAAGAACATATCAATAACTACAAAAAACTTCCCGATACTATATGTCCAACTATTATCGTTATGTCACAATAACCACTTTTTACATTTTAATAATCTATATAGATAAAAGACGATGTATATGTAATCTATGGACTCTGTAACGTAGGGTTAGATCTTTATTTAGGAGATTTTACTTTAATAATTCCTAATAATAATGAAAGAAAAAAAATGAAACGTTTTAACAAACAAATTATATTTAAAATTAAATAAACAAGTACAAAAAAATAAAGGTATTGACAGGAATGCGGACGGCTAGTTTCTCACCGAGAAACGGCACTTGGCCTGTATTTATAAACGAGGTTCGCATCGTCCTGTTATGGAAAAATTATATAATAATTACGATATCTCTGTCAGATCGCAGTTAGTAATAATGATGTAATGCTGGTTGCGGTCTGACAGGATATTTGAAAGAAGAGAAAAAAAAATATCAAAAAATTTATATACATAAATTTTGAAATGTGTAACACATTTTAAAAAAGTGAAAAAAACATGTAGTCGCTGCAACTCCAAACGGGTAGACCATTTTTGATGAAATTTTCAGACAATCTTTAGATTAGCCCAGCGGGTGATGTTCTGAAGTTTGGTAGCGATCGGATCAACAGAATTTTTTAAATTTCTTTTTGGGAAATAAGATTTTTCTTCGATTTTTTAACATTCATAAATAAAAGCGATTGAATTCGCGCAAATTCAATACACGTTGAGAATTTAATGATAATGATTCTCATCTTTTATATCCTATATATTATATTTACACCCGGGCGAAGCCGGACTGGGTCGCTAGTATTATATAGTTTCCCAGATGACAGAACGTGCATTAATTTCGTCTATCTGTCATTTTAGTCTAAGCCTCTTACTTCATACTGTCGAATTTTCGTTAGCTGTACTCGTGCAACTTCTGTGCCTGCTAAAATTTTACTCTCGACACGCCAAAACTTCAAAAAAACATTTTTTTTGTAAGAACGTAGTGCGTTCGTAAGTTTTGGGGTTCGCCTGTATGGTTTGCGCACAATAATGTGTATAGTTATTGTATAGTCGTACAGTGAGAGAGTAGAGACCGCGCGACTTGGCTGATATGGTTGTTACAAGGCATTATTACCTTACTGGTAAGACAATGGGCATTCCTGCTGCTATTGCATTGCAGCATGTACCTACCTTTGGTGCATGTTGTAGAATATTACTGCGCTACTGCTTCTGATGCACTTTCTTACAAAAATATACATTCTGTTCTCGAAAAATGCTCATAAAATTTTCATTTACTTCACAAGAAATTTAAAAACCCGGGTCGCAGTGCCCAAACCCTGCCGACAATATAGTGTATTTGCTAATACAGGCAGTCTGGTTTTAGTACATGAACTTAAGTTTTTTGGTCAAAATAAAAAAATTAACCCCTTAATACACCCCTTAAATTAACAATTTTTTTCTTAATTGCAATATTACTATCATCGAACATCTACACCAAATTAAATACATCTTTCAGTAAATAACTCACTATATCTGTAAATTAGTGTTTTCATAAAATTTGTAAATCCGGTCCTGGCGGGCCGATTTTTTTCAAATTTCGGGAGCACATTTATATTCTACTAAAAGAGTAAATTTCAATTTTGAAACGATTCTGAGAATTTTTTCGGTATGTTTGGGCCCAAAAACTTTTTTCAACCCCTAAAAACCACCCTTAAAATGATCCGATTAGGCCCATTTTAAATAGGCTTCGTGCGGTGATGGATTCCAACATGCTTGCCAAATTTCGTTAAAATAAATTAACTCCTTCAAAAGTTATTGCCCGTGCACACACACACACACACACACATATATATATGTGTGTGTGTGCACGGGCAATAACTATATATATATATATATATATATATATATATATATATATATATATATATATATATATATATATATATATTATAGGCGTCGTTCGGCGTTGTTCGAAAGTATTCGGAGATATTCGAATTTATTCGAAATTATTCTAAGTTCAATAAAACTTGATGTAGGGTTAATATCTTTCATTTGTAACACCGAAGAACCATTTAAACTGAATCCGAATTTAATCGGTTGCGCGGCTAGCTTCAGCTGGCGCTGGGCCGGGGGTTAGTTTAAAAAAATTTTAGAAAATAATCCATAAAAAATATTCAAACACAATATGAAACGCGAATGGACTATATTTCACAAAATGCCTTAAAAGGCGCTTAAAAATCCACCACCTACCACACGACACAAAAGACAGCACAAAATAACGAGTTCTCAAAAAAACATCCCAACGGAATAACCATAAAACGGCCAGAAAAATCCTACCACCTACCACTCGGAAAATTAACAATCACAAGACACGAAAACACGTAGCTGACCAAAATCGGCACTGATATTCAAAAAAACATTTACGTATTCTCCGACTGAGTTACCAGGGCGCCAAGACACGAATCGTAAATAGCCACACCTAGATAGTCCAGACTAGGAGGCTTAGACCCAAATGATTCAACTACAACCCTGGAAGGGCAAGACGCCAGACACAGTACATGAAACACTAAGAATAACACGTTAAAAAACTTTGGACTAGAACACAAACATATCTTACGCAATACTTGATCCGGGAATTAACGGACACCCGGTATATTAAATTCTTAACGTCAAGATACACTTAAGATAGGATTACGATAAATAGAAACAGTTCAGAGGGCGATAATTAATCCGTAAATTTTCGTACACCCTGTATATAGGATCTCTGGCGTCACTGGAATAAATCCTGATTAAGATATGCGTAAACGACACAAAGAAATAAAAAACAAAAACACAGCAAAAGTAAACACATAATTTTGTGAACACCCTGTATATGACGTCGTCGTCGTCACAGGAACGTTAATCTTGGTTGGGATAACCGTATCAACCATCCAATTATAAATCCGGTAATTAACCGTAAGATCGTAACGTATAAGGAATGCAGGTACCAAATCAATAAACTGTATGCAACAAATCCTGGAAAAACTTAAAGCTGAATCCAACGGGATAACCCTGGCAGGTTAGAGATAGTGCAAAATCACGTAATAATTCTTAAAGGTAGACACCATGTAGAATGGTGGCTTAACTGAACTTAATGCACATTCCTTGAATATTTTCTCGGTCCTAAATCCCGAACTGAAATTTTATTTAGTCCGACAGGACAGTCTGGAATAGGTCGCCAAATAAATTTTATTCAAAACGGAACCGATGCACAGGAATGTTCGAAGTAAAATATAATTGTAACACAGTTTTAGAAAACTGTGGAATGTATTCCTGTATTCCAGAATCCAGATCCACACAAGTACGAAAATCTAAAAGATCCTTGATGAATAATTCACGGTAAATATTCCCTATTCGAAAAACGCTCCTAAATCCAGGTATATAATGGGCAACACGGAAAGCTTACACTCCCTAACAACGCTCGCAACAATAACCAACAATTGAATTTATCCAAAAATCCAGAAATCCAGGAAAATACGGGAATTACGATAAACGGGATAGAATCTCTGGATAGATACGAATAAACGGGAGTCAATAACGGCAACTAGAACGATACACCTCCAGGTTAGCGACAGATAATAACAATCGAAATTTGCGAGATAAATAATTGATTATTGGCGATAATAATATTTCATTTTATTTTGCTGTGTTAAAAATCACACGCTAATCTGTCAATCTCTAGCTAGACCAGAGGCCAGCCGTCGAATGTTCTCTCACAATTATCTACAAAATACCGGCTTAAACCAAACGTAACTAGACAAGAATATTCTGTATATATCCTCACCGTTCTCTCTCACTATACAAAAACATAGATTCTCTGTTTCACAACGAGCCATTTGAAACCAATGTCTCCCTTTTTCAATGCAAGTTCGCGTCATTATACACAAATTTTTATAATATAAAATTTATCATCCTCAGCTGTTATATTTTTTTTTTCTATAAAAACTAAATTCTGTAACCTTGACTGTTGTTTAGTAATAAACGATTTCTTTTATTTTCTTTAAAAACAATAACGATTTGGGGTTGCATTCGTATGTATAATGAAATTCAAACACTAAAGGGGGTCATACACGCTCAAATTTTTATTTTTCAATTTTTGAAGCCAAATGTTGTCCTAGAGTTACGGGAGTTGTCGCTATGGATCCGGGTACTCTAGACCTCGCTTTTACGACGGGAATTAGCATTCTATACACCCCCTCTTCCTCCAAAAGAAAAGGACGCAGACCTTTTCTTGCTTAGATGAAACACTGACCGAGATAAAACCTCGAAAACTGACGACAAGTTAAAACAAAATTTCAAAAATGACCGAGCTAAAGTTTGCACAGCCCTAGCACACACTTCATGAATTGGACATTGAGTATAAATCCCTGTAACGGACTCAAAGCTTCACTAGTGGACACTACTGTGATTCGTTAACTAATTCAAAATAACGACAACCCAATTGCTGTTTCTGCTTCATTAGATGAAACTCAGAAGGAGCGAGATAAAACCTGAAAGTAATACGAAATGAGGGACAAAACAGATAAGGGAAAGTGTCAAGGCTCTAGTCGAAAAGATCCCAAACTGAGTCATCACTGGCAAAGTCTGGCTGAGCAGCCTCATGATCCGAAACGTCTTTATGTTCGTCGGCTGCCTCATTGTCTGATTCGACTGCCTCATTCTCGCTGGAAGCCTCAGATGCACTTTCTTCAACATAAGGTTTCAAATCCTTAACGTGCCATCTGCCAACAGGGCGGCCATCATCATGCTCCAATTCATAGATGAGGGACGAAACCCTCCTGGTGATACGGCAAGGGATAAACCGGGGAGCTAACTTGGACGTGAACCCGTGTGCGCCACTGGACAGAATATAATGTCTCTTCCACACACGTTCGCCCACCGCAAACTGTACAGCAGGCCGCTTGTCTTGGTTGTAACCGACAGCCTGGCGTTCATAAGCATCAGCCAGGTGTTGCCGCACTTGCTGGTAGATGGCGGGATGCTCTTTAAGTTGCCGTGCATAGAAATCGCAAGACCAATCAAGCTCAACCGTATCTTGATCACCCAAGTCACCATAATATCCTCCGTTAATGGGTACGAATCGCCCAAAATTTAAAAAGGTTGGTACGAAGCCAGTAGAATCATGGACAGCCGTTCTCATAGCGAAACCTATGTGAGGAAGGACCTTATTCCACTCATGATGAGTCACATCCGACAAATAGGATCGTAGAGCTGTTCCAATAGTGCGGTTAACACGTTCCACGAAGTTAGCCTGAGCATGATACTTGGCAACATACCAGTGTTTAACGCCGTAGTTTTCTAAAAGTTGCTGGATGAGTTTTGCAGTGAATTCGGTACCATTATCGGTCAGCAAGATCTGTGGAGCCCCAAACATTAAGAAAACTTCGTTCTCGAGGTAGGAAGCAATTGATCGGGCATCAGCTTGCTTTAAGGGCTTTAACAATGAAAACTTCGTAAACCAGTCGACAACTACTAGAACGAAACTGTAACCATCCTTAGTTTTTGGTAAAGGTCCCAGAATATCGCAACCAACCAGCTGCCAAGGGAACTTAACTTGTTTTGGTTGCCCCATAAATCCAGGACGGGCAGTATTCGAAACCTTTTGGGCAGCACAAACACGACAACGAGAAATAAACTTGCTAACATCGGCCTTCATTTTGGGCCAATAATGTTGTTCCGACAAACGATAAAGGGTCTTTAAAATGCCAAAATGACTAGCAGTGGGGGAAGAATGAAATTGTTCCAGTAAGTTTTGTCGAGCACGCTTAGGGACGACCGTCTTCCACTCGTTTCGATTTGGTCCTTGGTCAATAGCAAGAGAGAAACGCTTGTATAAGCGGCCATCTATTACTCGCCAACGATCATATTCGTTGGGGTGTTGTAAAACAGACTGAATCATCCTTTGATACCACGGGTCAGCATTACAGACTTCATCATTAAACGTAAGATTAGAGACTTCCACAGGAGAACGTGAGAGAGCGTCAGGGACGACATGCAAGGAACCTTTTCGATGCTCAAATTCGACATCATACTGCTGAATTTTTACAGCCCAACGAGCCAAACGACCGGACGGGTCTTTCAAATTCTGTAGCCACAACAAGGAATGGTGATCGGTCAACACTTTGAAGCGGGCGCCTTCTATGAAAGGACGAAACTTCTCAATACCAAATAATACCGCAAGGCACTCCTTCTCAGTCGTAGAATATTTTCGTTCTTGGACATTTAAAGTGCGACTAGCAAAAGCTACGGGTACGTCAATCTGTTCGTCGTTGGGTTGCGTAAGAACACAGCCTAGGCCCAAATCAGAAGCATCGCACTGGATGGTAAAGGGACGGGTGAAATCAGGGCTGGCAAGTACTGGAGCCGAAACTAGGGCTTGTTTAATGGCCACAAAGGCACGTTCTGCGTCATCATTCCAACAAATCGACTGACCTTTTACACGTTTCTTTAGAAGCTCGGTGATAGGCGCGGTCAAAGAAGAGAAATGAGCAATAAACCGACGATACCAAGAACACAAGCCCACGAATCTTTTAATTTCGGTAGTAGTAGTAGGTCGAGGGTAGTTCAGCATGGCTGAGATTTTGTCAGGATCAGTACGCAAGCCAAGTTTGTCTACTACAAACCCGAGAAATTTAAGAGACGGGCGACAAAACTCACACTTCGATAGATTGATTGTTAAATTAGCTTCCTTAAAGCGGGACAAAACTTCTTGCAATACGGCAATATGCTTTTCAAAGGTAGGGGTAGCAATAATGATGTCGTCTAAATACACGAAGACGAAGGGTTCCAATTTAGGTCCTAAAACACGGTCCATTAATCGTTGCTGGGTCAGCGGGGCATTACGAAGACCAAACGGCATCACTTCAAACTCAAACAGGCCTCTTCCGGGGATACTAAAAGCAGTTTTCTCTCGCGATTCCGGCGAGAGCGGGATCTGCCAAAATGCGGACTTCAAATCAATACTAGAAAGAAATTTGGTTCCAGAGAGCATACTCAAAATGTGGTCTACACGGGGTAAGGGATACGCGTCAGGCTTCGTGACAGCATTAAGTCGACGACCATCAAAGCAAAAACGAAGTTCTCCACAGGGCTTCTTCACGAGCAAGACCGGCGATGACCAAGGACTGACTGAGGGTCGAACCACATTCAAAGCCAACATATGATCCAATTCTTTATTCAGATGTTCCATCATATAAGGCGACAGAGGGTATTGACGTTGTTTAGTAGGAGTAGCATTACCAGTATCAATTACATGCTCAGCCAAAGGAGTGCGACCGAGTTTATTACCCTCCTGCCAGGATAGACAATGAAAAGAGTCGATTATAGCCGACAGATCAAGCTGTTGGGTGAGAGTTAGTTCGGAACGTTCATGAAGGGCCTGAACCATATTGACTTGTGAAGTGACGTCCGAATTCTGACCAGTATTGTAAGAATAGAAGTTATTATGAAAATCAACCATGAAATTGAAATCATGTATGAAATCCATCCCCAAAATGAGCGTAGTCTGCAAAGAAGGAACTATTAAGGCATCCAGGAGCTTAACATCTCCATTAACGACCATCGGCAATAGCACCGATCCGGAGACAGATTGCGAAACACCATCAGCAGTAGTAACGTTCAAGTGTACGGGATTGACCTTTAGAGACAATAAATCGACAAACGGCAGTCCAAATTTTCCCAGAACGGTGCGGTTAGCACCAGTATCCACAAGGGCTAAGACTTCTCTATCATATAAGTTTACAGTTATATAGGGACGGTTATCACCAGGGCAAGATGCTAAAACAGGATTGACGTTAGATTCTATATCAAGATTAGTGGGAGGTTTACAAAATTTAGAAACTACACCGAGCCATTTTTTCCAAGATTCGCAATTGAAGTTAGGGGGCGGAGTCGACCAACGCAAACGGAAATATCGACTCCTCCTTATTTCGCGTCGTTTACGTTTCCCGAAAGGGCTGAAGGCTGAGATACTCTCTTTGGGCAGGAATTGGCGAAATGCTCCCGATTTCCACAGCGAAAGCAAAAGCGTACTCGGGGTTCATTGCATTTAGCATGTACGTGGCCCAGTTTTAGACAATTCCAGCATTTTATGCCAGTGGGAATACCAGCAGGGGGTTTGACGGATTTAACTTCACTACATTGACTAGAAGTTTGTTGAATCTTCAGGACAGCCGGTTCCAAGGTAACAAGAAATTCATGAAGTTCAGACACGGTGTTGAAATTAACGTGAACTATCTGGGGGCCATAAAAAGGTAGTACATTTCGCTTAATAATTTGGATTTTTTCAGTGTCAGTAAGGGGTATGGTCAATTGACTCATCATGCGTTGAAGGGAAGCCAAAAATAAAGTGACCTTTTCCTCAGGCCTCTGAACGCGAGCGTAAATTTGTTGGCTTAATTCGTGGTTGAAGTCGGGACCTAAAAAATGTCTTCGCAAAGCAGCGGCTAGGGAATCCCAGTCGCTAACACCATCTGACAAGGCCATACGATACCATACTAGAGCATCGCCGACAAAGAGATCAATAGCTGAATGAAATAATGTTTCTTTAGAGCAATGCCTGCCAACACGCATTTCTTCCACCCGCATAAGGAATTCATTAACTGGTTGCTTGCCATCGAAGCTAATGCCCCATTTGTAAACCGGAAGCGTATTAGGCAAGCTAGAGTTATTAACCGGTTGAGAACCACTAGAGACAGTGATATTCGAGACATCACCGCTATTACCAGTTACGTTAGGTGGCATGGGAGTGGATGAATGCGAAATAGCTTCAGAACGGTGATTTAGACAACGCATGTTGAATTGTTCATCCAATTCTAAAATTTGCTCTAAGAGATTATTAACACGCGTCAACAACTCGTTATGTGCGCGCCTTACAAGACGACGGGATCGACTCAACACATGTAGAATACGGTGATCCATTGTTAAATAAGCAGCACTTTGCGGACCATCCGAGAAATTAGAAACTAAAGCCTGTAATTCAACAAGTTTGTTCTGACAAATATCTAACTCATCTTCCAGATTTAACTCTATATCAGGAAAATCTAGATCTACCGTTTCTGACAACAACGGCGATAATGCGCTTTGTAATAAATTTAAAGTCATGTGATCAACCCCTCGAACGTGACGTAATCGTAATTCATACAACAGTTCATCTCGCTTGAGACCGGATGCCGCCATTTTCTTTTAAAATGTAAGACGAGAGCAAAAACTTTTAACTGCAACCGAAATAGTCGGAACGATAGCAGCTAATAAATTAGAAAATCCGAAATCTAAAGGTAAATCGAATCGAAAAAAATTTTTTTTTTTTTAAAAATCAGACCCACGCTGCTATGCGTCAATTTATAACTCCAAAATAAAAAACAGAAGGCCAAAAAAGAAAACGAAAGGCCGTAAGGAAAAGCGAAAGGTCTTGCTAAGCGAAACAACAAACAAACAGAAGGCCTGGCTGAGCGAAACAACAAAAAACAGAAGGCCTTGCTAAGCGAAACAACAAAAAACAAAAGGCCCCACGTTGGCAGGCGCCAATTTATAGGCGTCGTTCGGCGTTGTTCGAAAGTATTCGGAGATATTCGAATTTATTCGAAATTATTCTAAGTTCAATAAAACTTGATGTAGGGTTAATATCTTTCATTTGTAACACCGAAGAACCATTTAAACTGAATCCGAATTTAATCGGTTGCGCGGCTAGCTTCAGCTGGCGCTGGGCCGGGGGTTAGTTTAAAAAAATTTTAGAAAATAATCCATAAAAAATATTCAAACACAATATGAAACGCGAATGGACTATATTTCACAAAATGCCTTAAAAGGCGCTTAAAAATCCACCACCTACCACACGACACAAAAGACAGCACAAAATAACGAGTTCTCAAAAAAACATCCCAACGGAATAACCATAAAACGGCCAGAAAAATCCTACCACCTACCACTCGGAAAATTAACAATCACAAGACACGAAAACACGTAGCTGACCAAAATCGGCACTGATATTCAAAAAAACATTTACGTATTCTCCGACTGAGTTACCAGGGCGCCAAGACACGAATCGTAAATAGCCACACCTAGATAGTCCAGACTAGGAGGCTTAGACCCAAATGATTCAACTACAACCCTGGAAGGGCAAGACGCCAGACACAGTACATGAAACACTAAGAATAACACGTTAAAAAACTTTGGACTAGAACACAAACATATCTTACGCAATACTTGATCCGGGAATTAACGGACACCCGGTATATTAAATTCTTAACGTCAAGATACACTTAAGATAGGATTACGATAAATAGAAACAGTTCACAGGGCGATAATTAATCCGTAAATTTTCGTACACCCTGTATATAGGATCTCTGGCGTCACTGGAATAAATCCTGATTAAGATATGCGTAAACGACACAAAGAAATAAAAAACAAAAACACAGCAAAAGTAAACACATAATTTTGTGAACACCCTGTATATGACGTCGTCGTCGTCACAGGAACGTTAATCTTGGTTGGGATAACCGTATCAACCATCCAATTATAAATCCGGTAATTAACCGTAAGATCGTAACGTATAAGGAATGCAGGTACCAAATCAATAAACTGTATGCAACAAATCCTGGAAAAACTTAAAGCTGAATCCAACGGGATAACCCTGGCAGGTTAGAGATAGTGCAAAATCACGTAATAATTCTTAAAGGTAGACACCATGTAGAATGGTGGCTTAACTGAACTTAATGCACATTCCTTGAATATTTTCTCGGTCCTAAATCCCGAACTGAAATTTTATTTAGTCCGACAGGACAGTCTGGAATAGGTCGCCAAATAAATTTTATTCAAAACGGAACCGATGCACAGGAATGTTCGAAGTAAAATATAATTGTAACACAGTTTTAGAAAACTGTGGAATGTATTCCTGTATTCCAGAATCCAGATCCACACAAGTACGAAAATCTAAAAGATCCTTGATGAATAATTCACGGTAAATATTCCCTATTCGAAAAACGCTCCTAAATCCAGGTATATAATGGGCAACACGGAAAGCTTACACTCCCTAACAACGCTCGCAACAATAACCAACAATTGAATTTATCCAAAAATCCAGAAATCCAGGAAAATACGGGAATTACGATAAACGGGATAGAATCTCTGGATAGATACGAATAAACGGGAGTCAATAACGGCAACTAGAACGATACACCTCCAGGTTAGCGACAGATAATAACAATCGAAATTTGCGAGATAAATAATTGATTATTGGCGATAATAATATTTCATTTTATTTTGCTGTGTTAAAAATCACACGCTAATCTGTCAATCTCTAGCTAGACCAGAGGCCAGCCGTCGAATGTTCTCTCACAATTATCTACAAAATACCGGCTTAAACCAAACGTAACTAGACAAGAATATTCTGTATATATCCTCACCGTTCTCTCTCACTATACAAAAACATAGATTCTCTGTTTCACAACGAGCCATTTGAAACCAATGTCTCCCTTTTTCAATGCAAGTTCGCGTCATTATACACAAATTTTTATAATATAAAATTTATCATCCTCAGCTGTTATATTTTTTTTTTCTATAAAAACTAAATTCTGTAACCTTGACTGTTGTTTAGTAATAAACGATTTCTTTTATTTTCTTTAAAAACAATAACGATTTGGGGTTGCATTCGTATGTATAATGAAATTCAAACACTAAAGGGGGTCATACACGCTCAAATTTTTATTTTTCAATTTTTGAAGCCAAATGTTGTCCTAGAGTTACGGGAGTTGTCGCTATGGATCCGGGTACTCTAGACCTCGCTTTTACGACGGGAATTAGCATTCTATAATATATATATATATATATGTGCTTAGAAGGTTATGAAACGTCGAGAAATTTTGGTCCGACCCATAGGTCCCGCCATCCGACCGACGCCAATAGTGTATGTTACCATATGGCAAATATACAAATAATAGTTTATGTATTAAGATTCTAATGCATTATTTTTAAATATTGAATATTTCATGTGGAAATTGTCGAACTATGCGATTACTAAAATATCTCGAAATGTCTTGAGAGGTCATTCAAAATCATTTGAATGATTTTTAAACACACGTTACGACTTATAATAAAATCTCCAGTGATAAGTGATTATACTACGCTCTTTCTTTACTCTTTAAAACACTGCATGCCATTGCCTTTCTCAGATTTCATTTCACAGTATTTTAAATATAATTACCTAGTTTTTCATCTGCCACTGTTCTATGACGCACTGCACGCAGGTAACTCTATCAAGACTAACAATCGAAACCGAAAGCAAAATTTATTCGAGAGTTGAAATATTCAGTCATTCACGCAATATAGTACCAACGCACCTATTATTATGATACAACAGCTAAAGGAATTATTTCAAATAAATCATTCGATTATAAAAAGTATTCGAATAGCTACTTTTTGATTATCAAAATCACTCGATTATTCATAAGACTAATTATGTTATGGACACTGTTAAAATGATTAGCGAGATTTAACAATGACACATGTCATAAAAGTATTACAATTGAGATACATATGCACTGCAATTCTTGCACCTACCTCCTACAAAATAGCTAATTTTCACATCATAATAAGTTTTTAATTTGTAATATGTTGGAATATTAGAAATATTTGTGAACTGTTTACCATAGCAACGCCTACTATGCTGTCTCTTTTGTGCATACGGGTTTAAATGCCAACTAACAGAGATATTGGTCATTGATTTGGTAAAATCAATACACTTTTGTTTTACTTTGCTCACTAGTACGAAAAAGGGTCATTTTACGACTGTTATATCGGCATGAAAAGCAGTTATTTTATAGGGCGTTATGTAAAAAAATGTAACAAAATAGTAATAACATTCAGTTACAGAAATCAGCATATTTGCACAGGTTGCCTCGTTAATGAATGACGTCAGCTGGGAGACCGTTCAATATTTTTATCAACCAGTCATCATCAATTGATGATGTCATACCCCTACAACTATCTGACGGAACGATTCCATCTCTGTATCTAATAATTTTGTATTTTGGGATACCAAAAGATGTCAGTGATTTGTCGTTATGATTAGAATGCTTCAATTGTGATGGCTTTATAAAGCTGGGTTTTGTTTGTGGATTCGCTCGCGTGAAAGTCGACTTTATCAACAGATTATTTCTCTTTTCGTTACAGCAAGAACTTTGTCGAAGCAGAGAAACACCCGCTATATGCAATAACTTTGTTTACATAAGACGACAGTGCAGTTTGTTGGAAATGGAACAAAATGCTTTATATTATTACAAAGTTTCTTGCGTAACACGTGCGCTTTCCAGACAAATAAAAAAAAATAAAACAAAATTCCACTCACTCAAACTGTACCGATTTTTAACTCGTTGCGGTAAAAGTTGCTCGAGTTTTGTAACTTTATAACAATGTTAATAATAATTGCGGTTATGTTTAAGTACCATAGAAATGTCAAGTGAAACGAGCGTACAAGATGTAGTTATGTACAGACTCAAACAGAATTAAGAGTCACATTTCAAATCGTACTTTAAGTTTGGGAATGTACAGAATATAAAGGTGGTTTTACGAGTTAGGGATAATATGTATACAAACAATTGAAACTATAAAACAAATGAATTTTATGACGCCACAAAATAAAAATCTAATAAAATTTTTGTAGTTTTTTTTGTGGTTTTGTGTAACATGGTTTAGTTCTCGTTTTCTATAAGTAACGGGAAAAAACAGATTTGTGGTATTTTTATTTATTATATTATTACATCATTACCATAACACAAAAAAATAAGAAATAGAGTCCAAGTTTGACATTTGGCAGTACCTTTTTTAATCCAACAATGCAATGTTTTAAATAAGTAATTTTGTTTATAATTTTTAATTACGACAATCTAAAGCCTGTTTTATCAGTAGAGAAAGCATTGACGTCGATTATATTAATGAGGAAACAGAACACCACAGTTTGATCTCTTTTAATTCGCAAAATCATTTTATATTGTCTTCTTAAAAATATGTTCAAAAAAGTGAGTGCGTGTATTTTATGTACGCGCGTTTGGCATAATTAAAAATTAATTTTTAATCTTTAAAGTTCAATTCCAGATATATGTTATAATAGAAAACAGTATCACGGGTAATTGGAATAATGAAAATAAATCAATTTAAACACTCATTGATTGCAACGTTTCGTCTTTTCTTTAATTAAGACTTTTTCAAGCGCTAAATTTTTTTCTTAATTAAAGAAAAGACGAAACGTTGCAATCAATGAGTGTTTAAATTGATTTATTTTCATTATTCCAATGACCCGTGATACTGTTTTCTATTATTAATTTTTAATATAAATGCAAATCATTTTTTGAAATAAAATTTTCGAAATGTTTAAGAGTAATACATACTTACAATAAATTAACGTCAAAAATTTGAAAACACTTTCAAGATTTTATTTTTGTTTTTACAATACAAACTACTGTAGTACTCCTGTATTTTCAACATGTCAAGACTAGTCGACTCCTGATGTATTTTCAACTTATCCTTTATCCTCACTTCGTGGCAGTTATAGATTAATCATAAAAAACTATTATTAATTTGAGGATAAACGTTGTTAGTCATATTTTTCCACTGGCTGAGCAGTGTAGGAGGAGATACTTTGCGTGAGAAATAGGGACTAAAAACTACGAGAGTAAAATCAGTTAAAGATAGATCGTTTTGAAAATGCATGAGTCAGACTATAATGAATAATTTTTCAACTTTGTTTCCGACTTTCTCCACCTCGTGCGCTTCGATAGTTTCGGCTATCCCGTCCAAGCAGAAGCACGGAGCGAATATCCGTCGCCGTGCATCGTCCATAGGGGCGTGTGATATCGTAAGATACAGGGAAGCAGACGGCATGCTGTGTGGTCCATGTTCCCAATAGTTTAACACGTGTTTGTGGTATCCCTCACGTATACTCTACGCTCCGTGCACATGAACGTGACATGGGAATATACATTGAAATCACGTATGTGTTCCGTGTTCATAAAAGCTTAACGATTAATACAGTTCGTACATTTTGTATTAAACATAGTCAAACTTGTATATTATGTTAAATGTTCGTTAAGTAAAAAGTCAAGGACCAGAATTGTATTTAGAGGGAAGCCAAAAAAAGTGAAAGGTGAAAATTAAATGTCTTGAATTTTTTAAACAATGCCTCTTAATGCGAGCCTCGGGACAATTAGTGAACTGCCGACCGGGCGATAGATCATACAAGGACCATAGAAACAAAACGCACATGCATACGTTGTTGACATTAGATACTTTTGTGTTTATACCGATTTATTCTACTTGTGATGGGGTTGGGAGACGTCTGGCTGTTAAAATTAAAACTACATTTTGTATACCTGTTTTAAGGTCGTCAGCCAGAGACAAACGGTACCTGTGGTCGTTACGTTGCGTCGTCTGTTTACAAATTATTAGATATGTCAAAACTCTCATGTTCAAATCTCAAATTTGCATAAAATTAGATTTTTCGTTTTTCTTACTAATGACAATTCTTACTTAATAATTTTTTTTTTAAATTCAATAACTTTTGTTGGTTTTTTCTATACATGCGTAAATTTTAAACATTATTATAAAATACGTACGAAACATATAAGTTTCAGTTGTGTGTCCACAAACCGACGCACCTCTTTTTTCCCGAATCTTTTTCAAATAATCATTATCAAGTTCGTATTTCTTAACGAAGGCACGAGAAAATCTGGGATTTGCTATTTTATTATACATCAAACTGTCCGGACAGGTACTAATAACCATATTTTTAGCTTTACAAAAATAATTTTAAAGTAAATACTTAATACTATGCTGTCGGCATTAAAATTAATACTATTGATCATTTCCAAATATTAAACAAATAAAAAACATAAAGTAATTGTTCAACGCTAAAAAAAATTATACCCGTCGATCAAACTAAATGTTTAATATGCGTGTATGATACATGACATATGAAACAAAAGTAATAAATCTTTGGTCGATTGTGAAAGTCATTTATAATGTAGGTACATCGTCGTATTTTAAAACGATTTTCAAACATTAAGTTTAATAGTTTCAAGAATGATTTACCGAACAAGCGTTTTTATATTTTATCGATAAAATTTATCAAAATCTTCTGAACGTTACAATGATTAGTGATTAGTTACTTAAACATTCGTGTGTGGCGGAATTTGTAAGACTTAATATGGAAGTAAATACGACGTGATGTTCATTTAAAATTATCTGCAATCTATCAATTTATTTTATATGTAATAAAACTTTTTAAACTATCAAAAACTCACATGTGGATAATTTTAATCCAGCGGTTACTAAATTGTCTGTTGTTACCACATACAATGAAGATATGCGCCATTAATATTATCGTAGGACAGTGCTTCTCAAACTGAGAGATGTGAAATCGTGAAAGAAATGCTCAGGTGAATTGATGAAAATTAATGATGTAAAATTACTGGTTACTTATGATAGTAACCATTTTGACCGAATAATTTGTTGGCTATCTGTAAAACAAAATGGCGGCTTCTGGTTTCTGTATCCCAGAACAACAAAAAACAAAACAATAGAGCAGTTTTCAACTGAAGAATCGAAAAAAATTAATTAAATAATCTGTTTATATTTATGTTATAGATTTTGGTTACAAAATTACAATTAAAATACCGACCGGAAGTTAAAATAATGCGCAAGACTTTCTGTGCAGCCTTATATAACAACTGGATATTTTATCGTTTAATTAATCGGTAATTTATTCATTTACATCACTAATGCGAAGTGATGTCTTTGTTTTTACATATTATTGCTTTACGCGTCACAGCTGATTTTCGTCCATAGAAAAAGCTATATCTAAGTTAATTTCGCGCAAAGTTCATTCAAACTGTAGCTTAGTGAAAAAGGGAGATTTTTTTTAGAATGATTCAAGTTCATAATTACTTCTAAAACTGTAATTAAAAATCATGAACAGTAGTTGTCGAATGGTCTGTACGTGCGTACGTCTGAACTCTACAGATGGCAATTTTTGACAAATTGTCTTAGTTTACATTTCATTCACTTTGTGTGACGATTCTTTCGGGTAACATTCTCCTGTAAATGGAAAATATTTAAAAAGTGCTACTATCTTGATTTTTTTCAGATTGATTGGTTGGAAATTTAAAGGGGGAACGCATGATGTTTTAGGAGCTTATATCTCGAGAAATATTCACTTACGGAAAAAGGTCACTTAAGAATGACACCCCACGCAATGTAGTGCGCAAATATAAAACTTTTCATCCCTTAGTTCTATGTATAGAATACCCTTAAATTTATTTCGTAATTTCTTTATACAACTGTATAGCGGTTTACATAAAACTGCCTGTAAAATTTCATCAGAATCGACGGAAAGATGGCGGAGTTATAAGGTTTTGACAAACGGACGGACAAGAATAACGAAATGGTCAGAATTAGATGGCTACTAAATCCTAAAAATTAGTATTAGCTATAATAACAACTTAAATTATAATATTAATAATGTTCAACGTTTTTTAGTGTATTTGCCATATGGCAACATACACTATTGGCATCGGTCGGATGGCGGGACCTAGGGGTCGGACCAAAATTTCTCGACGTTTCATAACCTTCTAAACACTTTGGCACCATTTTTAATAATGTTTATATATATATATATATATATATATATATATATATATATATATATGTGTGTGTGTGTGTGTGTGTGTGTGTGTGTGTGTGTGTGTACGGGCAATAGCTTTCGAAAGAGTTAATTGACTTTAACGAAATTTGGCCCACGTATTGAAATCCATCCCTGACAGAAGCCTATTTAAAATGGGCGTAATCGGGCCATTTTAAGGATAGTTTTTAGGGGTTGAAAAATGTTTTTGGGCCCCAAAATACCGAAAAAATTCTCAGAATCGTTTCAAAATTGACATTTAACCCGTTAGTAGCAATTAAGGAGTGTCTCTAAAATTTTAATAAAATCGGCCCAACAGGACCGGACGTTACCATTTTTTGAAAACACTAATTTGTAAATAGTGACTTATTTATTGAAGGGTGTATTTAATTCGGTGTAGACGTTAGATTGATAATAATATTGAAATTAAGAAAAAAAATGTTACTTTAAGGGGTGTATTAAGGAGTCAAATTTTTAATTTTGCCCAAAAACCAACTTAAGTTCGCGTAATAAAGCCACACTGCCTGTATAAGCAAATACACTATATTGTCGGCAGGGTTTTGGCACTGCGACCCGGGTTTTTTTGCATCTTTAAGGGCAAAGAACAACGTGAGAGATCGCAGAGTGCGGCGCTTTGACCCGACAAACACACATACAAGCATTTATGTAGAAACAAGCCACGCACTGCCTCAAACCAAATATGGTACAATTGATTAACAAACAAATATTCCATTTTACAGCTGCTCTATAAATGTTAGCGTATCAATACTGATTGCTGCTGACATTTTAGCGCAATATTTTATGTTCAAAACAAAAAGTTATTCTCACTTATCATTTAAGTGGGTTATAAAATAGTTCGGAGTAAAAGTAGAATATTAGCTATTTAATCGAAAATGTGTTGTCAGCGATGAAAAATTCCAGAAATTAAGATTAAAGAACCATTCGGTTTTCTGTTACAGTAAACCTTCATTTTCAACCTGTCGCGGAATTAATCGACTCCTTCATCTTCACTTCGTGGCAATCAGAAATAACATTTATTAATTTGAGGTTAATCTATTCTTATACAGAGTCATATGGAAGATTATATAACATATATAATGTTGTGCGTGTAAAAAACTGTAATTAAATGATCAAAATCTAAGCTTGTTGTGAAATCAATTTTTTTAATAATGCTTTCTGCAAACCAGCATAAGATTGTGTGAACATTTATCATTCCCTATTTGATAAAAATATTGACAGAAGTGGGATCTTTTGCATTGAGCGTTTGTATATATGCGTGCATTAATGTGATATTCGTGAGCTTAAATAACTTCTACACGTATCCATTAAATGTAGTAAACATTAAAATGTCAGCCGTGAGGTGTCTTAAGACAGATCTACAGCATCGATGCAACAAAATATGCAAGTTCCTATATTATATATGTTCCGACTACTCGTTTTTACCAGGCGTTGCCCGGGAATAGTATTACCAGTTCATTTGGTCTAACATTTTCATTCTCAAATCTTAACCCTCAGTTTTACATTTCATTTTCATTAATTTTCAATTTACAACGAAAAAGTAATAGTTTACGGTCAAAATTAAAAATATAAAAGTCGGAAGTCGCGTTGCGTAATTTGGGCAGATAAGCCGCCAGAAAGCCAAACATGACAACACTATCCGAAAACTACAACCTTCAGTTAGAACTTTACTCAAATCGAGTTATTACAGAACAAATTCGATATATTTATCTGAAATTGTCGAGAAAAACCACATAAAATCTCTACGTCGTCACCCACTCGCCTATCTAAAACAAGTGACCATCTAAAACTGATCCTTTTTATCCCACGTACTTAAAATTTCGATACCATGACTGCTTATGTCATCGAGTCCTTTCCGTTTCCCCGTTATGTACTAGTCGACCGAGGAAAGTAAGTATACCAAAAAATAAATATATAAGAACCCTTATTTAGAAAAAAAGTCATGAAAACAAACGAACGATTTGTAGCTAATCAATCCTATTCTACTAACGATAACCACGATGATTACCAAGCGCTTAGCAAAATAACCACTCTGTTTGTTAGTTTTTAACTTCATAAAGCTCTATATTCGTCTGTATTTTCTTGTTTTTTTATGTTTGTTCACCGATATTTTCGAAAAATGTAAAGCGATATGCAAAATTTCAACACCCTTTTGTTCAGAATGCTACCGGATTGGTACCATATAGTTTTTATTATAATCGGCTCATCTGGTTTTAAATGATATCAATAAAACATATTTTAAATGTAGGTATGCTACCTCATATCTTCAACATAATTGTAAACCGATTTTGATGATTCTTTTTTTATTTAATAGGGCAAACCTTCAGGGTGATCCGACATAAATTTTACTTAATTTGGTTCAATAGTTTTCAAAAACGTACGAAGCAAATCCACTAAAATGCAAAAAATTAACCTCGTTCAAAAAAGTCACTAAAAAAATGAAAATAATGAAGTTTTGAGGTCGGTGTCAATTTCATTACTAAAACTTTTAATTACATAGGCATCTACTTTTATTAATTTGTAACCAACCTCAAAATTTCTTTATTTTCATCTTTTTAGTATCTTCTTTGAAGGAGCTTAAATTTTTTTAAAGTTTTTTTTATTTATTCTGGTAAGCAAAGTGACTACCTAAATAGCATGAACACTAGTGATTACAAACAGTGCTTATAAATTTTGTAATCACTGTGGTTACGTAAGAACAGTAATCAGAACATAAATAGTAAAATATGGCTAATTATGTATCCAGTTATACAAAACGCTCCTGTCTCATTGTGACATTCCACATTTGAACGGTGGTAGCCTGAGGCGTTTCTTATGCACTATCCAGCTTTAAACGAAATGCCTGTGGCGTACGACGTACGAGTAATTGACTGAAGTTGTAGTTGGCGCGATTGATTACAGAGCTTGTGATTTTATGTAAAAATGAATCGTAAACGAAGTTAAAGTGTGAAAAGCTATGCGCTAGAAATTGAAGAGTGATAAAAGTGTGTGATGAAGAGGTAGTAACTATGGTTTCTAGCAGCTTCACTCTCTTTCTCCACCGACACGTTCTTTGGCTGGTCGCACAGTACATGATCAAAAGTTGTGCGTGCACTAATGCGATATGTTTGTCTGTAAGTTTATAGCATGATAAAATTGCTGCAGTAATGCAATACTTTCAAGTACTGTCTGGGATATTTGCGGCAAAAAGTGTAAATAAATACAATACTGCAAGTACGATATACCTTGAGCTATGTGTGTACTATCATGGCCTCTACCTATATGGCAACATGACATTGCTTTGCCATCGTGTGTTCACTCTTGTCAAGTGTCTGATGCAAACGGCCAGTCCAGTTTTTTTTGTTTCTATATAATAATAATAATAGTGCGTTTAACGTCTGTTTCTTGACAGTAGAGTAACAACAAACGCCACCCGCACTGCCAATTAATCTATTTTCCCTTGAGATTGAACATTTTTTTAATGTGATAGTGAAACATTCGGGTTCGTGTTCCGACAGAGACGTCATTTGAATATTATTTTTTTCTAATATCGTATTATAATTGCAACAATGAGTGTTTAATAATATTACAGCAAACTATTAGCTATTATTTCTCTATTAAGAAACTTACGCAGTTGTAACCGTAACGAAACAATTATTATATTTTAATTCTGGTATTGATTTCAATAAAACAGAAATTTTAGTTCATTCGGGTTCGTGTTCCGACAATGTCATCATTTGAATATTATTTTTTTCTAATAATGATAATGATAATGATATTTATTTAATCAGTTGAGACATTACATCTAGTTGACACGTCAACGAGAAATACAAAAATTAAATTATAGAGTTATCGGCAACATAAATATTCATCAACAGAATAAAAGGCCCGTTCTAACAAGAAGTTTTTAATAATTGTCTTAAAAATTGAATAAGTATTATTTTTTAACCTTTCAGGTAATTTGTTATAAATGTAGGCTGAAAAATTTTCTGGGCAATACTTATAAATGTCTATTTTTGCCAACGGTAGTTTTATTGCTTTTTTATTGCGAGTATCATGACTATGTCGATCCTCTGCTAAGGCATAGCTTGCCTTATTTCCATGGGCGAAAAGCAATAAGCAAAAGAGAAAAATGCATGGAGCTGTCATAATCTTTTATTTTAGTAATTTTCTTCACCTTCCTTGATAATAATAAATAATCTTTATATATATATATATATATATATATATATATATATATATATATATATATATATATATATCGTATTATAATTGCAACAATGGGTGTTTAATAATATTACAGCAAACTATTAGCTATTATTAGTGTATTTGCCATATGGCAACATACACTATTGGCGTCGGTCGGACGGCGGGACCTAGGGGTCGGACCAAAATTTCTCGACGTTTCATAACCTCCTAAACACTTTGGCACCATTTTTAAAAATGTTTATATATATATATGTATGTATATATATATATATATATATATATATATATATACGTATATATATATGTGTGCGGGCAATAACTTTCGAAAGAGTTAATTGATTTTAACGAAATTTGGTCCACGTGTTTAAATCCATCACCGCAAGAAGCATATTTAAAATGGGCGTAATCGGGCCATTTTAAGGGTAGTTTTTAGGGGTTGAAAAATGTTTTTGGGCCCCAAAATACCGAAAAAATTATCAGAATCGTTTCAAAATTGACATTTAACCCTTTAGTAGTAATTAAAAAGTGTCCCTAAAATTTCAATAAAATCGGCCCAACAGGACCGGACTTACAAATTTTATGAAAACACTAATTTGTAGATGGTGACTTATTTATTGAAGGGTGTATTTAATTCGGTCTAGACGTTAGATTGATAATAATATTGCAGTTAAGAAAAAAAATATCATTTTAAGGGGTGTATTAAGGAGTCAAATTTTTAATTTTGCCCAAAAACCAATTTAAGTTCGCGTAATAAAGCCACACTGCCTGTATAAGCAAAAACACTATATTGTCGGCAGGATTTTGGCACTGCGACCCGGGTTTTTTTCTCTATTAAGAAACTTACGCAGTTGTAACCATAACGAAACAATTGTTATGTTTTAATTCTGGTATTGATTTCAATAAAACAGAAATTCTAGTTTTTTGTTTTGCGCACAGACAATGACGGACAAAAACAAAAAAATGCATCTTAAAAATGTTGATAATAAATGCATTACGCAAATTTATCTGGCCAATGCGTATGAATAATACGATATGAAAGAGTCAACAACTTTTATAAAATGCATGCATTATTAATGGACAACGTTGTATAAACAAAAACAGTCTGAGTCAATGTTATTCATCAGTGATAGATTGTGTCAGGTCATTTATTTATTCCTATTAATACGGCCAGACGACAGTCATCTTTATGACACACTCAACTGTTTTAGTGTAGATTCACTAACTGCTCAAGATGAATGTAACCATCATGGCCAGATTTTAGTATCATCAAGTGACTCACTCAACCTGAATCTGGACTTGAAATTATGATGATATCAGGTGGTACGATTATTTTGAGTAGCATCGAATTTACCAAGAGCTCATTATACTTAGGTCCTTGAATTATTTTGTGCCTCTGTACAACACAGTCTTTGGTTAATTTTGCATACGCTGTTTATAAATATTCCAGCCAGTTAGGCGACAGGACCATTCCAACTTGAAAAATATTAACATTTGATATATTATAATAACTAAAATGACATTTCTGTTAACGCATACGCTAACGCGGGTAACGACTAGTAATAAATATTATGAAATATACTATTCATTTGCATGGTTGCACAACACGGTTTTACATGTAAAAATTTAGCAAAGCATTTTTAGCGGTCCCCCGATGCGACGACGCTTGAATCACAAAATATTACTAATTAAGTATTTAAATTTTAAACATTAAAGTTAAAAGACCAGACCCAGAAATTAACTTTTTATAGGTTTTTTTGTGTCGGGGGTTTTTTAAATTTAATTTTTATTTTAAACTTTTTAAACGTACTTATAAACAAAACACCCGTTATACGTCTAAGATCCCTACAGCAGCTAAGAAAAGAGCTGATGACCCTGAAACGGCTGAACCGATTTTGATAAAGCATGTCTAAGAATCATCTTTAGAAAACGTGCTTTCATATACAAAAACCGGATCCAAATCGGTTCACCCGTTTAAGAGTTACGGTGCCATAGACAGCACACAGTCAGACACACACACACATAGCGGTCAAACTTATAACACCCCTGTTTTTGTGTCGGGGATTAAAAATACAATGTCACATTCCGATGGGTCAACTGCCAATATAATAAGTATATTATAAATTATACAAAATTGTGACTCAAAATCGTATATATAAAGTCGGAGTTACTTATTGTTAGCGTAACCAAGAATGGTCGGCACCAAATTTGGTATTGCATAAAACAAAACAAAACCCGTGTGCAAGCAGAAACAAAAGAATGCTACTCCTGGGAACAGTTTAAATCTGATATCGGTTGTCTGATGTGTACGAACGTGACAAAAAATTGAACTATAAAATTTGAATATGAAAAATCGTTACGTAAATCTAATCGACTTAATTAAGGAATTAATGAAAATCACTACTGCGCGTATGCTTGTTGTACCAAAAGTAAAGTCGAAGGCATATTCAAACAAATGCACTTTCCGAAGTTATTAGATTATTAGCAGAAAAACCATTCATAATTTAATTATCGAAATTGTAACATTCATATATGTATTAAGATTACTGTTTACCAGCTGTTCAATATGTCCCCTTTTTCACCAGCATAGCTTTGAGCAGTTGGATATGTGTGTGTGTAAAATGTACTTACGTTTCGAAAATCTTTAATTTCTATGAAAAATCTTATTCAATCTTTGATGTAACTGCTTCAAAATAAACTAAAAACATGCATTATTCTTAAATACTTTTATCCAACTTTATACAGTACATTTTGATCTATATAAATGAATTAAAATCAGATAAAAGCGAGAAAATTAGCACAAGATTTACACAAAGTTTTGTACAGAGAAAACAAAATTTTGAAATAAATTATTGAGCAAGCTAAATTTGTCCCTATTTTAAAAATAAGTTTGTAAAGAAAAATGTTAATTTGCCTTCGAAATGCTGTAAAGAAATATTGACGAATATAACGATTTTTTATTCAATTTTTTGGGTAAAAATATGTTTTTTTGAAATTTTTAAGCAGCAAGCCAAATTTTGTGAAGCTTAATGTTTAATAACAACTAATAAATTATTTTTTCGACCTCTGTGCGAAATTTCCCAAGATCATATTTTACAAATTGAGGAAGCAGACACTTTAAAATGCGCAAGTAAGTATATCTCGTTACTTTTTAGTCCATGAGAAATTTTTCAAATCGAACTCTGATGACCGTTCGAAGAAAACAAAGCCGATTGGTCATGTGCACACATAAAAAGGAATGTACGTGTACATATTTATGTACCTATACTCCTATAGTATGGTTTCTTTCGGGTTTAGCGCAAAGGGCACACGATACCCTCAGGCATGCGCACTCGTCACGCTGCAACATTTCACGCTCTCTGATCTACATAGTGCGCCGGTGTACTGCAGCGTTGTCAAACGTTTCGAAAAAATATATTGCTATCTTTAATCCTAGAATCGCACATTGGTGTCTATCAGACCTTGTTGATTTTTCAAACGCTGTTAAATGCTTTAGGTCAAGGGCGGTCAACATGTCGATCGGGGGGTATCATGTTTGGCTGACCGCTAAAGAACGAAAATTTATATAAATTATGCAAATCGTATAATTTATCTCAAACAAGTGCATAAAATACGCATGGCGATCAATGATGTTTGGCTGTGAGTGAAAAATGGAGGAGGAATTATAGAGCACTATATAAGAATCAAGAAAAAAGTAAATTTCAGTTCGAATCAAATTGGCTATCCCCAAAGACGAGTGGTTGAGTAAACATACATTTTTAGAGTTCCGTACCTCAAGGAAAAAAGGAACCCTTAGAGCAGGGGTGGGCAAATATTTTGATAGTCGGGCCACATTGCAGATGAAAATTTGACCTCGGGCCAAATTATAATTATATTTTCGAATAGGAGGCGCTGAAAAGAGCGGGTGTCCGGGAGAAAATTTTGGCTCCCACCGGCCCTGATAATGTGTATAAGTATTGCTTAATATTTTATCTAAAATTTTTTATGCACCAATTTATGTTAGACAAAAACTAATATTTGTGTTTTTAATAATAATATATACAGTGCTTCACGGGCCAGACAAAATTCTACCGCGGGCCGGATTCGGCCCGCGGGCCGCCATTTGCCCAGGCCTGCCTTAGAGGATCCCTTCGCTGTGTCAAGATTCTTTTTCTCAGGAACGCGTGGAGGTATCAAGTTGAAATTAATATCAAATACTCAGGTCTGCAATTTCTTGCAACTGTGAAAAAACCAAACTTTTAAGTCATGAAACCAAAAGATACGGTCGTTTAAGCCGCATATTTGTAGGTTAAAATTTATTATTTCACTTTTACTACGTCACTGAAATCATAGATTGATATCCAATAAAATCCAGTCAGAACTAAAGATTTAAATTTCAATTTCACAACACTGGACTGCTGCGGTAAGCTTTTGATTTAAGCCCTACAAGGGCATGCACGAAGGTCTGATGAGCCTTGTTTCTAAACCATGCTTCGCTGTCATTGTGACACATGTGATCGACCCTACTTGACTTTGTTCTAAAACAGAGTTTGCAGAAAAACATGTTTTGATCGTGTCCATATTAAATTAACGAAAGGAACGAATCTTAAAGTTGGAATTTTCGTTCACAAAGAAATACAGTATAACTCATGGATTTTCAACCTGCTGGAACAACTCGACATATGTATTTTCAGCTCGTCCTTCATCCTTATTTCGTGGCGGTCGTAGTTATAATAAGAAAAAAACTGTATTAATTTGATATAAATATTAAGAGCACTGTGGTTGGAATAATAAAAATAAAAGAATAGAATACTTCTTACCATTTCGAGAGAGAGAGTTTAGTGTTTTGCTGAAGATGGGAGCTTAGCTCTAGAAATGTACATCCACTGAATAAATCTGTTGTGGTAAGAAGTATTCTATTCTTTTATTTTTATTAATTTGAGGTTAAACATCTAATCTATAGTTTCATTGGCTGAACAGCGTAGAGGAATATACTTTACGTGAGAAGTAGGGACTAAAAACTTGAAAATGCGCGAGTAAACTCAGTTCAAAATAGATGTTGAAACTATATGAGTTCGATTGGAAGAGTGCAATTTCTTTACAACCAAAGCTTACTTTCCATGTATTACTTAATTTATTGTAACCGTAAAAAAATTATTAATTGTAGCGTTTTTCATTCTTCGCGATTGTATTTAGATATGTTACATCAAAACAATATGAGTTTAATCGGAGTACGTAAAATAACTAGTCTTGGGCGATTATGAATGATATAATCGAAATATTTCGATTATGGCCAAATAATCGATCATTCGATTATGTTAACCGAGATATCATTCGTTTGAAACGATTATTGTTAGCGAGATATCATTCACTTCAATCGATTGTGAGATATGAAATGTATGTGAATTAATCCCGACATATATCATATTATATCATTCGGTTTCTGCATTTGCGTGCACTGAAGAGTGGGGGTACTTTCGTTTGTACTGTATTCTACTGTTTTGGCATTCCAGTCTCCCAGACTCCAGTAGACCAGTCATTGACTGCATTACTTAAAGTTAGAGCGGCGGCGTATCTTTTAAAATTACGTGTATACGGTACATACATTTCTCATAGTGACCGGTTATTAACTTATTACTTATTATTCACTGTCACTATATTACTACAAAAGCCGTTGCAATCATAAAACAATATTTGTCAATGGCCGATATATCTCGCTCTTCCAATCCCCTTATTTTTTGATCAGAAAACAAAAATTTGTTTCCTGAATTATACGAGCTTCATAAAAAATCTCTCTGTGCGCCAGCTACCTCCGTGCCTTCCGAAAGGATATTTTCAAAAACTGGTGTCATTACTAATGCAAGGAGGAACAGACTCTCACCCAAAAATTTAGATTATATTGTTTTTTTAAATACAAATCTATGAGTTATAATTAATTTATAATAATAAAGAATTCGTTTTATTTTTGTATTGAATCATACCAGCGATTCCATTATTAATGTGTTTTGTATTAACTATTAATCCCGACACAGTACTATGTCGATTGTCGATTATGAATTATCATACATCATTCGATTATGGCAACCGAGATATCATCATATCATTCACTTTATTCGATTATGCTTAGCGAGATATCATTCACATGATTCGATTATGCTTAGCGAGATATCATTCGCTTGATTCGATTATGCTTAGCGAGATATCATTCACTTGAACCGATTATGGTTAGCGAGATATGAAATGTATGTATGTCGATTGTCGATTATGAATGATATATCATTCGGTTCTGCATCTGCACACATTGGGAAGTCTATTGCACTGGAGGTGGGGGTGCTTTCGTTTGTTTAAACCAGGGGCTCCCAAAGTTTTTCGTAGGCGGGCCAATTTGATATTCCCGATTTTTTTGGCGGGCCAAAAAAAAAGAACGTAATAAAATCAAAACCAATGCGTAATAACTAGACTAGACATACTACAATAATTTTTTAAATATAAAGTAAACAATATTTTATTCATACAAACGCGTATGGTTAAAGTTCTGTAAGAATTTTTTAAAAATATTAAAATATTTTATTGTATCTTATTTGTAATATGTATTATTTATTTTACTATTTACTTATTTATTTTTTAATAAAAATATAATATATCGTATCGATATCTCGGGCCGAATTCACAGGTTTTGCGGGCCGCATTCATAATCGATAATTCAAATCATTCATAATCGATAATTCGAATGATCATTCGATTATAAAAACCGATTATTTCGATTCATTCGATTATTGAAATGTATCGATTATGCCCAACATTAAAAATAACATTTAAAGTATGCGGCACTAGTGTCGCCTAGTGAGAAATGATGAGAGTTTGTGCCGCCCAGTGATTCCGCTTTGGTTCGTCCTATAATAGAGAAGCACGACGATTTTCTCAGCAACGTTTTATAATACAATAACATTTTTATGTTTTAATATGATATTTTTTAAATTATCCTCGCCCCTTCGTCACCTTTGTTATAGTAGATCTAAGTAGCTGTCGACCTGTGGTGCCACCGAATGAATATTGCTCAAAATATGCTCTGATTTTTAATAATGAAATTTTTGCTACTATTTTAAATAATAAGTAAATAAATCGATTGCATGCTGTTACCCACATAAAAACAATAACATTCCTGTACAACTTGAGTTTATTTGTAATACACGATGGGCATGCGCTATTCAATGTGACTATGTAAATGCTACCGTATTTATTTCCATCCCATAAATCGTGGTAGTTAAAGTTATGTAAATAAATATAACAGATGCAAACATATTCTGCAAAATCCTCCGACTGTTTTTTGAGAAAATATAATTGGTACTTTGAATAGTTCGAAAAGAACTTTGGTGTTATTCAAAATAGAAAACTAAAAAATATAATCATATAACTCCTCTTCAAAAAAGTGTCCGCAACGTCGAATTTCTGTAATTATAATTATTTGTTGAATTAGTCGTATTGTTACATTATTATTAAAAGAAAAAAATAGAGAAGACTGTAATTTCCTACTTGTAAACCTTTCGAAGGAAGGAGAGACTTCAATGCATCAATAAGAGCGGAACCTCCGCATTAAAATAAACCAAATAACACTAAACGGTTTCGAATAGTGACATTAAGCCTGTGACCAAGCAACGAATCCAGCAGCCAATGATCCAGTGGCAAAACCAGCGTTGTGTAGATCTGAATTATCTGCGCTCACATTCTGCGATTTGAGTTAGTAATTATATCAACTAAAAATGCCATCAGTATGTTTCCGTATTATTTTAACGCTTGAACAATCGATAAAACAGAACATTTTTTAATTATTATAAATAAACAACATAAACATTAATCTTAAAACCATAAACTTATCCGGAAGGTGTGCTAGAATCGTAAATAATAAAAGCGGCCAAGATGATGGTGTTATAGTTAGAACTGTTAACGCTCGAAGAAGCACTAAACTTAACAGTTATACATATATAGGTAGGTATCTAATTATAAATAAATAAATCAATTAAAATACTTCGACGCACTTTGATTTGACGCGCATTATATTATGTATCTTACACTCAAGAGAAATAAAATCAATGTTATAATATTCATTTAACCCTTGGATGGACTTTCAGGTTATTCACCAGGTTATTTATGTGGTGATAATATTAGTTGTTAAGAGTCTATACATTATTTCCAATAAATAAAACAATATTATAATTAACTTAATAGTTTCGTTACGGAACAAGAACATAAAAAAAAGAAATAGCTATAGTTTGCTATTATATCCTGAAACACCTATGTTAACGTTATATCGTTATGTAATATTAGAAAAAAACATTAGGTATTTGAACAATATCACTGTCGGAAGTCAAGCCCAAATTTTCGACAATTGCTGCGGCTGAATTATCATTTATTATTTAATAAATGATAATTAAATAATAAATGAGAATTCAGTCGCTGCGATAGTGGAAGATTCGAATTTGACTCCCGACAGTGATATTGTTTCAATAAAACATTTTTCTAATATTGCATAATAATAATGATATGAGCGTTTCATAGTATAATAGCAAACTATAGTTATTTCTTTGTATATTTATAAAAAAAAAAAACAATTCAAAATTCCGGCGGGAACTTTCAATCTTTCCTTATTAGGAACTCTTAAAGCAATTTTCGTGATGTATACTACAGGTACACAATATTTCTGTTAACCAAAAAATTATATAGTCACTGGTTACTATAGGGTTAACCATCAATTGCATAGTTTAAACCAAAGATTACACAAACGCATCTATAGATGTAATATTATCAATGACACTGACAAATGACATCATCATTAAATGACAACTGAATGGCGCTTCTTTCACGGCCTGCTACATACCGTCATATATCATAAAACATGCTATGTGTGGACAAACTTCTTGCAGAAATACCATCAACACCTTAAAATGTGTTTTGACGATATGCAGAATAGTGTCAACATAATTTTCCCTTCCATAAGAAATCCTAAGTCAAACATAATATTTAATTATCTGCAAAGTTTGGTCAACTTTCAGTCTTAAATCTAGATTTAAAGCTGAAAGTCGTATCAGAAATCTAGCAATGATTTCATTTTTTATAGCAACACGCGCATTCGAAACCCTTCTGGTTTTCGTCTACGTTTTCAGAATTTTTTCTTCATTTTATACGCATTAATCTCTGCAGGTTATTTGTATCATTAGAAGTTCTTTTAAAAAAAAATATAAGGAATCCAAAATAAAATCGTTTCACCCACTGAAGTGTTTTGATGTCACATGCAAATAATCCAATATGGTGGAAGTACTATTATGAAATTTATATCATTCCAAAAATTGGCGAAAGTATTATAACATTTTACAATTTCAACAAAATCGTATGACTTTTTTGAGATCATAAAATGTCGGACTGAAAATGGAGGTATCCCTTTATGTTATACTATTCTATAAAATCTTCTTACAAAAATGAGCGCAAGAAAACCGTATTAAAATCGGTTCAGCCTTGAAGTGTTATGACGTCACAGTTGGACAAACATACGTACTGTCAAGCATAAGTTGTGTTTGGTATTGCACTCCAGCTTAAAAAGTGTTAACACTTTTTACACTAATACGATTGTTATACAAATAAGTTAGATACACTGATCTGCTTGCTATCTCGATGTCGGACTAAAGGACTAAACACTAACAGTTTCAACATACAATTAATCAGTTTCAATATAAAAACCCAAAGTCAAAATTCACATATTAATATTTTTATGAATAGGTTTTTTAATGTATTTTTATTGTAAAAAATTATCTTTTTTTGAAGCACCCGTTATTGTCAAAAAAAATGTTCGCGGGTAAAAGTGTTTAGCTGGAACCGCCATGTAAATTATTGTTTGTTTTATATTATGACTATAAAACTTTTATATAAAAAAAAATAAAAACAATATAAAAATGTAAAATATAAAAATAAGTTGCCTTTCTGTTCTAACTTTAACCTAAATCTGATCTTGTTAGCCGGTTTGTTAAGTGTGCACATGTAGTATATATATCGAACACTGTTCAGTTTTCACTGAGTTATCTACTTTACTCTACACTTGTAGTACCATGCGACAGAAACACATAACACCCCCTCATTTAAATAGTTTTCCCAGTACCTGTTGCGGCATTTCAAACAGCTGTTATGCGAGTCAATCACCGTCATATTGAACAACAAAAACAATGAGTATTGTTTGCGAGTCGTTGCTTAATTGTTATGAGTAAGTTGTTATGTAACGATTATTGACCGGCTTATGGAGGAATTAAGGGCGTAACGATTCTCTCAAATAAGGCGTAGAATATTTATAAAAAGGGTTTACGTCGACCATAAATTAAGTGTTCCATTGTTTAAGGGTCGTTGGTTTTGTGTAATCAAAATTATATGATGGTGTCGTTACGTTAATTTTATACTAATATTATAAAGAAAAAAAGTTTCTTAGTGACGCGTGAATCGATTAGGGAAATTATTTTTTTCGCAACCTCTAGAAAATAGCTGCTTTACATACAAGGATACAGGCATATAAACTTGTCCATTCCACACTAGTGCTGTAATGAAAAACAAAAGTACGCGATCTAACCAATTCAACATTAATTTTCATAAATTACCAGCCAATTACCGTTGCATGTAGGTTTACGTAAAACAAACCGGGGTCGAATAGTTACTTTCATAAACAACCTAATAGAAGTGAAACTTGTCTCACAATCAAACTGTCAAAAATGTTACAAATATATAGAAATAATAGCTATTAGTTTGCTATAATATTATGATACATCCATTGTTGCAATTATAGAGCGATATAAGAAAATTTACCTTTCCAACAATGTCATTCTCGGAACACGAACCCGAATCTTCCACTATTGCGGCGAATGAATACACTTGGCTCTCGGTTGAGTGAAGGTGCGTATTTTAATGGTGCCTAATGTAAAATTAGCTATCGGAAGATGTGAAATACCGTTGCAAATATGCTTTATTATGAGAACTAATTGAGAATAATTGTAATTCATCCGCCTCGAGAGTGGAAGATTCGAGTCTGTGATCCTTCCCATTGAGAATTGCCACCCAACGTCACGAAGGGGCGTAATAATTAAAAACGTTCATTAGAGATACAAAAAAAAAAAACATGTGGTATAATTCTCAGAACATTTATTTATGAATTAAAAATATAAACATAAGTGGTTTAAAATATGACTTCAATAATAATAAGTGCCGTGTAACCGAGCACTTCAGAGTTTTATTTCACTCAGGCGCTACAGTGAAATTCCCACGACACTTTTTAAGAAAAGCAATTTGACGGTAGCACTAATGCGTATCTTTACTTTAGTGCTTTCTAGTTTTATAAAAATAAACACTTTTTAAAAAGCCTTTAACTCTACTGAGCTTACTTCTAATTTATAACTGAATTTATTAACCTAGTGAAGTAGTATTATAGAGTTGTATTATAAAAAAAGACGTCAAACTAGTCAACTAAAATAATAAATCACCGGTTAATTAACTACCTAAATAACTGCGGTAACTTATTTTAAATAACCGCGGCTATTTATTATTTAATTTAAGGATATAGAAATATTGTTTTCAGTATTACTAAAGTTATCCTTATTATCATGATGTATCACTATTATTATAAGTGTTATCGTTAAGTGTAAATTTTCTAATTACCACGAAAAGTTCTACAGAATTACTTTGTTAAACTTTTTCACAGCTGAAGGACGACGTATGTCCTGACACTACAGTACGTACTGACAAGATGAAAATCATTTTAAAATAGTAGATACGGAAGTAGTTTTAGCTTTTTGTTTATTCACAAAGAAAAATGTAAAAAACATAAAATGTCAACGGAACGTCTCTGAGTTAAAAGATAGTGAACGAAACAACATAATTTTATTAGATAATAAATATCTGATTTTTCTTGTGTTTGATTATATTATGATGTTTTGTCGTAAATATGTAAGCTTGAATAATTGTACAATAACGTAAATGATGAAAGAATATTTTCATAGTTTTAATATTCTCTGAAATTGTATAGCCTACAAACATAGGGTAAGACGTCAAATGATTTGAATTTAATTTTATGATTTTGTAATTTTGAAATCATTACATCGTATAACGATGTGAGACGTTAATTGATTTTACAATTGCAAAATGATATAATTAAGTTTCATTTTTTAAATATGACATCATCGTAAAATTAATGTCGTAATGAAATTATTATCCGAGAAAAAGTATTGGGGAGTTTACAGCTAGAGTTCTTCCTCAAATCCAGTCCAGTGCAAACGTTAAACACACAAAATATTTTCATTATATGTCAAATTTAAAACGTTAGACAATAAACCCCAAAATCTAACTCTGCCTGAACGCAGTGTCGGATTTAGGGATTTGGGGGTTCTTGGACAACAGGCAGCCAGATCAATTGAGACTCTTCGTTTTTTCCAAGCATTTTTCAGGCTCCTTATTCGTGATATCTGCAAAGTTGTTCAATCCGGTACTGCTTGACCATTCAAAGCAATTATATACTGCACCCAAGGAAGGAATGTCAAAGAAAAGGGAACGGGGAGTCAGTTCGCGTGTAACAAGAATTCTGCGAAACCATATAGGCTGCGCACATTCTTTCGACAGGCGTATTTTCTCGTGTTGCATAATATAGTGTGAATTTCCAGCACTAAAATTCCTCAAAGTTCAGTCAAGACTTCAGAAAAAACGCAACTTAACTGAGCTTTAATTACACACAAAAAATAAAAATATGCCACTCCAATTACGATGTTCACAGTCGACACTAATAATGACTCTATTGAAGGTGCATCTTTTTTTAAGCCATAGCACTATTGTATTGACTATATTATAAATACACCTTAAGAAGAACGTATTTTATTAAACTTTTAAATTATGTTATTAAAGTTTTAAAATTACATGTCTTTTATTACGTTGTATTGAAGTGAATACAAAGAAATGATTAATGCTTTAAAAGTTAAAACAACCATATAAGTATCATTATTTCCTTCGCAATGCCATTCCATAATAAAAAAAATAAGAATTAAAATTATTTTGTTATTACTGCAAGAGAAATCTTGAAACTTATTAACTCAGCAGTTTCGAAATACAAATTCAAGGTATATTTATACATTATCGAAGTATATTTTAAATATGAACCGTTCTGCAAACGATCCAGCTTCCGGAAAAGAAAATTTTAGTAATTGACAGAATAGACTAGCATAGTAGTTTTTAAACTTTTTAGCCATGCGACCATACCATGCATGTACATATAATTTATATATCTATCGAGATTTTGAAACTGGAAAGCCTAGAGGCAACTCATACACAATTCAGAGCTTAAGACATGTTTTGTTTTTTACTTAAAAAACGAGGATTCAAAACAGTTCTATATCATTCAACTCAATAATTCTCAAAATCAGGTTCCATTGGCATGGATTCTGTTAATCGTAAACTAACCTTAATTATTGTAGATATCTGATGCAATTAAAATAAATAAGCCAATTATATTATTCATAAACATAATAATCAAGTTATCCGACATATATGTGCAGCGAAATCTGCATAAAACATCACAATAATTGGTAATTTTATTAAGAATTTATTGTCAGTAATGTTCAACAACCACTTATAAAAAAAAGGAAAAGACACTATTCTTCTTTCTCTGTTCTGAATAATCAGGCAACTTTGAAAACTGCGAACTAGATGTATACTGAAATTAATAGATACATCCCTCTCGTAATCAATCTCAAGTTTTTATAGTAAGAATTTCGAAAATTATTATGAAATTTATATTTCGTCAAACATTCCAGTTTTTCATATTTTGATCCAAACAAGCGAAAGAAAATTTTCGTTACTATTTCATTGAGTTTAGAAGTTATGGGCCGTTTAGATTTTTTATTTTTTCAGAAATCAAAACGGATCTCATCTAATATAAATATGTTTGTAATTTGAAATAATTTAATTTTGTCCAAAATCTAATTTTGAGGGTTCCCTATATCAAAATGTTTAAACTTCGTTAGCGTTGATTTTGTCAGAAGTTACATATGCTACTAGCTTGAAAGTTGATCGTTCTCAAAAAAATATTTTTTTACATTTAAAATTGCGAAATTGATAGAAATATAGGTACACGTTGATCCTAGTATTCAAAAGAAAACTTCTGAATCGTTTATACACTGGTGTCAAGTAAAAATTAAATACATAAAATCAGTAAAAAGCATTCGAATAAAATACCTCCTAGTAAGTAGACTTTTGTAAGATATCTAGATTATAAGACCGTGAAATGACATGACGTTACAATAAAATTATAAATAAATTGTAAAATAAATGAACGCTATACAAATGCTCGTCAGTTGATTAAATTGTTACGGTGGATAATTTTTAGACTTCATTACAATCACTCTATCAGATTTAAATTTGATTCGCATATCGTTTTTAATACATTCCGAGAAAAATTACCATGACTATTAATTACTTAGCAAACAAATCACGAGAATAAAAATAGATTAGCCTTTAGTATCAGTATGACTAGTTCCTCTTGGAAAATGCAAGGAGAGGGGAGAAAGTTGGGTCGAGGTACGTCGGAACGTCAATTTTACCTCATGTTAAAATAATTTTTGATAAACGGTGGCTTTATAAACCTGTTTCGAAAAAAGTTATTGGTCACGTAATAAGAAAGACGAAACGCGAATGAAAAACGGGATCCCTAACTATGTACCTACATTTATACGAAAAAAAGAGGACGTGATGGTCCCACCAAATTCACGTTGGAGCCCATACCGAGCTGGGTAGAGCAGTGCTGACAGCACTAGACTCGCATTCGGGAGGTACCGAGTTCGAATCCCGGCGGGGGCAGATGTAGCTACGACTTTTTCCTACTGCCTCTCGCCGAGAAACGGTAATTCCTGTACCGGCCATCTTGATTGAGGTTTTCCATGGTTTCCCTCAATTAATTCCAGATAAATATCGAGATGGTTCCTTATTTGAGGCCATGGCCGATTACCTATCAAATTCCTAGTTCAAAAATTACCTACCTTATACTAATTTCCTATAATTCCTTCATTCGCCCATTACATAAGTTGAAGTTGTAAAAAATAACGGGAAGTGGTAGATGAAAAAATAGTAATAGTGCGAATGGCGTCTGTTATGACATAAAGTCGAGAAACGGACGTTAAACGCATCATTATTATTATTATTATTAATAAGGAAGAATATTCTTTTTTTGGTATTCGGCTAGACGCAACTTTTCATGGTAGATATCTAATTTTATATACTCAATTGGACGCGCCATGCATTTTCATTTCCGTGTGGCAATTTACCTCACCTAATGCATTTACACCTGCACTTCATTAGTCACAGTGTGTAGTCGCATCACTACTGTAAAAACATAACGTATCTGATCTAGCAAACGTCCTAAGGCTAGACTTCAACTGTCTCATGCTGTCAAGAAAATTGAATTGACAATGACCTTAAATTGTGATGATATAATTACAGTTTTTGACAATACAGAAGCAGCGTAATATCGTTATGAAACTCTCTATCATGTAGAGCAATATATTGTACTCACACAAAAACTAATGATTGGTCCTCATAGAAAAAGATCGCTTTTCAAGTTGAAATTTTGATCAATATGCATAGAAATATGTTGTATCGAAGTGGAAATTGTACAGAAAACTAAGATAAGAACACATCTAAGATATAAGTTTTTAATTTCTACAAGCTGCAGAAGGGCTATTAATTGTTAAACATTCATTGTTACAATGCTAAATTAGAAAAATTTATTTTTATCCACCAACACCGTCGGGATTCAAACCCGAATCTTTCCACTTTCGCGGCGGATTGAGTTATTAATTACTCAACGGTGCGATATTTAAACAATCAATTCTTCATCATTGATTGTTTAGATATCGCACCGTTGAGTATCTGATAACTCATTCCGCCGCGAAAGTGGAAAGATTCGGGTTTGAATCCCGATGGTGTTGGTGGCTAAAAATAAATTTTTCTAATTTAGCATTGTAACAATGAATGTTTAACAATTAAGAACATATCGTTTAAAAAAAATCGTTTCAATTGACCAATTATTTTTCGAGCAGAATCGTTTTAAAATTCCACCATGCTTAGGTAAATTCTTATTTGTTAATTATTATGGAATTGTATCATACTGCTAATAAAATTGTTTGATATGTCATATGGTGATACTAAACTTATTGTATTTCAACCAAAGCATTTCCATAATTTTATTTATATTATCTGAATGATTATTAAACAAAGGAATGTTTTCTTTATGTGACTATAAATAATTATTATCCAAGCAGACTTTCTTTCTAGAATTGGATAAGATAATTTGAGAGGACAATACTACTACTAGTATAACGGAAAAAAGTAAAAATACAGATAAGTATTTATTTGATTCGCACCATTTTTAGATCTAGAATTAATTCCCTGCCAGAGTCTGTGTAAATAATTTTTGGGTCCAAAACAACTATTTTTGCGGGATGTTTCAATTTTTAAGCTAAAGTTGAATGTTCCGCTCGATTTTTTAGAAACACTTTTAACACAGACGCAAAAAGCAACACTGCAAGACTCAAGAGGTAAAAAATGTAAACAATTTCTTGAAAAATAAAAATACTTAAGTATAGCTTCGTAATAAATGTATTAATCTGACGTATTTACTTAATGAACAAAATAAATATATTATTATTATTATTAAATTAATTATTATTAATATAATGAACTATTCAAATTTACCAAACAAACTTAATTTTCAAATTTCACATAAATTCTAAAAATAAAACAAAAAAAAAACCCGGGTCGCAGTGCCAAAACCCTGCCGACAATATAGTGTATTTACTAATATAGGCAGTGTGGCTTTATTATGCAAACTTAAGTTGGTTTTTTGGGCAAAATAAAAAATTTGACTCCTTAATACACCCCTTAAAAGAACATTTTTTTCTCAGTTGCAATATTATTATCAATCGAACCTCTAAACTAAATTATATACACCTTTCAGCAAATAATTCACTATCTGCAAACTAGTGTTTTCATAAAATTTGTATATCCGGTCCTGTCGGGCCGATTTTATTAAAATTTTAGGAGCACTTTTTAATTGCTATTAAAGGGTTACATTTCAATTTTGATATGATTCTGAGAATTTTTTAGGCATTTTTGGGCCCAAAAACTTTTTTCAACCCCTAAAAACTACCCTTAAAATGGTCCGATTGGGTCCATTTTAAATAGGGTTCTTGCGGTGGTGGATTCCAACATGTGGGCAAAATTTCTTAAAAATCAATTAACTCTTTCGAAAGTTATAGCGCGCACACATATATATATATAAATATATATATATATATATATATATATATATATATATATATATATATATATATATATATACATATATATATAAACATTTTTAAAAATGGTGCCAAAGTGTTTAGAAGGTTATGAAACGTCGAGAAATTTTGGTCCGACCCCTAGGTCCCGCCATCCGACCAACGCCAAGTGTATGTTGCCTATGGCAAATACACTAAAAATTCAAATCAATAAAATTAGTTTCATATTTTATCTGATAATGGCAACACTTTACACTTATTTAAAATTAACGTAGTAGGTATAACATCTGTTTTTACAAACAAAAAACTTTTGTATTAAAAAATTGTTTTATAATTTTTTAAAAATAATTTATGAAATTGAAAGAAGAAGAAAATGAAAAATTTACCATAAGATGTTAATAATTAAAAATATAATATAAGAAGAAGGTATGACATAATTTAAAAAAAAAATATTTTTTATATATAAAACTGTCATTGTCATTGTAATATTTACTATTTTGTATTTTGTTGTTTGTTTTTTTCAATTGTAGTTGCTGAAGAAGTTGTAATAAACAACGAAACGTCCAACTAATTCAAAAATTATTCTTTTTATTACTGTCCAATTCCCTAAGATTCAAACTTAAGTAAATTATGGACACGAATTTACCAATATTATTATTAAAATAGTAGGAGTGAATCATCATTATAGTCAGGTTCACTTAATGGGGCGGCTAGGTGATGAAACAATGTAAAGCAAACCCGGTTCACGCATCAAAACTACGCCGCTTATATTACATTCTGACGTATAATTTAGTAAATTGTTTTGTCTAATTGTTCCGATTTTTGTACCTAAATATCGATTTTTTTTTTATTTCATATGACAAATTTCTGATTTGTTAAAATAATAGTCTGGCAACGTTGACCCCAAAAATAACAAAAAAAAAAAAAAAGTACAGTATTATTCACAAACAAATAAATGCAACAATAAAAAAATTTCGTTAGCTTTCGCAGATGTGTTATTTAAAAACGCAACATAAGAAAACTATTTACACCGAAATATTTTTCACAGAATTTAGTTTACATTCTTGTAATATAGTAACTGGTAAACCATAAATAAGTAATAACTAATAAAAGAATTCTCAAGAGAGGAAAAAACGTGCCGTACAACGGGATAAAATCTGAGTAATTATATTTCTCTGAACATAATCTCTCCCGGTGAGTAAGACAGTAATATTATTACTTCCAAATGAGCTTAGACATGTGATCCACAGAAATCTTGATCATGTACTGTTAAATGTTTACACCGCGCTTTCAGAGCACGTTTAAGTCTTAAGTGTAAAAAGCCATTAATGTATTGCCAACGCATTTTATCTCGTCGTTCTCTAGGTATACTCATTTCTTTTCAATAGACACGTGCGCATGAAAAACGTAATATAGATGGCAGCAGGTATATAGCATCAACAGTTTTCGTATAGAAAAAGTTTGTGTGATGGCATTTCTTCCCTTCTGATAGCATGCAATAAAACCAAGTTTGTCGGGGTCTAGGGCTTACTAAAGTTCAATGGGGTCTTATTTTTGGTACCATTAAGAAACTTTAAATTGGGGTTTATAGTCCCTTTTTAATAACATCAAAATTGTAGTTGAAACCTGGCGCCCGCGCCCGGGCAAAACAAATAAAACTATAAAATCGCCAAGAAATGTATCAATATTCATTCAAACATTTGTCAAAATTCACCCAAAAAATTATCAAATTTCATCTATGATATTGCTAATCATTAATATTAACTATATTTACTATACATCACTTTCGAGGTTATAAACATATAGGTTTGAAATTTGGATGTTTACACACCTTGAACGCATCGGGAAAATACTGTACGACTAGAGCGCGAGTAAAATAAAATATGTCGGCCACATGCATATTATGTGTAACGTAATGTTTCAATGCAGTTGAAGATTTGTGTTCAGCCGGTGCCTATTTAAATAACCTTATCAAACGCATTTATCTGTTGCTGTGCTGATCGAAAAAGTTAACTCGAAACCTCGGTAACTTACAGATATACGACCGACATTAAGAGCGTTTGTGCATTATAACTCCAAAACAATATATAAATCTGATAAAAATGGGAAAATAGTCAAAAACAAATCTATATGATTCAGAAATAAACTATGTGTAGGTACATATATTTAATTGTCAATATTTTAAATTATTAGAACTGTGATTCCTTCTCGCGTTAACAATAAACATTTTACATTGTCTCCACAGCAATGTTTTCAATATCTATGCTCTGGAAATCAACAAATAATCGTCCAGATTCAAAACTCAATTATGTTAGATGTTTTATCCTCGTCCTGATTAAATAAAATTTACTGGGCCCCTCTCATTAATATTTCTGCTATAACGATACGGTGAAATATCACGGAAATGTGTCACGAAAGTGACGTTTGAAGTGAGCAGTTCTACAATCTCTATCGTACCTAGCGAGCGTATGCCATAACATTTGATTTTCCTTCCATAGATGCCAAACATTTTTGGGGTTATGTACAGCTGTCATCGTAAATTTGAGTGTGTACACAACTCTCGAGACTCAGGAGCACCGAAGACTCACTGCTTTAAGTTGGAATCATTTCTAGATCTCTCTGGAAATCTAAAGACAATTTCAGCTGTAGGTACTTGTCGAACGAATATACAATTCCGTCTGAATGCGAGACCTACCATTATGCGTTTTATTTACTTAGATTGCAGACGGTCGACAACTAAATTAAAAATATCCATGAGTGCAGAGGAGGCATCCGAATCCACGACATTTTGAGTCAAAGGTTAGCACAAGTCTTACCGGTACACCGAGCAGTCCTCTACCACTGTGTGCTTATACATTTTCAGTAAGAGATATAGAAATGATGCGTATGCATCACGACAATGAATTTCTGATTATAGCCCTTAAGTTAATCACCAATGAACAATTCGAAGCGTGGGCAGGACAGGTACACAGCGTACGAGGACTGCAGCGTCCACTCTCTCTTCTTCTCTTCTTTGCCACATACATGTATATGAGTAATAATATAAAGAAACATTCACGGTATCTTCACAAAGATTCGTGCATTATTCAAGTAGATGCACTGGTCATTTGAATTTAATGTTCACCAATGAGCATTACATTACTTTATATAGTCGCACAGGCACGATACATCACTTACTTACGACCGTACTTAAACTCACTTATATACGGTGCTAGGGCCGAAGAGGTCGTAAGTGGAGTACGAATAAAGGTCCACACCCACTGAGTCTAATCGGATCGGTTTGGCACTTTTGGGATACGTAAAATTAAATGGATTCCCAAGCACTAGTCGATTCGGATCTACTCGGCAGCATCCGGTGGCGTGCCGAGTCGATTCGATTCAGTGGTCACTTATAAATTATAGTGAAATTATTTAACCTAAGACATGATTATGCGTGATTAAGAAATCGGGGAGCAACGATGGGATGCAGAGCACGCTGTCGCTAGTCGATACCGCAGCTCAAGAACTTCCGCGATCGAATACTAGCGTGCTGTGTGCGTGGTTTCTTCATAAAAATGCATGGTTCTTACACATATCAATCGTACACCAAAAAAACCCGGGTCGCAGTGCCAAAACCCTGCCGACAATATAGTGTATTTGATAATATAGGCAGTGTGGCTTTATTATACACACTTAAGTTGGTTTTTGAGCAAAATAAAAAATTTGACTCCCTATTACACCCCTTAAAATAACATTTTTTTTTCTTAATTGTAATATTATTATCAATCTAACGTTTACACCGAATTAAATACACCCTTCAATAAATAAGTCACTATCTGCAAATTAGTGTTTTCAAAAAATTTGTAAATCCGGTCCTGTTGAGCCGATTTTATCAAAATTTTGCGGGCACTTTTTAATTGCTACTAAAGGGTTAAATTTCAATTTTGAAACGATTCTGAGAATTTTTTCGGTATTTTTGGGCCCAAAAACTTTTTTAAACCCCTAAAAACCACCCTTAAAATGACCCGATTGGGCCCATTTTAAATAGGCTTTGTGCGGTGATGGATTCCAACATGTATGCCAAATTTCGTTAAAATGAATTAACTCGTTCGAAAGTTATTGCCCGCACACACACATATATATATATACGTATATAAATATATATATATACGTATATAAATAAATATATATACGTATATAAATAAATATATATATATATATATATATATATATATATATATATATATATATATATATATATATATATATACATATATTTATAAACATTTTTAAAAATGGTGCCAATGTGTTTAGGAGGTTATGAAACGTCGAGAAATTTTGGTCCGATCCCTAGGTCCCGCCATCCGACCGACGCCAATAGTGTATGTTGCCATATGGAAAATACACTAAAAATTTGAAGAAAGCGGCTGAAGACTTTAGACTTGGAAAACTTTCTCAAAAAAACAGTCGTTAAGAAAAATATAATATAAACAGAACAACAAAACTGAAAGTTTAAGAAACTGAAATTGTTCATATCTTAATAGTTTGAAGGATAAATTGATAATAAAAATTTTATAATAAAAGTTTCTAGTTTCAAGAGCTTGTTTTTATTTTTGTAATTTTTTGCATTAAATATAGTACTACTATAATGTATTATTTTTATGCAAGATGTCCAAAAAGTCCAGAAACGCTGAAATATCTCAAAGGAATGGCGTTTTCATGGAAAATGTTCCGAATAAATGTTTCTCAGTTCTAAGCAACGCTTATTTTGGTGACAAAAATTTCCTTCCTCGAGTATGGTCACGCGGTGGGCTGGGGTTAACTCTAAAATTTCCGAATTACCTCCAGTCCCCTGCTTGGAAATTTTGTATGGAAACGCTCTCTCGTTCATCTATTCACCAGGAGGTTTGAGGTAATTTGGAAATTTTTTCAAGCTCCATTCGTGATTGGTAGCTTGAAGAAAAATTTTTTTTGGGACAAAAGATATTTATTTTTGTCTGGAAAATACGCTCTAATAGAGAAAAATAGTATTTGTTATTTGAAATTTTAGAGTTGACTCCAGTCCCCCGTGGGGGCACCCTCGATGAGTGAAATTTTTGTCACCATGGTTTCTTTATCATAACTTGAAAAATACAGTTATGTCAAAAAATTCACATACACGGAGCTAATTTGACAACAAACTGATTCTTTTTTTTTTAGTTAAGGTGTGACCGGTAATCTAGCTTCCTCCGGAAATTGATAACGATTCGAACCGTTCGATAGAAGGCACTAAAAATTAAACTTAGATTTTGTAACAGTAAAAGATAATGGTGCACAAACCTTCCAAACTGCGTCTAAAAATCCCCTGTTTACAGTATATCTAATGACCTTGCTTTTAGGTAAAGTATAGTTCAGTGACAGATTATTGAAATGTCTATGTTAAGTGTATTGCACCTCTACCTGCGGTAATGATAATTGATAAGTAACCATATATATATGTACGCCATGCGGTTGAAGGAATTACCAACAAAATATGTGTGCGTGAATGTGAAAGATAAGTCGTTTTGAAATTACTGAGGATGACAGTGTGACACCGATTCAAAGACTTTAGAAAAGACGGCGTCAATTATTATTTAAAAGTTATCAACAAAGAATTTCACGGTTAGTTCACAGATCATTCACCTATATTACCTGTATGTCACCCTTACAAAGTTTATCTTTGAAGCAATACATCTTTGGCGTGATTGAGAACTAATATCTATACCAACAATTTAATGAAATAAAATCTTCAAAAAATTTAAGAATAATACTTACAAAAAATTAACCTCAAATATTTGAAAACACTTTCAAAAATATATTTATTTTATAATCAATCTGACGAGTAATCAAATATACGATATTATAAATTCCGCTGGATGACACTTAAAATGACTACTGGTTGTAATCAAAAGTTATAGTCGTCTAGTAGTATATTATATAGTTTCCAGATTACAGAAAGTGAATTCATTTCGTGCATCTGTTAGTTCAGTCTGAGTCTCTTATGGCCAACTTCATACTGTCAAATTTTCGTTAACCGTCTCTTACATTGCCTGCTAAAATTTTACTCTTAACCCGTCAAAAAAAGCATAACTTTGAAAATACAGTCATGTATTGAGAATTCTGTACTGCAGTTATTTTATGTCATGAGTTTTTGAGGCGTTTACTTCAGAAAGTACTGGATGGATTTTGATGAAACTTATTTATTGTTAGTTGTACTTGTGAAGTCCAAAACAAATGTTGTTATGTTTCACGGGCAAGTAGATTCGAAATGCGACTGAAGAACAAAACATTGGGCCACCATTTTCTACTTTTGTACAAATAAGGACTAAAAAGGTTGAATGGATTTGGGCCATCAATTTTCATCATTTTTTTTTTCTGTTTTCAATATAATTTTGACACGAATTTTCTGGGTTTCTTGTGATATATCAGGGTAGGATAATTTTACCAGCTGCTTTCGGATTAAACGAAGTCGTAGTTATAAATAAACTTACCTATTATCACGTAAGACGATTTCTGGTGTATTACAAAATAATATAATCTTTTTTACATAAGATTAGTAGATTTATTAGTGTGTTTATTTTTTTGATTCTATAAATCAGTGTTTTCGTTCATGCCTAATAAACACAGCCAATGATGCATTATAAGTTATTTTAACGCCCTAATGCTTTAGAAAACATAGTTTATATATTTTTAATGTTTACAGCTTCCAAAAATAACTAAGTTGACAGAAAAGTTTCAAACAACACATGTTCATTTCATACTATTAACAACAATTTTTTGGTTCAATTGCTTGTAATTTTCTAGTAAAACAAACTTGTGAATATATAAATGACAAAAATGTTTTATAGTATTATTTTAACGAAGAAGTCTTACAACAATTTTTCCGCTTTGATGAAATTTTACGTAGCAATATAGCTTGCTCAAAAAGACACTGCAGCTGTTAAAGACTTCTCAGGACCTGTTATAAACTGTATCGTAACAAAAGAAGAATAACAGAGAAGTGGTCAAAATCTGAGACTTCGTCATTAAAATGAAATAAAAATAATAAACATTTGAAATTATAAATTGCTGGTAAAACTAACAAATTGACTTTTTCGTAAAAATGTCTACTAATTTTAAATTTATGCAAGCCAATGCATCCCTATAGGGGTGCGTCATAATATGCTTATATGAACTTATTGATCTACTTTGATGAATACTATATGCTGTAGAAATGTGGAAGTGTATTTTAAAAACACCCTGTAAAACAGATAACATTTTTTTACATGTATATATAATACCTATCTAAAAAACTATTGATAATGATAATATTAAAGTTTCGTATAAAAAGGTAGGTACCATTTTTTAACCGTGTTAAATGAAGTTTCTCTTCTTCTTGTATCAACACACGTACTGTCTCTGTTCAGGACGCATAATTTCGAAAAAAAGAAGACAGTGCAAAGAGTATATGAAAATCAATCGTGCGGTTTTAACAGAAAGATCGTTGTTCAATAATCGCACGTCAAATCAATTTCAATATATTTGAATCAACAACTGCTTGTTTATTCAAGAAATGCTGCGGTTATTTGAGAATCAATATAATATAATCAATAGTTTTAAGGGGAATATGTGCCGTGCGTACCAAGCTAACGTCTGTATATTTTCTAGTTTAGAAGCTGTTCCGTTTAAAGTTTTCAAAAAATCATCTGAAAGGTTGTGTCTTCTAAACTAAAAAAGGTACAGACTGTACTCATTGATATCACGGTAATTTGTTCTATAGACATGCTTAATTACAAAAACGTATGAAACAAATCGGTTTTTAAAGCATAAAAACTCGGTTTTTTTATGAAAATCGAAATCTCTTAAAGCTAAGATTTTGCAGAAAATCACACTCGGATTTCAATGAACAAAAGCAAACGTGTGTATTTCTTTTAGTTTAGACGTTGTATTTCTATGTTTAAAAATTCCCGAAAAAAATCATGTCTATAGTTTTAAAAGTATTTACGAAATATTTCTATTTTAACGATAATTAATTATTCCTCTAAAACCAGTAGCTATCCATTTGTCCTTATTCTTGTAGCGTTATTGTCACTCAAAAATTAAATAATGCTCATAAGATTATGATTTGTAAATGCCCCGTTCGATTTCTTTCAGATGCACTTCTATATACGGTATCCACTTGCTTCGCTTGTTCGTTCGATTTTATAATTAATTTATACGCATTTAAATCTGTTCAGTCTTGCGGAATCAATTCGCGAAGACGAGCCTGACAGTTATCGCGATAAAATATAGCCAATACGTTAACGGAAAATCTAAGGAACATATAGATTAAGGTATCATAAAAAACAGTTAAGTAGTTTCAGAGACTGCCCCATGTACAGAAACGTTTCTCCTTTATAAAATTAGTGGAGATTAAAATATAATTAAAAAATACAATACGTCGAGAGTTTCCTTAATATTCAAACAAAGTAACAGTGACCTTTTTAATGATCTGGCCCCCTGTGTGTACTTTTTAATGGATTTTTTTGAAGCGTGCCACAGTAAATATTTTGATTGAAAGTCATTTGAATTAGGAAATACTTAAAATGTAAATAAAACAATTAAATTCACCTCATTATAAAATGTTATATTATTATGCAACAATCGATTTTGTATTATTTAAATTTGGTGTGAAAGAACTCTAAAAAATGCATAAGTTGGTGTTTGAAAAAATACACTATTTGAATCGGTATTTCAGTCATATAAATAAACAGGTACAAGCCTACGAAGTATTAATATTAATTTTAATCTTCTGTAAGAAAATGAAAGTATATCATGGCAATGGACATTTTTCAAAAATAAATATTTCAGATTCATTTGACATAAAGAAATCACGTCAATCTTATTTAGTTTCGGAGGTATAGGAATTTTAATGTTTGTTTAAAAACAAACTAAACTGGTTATAATTTCTAATCTAAAAAAGATACTGGCTTCGCACGAGTTCTTATTCGATTCTGCATATTTTTTTTCTGTTTCAAATATATGTGACTCGCAGGCTTACAAATTTGAAATAAATACCTACAGATATAAACAATCAAATAGTGTACGATTAAAACTAATGTGTAATATCACTATAAAGTCCAAAGAATTAATCCTGACACAAACGTGAATAATGATTTTTTTGTTCTATAAAATGAAAATAGGAAATGTCTAATACGCAGAAATGTTTTTCTTTTGATATTTTTAAATATATATTATTCCTGACCAGAAAATATTTAGTTACCATTAGTGCAACAACTGCTTTTAAACAGGTTTAATTCCACAAATTCCTCTCATTTTCGATCTTCAAGAAAGAAACGTTAAACAAACTAATTATTTTCCAAAGCATGATCGGAATTTTGTAAGGCGTACATTCCACTGATGAAAGATTTAATATAATTGTACAAACGGTTCTCATAAAAAATAGTAAAACCTGGTTTAATATAACATGTTTCAGCAGCATCATTTCTATGTATATTCAAAAAATTACATTTTCTCTAGAAATGTCAATAGACCTTACATAATCAAATATTACTGATAGACTACTGGTACACCCTGGTAGAAGTTGATATACCAAGGAGTCGGATAAATAATTTTTACAAGTTCTAGTTTTCAAATGTATTACCTATATCGGATTTATAGTATTTATTTATAATTTATTAATAAAAAAACACATAAACCTTGAAACCTTGGTTCGACTGTTCCCGCAAAAAGAGTATCAAAAATAAAATATTACAACTGGATCAGCTTTGATATTTCGAAATGGTTTATTTTTTAGGTCTACGCTCTATCCTTTTTGATCAAGCAATACGAAGAATTCCAATCCATGTTCAATCGGAAATAAGAATGTTTAAATATATTTTATATTTATTAACAACTACAAGTTGGGAACCGCTGGTGTTTCAGTATTTCATAGAAAATCCGCACTAACAACCGACACTGTCAGACGAAATCCCCTGGCAAGAGTCATCACGTCGTGGGTAACGATTTGAATGAGAAAGAAGCGTGCCTAACAAAAGGACGGATAGGATAATAAAACCACAAGACGTATCCTGTACAAATATAATGCAGTCTTCCTGGAAGGGTTGCTCACGAGTAGTTACCTAGATTTAGAGACGTTTGAATATGAAACAGTTTTATAATATCGATAAATAATAATATTTTGAAATGTCTCACAATAGAACACTCCTAAAAATGTTCCAGTATAAATATTTTTTATTACTTTATGCCTTTAGGTTCGAAAGTTGGGAGGTAATTTTCCAATAAATGGTAAATGATAAAAAACCCGGGTCGCAGTGCCAAAACCCTGCCGACAATATAGTGTATTTGCTTGTATAGGGCCGTGTGGTTTTATACTTTTATTATGTGAAATTAAGTTTGTTTTTGGGCAAAATAAAAAATTTAACCCCTTAAAATTACATTTTTTTCTTAATTGTAATATTATTATCAATCTAACGTCTACACCGAATTAAATACACCCTTCAATAAATAAGTCACTATCTGCAAACTAGTGTTTTCATAAAATTTGTAAATCCGGTCCTGTCGGGCCGATTTTACTAAAATTGTAGGGACACTTTTTAATCACTACCAAAGGGTTAAATTTCAATTTTGAAACGATTCGGGGAATTTTTTCGGTATTTTTGGGCCCAAAAACAGTTTTCAACCCCTAAAAACTACCCTTAAAATAGCCCGATTAGGCCCATTTTAAATAGGCTTCTTGCGGTGATGGATTTCAACACGTGGCCCAAATTTCGTTGAAATCAATTAACTCTTTCGAAAGTTATCGCGCGTACACACATATATATATATATATATATATATATATATATATATATATATATACGTATATAAATATATATATATATATATATACATATATATATAAACATTTTTAAAAATGGTGCCAAAGTGTTTAGGAGGTTATGAAACGTCGAGAAATTTTGGTCCGACCCCTAGGTCCCGCCATCCGACCGACGCCAATAGTGTATGTTGCCATATGGCAAATACACTAATAAAATTTTAACTCACCCAGTAATAAAAAAAATTCGAAAAATTATTTTATTTTAACGCAACTCTTCATAAAAAAATTCAATATGCCGAAACAACGGTTTTCTTCTTCAAACATGTGTCAACTACCATTACTTTGCGTCTTCGTGCACAATGCACGTAGTGTACCTACCTGCCGCATATATTATGTCTATAATGTAATTTTAAAATGTTTATAACTAATTGGGGTTTGCTGCACAAACGTCGAAATTCGGACACAAAATAGCACAAACGTAGCACAAACGTCCCGCGTAATTGAAAATTAAATATTTCGAGGGGGGGGGGCTGTCGTTTCTACCGCACCCCCACTTTAAAAAGTTTATAACTAATTGGGGTTTGCTGCACAAACGTCGAAATTCGGGCACAAAACAGCACAAACATAGCACAAACAAAGGCTCCTAGTTTGAACTCAAAATTCCCTGGTGGGGGTGCTGTCATTTCGACAGCATCCCCACTTAAAAATGTTTATAACTATTTTGGGTTTGTTGCACAAACGTCGAAATTCGGGCACAAAACAGCACAAACGGAGCACAAAAAAGGCTCTTAGTTTGAACTCAAAATTGCCAGGTGGGGGTGCTGCGGAAACGCTGCTAGAAAGATAAATTATTCAAACGTAAACAAACTGCATGTATGCAGTTTGTTTACGTTTCATGGAACCAGCTTAACTTTGTCTATAATCTCAATTTGTAAAATATAATATTTGAAAGAATTCTGTTTTTTGCCATTTTTAAGGTATCTCCACCCAATGAATAAAGTGTTTAAAAATTGCAAAAAAAAGTACTCTGAATTTATTTACTTTTTAAGCAGACGTGCGAACTTATACATTTTTTTCTGAAAGCATCATTAGTGATTTTTACTTGGTTTTGCGTATAGAAGCGTTACGTACTTCAGTGAAAAAGATTTTTAAGTATTCTGAATTATGATACTTCAGTCTTTCCGAGAACGATAATAACCATAAAAATTCTTACTGATTTCTGCTACGGTAGGGGAACGTGGCACGGACATGGACTCTTTCTCTTCTAAGCATCTAAAGTATTGTACAATAACTGATACCTATACGAACTTTTGTCTGTTCCCCATAAAAAAGTCTGATCTAGGTTTTTTTGGGGCCTAGGGTTTAATGGAAGCCAAACGGGGTTCTACTTTTTCTTAAGTGAGAATCGTCAAATTAGGATTTTAAATGATTTTTATGACCTGATCATACAAATAATATATAAATTCACCCACAACATTGACAAAATTCGCCGGAAAAGATATCGAAATTAATCAAAAAAATTATCAAATTTCACCCAAGAATATGTTGACATTGTAACGTTTAGATCGAGAATCGAGCAAACAGTTGATACAAAAAAATGTTTTAAGTTGCTGGGCCCATGAAAATATTATCTGCTCGACCACAAAAAGAAATAAATTACAATTAATCCCAAAAAAAAAGAAAAAACAAATTAACCAACAAGGTAAGTATATTCAAATAAAAATAGAAACAAAATACAACTCAACATTAATACAAAATAAATGCACTTAATATGAAAGAAAAAGAAACTTTTAGATGAGAAAAAAATAATCAAATATCAGAATTATGATCGAATCGCGAATCTGAATTTTATAAGAATTAAAAGGAATGATTTTTAAGATTGTTTCAGGTTCAAGACTAGGAAGCGACTGACGCCTGTTCTCAACCGACAATCAAAAATCATTCACAGTTATGCCATTTCAGTCATGTTATGTAAAACGACAACCTAACACCGAAAGGTGATTAGGTTGCACTCTTAAAGAGAAATAAATAAAATATTTAATACAACATTGCTATAAATTACAAACAAAAAAATAACTATTATGGCATATTGGTGCAACATTCTTCCATAAAAAAAGGCCAAAATTCACCCAAAAAATTGTCAAATTTTATCCAAGAAATATTACGTTACAATTCACTCAAAAAATTTTAAAATTCACCCAAAAAATTGTCAATATTCACCCATGATAATGATAATAATCATTTATATTAGTTATTTTTTACTATATGATAAGTGCCCAATGTTAATGAAAAGTACTTAAAATTTATGATACTAATCCAGTTTTTGTGGGTCCTTGATACATGGGGGCCCAGGGCTTAAGCCCTATTAGTCTCCATGTATATCTGCCTCTGATTCTCATTTCCCAGCACAAATTTACTTGCATAAGTTTCTTACCTGTCTGAGATCAAGAGTAATGGTGACATATTCGTATTCGGGTCCATTGTCCAGAGACGGACTTTGCCACCATCGATTCGATCCATCGATGGCATTCTCTATCGGATGTTGTCTGGCAATATCTGGACTGGACGCGTCACAAACCCCACATCCCGCACCGCCGTGACCACCGCCGCCTCCCGAATGACCGCTCCTGTGGCGACCTGGACCGCCTGACCAACGACAAAACTCCTCGCGACCGTGCATACCACATGTTGCATTCGCTGTGATAAATGCGTAAGCCGCCACGTTGAACACATTTGGCCATTGGACGGATACTGCGGACGATAATTGGTTAACTGAAACAAAAAAGAAAATTGTGAACATTCATTTATTTTTCAACTTTACAGCTTTACAACTTGCACATATTAATTATTCTTAATTTTATCCTACCAATATACTTTTTTTGACCTCTGTTGTCAGGTGTCTATAATTTGCAATGTCTATCTACCCTACAAACTCGCTATTATATCTATAATAATATGGACTTATAGTATTCTCATAATATTACGACTGAATAATAATAAAAGAATAATCTTTATTAGTAAGAAAATCAATTTTTAAAAATATTTAAGAAACTCATATTTACAAACAAGTGTAGACTATTACGTATTTTAATTTCGATTCATAGTTCAGAACTAAAAACAAGTTTCTACCGATTTTTTTCAATGTATTGCAAAAACTTCAGAATATATGTTTCAAAAATATGCTTTTCTGTCAATTACTGAAACTGGTATTCGTAAAAGACTAAAAGCAATTAATAGTAATCCCCTGCGAAATATCGCCCTTAAAGATAACTCCTAATTTTGAACAAATTATGGGATTCAATATATATGCGTGGCAATTACATTTTGCCATACTTTCATTTTCTGCTACCAGATGTCGCAGAATCAGATGTTAAGTTGACAAATCTTTTTGAGGGATTAGGCATGAATAGCTTAATCTGATACCCGTATTTCGCTATACTTTTATTGTCTATCAATGTCACAATATGTCAAATCCTTATAAGCAAATGCGTATTTTTTATATTGATACTGTGGTTCATTCCATTTGGAGCCGCTTATATGTTTTTAAGTACTTTATTCAGTTGAGTGTTGAAGACATGAATATATTTGACCGTATCTGAAGTTGACCATCGAATAGGAACATTCTTTAGGATTTAAAGAACGGTAACGACCATTAAATAAACTCATCAAGGCAACGTTCAATAGAAGTGATCGCAGGCGGCATTGTGGATACACAAAAAGTGAATAATCCCTGTGACAAATTGTAGCCACAATAGTCAACCGAACGCGATAATAAAACGTGTAATTATGATGTTAATTATTGGGATTATCATTAATCAATATGTTTTAGGAGATGAGCAGAGGCGTATCTCGTCTAAACGGTTAAGGAAACAAACATTGAGTTATTAAATGCAGAGGAGATATTTGACTTATCGCAATTTGGAAGAACAAATTTATAACTTTTGTATTGTAACAAATTCCCAAAAGGTCCAAAAGAGTGGTTTTGAATATTAAAACATGACCATAGAACACCAAACTAGTTAACGTTTCGCTCGCCATGTTATCGTCAGAAAATGAGTTTTAATTATCTCATGATGATGCTAACATAGACAGAGAAACGTGCGTTGAGAAACAAGTTCAGTGGATATTTTCTAATATTCAGCGTCTTCACACCAAAAGTTCCATCCGTCTTCTTCAGATTCTTGAAAAGAGTTATTGCTTAATACTTGAAACTCATAAATATTTTTCTAAAACCCATTGAAAAATAAGAGTTGTTTATTAATGTGTATCCCTTTTTTTTGTTTTTTGAGGTGAAACGTCTGTGATTGGTTGAATCGATTGTTTACGTCATTAGAAATCCTTGGCTTGATTTTACATTTATAATGAATAACTGACAGTTGGGAAAAAGGTCTCATGTGACGTCAAAGCATTCTTTCTCCGTCCTCTCTACCATCTCTCCTAGTCACTGCCCCACCTCTCCCAGCCTCTAGTATTCTCGTAACCTTGGATGATGCTCACATTTTTCTTTTTGTGTTGAAAGGTGGGTCACTTTGTATTTTAATTAATTTTCTTAAATCAACTGATTATTTGTTAGTATTTTTATTTTAATTTTTGTTAAATATCTATCTAAAGAGCGTTATAAAAAAAAGCAATAAAAGGACAGAGATTTCGGGGTCATGCAACTCAGAGCGTTAAGTACCTCTACAGTATACAACAGGTACTTGACATGCCCTTAACATTAAGGGCGAAGGGAAACACGATTGTATGGTTGTTTCTCACAGCAGGTGATCGGCCCCACGCGGACACACTAAATCACCGGGTATACAGTTAACAACACATCGCATTGATTATGTTTTAATTACCATGTCTTAATTGAACTTTAACTAAGGATAGAACGACACTGGAGTTTTTAAAATAGCGAAATCAAATTGTATATAAGTAGTCGATACTAGATGTGTAATCTTGAAGCGTCCTGAGCGCGAGTTATATTTCATGTTCGTGTTTTTAAAAATATTTAGCAAATAAATATGATGAAAAATTATAAATCAGACATATTATTTTGTTGTTTCAATACAATATTACACATTTTAGAAAATAAAAAAAAACAGCATTCAAACATAAAAATACCTTTAGCACATAATTACCACGGAAATCATGCGAACATTCAGTGCTGAAAGTACTTCAAAAGTCGAGCATTAAAATGAAGAAAAAATGATAAATAATTTAAAAAATAAGTCGTATCGAATCTTACCTAAATACGTTATCAATGCTGTTAATATTTCAGAAGATATGGAGAATTAAATCGAATAATACAAAATATCTTGTTTTTTTGTTAATTTCACAGAAAAAAAAGGTTGAAACCGGCTACCCCTAGCTTCAAGGTTCTCTTTTATGCCAAAATAATTTCAACATTTTTAATGCATTGTACGATTTAGCTGTCAACAATTGTATCGTTTACCTTACAGTATGAACATTCAAGTGGATTGCATTCCAAAAGATTTTTAACTCATTTGGGAATCGGGGGGGGGGGGGTTGTTTTATTGTAGTTCCGTCGAAGTTGTTAATAGAACTGTGCACAGAGGTACTTCTAACTAAAACAAACGGGGCGTGTTGACTTAATAAAAAGAGGTAATTGCTGGCTGCACACTGGCACGTAACATCTCAGTTACTTCAAACATCCATCTTGGGAAAAAACGTGTTGTTGTTGCCGCTATGCGTATGTCAACTGTGAGGAAGGTTAAGAAAGAGCAAATAAAGACAAAGTCATTTATAATGATCAGTGAACGAAGGCTCAAAGCTAAGACGAATTTATTGAACATGAAATAAACTAAATACAAATATTAAACAACTTAAATATTCATTATTAAAGTCAACATTCACTGGATCGGTTCGGATCGACACGGCGGTTATACGCACACTGGATGTTGCCGAATCTTTCCGAGCCAACTAGTGCGTGGGAACTCATCTAACTTCATGTATCCCAAAACTATCAATCGTGTCGAGGTGATCTGATCTGGTTTTTACCATAGGTTCGCGAATGGGTTTTCCTATTAAATTAGTTTTACTCAAAAGACAATAAAGAGCTAAAATCGTTTTAATAGAAAAACATACTATTAAACAATAAAATCATAAATAATATGTAATTTTGATTTCTTAAAAACTTTACTTTTTAGTTGGATGTAAGATCCTTGTATAGTTTCAAAGCTACTCAAGACTTTTTCGAACTAGAGAAATATTGCATTTAGGTAAAATTTTACGACAAGTAGGTATACAATAATAATACCTAGGTACCGGTAGTTAATTTTAAAATTCAGAAAAGTGATACAAAACCCTACTTTATATGGAACTATAAAAAAGTTATGTTTCATTTTAAATAAAAAAATAATAATTAATTTTTGGAGCCATAAGATGCAATTAGAAACAATAGGTGTAATTTTGTAGCATTTCGTACATTTCCAATCTATAAATTACAATATTCCAGCTTGTAGAGACAGTAGGTACATTTTAATATTAAAATTTCATATTTACTTTTTTACAATTAATCAATCACAAACGTACTTTTATGACCTTACATAAATTATTGTAAGTTTCTGACATTTATATTGCGTGGTGCAAAATAATTATTTTTAACATTTGTTATTCTGCATATATAACTAACTTGGCATTTTTAGCTACGATATTTAAAGAGTTCTAATTTTTGATGTTGCATTTTAAGCAATAATTCTTTCCCTTGTACTTTTCTGACTATTCCACAAAAATATATAAATTTTTAAAACTTCTATTTTCGTATCTTCGAAATTATCATTTAGAGTTAAACAAAAAGCAAATCTTCGTTAAAAACAAAATACGTATTGATTGGAAAACTAAACAGCCTTTAGTTCGAATGTACAGTTATCTGTCCACAATAAATATCTGTTTTAGTAACTACATGCTTTAGAAATATTTCTGAACATTTTTTAAATGTTTTTATAACTAACCACCTTTGTATACAAAAAATATATTGGCTTTACAAACTTGAAAACAAATAGCAAGATTTTTAGTCTTGCGGCAAAATTGTTTGAAATTGTTTATACAGTAGCGCCTCGTTTCAAAGTTGTAAACGACTGCTAAATTAAAAAAAAATTTAAATAAAAATTATATATTTTATAACATTCTCTCAAATCGTTACATAGTATTTTTTTAATTATGCTTTCTGTAAAATAATTTGTGAAATAATTTTAGTTATTGTTTTACAGAATTTTGGGTTTCTACACATATTTTTAACACAATCAGTTCTATAAAGTTACAAGGTTATGCTTCCATCGATATAAAATGCGGGTTAAATGATGGGTTGTTTTCTTACTTGGCAAAATTTCAATTCATTAATTAATTATAAAACTTGTAAAACAATGGTGGATTTAAACATTCAGATCTGTTTAATTTCCAATCGATGATGCAGTCACTCACACTGACTGAAAAAAAAATAAACAATAGAATCAAACTATGCAGATCTAATTTGTAACTAATTTGCTTCACAATTAAAATTCAACAATGCCATATTTAACGACACGCTTCTGTCTGGATTTACAATGTACAATAGGCAATAAGGTGTATATATACGTTGTACCAAAATTTATTATTAAAAAAATTCTCAATAGAATAATGTCTTTGTTGCATCCTGTTTTACTCATGTTTCTTTGAAAAAAAAAAAATGTTTATCATTTAAACTATCTGTTAATAAACGTTTTAGAACGGCTTATCTAGATTTCTAAGCTAAGTAAAATTTCGACTTGGGTAGTTTCTGTCTGTTCTTGAGTTGGAATTTTACCCAGACGTGTAGTTCCAATGACAATACAATATGACTAGCTGACCAGCCCGGCTTTGTCCGGGCGCAAATCGTAGTTTTGAATTTTCATCTACTTTCCGTTAACCGATTGAGTTGAAATTTTGCACACGTGTGTAGTTTATTAGTGTATTTACCATATGGCAACATACACTATTGGCGTCGGTCGGATGGCGGGACCTAGGGGTCGGACCAAAATTTCTTGACGTTTCATAACCTCCTAAACACTTTGACACCATTTTTAAAAATGTTTATATATATATGTATATATATATGTATATATATATATATATGCGTATATATATATATATATATATATATATATTTATATGTGCGGGCAATAACTTTCGAAGGAGTTAATTCATTTTAACGAAATTTGGCATACATGTTGGAATCCATCACCGCACGAAGCCTATTTAAAATGGGCCCAATCGGGTCATTTTAGGGGTAGTTTTTAGGGGTGGAAAAAAGTTTTTGGGCCCAAAAATACCGAAAAAATTCTCAGAATCGTTTCAAAATTGAAATTTAACCCTTTAGTAGCAATTAAAAAGTGCTCCTAAAATTATAAGCAAATCGGCCCGACAGGACCGGACTTACAAATTTTATGAAAACACTAGTTTGCGTACACGAATTTACTTACTGAAGGTCGTATTTAATTTGGTGCAGATGTTGGATTGATAACAATATTTCAACTAATAAAATTATTACTGTAAGGGGTGTATTAAGGGGTTCAATTTTTTTTTATTTTGTCCAAAAACAAACTTAATTTCATTTAATAAAGCCACAATACCTGTATTAGCAAATACACTATATTGTCGGCAGGGTTTTGGCACTGCGACCCGGGTTTTTTTTTTTTATTTAAATAATTATTAAATGCTATATTTTGCTTTCAGTTATATAAAATAATGTTCCAGTCTGTAAGTGCGAACCCACAACGCGTGGGGGTGCGTTTAAAGTGTATTCATCTCTTGTCTATATTGTCTGTCTATAGGTATGTATGTACAGTAACTCGGTACTTGGGGGTTGTTGTCTGCGTCAAGTGTCTGCGGCCTCCCATGGCGATGGAACAATGAACGTTCAGAGGGTGCAGTGCTGTTTAGAGGGTGTGAGACTTCACTACGTGGCTAGCCTGCTCAAGATCTCAATGCACGAGAGATGATCAACAAATTTCCAAGTATATGAAATTGGATTATTTGGAAATAAAAATAAATTACAAAATATCGTTCCCAAACACCTAAAATTTGTTTAGGTGTACGTTACCGGAAGATTTCCAGATTTCACTGTGCTTGAGTGTGTTTGACTTGAGGAACAGTAGTGTCACAAATCCAATACCGACATCCCTTATCTTCACATCTGAGATATCATGAAACGATGACACATGACACCTAAAGTTCCGTAGATTTCCGCATTAATTTCCAAATGAATGAAAAATCAAATATATAAAAATAAAATCATATAGATATTTAAAATCTCTAGTTTCGTATTTTAACGATAAACCATAAAGTACCAAGCGGTAAACATTCTGAAAAATGACATCGTATTTTTCCAAATCGGTTAACCCGTTGAAAAGTTGTGCCTTAAATAAAAAAAAAAAATAAAAACATGCAATGACGAATTGAATAGTCTATTTTGTTTTTTGAAATCGGTTAAAAATAAATAGGAGAATATTAATTTGCAAGTGAGTGATATATCTGCTATTTGATGCGTAACTCACTCACAAATTAATATTTTTCAATTTCTCTTTGAATCGATTAATGTGATTACCACCGACGCGCGCGATGTCTATTTGTTTCTCTCTTCTTGCTGACAATGTCGAAACCGTGCCATAATGCGACGAACAAAACATCAACATGCAGATAATATTTTCAGAAAGAAATTGAACAGATTGGTCAACCCTCGCACATTACTCATCACGTACGGATTTTGTTTTTAATCCTTGAAAACACGCTTTAACTCACTAATGATAAATACTTTGGAACGCCGAAAGAAGAAACTGAATACAATTGACAAGTATTTTATTCAGCAAAAAATGTCTAGAAGTCTGCTGCAAAAATATCTCTTTTTGTGTTATTAACAAAATATAAAATAAAGATTAAGAAAAAACGTACTTGCCAATGTTTTCAAATAATGTAGTGTTGTAGATGGATATTGTAGATTGTAAATGCTCGTCAATACAGCAAATAAATTAATTCTCCGCTTAAAAGAATTTTAAAGTATAATGGAAAGCTATATAAAATTTTGGCTTAATAAATAAGCACCTACAATGTAAAAGCTGGAGATATAAATATGATATATTAATTATTTGGCGATTAATATATTTAACGATTTTTGTCTATAATTTATTCTTTAAATTTATTTAATTTGTTTTAGATTTTCTTCAAAGTTAAGAGCCAGTAATATTTTTTGTACAATAATAATTACAAACAACCTCTCAGCACGGGGGTAAAACAATAAAAAACAACAACATAGGGTTGATATTAAACATAAGAAAGCAGCTATTAAAACAAGAATCGCGCCTAAACAAATCAAGAAAATTTCAATTTTTTATATGTGCTGAGTTCACGCTAGAAGGAGTCCCTATACTTTTTACTAATGTAACGCATGTGAAACTTAAATGGGATGTTTAATTCTTTCTCGGTTGACCTTAAATTCTTACTCTGGAGTTAGGCAGAGCATTAATGTAACGCATGTGAAACTTAAATGGGATCTTTAACATAATTGTTTCTCGGTTGACCTTAAATTCTTACTCTGGAGTTAGGCAGAGCATTAATGTAACGCATGTGAAACTTAAATGGGATCTTTAATTCTTTCTCGGTTGACCTTAAATTCTTACTCTGGAGTTAGGCAGAGCATTAATGTAACGCATGTGAAACTTAAATGGGATCTTTAACATAATTCTTTCTCGGTTGACCTTAAATTCTTACTCTGGAGTTAGGCAGAGCATTAATGTAACGCATGTGAAACTTAAATGGGATCTTTAACATAATTCTTTCTCGGTTGACCTTAAATTCTTACTCTGGAGTTAGGCAGAGCATTAATGTAACGCATGTGAAACTTAAATGGGATCTTTAACATAATTCTTTCTCGGTTGACCTTAAATTCTTACTCTGGAGTTAGGCAGAGCATTAATGTAACGCATGTGAAACTTAAATGGGATCTTTAACATAATTCTTTCTCGGTTGACCTTAAATTCTTACTCTGGAGTTAGGCAGAGCATTATGAGACGAAAGTGAGAGGTAAGCACGCGGCGCGGTCAGTAGCGTATACAAACATAATATTCAAAATAATTTATATCTCTAAAAAAATTTACTTTAAAAATAATTAAATTTTTTTAAATGAATCGATAAACCATTTGAATAAACTAAATTATTAACGAGTTAGGTTGCTATTGTAGTTACGGAGTACGTTTATTCAAGGTATGACACTGTCTAAAGTGAAAGTAGAAATCTCACGTATACACTACTACTTTCCAATTTCACACATTCTTTAATCAAAAACGATTAGTTCCTCCACCTCCATGATCACGGTGATACGTCGAGAGGCTTTTAGTCGACAAAAAGGTTTGTTAGTGTATTTGCCATAGGCAACATACACTATTGGCGTTGGTCGGATGGCGGGACCTAGGGGTCGGACCAAAATTTCTCGACGTTTCATAACCTTCTAAATACTTTGGCACCATTTTTAAAAATGTTTATATATATATATATATATATATATATATATATACGTATATATATACGTATATATATACGTATATATATATACGTATACATATATGTGTGCGGGCAATAACTTTCGAAAGAGTTAATTGATTTCAACTAAATTTAGCCCACGCATTGAAATCCATCACCGCAAGAAGCCTATTTAAAAGGGCCCTAATCGGGTCATTTTAAGGGTAGTTTTTAGGGGTTGAAAATGGTTTTTGGGCCCCAAAACACCGAAAGAATTCTCCGAATCGTTTCAAAATTGGAATTTAACCCTCTGGTAGTAATTAAAATGTGTCCCTAGAATATTAATAAAATCGGTCCGACAGGACCGAATTTACAAATTTTATGAAAACACTATTTTGCAGATAGGGAATTTTTTACTGAAAGGTGTATATAATTTGGTATATAGGTTCGATTGATAATTAATAATATTGCAATTAAGAAAAAAAAATGTTATTTTAAGGGGTGTATTAAGGAGTAAATTTTTTTATTTTGCCCAAAAACCAACTTAAGTTCGCATAATAAAGCCATACTGTCTGTATAACAAATACACTATATTGTCGGCAGGGTTTTGGCACTGCGACCCGGGTTTTTTTAAACTTGTCCTCACTTTGTGTTGTGAAATTTGTGCAAGTTGTCACAAAGTTCCTTCGTCATTGAAATTTCTGTAAGTGTCCCGGTACTTCCACCATAAGTGTTCCGTTTCTCTCGCCATGTTTAAGATAATTACTACATTAGTCGTCTTCGAAAAAATTTCGTTTAACTACAAACTTATTTCTCGGCTTTCATTTTGACATACTACACAGTCTAAAATAACCTAGCCCACTACCGTCATGGAACGGGAACCAACATTTTGAGCGAGCAGTCAACGCATAATTATATTAAAATCATGTTTAATATAATGATATACGTTACTTGTGAACATTAAAAGTAAAATTAGATGCACATAGTAAAACGTATTAGGTATTTTAAATGGTAATTTGAACCATTATAAAGCTCAATACACATGTTACCGGAACTTTTTAATAAGCGTGGAAAACTCATTATAATACTAATATACATCATTATATTGATATATCCAGGGATGTTCAATTTTACTTTATCGCTTTCATTCATGACACGTGATTTAGACTCGTCTCCTGGTACAATTTCGAAAGTATCCACATAGCAGCATTGTGAGACGATTTTTGCGAAAAGTTTTGATTTTTTTAGTTAAAATTAATTGTCTTCCGCAAGACAGCTATTTTCACGTTTCCAAGTGATAAAATCTATAAATAAATAATTATTTTTGTAATATTATAATATTCTGCTGTCAAAATGAACGAAAAATTTTTTTTTGATGGCGCAAATTTAAAAGTACCCCAAATGCTGCCTCTCATGGCTAATCGTAGGCACTATTCTCATGAAAAAAATCACATTTAGGTTACGAGGCAACTACCTTAGCAATATGTTTTACAACGGGTTCTTTAGACGGTATACATACATTGGGACACGTTCGTAATATTTTCAATTTCGAGAATGATTTTTACCCTACCTTGCCAAAAGAAATTTTACTTCAAAAACAACTTGGTTACTTCTTGATTCCAAAAGTTTTATGTACATTTGGAGTCCCATCATCACTAAAAACTAAACTGAACTGAGCAGAAAAATAAAGTTCAACTAACGTTGGACAAAATGAGGTTATGTTGCACTTCATCCCTGTTACATTTGTTTTGTAGCAGAGAATTATGTAGATTATTGATTGTTGTATAGTTTGTAGTCTTTAGGTCCGTGTCAGTACTAACGTTATGTAGTAAATACCCTGTTTACCACATGCTACGTGAATTATGGCTGTTTATTAAATCTCATGCCATAACATAATATGTTAACGTAAAAGCACCATCAGAACAGTTATCTGAATTGCAATCAACATATGTTATTGTCGATTATAATATGAAGCTAACGCTCTTCCGGATCTCTGTAAAGGGCTGTACCAGCTTCTTAATAGCTACTGCCTATATTCTCTTTTTGTACTAAAGAAATGAGACTCACAAAATAAATACATATGATTCTTGTAAAACTTGCGTAGGTTCTACAAAAAAAAAAGGATTTTCTAAAGGGTCCTCTTAATCGCCACTTTTTTGCAGGGATAGAAACTACAGGAATGAGGATTGCAGAACAAATACCTTATAATTGCAGTTAAAACAGTTCTTAAAGAGTGGTTAAGTAAACATTATTTAACTATTATTTTGTTAGTTTGGATTTTTGAAGTTATGCTTCTTTTGGTAATTATTATCGGCTTACTAATCACTGTCACTGTCAAGACATTTTCTAAAGGATTTCAACAAATTTATAGTGTAAAATATAAATATTAACTTAAAGACAAGCAGGGTTTTTTTGCTAATCCTGACATCTGAACACCACGGATGGGCGTATTTGTCGAGCCCTGAACAAACCCCATCATGGTCAAGTGAAGTTAATTAAACTACGAAATCAATTACACGATACATTGTCTGGTAATATCATTTTAAAAGATTTTAGATATTGAACTACAGATTACTACTACACCAATTTACTATATTATTGCGAATCAATTTAATAATTCATTTTAATCTTTAAAGATGTTTCATTTATTTTAAATACAATATACGGAATTTTTAAGATCATATCAATAATGTATCATAATTCAGACAGCGGTACGAATAGTTTGCTTTCTTTCAAAATAAAATGATGAAAGTCACTGTGAGTGCAAAGTCTTATAATATTATGCTTACGTATATTTACAACAGGAACGGAAAGATGAGTTATTTACGGGACCGGTATTGAGGAGACATACAACACGTGCTCACTATTAGACACAATATCGTGACTTAACTAATATATAAAGGCCTGACACACATAACGATCCGTCAAATTATATGTCAAAGAAACGTATTTCGTTTTAACAAAAGAAAGTAAACGCGTCTGAAGTTATACTTCCTTGGCGTGACTAAAAACTAATTCTTAAAATCCATGCAAATAATTTATTTGAAAACCCTTTCAAAATTCTATTTTGGCTTTAACTTTTTTTTACTCTTAACGGGCCAAAAGAAGTATTAGTTGGACAACTAATGTTATCTAATAATGAAAATTTAATACAAAAAGTGGGGATTCGAAGTGGGGACCAAACACCCATCTTAAGGCTGTCGGAACGCTCCGAATCTTGTTTGTGCTGAGACCCAGCGGTAAGGGGCGAGGTAGGCAAAAGACATATTGTGAGTGTGGCCTTCTTTAGCTCTGTCTCGCTCAAATCATCCGCACGTTTCAATTTTTAGCTGGTGCCAACTACGAGGCTAAAAAATTTTATTGCAAGGGTGCCGCTGTCAACTGATTACTCTAATTTTTGGAAATATTTTGAAGATTTAAAAAACTTTTCCGAAAAAGGAAGAGTCACTTTAGGTTTGTGATGGAACAGTTTTGTGAAATAAGTACGAATAAGGTCATAGTGTGACATTGAAAACGTGTGTTTTTTTTAGCACAATTAATGCCAATTTTTTTCTAGTAAATCGACATAAATTACAAAAGTAGTCCATTAGAGACCTAGATTTGTCCTTTATCTTCCTTATAGAGACAGAATTTTTGTAAAATGTTGACGAATAAGTCTACAATCAGTTGACAGCCGAAGCTCTATTTTTGGCTTAAATTCAAAGCGTTCCGACAGCCTTAATCGCGTGCGGAGGTGCGAGTAGCGGCTAGTCGTTATATAAATACACGGTTTTGAGGTTGTATGACGCTATCATTGCATTCGAAAATTTAAGGCGACCAACAATTAAAGTTATGTAGGTCTAATTACACTAAAAATCCAAATGACACGTTGAGAAGCTCTCGGGTTAGAACCTGGAAGTTGTACATTTTTAAGAAACTATATGGCAGTTTTTTGTTTATTTTTAATTTTAAATTAAAACCACTTACGGTTCTTTCATTAATGTTTTTGGAGTGCTAAAAGTGTGATTAGCACAAACATTTTTTTTTTCTATTTTCGGATACAAAATTTCGTTTGAGACACTGTTCAAAAATTAGTAATCTTACCAATAAAGTCAGAATTTATTTTGTCAGTTTTTTTTAATTTTATATATTTTATATTCGTATTTATTGTGACAGGAGATCAGAAACCCAGATCGATAGAATGTTTTTTGCTACGTCGATGAGAATAATCAAGCCTTGTTTTTCTGTTAGCTGTGGTTGTACACACATACGTTTTATAAAATAATGTATAGCTTAGATTCTAGTTGACATTTCATCTTAACCCTTGACGTGTTACAAACTGCTCCCGATTAAAAAAAAACATACACAGCCACACTTTCAAATCTATAAATGTTTTCATTTACGAAGTTCAATCGAAATCTTTACGAGATACGTTTCATGATTATCAATCTTTCCAAGTCTTCAACAAAAAAACAAAACGAATTAATCTAATTAAAATAATAAGAAAAGTTACGTGTATTTAGTTATTAATAAAAAAAGAAACAAAACAATAATACTAGAAAATAAAAAGTGCCTTTCTTAAGATTTAGCAATATATCGAATGTTTATACGGATTTTTGAACAATTTGTTTAAGGTCATCAGATGTCAGGCAAGTTAAATATCAATTCATTTTAACTATGGAAAATAATGACATTCTAACGATCTCGATTATTCTTAGGTACTGAGAAAGTTCATAGTTTTCGTTGGTATTCGGAAAGCGACTATAAAATTATTCAAAATTATAGGATTCGATTTTTGATAGAAGCAGTTGAAGAAAATCGAGGAGGGCAATAATAACTAGCAAAAGTAAAGCGATTCTTGTGACACCGACAAAAAATGTACCATTTGCATTATAACTGAACGATTACACGGTATGGTGAAAAAGTTATATATAATATATATTTATGGTTAGCGGGTACTTAGACATAAATAAATAAAAATCCTAAGTTTTATAAATTTTGCGACGTTTCGTAGGCAGTTTTTCCTACTTTTTCAAGCAATTTTATAGTTTAGAATCTTTGTTATGTTTTAGTAATATCTAATAAGTTATATATAATATTTTTGTCATTCGAAAAAAATACTGAAGTGCGACCCTGTGAAGAGACGTAAATAAATAATTAACATCCAGACGTGTCGCCCACAACCTCTTATAACGTCGAGACGGAAAGAAGTGGCACAATTTCACTCGGCTACAAACGACATGTTTATTTTCATATATCCAAATATTTGTACCTATTTTATGAGCCCCCGTGTGTATCGCGTTACAAACATTTAAGAGCGGTTGATTCTTTTAATTACAAGCTTGTACAACAGGTGCAGCAAAACATTATGTATATGAAAACTTAACAAGGTTTCATCTAATAAAAAATTATTATATTGCATTGGTGTGAATAACATGTCTTGTTACTATCAGATTCGTTAAAATACAGTCAGTTCCTCCTAAAAACACGTTCGTTGGGCATTAAGGTGTCCGCTTGGAGAACAAGGAACGACTGCTTTTCTTTGTATGTGAAAATCACAATTCATTAATAAAAGTGCTAAACCATTTCACAAGAAGACAACGCGTTTGGAATGTTTCCTCAGCGATTAAAAGTAACATTTTTACGGTCCCGTACATCCGATTAAAAAACGGAACCCTTATACGATCACTCTCGTGCCTGTCACAGCTTATTTTCTTCGAATGTAGTGGATGAAAAAAAGTCGAAATTTGGTATATATGTCGCAGGGAAATGATAAAAATGGAGATTTAAACAAATTTCTAAATTAGACGATCGATTCATTCCGTGAATTGATCATTTACCTTATACGGATTTACTTAAATCTCCGTTTTTATCATCTCCCTGCGACACACATATTAGATTTAGATGATCCAATCACGAACGTATAGCGTAAATAAATTCCGATTTTAAAAGCTAATCTTTGAGGCCAAATTGTAAAATAAAAAAAAAACTTCCAGTGTATCAAATGAAAGAGCTTGTTGTAATCAATATAAATATATACTTTTTTAAATAATTTTCGGTTAACACCCCCTTTACCGTTAAACGGATGCCATTATCGTTATGGATTAAAATCCCGGTCAATGCTTTCTGTTAGGACTGGAAGAAAGAGAAGTACCATTGACCGCATTAAACATATCTTCAATTTCGATTTATATATACATTCGTTGTAAATTTAGTTATTCACCTGGACTTGCGAACATTTTCCTGATTGGAAACTGGTATTAGATAATAAATATAGGAAGAAAATAATCGTAGATTCTATATATCTATCTATTCGGTTCGGATTCAACAGGGTACACGCTATTTTCGCTCATTACGCATCCCTTTTTTGTCGTAGCGTAATAACATGTTATGAATAAAAATGATTTTTAATACTTTTTAAATACAATAAGATGCTCAAGTCACGTGGAAACAAAACTTGCGTTAGCAATAAAGGCAATACATTTTAAACTAATTGTAATGATTTCTCCTTTATGTACGTAGATATATATGTCTTATTGGAGCAATAAAATTAATATTCTTATTATTATAACCTTTGTTACTCGTAAAGAAGATAATTTTTAAACTGTAAGGAATGTTTCTAATCGGTACAGTGGTTCTCAAGTTTTGCGGCAACGTAGATACAACGTTTCTTGTATTTAATACGTATTCGGAAATATAGATATAAGTACCTAGATAAAAATGTATAAGCAAACACATGAACGAACTATGAGACCCATAAAACAATTTCGTGTTTAAACATTAAGTACGTGTTACTCAAGGCTATTTAAGACACTCAGGTTACCTTCTTAATGAATGACATCACCTGGAAGACCATCCAATATTTTTTATCAACCTCGAAATATCAATAGGGATGTTGACTATTTTTGGGAAAGTGTTTTAAATCGTGCATAAGTACCTAATATTGCCACAAATATTTATTATTTTTATTTAAATACAACTCAAGCCTTAAAAATCATGTATTTTAAATCCCGTTTCAAATTTCGGTCCAAAACGCCAATACTAGTCGCGTGACGTCACCTGTTAATACCAAAGGAGGCTCAAAAGTTTACACGGAAGCTACCATCCTATAGATGCGTATTCTGTGCTCATAAACGTTAGTCAACTGAGGTGATGAAAAGTTGTTTCGTAGTAGTTGCTATAGTTACATGTAATTTGACGTTTTTTATAAACAAATAATAATAAATTACACACTGAATATTAACCAAACAATGAAGTTTTTTGACAGCGGCTGAACATATGACGTCATGCGCTCTGATTGGTGTCTGTTGTCACGTGACTTGAGAGTGATTTTATTAGGTTTTATTTATTAAATATTAATTAAGTCCTTAAAAATAAGTATTTCTATCATAGAAACAACATCAACATCCCTATTGATAGCCCGCTAGATGACGTCATTCGTACATTACTATTCAATGGAACGAGGTTACATCTTAATCTAATAACCTCGCCTATAATAAATTATAATTTTGTAATTACTATACTTGGTGCTAATGATCATTGAAGTCGATGCACTCTATCTTTTAACGAGAAAAAAAACATATCCTGCGGACTCCTAAGTCCAGCCATGCGAGAACCGCTAATTGTGTATTTTCTCATATCCTACAGACAAATACATAAAATTTATATAATTGTGTGTTAAAGTGAACAGAATAGCTGTGAATCCGGTATCTGCAATACCTACTGTGGTTTGTAGAATCTGTTTACAGGATCAAAGCCAGCTCGATACATTGCATATTGTAGGTTGTTGGCACTCGTATCTATATTTAAAATAGCGAGTTGGACGCCCGCTGATTACTGCAGGCTCACTGCAGGTACTAAATACAGTGAACTCTGACGCTACTCGAAATAGCAGACACTAGTAAAGGGTCGTTGACGATTTTAGCATCAACGAAACGAAACCATAATTTAGTTAACGAGTTTTCTTTATATCCAGTCGAAAATACGTACACTTTCGGTTTCAATTTTCAGGCAGAAACTCTAACATTTATGCTGTGCTGGAATTACTCGCACGTCATCTATAACAGCGGGTCGAAAGAGCTTTCTCGTGTACACTGATACGTGAGACTGCCGCCAGCCAGTAGTAGCTAACAACTGTTATTAGTATAACCTCAAAATTGTTCAATCGAAAGTTATTAGTCTTTGTATATATAATGATGAAAGTACGTACTTTCGAGCGGGTATAAAGAAAAATAGTACACATCACACGGGCAGAATATTAAAAGCCTTGAACTGCGCGACATGATGCCCACGGCTTTGCAGTGCAGGAATTTCAACTATCTGCCCGTGTGCAGTAATATATTTATATTTATTTACCGATCAACAGAGCTGCGCTCCAATTACAGATGGTTATACATAAATAATATAATATATTATGTTTAATTTCTTGTTATATATTAAACCTAGACAATGTGACAGTTCCAAGAAATACTTGGATATCTCGATGATCTGTATTTCCGTCACTAATTTAAAAAGTTGATTTTTGCTCTTTAGAACTGCTGCCGAAAAGTGTAGTGATAATGCGACGACAGTGCCATATTAGATAGCTTGAATTGCTACAGCGTTTTAGTCGTCCATTATAGTCACAATGCAATTAAGTTGTTGTATAGTCTACTCATATATCTAATATTTCTATATTGCTAGTAGGGATCTGGAGAGGGACGAAACCATTACGGTGCAGACATATATGCGTCTATCTCTCTCGTAACTACTTCGAGTCTTACGCGCATGTCCTAGAACTAGACTTTAAGCTTCGAGGTTAGGAGGCTTGCCCCCCACACTTGCCAATTGCACCACCAGACTCGTGACGCTTGCGCACAACGGGTCGAGTAGTCGAAAAAGAGATAGAAGAAGACGTTTGCTGTCTCACTTACTCCGTGACACTACCACTTACGGGCGAATATTAGATATATTATTCTACTGTAAAAATAAAACTTAACGAATTGCCAATACGCATGTGTAATAAAGTACATACTATGACCAAACGACACATTAGCATATTATGGACAGATGTGTTTTATTATAAACTGTAGTACGGTGCTCAATGACCTCGACACTTTAGTCAAATCAGCAGGATCGTTTCATTCATGCATTATTAATACAGTATGTTCAAAAATTAAACAGCACAATTCCTTAGGTCAAAATCAATGCTGCAAAAAACGTTACCAATTATACTGCATTGAATCAAAATTATCAAACAGCAAACTGTGACGGAATTTCTGTTATTTAGTTTTCATTTGAGTTTTTTGATACATCCAAGAAGGGAAAACGTGCTTCCAAAATTTTTGGATCGAATTTTTCGAAAGTTGGTATATTATAAGTTACTGGTTTTTGGATCGAGTTTTTCGAAATTTGGTATATTATAAGCTACTGGTACCTAAACTTAAAGAATGGATGATTCGTTAAAGCATTAATGCGATCAAAATTAGCCCTTACATCTAGCAGCCATTGACTGAAATAATAATACGATACTTAGCTCAGTGGTTGTATGCTTTATACTGCTTTAAAGGTCGTCTGCTGTATATTATCACTGCGATTAGATAATTTTTTTTGTATAATAATTGACATTGAAACCGCATAATTATAATTTTTGTTATTCAATCACAAAATTGATATACCTATGAAAAAATACACAAGTTCTACAGGAGTTCTTAAAAACAACCTGAAAATCAGTGCAGGGACTTTAATACGAAACTCGTGGTTCCAACTTATTTTGTCTTATTAGGGACCATTGTAGCTCTTCTGAATTTTTCGTATTTATAAACAAACTGGTTGCTAACCGTTTTTTCTAATTACTGTAATAATTTTTTTGTTTCATTCATTCTAAATCGCTAAATTTTCCATCATCTGATTTAACCCGTTTCATGTCAACTGCTTTATCAGAAATGATATCATCGTTTACATTATCAGAAATGAAACCGCAAATTGTGTCATTTTATTTTTTTCGATGAAGAAACATTTTACGCTTTGTTTTAAAACGGATTAACTATAATTACTCAAGATTTTGTGGTCAAAAATTGCAAGATTTTTGTAGACTAATATCTTGAGATTAGTTAGTATATAAATATACTTTTTTTTTAAAAGCTGAAGTTGAACCCGGGTTAAATTTATTAAATATAATTTATGCTAAATACTGCTTGATTAGGTCGGTATTATCAAAATGAGGTGTAATATAAACAACAGAATCGCTATAAGCTGAGCCATTTCCAAGCCTTTTGTTTTATTTTATTTAAATATAAGGTACAAATTACTTGTGTAACTTAAAATTGTTTGCTTGTGATAAATAATAATTCCCCTTACATTACTACATATAAATAAGACTTTCATATGCGATCATAAACTCTTCAATATATTTATTTCTCACTTCTGCAGTCATATTATTTTATTTATTTAGTTTTTGACAAATAATTCATACCACATTTATGCAACGTATAAACAACGTTTCCCGGATATCTGTCTATTTTTATTTACAAATTTATATCCGTAAACGTTGGGTAGTTATTATAAACCATTCAAACTGAACTGACGATGGCAAATTTTTGTTTTGTATCTTGAGAAAAAATTTACGTTTTTCAAACTATTTTTAGCTCTATATCGATTCCATTTCGCCTGTCATTTTTTAATTCATGTCTTCTCAATTTCTTGTTTAAAAAACTCTAGTTAATCGCGATATTCCTTTAAAATTAAGTTTAGATACTTGTTTGCAAATAATGGCTGTTGTAGATTCAAGAGCCATTAAAACTATTTTTATGTAGGTAAATTATCTATTACCTGCTCATAATATGAAATCTATATAAGGGATGTATTGTAATTGCCCAAAATTTCGTTTATGAGTTTTTGATGAATTTATACGATATGTCCACTTAACTCATGCCTAAATGTAGTTTTAAAAAAAAATATCTATCGTTGCATTTAAAATTTAAACAACTGAAAGGGTTTTACTGAAATTTTTGCATTAATCTTTAGAACGGTCAAACCTCAAGGCGTCATGACAAACTTAGTCAAGTATAAAAATCAGTAAAAACAGGGTAAATATTTTATTTCCCCGACGCTAAAGATTTTGATAAATTTTTCACGTACCTATATATTTCGTTAGTAATTAGCACCAATATGAGATGGCGTGACTATGGTCACTCCCAGAAAATTTAGGAAGAAATACTGTAGTGGTGATGAAATATACAAAAGATACAAAAACATCTGTCCTAAGCTAGTTAATTATGGCTTGTTATGCTACCGATTCTTGTAATTAAATTCACTCGAGACTGCAGTGTCCACAGCCCTGTTGATTTATTGTTTTCTTGTATATCAGATTGTTTCAAACCAATACTTCAGCCAATTAGAAAACATAAAACAAGATTAATTAAATGCAAAGTAAATTTTTACGAGCTATTAAAACAGCGTCTACAATTAAAATAAAACATGAAAATAAATAAGCTACTGTAACAATAAAAAGCTGCAAGTATTTGAGAAGAATTATGACATATTAAAGAAACATGTTTAAAATAATATAAATCTAAAATAAGAACAAATCTATAAACACGTTTTTTGAGACCTTCACCATTATTTTAATTGTAAATTGACAGCCTCTGTATTTTTCAATGGTCATAAACTGTCAATTTCTAATGGCACTACTACCATTAAAAATAAGATCGTAAAAAACGTGCTTTGTCTCGAACGTATCTTCTTAATCAGAACTAGTTAAAATGTTTAAAAAATAAAATTTCGACTAGCTCAAAAATGTGAAAAATATTCTTTTTTTTAATTGATCTGACTTTAAGAAAGGAACTAAATTCTTAAAAGGGTCACATAATTTTTCCTTCGTTTTGTAATTTCTTTCCGTAACAATTTGAAGTGGTCGCAATTATTTCTCTATTGTAGTTGTAGCGGTTTATTTACGCCGACATCAATGGAGGTTAGGAAAGATGATTGTAAAACGAAAGGAAAAGTAGGTTATGTACAGCCAGTGCGAAAATTATTATTTTATAAAACGAGCGGCAATATTTTTAACAACTCAATTTTAAGCAAGATCACTTCTGATTGTAGACTGCATTCAATTATCATGCGGTTTTAATATTATATACTATGGAAATGGTCTATGTTTATTTTACCTTACGCAATTATAATACAGGATTATGTGATCACAATCTAAGGGGATTGTCAAATCAACTTTTCTGCAACCCAGCATTAGAATATTTAGTTCAATTTTAAACTAGCTGTTATCAATAAAGTTTTAGAAACTCTGCGTTGTGTCGGCATTGTTGGCCGTTCAAAGCAAGCGAAACTATTATTATAAGGTTAGTTTTTTTTGACGTATCCGTCTTATTCTTTCGCCACCTAAGAGGGATAATGGTATAAAGACAAAAGTACGGGCCGCCTTCCGGCATTGTTTTTTTGTACCTTTCGTTATCGTGAAAGAGACGCATATAGGTTACTTAATGGGCTAATGCAATTCCAGTTAGTGTAGTTTTGTAGAGTTTAGGTCTGGCCAAGATGTAGTCAATGGGCTTTTTTGTGACCAGTGTTGCCGGCGAGTTTATAACAACAAAATTCTTTTAAAACGTATTTTTTACTTTTCCAAGTAAGTATATATGGAAGAAGTCTTTACGGCGTTGTCACAACTCTTCTGTTCCAAACTCCCCAATTTCAGGCTCTAAGCCGTAAGCTGGTAAAAGTGTTAATTGAACTGTCTATATATTATTTAAAAATAGTAAATCGAAAATAACAATAACCATAAAAAAATCTTGCAGTCGTGTAAAAAATCGATTTTGAATTTTTGGTGGATTCACACGTTTATAAGTCTCTGACTCCTAAAGTAGTTTTTAAAAAAAATGTCTGCTGTCTATCAGTGATAGCACATAGAACTCGTACCAGTCAATGGATCGATTTTGCTCAAACTTTAATGCTTAAATTCGCTTCTTATCATAAAATATACGTCACATTACAAATAAAAGTAACTCGTGATGAACCTAAAATGGTTCAACAGGCCTATTCTAACAGATCTTGTTTTTTATACTAAATATCTACTGCAAGTTTTCGAAACTAATTCTAAGAACAATTTCAGTCAGACAAAATTGTAATAAAATTTTATATTTATTTATATTTTAAAAGAGTTTTTGGGATATTGAACTTCTCAAAGGCAAGAGTTTAGAGAATGAGAGAGAGAGAGAGAGAGAGACGAAATAGAGTTAGATTTGGATCTCACAAAAATTGCGTTTCAATTGTTAAGAAATAAATATATCAACGTTTGGGTTGTTTGTTTAAAATGAGTTAAATTAAAAACTGAATAAATTGTACAACGTAAAATAAAACGCTGTTTTTTTTTTTTTTTTTTTGAAGAAGGGTCATCATCTAGCACTGAATAATCTGAGCTTTAGGAATCCATATCAATATGCGTCGGCTATAGAAGTAATCAATGATTATTATGGGTATTATTCAATAAAAAAATGCTGATAGATTTTATTTTATTTTGGACTATTACCTAAATTAATAAAAAAAGTCGAATGGTGTGGTCTTATATCGTTAGATATTGAAAATAATAAATTATAGTAATACCAAGAAAAATAATCTATCATTATACAACTGTTTCCTTATAATTTTTGACAAACTAGCCGCTATGTAATTTAGATAATAATTTTCAAATAGGGTGGTTATTGATTGATGAATCTCTAATAAGTACCTTGATGCATGAACGGCGTTAAGTAATTTAAATTTAAAAGATTACGTCTATGAAATGCTGTTATCAGTAAAAAGATTAATTTATTTTAGTTATTATAAGTCTCGACTATTAATTTGATAAAAGTAATATGTACATAATATCACTTATATAGGGTCGTAATAAGGGGTTGACCGAGGGGGCTGCTGTCAGGAGCGCATTTGCAGACCCGCAGCCTGCGTGTATTCTTCCTACAAAACAAATTTTGGGAGAGGAAAAATTCAAATCTTGGTCTGAGCACTCAAGACCTTAGCTACGACACTGCTCTTATAAATAGATTTTATAACATAAAAAAGAAAAATATAAATTAAATGTACTATTTCGTCAAACTTTTACTTTCTAGGTTCAATTCATTTTATAAAAAAATATTAATTGAAAATACGAATTGTTACTACTCCCATATACCTTTCTAGCTGATAGTGATGCCAACAAATATTAGTCCTTAAAACCGGCAATACTTTAAATATTTAATTTAATTCAAAATCACCTGAATTGCGAAATTGGGTGGGACAATTCTAATATTTATATATGTATCTATTATAAAAAAATAATAAATAAATAATGATGAATTTCTGGTACGAATTTAAAAGTAGACTGAAGACAGAAAAAATTTTATCATGGTTTTGAATTTCTATGGTAATTTAGTGCAAACAGTACTTTAAGAGTAAATTCAGCGTTAAAAGGGTCGAACTACATGTAAAATGTTCCACTGAATACGGAATGCATTTATGGAAGTATAAATTGCAATGAATTCTCTCTATTTAAAAACCAACTTCCAACAGCGTTGCTTTTTTAATAATCTTTTTCTGTTCGTTACCACTTAAGTAGGAATCTCAGCTGCAGTCAGCGCGCTATGAGAATATTCATACGTCTCCAGGATGAGGTTTGATCACACTGAATACATTTTTCTTTGTCCTAAAAATTCTACGTAGTGGAGACATATTAAAAGTACGAATAATTTCTACGTTGCACAAGATTTTTGGGACGCCGTTTGATATATGAAGTTACACCATTAACGCTTTAGGTCTTGCTCGTATGGGAAACTTTCTTGATCTATGACTGTTTTTATTTTTATGTTTCGTGCACTCAAACCCTTTCTGGATGTTTAACTTCATGTTATAATCTGCACATACTTTAAATTAAATAAACGTTTTGTTGATCTTCTACTGTTCACTTGTCTTGATTACAAGTCTAGCGATCAAAGGCTGAGGAAGCCCGAAGATGCACGATCGCACCAACAAATGATTACATCCTGCGGCGTTTTTTTTAAAGAACTCACCTTTCCATTCCGCAAAAACCTCATCAATACCCATATCTTTTCATAAGAAACTCTTCATCTTCGAGAAAGTTTGCATCTGCGAAATGTTCGTACATCTTCTGGATTCTTGACCCTTTTATCGCTAGATTTGTCTAAACTGGTCTGTCATTCTGGTCACTGTTTAGTATGAGTCAACCTCTAATATAAGTATTTCTGTTCCAGCGCAGCTCAGGCCTGATATAAATTATGAGCATTCCAATTTCTCAACATCAGACAGTTAAATCTTGTGTAACATCCCCTTTTTGATCATAATATCTAATATTCCCTCCCTTGGAATGTTCTGACAGCTAGCAGATATTGTCTTTTCTGTGGTCGTATAATGTTACTCGTCTTAATGAGAATGTTAGATTACGGCCGCGAGATTACATAATGTACAAGATTTATTATATTCTTTTATTATAAATATTAATTATTATTCCGTTTTGTTTAAGGTTTTTTTATATGAGTATGAAAGAAATAAAGAGATGAATAAAATTCTCTTTTAATTTGATGATTCAATTTCTTTTTGTGTGCCACGGAAGGTTTCGTGTTTTGTCGTGGAGTAGACGTTTGTTTTTGTAATTATGTTTCAACTAAATTTTTAGTCATTTGATATATTCAAGAATTCCAACAAGCAAAAATTACACTATGTTTACGCCATCTCAAAATGTTTCTCTATCGTTCGTTATCTACTTTGCTTCGAATTATAAAATTGTTTCGGCTGGGTCGTTTATCACAAACAAAACTTCACACCAAAGAAATCACAAAGAATAAAAGACATCTTGGGTTTTTGACCGCAAATATGAGGTAATCTATATTCCAGGCTCTAATATGAGAATTGGTGAAAGTATCAAATGGATTTTCAATTTATTATAAGTAACAATAACCAACTGACAAAATGAATTAATTGTTTAAACATATCCAACGTTCTGACAAACATTTTTTTTTATATTCTTAAAAAAGATTCATTAAACAAACTAACGCGCATGATTTCTACGATTTAAAAAAAAACTTTTTTCTGCACATCCCGAACCCCTATAAAAATGTTTTCATGCATGTATAGTGGTCGTAAAATGACCAATTTAACACTAGTTCGTAAAGTAAAACAAAGGTAGACAGGCGATCTAACAGTAATTGTGATGAGCAACATAATAGAAGTGAAGTTTGTTACACAATTGAACTGTTAAAGATATTTAGAATATATCGCAAATGAAGCGAAAATCAGCTATTTTATAGAGAATACGTGTAAGAAAAATAGTATATTCGAACGTAATAATATGACTCGTTGAAGCTCGTTAACATAATCACTTACTCGCTTGTCATTACGTCCGAGATAAACAACTATAATATTTGTGTATTTCTAAAAATATTCGTCGATTGTTCTGATGATTTTTTGACTCTGAATTAAACTCTCGCGTACAAACTTTTGTGCAGGTAAATAAAGTTGCCCAACAACTGCAGAGAAAGTTTGGGAACTATTGAAGCAAAGTATGTACATAAATTTCGCAGGACTAACGTCGCCAAGAGAAACAGAAATCTATTCAAGATAAAGCAGTGGTGGTATGCATATACGTCAAACCGACCCACTTGGTGGTGTTTGTTCAGTCGTCGTTCGTCGACCACCGTCGTGTTATTTATTGATATCGGCAAACTAAAACAGAAATGCTTTGTACAAATTGACAAATCGTGTTTATTTGTCTTGCTCTCAGACAATATTCCGAAATTCTAACTAAACTATTTCATTCATTTAGAGTGCGTTCGACACGATGCAAGAATTTACTGAAAAATGAATTCAGACCGTCGTGTTAAAATTTCATAAAAAATGTGTGAGCCTCATCCACATAAGCTCGCGGGGAAAGTAAGACTTTTTTGTCGTAGATGTTATATTTATATAATTTTGCAATAGGGATGTTGACTGTATTCAAATAAAAACATAATTTTAACGAAAAGTAGTAGTTTCTATGATAGAAATACTAAAAAACACTATATTTTTCCTTATTTTTAAGAAATTTAATTAATATTTAATAAATAAAATCTAATAAAATCACTCTCAAGTCACGTGACAACAGACACCAATCAGAGCGCATGACGTCATATGTTCAGCCGCTGTCAAAAAACTTCATTGTTTGGTTAATATTTAGTGTGTAATTTATAATTATTTGTTTATAGGAAACGTCAAATTACATGTAACTATAGCAATGACTACGAAACAACTTTTCATCACCTCAGTTTACTAACGTTTATGAGCACATAATACGCATCTATAATAGGATGGTGGTAGCTCCCGTGTAAACTTTTGAGCCTCCTTTGGTATGAACAGGTGGCGTCATGCGACTAGTATTGGCGTTTTGGACCGAAATTTTAAACGGATTTAAAATACATGATTTTTAGGCTTGAGTTGTATTTAAATAAAAATAATAAATGTTTGTGGCAATATTAGGTACTTATGCACGATTTAAAATACTTTCCCAAAAATAGTCAACATCCCTATTCTCTTATATTTCCCCTTTAACGTAGCTCGTAACGCGTTATTTCCCCTCAAACGTCACAGAAAATTTCAAATAGACACCCTCGCTAAAGAAGTTTTACTTCAAAAATCCAATTATATTCACCGTCTGAATTTTTTTCTATATCTATATTAATACAGGTATAAAATACTTTGTAAATGTATATTTGAACGGATTTAACTAAAAAACTATTTGATGAATTTTGATGAAACTTTGAAATTTTTAATAGAAAACAGTATCACGAGTAATTGGAATAATGAAAATAAATCAATTTAAACACTCATTGATTGCAGCCCGTGATACTGCAGTTTTCTATTATAACATATATCTGGAATTGAACTTTAAAGATGAATTTGAAATTTTTCTTCGATGGCAGAAATGTTTTAGGCTATGTTTTGTGTCACTATATTATCGCAAAGTTTATTAATTTAATTTAATTATTTTTTAGTATATACTTCTATACAAAAGATGTATTTAAAATCGTAACGTAATGTCAAGGCAGACCGATATTCCCTCTTCTCCCGTGCTTGTTATATGATATGGATTTCTGACTTCACACGACGTGCAGTATACAAGTGTTCCTAGCCGGAGACTTTTTTTGAATTCCACGAATACCGAGATAGAATATGTGGGACGGTTTTATACTATCGTTTTATGCTCTCATAACAGAAAGCTGTTGTTCCTGGACAAAACCAGGTAAAAACGGGTATATTCAATTAAATACGTCTGCGACAGCCTAAAATATCTATGTTTAATAGGCCATCTACAAATTCGCGCGAAGCCGGACCGGGATGCTATAGTAACCAATATTTTCTGGACAAGCATCCTTAACTATTGAATATGTGAACATTTAAAAAAAATGTATTAACTTTTTATGACAAAATATACAGTACGTGTCTAAAGTTGAGTTCTGGTAAAATTGATCGCTAAAATTTTATCATATGGACTATCTTCTTGGTTTCTAAACTTGTAGGCCGGGGTCAATTGGTATTTCTACGTGACGTTTGGTCTACTACCTACTGCGGTAGATAATCAACAGGCGAAGTATCCTAGACGACCCACAGGTAGATGTACCAACGATTGATGTTCTCCTTTCTTTTATACTCACCGTATTAGTGTTCTCTGCTCGGTCGTAGTTCGTTCTTCTGTGACTGGTGGGAGACGAAACGTCGGGTATAAATACCAATGGATCACGGCTTATACAAGCCCGGAAACCAAGAAAATTTGGAATAACGCCGGCCGTGAAAGCCTTAACACTTGGATATCTTACATTAATGATTAGATACGAACTTTCAAGTTATAAATGTTTGATTATTTTTGAAATTATCGCACTCTATATATAGTGGATAAAACTGTTGTGCAACATCCATCAGTTTGTTTGTTTGCAATAGATAAACAGGTTGGATGCATTTACCTGCGAATGACAGTCTATCTCATCTTGTTTAAATAAATGCAGTCTGCAACAGGTGTTCTGGGAATGCAATAATATGGTTTATTGCATGCTAACTAGTGTCAGCGCACAATAGACCGTTCATTATTACTCTCCATATTGTTATGATCTTAAGTTACTTATATGGATGGTACAGGTATAACAATATTTTATACTGAAAAAGTGGTCACCTAAAACCAGTAAAAGAGTGGCGCTAGTGTACCGTTCTGTTCTATATGAACTTAGCCGTTGTACACAGTACATACCTAGTATTTGTTTTAATTGTGTCCTATTGTAAATTTGATTACAAACTAACAATTTTAATTGGCTGTCAAAAATATATAATAAAATATATATAAAAATACAGCGATATTTGTATTTCTAGCTGCTTATTATTATTATTACATTCCAAGATCTTTCAGTGCTTATAGTTGTGTCTAATATAAGCAATTTGATTAATTATTTCTTCTTGAATGTCACTTCTTTATTTTATTTTTATTCACTCTTAAAGCCCTTTTACGTGTTGATTTTTTATTTATTAATGCACGGCTGTGAAATTGCATTTTTTCACTTAAAATTTTTCTACAATATTGTTAGTTTAAAAAAAAATAATATTTTCTATTGTTGGGTCTCCTAGTGACAACATTAATACTCTGCATTGTCGACCACAACATTGTTTTGTTTGAAGTTTCTATTAGCAACGCTTGAGAAACAACGTCGGGGTCACCAATTATAATGATCATTATATTATATAATAAAAAATAAATAAATAAAACACAATAAAATTTGATTTTATCAAGACGAAGTCTAAATGCGTCTGATCACAACGAGATTTAAAATTATTATTTTTATTTTTGTTTCTCAAGCGTTGCTAATAGAAACTTCAAACAAAACAATGTTGTGGTCGACAATGCAGAGTATTAATGTTGTCACTAGGAGACCCAACACTATAAAATAATTGTCAATATAGACAGTAATCGTGGAGATATAACAATTTTAAATTCAATTTGGAACAGCAGTGCCATCTTCATTTGCTGCTATTTGAAGGACATTTTTCTAACCATGAGACGGTCCTCGTCGTCGATATCCTTCATAGTTACTTATAAACATGGACACTAGAGAAAAGGAGACTGATCTGTATAGATACATTCTGAAAGTCGAGGACAATTTTTATCGTGTCTCCATAGACAGTGCCGGATTACCCTATACGCTAACTACGCTGAAGCGTAGGGCGGCACTCGTCGGAGGGGCGGCAGGGACGGTCGCAAAAAAAAAATAAAATGATTTCTAACGAAATGAGGGTCTGTCTTGAACCTCCAATCGGAATCAGATATTACTAACTGATATACACAGCACGTTATCAGGGGCGGGAGGCGACGTTTTCCCTCGAACATGAGTCTTGGTAGGATAAATGAGAACCTGGTTTAAACCTGGTGTATTTGCGGGCTACTAAAGCAACCATATGCGGAATGATGGAATGATTTGAAAGTTTGACGCTATACCGTATGTAACATATCTTTCCTCAGTTTTAACACGCGCAGTATAGGGCGCTTCTATGCTACGCTAGCCTTAAGTGGGCGGCAACCCTGTTTTAGCGTACAGGCGGCACTTGGTATAATCCGGCACTGTCCATAGAGACTTTAGTTATGCAATCGTTTTTACTAATTTTCATTTGAATGAACTAATTTTCTTAAAACTATTGCAAGTGCTAGACATTTTACAATTATTTTATTTCGAAACATAAACCTTGTAGACTCTAATATATTCAGTTAATTGTTTAGAACGCCATCAGTTAATTTTTTTTTTCAATTTTAATATACGTATATAAGTTTAAAAAATATTTAAATTTTAATACTAAAAATCATACGAAGGCGTTTTACGTATTTAATAAACTTCAAAGGAAACTTCAAAGAACGGTCAAAGTGATTTATACAGGGGCTTTGTTCGAGTATACAATATAAGTATGTGTTCAAACATGCGGGGGTGCTAGTTTTATCAACCCTGAGCTGTTAGGTGTACAGTAAAACTGCAATTCAATCATTCAAAAAAATTTTAACGAAATAGATCGTAAAAAAAATAAATTTTCAGAAACTTACAATTTTATAATTATAAATGTAAGTTGATAATGTGAATATTCTTATTATTTTTATTAATTTTACAACTTATTTTCTTTGTTATAAATTACATAAATGATGAAGAACATTTATTAAACAAGCCGTTTCGAAGTTTGAGAGAATATAAACAAGTGAATAAAAAAAATTAGGTATATAAATATTATATTATGCTAATTCATTTTCTTGAAAGATATTTCGGGTTTTTGGCTTTAACATCTTGACGCGCTTCTATTTTTATTTGCCATTGTTGAAATCAGAAACACTTAAAAACTTTTGGATTGCAATTATAATGAAATTCAGTATACTACCAATTGATACCAAAATCAAAAATATAAAACACTACCGTAGGATGACAAAATTTTGATCAAAACCGATATGACTCAACCGGAAAAAATTGGCATGCTGTTAAAAGCTTTAAAATTTCCTGAAATTCAGAAAAATCTGACTGTTATTGAGGTTACACTGTAAATAAACAATTTGCATTACAATGAAGAAAGATCAAAACAAACTGTTGATAAAAACTTCAACCATTCATAAAATAAATAACGTTGAGTTTAAATATATTCAAGTCGGCAATAAATATTTTTTATGTCTTTCATATAAAAAAACGCAATTAATTCCATTCAGGCAACCTGTTTCAACAATCATTTTTCATCATATCCATTTTATATGTAAATTTTGAAATGTACATTGAAGAAGAAAGCAGTTTAAATGACAATAAAGTTGAGTGAGAGACACATGTTTGCCTATTCATTTAATATGCATACAGTTGTCATCAAATATAATTACACTAAATAATCAGGCTGAAATTAGTGACCGATTGTGCCGACTGATTGTTGCACACGAAGCCAGATTTGTAAATACATACTTTTATGTTTAGACTGCAACTACATTATATCCGTATTTCTACCGATATCGAACGATATCGAAAAAAAAGCAACCACCAAGATTATAACGTAGATGCCTACATTAGAAACGGGGTGCCCCATACGACAGTAAACGATGACGGCCGTTAATGGACCTACAAGTTGACCTATCAAGGGCTGCTTGTTTCCGGTAGCTCATTCCGATGGCACATAATGGCAGAGTTGTTGACTAATCTTGTGAGTAATAATCATACCGTGGTAGTCCTTGAATATATCCGGGTAATTTTGTATAGGTTGGTAAGTTTTAAAAAAGTCCCTTTCAGATTTATTTTTATGAAACTGATGCACCCATGGCTTTTTACGTCTCGTATTGAGGAGAACGTAGAGTTGAGTAACTCAGATCTGAACCGGTTCAAAGAGCCGACTCCGACAGAAGATCCGTGAGAGCCGACTCACTTTTTTTTGAGCCGACGGATCAATGGATCCGCATAACTCAGTGAAACACTTAACACACAGAAGCGCATTTTACACTTACGTATCAGTTCTTGCTTTGATGCATCTGTCAGCTCAAATGACTCATGCATCACATGTTTGGCTATGCATTCTTGATGCTATACAGGTCGTGATATGATTGACTGAACTAGGTAACTCAGTGGCAGACTGCAGTAACATATTCGGAACTCGGCTCTTTTTGAACCGGTTCAGTGAGCCGGCTCACATACGGGATCCAGATGCAAAGAAGCAGATCACTAAAAAGATCCGTTTTTCCCATCTCTAGGAGATCGTTCTTCTCTAGCGGTCTGAGTCAAGTCTAACTTCTTCTCAATCGAGACTAGTGTAAGCACTCACGATGGACAACATCGAAACACATAATCGGGATCAGATCGGTAGAAATACAGTTCGAATGTAGGTGTAGCCTAATGAAATAGAAGATCGTGTCCGAATATGCTGCTGATAATTAATAAAACCCGGGTCGCAGTGCCAAAACCCTGCCGACAATATAGTGTATTTGCTTATACAGGTAGTGTGGCTTTATTATGCGAACTTAAGTTGGTTTTTGGGTAAAATAAAAAATTTGACTCCTTAATACACCCCTTAAATAATATTTTTTTTCTTAATTGCAATATTATTATCAATCGAACCTCTATACCAAATTATATACAACTTTCAGTAAATAATTCACTATCTGCAAACTAGTGTTTTCAAAAAATTTGTAAGTCCGGTCCTGTCGGGCCGATTTTATTAAAATTTTAGGGCCACTTTTTAATTACTACTAAAGGGTTAAATGTCAATTTTGAAACGATTATGAGAATTTTTTCGATATTTTGGGGCCCAAAAACATTTTTCAACCCCTAAAAACTACCCTTAAAATGACCCCATTACGCCCATTTTAAATAGGCTTCTTGCGGTGATGGATTTCAACACGTGGGCCAAATTTCGTTAAAATCAATTAACTCTTTCGAAAGTTATTGCCCGCACACATATATATATACGTATATATATATATAAATATATATATATATATAAATATATATATACATATATATATATAAACATTTTTAAAAATGGTGCTAAAGTGTTTAGGAGGTTATGAAACGTCGAGAAATTTTGGTCCGACACCTAGGTCCCGCCATCCGACCGATGCCAATAGTGTATGTTGCCATATGGCAAATACACTAATGAACACTTATTTCCCCAGTATCTAGTTATTGTTAACATCGTGGGAATAAAAACACAGAATCAAAAACGTAAATCTTGAATTTTTAGATAGTTCAGGTAAAATAAGTTTTTCAAAAGAATGTAACTGTGTTTTTTTAAAGATGCGACCCATAAGGAGAAATTATGAGAGAGTAATATGATATGGAATACATCTGATAGAGACATAAGAGCATTTCTAAATAATTTACAACTGTATTTTATAAATTCTTAGAAAAAAGCACAAATATAAAACGGCCACACAGTAAGTTTGATTTGAGTTACGATAATAGGTCGTAGATTTCATGTTTTAAACTGTTTATGAAATAAAATGATATCATTTTTACTTCGGAATTTTTTGGAGGCGCATTTTCGTATTTAGGTATCATAGAAAATTCTCGAAAAAGTCATAGAAAAAACGAAATTAGACAGACGTCCCGTACAATTTTATACACTTAGTAGAGTTTGGTTCGGCAGTGAAATTATTAAGAGCAACAATTCTGTCATATAGCACTTTACTATATTTCTTATAATTTCAGCAAAGTAGCTAAGAAATTGTCGTTCGTGAGGATTTTAAACATAGTGAACTAATTTTTTCGAATCGAATTGGTTATACTTTCTGAAATTACCCGCCGCAAACACACGAACGAATTTTATATTCTCTTACAATTCGTAATTTTTTTTCTAAATACAGTAGAATCCGGTTATTATGACTCCGCCTATATTGACCAACCGCCTATTATGACGTAATTAAAAACGAAGTTTGGTTTTCATATAAAATTCTTTGTAACAAAGTCGGATATAATGACTTCTCTTACAGTGACATGTCGCTTATTATGACCCATTTTTAATAAATTTTGTCCGTTTATAGTGACCGACATGATTTTTCGGCAATGTTCGTTGATTCCTGACAACGTTCGGCACGTGGCTTGTTTTTGTTTTTAATCTCATGTCAGTTAGTAATTGATAGTTGAACGTCACGCGTTGTTTTTAGTGATATCCTACGTAAAAAATGTCATCTCAACGTCGTAAAGCATTTACGATTGAGGAGAAAGGTGCAATAATATGCAGATTAGAAAATGGAGAATCAAACTCATCTCTCGCAAAGGAATTGGGCGTCGGTAATTCGACAATCTCAATGATTTTCAAAAACAAGAACAGGATTAAGCGATCGTTCAATTCAAATGTTTTGAAACCGAAGAGGCTTCGAAAATCGCGACAAGAAAATGTTGATAAAGCGTTAATTCAGTGGTTTAAAATCACGATAAACAAAGGAATACCCGTCAGCGGCCCTATGCTACTTAAAAAAAAGACGGTTGTTTTTTCTTCACAAAAATGCTTTGTATGACGTCCGCTTAGTATGACGTGTTTGTCAATTCCCTTCGATGTCATTATAAACGGATTCCACTGTACATTTATTGTTGAATTCATGCTTCAATAAGCTTTTAATTAATATTCTGCATTCATTTCCCAATTTATCTCCTGAAATCAACCTCCTGATTCAAAATTCCACTTTTTATATTTTACGGCTGTATTTGGATAATTACTCTCTATCTCTGTGTCAAATAGTTTCAGAGAAAATCGCTTGTGAGTTGTGACAGACGAATGGACGAACACCAAAGTGATTGCGTAAGTATTCCGTTCTATACGGAACGCTAATAAATTACACATATATTAAAATTACACAATATCATTAAAATTAATTGAAAATCATTAAATAATAATTATCATTAGTATGACTAATAGTACTGATTTAGCTGTGTGTAAGAAAGTCAAATATTTTATTTAGTATTGACAACGGATGCTCGACTGCAGGAAGATGATTCAGAAATAGAAATATGGCACTGTGAATCGTCTAATTAGCTTTTCTGGCTGCATTTCAGGTACCACATGCGGTATAAATAAATGTAATTTATTGATGCTAAAACTTGTCACGCGTCTCATACGGATGTTAATGAATCTAAGCATCGAGTCTTCGAAGGTATATCAGTGACGCGGAAAAAAATTAAAAATCTAAAAAGTCCCTGACCCACGACAGCAAACCTTTGAAAAGTAAGAAATAATGAATTTCTTCTAGATCTGACCCGAAGCACCGACTATTTCTTCATTTGGATGTAATAATTAAGGACCGACGTATTTATATGAATTGAATATTTCTTCTTAACGAAGAAATACGGCGAGCCAGATATAGTAGAAATGTATTATTTCCTTAATTTTTAAATACGCTAGGAGTCTTACATTTTAAATTTAGTTTTTATTTCATTCTTTTTAAACGAAGTAGTCAAAACCGAATAGCTGAGCTCAACTCAAAGTTTTTAACGGTAATAGTGACCGATATTTCTACACAAAATGTGATGGTAAACGGCTGAACCGATTTTTATCAACCGTGATCCCATCTCGCAAGTGCCAGCTTTCAAACAAAAAAAATCTCATTGAAATCGATTCATCCATTTTGGAGTTACGACAAACAAAGCTTTCAAACTTATATAACATCCCTTTTTTTGCAGTTGAGGTTAAAAGAATTTCCGAACGTGCTTCTTAAAAAATAACTTGCTTTGCACACAGTTGAGAGTAGATTAAATATATTTGGGGCCCCGTCCACAATTATAACCTAATTCTGAAACCATCCAAGTAGGAAACACGGTGAGTGTTTTTGAAATAATGTGATTGACTCTTTAATTTGTAAAATATTCAGCCAAAAATTTAAAAAAGCCACATCTGAGACATGAATTAATAGTTTATAGGGTTCTGTCTCGCCATTTTTTTTATAATAATTATACAAGATTTCAAGCAAACCCATTATTAATAAATTATTTATCGTTAATGTTATATTAAAAACATAATTGTTTTAATGAGATCTAAAGAAGATATCCAATGAATGGAAAGATGTTTGAGAGAGACAAACGGACAAGCGATTAACTTAGCGTGAGAAACTATCATTAAGCCATTAAGTTTAATTGTTTTTTTTTATTAGTTACAAAACCATTCATTGAATTTACTAACCAAATAAAGTCATGATATTAACAATGGTTGATTTTTTATTACTTTATGAATATTGTAAATATAACATATAACAGATTTTATAGATGAAAATTTGTGTCCGGAAAAGTTGAACAGACAACTAGAAAATTTGGTTAGCTTTTAAAATGTGTGTTAATATTGAGCTCAGAAATGGTGGTTCAAAAAATATTGTCTTTTTTCACAATTTCATAATCTGTTTGTACCATCATTAGGTCTTCTTGAAGAAAATAATATAGACATAGGCACCGACAAAAAGCCTCCGTAAGTACTAATGCGGGCATTAACTGACAATTAAGCTTTTTAATTATTTTGCATTCATTATTCATCGGTCCCCAGCATATTTTTGAAATTTGCAACCGCGATGGAAGACAAAGACACGCGTCTCAGTAAAAAGAGTTAAGTCGTGTTGATTGCTCTTTCATGTCGATTTTCTAATTAATTTAGAACCAACAGCGTTCGCAGACATTCAGGTTCCGACCCACATTTTTTTAGAGTTGAAATTTACGTTAAAAATAGTAATAAAACAATTTTCGAAAGCTTTTTCTACACGAAAAAACTTTCCAAAAGTATGTATTTTTCAATGTAATTTTAAAAATAGAATAATTCCGCTACGGAGATGACATCGCTAGACAGTGTCAGTTGTTTGACTGGCTGTAGTAGACTTATGTTCACTGGAGTTGTAGTATACACACCTCTTTCCATATACATACCTCTCTTTAACTAACTACGAAAATTATGTGCTGGCTAGGTCTAGCTTTGAAATCATATATGGCGCTTAAATTCACCCGTCTGAAATGCACACATTTTTAATTTTTTTTTTTTTGCAATTGTGAGGAAGGATCTAAGAACAGAATATTTGGTTTAAATTATTAAGAATAATAGAAAACAGTAGCACGAGTCATTGGAATAATGAAAATAAATCAATTTAAACACTCATTGATTGCAACGTTTCGTCTTTTCTTTAATTAAGACTTTTTCAAGCTCTCAATATGTTTAAACGATAGTTAAACTATGATATAATATGCAATTTGGCATTACAAAAAACAATTATAAGAAAAGACGAAACGTTGCAATCAACGAGAGTTTAAATTGATTTATTTTCATTATTCCAATTACCCGTGATACTGTTTTCTATTTTAACATATATCTGGAATTGAACTTTAAAGATGAATTAAGAATAATGTGCACTGTTCAAAATTACCAAATTTTAATAGGTGGGGCGAATCTATTGCGTTCGCAAAGATTGACAGCTGCTTTATTTCATCTCTCTCTTCATATATTTGTAGCGCAATGATGGACAGTCGATTCTCTGTATCAATGATCGCGGCTAGATTGTTCGGAAACAATTCAATCGATTATTTCTGAGTTTAAAATACTAAAGGTAAATATCATTGTGAAATATGAGATCCGATAATAACATGTTTTCTACCTGTTTGTGGTGCATTTTATGGTCTGTGATGGTACACATTTGATAAGGTAAACAATGGTAACACAGGCGTCCAACCGAACGACCTGCCCCAACCGAAAGATCGCGCGATAATACGACGTGAATATCCGACACCAATGAAGGCTCTGTCGGCAAACCAACTAGCCACTATATCACTGCAATGCAACACCCACGCGTCTGATCTATGTAAAAAGATACTTGTCTCTATTTTATATCAGTGGTTCCCAAACTATAGTTTGGCGACCATATCTATAGTTCGTAACTAACAAAGTCTAGCGTTGGAACTTGATGATTCATTTGAGAAAGTCAATTTGTTTTCAAGGGGAAGGAATGAGAAAGTTCCGCCAACTTTTCGTGTATTGGCATAAAAAATTCATCTTTCAATAAAAAAAAAAATCACTTCTAACACATGAGCAACAAAAGCGTTTTTCGGAGAGAGGAGGTGTAAATGTCGTCTTTTTTGTCCGGCCCGACAACCCATTTCGGTGTTGAAGGATGACAGTTTACCTGCGATTCGCCAATCAACATTCTATCATATCACTGAAGCTTTAGTGTCACCAGCTCTTGGAGTATTGGTTGTCCTACACATAACTAAGATATTGAGCAATATTTTTGACGAGCACTGTAGAGTTTAGTGAATATTCTCAATGATGTAGTTCACTGTGGGATTGGAAAATGTTAATAAATCTGTCATCACCGATAAAACATATCATCGATAAACGAGCAACTAGTTATGACTTACGACGGTAGCTTTTGTGTGATCTGATATATTTAACTGGATACCTTGTTGCTATCTATATCTAGTTGCTACCCTCGAGACACGTGTAAATAAACATGCACCGCATCTATGCAAGGCTGAATGCAGCTAATCTGTATACATGTTGTTTGAAACTCAAAGAACAGATGTGAAATCTCTAATCACAGGAGTCAATGATTTTTCCAGGCAAGGCAGCAGTCGTGCAGTTCTGGGTGATCACTAGAGTGTTGTTAGATGTCCCGTTTTTGGCGGGATATCCCGTTTTTCAGTTTTCTCAGGACACGTTTCGCCAACACCCTGAACGGAACGTCCGAAATTCCGCTTTTTTATCTAAGTAGCAAATTTGGCCCGGTAGGCACTTAAAAAAATTGAGTAAGTCTTACAGTAGCCAACGATATGTAACATCTAACCTAGGTAATGAGAAGAATTTTCAGGAAAATATTAGAGTCGGGTATTGATTATTTCACGTATTTACTATTTTTTTATGAAAATTTTATTGAATTTTTTTTAGCAGATCTCAGAAATCTGACTATTGTATTTGTCTTCATGACACTGCTTATAATACTGATAGTATGAGTAGTAAGTAATAGTAGTTATTAATTGATCTCATTAAAATCTGTGATTTTGAATTTAAAAAGTTGTAGCCATGGTAGTGCATTTTTCCTAAGTCCCGATTTTTTGTCCCAGTTTCATTGAAGTCACTATATTTGGGAAAACTAGTTTGGCAACACTTAATGATCACACCTCCAGGCGAAATGGGTTCCTTAAAAGCCAGTTAAATTAATTTCGATATTCACTAAATTTTACACATATCTATGCACTTAGTTCTTTTATATGAAGCATGCTAGTTCCTTCTAGAAAGCGCAGAAAGGAAGTCTGAGGGTAAGTATCGTACTATAGCTTAACACTTGTATACTGAAAAGTTAGTCCAAGTTGTGTCTGACCGTTTATTTTAATTTGTCGAACATGAGCTGGAAATGAGTGAAACGAAATACGATCTGAAATGCTTTCATGCAAAAAACGCGAACATATAAAAGAATTAGCTATGCAGTCAAAACTTCATACCTGAAGCAGGCGCGAAATTATTGAAATATAAAAAGAAACTTAAGAGCCGTAAACGACTTTAAGAATAAATGAGGTTAGGACCACCCCTACAGTAAAAATATCTTGTTAAATTTACAGGCGGCCCCACACGGGCCACGGCGTTCCGATGTTTCATACAGAATTTCAACTAACTTAAATTGACTTGAAAGGTATGCAATATTAATTAAATTTTTTTAAATATAGAAGTAATTTTATATAAATTTTCGATTTAAAAGTCCGTTTATTGAGTTGACCAACTACTAGGGTGTTATGTGCTTTACTATACCATATTACTATTTTTTTTAAAATAAATGTGATATTTTCGCCGATTCTGGCATTCAGATTTTAAAACTGGCAGTTTGTATTAAGTAAACGAATTATAAAATACCCACAAAAACAACATTTCCTCGAGCTTGGTTATTGTTAATTATAATAAACTTATTAGCGATTTAATTGAATCAGTAAATGTTTTCCATATAATACGCTTATGACCTGTGTTATTTAGTATCTATAATTGTCAATATCTCTAAAAATTAATAAAGTTCTGAAAACACGTTTTCCAGTCAAAAGCCTTCAAGAAAACGAAATTACAAAGCCCCACTACAGTTTCATATAAGCAGTACACTATAATATTGGCAATAATTGTCAAACATCGTAAAAAATATTTATTTCCAACGATTAATTACAACGAATTATATTAATTAACTAGCCCCTATCCGCGGGTCTGCACGCGATTGAGATAAAACAGGGTAGCTCCACCTGGCACCATCTAAAGTGGCGAGTTACATCAAAGTGAATAACCTTCTCCATGGAAAAATGCATATATTGTGCCAACTTTCATGGTGATCGATCAAACGGTGTCAAAATCTATTAATTTCAAACAGGCCAACATCCATTTTTATATAGATTATTCATTAGTTAGTTGTCAGTATCAACAATTGAGTATTAGATAATTATCAGGTAACAACTAATTGTTGGGTAGGTATTGAGTAATTATCAGCTAATTAGTTAAAAATATTAGTGTTGCGCACCGATTGCAAAAATTAATGTGTTTGTTCATTCTTACTTTGTATTTAAGAATCACAACATTTTACAGAAATGTATAGATTATATCTACGACTATGAGACAAAACCGCTTATATCAATTTTTCTGTGACCGTAAGATTAAGATTATAAAAATTCAGTCAGTTTAGAAACGAATTTACTTTAATAGGTAAATTAGCTGTCTTGTTATTTGTACGTAAATGTCAAACGGTTTATGACGTCACACCTTGTTCGATAGGTGGCCAATTTTTAATTAACTATAAAAAATTGATCACCTATCGAACAAGGTGTGGTGTCATTAACTGTTTGCAGTTAAAAAGCTATTCATTAATGTTTTGAAAAAAAAATATTAGTCTCACCCTCATAAACTCACATAAGAAGTTTAACTTCTTTAGTTTCTAATATTATTCCCAAGTTTAGTTTTTTTTATGTCAAACTAATTAATAATATTTACACATACCTTAGCAACACGCTATATAAACTTATATCCTTGTCAGTTTAATGTAATTTAGGAGACAAACTAACTTCCCCTTTAGGGATCGATTCTATTTCTCCTCGATTTTTTACTTTTTTCAAACAGATACGTCGCTAAAGAAGTTAAACTTCAAAAAAAAATCTGTACAATTATTTTATCCCCATTAATCTATTTTAATCATCAGTAAACACTGGGACAATACCCAAATATTGCTACTAAAGGACACTGTAGCCAAAAAGGAACATCAATGCGAGCGAAGGTGCTGGTATTCATAAAATGAAAATGTATGGACGTATTAAAAAAATAGAACAATTTAACATAAGCAGTTTTTCCTTTGGGTCACAGCGATATAGTATTTGTATACACTTGTAGTTATTTATGTATGTATGCATATGTCCGTATTTGGTATAGGCCAAGTCAGCCAGCCAGCGGTCTCGTCGCTTAGGCGACTTGAATCTAACAAAACGTCATCATCGTCATCAACCGCGCTGTCTGTTCGTCTGTTCTTGTGTGGGAAGTTGATCGACACTTAAAACGTCATAAACCAATATATCTACCTAACAGAACAACAATGCGTATGCAAAACGAATGGTGACTTGGGAAAAATTCAGCAAAAAAAAATTTGTTTTTACTTTCTCATTGAAATTTTTTTTTGTATATTTGTCTAGCGCCGATGCAGCTGAATGAAGTCAGTGACACGATTAAATATAATATCCTCCATTATCAATAAGTTATTGGATCACAGAATTTAGATCTTTTCGGTTCAAATTCTGCCGTGTTTATGGCTTCCCTATATATGCTTGGATAGCAACTCGATGTTTTGTATATAACCAGAGTTTCTTCGAAGAGGATCTTGTTGTAGACGAAACGTCAGATAGAAATAACAATGAACCACGGTCTACAAGCCCAGTGCCAAAAAGATTTGGAACAAAGCCGGTCGTGAAAGCCTACACGCTTAGATATATTTATTTAAAATCTTGGGAAATTAGATTAATTCACTCCTCTCCTCATCTAATATTCTAAGTTTTCTGATGTATGAGGAAGATTATATTTTCGTGATTTAAGGGCCAATAAAAGGTGACACTAAAGTTCAATATATGTGTTTAATGTCAACGTTTCGGCAGACATTTCATGTAATAATCATGGTACAATATCGTCAACATTATCGGTAAACTTCATGCCATTTTCAGGTATGGCATACTGCTGAAACGTTGGCATTAAACACAGAGATATAATATATTGAACTTTAGTGTCTCCTTTTATTGATCCTTAAGTCACGACTCAGATGTGGATCTTCTATAATCTGGAATCTTTCCCTCTCTCTCTTAAGCCACGAAGATATAATTTTATGTAACTTCGCGAAGGTATCGGTTCTGTTACCATTAAAGCTATTGTAATAGTGCAGGTACCGTCGCAAAGTTACAAAAAATAAGATAGGCATAAGACTACTGATTTGCCTTGAATAAATTACCAAAAAATATATTATTTAAAAAACAATTTGTGTGTTCTGTACACTTATTTCTAACCTCTCATTAAAGACAATGACGCATTAAAACACAATAATTAGGTACAAGAACGGAAGAAGTACACATTTAATTCGATTTAATAACGTTCATTTTTGTTTTGATTATAGTATTCAAGTTGAAAATAGATATGATTATTCTTATAATGAACAAACATTATGCATAGAAGCTTGACTACCTTGAATTATTTCTTGAATTGCCAATTTACTATAAATCGTACACAATGAATTTCTGCGTGAATAGAAGTGATATTCAGTAGGTTCTATTTCTATACGTATCATTACTAAGTTTGTTCCTATAAAAATTCAAAGCCGATGTCACGAGCAGTGGAGTAGCTATGGTAGGGCGCACATGAGTTCCAGAGGAATGAAGGTCTCAACCACTAGTTATTTCCTGTCTTGGAAGTACCTATTATCTTGATAAATTAGAGCGAATAAAAATCTAAACTTCTTTTACTTGTGAGCGAATATTTTGCTCCATATTTTGCGTCATTGGTCAGGAGGGAGTGCAGTTATTACTTTTTTTTTGTTCCAACAGTTCTCTCGCTCATTATTTTAATAGCTCTGCAAACCATTTACTGACAAACAGAAAGTTTGCGGATATTAAACGCAAAATTTTCAAACAGAGGCATTAGCTAATTCTTCCGAACTGTGGTCAAGCAAGTGTTCTAAAGTAGAAAGTTTTTGAGGCTATCTGTGCCGTACTGTAAAGTGGAAACAAACAAGTTTAAGACCTGTTTCCAAATAATTATATTTTGCGTATAAATAATGGAAAAGTCACAAACCTGTCAGGGACAAATTTGTGATTGTCTATAGGAACAAACCTCTATTGTACAGTTCAAATTTGGTTTGGTGGATAAAATTAAACAGATTCTATACAACACACCTGTACAATTATTTATTCAAACGAAAACCCACTTGTATCTCAATTTCTACAAATCTATGACAAGATGTATTTCCAAAAAAAGATATCTCTTTTGTGCTAACGGGTTACAGCCTCCATTGAAATTTTAATCTGACGATTTAGAAGTTCAAGATAATTCTTTCAGGATTGAACATAATGTGTAAAATATTCCTAGGAGCGATTGTTTATTTGAGATCCTTGAAAAATATGTAAGGACATGTTTGAATGAAGACATTTTTAACATCTTATATATTAACAGAACACAAGTTTTTCTCGATTTCTGATACGAATTTGAAAGTAGAATTAACATAAAAATTAACTGCTTTTTTGGACGACCCGTATAAAATAGTCACTTTTCATGACTATATAGTGGTCGTGAAAAGACACATTTAATTGTAAGACTAGTAGAAGATTAAATAAACGTAGTCGTATTACCATTTCTATAGTAAATCTAACGTCAGGAGAATTGAACGAAGTATATACAATCAGAAGTTATCTTGCTCAAAATTGAATTGTCGAACATGTTTTAAACTGGAAGAAAATTAGCTATTTTATTAGAGGTATGTGCAAAAAATACTATGTATATATGTCCAGTGTATGATTGTCACAGTTAAAATTTGCTGGGTGCTCGTTTTACATAATGTCACACATACTACAATTAGCACTAATTTTTCCCATCGTTCATTGGTAATTCAGTGCTAAAACTACTTTGTAAGTAGATTTATCGTTGAAAGTTGTACAAAAAACCAGAGCTATTTAGATCTACTACCAGTTCAGGTTTTAAATTAAGTAATTATTATTTGAACAAAAAAAAAACTTAAAAAATTCTGTTGACACTTTTCAAAGTTTTTAAATCAGAATTTAAAGAAATATTTAATGCAGAGTTTTAATTCGATCAACGAAAGTTGCGAACAATTGAAGTATGTGATCTTAAATATTATCACCCATATATTATTTACAAAAAAAAAAAAAAATAAAAAATAAGACAGTTTTTTTCATCTCCGTATTATGGTGAAAACATTTCGCAATTTTTATCACAATGAATATTTTCATTAAGTACTAATGCTAAGTTTGTCTAATGTAAGAGCCTGAAGAAGTTTTTGAAAATAAAAAACGAAACGTTGCGACTGGATATTGATATCATTATTAATTGATTGATCCACAGTCCTCTTAAAAAATATAATTATAATATATATTGGATCCGAAACCACATATATTATTTACAAGGCTATTAATTTTACAAGATCGCATTATTCTTATTTTTATAGAATGTATCTTCGCAATCAGATAAACTAATAAAATGTCTAAAAGAGTAATTTGAACGAGGTGTAATGAAACGATATGCAAATAGTTTCAACGTTGAGTCACATGTAGTTTTTTTGCTGTGTGCTTTAGTCTAAGCTTGCCAGTCGAGACAAAGTAGTCTACTAATAAACAAACAGAGAGAGATAGAGAAAGACAAAAACATGGCTAGTAAATGAGCGATATATTTGTAACCACAAAGTAAAGTGGCTTGTGTCAAATTTTTAGTAAAATGTAATTTCACATGAGATTAGCAACATTTCTCGTCTTCTCGTATATTTAAAACGAGAATGGTTAATTCTCGCCGAGAGGTGATGAGTGAAAAATGTGAGAAATAAAATGTTATAATAAAAGTGAATTATAGATGCTCTACAAACTCAGGTGATCAATATCTAATAAATAAAAAAAAAATATTGGAAATACATTTTTTTAAAGGCACGCTTTTATTGAAATGCACTAAAAGGAAAAATGATTTTTAATAATTTAGGTTCAAATCTAATTATAAAAGTGCGGGTTTGTAAACTCTATATGATAGTTCATTAGTCACTATTCGCGCTTTTATAATTATCTGAATCTAAGCTATAAAACAATATTTTTTTAAAGTTTTTTTCTAATATTGAAAATTCTAGTTTTAGGTTACGTCTTAACTTAATCATTTTCAATAATGGAAGAATCCACCATTTTGGGGCATCAGCCATATTGAACTTATAAACTTCTGCACAATTTGAAAGAATTTAATTAGAACGTTTCCACCGTAAATATAAAAAAATAAAATAAAATCTTCACGAAGACTGTCCCACTATTCATTTGGTTTTGTTATTTTTTCTTGTAAAAATAGTGGTTTCGACTTTGGTTACTGAAATTACACGGTTTTGAATGGTTATACAGTTTTAATTCTCAGGTTTTACACCTTTCAAAATAGAACTAAAAAATGATAAATTAAAGTGTACCAGTATAAGAATTCGACGTACGCCAATTTGTTTTTTTGACTTCACAGATACTGATTCCGCATGTGCAAAGGTCAACGTGCCAACTACTATAACATATAACAACACGTTACTATCAAAGACTGAAATTGTGAAACATGAAAGAGTCCTGAAAATGTTTTAACTTATTTAATTATTCTAGAATCTCGACAGACAGAGTACAGGTGGGAGCAAAAATAAAAAACCCCGGGTCGCAGTGCCAAAACCCTGCCGACAATATAGTGTATTTGCTGATACAGGCAGTGTGGCTTTATTATGCGAACTTAAGTTGGTTTATGGGTAAAAAAAAAATTTTACTCCTTAATACAGCCCTTAAAATAACATTTTTTTTCTTAATTGCAATATTATTATCAATCGAACCTCTATACCAAATTATATGCAACTTTCAGTAAATAATTCACTAACTGCAAACTAGTGTTTTCATAAAATTTGTAAGTCCGGTCCTGTCGGGCCGATTTTATTAAAATTTTAGGGACACTTTTTAATTAGGTACTACCGGAGGGTTAAATTTCAATTTTGAAACGATTCGGAGAATTTTTTTGGTATTTTGGGCCCCAAAAACATTTTTCAACCCCTAAAAACTACTCTTAAAATGGCCCGATTGGGCCCATTTTAAATAGGCTTCGTGCGGTGATGGATTCCAACATGTGTGCCAAATTTTGTTAAAATAAATTAACTTCTTCGAAAGTTATAGCCCGTACACATATATACCTATATATATATATATATATATATATATATATATATATATATACCTATATATATATATATATACCTATATATATATATATATATATATATATATATACATATATATATAAACATTTTTAAAAATGGTGGCAAAGTGTTTAGGAGGTTATGAAACGTCGAGAAATTTTGGTCCGACCCCTAGGTCCCGCCATCCGACCGACGCCAATAGTGTATGTTGCCATATGGCAAATACACTAAAAAAGACAGTCCTCGATATTTTCAACAGATGTTTAAAATTCAGATTCAAATACTATGCCACTTACATAGGTATAAATCAAAACAATTTACCAGCAATTCAAGAAGGGTTGAACATGTTGATAGTGAAATTCTGCCTCACTTCCGAGGGAAAGCAGTTTCGTGAAATTTTACCGAGTGATTTTAAGAATAAGAAAAAAAATTATTACTTACGCATTATAAAAACCATAAATATAAAAATTTTAAAAATGTAAATTCCATCAAAGTATATAGACCATAGAAATTCCTTCTAAGGTGACACTTGGATCTGTATTTTCCCCCTATGGACAGGAGGACAGGAGGAATACAGATCCAATGTAACAGAAAATAGCAGGAAAAAGAGTTATTAAAAAAATCGGGTATAGGCGTCGAAGGACGCCCCACAGGAGCGAAGCTTCAACGCATTTTTAGTAGTGTAGCTGCGCACTAATGGAAGGAGAAGACGCTAATCTGACGATGGCGTTTTTTCTCGGTTTATTCCCCACCAGTCGAGCGCGTAACGAGGCTAAGAAAGCTTCGCTTCTCAACATGTTTTTCAAATTAAAAGCGAACTGGATTGCGATCATTTTTCAAAAAATCGTTAGCATTAATAGTCACAATATTGAAGAATATTTTGTAATCATTTTTCTGATCTGTCATATAAACATTTCAGTCAATAATATAAATATCTATGTGTCTACTATGTTAGCAGGCCATCAAAGCAGTAATTTGCACTTCATTTGTACTCTCTTCGGCTCTTACGTGATCTCAAAAGTGTCCACAACATAATAATAATAATGCGTTTAACGTCCGTTTCTCGACTTTATGTCATAACAGACGCCATTCGCACCATTACTATTTTTCATTTTACCACTTCCCGTTTTTTCTACATTTCTTAAACTTCAACTTATATAATAGCAATGGGCGAATGAAGGAATTACAGGAAATTAGGATAAGGTAGGTAATTTTTGAACTAGGAGTTTGATAGGTAATCGGCCATGGCCTCAAATAAGGACCCACCTCGATATTTATCTGGAATTAATTGAGGGAAACCATGGAAAACCTCAATCAAGATGGCCGGTACAGGAATTACCGTTTCTCGGCGAAAGGCAGTAGGAAAACGTCCCAGCCACATCTGCCCCCGCCGGGAATCGAACCCGGACCTCCCGAATGCGAGTCTAGTGCTGTACCACTACTCTACCCAGCTCGGACCGTTAGTGTCCACAACATATGTAAGATCTTGTTGACAAATAAATATATACGACGGCGTCGTTGGTTGTTTATTATAGTGACTGATCAGATATGTCTATTCTCTGAACATATTACGACAGACTCTTCGCAATCGCAGTTTGCGAAAATAGAAGAATCGCGATGTACTCGAGGATCCGGTTTCTGACTGTCCACCGCGGAGCTATGCGTCATCTTCTTCTTTACGTTATATGTTAGTGTTTACTGTGGTTATACCACAGCCGCGCTACCAACAGCGGTGACCAGACCAGATATTCAGACTCCGTCACAACAAGAGTACCGCGTCGCCGCCGCTCGTAGATCCCATATGACAGTCTCACTATAGTGTCATCCCACAATCTCTACCAACTAGATGTCTGCAGTCGCGAGGTGAATTGGATTACAGCGATTTTTTGTCCTGAATGAAATAATCCCAGAACCAATTGCCGATCGGTAGATCGCCTAGTTCATTATTAAAAAGCTTTATAGGAATACAAATACACTTTGGCAGTTCATGTTTACACCGAGAAATGGCGTTACTACAGTGGCCTCCTGAGCGACGTTTGAAAACGTTATTTAAATATCATAATCGAATAAAGAATGTTTGACTTTTGACTCTTTGACGTCTGTAGTCTGGTTCACAACTTGTTAATTTTTGGTACTACGAGATAAAACACGTATCATAGCTCATTGGATTCGTAATCACCTCTAAAAAAAATGTGCAAACGTTTCAAATAGGCAAAATTTATTAACAAGATAGTAAGAAAAAAGGGGTCTAATTTTTTGCAAATAACTCAAACACTATTAATGCTAATGAAATTAAAAATACGATTCCTAGAAAGGAGGATTTTTCCGAAAAAAATATCGACTCCCGGAACCCCATCTTTATTAACACAGTAGGACCTAGATAAGTTAAAATCCAAGGGAAACGTTAAAAAATATAAGTTATCGAGTTTTTTACTTATCGAGAGTTGAAGTTAAAGAAGTTGTCAGAGTAAAATTTTTGACTTACCGAGGTTTGTCGATTTTATAGAGGATGTATTTAGTTCAATATAGAGGTGACATAAATTTTTTATCTATTCATTTAGAATCAATTATTTATTTAAACAATCAATTATTTGAACAAAGAAATCAGTAATTTTTGTTTGTTTCATGCAATTTTGATTTTCTACATCAATTATGTTTTCTATATTATGTAAAGAAGAAAAAATTTCGTCGTTAACATCATCACAACGCTCGATAAAAGCGCGTAAATCGTTCACAGTCTTACTTGCTCTACTGATTGAGATTGGCGGATCTATAGTGGCGACTCATTGAAATTTCCATTTTTAACTTTGATATTCAGAATATTTGTTTAAGTTACCGAGGTTTTGTGATTTAAGTAATGGAGGTTTTATGCTTTCAGGGGAAGGGAATTCAAAAAATTTTTAACTTACAGAGGTTTTAACTTATCGAGGTTCTACTGTAATACTTTCATTTAATATTGAAAATAGGGCTCCAATTTCATTTTTGCACCGAGGTTCTTGGTCATCATACTGTACTACACCTCATTATGCCTCAAAAAACGGGAAATTGTCGTTTTTATAAATTTTTAAAATTCATAACATTAAAAAGATCAATTTTAAGGAAACACGGTTTAAGCATTTCTTGTTGGAAATCGGTCAAAAAATATAAGAAACTTGTTTCTATAATGTTACAAACTTATAAAAAAAATTGTTCTAAACAATATCAGCTCAGGTTACCGCCTGGTAACATAGATTTTCATAATCAGCACGGTCTCCTGAGCAGACTCCAACAAAAAAATTTAATTTGAGTTGAATTCGACACGGCAGTGCCGTTTCCACCTGGTCTTGGTTTGCCAACTATTAATATTGTTTTATATATGCACTGACTTAAGCCACTTTATTTGTGACCAGAGAATTGTCTCCTCTCTTTACATGGGTACGCATAATCGTGATCCGTGCCGGTGGAAGAAAACACGACCTTATAAGAAACATCCATTACCTAAATTGGTAGTTATTGTACATGTGTTGTTTATAAATTATTCAATAGATTATTTTTATCGTCTGTAATTGGATTAGATGAATGCAGTTAATTTGTATTTATTATTATTGGGATTATTGCTTTTCGGGTAACGTTTTGATAATAATTTGCTGTAGGCTGGGCAAGAAGATTAAGTGAGACTTTTTTAATATGGTCTTTGTAAGGAATACACGATAATACAATACGTCAATATGATCAAAACTCTAAACATTGAAAATCATACCATTATTCGTTGAAGCGGAGTTGTGGCGTCAAAAAATTTTGTTGACGCTTGGATCACTTGTGCAATAATAAATTTTATATTTGGCAAATACTTCCAAAAATTGTTCAGTCCAGTGAATTCTTTTTACCACGGTGTACCAAATAGACAATTTATCTATGTAACCTAACTGTAGGAAGGAAGCTTTTTTCACCAGACAGTCGAACTCGCGTATTTTCAACACCATTTATTTTTTGTTTTAACAGAATTTACTCAAGTATTTTCAAGTTTTTCGTTTCTACTTCTTACGCAAGTGTCTCCTCTTACGTTGCTCAGTCGAAAATATGTTTGACAACGTTAAACCTCAAATTAATAGAAGTTTTTTTTCTGATTGATCTATGACTGCCACGAGGCGGGGATAAAGGGGAAGTAGAAAATATAAGAGTCGATTAGTTACTACAGGTTGAAAATACTTCGACTGTATTTATTTCATTTAACAAAGTTTTTTTTCTAACTAACTGATTGCATGCTAATGTGCATGGTGAATTTAACAAAGGGTCGGCTAACTGACCCACGTTTTTACTATACCGGTGTCAGAACTGCCGACTAAACAAAATCTTGATGTTAAGGTGCTCTGCATAGAACGATTGTTTACTAGGTTTTACATATTATACAGATGACCAGTTTTGAAGTTGTAAAGTACAATTAGTAGCATTTCACAGCTCGTAAAAGTTCATACAAAGACCGTAAAAAACACTAACTAAACCGCGAGGTTCGATACGTCCTAAAGTATTGTTATAACGCGCCGTGACCACCGATTCTTTTGTTGATCCTCAAATCAACATAGAGATGCCTTTGTTAGTCTTTGTCTTTACGCAAGTCTTTCTAGTACAATATTTATTCCTGGAAAACGAACTATTCTATGCACTGTTCAGAAATAGACTTCTGTTATAAATAAGTGGTAATGAAAATGTTGCAAACAAAAATATTTCATCATCAATGGCGGATTACTGTACCGGCACGTACTTGTAGAGTCTCAGTATTACAGGAGCGACAGAAAGACTAATTTTATTGATGTTTCTAAAAATCACATGCGTCAAACGGTTTTCTTTTGACGGATATTACAAATTGAAAAAAAAAAACCGGGTCGCAGTGCCCAAACCCTGCCGACAATATAGTGTATTTGCTAATACAGGCAGTCTGGTTTTATTACATGAACTTAAGTTTGTTTTTGGTCAAAATAAAAAATTTAACCCCTTAATACACCTCTTAAATTAATAGTTTTTTTCTTAATTGCAACATTACTATCATCGAACATCTACACCAAATTAAATACACCTTTCAGTAAATAACTCACTATCTGCAAACTGGTGTTTTCATAAAATTTGTAAATCCGGTCCTGGCGGGCCGATTTTTTTCCAATTTCGGGAGCACATTTTAATTGCTACTAAAAGAGTAAATTTCAATTTTGAAACGATTCTGAGAATTTTTTCGGTATTTTTAGGCCCAAAAACTTTTTTCAACCCCTAAAAACCACCCTTAAAATGATCCGATTGGGCCCATTTTAAATAGGCTTCGTGCGGTGATGGATTCCAACATGCGTGCCAAATTTCGTTAAAATAAATTAACTCTTTCGAAAGTTATATATATATATATATATATACATATATATATAATTTTTCCAAAAATGGTGCCAAAGTGCTTAGAAGGTTATGAAACGTCGAGAAATTTTGGTCCGATCCCTAGGTCCCGCCATCCGACCGACGCCAATAGTGTATGTTGCCATATGGCAAATACACTAATAAAAGGTCCGTATTCTTCTCGTTATTTTATCTGTCTGCCCGTTAATGACAGCCTAAACTACATGTGATAATGAAATTGACAAATATTCAACTGTTTCTTGAATTAACCAATCTGAAAAACAAAACATAAACATTAATCTAAATTAAAATAAGTGAAAATACATATAAAAAGAATCATACTTACCAATTTGCTGTAGATACTCACCTCACTTAGCCAATTTATGTAGTACATATTACTCCCACCCGCGCATATAGCCTTTGCCGCTGAGCGCGTATATATTATAAAAAAAAAAATATTACCTATTAATGGCCCAAACCTAACCAAAACAAATGTTACTTTTTTTGAACTTAGATGGTTCTCGCACATCGAAAAGAGGGTAAAAATACTTATGATTTTCCAAGATCGTCAAGTAGTTTATCTTAGAATATGTCTCATCCAAAATGGCGAAATGAGGGGCCCAAATAATAGTACAATATTTGTAACAATTTAAACTAGAAACATGGATTATATAATTAATGAAAAATAATTTTCATCAAAATCGATTCAATGGTCTCTTCAGATTTAGGATAAGATTTTTTTTGCGGATAACCACATTGCATTGATATAGCTTTTAACATCGAAACAATGATATTCGAATAATCGAGACTTCGTTAGAAGGTAGGTACTCTATAATTACGACACAAGTGTTTCTCTTGGCAGTTTATTAAACGAAAGCACTTCTGTAATATGCGTAAGGTATTTATAACGTATATGCCAAGAAATAATAATGACATTGACTTCGATATGAGGCAACTAACAATAATCAATATCTTTTATAAAACCGATCTCAATCTTCTTATAATAATGTAAGACAGCTATGCATTGATACAACATTATTTATATAAGGTAAATAATACAGTTGCCGCTGCAAGCGCCGTTCAATAACGATTTCATTGTTAAGAAAACAAACGTTATTTATACTAACAATAAGTATTACAAACATCAAAACATTAAGGCTACATTTCAAGCATTTTAGCCAAAAAGTTGACAATAGGTACTAATGGCAATTTTTAGGTGGTTCCATACAAATCTCGAATTTTTGTTCATTTTTAACAATTAATATTTTGGGAACTGTCAGTGCAAATGTCAAAAAATTGCACATTGTTGAAAGCAACATTTGATAAATTATCCAAATCAGTAAAAAAATGGAAGGTGTCATTAAAACAAAGGCGATGACGTCATTCCAGAAAGAGTTGGAACTTACAAAATACATAAAAAAAATTGCGTAGAAAATAGAGCTGAACTGTTCGAGTATTTTTGACCGCGTATTTTTTTAAATAGAGTGAATACTAAATTTACGCACTATATAAGGATATACAGAAAAAATTAGTGGCTATTAAGTTTTTACGGCTGGGTTTGCTGCTGGAATCGATGCTGAAACTTGTGCTGGCGGTGGAGATGAAAATGACGTCACTGCCGGGTCCATTGTATGGTTACACACTGGATTTGAAAATTATAACCGGGATTATTTTTGTGCTTGATTCTCTGCTAGCTTTGAGAATCAGAGAACAGAATCTAGTCACGTGGGCGACATAGGCAAACGTCATACACACGGCGTCATAATGTATGTTCTGTTTAAAGCCAATAAACGTTCACGTTTGTTAACATTCGAACCGTCACTGGAGCGCGCGCACCAAAATCATCTATAAAGCCAGCTTCAAAACACACCTTGGAACTTAGCAGCGAATCTAGCGACAAAACCAGCATATAGATATGTATTAAAATAACTGTGCTTCAAAGATTCAATCGCTCACCCTACAAAATGTTTTAATAACACGAATGGACAATCGATCGACCATTACTTATTACCGACCCATTAACGGACATTAAGACCCTATAGTTCAACGGACGGAATGGTCTAATCTATCGGTAACTAACTAATTACAATTAACGTAGTCGAAATCGAATCATTCAATATGTCTACCTAATGGCTTAATTTAACCCTACAGTAGGCGCGTGTATCAACGAATCAAACACAAAATAGGTACCTATTTTTAACCGACTTCAAAAAAAGGAGGAGGTTCTCAATTCGTCGGAATCTTTTTTATTTTTTATATATGTTCCCCGATTACTCGAAGACGCCTGAACCGATTTGGAAAATTCTTTTTTTGTTTGAAACGGTATACACTGTAAAAAATGGGTGTAAAATTACATTGAAAGTTAATGTAAAATTCCCTCAATTTTCTAGGTAACTTTACATTATTATTTATTTTTACAAGGAGATGTGTATAAAAACTTGGACTTTCTGTGTAAAATTAAACAAATTTGGTGTTTATACATAAAGTAAAGTAAACTTACATAGACTTATGTAGTTTTAATGTAATTTGTTGTGCAATATTCCACTGAAGTTTGCAAAAATTACATAGTACAATGTGTAATTACATAACAAAATGTAAAACTTAAGTGATGTAAAATTACCGGTCATTTATGATATAGTAACCATTTTGACCGGATAATTTAGCGGTTATTTAACCGGCTATCTATAAAACAAAAGGCTGCTTTAGGATTTTCTATCTCAGAAGAACAAAAAAAAAACAATAAAGTAGGTATAAATAGAATCTAAAGAATTTTTTTTTTTTAAATACTGTATTTATATTTAAGTAGATATTGGTTGTAAAATAATAATAAATCGCCGGGGTTATTTAAAATAAATTGCCGTGGTTATTTAACCGGTAATTTATTCTTTTACATCACTAGTACAACTACAAATAAGAAAATTGTAAGTTTAGGAACAATCGCCACTGCGCATGCGCGGACTCTCTGTCAGGGTTGCCAGAAATGTTCACACAAAAGTAGCGAATTTTTTCGGAAAAATCGCAAACTAATAATAAAAAACCGCCCAATGTTTAAAACTTTAAATAAATATATCTTTTCCTTTTTTATATCATTTATTTTTAAAAGTTTATTAAAAAATGTTATAAATAACATATGATAGATACTATAATAAATTATATTATTTTTTATATTCAGACTGTATACTCGGCAACCCTGTGTAGTAATATGCGTGCCAGCGTCATTGCTTTGAGTGGCCAAAGCAACGCATGTATGTGTTGCATCATTGCATGGCACATATTATTATAACTGTTATAAAATTATCTCTGGTTATACGCCATAAATTGCTGTTTGCACTGATCATCAATTATTTGTTATCAACAGGTAAGTTTCTTTTATTTAATACTTGTTTTAAGGTGTTAGCTGAGGTAATAATTAATAATGTCATTTCAGTGTAAATCCTGTAGTCAAAGTTTTTCCTGTGTGAAAAATATAATTTACATCAATATTTCCACAGAAATTAAAAGGAAAAATTATATGTATGTTTAATCAATGCTATCAAATATTTAAAATGTGTGTTTTTTTTTAGGTTACATCAAGAATATATTCAGTTTCATCATTTTTTAGTACCGCCAAGATAGAAACATATCCAGTGCACCTGTCGATATTTCGGCCGTGCCAATGGTTATTGCGGGTTACAATTCCAAAATATGCTGGCAACAATTTGACATTTGGTTAAATTTAATTCCAAAAATTATTGTCGACTTGTAAAAAGGTAAGAAAACATTCTTCCAGTTATTATTATTTGTTATATTTTGTAACAGAAGTATCATTTTTGTTTTGTTTTTTTTTTTTTAGGTTACATCAAGAATATATTCAATTTCATAATTTTTTAGTACCGCCAAGATAGAAACATATCCAGTGCACCTGTCGATATTTCGGCCGTGCCAATGGTTATTGCGGGTTACAATCCCAAAATATGCTGGCAACAATTTGACATTTGGTTAAATTTAACTCCAAAAATTATTGTCGACTTGTAAAAAGGTAAGAAAACATTCTTCCAGTTATTATTATTTGTTATATTTTGTAACAGAAGTATCATTTTTGTTTTGTTTTTTTTTTTTTTTAGGTTACATCAAGAATATATTCAGTTTCACCATTTTTTAGTACCGCCAAGATAGAAACATATCCAGTGCACCTGTCGATATTTCGGCCGTGCCAATGGTTATTGCGGGTTACAATTCCAAAATATGCTGGCAACAATTTGACATTTGGTTAAATTTAACTCCAAAAATTATTGTCGACTTGAAAAAAGGTAAAAGAACATTCTTCCAGTTATTATTATTTATTATATTTTGCAACAGAAGTAACATTTTTGTTTTTTTAATAAATAAATACATTGTTTAAGCAGTACCGTCTTTTTTATTTTCCTTTCCCATTCAAAAATCTTGTGTGTAATTTTACATTTAAATATGTATTATTTTACACAAATATTACATAAACGTATGTAAAATTGTAGGGTATGGGTTAGGGAATTTTACACATTTTTTGGGAAATTACATTTTTTTTGTTTAAAATATTACATATTTGTATGTAATGTGGATTACACAACTATATGTAAATTTACAGGAAAACATGTAGCATTCCATATGGTGTGTAAAATTACCAGAATAATCTAGGGCATTATTTGGACCCTAGATTATCTGTGTAATCGGCCTTCTCAGTTTTTACAGTGTACATCCCAGGTGGTCCCATGGTCATCAGGTCAGGATCTGATGATGGAACCCTGGAGAAATCGAGGGAAATCTTCAAAAATGTGCGAAATCAAATCTACCACCAAATAAAAAAACTTAAAAAAAAAAATAATAACCTCCTTCAAAAAAATCACTAAAAAGATGAAAATAATGAAATTTTGAGGTCGGAGCCAATTTCATTACAAAAAAAATCACTAAAAAGATGAAAATAATGAAATTTTGAGTAGATATGTAATTAAAAGTTTTTGTAATGAAATTAGCTCCGACCTCAAAATTTCATTATTTTCATCTTTTTAGTGATTTTTTTGAAGGAAGTTAATATTTTTTTTTAAAGATTTTTGGTCACAAGCTTCCTTTTACATAAACGATGCGTCGAATACGATTTATTAACCAACGTACATTTAAAATTTTGATAAACTTAACATGGTACAATTCCTCGTCGGGGCGTTGTTCGTTTTTGCGAGGCTATATTATAGATTTAAAATTTTAATATACCTGTCATTTACGGGCGGTACAGCGATCGTGGTAGACAAGATGAGATAAGTGACACTCCTTGGAAAATGATCGAAAAGGAACAAGTATCATGACAAATACCAGAAAATAAATAAATACCTATACTAAAATTAAGAACTTGCCCCTTCCCCTTCCGGATTTTTTTTATTCACGACCAGTTTATGACGTTCTTATATACTGGAGAAGTACGAAAAGTAGATAGTCATTAGTGTATTTGCCATAGGCAACCAACATACACTATTGGCGTTGGTCGGATGGCGGGACCTAGGGGTCGGACCAAAATTTCTCGACGTTTCATAACCTTCTAAACACTTTGGCACCATTTTTAAAAATGTTTATATATATATGTATATATATATATATATATTTATATATATATATTTATATATATATATATGTGTGTGTGCGCTATAACTTTCGAAAGAGTTAATTGATTTTTACGAAATTTTGCCCACATGTTGGAATCCACCACCGCAAGAACCCTATTTAAAATGGGCCCAATCGGACCATTTTAAGGGTAGTTTTTAGAGGTTGAAAAAAGTTTATGGGCCCAAAAATGCCTAAAATATTCTCAGAATCATTTCAAAATTGAAATTTAACCCTTTAATAGCAATTAAAAAGTGCTCCTAAAATTTTAATAAAATCGGCCCGACAGGACCGGATTTACAAATTTTATGAAAACACTAGTGAATTATTTGCTGAAAGGTGTATATAATTTAGTTTAGAGGTTCGATTGATAATAATATTGCAACTGAGAAAAAAATGTTCTTTTAAGGGGTGTATTAAAGAGTCAAATTTATTATTATGCCCAAAAAACCAACTTAAGTTCGCCACACTGCCTATATTAGTAAATACACTATATTGTCGGCAGGGTTTTGGCACTGCGACCCGGGTTTTTTTCGTTTTGATTTTATATCGATTAACAAAAATTCCACTTTTATTCATGATGTTTGGTTGGAAATCTATTAAGATTCATACTCACTGAATTGGATCGGATAGTTTCGGCACGATTGGCAGTTTTGGGATACATTAAGTTAAATGAGTTCTCACGCACTAGTCGACTCGGCAACATCCAGCGTGCGTATATACATTTCCGTTCCGATCTGATCCAATTCATTGGATGCGAACCTTTATTGTGTTTCACGTAGTCGCGAAAGGGTACATTTACAACAGATATTTAATGGAGACAATGTGTAGCTTACTATAAAATAATGAATGTTCTATGGTCAGACGCTATTTGTGATTATTTTTCTTTCTTATATGTAGAACACATTAACTTCCATCGTCTTCATTAAGTCCATTCTAAGCCGAATCTTAGATATTGTAAATTATAGACGCTCGACAACAGAGTCCTAAGTGTCTAGACCGAAACAATGCGAGAAGAAAAAAGTGTGAGATAACTCCAATGCTGTTTCCCACGTAAATCACAATAAAATGAGGTAAGAGAAAGGAAAAAACTAATAGTATGTAGTAACATTTTTTCAAAGAAAAATTGAAAAAATGCAGGACGGTATACTTTAGAACTAAACTAATTCCGAAAGAAAAAAAATGGTATTAAATAGTCTCACAAAAATAATTCAGTATCTAATGAGAAGTCGGAAAGTAACCTAGAATGAACCCTCTAGGCTGTAACTGGTTTATTTTGCTCCTAATATGCAGTCTTTTAAAATTCTTATAGCCACAAATATAAATCAGTTATATATCCAATGCTAAACGCAGGTTACGAATGAAGTTTTAGGTAGTGTTTTGTTGACATACTTAATACTTATTTCACCGAAAATAATTTAAGTACCTACTTAAAATATTTATAAACATAAAATTTAAAATTTATTTTTGTACTAAAATAAAATTCGAATTAATGTTTAAAATAAATCTGAACATCTGTTGGACAAATACTAATGTAAATTGCTTTAACTCAGACTGTTTTTTTTAATAGGACGTGCATTAATGGTTCACGATGATCAGAGCTGAGCAGTAGTTAACTACAAAAGTAGTTAACTACGTAGTTAACTACTTTTTTTGGAAAAGTAGTTGTACTCTAACTACTTTTCTCCACATAGTAATCGTACTCTATTATTTTGAATATCTATCAAGTAATCACAAAAAGTAGTTAAAAATGTAGTTAACTACTCAGTTCTAACTACTTTAGGTAGTTTAACTACTTTTTTGTAATCTAACTACTTATTTTGAATTTTAACTACTTTTAAAAATATTTTAATATACCGTATTAGGTATATTTAACTGACGTGTTAGAACAAGTTCTTATTCGTTATGCATTTTTCTGGATTCTGGAACACGATCACACTTTTTTTTAAATAATGAAATATCAGTTACTTGAGTTTAATTTGAAATAGAACGTGGAACTGGTAGTCGCATCGTTGCTATTTGCAAAATTTAATAAAAACACGTTTCGGCCATGATATCAACCCTTTTCAAATGAATATAAATAAAAGATCCTACAAAAAATGATAATCATTTAAGAAAACCAAAATAGCATTAAGTTAAGAAACAATTAACAGCCTAGACTGTCAAAAAGAATGATTAAAATATACAAAACTTGATGGCAATTGGCAGTAATATACCTATATATTTTTTTAAATATCGTTTTTGGACATTCTAGGTTGTAAATTGTTTTTTGTAGAATTTTTGAATTATTCATTTGAAAAAGATTGACATCTTGGCCGAAACGTCGTATTGTTATTAAATATAAGTAAATTTTGTCTGTTAATTTGCTCAGTTTTTATTATTTAAAATAATTTTTTATATATTATATGTGCAGTTTGTACGACATAAATAGAGAGATTTATATTATTATAGTAGTTAAAAAAGTAGTTAAAATTTTAACTACTAACTACTAGTAGTTAGTAGTTTAACTACTTTTCAGAACAAGTAGTTTAACTACTAAGTAGTTTAACTACTTTTTTACTTAAGTAGTTAGTAGTTATACTCAACTACTTTTGTCAAGTAGTTTCCCCAGCTCTGACGATGATGAATTGTGACTCTTTATATCGAACTCCCTCTAAGTCACATAACTCGAAATAATTCTACTTAGAGGAGGGTCAACAAATACACGCTACTAGATCATACCTGATGTGTGATCTCAGAGTATCTGAGAACATGTAAAGATGTACTTTACGCTTTAAATTACAACCGAAATATTTCAACTTTAATGTATTTTTATAATTATTTAAATAAATTGAAATATGTAGATATATTTCCACAGTAAATAAAACATTTTATTTCGCGATAAAAATTACGCTGCGCGGATACTGAAATAAAAATGGGTGCAACATATAATTTATTAAAAAATTAAAATATATGAATAGAAGTTATGAATAATACAAAAACAATTTTAAAAATTTTAATTCGCAAAAATATCGACGTTTCGTTCGGTTTTGTTATAATCCAAAATAGTAGTTACCAGTTTATTAGTGTATTTGCCATATGGCAACATACACTATTGGCGTCGGTCGGATGGCGGGACCTAGGGGTCGGACCAAAATTTCTCGACGTTTCATAACCTCCTAAACACTTTGGCACCATTTTTAAAAATAATATATATATATATATATATATATATATATATATATATATATATATGTGTGCGGGCAATAACTTTCGAAGGAGTTAATTAATTTTAACGAAATTTGGCACACTTGTTGGAATCCATCACCGCACGAAGCCTATTTAAAATGGGCCCAATCGGGTCATTTTAAGGGTGGTTTTTAGGGGTTGAAAAAAGTTTTTGGGCCCAAAAATACCGAAAAAATTCTCAGAATCGTTTCAAAATTGAAATTTAACCCTTTAGTAGCAATTAAAAAGTGCTCCTAAAATTATCAGCGAATCGGCCCGACAGGCCCGGATTTACTAATTTTATGAAAACACTAGTTTGCGTATACGAATTTACTTACTGAAGGTCGTATTTAATTTGGTGCAGATGTTGGATTGATAGCAATATTTCAACTAATAAAATTATTATTGTAAGGGGTGTATTAAGGGGTTCAATTTTTTTTTATTTTGTCCAAAAACAAACTTAATTTCATTTAATGAAACCACAATACCTGTATTAGCAAATACACTATATTGTCGGCAGGGTTTTGGCACTGCGACCCGGGTTTTTTAGATTGTTGCTAAGGTAAAGAATTTAAAATAAGTACTGACTTTGTCTCTATTATTTTCTAAAGCTGTCGAAACGTCGTTAATTCTTATCGAGTGTAAACAAAGATAGAGATATGCATAGAGTTCTATATTAGATAAGAAAAGAAGATCAAGAGACAAGTGATGGCGTTGTTCTGACGGAACGCGCCAACTCATTTTACGTAATTGCGTAATGATTGTGGGCTCTAATGATCACTAATGGCGTTTTGAGAGAGCCTGTCTAGTGCGCGTGTACAGTAAACCCTCGTATGACACAGCAGATAAAATCTAGTGTAGTATCAAGGTTAGTAGAGTACAGGTTGCCTCGTTCCGCTGAATAATAGCGGGTAAACCGGTAAACCTGTCAAATGATAGCGAGGGTACTACCTATGTTTATACGCTTTAATGTCGGTATTAGAACTCACTGACCTAACGGAAAGGGACAACCTCTGCTCTACTAGCTTTGGTGTAGTAAGAAAGCTTATTATATGGGTCCAAGGTAATCAGATACAGCTAGAGGTAACCTCGCTCCGTTCAGGGATGACTTCTTCTACTGGACTGTCAACTGATATTACGTGGTTAATAAAAATATTGAATGGCCTTCCAGCTGATGTTATTGATTAAAGAGGTGACCTGTGTATCTAATGACCTTGACACGGGTCTCAATCAGCTTGAAAATGAGATTTACATTCCAAAAGTCAACACAACTACATAACTTAGTTTTTATGAACAACAGAAACTTAAATTTAACTAATAACTATAATTAAATAAAATCGCAACTTTGTAGATGTTGAAAGTTTTTAACAAAATTTTTACTATTCTCAAGCCGTCAATTCTTTTTTTATGAAAGCTATAGACGCTGATGACAGCTGTTGAGCATCTACAATCATTTTCTTTCATAACGGCTAGTAAATCAACACCGGGATTCACAGAAAAAGAATATAAATGTTGAGAAATTTTATCCAACATTATAAAAGAATAATTGTTTACGCACAACAGTTGAAAAATACCGTGTTATTTGAGATTTGCAGCAATTATCTTCCCGTTTTAAAAACGAAGTGATACGGCAATTACTTGACCGATTTGCAGACGTACTGTACAATACGGGAGTTACCTGTACTATCGTTTAAAATATACGTATGAGGCTTGGAGCGAAGCACTTCTCTTGCTTGCTGCTGTCCACATGAAAGCCTGTCAGCTATATATACGTTTTGTATTCAGGTTTCCTCCACGTATAAATGGATCATATCAACCACTACTACATTATAATGGGCTTAAATCATGGTAGTGCAGGACTGGACTGATTCATAATCAACAGGCACTTTTTTTTAAGTACGTGACTTCGAGGCCGTAATTTTTGGAGCCTCAAGGATATATCGTCGCAATCATTTTACAATCATTGGAAAACGATAACCATTACGTAACACTAACACCAGCATCACTAAATTCCTAAAATACCAAAATTCTCTTAAGACTGCACCTACATTGGATCCGATGCGATCCGATGTCGTCCGTCGCGATAGGTCCCGATAGGGAACCAGTTGGAGTTAAAGCGAATTCTGGTGTTTTAGGAATTTAGGGACGCTGGTGTTAGTATTACGTAATAGTTATCGTTTTCCAATGATTGTAAAATGATTTGCGACGATATATCCCTGAGTCTCCAAAAATTGCTTACCAAGTTAGTCATTACGAGTTTGTTACTCTTCCCATACTATGCGCAGAGAGTAGAGACAATAAGTCGAAAATTGGAGACTTGTTTTCTTGTGACAGTGAAGTTTTCAGAAAATTCTGGACGCGCTGACTTATCAAGTATGACTGCAATAATTATTTTTTTAAAGTGAATGGCAATATTTAAAAATATCGGTTGTGTTTGTAGTTCTTGCCAGTATCTGCATTAGTACAATATAGACGCACAAAAATGACTCGTTAAAGTGATACTGAGATCATATGCGAACAATTAAAATTATTGTTTTATGACTTATGTCAGAAATAAAGCCCATCCTTGTTTGTTGTATCATAAACGCTATCTTTTCCTTTATAACCATATCCAAGCAATCTATTACGTTGCTTTTTTAATGTTGCATGGCGATTCCATAATATATATCCTCTTTGGCTAATCTAATACGTGTCTAATCCAACTCTGTAATTTTTACATATACAACGAAGTACAGAAGAAAGCGTCCACTTATGGCTCTGATGTGTAAACTCAGTAGGTGTAAGACAAGTGTAAAAGTTCATACCGTTGTTGTGAAATTCGATACTCTCCTGTACATTTTGTCTCTTGATAGTGTTTATTTTGTTCTTCGCAATACTTCTCCTGCTAAACTTCAAGGACTTTTCCATATTTTCTATTCCTATACTCTCTAAGCCGACTTACGGAAGAAATATCATAATAAAAATGTAAAATAATGGTAAAATATCAAATACTCGTATGTAGCGTTCTTTAAATGGAAATAAATATTTTCACAACGCTGCACTGCAGATAATTATATTTTCAATTGCAATTCCTACAAAATATTACTATTAAAAATATATATTAAACAAAGGAAGCGAGGACAGTGTTTTAAAGAAATTAATTAACAGAAATCTAGCTGTGTCTACGCGTTGACGCTGAGGCAAACTTTATAGATGGATTCAACATTAAAAAACGGCAAAATAAATTAGAGCTGCTAACTCTAGTTATACGATTTATAAATGAAAAACGGTCAAGTGGAAGCACGTAGATTATTATATTGTATAGTAGGATTCCAGTCTGTTCCGGATTAATAGGGATAGTCTCAATTTTCAACTAATTATTTCTGATAATTTTACGTTCACACTGATTAAGCAAAACATTTTCAAAATATTTAAATGTGGACTATTTTTTCAGAGATCAGTTGTAAAGAAGTAATTATCGGTTTAATTAAAATAATTAGCAAGTCACTCATGTATTCTAAATGAGCAAACCCTACACTCCTCTATAATAAAGTGCCCAGCTTTACCTTAAAGCACACAATGAAACATTTATAACTTATTAAGTTTATTTCAAAGATTTTTACCGTTGTCGGTTAACAATTAATACATTTATTATCCAATCTGAAGTAACGGGAAATCATCTTGGAACCAGCGACAATCAAGACTTTATTGTTAAATAATTGTGTAATAACTTTTGCTGCCGATAGCGAGTCTGAAAGTATCTATATTCGGCAACAGCCTTTTATCTGCGCCTAGATGGAAGTTGACTCTGTCTTGCCGCGTTCACGCTGAAGGTAGAATCCAATAAAATTACAGTATCACTTGTAGTTTAGAAGCTCTGGACGTTTAAAGTTTTCTTTTTGATTGGTGATAAACATCATACAATCTAAACTAAAAGACTGCACCTGTGTCTTTTTCTGCAAGCTTAATAAAAAAATATCTAGCTTTGTCAAAGCCGTATTTTTTAAAAAAACATTTTTTAAAATGACAGACACTTATTTCAATAACCTATATATATAAACTTCTGTATGTTTTTTTAGGCTAGAAGTAGGTATAGCTTTAAAAAATCACAGAAAGATCATTGTCCTTTTTTTTCAAATTTACAATATCTATGGGAAAAGACTCGTTGATTCCAAAAGAAAACTTCTGTAGCTCTTTTTGATTAGATGTAACAAACATTCAAAGTATTTTTAACTTTTTTTTTTGAAAAATGTCTATACCCGCAGGTTACCTCTACAACCAGTATTTAAACGTTATGGGGCGACTAAAATGTTGTTTAATGTGAATGGCGCTATAAATACCCAAGGTATGCATTTTAACAGTTGCGATAATGAAGCAAACAGCAGTAACATTTCACCAACAGACGTCACATAATTAATATAATGTTTTCTTAGAACTTTGAGTGCATTAGATTTCTAATGAAGGGTAAAAAAAGTAAGATAAAGACCAAGATCACGGTGAATTTCTGGGACGACATTTAAAAATAAACATTTCATTTAGCATTGAAACTTACAGTTGGGTTTGAAGCTGATGGCCTCAGTTGTTGAGCATCTATAATCTCTCTCTAACAGTGGGGTTAATTTTTTAGTTTGTTCTAAACCAGTAGGGTGTGTATTTTGTTCGTGACAGTATTTTTTTTTTGCACATACCTTCTATAAAATAGCTGATTTTCTCATAATTTTCAAAATGTTTGGCAGTTCAATTGTGAGGAAGATTACTTCTAATTGTAAGCAACGTTCAATTCTCATGATTTACTATGGAAAAGACTACGTTTATATGACTTTATGGAACTGTACACGACCAGTGTTTAATGTATAATTTCACGAGCGCTATAAAGTCATGAAAAGTTGATATTTTATAGTAGGATGTTAATGCCACAATGCATATACTGTTTTGTCAACAGGGTTTAGCACTGCGCCAGAGTTTTTTTATATAATAATCAAATACATTTATTTCGTTATCAAATCATTTTAATAGGCGTATGTCCGCTTAAAACAAGTGGATGATACAATAATTAGGTGTAACTGGTGCATAAGTTTTTATCATATTAAACATACATGCAATGGCAATTGAAAAGACACTAAGGCACGGAAATGCCTGAACTAATAACTTTTAAGAAATTCCATCCAATTTCGCTAGTATGCACTATTTTGACGTTTATATTAAAAAAAATATTTTTTGTGAAGTAACTACTAAACGGTTTTCGGATTTTTTCCTTTTCTTGGGCTATATTATAGTTCCTTTTTCTTTTTGAGGCACGGAATCCTAAAAATGAATGTTTGTTTTCGTTTGTTCGTCACATGCGGAGCCGCGAGTAGCGGCTAGTAGTAAATATAGGTAATTTTGTTTCTGAGGTACGCTTGTAAATGTATGCACGTCCTATATCCGGTATCTGATGGTCACTTTTTTACAATAAACAGTATTTTTCTTATCTTTTATTGTACATTTATTTACAGCGTTTGTTTGAAAGAGAGACCATAATTATGCTCTAAACACAATAATTCCATATCGTCCAAGTTCTGGAGTTATTTTCGATCAACTGAAAAATGGAAACGAATTTTTGATTGAAGCAACTTTTATCTAACACTGTACAAGACTCTTAACTAGATGATTAATGAAATATAAACATAACATATATAATTATGATGTTAAACGATTATTAGTTTTTAACTTTTTCTGACTCAAGTTTAGATCCATAAAATGACGAATTAATTATACGTAGTAAATGTACCTAATATTATTTTACGAGTTGATTTCGCCGTTCGTAGAATCGACTGGCATTTAAAACTGAAAACAAATCACTTTTAAATTAGCTCTCCTTGTTGAAATATTGGCCAACAATCTATATCCAACAAATTTATTTGATCAAAATAGAACAAAACGTTTTTATAATAAACATTGTAAGTTAAATGCACTCAAAATTAAACACGAAGATAATCATCTAACTATAAATATACATTGTTGAAAACTAATTTCAAATATATGTTAGAAATGTTCTATTACAATACCGTTATTCGTGATCTGTCAATGTCAAAATTCATAGTCTCTATTTAATAACAATTAATGTTATACATATAACACTGGTTTAGGAGTATAATAGTGAATTTTAGTAGTCGACTTGTTTAAAACAAAACACAGGTAACTTAAATTCTGCCAGATGTCAAGAATAATTAACCTTATAATTTTTAACCATATATTAACTGACTGTAGTTAAAAACAGAGCCGTGAGGTGGGCAGTTTAAAGATTCTTTAAGTGCGTCCCTTGCAGTCTACACGACCAACTTTCAATGTGATCAATATTAAAAATGTATTTGACAAATCAGACCCGATAATTTTTTTTCAAATAATTCTAAAATACATTTTTTGCTGACTTTTTGTTTAAATATGAAAACGTTGAACCAATTTTGATTAAAAAAAAATAACGCGGTTCTATTGATCTCCCAACGAAGTACATTGTTATTTTTATTCGCAAAATATTGGACAAAATCTACTCTCATTGCAGTCTTTTTGCTTTAACTAAAAGATCGGCTGGACCAATTTTGAATAAAAAACCTTTCAAATCATGTTTAAGTTAATGCTCGTCGATTGGCACCCTAAACTAGTTAATATCAATTTTTATTCTAGAAAGAAATTACCACGTACGTGCGTACGTCCTTACGAACATATATTTCTTTTCAAAAATAATGTAAAATATGGCATAAAAGTAGGGTAAAAATTTTGTTTTCCATTTTCGAGCCTATTGCAATACCTTCTCAGTGTACTGGCAGTCAACAAGACGTAGGGTATACTTCATATTACGTTAAGGTACTAGGAGACAGTGTAACAAGTTTAATCAAAATCGGACCAGTCGTTTTTGAGTGTTGCTAATACCTGGCCGACAAGTAAGTACGGAGATACATTTTTTTATTTAGATATCATACAAATTGAAAAAAATGAAGTTGCAGGCAAAAATTCAATTATAGAATTTTATATATTAATGCTGACGATACAGAAGACGAAACGTATAAATAATACCAAATTCACAGAATTTTTTCAGAACTTTTCTTCATTAAGCACATGATATAAATAAATAGAGTTCTCGAATGTCGGTTGTCTAGTCCGCAATTTTAACGCTATATAAGTAAATGTAATATGCTTTAGTAATTTGCATCTTGTTGTTCCTGTAACTAACAACACGTAGTTACAGTTTGTCCGAGCTAATCTTTCAGCGTTTAGAAAAATAACTAATTGCGAGTATACGCAGGTCTTTAAAATATATAGAGAATGTTTCAAAATAGCAAAATCAGATTTTACTTTGGTGAATTTTTCAGACGAAGGAAATAGAAACGGTAGATAAAGTATGAAAAAATCACTGATTTTAATTCATAGAGATGAATTCATTTTCAGACAACGGAAGTTGTTAAAAAGGTGCGAGAAGAAGCTGAAGAGAACAAATTAATGTAACATTAAATTAGTATAATCCTTGTAGCTCACACGCGCCAGGAAGACTAATAGAAGCTAAATTATTTAACATGCTTTTGTAAATTGCATTACAAACCGTATTAGATTTGGAGGCAGTAAAACCTTCTACTGAATAAACTTTTGTCAATGTGGCATTAACAAAATCGTGCTAGTTTGGCGGCAATAGTATCTCCTACTGAATTCGGAAATGGAAATCACCTGGTATTGTTTTCATCATTTTGATACGGTAGGTACTTAAATATCCATCTTTTTATCAATTTCAATTAGAGTTGGATGACAAATCAAGTTTATCAAACAGTGATGAGTAAATATTTCCACAGAAGCGCGATAGATTGAAACGACCAGTTATTTGCATATATTTTTATTTAATGAGGGATTATTATGTTGTGATAGAAATATGATAGCTTTATATATGCTTATTTAAAAACACTTCAAAATACGAACTGAACACCTTTATAAATACTTATATAAGAGATTAACATTTGCGAAGGCATAAAAAACATGGCTGGAAAAATGTAGAGGAAGATCGAACAATGGCCCCGACATAAAAATTACATAACTCAAAAATAAAAATTCTAACAGAGTACAAAATATTTACATGTGGAAATAATTCTTTTCTAATATATCGTAATAACTAAAGGGTATAGGTACTTAATTTGAAATGGGATTCAATCTGATTGTCCTCGAAAATCCTGAGTTTCGCTCGATATTTTCTTAGTGTTGTTCTGGTAAGAAATCTAGGAAAATTCAAATTATTGTTGCAAAATTTCAGAATATTTTTAGAAAAATTTTGAAACCAACTTAAATTATAAAATTATAACAACACAAAAACCAAGGGCAGCATGATAATTTAAGATAAAATATATTTTCATCAGTAATTTGATCAACTTAGTGTTTATAATAATATATTCCATTCTATTAAAATGTATTTTGTTCCAAGAAGTGATTGGCGTTAAATTATATAGGTATAAGTTTTGAATAAACAGAAGTTCAACGTCTTTATTAAATATTATTATCTGTGTAGAATCAGCTTAAGGCAAGTTGAAAACATCAAAACACTTAAGCGATCATATAATACGATTTTATTATAGAAACAAAAACTAATTCAATTAGTATAAATTACCTCGCTGCAGGAAGAAAACATAAAAAAATTTAAATTATATCAATAAAATTTCGAACATCAAATTCGAAAAGAATGAAATTGACAGTTCTTAATGTTCACACATTATACTATCTGTTTATAAAAAAGTGGCATCGTTCGACGAAATACCTATTTAAATTATACCGAAATATTTCTCGAAAAATAAGATCTTTACACGATTTTACAAACAATATTATTTACACAACTTTTTCTTATTAGTTAAATCTTTGTCTCCGTCGTATAGTAATCAGAAGTAAAATCAGTTTAATAGATGTTAAATAAAATTGAAAGTTACAGGTATTTCAGTATTAGGTATAACCTATAGCTTTTTGAAAGTGGTTTAAAATTTGATTTCTAACACCCCGTACAATAAGTACAAAAAGACCGCGCACATACTTGTCAAGGACGAATCAGCACGGCACAAACCTGCAACTTGCACTGTGTAGCACACTACACCAATACAAACCAGCACGGATCAACACAAACCAATACGAACCAGCAACTTTTAGTGCAGGTTTCGTGTGCGGCAGATATTTTGCAGTCCTCACGTAGTTTTATCAATGCAGATTAATTTTTGAAAACGACGCTTTACTAGCACACTAGATCGGTCCAGCGCAGCTAGATAGAATTTTTAGGCGACCGACTGACGGTCGTTGATCGTTTAATGCACGGCCTACTTCGTTAAATAACATACTGTGCTGGTCGTGCTTGATAGGTGTGCGCCCTGTATATTAAGTATAAATGACACAGTCTATTAATAGGTATGGCCAATTAATATAATCCAAATTCCGTGGGTAATTTGATGACGTTACGGCTGACTAAATGTAGGTCCGACTTTACACATATGACTTGAACCGGTCCAACCTATAAACGCACAAATATGGGTAACACAATTTACATCATTCTGTATACAGACTGCACGAATAAAACCGTACCAATTACGTATGGTGAAATTACAAATCGAATCTTGGTCAGAAATATTTCGCTAAATGGCGTAAATTTTTGTTCATTTTTATAATGCATTTGAATAAAAAAAACAAAGTATCGAGCGAATATTTATTTAAAAATTTTTTGAGAAACTACTCATTCTATAACTTTTCTTAGTGTGAAACATTTAATGGCGCGCTTGGATGGGAGTAAAAACGTCTAGACTGCACGTTGCGAGGTCTCATTCGGTCACTCATGCGTCTCGTCGACTCTTTCAACTTGGCGCTCAGAAAATATTTCAAGATATTGATTGACATATTTTTTTAGTCACTAGTAACTACAGTTTCGCAAAAAAAACAGATAGTTCTTGTCAACATGAAAATTCAAATACGACTGCAATTTCAAAAACAAAAAAAATTGACTAGTGACCAAAGAAGGTTGAACCTGTACCTATGTTTGTTTTGAAATAATTTTTTTTTTATTATTATTTTATTATTATATAGCTGACAGTGAAACTTTGTGTAACTTTCATGACACCGTATAGCAAAAAATTTTGGGGGATCCATCAGCTCTGGATTCCCCTAAGTGAGCAAGTAATACAGGCAGGCCCGTCTTCAGCAAAGTGGGGGTTCATGGCACTTTATATGAAGTCCTTTTTACAGAAATTTTAGTTATTAAAAGAAATAAACGACATTACATAAGTGATATTTTGTCGCCGAGTCTGGGAGGCCCTATGGGTCGCGGGGCATTGAGCACACGCTCAAACCCATGCGGGAAGACAGGCCTGAATGTAGGACAGTCGTTATGTTTACTAACCTATAGAAAGAGATTCCATTGGTACAAACGAAAGGAAGGAGACCGTTTAATAATAATAATACAATGTCGTATGGCGTAGATCAAGTTACACCCACACAAGTATTACGTACTTTATATAGATGTTGTTATAATAATAATAATTATAGGTAGGTACAATAACACAGGTGATTCACATCGCATTCAATGACGATTTACAAAATTAATGTTCGATTCCTGATATACGACTTTCAGCTTTAAATCTAGATTTAAGAATGTCATTTGATTAAGGCGACCGGCAGATCGTCGAGTTTGGGAGACAATCTACCATAAAATTTCTTATTTACTGGAATACAAATGTTTTTTGGATTTTCATTTTTATGCAGAGAGAGGCGTTACTGTACTCATTTTTATATATTATTAATACTAAACTTTATCATAATACTAAACCTTGTTTACAATAATAAAACATTTATGTTTCAGCTACTAAATTAATTTCGTCTGTGTTTAGTTGCAAAGAAGTGACATTTTTATAACTAGATGATACTAGGTGATACTCGTACCAGAAACCCAGCATTAATATGTTTACCTATCGTCATTTTCTTATGTGTTGATGCTGGGATTAGACTTTTTCAGTTTTTTGAGTCTAAATGAACAATTTTTCTTATCACGAAATCCGAAACCAGATTTATTTGTTCAGATATGGCCGAGACGATCAGAAAGGACTTTCGAAAAAACTCGACAAAATTTTGAAATATTGGAAACCGAAATAATTAAGAATTAGTTATATGGTCACAATGCAAAGTATAAATTCTTTGGTGTCAGGATTAAAGGGAAAACCTTTTTTAGCGACTAATACCAAACGATAAATATAATTTAAACTTAAGTCCTGTAAAAGGAAAGTTTAACAAAGTCCCTTATACCTGAGACCAGTGAATTATTTGTTATTACTTTTTAAAATATAGTAAAACAAGAAGTAAAAATTGAACTAATTTTTTTGATTTAGTACATTTAGAAAAAAAATCTTATTATTTTGTATTAAATCACAGGTTCACTTTTCGGAAACAAAAAGTGTATGATACAACGTTTGAATGTTACTGGTCAGCTGCATCCAGAGCGTCGAAGTAACCAAATATGGATTAAATACAAAACTTTTGAAGATAAAAGTGAAGACCTATACATCTGTTGCTTATGTCACATTAAAAAAACCGACATTTGACTATCATTTTTTGACATACAAAACATACAAAAATTAATTCCTTTCATCTTATTATATTATATCTTAACTAGCGGTACCTGTGCGAATAATTCGCACTAAAATTCGTTTCTAATTTCTCACACTCTTTATAACTTTCTTCTTTTTGTTGTATTACATTACAAAGCTCAGTGACTGTTCAAGAAAATGTTTTTCTAAAACCGTCATATAGAGGCGCAAGTATCGAAAACGTTGAGCTGAAGCGTCGCCATACGAAAAGTACCTATTTATACGTGAATTTTGATTAAAAATTAAACAAAAAAAATTTACCGACCGTCAATCATGTTGACGCTGTTTCAAAGTTAGAACCGTCAGATGGCAGCATTGCTGCATATACTGAATAAATGTATAATTGTTATAATTAATTATTTTGCAAAAACAAAAGCAATAATAGATTTTTTAGTTGTTGATGTCGGTAGAGCAAGCAATTATCTATAAATTGATATAAAATTTATGTGGAGCAATTGTGTGGTTTTTTCGAAAAAGGAAGGCAAACATCTTAACCTTAGCGTATTAATATATATAATTTAATTTGTTTTCATACTTCATGTAATTGTATCATGTATTTTTTATGCTAATGGCCGTACGCCGAAGCATTTATTATTTAAATAAAAAAAAACAAATGAAATAAATGAGGGTTTAATGTTTTAGTCTGCCATTTTCACTGCAATTAAAAGTGACAACATGCCTTGAAGCACTTGAAGCATATCAAAGTCACAAATGTCGACTCGAACAAAATTCAATTAACTGCAAAATTTTTATAATCAAATAAACTTAATTCAGTCTTTTTGCCCATTTTCATTTGGAACTAGCGGTTTTGCCGCGACTTTGTCCACGTGGTATAGATTGTACCCGCAGTCCTTTTATATAAATTCCACCCCCACCCCGTTCGGATAGTTGTGTTCAAAAGACAGTTTAACATGTATTTTTTTATTTTATGATAAAAGTATTCTTTACCGAGTCTCACGTTTTTTATACTTAATCAATTTCAGAAATACAACGTATTCTTTATGAATGTTCCCTCTGCATCCCCCTAAGGCTTATTTTCGGAATAAAATGTAGCTTAGCCCTTTACCTGTCTGTGAAGTGTCATCACAATGCCGTTTTGAAGATTAGCCCGGACAGCCTATAATTATTACATTTTATCAATTTTTACACAGTAACCTCAAATAATTTCGGGATAAAAAGTAATCTAAATTAATCTTTTAAAAATCCTTTAAATGAAAATCTCGTCAAAATGTCGGAGATTGGTTCAGGTAAACAAACAAAATAAAAATTAAAAATTGCGAGTTCAGGTTTCGGTAGAATATCAATAACCATATGAAAGATTTATTTTGAAATCACAGACAGACACTTTAATTTTATTTATATGTATGTATAGACATGATCAAATAAACAAAATACGATTCTTCTTTTTCGCAACAAATAACAATTCAACTGATTGAGACGATCGTCACTATAGATATACTACAAATAACGTTATTTTAGGTGACCCACATTGTGGGCTTAATAATCTAATGTAAAACAAATCTATTTTGGAACTTGACTAATACAAACCTCCGCTTTTTAGATTCTAATCTAAGAACTAGTGAAAATATCAACTGAAATTCTTTGAAATCCACTTTTTCGGTTCTTTACAGTAATGAGTAATTGATTCGTTTAAAAATTTACCCGAAAATTCGGGGGGTGAAACCAACTAAATTCTACCAAACTAAATGGTAATATTGTATCAGGTTTGGATAACCATTACAGAGGGTAGTTTAAGAAATAATAAGACGTTAATGAGTCTATGAACTATTTTCAACTAAAAAAATCAGAGTACATATAGCAAAAATTTGACATAAGCTATTTTGTCACGAGGGCATTTAAAACATTAACTTACCTTGTCGATTGTTGTGTCTGTGACGTTGTTGTTGAGCTGCTAATGCACCGCGACAACAACTGGTCAACAGCAAAGCTGCCCATAGCGACGTCATCAGTACCACGTGCGTTCGTTTGGTTACGGCGTCTCCATGCGAACGGTTCACTGCATTGGAACTAGGGGATCCGGGTCCATGAGACCCGGATTTATAGGATTCACTAACGTCATCACAATTTAGTCTGTCCGACACACTATTTAATCCTAATCCGCTCTTAGAATTATTTACAGAATCGCGATCAACTGCAGTAGTTTTCAGTTTATTACGCATTTTGAACTTAATGGTAGACATTATAAATTAGAACACTGAACTGAAATTATGACACCTGGAAATTACACTATTTTGAGCATGTTAAATAAATCTTGTATTTTGAATTAAACTTTTCATGTTTTCATAGTTCAGTTTTACGGTATTTTTTATTAAGATGTTGCGTAAATAATTACGTACACGTGGACATTTTTCACGGACAAACACAAATTAAAATTGCAAAATTCACAACGAAAAAATTCGCATATAATGGTAATATGCGAACAATTGTTTATTGTACGATACATAAATTAAAAAGAGTTTTTTCATCGTTACAAAATTTTATAAAAATATTGACAATTTATATTTGTATATTCAAAAAGATAACGGAATAATTTAAAACCATTCGATTTATTTTATAAGGAATGTCACGCTAATAACTTAATTGTCCACAATTAAAGAAAAAACGCGTTCACTGTTAATTAGAAAAAAGAGTGTATTGAAGAATTATTCAAAAGTAATTATCCACTAATTACCGAACAAATGTTACAAAATTATTACGCATTTTTTAGATTATGTCGACGAATTTTTCAAACTAATTTAAGCGAAATATGTTCAATAATTCACGACAAACTATTTAAATTAATAAACCGAACTATTTTCAGAAATTGACGGCAAACTATTTAAATTAATAAACCGAACAATTTCCGATCCTTCTCTACGAATTATCGTGTTGTAATTAAACTTACATAATTTTTTATATTTCACGCCAAAAAATTAAAATAAAAAAATCAAATTTCAGTCCTTCATTAAATAATCATTTTTCACACACTGTCGTTATTGCAATCAGTTAATTAAACGGTATTGTTAATTAGACAACGATGCTTTCATTAACACTAAACACGTGGTTCACGTTTAAAACAGCTGATCTCGCGCACTATTCTAAAAACGTCTGTCCACCCTGCCCACAGAACGGCCCAACCGATACTGACCTGTACACGGCATGCTTGTTGCATCTGAACCTCGTATTGTGTGTGCCGCCAAACGTCTATCTCACTTCATTTCTTACAGAGGTGATTCAGAAGTCGATTACATAATTATCAATTCATAACCTAAAGGACCACCCATACTAGCAACTTTTTATATTGGATTTTAATGTACGACAGAAATTGAGGAGTGATTTTTCAAAAGGACTTATTTCCATGTTGAAAACACGTTCAATAGTCAAATATATACTTTTATTTAATTAGTAAAGTGTCCACTACGGTATAGTTCGTGAGATTAAATTAATAGCAGTAGAATAGCTATAGTTTGCTACAATTGTCAAGAAACAACTGTAACAATGGGTGGTTCTTTACAAATGTAGCAAACTATAGCTAACTTACTGTTTATTAATTATTTGAAACTTCTTTTAGTACGGTAGACTCAAAATGGCTCTTGAGATTGTGAATGTAACGAATCGTGTCGCAATGTATGTATACCGTATGCTATAAAACCGGCTGTATTACATTATGCTAAGTTGGCGTCGAGGTAGAACACTTGCCTCGTGCCTAAAGGTCATAGATTATATTCCGAAGATCGGTGCTCTTATTATTTTTGTTTTGTTTTTTTTTACAATTATACCAGTTTTAATTCTGTAATGTGTAGGGTAAAACCCACAGTCTCTTTTTTATTACTTCAAGTACATTTAATTTTCAAACGTGATAGATGCGCACTGTTTTAATTTAGTGAAATACATCAAAATAAATTTAATATTAAAGTTTTGGTTCCATTTTGAATAGTGTTTTGAAAAATATTTATGGCTAATTTTCAGAGCGTTATTTTAAAAAAATAGGTAGGTCAAAAATGAATTGACAATTGAAAAGTAATATAAGATATACAGGTATTTAATTTTCAATGTGTTTGTCTTCTGATATCTTTGTAAAACCACCGAATATATCTACTTAAACTTTTTTAAAACATAGTATAAAGTAAGTTTTTTTATTGTTTAACGTGAAATTGGACAATTCGAATATCGTTAAACTAAATTAAAAAATTGCGACGTTTCGTTAAATCTTTTCAACTTCTTCAAAAAATAAAAAAAACTTACTAATTATAATGGACGTGAACAATATTGAGAATAGTACAAAGAGTTTCGAAAAATTGATATCGTTTTTTCTGTTTTACAGTTTTATTCTAAATTAGATATATAATGTGAAAATTGACACTTCTGTAGCGTCCTTTTGTCATTATACCGTACTTATACAAAAATATTTTTTGGGTATTTAAAATGTATCGTATATTTCAGTTAGTAACTAAAAATATCGCATATTTGCTTTTATTAATATTATATACTTACCTGCGTAAAATTTATTAGGCATTATTTTAAATTTTGCAATTTTTTTTTATTAATTCAGTTGATGTATGTTGATTTTTTATATTGTGTATTTAAAATTTTCGGTGAATTTGTATAGAACTTATTTTCTTTTTTTCTTGGAAATCTGGAAATATGGGCCTTTATATAATTGAGTTTTGTGATGTCTTTGAAGTGTTTTCAGTTTTCTCCATCTATAATTTGTTGTTTAATACCATTACCAGCTTAGTAGTTTTGCCAGAACTAAAAAAAAATAATGGCATTTGTGACCGATTTAACAAAAAATACTAACGATGTAATATTATATAGATCTTACATAATATTTATATATTATGATATCAACACCTACTTAGATATTGAAATTATACAACAACATAATCTTACAGCCAGCTCTACTTTTCTGTTGTGCAGGTAGTATGCACACTGCACTTTATTAGAAATTTGTTAAATGTAACTTTTTACAATGGCGGACCGACTTGTTCGGAGGACGCACTTTTGTCTTCTATAGATAGTTTGTAGGTACGTCATAGATCATACATTAGACAATTAGTCAACAAGTCAGCTCCATTTTACCATTTTAAGTCCAGAAGTAGAGGATTGGTAGGTACTTACTAATTTAGGTCAAATTCGCTTTTAAAAATTTTACAATATTTTTTCGTGTCAAGGTTCGACGATCTCAAAAAACATATCGACGGTTAAAAGGTAATTGGGTATAAGCAACAAATATCAAAGTGTTCAGGAGACCAGTTTTAAGTTTGAAATTTCAAAAAAATGGACATAACTTTTTTATCTATTGTCATATCGTGAAAATGTAAATAGTTCTAGAATCAGGAAAAACAAAATCAACAATTGGCACTTTTATTTATTTGATTCGACGTTATTTTATGTGGTTTTATGTTGCTTAGATCAATTGATCTTATTTTCCTTCTGAGGTAATTCGGCGTAAGTTACATCTACACAGAAAATATCGAAGAGTATAGAAGACTTAGCTACATTTGATATCCTCATATCAAAAGGTAATAGGGCATACACGTCACATGACTAGAATACCTGAAATAGGTAAAGAAGTATAAGTGACGATTCACATCATTATGCCAAAAGGTAATGAAGTATAAGAAATGGAGTTTAGCAAAAAGACCGTGAGGATGTTAGACATTAGCGACACTGTAAGTGAGTAGAAAAAAAGGTACCGTGGTACTTGCACACATCAAGATTTCTGTACCAGAGGAGAACGAGAATATCCAACATACGGCATTATCTGGACAAATGGTAACATGGATTAAACGTCACGTCTTAAAAATAATAGAATCACAACCAACGTGATTCTCCTTTAAAATAAGATTTAAGTAACTGCAAAATATATTTAAAGGATGTCCCATTCCATCACCCATCACCATTCGTTAGGTCATACAAAATCATAACGACTGATTTTTTAAGTAATCTGATAATATTACTAAATAATTTGAATATATCTGGTAAACAATATTATGTAGATACGTAAAGATAAGCTACAAAGGTAAATTTCTTTGCTCACTATTCTTTGTTAGATAATAATATACGTTAATTAAGCTAGCTAGGCTCCAGAGATTAGGAAGGTACTTCTCGCATGAATTTAGAGATGATGTAAATATTAGGTACGCTATCATAATGTAGGTTATTGAACTTATTATATTATGTGCCTACCCTTATTGATAACATAATGTAGCTAAGGTTAAGGATACCCGTGGTTTCATTAGGCAGGTTTAGGCCTACGATTTGACAGGTAAAGTTAGTTCAGATAGACTAAATTACTACATTACTTACCTACATTACTATTTTAAATTATGCTCTGACCGCATTTTTAATATGATTAAATGAAAACAGTAGTACGTTTTTTCACTATTTATTAAGAAAAAAAACACAGTTATAAAAGAAAAAGTAGTTTTCACGCTGTACTTACATAGTAACAAAAATAAAGTAGTAACTTAATGAAATAACACACGTGCCTAGGTATGAAGTAAATAGACATCATTATTATAAAAAAAAACATAAAAGAAGTATTTCCCAAAATAAAACATTATTAAAAATTGGTACAACATAGTACTACGTACTTAGAATCTTTGATAAAACAAAAGCCTTCAAGGCAACAATAATAAAAATCTCTCAAAATAATAATTTATTTTCACTTACAACTAAGCACCATGCCGTATCACTGGCGAAAGTTTTTTTGGTAACAAAAATATAGTGTGTCTTGAAAAATACAATAAACAATCACAAAGTGGGGTAGGTATCACATAAAAAAGAAGGGTACGAAGGAAATAATCAATTATTACTTTGGAGTTAAGAAACTATTATTACGATACTTTTAGACGTTAAATCTTGTCGTAAATGCTCAATACTTTGGACAAATCGACTGCAACAGGTCAGTTGTTTAGGTACAATGTCTAACTTAACACCTAATCGAGATCAATAATATTAAATTCAATTAATTTCTTAATCAGTCTTAGTTAGGTATCTTCTGAAATCAATAATTTTAGAGATAGATAACTACGGCTTCTAATAATGGAATATTTTTGATAAGCAATTATTACTCCATACGCTTCTGAAGGTAAATTTAAGTGGGTCTATAAAACGCAATATTTGACTATTGACTATTGGTCAACATTATCTTCGACGTCAGTATCGGGCAAAGTATCTTTCACTTTTTTGTTGAAAGTTAAAGCTAAGTACTCTGCCTGAAACTGTTGAGGTATAACTTGGTCGGAGCAAAGCTTCAATAAATCTTTGTGTTTATTCTCAGTAATTGGTAGGGGTGTAGGATAGCAGTCCGGTAATTCAAGTAACTTTGTTTTGGATGCGACTTCAATACGGGACACAGGTGTCTCCGGATCCATAGAGAATTTAACCGTTACTGATGTGCGGTTCTTTTTGAAGGTGGCGACTCGTATTTTACTAATTTTACCAATAAGATTTCCCACGAAATACTTGTCTGCGAGTAGATCCCATCTCTTAAAATCTGTATGATTTAACTGCTCAACAACAAAGGGCTTTGGATTTTGTCTTGCCATTTGGAAGACCGTATACCATTGGGAAGGAGCCCAGATAGTAGTATTTTTAACCTGATTTTCAATAGTCGCATGTGCCGAATCGACTGTCATATAAGTATGACCGGTGAGTAAAAAATTTATTTGAATAGATTCAATACTTCTGCAACGTTGCAGAGTCTCGTTCAGCATTGCAAGAACAATTTTGTTCCGATTTTGACCGGGACAGCAGTCACAATAAAGAAGAAGATGTCTTATATTCCCGTGTTCGTCAAGCTTCGTTATGTATTTATTTAATATTGTAGCCATTTCATTAGCACCGCGGTTACCCTGGCTTTCGTCCCAATAATAGCAATAAACATTGCGCGTACCATTTTCGTAGATAACTGCATTGTAAACGGCCAGCTTGCGCGTATAAAATAATAACATGCTATCACCATATGGCGTATTCAAGACTTTTTGCAAATCAAAACTTATGCAAATGGATGCTGAATCTTTTAAATGAATAGTTTTGTGCAATTTGTAGCGATGGTATGTGTGATCTTTCTCAATAAGATGTGCTTCGTGAGCTCGTCGTTCTTCTAGTGTAGGATCAGTTTTATTTTCGTACTGACAACATTTCAGGCATTTATCTTTTTTCGGAATATGGAATGCTATATTAAAGTTTTCGTTGAAAATTTTTCGGAAAATGCTCTCCGAAACAAACGGCAGTCCTTGAAACATACGATGTTCTTTATACTTTCTGTATAAATTTGCTAAATTTCTGTACTCTGCCGGAAGGTACATTCGAGTACTATCCTTTCTGCAATAATGTGAAGGAACAGCCGGTAAACATTTTATATAGTTTTCAACCGCTGTAATTGCATCATTGCTGGTTTTGTTGGGAGGTACACTTTTACCCCTTTCAGATTCTTTGGCACTACCAAACTCATCGGCTGTCGAAACCGTATAATAAATATATTTGTGTGAGACGTCAATCGTTTTGCACAAGAATTGCAGACATATTTGTTGATGAGCTTCACCATCCGTAATGTTGTACTTGTACGTTGTGGTGCGTTTTTCTGAATCTTTACTCCTTTTTCTTTTAATATTAGTTTTTTGGGTTAGGTTGATGATCCAATCCTTTCTTCTCTGTTCTGAAAGGCTCCAAAAATGCTTGAAAATGCTTAACCTTCTTTCTTCCGTTATATCGCCGCAATTATTTCCACATTTCTTACCCTTGCAAGGGTTTGGTTGGACTTTTTTTTCTTGAACAACTTCTCCGTTTGTTTTAATGTAACTCTGACCAGATAATCGTTTTTGAGCAGCTTCTTTTGTCTTATTTTTAGGAATCTTTTTCGCCGCTGTGTTACCTACAATCTCTTCTTCGACGTCAATTATAGTTTTCTTCCTTTTCTTGCCATTTACTTCTGGCTTCCACTCATCTGAACTGCCTGCATCGCCAAAAGCATTTAACAATGCTATCTCGTCGTCTGACATATAATCTAAATAAGAGTCTTTCTTTCTTGGACGGGTGATTTTAAATGTAGAGGATTGAGTGTTGTTAGCGTCAGTTTCTAAAGATGTACCTGGACGAACTTCCAAAAGTTGTTGGGAAACACAAGATTGAATGACGATCGACTCTGATTTTGGAATACTTGAGATTTCGTTGGACAATATCATTGTAGGTGAATCATTACTGTTGAGTTCAGTCGCAAAAGATGTGCTGGGAACATCTCGGAGCGATGTTCCAAAGATATTTGACTCAGAGACTGGCAGCTTGGTGTTCCAGCAGGCAGCAGACACAGTGTCCAGTGCGGAGCTCGTGAGGATGGCAGGCGTAGCGTCTAGGGCAGAGCTCGTGAGTATGGCAGGAGCAGCGTCCAGTGCGGAGCTCGTGAGCATGGAAGGAGCAGCGTCCAGTGCGGAGCTCGTGAGGATGGCAGGCGCAGCGTCCAGGGCAGAGCTCGTGAGGATGGCAGGTGCAGCGTCCATTGTGGAGCTCGTGAGAAAGACAGATTCAACAGGGCACTGAAAAAAAAACCGTTAATACAATTACCTTTATGCATAGGCATGTGCAGCCAGAGGACGCCACGGTACTAAAATAATTAAATTTCTTCTTAAACTCAACATGATACATTTCAACATAAATTATACTTGAGTTTCAACAACAAAAATACAAAACAAATAAATTATTTACCTTATCAAATTCAGAAACAAGGCTCTTTCGGCATTTTTTCTGATTTCGTATGCCTGATGTTTTTAAAGCCATTTCCAGAATGTCTCTACTTCGACCACATCTTTCCATTTTAACCTAAGACAATAAAATAATTTTCATACAATCACAAATATCTAATTCAATAATATCAAAGAGGTTAGAGAAATAAATCACATACCGTTGACAGGAACTTTGGCGCACTTTTCACAAAAAATTAACACACGTGCTCTCGCCGTCACTACACGCGGACGACTGATTTTGAAATAAGCGACTCCCTAAATAGCTACTTAACTACAACAAAGTCATACAAATTGGCGTAAGCACCAATTAATAAATGATTATTGTAAAGTAATACAGCATAAGCGACAGAGTTGTATATAAATAGTAAATAAATAGTAGGGTATAACCGACATTTAAATATCAAATTACATTTTGGTAATTGCGCATAAGCGACAACTGTATTGTAAACTTGTAAATGGTAGTAGGGTATAACCGATATTAAATGTGTTTGATGACAAAGGTAAAGAGGCATTAGTTCCCGCTTTTAAAACAGATGCTAATGGTAAAAAGCCGTAAGCGCCCGCAAATTCTACGCCAGTAAGAAGTAAAAATACATTACCGACTATAAACCAAAAGTGATGCCATTTTTACAGGGATACAAGCGACTTTAGGGTAAAAAAGGCCTAATACTCGGTCGGTTACACCGAAATGACACTCCTAAAAGGCAGTTTTTTGCTTGGGCATAAGTGACAAAAAGTCATCGTAGAGCCATGGGAATAAGCGCATTCGAAAAAGCGGAAAATTTTAAGTAGGATGGCATTCATAACTTATTTTCGACTAAAATGTCGCTTATGCCCAATTACCTTTCAACCGTCGATATTAGTCTGTTCGTCTGTGAGCACGATACAGGCCAAACGGCCTAACGGATCGAAATCAAATTTTGGTAAGATGTTTGACATATAAATATGAAGAACCTAATTGTTGTTGGAGGAAGTGTGTATAAGATAGAATATGCCAGTCTGATTTGGGATCCCCATTACAATCAGCGACTGATCAAGAGTTTTGACCGCCCTAGGCTAATTATGAGGACACGCCCCCGCCAGGTGTGTTTGTTTTACGCGCGCTTTTTAAAATTTCAAAATTTATTGTTAAAATCAGGGACTCTCAACCGCATTTAGTTTTAGTGTTTTGTCTCGGTCTAGTTGAAATATGTAGGGTAGATGCAATGATGCTAGATTAGTGCATGCGAAGACACGATTTTAGCGCGCGCCCCCCCGATCCTCGCGCCCTAGGCTGCAGCCTAATTAGCCTAAGGGTTAATCAGGGCCTGATTACAATGTCACCATACACAATATTGAACGTGTACAGAGTAAGTTTCTTAAATTTTGCTCTCTGTCTATTCTTATTCAAATTATTGCATAATCAAATTGATAACCAAGATTTTCTTAACATATTGCCTTTTCATATCCCTAAATTTAATAGCCGAAAGCACCAATCGTTTTATTTACCTGCACCGAGAACGTATCAGTTCACAAATTCACCTGTTTATAGAATGTGTAAATTTATAAATGAAAATTGCAGTAATATTGACATTTTTAACTGCACATACAGTGAATTTAGAAACGTATCAGAAATTTAGCAACACATTTTCTGTAATTGGGCTATGCCTGTAGAAACTTATTTGAATAAATAAATAAATAAATAAATAAATAAATATATGCGCAGAAGAGATATATGATAGGAATAACGTTCTTTTTCTATTTTAATGCCGTACACTTTCCATAACGATTTAGTATTCTATCCATTTTGCAAGAAAGTTTTCTAAAAATGTTTTTCTAAATATTTTGAAAACAAAAAATTAGTTTTTTTGTTGTAAGTACTACGAGCGGTATACTTACCTGTATGGTTGTGATTGTATAAGAATTTTCGATACTCTATAAGTCTATATCAACTTATTATAAGACCATGTTTTCATCAACGCAAAGGTATGTTCCCTAAGTTTACGTTTAGCTTTATTTAGATTACAAAACATAGGTTAACTTACAGTTAATGACATTTTGTTAAGTGTTTTCATGGCCCTCACAACTTGAAGCGGGCTTCTAGGCTGAAAACATCGACGGGCCTTCCTGCACTGAGAAAAAAATAGTTTTATAAATAAAATTTAGCTGGAACGAGGAAATGTTTCTTTGAATAGCCGCAAAGATATATATAGGAATTTCAACTTAGTAACTATATTAATTGAAAGAAAAGGTCTGAATGTTCTAAGCAAAATCATGAATATTTATTTATGTGGTTTACAAAATGTTCTATTTGAGTAATTATTGAAACAATTAAATTAATTTTTTGAGATTGTTCAAAAAAACGTCTGTTATTCAAACTATTTTTTTGTCTTTGGAAGCGTATTTTTTTTATTAAATCATTATTAATCAAACTTGGGGCTCGCGACGAAAAAAATCGATCGAACTCCCAGGAAAATCATGAAAAAAAAATTTTTTTTTCGGTCCTACTTTTTAGTGTATTTGCCATATAGCAACATACACTATTGGCGTCGGTCGAATGGCGGGACCTAGGGGTCGGACCAAAATTTCTCGACGTTTCATAACCTCCTAAACACTTTGGCACCATTTTTAAAAATGTTTATATATATATGTATATATATATATATATATATATATATATATATATATATATATATATATATATATATATATATGTGTGTACGCGCGATAACTTTCGAAAGAGTTAATTGATTTCAACGAAATTTGGGCCACGTGTTGAAATCCACCACCGCAAGAAGCCTATTTAAAATGGGCCTAATCGGGCTATTTTAAGGGTAGTTTTTAGGGGTTGAAAACTGTTTTTGGGCCCCAAAATACCGAAAAAATTCTCCGAATCGTTTCAAAATTGAAATTTAACCCTTTGGTAGTGATTAAAAAGTGTCCCCACAATTTTACTAAAGTCGGCCCGACAGGACCGGATTTACAAATTTTATGAAAACACTAGTTTGCAGATAGTGACTTATTTATTGAAGGGTGTATTTAATTCGGTGTAGACGTTAGATTGACAATAATATTACAATTAAGAAAAAAATGTTATTTTAAGGGGTGTATTAAGGGGTTAAATTTTTTATTTTGCCCAAAAACAAACTTAATTTCACATAATAAAAGTATAAAACCACACGGCCCTATACAAGCAAATACACTATATTGTCGGCAGGGTTTTGGCACTGCGACCCGGGTTTTTTATGAATTTTTATTAGCACAAATACTTCGATGGAAACATGGCTTTTATGGATGTTCATAGACGTTAGAGTAAAAATTCAGAAAAACTTCAGTATGGTTAGTCATATTGTGATTTATAGTATAGATACTGATTATTCGAAAAGAAAACAATTATTATTTTAATTTTATATTATACAACATTATGTCAACTATTACAGATTTTACTTTTTTTTTTTTGTTTTTTTTTGGTCGATAATAATAATTTACATATTATTATTTTATTACAAATGTCTTCGTTATAGCTTTTTTTTAAAATAGATGTTCAACTCGATATTTTTATATTTTATCCATTCAAACAGGTTCACAATAAGCGGTGAAATTCTGATACAAATGTTTTTATTTCTCTAAAAAATAACTATAATAATATAAAATATTTAGAAAAGTTTTATTACGTAATTTTCAATATAATTCTATTTTGATTATAATTCATTTTATTCGAAAATTTGAATTATAATAAATAATCCCATTACTGTCTCTTATGCACTTTTTGTATGACCACAAAAAAGACAAACGGCCTTTTATAGGGTGGCCAAAAGACATAATTTCTATTTTACATAAAAAAATACCAGATTAGAAAATACGTCTATTATACGTATAAAATTTCACTGAGTTGCCTCAACTACAAATGGTGACCGAATTACCTCAACTATAAACTGGCGATTTAATTGCCTCAACTACAAAATAGCGACTGAACTACCTTAACTAAAAAATAGCGACTGAGTTGCCTCTTTTACAAGTGACGACCGAACTGTGCAAATTTATTAAGTAGAAGTTATAAAAAAGTTGTGGATATAACAATATAATTAGTAGTTTTATTACTTTATAGCACAAAATAAAGACGAAAATTGTAAAAAATTAAAAGTTCATTAGTATATTTAATTTTATATTTTCGACCACATATTATAGGTGTGTGTTTCAAAAACCGATAATGATCAGAATATAAGACTAAAATATTTCCTTCATTTGGAAAGCGAGATACATTTTGATTTTTTGAAATTATTTTATTTAAGATGTAAATGGGCACAAAAAAACGTAAAGTTAGCTGACAAAGTATATTTACAATTACATTTTCTTCATTTTTCATATTTATGCTTTCTCTACGAAATATATTGAAAATTAAATAATATGCATAAGAAATTTTCCCGCAGTTTTTTGCTCGAAATTATAAAAGAAGTATATTTTCAAAATGTCGATTCATATAACTACAATATCAATTATTATTTTTAATAAAAATTTGTTAAATTGATATGTTATAAAAAATCGAAAATTACCTAAAAATTAATTATTTGTCACGATTATTTTTGTATTGCTAATAATAAATTTCTAAAATCGCTTCGTTATAAAAAGACTATACATATTAATATAAAAATAATTTTGAGTCGGCATTTTGAAACCTTCTAAGAATAGTTTTGAATCATGCAGGGCACAAATTTGTATTTGAATTTTATTAAATTATAAACATTTTTTAAGCACACTTTATTTTAAAATAATTAATTCGTTCATAACAAAGTAAGCCTTTATAAATATTCAAGACAATTAGGTAATTAAAATAAAATGTGCTCAAAACAAGCATACATTTGCCTTTTTCTGGTATAGTCTAGGATCTTGCTGATTACCTGGTATCTAACGATACGTCATATATGGCAACTTACTATATTTTAATACATTTTGTAACAGTAACATCCTCGTAACCTAACCAAAGTTGTAAGGATTTGGCAAAGTTGTATCCAAAAAATGTATCTACTGTGTAATATCACGTGCCACTACACACATTACAAAAAGTAATTTCAGATAATTTCTGCATAATTCAAAAACACTGCTTCAATAGATATGCTAAATAAAAGATATGTGAAATCTATCTACCTATTTTTTTTAAAGGTAGGTTATTAGAATTATTTTATTAATACAATTAATTTATTCTAATATAGGTAGGTTTATAAATTACTTTCGTCACTAAAACATTTTGCAGTTTTTTGTTAAAGAGAGCACATGTCACGATTTTATTTAATTAATAATTAAATTAAATAATCATTAAATTATTATATGCACATAAAATAGTATTTGTCTACACTGGATTAAGTTGACAATAATTATTGACAATAAAAACAATATTTTTGACGGAAGTTTTTTTACGAAACCGTATCTCAGTCCGGATTAAAAAAAATGGTTCCTAAATATATTAATTTCTTCCTAGCGATCAGAGTGGTATGGAACTTGAAAAAGTTTACTCTCGTACCTACAACTGGTACATTAAAACATTTTGTTTTCGTCACAAAAAAAGATTATGCATATTGCACAATGTCCTTAAGTTAGGTAATGCTTAGATTGCAAAGGAACATAAATTGACCATGTGATTAAGCATTAAGTATTTAAAATTAAAATACAATTGGCAACACTTGCTTTTAATAGCTACTCAGATTAGTATTGGGGACATATAGTTTAAAACAAGCCAATTAATACTAAAGTAGCCTTGGTTGGATTTTCTTTAGGAAGCTGATAAAACAATCAGCAATAATTCTAATAAATACTGAATTCAAAAAGCTAACCAAAGACAAAATGAACAGCTATATAATTATTACGCGCTTTTATTTTACACTTTTTTTGTGCCGTTGAAATATTACAAACTTTGAAGAGAACATAAAAACGCTTATTGATTTTAATTTGGAGGAGAATGGCATCGTGGGAAACTCTTGTTTTTGGAACTGGACGTGCTTTATTGTTCATAAAAATTTATAGAACAGTACACGTAAATTAAATCCAGACTCAGATAATGAAAGCTTATTTAAACATTAGTCGCGGATAAGGGACATATTTTCTATTTGAAGTTTGATGTATTTTTATCGCACTTTGTTCCGTCCCGTCCTGTTACTGCGTAAATAAACCTTACACGGATAGTATAATCGGTCATTTTGTTTTTATTAGCATGATCCACAAGATTATTTATAAAGCGGCTAAAACATAACTTATTTCAGTTATATATACTTTTATTTTGACTATTACTTCGTCTATATGGCGCGTTTTTTTTTTTTTTTTTTTGTTAACGACGCATATTTTAATAAATAATACATTATAATTATACAAAATGGACACAATATGCCTTTTTTTATAAAAGGAGCAATCGAAAAAATGATTACCAGTAATCCCTAAACAAAAACACCAAATTTTATAATGGAAATATTTTACCTAATGAATAAAACGATGAGGGAAGTCTATCTGTGATCCCTGCTGTGGATGCCTAAGAATATTATGTTAAAATATAATTTTCACACTGACTAAACATTGTGTCATTTGCTATGCAAAATCCAACTTTTCAAAAAATGTTCGTAGTTCCCTAGAAAATGTATAGGATCGTTTATTTTTTTGTAATGTTTTGTTATACTGCTGTTTTTATAAAATGATCAAGAAAATAAAAAGAAACTACTTTCGACATTTAAGAGTATTCGTTTTTTTTTTTATTTTCGATCAAACTGTTTGGTGTAAAATGTGTGTTTTTATCGTGTCCATTTTACGCGAAGTTATATCTCATTTTAGTTTTTATGGAATGTTAGATTGTAGAATACGCAAGAATAAGCTAGTGTCTTATGTCAATTTCGAGTTTTTATGAGATGGATCATGATTAGAATACATCTTTTTAAATCGGCGCAAGAAGTGTGTATGTAAGGCGTCAGCAGCGCACAATATTTAAAAAAAATAATAAAATAAAACTAGTTTTTTTACCATCTTATTAATTGATACAAAATATACGATTTTTAAAAGTGAGCTTCAAAATTACATTGCAGTTTGAAGCCTTCCAGATATTTAATTCGCTACTATATTTCAAGTAAAAATGATTCGAACGTGTTATTTACACGATTATTTAATAAAACAATTTTCAAAAACATTCTATTCTTTTAGAGCAGTGTGTTTGCAGTTTTGCTTAATCTAATTTTAAAAGATTTGTTTAAATAAGGGGCTATTTTTATGTCCAATCTGTATAAATACTTAAATTTACCAATACTCATTAGTAACATTTAGTTTCTATTATATATATATAATGTATATATATTAGAGTAAAAAACAGTAAGAAATGTATACGTGTTTTACAATTTATTGGTTTTAAATTATGGTCTGTTTCACCAACAAAAGGTAACATAAAAACTAGAAATACATTTCCTGTTCATTATGAACGCAGAAATTACTTCTTGTAACCAGTTTTCACGTGAATATCCAATATTTAAATAATATTATAAATACTTTAACCGTCTTCACAAAAGTTGTATGTTCATATATTTTGTATAAAGGAGGAAAGTTTCCTGGCGACGCAACTCAACATCCTATCGAGATAATATAATGAATATATGCAGCCAGAGAGCTTCATATCGTCCCAACGTGTCGAGCAACGTTACTCGAAACGACGGAACAGAACGAAGCACTCGTCGTGAAAACTGTTTCTAGCATAGGGTGACGTAGTCGCCAGAAAAGGCGACGGTTATTATTAATAGTCACGGATCCGTGATTAATTATAAGTGTGTGAAACATTAACTTGAGTTGATGAAACTGATCACTGAGAATGATTGCATTGATAATTTAATTGTGATTATATTTTATGCTAAAATGATTCAATTATTTTTTATTTCATGTACAACCATTCTACATTACTTGATTAGTTATTATCTATTATAGTCGCGAATTTGTGTTACTTTTTTAATGTTATAATTTTCGATCTAATTTTGTAAAAATTAACGATCACTTAGGACAGATTTCTAAATATATTTCAATATAAAATAGGTATTTTGTTCAAAATTTACTAATTTATGGTCGATTTCACTAAATTGAGTTCATACTTTCATCCTAGACTAAAGTATTAGTCTTGGATTTAATATTAACAGAAATTGGTGAAACTAATTAAGTTGTTATTTTTTATACTAATATAATAAAAATTTCAAGCATTTTTTCTCTTTCTTAGCTTCACTCAAATTCAGAGGGGCATTAATATTTTAAGGAGAAATAAAAATTTTCTTCCCATGAATTTTAATATTAATACATATCCTACTATTGAATACATGTCGGTTACTATAATATGATGGAAATGGTGATTTGAAGTTTTTAACCTTAAATTCAGTCATTTGAAAAAAATCATTGTTTCATTCATTTCAAAGATAGGTGATCTTAATTTAAAGTTAAAGACTACTTTAATCATTATGGGGATGAAAAATTGAAACAGTCATGGGATGATATTGATAATTATTTACTATTTTATATAATTACGATATTAAATCACGTAAAATAATTAATATTGTACATTGATTTCTTTCGAGAATTTTTTTCAACATAACTTAGTTATTGTTCTAAAACACAATAAAACAGTGGTGCTCAAAACTTTTATATATTATATATTTTATAAATTATACACACAGTTTGAACACAGCATTTTACTAAATATATATTCATATTAGCAAACATTTACTTTATTTTCTAAACGTTCTCGGAAAATCTAAAAAAAGTGTTTGTACATACATTTAACATTATTATTTTCCATACAAATTAGTAGCTTTTAAAATCCAAAACATTTAACTTTTTCACATCTATTATACAGATTTTTTATTTAGTTGCGTTGAAAATAACAGCTAATTGTGTAAATTTTTAAATAAAGTCATATTAAATTAAAATTTTGAAGCGGATAAGACTTCTATAAAAACTTGTACACAATACCTATTTCATGTTTTCGACAATAATTTATATAATATACATTTATTAAACGTTAAATCACGCAAGCGCATTTTTTAGACAGCCTGTAATATTGTTTTACCATTTATCTTAACCCTTTATAGCAGTGCATAAAACAACATTGAAAGTAGGCGACACTAGTGCCGTCCTTTGACGAGTTTGCACCGCCAAGTAAGTATTGAGTAGTACCTAATGGGAGTTTGTGTCGCCCACTGAAAATTGATTAAAATATGCTCTGCTTTACAGGCTACTTGTAAAATATTTTATTTTTACCGCTTACACATGTAATAATGTTTCTCATTTAGAATTTCAGATATAAAGTTTTACTACATTCAAAATAATTTCCAAAAATGTTATAAAGAAACGAATACAGTATTTTTTATTTTAGCATGGAGATGAGTCGTCTATATAACTGAAAAAAATAGGAATTGTTATTAAAAATATATAATGTTCCATTTAATTTGATCTTATACAAAGCATTTCTTATTCCTTCTAAAAATTTCATTAGTCATTCTAAAATATACAAACCTTAGTTTTATCAATTTCCCAGATTTAAACAACGATTTCGTTTTTTACAACATGACGCTGGAATGTTTTTTTATTCTAATGTATATGCTCGTGTAATGTGAAGACGAGATAATTAATCGCCCTCTGGGACTATTAAATGAAGTTCTGAAGGCAGAATAAAGAATGGAAGGCTAAAAGTTCGCGGTAGATGCAACATACACCACCTGGCTGGGACATAATTCTAAGCAATTCTATTAAATATGATAATTAAACAAGAAGAAAAGGTAAAAATGTGTTCTTGAGTTATGACAACCGTCTAGGGAAGGCGGTAAAAAACGTCACGTGACTTTGTCGACAACATAAAAAGAATTGTAATTGCCATCTTGTAAACACAAAAAGAACTGTTAAAGCTAACACCGATCGACACGATTTTTGGGTCTGGCTTCTGCATGTGAAATTTTGGTTTCTCCTATGTTAGAAATAAAGGGAAAAATAATTTTTCTGATCAAAGTTTGCTTTTGTAGAAATTACAGCGTTTTTTCGAATTTTCAAGAAATATGACTGATTTTTATATTTTTTTTATAATTTTATTTTTAATTACGATTAACAAAGTTTTTGCTGAATATCAAAGTCTTTTTAATTCAAGAATAAAATAAACTATAGCATATAAATGTAAAATAACAAAAAAGCAAGTTCAAAAATGAATATTTTTAGTAGTTCTTTTATGTTTGTATGGGCTTTCTCGTATTAAACCCTAAATGTAATCTCCCATCATATTCTCGTTGTACTGCCCTTGGTCACGTCGTTTAAAGTCCATCACATCTTGATGAAAAGTTTCTCCTTGCTCCTCTAGGTAAACTAGGCGCCCATATTGTTTTTAAATTGATCCACGTGAGTGGTAGCATAATATGAAGTTTATGGGACATTCTGCAGCCCATAATTTTAAAGCTTTTAAGCATAATTTCAATCAAATCATCATAATTGTCAGCTCTGTTGTTACCAAGAAAACCAATAGTTACTGCTTTAAAACTCTTCCAGGTTTGTTTTTCATGAGCATTGAGAAATTCTGTGAAATCATCACTGCTCAATATATGTTTTATTTGTAGTCCGACGAAAATACCCGCTTTTGCTTTAGCTTCAGATAATTTGGGAAAAAGTCCCTTTAAATATTCAAAAGCTGAAGAATTTGAATCCTTAGCTTTCACAAATTGCTTCATTAGACCCAATTTTATATGTAACGGTGGCATCAATTCTACAATTCGTTCCGACTTGACATTATATTTTCCTATCTGAAATTCGGTTCGATCAGACCATATACGCCATTGGTAATGAAATTAATCTGCTCTGCTAAAGTGAGGTACCCATTTTTTATCTTGATTCCGGATTTTGAGTATAAAATAGGCTTCATAAGCTTCGCCAAGTTTCAAATTCGTTGCCAAAGCAAATTTTTGGTTCTTACTTTAATAAATTCACCGTAAATAAAACAGAATGAATCAACACCCTGTTTACACTGTCTTGATGCCATTTTCTAACTTAGTAATACCCAAGGGCGGTTGTTACAGCTGTGATAGATAAGAAAACACTCAGTACTCTGCCCTTCACAAATAATATGCAATTTGCTGTCGGGTTTATCAAAGTGCTACCATAAAATCAATTAAAATCTTTCAAATTTACTTATCCACGTAAATCAGACAAAAGCAAACTTTAAAAGCTAAAAATGGAAATTTAAGTGTTTTTTGATGTCTAGAATCAGAATTCAAGCATTAGAACAGAAGGCAAAAAAAAAATTTGTTTTGTTAATCAGTGAAATTGATACAACTACAATTTTTTTAATTAAAAAAAAGTAATCTTAACAGAGCATCACCATTTCATTGATGATATTTTTTTAACTTACAAACTATAGTATCTTTAAATTTTATATATTTCTATGTTATGTGCAAAGGCTAAATGTAATATTTATATTATGCTTTATTTATAGAAATTCTTACTACAAGAATGCGTAAAAAAATTTAAAGAAAAAAAAGATGATTAAACAATATTATAATAACATGTATGTATACATGTTACCGTCAAAGTCAATTTTACTGATAAACCCAGGAATTGCTAGACTGTTTCATATGGATTCCAAAAATCTTGTAATATGATTTTCGCCGGTCGCGTAGCGCAGTTAACCTGTCCTTTCAGAAGAAAGGTTAAAAATCGGAATATTCATTTAGGATTCAAAAAATATATACAAAACATACTTATAGGAGTTTGTGCATTCTCCACAAAAGAATAACAGTTGAGTTAAAACTATTTTTTATTCGAATTCTCAACTAAAGACACGAAATATATAAAAAAAAACATGTCAAATACATAATCGTTAAAGAATAAGTGATTAAGGTGATTTTTTGTATTTCAAATTATCATCGGTTTCTCGCATAACAAAAATTGTTCTTAAGTCAGAAGTTCTGTCATTCTATAGAATAATTTTTTTAATACATTTATAGCGTGAACACAAGGATAGTTTGTACAAATCCTGAAGTTATTTTCTCAAAACGGTGCAGCAATGCATAAGTTTTGTAGTAGAATGAACTCTGATAATAACATATATATAAAAAAAGAAAAAATAAAGAGTTCATACTACCAACCACGTAGAACAAAAAACACCATCCGCGACGTATAAAGTGTGCGCTTCTCATTATAGTTTTATAATTTATTAAGTTTCTTTATGTGAACATATTAAATTATTATTACACCCAACAAAAAGTTTATTACTACCATGGTGTAAAAAAATCTGATACTTTATTAACGATTACAAGATCTTTCATTTCATTGTGTTTCAAGCTAGATTAAACTTTAACATAAAAACTTAATTAGTTTTGAATTCATGCTGAAATTATATACACTGTCATAAAAACCCGCGCATACAACCAGTTTCTGTAAAAATGTTATCAGTATGTTAAACTAACAAGTAAATATCAATTATACCTTGAACTGACACGTAGCTTGTTTATTGAAACCAACCACCGTTAAACTGTATTCTAAGCATGACTTATTGTGTTAGTCAATCAGAAATTCGACCATTTTTTGTCGCTCAAAAATAGTATGTTTAATCCAGAAAGCAAAATCTGGATCAACTGAAGGTTGCAGTTATTCGAAAATACAATGCATTTTTTGTGAATAAGAAATTATCACCACAATAATTTAAATAGTTTCAGTAAAACATAAAAAGTTTTCTATATGACGCATTCTGATTCAAAAGTGTAGGAGGCATAAGTTCCGTAGGTAGAAAACTATGTCTAATGCATGCTGTGCGCTTGCGCCAGAAATTATACTACTTGCATTAGTCTGCTGACAGAAATAAAAGATACATCGCCGTCTCATATTGTTGGTTACAAATTAAGTGCATTGTAACAAATGAATGCGAATGAGCAATATAGAAACTTTTCAGATATATTGTTTCAATGTTGAGAAATTTGTAAAATTAATATTTATAGTTTTTCTGGACATAATTCACATTTAACAGACAAATATTTTGATTTAAACGCTGGTTTCTACAGATTCTAGTTACAAAATAAAATATAAAGGCTTGTAATATTGATTTTCAAACAATAATAACAGAATGGTTATTTCTATACATAAATTTTATAATAGGTACACTTCAAGCATATAAATTCTATATAACCTCAAAACGAATTTTCGCGATTAAAATATGTTTCAAAATAATAATACACAACAGTGGTTATTACGTTACAAATATTAAACTGGTGTTCGCTACTTTTAAAATTTTATTTCAAAGAGAAAAGTGTTCGTGCTTTAATTTTGTACTGGTTTTTTCTCGATTTAATGATATGCAACCATGATCTAATTTTTGATATGTTTTATTTGAATATTGTTTCATTTATTGCGTGAAAATCAGTTGGGTTTTTTGAATATTGAATTTAGGCTATAACAAAAAAAATGAGATTTTTATCAGATAAAATATTTTAACAGTCGAAATAAAAAAAGGGTTGTGTATTATTTATTATCAAATTAATTTTGTACAAATGAAACTTAAGTAATGTGCCCATGAAACATGCCAAACCCAGAATTGGCAACGCTGACGTCACAATATTATAATAGGAGTATGGCGAGCACACGAGCAACCTTAGTTACAAAGTGTTGAAATGTAAACAATTTTGTATTTCCTCTGTTTCGTGAATTTTTAACTTTTTTTGTAACTATTTTTTTTTTTAATAATCGATATATATATACTTTTATCATAAAATATACTTGACTGATCTGTGGATTCGTAAAAAACTGTGTTAAATGAACCAACTGAATAAAAATAACATTTTTAGATGTCTTGAAATCGTCATTCTTATTTCAAAATGCACGTGCGTACATTTATGTATTTCTATCAGCTTAGAAATACGCACGTAAAAGTATTCAAAAGAAATTAAAAAAATATATATTCTCAATCACAGACATTACAGAAGTGAATTTGAGTTCAGCTGTACATGAAACTTGGAGTTCATCCAAAACTATACAACATTGTTGAAAGTAAACACAAGTAACGTAACAAAAACAAATAGGTATCGGTAATAATTATTAATTAAAAGTAACGAGTTGATGTTGGCAGGTACATAAACAACTGATTACTGACAAGTGTCAAGTTACCTGTATTAATTAAAAATAACCACTGAACACCTGTACACAATAATACGTGTATGTTAAAGAAAAGGGATATATGTTACTCTTTGGTTACACTACAAATTGGAATGGTTTACGGCCATAAACAGTCAACATGAATTTCGTCTCAAATTTTTCCGACTGTTCCTTGTCGAGCCGAGCCGAATCGAGACGATTCAGTGCATACGGGCCAGTTAATTTTAATATATTTTTCAGTCTACTACTGAGCCATACCGCTTTGAATCGAAATAAACCTAATCAGGTTTCGTGCTCCTTTAGCTTATAAGTTACAAAAAAACACCAATTTTCGTAATCTGTTTCATTCAATACCGCACGAAGATTTTTCTCTAGTGAAAACATAAAACACAATATGATATGAACTGATAATAATTGGTCACTGATTCTTGTTGAACATGGTTTTATTTCTGGGATTTTATAAGTACGATCACACTGAACGCGACCACAGTTCAGCGATTAGTAGACAAGTTCGACTGCGGTTATATCTTCAATAGGTTTCAATGAACGTACCGCAAACTAGGCGTTTTACGCGTTCAGTTCACAAGCAGCGGTAGATACCGGTGCTAGCTGCTGCTGGCTCCACATTAGTGGCGAACAAGTCAACGTTGGCGATATGTGACATTTCCCAAGGATGTGTTTCATTTACACCAATGTGTCTAAACAGCTGTAGCACGTAAGTATCTAGGCCGGAGGTTTCCAACCTTTTCTGACCCATCGACCTCTTTAGAAAAAAAAACGCCCCATGGTCCATAATAGCAGGTAATATTTTTTTAAATGTTCTAAAAAAAAATATAGGAACAATTTTTTTTTGAAAATTCCAAATGGTGCAAAATGATGATAAGGTAAATTTGATAATTTTTTTTAATGTTTCTGGAACGATCATTAATGATCGTTCCAGAAACATTAAAAAAAAATCAAATTTTTTAGATACCCTAGCCTGTCCCACCTCCTATTTTCAAAATCTTTAATTATATTAATGTTCTAAATAGATAGGGCAAGTCACGGCCGACCCCATTTACCTTTGGATTCGCTAGCGCCCCGTGGAAAGATCTACCATCACAACTGAAGATTGAGGGGGGGGGTACTGCACCGTTGGGAATCTATGATCCAGGTATTTGCGTATTGAAAGCGTTACCCTATTTTTTTCTTTAAGCAGTCTTCTTTTTGTGATCATCATGTTTACGATTCGAAATTATAATACTCCGGAACTTCAAAATAAGGTTGTAAGACTACTCCATTTCAATAAAACTTCAAACCAAATGAAATCAAATAACAATTTAGATAAAAATGCGCGAGCACCATTTGCCAAACATTTGTCACATAATGTGTAGTTCAGGACGAGATTGTACACTATATTGCATAACGACCAACGTTATTTGACGTGTGTATCATTTAGATTTTAGAGATTTCTATCCGAACAGTCGTGTTGGAAGGAGTTTGTCACATTTTACTATTGCACGGTCAACGTTTGTCTAGTTTACCTCATAGTGTGGAACCGGCTTTATTGTATTTTATGACGTCATAATTGAAGCTAGAGATGGACCGAGATGTAAAATGCAACTTGCGTTCGATGCAAACACTGTTTCAGAGTTGATATAGTATCATGCATAGAATGACAAGCGTCGTTTTGGTCCTTTAAGATCGTAGTTTTCATATTTATATAGCTGAATATTAACAGAGCTAGGGCCGCGTTCAAATGAAACGTTCGACCAACACAATTGCTATTAGTAAACAAAGATTGTGTTTTGTTACGCAATTATAAAACATTCAGTTCAACTTTAAGTTGATCGCACACCAGAAGAGCAAAATTGTTTTGGACACTTTTTGTCAGTTTGTGTAAGGCAACTGAAACAATTTGGGCACACACATCGCGTTAAGCTAACACAATTTTACTCTTCTGGTGTTCGATCGGCCTTAAACTATGGAAAAAGTAGACCAGAAATGTCACTGTGTTGACTCACTAGTTTTTCTTTTTATAAGAATGAACTTCGTAACGTATTTGTTAGAGAACTCTCACAATTTTATTAATATAAAAAATGGTATGTATGGGTGATATGTTTAGTTCAAATTTGATATATTTCAATTTATATATCTATAAAACCGTTTACTAAGACTGTTTTTAGAGCCACAGAAAAAATAAGTTATTTTAATGGTTAATTCACACGAAAATTAAATTTACGCTAATTTTCTGCTTAATTTAACCTGTGTTGACTTCAAAATTTAATTATTTGACAAAAATAGTCAGTCTGAGCAGAGCGGCATTTCTTGTCTTCTCTTCTCAACTTCGACCCAAATTACACGAACTTAAAATCAGACGCTTAACCTTTTTTACATTATTTGGAGTTCGATAAATCCGATATGTAGCTTTACTATTAATTATGTAGGTATAACATATTGCATTTAATGATATTTTTCAAAATAATACTAGATTGAAAAGAACTACCTTTTGTTTACACACAATTACAATAAAACTTTAACGTTGAAAATATGTTTTATATCATTTTTGTTGTTGAAAAAAACATGATTTTGTACTCAAAAAAAAAAGCAAAACACAGTAGAGTTGACTACTCCACAAAGTTTTACGATTAGTTAAAAAAAATCAAAATTGGTTAAGTGGAATTCGTTGAAACTTTTCGGACAAAACATATTGCGTTTTAAATAAACGGATATAAAAAACGTATAATCGTAAGGATGTCTTGTAATTTATCAGCGTTTTTTAACATAAAATTATTAGAAAGAATGTTTATCAATAAAATACATAATATAATAGTAGATATTATTTTTGCCATCAAGTTCATATAAAATTGGCATCATTGTTTTTTGGGTAAGAACTATGTAGTTGTATAAAAAAGTGAATATTAACAGTGTAATTCGCTAGAATGTATTAACCTTACAAACTCTGGTTTTATCTTATGTTACGTGGTTTAGGTTGAGGAAACATTTCCATTACAAAAAAAAAATGTACCCCTTAATTTCGATTTCTGGGTAAGCCTCTGATTTATAATAACAGCCAAAACATGTGCAATTTCATTTTGAACTATTTGGACAGTTAAATATGGTCTTATTTTTCTAGACGTAAAAAAGAACTTTGAATAATTATAAAAATCATATTATAATACTTTAACAACAAACATTTAACAGAATCGAAGTTGTCAAAAATACAATTTTGTCTGTATCTATAAATATTTTATCAACGAAACATTTAAACATTTTTTATATATTTTTTTATAACAATTTACTAATAGTCTATTATTTGTTACGCCAAATCAATTGAATAATATATTTTTAGAGGCAATGGAGATATATTTAGAAAATATTTTCGTTGAGTATCATTGACATGAGAGTTAACTCTACATTTTTGTGTCAAAACTAGTGACGAACTATACCCCTGTTAGCCTCGCAAGACGAGCTCACAGATAATGGAGGCAAAATCGAAAAATTGTAAGCCTATTTTCGAATCCAATCTCAATATAGATCATTTGTAGGCCCCACCTCGGCGCATATGTTATTTGAGTACTTCTTCATGAAGATATTTATTTCTTTAAAAGTGTAGTGTGCACTTATAGTGCTGTATTTTCGACGTAAGAATAAATGTTGCAAGAGAGAGGGAAAATGTATAGTTACGCCACTGGTTAAAATCAAATACTTTGTGCAAGTCAAAACTATTGATTCAATTCATCAAGTGTCATCGACTTGAAGGACCAAAATGTTAAGTTTTGATGTATTAAAGCAATTTGACTGTAAAGTTTTTACTAACACGATTTTTTTTCGCCTGACAGAAAGAAGAATACTTTTATATAATTTATTTCACTGTTTGTGTCAGCGGCACTCAACAATATACAAGGACGAATCAAATACAGACAAAACTAAAAGTAAATTTACACACATTACTATACAAATTTGGAGTGATGTTTTCAGTTGATGTAGTATAGAAAATTGGTCAATAAAAATAAATATCTGATCAAATAGCAAATATTACAACAGTATTATGTTTTTTTTTTTGAGTTTTTCACCAATTACAAGCGACTGATGTAATTTATGGTATTTTTTCTTTTGTTTGAAATACTTGACGGCATTAAACATTTACGTAATTGTCAACAGTCTTTCGCAAAAAAAAACTAACTTTACAGCTAAGTTTATAAATAAATTTGTTTTTTTTTGCTAATAAAAAATCAATATAAATAACATATTTCCTTTTTAAATGCTTTGTGTGAAGCATTTTAAGAAATGTTAGAATGTCTGCTATTGATCGTCAACAAATTGTTTATTTTTAAACGAATTGCTTTATATAAAATTACTTAAAATGAGAGACAGAGTGATGAAAAGTTATGAATGAGAGGGGTAAGTATAGGGGACATGGGGATATTAAGATACTTGAGTATCTAAGTAAAAAGAAGACATCAATCCATTAAAACTGCATTCACATTTCGATCAGTTTAATCTACTATATTTACCTATTACTCAAAACATATTATAATTACAGCCTTTACTATGTCAATTTATATTTAAATTCATAAAGATCTTTTCCCATATTTTTCTTAAGCGATGGACATGTGTTCGGAATACTTTCGACTCGGCAACTCCGTAGTTTCAGTAAGTAAGATCACCTATCTATGGTCGACACTTTTTTATCGCTGATTTCGTGGATTTTATACTATTAAGAGACACTATACTAATAAATTAGAAAATATAAATTTGTAAGACGTTACGCATCTGTTTGCTGGTGTGTAACTCACTCGTAAATTATTATTTTCGAATGTCCCTTCGCACCGCAATGTGAAAGTAGAGATTTAAAATAATATTATAATAATCTATTTTTTAAATTACAATTATGAAAGTGGTAGACCAGAGGTGGGTGATCGGGTACTAGTTTATTTACCCTACAAAGATCAGTGACCTTATATGAATAGTAGAAAATGATTTAAGTATGTCCGCTATATTTAAGCCACGCCTATCGGGTACACATTCAAAGGAACAGTGCTGTCATCTTTCTACTTAGTATCTTCAGTGTATGTATTTACGTATATGAAATAGTGACGTATATATATAACAGTGTAATGGGGAATGAGGGGATGGGTTTGAAGAAGGAGTATGTATGTAATATATATATATATTATGTTGTGTTATTATGGAGATGTGAGGCAACCACCCGAGTGTTGCCTGCCGGGGGCCAAGGGTACTGCTTCGACCGCCCGGACTTGCACCCTGCTGGGCCGTGGCCGTAGCTCGCTTCTGGAACAACAATACATACACATGTCGTAGACTCGTAGCAACGTAGTACAAGGTTACGTTCAAAGTTACGATAAGACTGACCTTAACATCAAAAACACACATGCATGTAAAAGGGTAAATTACAGATTAATTAGGCGGTCAAATATCCGGTTAAATAGCCGCGGCTATTTATTATTATTAAACAAAGCTGCGCATAGAAAGTTTTGCGCAGCGTTGTATTTTCCGGTAGAGATTTTAATTTTAATTTTATAATAAATAACTATCTACATAAATATAAATATAAATGCATTATTTAATTAATTATTTCGATTCTACTCTTAAATTGTTTTGTTTTTTCTTGTTCTGAGAAACAGAAACCGGAAAATGTCATGTTGTTTTATAGAAAGCCGGTTAATTAATCGGTAAATTATCCGACCAAAATTGTTAGTATCATAAATAATCAGTAATTTTACTTCACTAATACACATTTCTTAAGACAACTACGTTATTCAAAACCACGCATTCGGCAACATTCCAATGTGCACGAAAAAAACTGTAGATACGTGCATCTCCGTCGCACATGTACGCCTGAATATCGGTGTCACCATGTTTCGAGTTTCCACGGAGTTACTCATTTTGTTGATGAACGCGCGGTTTTAACTAAGCCAAAATCAACATTCATGTGTGCACGAAAAATCTGTACATGCATCTCCGTCGCAGGTGTACGCGTATACATGGTTATCAACGTGTATGGACAAATTCGTTCAGGTAGGCCCTTTACCATTGAGCGTTTCAGTGTGCCGAAATCAGACTGGTCCAATGATCAAGAAAGCATGCGAGGTGCGGCTAGAGAAGTTTTCATTTCGAAAATACATATTTTACAACAGATACGAACAACGTGCAAAACATAATGCAATTTTCTAAATACATAATGCATAATAAATTATAAATATTTTTACATAATGCATGTTTACCAAATGCTTCGTTTAGTATCGTGCTTTTATTTAAAGCCGTTAAGCTTTGCAATAAAAGGCATGCTGCGATTAAACTAAATAGTCTATGCAAAGCGAATTACCACAAAAAACGTCCAAAACTATTTCATTCTTAAATACATTTATAATGTAATTGTTAAATCTGACATAAAACTGTTTTACCATTCCACAAGTGAAGAATGGTTATATGTTAAAATTCATTTTTCAAAATTTTACAATATTTTTTCGCTTTAAGGTCCCTCGAGTTCAAAAAACGTAGTCTGTTCGTTTGTTAACCTTAACCAAGGAATGTTTATCGGCTATCTCATTTTTTTGACAGATCATTAACAAACGAATCACAATTTATTTATTATTATATGTCAAAATGTCAATATTTTTGAAATTGGAATGGTCTTGTCGCTCAATTGACTATAATTTGTTATTTTCAATGTCACTAACTTAACAGCTTAAAAGTTATTTTTCTGAGATAATAACAAAAAAGAACTTTTTGAGTCTAATTTTCACACGGAATATTCCCTTAATATTTTAGGCATTATCTCTCTCACACCCTTTTATGTTAGGTTAAGTTGTAAAACAGCTTATAACTGAACTTTGCCCTTTGATGTTTAATCAATATAACTATTATTATTATATGTAGTACCAATACGCTCATTAAATGCGCAAATAACAAACAATTACTTGATATTTACCCATAAACACAAAACTGGCAAAGGACTTTGCGATTCAAAATTTCACAAGGAATTTTAAGACTTATGTATTTCTGGTACATTCTGTACATTTACGTAGTAGATAAACAAAGAGAAAAACGGTAAAGGACGCTTCGATTCGAAATTTCACACTAGCAAAGCAAGATCAAGATCAAGACTGAAATAGTCTTGGGTTTGGTCTTGCTTATTCAGTCTTGGTCTTGTTCTTGCTCAAATAGCTCTAATCTTGGTCTTGCGTATTCAGTCTTTGTCTCTTGGTCTCTGCTTATTTGGCCTGTTACTTACGTCTTTTGAAAAAATTTCCTAAAGACTATCATCGTCAAGGTTTTTAGTGGTATAAATTATAAATACGTTAACTCGTTTCATATCCATATTTAAGTATATAAAATAGACTTCACAGATTTTTTGGATAAATTATATACTTTTTTAATTAATGATTTTTATTTATTTTCATACGACGTTTTTTTAATTACATATTTCTTAAATGTTCTTTAAATATTATATTTTTTAAGGCGGAGGCATGTTACGTATATTATAATTTTTTTATAGTGTATTTGCCATATGGCAACATACACTATTGGCGTTGGTCGGATGGCGGGACCTAGGGGTCGGACCAAAATTTCTCGACGTTTCATAACCTTCTAAACACTTTGGCACCATTTTTAAAAATGTTTATATATATATATATATTTATATACAAGGTGTCTCACCGAACGTTGGCTAACATGGGTAACTTTGTTATTAGTGGAGATAGAAAGTCGGTTAAATGGGCAAAGTAGTGCAGAAAATTGGGCTCATTGACATCCCGTCGAAAAAACAATTGAATTTTGACACCCTATGAATTTATTCAGAAAATAGTGAAAATTGCCATTTATGAAAACTGGCCATACTTTTTTATTTATGAAGATATTTGAAAATTTCATTAACTATTTTTTGATAACTTTTTAAGGTCTTTTCAGTGGCGTAGATTTAATTTTTTTATTTCCACTACATAATGAGATATTGACATGAACTTTGGTTTTTCTTATGGACGGCATTTTTGATTTTCAGATATTCGAATTATACTTATTTTTCTGAATAATTTGACATAGCATATCCTATATCTAAACCAATCAGAAGCTACAAAACTGACAAAAATAGCTTTTTGGCGTTATCAAAGTGTGCCGTGTAAAACGAAATTTGTTGAAACAAATACATATCGACAGGTTAACAATCTGTCGAGCGATCGCTACAGTTTTGCTAATTCATTTTGTTTGATTTACTCTCTAAGATGGCTCAAGCATTCTCAAATTTGGAGAAACAGGCTATTTTTGCGCATACATTCAGCGTAACAAAAATACCACGTGGGCTCAAGCAGAATACTTGAACCTTTATCCAGAAAGGCGACAGCCTTATTCAATAACTTTTAGGAACTTTTCTCCATTAATTTCAACGTTTGCTAAACCTAATTCTTCTTCACAGTGTTGAATGTTGTCTTTTTTCTTTGAAAATGAACCGTATACCTTTAAATTTCTATTTAAGTTCCTAAAAGCTATTGAATAAGGCTGTCGCCTTTCTGGATAAAGGTTCAAGTATTGTGCTTGAGCCCACGTGGTATTTTTGTTACGCTAAATGTATGCGCAAAAATAGCCTGTTTCTCCAAATTTGAGAATGCTTGAGCCATCTTAGAGAGTAAATCAAACAAAATGAATTAGCAAAACTGTAGCGATCGCTCGACAGATTGTTAACCTGTCGATATGTATTTGTTTCAACAAATTTCGTTTTACACGGCACACTTTGATAACGCCAAAAAGCTATTTTTGTCAGTTTTGTAGCTTCTGATTGGTTTAGATATAGGATATGCTATGTCAAATTATTCAGAAAAATAAGTAGAATTCGCATATCTGAAAATCAAAAATGCCGTCCATAAGAAAAACCAAAGTTCATGTCAATATCTCATTATGTAGTGGAAATAAAAAAATTAAATCTACGCCACTGAAAAGACCTTAAAAAGTTATCAAAAAATGGTTAATGAAATTTTCAAATATCTTCATAAATAAAAAAGTTATGGCCAGTTTTCATAAATGGCAATTTTCACTATTTTCTGAATAAATTCATAGGGTGTCAAAATTCAATTGTTTTTTCGACGGGATGTTAATGAGCCCAATTTTCTGCACTACTTTGCCCATTTAACCGACTTTCTATCTCCACTAATAACAAAGTTACCCATGTTAGCCAACGTTCGGTGAGACACCTTGTATATATATATATATATATAGGTATATATGTGTGTGGGCAATGACTTTCGAAGGAGTAAATTCATTTTTACGAAATTTTGTCCACATGTTGGAATCCACCACCGCAAGAACCCTATTTAAAATAGGCCCAATCGGACCATTTTAAGGGTAGTTTTTAGGGGTTGAAAAAAGTTTTTGGGCCCAAAAATACCAAAAAAATTCTCAGAATCGTTTCAAAATTGAAATTTAACCCTTTACAGTTAAAAAGTGCTCCTAAACTTTTAATAAAATCGGCCTGACAGGACCGGATTTACAAATTTTTTGAAAATACTGGTTTGCAGATAGTGACTTATTTACTGAAGGGTGTATTTAATTTGGTGTAGACCTTCGATCGACAATAATATTGCAATTAAGAAAAAAATGTAATTTTAAAGGGTGTATTAAGGAGATAAATTTGTTATTTTGCTTAAAATCCAACTTAAGTTCGCATAATAAAGCCACAAGGCCTGTATTAGCAAATACACTATATTGTCGGCAAGGTTTTGGCACTGCGACCCGGGTTTTTTAATTTTGGTCTCGAAATTTTAAATATTTTGTTTAAAACTGATGATTAACTTATTGAGTACTTGAAAAAATCCCGTAATAAGGACGAAACGTCGTATGAAAATAAATAAAAATCATTTATTAAAAAAGTGTATAATTTCTCCAAAAAATCCTTGAAGTCTATTTTATATAATATAAATTATAAACTTATGAGAAATATTCTTATGTTTCTTATTTCGAAGAACGGAAATTATAATTTTTAGCTTTAGTCTTGTACATTTGTTCTTGGTCTTGCATATTCGGTCTTGGTCCTGTTCATTTGATCGTGGTCTTGGTCTTGCTAGTATAAGTATGGTCGAATCGTAAGTCAAGATAAAGACTGGTTGTGCTCATCGCTATTTCACAGTATGCTTTTAAAGTTTTTGGCATTACTTCTGAAACGCTCTGTATATTTACGTAATAATATGTTCATCACAATGTGCAAATAACAGATGTACAGACAATAGAACATAGCGCCCGAGGCAAGAAGACACACACTGTCTATTACGGCACAATTAGCATAAATGACAACATTATAATCAGTGTTAGGTTGTCTTCATCCTGAATTAGACAACTTGCTATCCTGCTCTCCCGACATGTCATCTTGTATCTAGCTAAGTGCTCTCTCATATATACGAACAAACAAACACACATATACAATCGCGTGCGATATAACAGTAGGCGCCCTTCTAGCGGCGAACATGCGGTTATATCGGGCGGTGCTTATCGAGTGCTGCAAGTGTTGCAGCACTCACCTCAACAATTTTGAGCCAAGCTGATTAAATTTCGAATAAAGAACAAACCAGCATGAAAGTACGAAAATTCTATACAGTCAAAGCCCTCTAAGTGCACGCTCTCTAAATGCACACGCTCTCTTACTGCACACGAACTCGCCCTCTAAGTGCACGTTCCCCAGCTCCCACTTCGAATAATCTGCGACCAATCACGTGCGACCGTAACCGCGCTATTTTCAAACTTTCCATTTCCATCATATTCATAGAGTTTTAGAGATATTGTTTATAGCATCTGATTGAATAAAGATAGCTATAGGAGTTAGAAGAGTGGGGATGAAAAAGATCGTAGGGAAAGTGTGCACTTAAAGGATGGGCTCGGTTCCGAGCTGTGCACTTAGAGGGCTTTGACTGTAACAATTTTTGGAATGAAGTTCCTTACCGAGCATTTGACGGATAGGAGCTACACTGGAAAAAGTGCCCGACCTATACTTTTGCTATAGTACGTTATAGCGATGCATTAGTGTAGTGAGAAGAGACGCTGACGAAAGAGAGGGGGGGGGGGTAAACGTGTACGTGGCGCCGAGGAGCGACGCTTCTCTAGATTCTTTTACTATATTATAGTTTGTTTACAAGCGTATGCCTAAGTATAGGTATATTACTATGCAATATATTTTATAATATACGAGGTATAATAATTTAGCCTATTTATTTATGATTGAAATTTCGATAGTTCGGGAAGGCTATATAAATACATATTCTGCAATTTGTCAACAAAAAAACGGACATCCAAGGTTTAAGATGTATGTACAATAAGGCCATCGATTTCTTAAGTGTTAGTTTCACAAGAAATAATTTAAATCTTTGAAGCCTACAGTTCTAAAACGACAAGAAATTAAAAGGCAAAAAAAAATATAATATAAACATGTTATTCTTACGTTGTATAACGCTATAGTTTTCAAAGTTTGATGTTAATTATCAAACTATATGAGACACAGGCGAAGCTATTTAATATCTTAATTCTTGGATTGTGTTACAAAAGCAATCAATTTAATCGTCTTATTGAAATTTTAATATATGTACACACAAAGTAAAGTGTCTTATACCAGCTTGTTGGTAAAATAAAATTTTTTACGGTTAAAATTTTCAATAAGTATGTGAATTACAATATTTATGGTATTTTCTGGTAGTTGAGGCACCTATATGCTACACACAGCGGAACGTTCTATATTAACAGCAAAAAATAAATGTTTTGCCATAGCTGGTAAACGCGAAATAATTGTTTTTCTGCATAATTTTAGAAAGTATATCAGGTAAGTTACTATGGGCTAGAATTTTCAAAAATAAGTAATTGCGACGAAACTAATCGAAATGTCGGCTTCAAAAGGAAAAAACCCGGGTCGCAGTGCCAAAACCCTGCCGACAATATAGTGTATTTGCTTGTATAGGGCCGTGTGGTTTTATACTTTTATTATGTGAAATTAAGTTTGTTTTTGGGCAAAATAAAAAATTTAACCCCTTAATACACCCCTTAAAACAACTTTTTTTTTTCTTAATTGTAATATTATTATCAATCTAACGTCTACACCGAATTAAATACACCCTTCAATAAATAAGTCACTATCTGCAAATTAGTGTTTTCAAAAAATTTGTAAGTCCGGTCCTGTTGAGCCGATTTTATTAAAATTTTAGGGGCACTTTTTAATTGCTACTGACAGGTTAAATATCAATTTTGAAACGATTCTGAGAATTTTTTCGGAATTTTGGGGCCCAAAAACCCCTAAAAACTACCCTTGAAATGGCCCGATTACGCCCATTTTAAATAGGCTTCTTGCGGTGATGGATTTCAACACGTGGTCCAAATTTCGGTAAAATCAATTAACTCTTTCGAAAGTTATTGCCCGTACACATATATATATATATATATATATATACATATATATATAAACATTTTCAAAAATGGTGCCAAAGTGTTTAGGAGGTTATGAAACGTCGAGAAATTTTGGTCCGACCCCTAGGTCCCGCCATCCGACCGACGCCAATAGTGTATGTTGCCATATGGCAAATACACTAAAAAGTTGTGAAATATCTATTCTAATTGCGAGGAAACTCGAAATGTCGCCTTCAATGTGGAAGAAGTTGTGTGAGAACCATGGTAAATAGCGCGAAACGGCATCAACAATTTTACGGAGAAAATTATTTTCTATAAAAATTCACGATGGCATCAGGGACACGCGCCAGGGAAATTTGCGCTTTCCTTAATTCAGTTCCAGTTTATTTCCTTATGTTATTTGAAACCGGTGGGGCGGTTGTGCCGCCCTTTTACGTCTGCCGATCCGGGCAAATACGTCACTGGATGACATATATCTAATAGCAGAGAGCTCGCAACCTTTTTTGATCACACATTTCGCCAAAGCTGATTTGTATTTATATGATTAATATATAAATAATAGTGAAGTGTGGTGTACTGTTACAGTTGCTGTGGATTTGACTGCGGGAATCTCCCACGCATGTAAATTAATAATTAAAAACAAGAGAAAGCGGTAAAACAATTAAGAATGTTGTGGACATTCGAAAATGTGCATTCAGCTGAATGAAACGCAGAGGATTATACTTCACCTGCATAATTAAACACGTGAAAAGGAACGTTTAGTAGATTAGTATATCTATAGAGAAGGGTAAAAAAACAAATGGAATTTAGGTGAAAATAGTGATTTTGAGTCAATTCTTACATAATTACTAGGTATATGAAAAAGCGTTCGTTTTGGCGAAGTTGAAGTATCATCCCTCACATTTTAATCAGCTGAATACACGTTTTCGAATGTTTACAACATTCTTAATTAGAACGTAAATTTTCAGCTTTGGCAGTTTCTCTTTTTTTAATTATTAATTTACATGCGTGGGAGATTAGCGTAGCCCAACTCGCCACTAGTACCGCAGTTGAAGGTTACGAGACTTTATTAGTGTATTTGCCATATGGTAACATACACTATTGGCGTCGGTCGGATGGCGGGACCTAGGGGTCGGACCAAAATTTCTCGACGTTTCATAGCCTCCTAAACACTTTGGCACCATTTTTGGAAAAATTATATATATATGTATATATATATATATTTATATATATATATATATATATATATATATATATATATATATATATATATATATATATATATATATATATACGTGCGGGCTATAACTTTCAGAGCTAATTGATTTTAACGAAATTTGGCCCACGTGTTGAAATCCATCACCGCAAGAAGCCTATTTAAAATGGGCCCAATCGGACCATTTTAAGGGTAGTTTTTAGGGGTTGAAAAAAGTTTTTGGGCAAAAAAATACCTAAAAAATTCTCATAAACGTTTCAAAACTGAAATTTAACCCTTTAATAGCAACTAAAAAGTGCTCCTAAAATTTTAATAAAATCGGCCCGACAGGACCGGATTTACAAATTTTATGAAAACACTAGTTTGCAGATAGTGAATTATTTGCTGAAAGGTGTATATAATTTAGTATAGAGATTCGATTGATAATAATATTGCAACTGAGAAAAAAATGTTCTTTTAAGGGGTGTATTAAGTAGTCATTTTTTTTTTATTTTGCCCAAAAACCAACTTATGTTCGCATAATAAAGCCACACTGCCCGTATTAGCAAATACGCTATATTGTCGGCAGGGTTTTGGCACTGCGACCCGGGTTTTTATAACGTTATATTTACCTAACAAATAAAAATCAGTTTTTGGCTGTTTTAGTAGTAAAAAATGAGAATAGGCTCTGAAGCTATTATGTTAATAGTTAACTCGAATTAAATGGTTATTCCGTATGACCTACTATATTTTTTTAAGCTTACTACACGCTAATTCCAAAAAGCACAAGCACACGTTTGTATCTTTTCTGGTTTAGAATTTGTATGCGTTTGAAAATTCACAAACTTTTTGAATAATATGTACATGGTTCCAAAAGTATGTATACGAAACACTTATACTTTAGCGATGATGAAAAAGCAGAGCCCTTACAGAATCATTCTCCGAATCAAGGGCGTGTAGCGTAAATAAACGAATCTCGAGTTTGGGGCTAATTTTGGGGGCCAAATTAGAAAATTAAAAAAAAAAAATTTTAAACGCATCAAAGAAAAGGGTAAGAATTTGAGAAATACAAATATATTTTTTTATATATTACAAATAGATGGCTTAAGGGATATGAAAGAAAACATACGAAAATCCACCATTTCCCTCCGCCCTTGACCGAAACTTCTACGTCTGAAATTTAAAGTTCTCACGGAAACGGAATGGTACGAAATCATCTCTTCGCGAATTCGACTCGCACTTGTCCGTTTTTTTTCTAAAATAATACCTATTTAGTAATATCCTATTTCTTGTGACATTATTGTCACTTAAAAATTAAATAAAATCATAATGTAGACGATTATGATATTCTAGATGTCCGATCCGGCTTTGCTCGGATACTTTCTGTCCATTCCTTCGCTAGAATTTATAATTAGTACGTTACTCACTCGCAGCGGTACGAAAGTAAAAAAAATACAAGTATAAAATAATGCAAATATTGTACATTGAATTCCTTAATGTTAAACATCCTGGAAGGTGTTTCTTAATTAAATTTGTTATATCTAATTAAGATTATTCAAATTTCTTAAATAGCATTCCTTCTCACGTTTACCTTTTCGTAGAAAGGTATAAATTAATAAATTTCAACCAAAATACAGTCAGTGTAAAAATTTCAAGAATTAAGTCAAAATTAACAAATTATTATAAAAAAATACTTTTTCCGTCTAGTAGACTCGGAGACAATAAGCTGTGACAGACGGACGGACAGAAATAAGGGTATAATTTTTCATCGGATGTACGGAACCCTTAAAAAACGAATAAACTTCCCCATTAAAATAAATTGCGTGTGATACGCAGATGTTGGCCATTTTGTCTGATTATTTTTACATACGTAAATTTTACGACAAAATATTTTGTTATCGACCAAAAAAAAATTTTAGAATAGGTGAATCATTTGTGAATCAGTGCAGATCAGGTAATTAACTTATAAACACGTTTTAAGCAAGACTTAAATGAACAGAAATGTTTGAACCTAAATTATTGGATGGATTAACGCTTATTGAAACTATGAACTAATATTGATGAAATGATTTTAATTGACCTACAGTAAATTAAAGCTAGACATATACAATGCCAGTTAATATACAGGTTACCGCGTTAAGGAATGATGTCAGCTGGGATACTGTTCAATATTTTTATTGTGCACGCAATATCAATTGACAGTCGCTACTTCTGTATCTAATACCCTTGGACCATTACTCGTCTGTATACGATTGATTCAACATAAATAATATATTTATGAAGATCAAGCAATGAACAATACAAATTAGTGAACATAAGCAAACATGAATTAATTACATGACGTACATTGACCTACCATAAATTAGCCTTAAGAGTCTAGAGTCTAGACGAAGGTGTCGTCTTTTAAACTCTACGGGGTATCAGTTAACATAGATATTGTATTTGTGAAGATCAATCAATGAACAATACTAATCACTAAACAAGCCAGGCAACGTATCATGAATTAATAATAACATAATGGTTTCCTATACTGCCCTACTATAAACTAGCTTCTAGAGCAGTGATTCTCAACCAGGATTACGCGGAACACTGGGGCTTCATGAGCCTGTGCCCGGAGCTCCGTTTAAACTTGCAAAAACTTACGAATAAAAAAACAACTTGCCGCTTTTCAATGCTTTTTCGGTTGAGACATGTATTAGTTTTTAATTACTTATTAGCTGTACTGCACTTTAAACATCTATTTGGTAATTCACCCCTGTTGAATCTATGTCAGCGAGTTTCCCGAAACATTTGTAGGGTTCCTCTAAATAAAAAATATTGATAATCAACGCTCTAGAATCGATACAAAGCATTCGTATTCATTCTATGACTCATGGACTCTACACAACGACTACGAACTCCATGTATATAAAAAAGTTTCCTGGAAAAAGAGGCCACTAGTATTCTGTATATAATCGAACCATGAATGTCTATAATCAAAATGGTGGAGGCGTTCATGCGCTTCACATGAGTTAAATGATACACCAATTAATAGAACACTATAATTTTCACACGGAATAATTACGCATATTAATTTACTGAGTCAATATTTAATTAAAATATTAAAATTGTAATCAATCACTGATTACTATGAAATTCATATGATCCGATTTACGTCAGTACAACAGGAAAATTCGCGACGCTAACTGCAAAAAAGAAAATGCTAATATCTACGATTTAGTGGGCAGATTCTGTCAATTTGTTCCATATAAAAGTTCGTGCTCCTCCATGCTACGATTGATTAGACAACGTAAGTGTTACGTTCCATACATAGTGATGTAAAAAAATAAATTATCGGTTGATTAATCGGTAAAATACTGATTAAAGATCCGCGTTAAATTTAATTTAAATTTTTAAATTTTAATTTTATTACCATATATCATTACATAAATATAAATACATTATTTAATTAGGTAATTCTTTCGATTCTACTGTTGAATACTGCTCTAATATTTTGTTTTTTATTGTTCAGAAACCGGAAGCCGCCATTTTGTTTTATAGATAGTCGGTTAATTAACTGGTAAATTATCCGTCCTAATGGTTACTGTCATAAATAACCGATAATTTTACATTACTACCCAGACATAATAGATCAAGCAAAGCATAACATTCAGTAAACAGGCAATTAAACAAAAAACTCTAAATCAATAATAAGAAGAATTGTTTCCACTGACCTACTATGAATTAGCCGCTAGACGAACCATTCGTCCTTCTGACTTTGCGGCGGGCAATCGGCAGCCGTACCGACCTGATGACCATCAACTAGGTCAGCAGTGGCCACCACTTGGTGACCGGTTCCGTCGGTACCGTTGCCGGCGTTTCCGCCGATGCCAGTGACGTTTGGCGGCAACGTTCTCACTTTGCCTGGCAGTAGAGGCGGGCCCGGGCCATGTGTGGTGTTAGCAGCAGCAGGCGGTAGTACCCGAGTGGGCCCGCAGGGTGCGCCCAGTTTCCCGGCTTCATTAATTGTGTCGTTGTACAGGTCGTCCCACCGCCACCGCCCATCGGCAGTGTCGTTACGGCGGCGCCATGTTTCATCGCGCCATTCGACCCGTACATCGGTTCTGGAAGAAAATCATCATCTCAAAATCGTCTCCGTTAAATGCAAGCCAAAAGAATTTTTTATGTGTACTTTTCTCTCATTTTTTAAGAGTAACTCGGGAATTCTCGTCGTATCGAATCTTGGAAATATTTTTTTAGACTTTAACCGCGGCTCCGTTCGCGTTAATAATACTTTCGAATGAACTTCTAAATTTTACCGGAGTGTAGTTGGATAAAAGGTACCCTCTACTTTAAGTTTAGATACAAACTGGTATTGTACCAAAATTTAATCAAAATCGCTCTAGCCGTTCTCGATTGATGCAAGTGAACAAATAGATAGAAACACTTTTTCCTAATTAGATGCCATTTTAATAATAAAAAAACCCGGGTCGCAGTGCCAAAACCCTGCCGACAATATAGTGTATTTGCTAATCCAGGCAGTGTGGCTTTATTATGTCTCCTTAATACACCCCTTAAAATAACATTTTTTTTCTTAATTGCAATATTATTATCAATCGAACCTCTACACCAAATTATATATACCTTTCAGTAAATAATTATTATCTGCAAAACAACGTTTTCATAAAATTTGTAAATCCGGTCCTGTCGGGCCGATTTTATTGAAATTTTAGGGACACATTTTAGTTACTATTAGAGGGTTAAATTTCAATTTTGAAACGATTCAAAGAATTTTTTCGGTATTTTGGGGCACAAAAACATTTTTCAACCCCTAAAAACTACCCTTAAAATGACCCGATTACGCCCATTTTAAATAGGCTTCTTGCGGTGATGGATTTAAACACGTGGGCCAAATTTCGTTAAAATCAATAAACTCTTTCGAAAGTTATTGCCCGCACACACACAATATATATATATATATATATATATATATATATATTATATATATACACATATATATATAAACATTTTTAAAAATGGTGCCAAAGTGTTTAGGAGGTTATGAAACGTCGAGAAATTTTGGTCCGATCCCTAGGTCCCGCCATCCGACCGACGCCAATAGTGTATGTTGCCATATGGCAAATATACTAAAAACCCTACACGAAAACAAAACTGAAGATAGTTGTTCGTTTTTTATTTAAAAAAATTAATTACTATAATAAATGACGATATGATTATATATTTTTTGCACACCTCCTATAAAATAGCTACTTATCATGCCTGTGTAGCGGTCGCGAAATGACACATTTAATACTAGTGGTGTAATGTTGTGTAAAGTGAAATAAATGTAGTCGCACTACCATTTTCATAGCAAATTACAGTCGAATCGTATGAACGCAGTCCACAATTTTGAGCGATACTGAAGGTTTAAAAATTATCTGAAAATTAGCTACGTGTAAAAAATGCAGTAACAATGTGTCTTGTTGGTAGTGATATAATGACTCGTTTGAACATAATGTGACTTGCTCGTCAAAATACTTTCATTAACGGACAAGATACATAAACTACTAAACTTGAGTTATGTACGTGACAATTAAAAGAATGCAAAGTATTTTAAGTGCTCCCCGTTGAAATAGTAAAACTCAGATACGTTGAATCGCAATATTGACGACAAATTCAAAATCGAGTCATTGCTCCACTTTAAAAGAGTATCATTCCCGTTTACTATCGAACGGAGAACACATTGTGTCAGGGGTGGACTACTTTGATTTTTTGAAGTTAAACAAAAAACTTACGCGAGTAAGTAACATTGGCCGGTGAGCTGTTGTGCGCAAGATGCGGTGCTCTGGTGCCACGTCGACATACGCACACCGTGACCGCAGTCACGCATGCGCATAGCACTAACGATGAACTAACTGCAACCACTACGAACCACGTCATTTCCAGACCCAGGATTGTCTGTTGTTCCGTGTCTGCAAAACAAAAATAAAAATAAACAGTTTAAATATTTTCTTTTTGCATTGTTAGTGAATTCTAATGGAGACGTCGCGTCGTGCTGAATTAACACTCGCATTTCTGACTACAGGCCAGAAAACTAGCAACGGATTTATCTTAGAGTAAATTCTCACTAGCTCTGTACAGTTTAATATACATGGTAAAGAATAAGCAAAATCACAATTTTATTTTATTTGAAAGGTCTATGAAAAAATCAGTTGACTTATTAAGCAGAGAATAGTGTTATGTTTATGAAAATAATAATTTTGTCAAATATGCAAGGAAGTCTTAAAGACTAAAGGTTCACATCCACTGTAACGGATTGGATCGGCTCGGCATGGTCCACAATTTTGGAATACATGAAGTTAAATGAGTTGCCACACATTAGTCGGCTCGGATCGACTCAGCGACATCCAGTGTGGACCTTACAGACGCCTTAAACTGAATACGATTTAACGTCTTTTAATATGTTTCAAAAAGAAATGACCACTGCGTAACGAAAAAGGTTAAAAGCCTTAAAAAAAGACACCGCACAATATGAATTCTATACATACTTTGACATAGTGCGCTTGACGACTCGTCTGACCCATCGGAACAGTGGTCAACGCCGTCGCACACCAGATCTGTGTCGATGCAAAACTCACGAAGATTGCACCGGAAGTCTTTACATGCGTGCTCTGAAACAAAATGAAAATATACTTTAAAACAAGATTTAACTCAAACAGTTTATTTGTATTTACATATTATATATAGGTCAATACATTGAAAAGTATAATGGAACAATAAAATTGATTCTAATTTGTCTAATAATTTTCATGATAAACAAGTTTAAATGATTGAAGTTCATTTTTAATGGAGTTTCCAAGAAAAGGAGAATTTATTATCCAGTTAAAGTGAATAGTTCCAAAATAATGTCAATTTTTCTTCATAAAAAATGTATGAAGTTCTTAAAAACATTTTATATACGATAACCGCATAGGAAAATTTTTGTATAATTGGTACCATTGCATGAATTGTGTTAGATATTACCCCTTATAATAAATTTCTGGAATATCGAAAAAATTCTCCGAATCGTTTCAAAATTGAAATTTAATCCTCTGGTAGTAATTAAAAAGTGTCCCTAAAATTTTAATAAAATCGGCCCGACACGACCGGATTTCTAAATTTTATGAAAACATTAGTTTGCAGATAGTGAATTATTTACTGATATAATTTGGTATAGAGGTTCGATTGATAATAATATTGAAATTAAGAAAAAAAATGTTATTTTAAGGGGTGTATTAACGAGTCAAATTTTTTATTTTGCCCAACTTAAGTTCGCGTGATAAAGCCACACTGCCTGTATTAGCAAATACACTATATTGTCGGCAGGGTTTTGGCACTGCGACCCGGGTTTTTTTTTATTTTCAAATTTATTTCTGAAATTATGAAGCTTAAAAAAACATTTTTTATGAAACTTTCGTGGAAAAATTAGTAGAAAAATAAACCGTCCGAAAAGTACACCATCATCATAAAAAACACCGTTATAGCGTATCTTCTGTGCATGCAACGGTTTTTTTCCAAAAAATTTAGGGCTCTTCATATTGGCATATCAAACATCTTTCCAAAATTTGGTTTTAATCTGCTCAGTTGTTTGACCTGTATCGTGCTCACAAACAATCAAACAGACGAATATACTTTTTTCAAAAATAAAACGAATAAAACGATTGAATATTGTAAAATTTTAAAGAGTGCATTTTGACCTAAATTCGTACCACTCCCCACTTGTAATGGTAATATTGCCATAACGAATCTTATTAAAATAATTATAAAGAAAATCATATTTGTCGAACACCTTGTGAGTTGGTAAGTACAGTGTCATTAGTAATGAATGTATAATCTAATTCATTTTTAATGTAACCATTAAGTTTGGAAGGTGTAATTATTTCAATCTGATATCATTAAATAAAAAAACATATATTTTTGTATACATGTCCGTTAAAGTTACAGTATTTTCACTTCATTTCCGTGAATTGTCACACATTTTCACTTAATAAACACTGATGTTTGAATATTCAGTAAATAATATAGGTTATGTTACTCTAGTGGATTCATACTATAGGTTATGTTATACGTATGATGGTGGACATTGCGTGACTTCGAACATTACCATAAAAATAATAAAATCTACTAGAGATAACATTTTTATTACTGCCGGTTAGCTAATTTATGTATGAAAAATCTGAATTTGTTCATATCCTGTTTACACAGATAAATTAATAATAGATGTTGTAACGATATCTATCGTCACATGATTATTAATTTTATTTTGTCTTCTTAAATTAATTACAAATTGTAAAAACAGACATTTATTGTAGTGATTAAGACACTTAATTTGAATAATAAATTTAAAAAAAAATCTAGGATATTTTTATAACATTAAAAAAATAAACTTCACGGCAAAATCTTCATATAAATTGAACAACAGTCTGCTACCAACTTTTGTAACGATTTCGCAGAGGAACTTATTAAAATATTAACGTAATGTAAAATTAAAATAAATTCAAATAAACTTAAAAAAACGTTTAAAAAATAAATGTCAACTTTATGCCGTTATTTGTGGGTTGGTATGAATTATTTTCAGCAACGCAGAATATATTTTTTTTTAGATCATATACTACCGACCGTTCAATAAAGATAAAATCAAAATAATGTTTACAATATACAGTATTTTTCTAAATTGATTGATAAACTGTCAAATTACATTGAAAAACTATAAAACTGAAAATGTAACTTTATTATTATCATTTTATTTTTTTATGAATAAAGATAAAATCAAAATAATGTTTACATACAGTATTTTTCCAAATTGATTAATAATCTGACAGAATACAATAAAAAACTATAAAACATAAAATGCAACTTTTACCTTTTTTTGATAAATAAATAAGAGATTAAAAGTTACCTTGAAAAGAGATTCGTATTTTATTCAGTTCAATATTTAAGTGGCCAATACTTTCTGTGTTTAATACACCCGGTATAAATACATATGTAAAACTTACAAGCAGTAAAAGGAATAGTGCCCGCGGGATTCTGTTCCTGCTGTCTTAACAAGCTACACGAGTCAGCAGGCTAGGGTATATAAATATGATCTGAGATTACGCGCGCTGTGGGGTACTGTGCAGGGGTGTAGAAAATCAGAAATTCGTAAGCCGTATAGCACTAAAAAACAAATAAAATTGAACATTGCATCTCGAAAGTATGAATTTCAAACAATTAATATTCTTGACTCAAACTCACAACATTTTTTTCTGTGGAATAAAACATAAAGAAATTTTTTGAAAATAGACTTTGTACCACAAAAAACGAGCTCTAATTTATAAAAGAGCAGTTTTTTTTTTGAATTCGGACAGCTTTATTTAAAATTACAGTTTTTCATTTAATTCGATTAGTTTTTTTTAATTAAAAAGTATAACAATAAACTTTCTGATTTTTAAACCGTCTTAAGCTACACTGAACCAGAAAAGTAAATTGTTTGAATTAAGATAGTTATTTTTTATCCATTAACATTTTTTATACTTCCAATAAAACCAGTTTTTATTAAAATGAAGTTTTACTTTCATTGAATTTGTCATAAATTTATTACTTCACGTTTTATTTCGCTAAAGAAGTAAAAAACACATTTTTTTCTAAAAATCGCATAGAAATGTAGTAACATGATGAAAAATGTATTTTTTGTCAATTTTTAATTTCAAAATTGCAGACAGAAATCACACGAGGTATATTTTCTTTGCTAGTATCGTTTCTCTGATGGGACACAAATAAACGAATTTGAAAATTGCAGATCAAAATGAAACAATTTATACTTTATTTACTATTAATATTTCTCTGGTGAGAATATTTTTCAAAAACAAATGAACTGAGCACGATTAATAAACTATCGTAAACAATCTTCAAGAAAACAACCACGTTCTTCTGTTATCGATAATCGTAGTGTTATACGTTGCCGCGCAATGTCGCCACTCTACGTTCAGCTCCTCAGCAAATTAGCTATCAAAACAACGTGCCGATGATCTTATCGAAAACAACATCGATTTGTTAAAGTTGTAAATTATAACAGCATCAAACCCCTCTGCTTACGAATATGCGCTGTTCAGTTTTTACTTATATTTTTAAATAATTTTGACTTGAATTATGAAGATTATACTGGACGAAAATACTAATAATAATAGATTCGCATCATGACAATAAGGAAAGGTTTAAGAATGCTGAAAAAATATTTCGATATCTTTACATTCAACGAAGACATTCAATTTTCTGCATGTGGGGTCGCTAACGAGAAACCGACGTTTGGTCGATCATTATGATGCACCGCGGCACACTGTGCCATATTAGTAGTTATAGTTACTAGAGTAAGTAATAATTTATTAAATCATGATTGTAAGGAAAATTTAGACATGCAAATTTCCTAAATGACATTATATTAATCATCTATTCAACTGTTAATTATCAGTTAAAAGTTTGCAGTGCGGTAATTAATGGTAATTGAGTAATATTTGAACAAGTAACTATCGGGTAAAGGATAAATTATCAATATATATTATACGGATAATTTTCTCTAAGAAATGAAACTGAATTGATTTTTTGGTAGCGAGTGATGGTACCTTCATTTATCTATAATCAAGAAACGAGTAAATCAATATTTACAGAGCTTTTAATACATTAAAAATTCAACAAGTACAAATAAAACATATAAATCATATTTAGATACATTAAAAAGCTGAAGAAAAATACAATTTAACAGAGTTAAAACATTCTCTTCTAAAGAAAAAATATATACTAATGAGATATTTCTTAAATTTGTTTTTAAAAACATTTAGAGAATAATTTTTCCGATATTCAAACTGAGTCAATTTTTATAGCTCTATGAAATTTCTGAACGTCTGGATTAGATTTCAGGAATTATGTATTTTTATCGAAATTATTGGAATTGACTAAGCTACCCGTCACTTCCACCATTAAATCTTTAATATTTATAATTAACTATTTTTGTTAATAGCAAAGTGCGAGTGACGGAATCATAGGAAAGTAGAGTCAGATAGGTAATGCTGCAAAGGAAACATCTTGAGTTATTTATCCGGAAATTATCTAAAAATATTGGTGAACGTCCTTCAAAGCGTTCATTATAAGCAGTTGGAAACGTCGTTTTCTTTACTAATGACCGATAGTTATGCTTCATTGCCCAATGGGAATTTTAGTCCGTAGACGAAGTCTGTACAAGCAATTGATCAAGTACATTGGGAAATCTGTATAGATTTCCCAGTGGACTACGTCAGATATGCAATGACAATAAACACCCAGTGTATAAATATTATACGAGTGGAGTAGCACGCAATAGAACCATTGTTCCGTGACCTCGTCAAACACGTCATTAATCGTTCTTTGGCGGGAAAAATATAAGTCTGTTTCACTTTTGACAATATGTCTCCATATATGTTCGTCTCGCTCTGTCATATCGCGTCGTATGGATAACTACGGTATAGGTTGTCTTTGATGGGTAATGACAAAGAATAAAATGCTACATACTTGATCTGTTACAGAACTATACTATGTTTAAACTGAACTGTTTAGGTAGGAAAAATATGAACCGTTTAGAGTTCTGTACGACAAAAACAGGGTCGGATATTTTATAGTGGTGAATCAACGAAACGAAACCGTAGCACCTGTTTTTTTTAACATGGAAGCCGATCTATCGCCGAGAGCACTGCAGCCTCTACAGTCTACGGCTTATTGTGCTATCTCTCAATTTCTTTATATCACCCGGTCCAGTATCCTCGTTCCTTGTAGTAACTTGCACAGTCAGTGGACTGAATGGGTGATATATAGTCTTCTGAATCCATTGTTGATTGTCCATCGATTATCTGTCTTCTGCGATCCAAAGCCTCGCATTCGCATAGAATATGGTACGCTGTTTCCGTCTCCTTATTGCACTGTCTGCACCTTAAAGTCCCCATTAAACAGTCCGATTTTTTGGAAATGTTCTTTCAGGGCACAATGTCCTGTTAGGAGACCAACCACTAGTCGAAGGTTGTTCCTACTAAGTTGTAGTAGTTCTTTAGTCCTTTTTCTGGATGGCTCTTTGATAAAAGCTTTTCCATGTTGTTGTCTGGAAATTTGTCTCCAGTGTGTTTTATGCTGATACGTATATGACCCAGTCCCTTATTTGACCCCGTACTGTGCTTTTGGACACTCCCAGGGCATGTTCTGGGCCAGTATATTTGGAATTGACGATCCTTTTCTCGCCAACTTATCTGCTTCTTTATTGCTTTTAATTCCTGAATGTCCCGGCACCCACAATAAAGTTACTCTATTGTGTTCTGCCAGAACCTTTAGTTCTTTAAAGCATTCCCATACCAGCTTCGATGACACTTTAGAGCTAGAAATAGCCTGTAGTGACGCTTGATTGTCTGACGCAATAATGGATCCGTTTATTTTTATGCGCCTGTACCACGTCAACTAGTTGAAAAACCAGTTGATTTCGTTAACTAGTTCACATCAACTGGAAAGAACGCTAGGTAAGACCAGTGTGACTCCAGATTAAGTTGCGATTTTAAATAACGAATACATCAGAGAGTGGTGTGGTTCTTGTGTCGGTTTCGTTTCGTTCATTGGCTGATGAAGATCTTTCCGTTTTGTTAACGATAGATGGAGTAATTGAATTGTCAATTAGTTAATTTTAAAAACACACAGCTGGTTCTTTGACGAACGACTAACAGTTAATTGAACTAGTTCGTTGAATCAACGCCTACCATCTGTGAATGTAGTCTATTTTGTATAATATTTGAAAAATTCAAGATGTTTTGGAGCGTAACATATGAGGTACAATTTATTATTAATAGTTTTCTAAGCAAATATATAAATATTTGAGTAATGTCTTGGTATTTAAAATTTCAAAACTCCGTGATTAGAGGTCATATTTATGATTTTTACTTCAATGATGTGACCGAGAAGGTATTGAATTCGAATTCAGACAGAGGCATATGGGTCATAGGACTTGTGTTTCTCACCGAGAAATGATCATTCCTGCTTATACCAACTGAAACGTTGAGGTTTCTCGTAGTTTTCCTCAATAATTCCAGATAAATACGGAACTAGTTCCTTACACAAGGCAATGGGCGATTACTTTCAAAATTCCTATCCTTACAAAATTATCTACCTTAAATAAGTGGTAATCGTGCGAGTGACGTTTGTTATTATACACAGTATCGAGTAGAAATTTACGTTAAACGGATTATTAATAGTAATTCAAACATGTGTAAACCGATAAAAAGTTATTATCAATGAAAAATAATCAAATTTCAAACTTTCTGCGCGAAATGGCGTTTTTTAATAAAGTGTATTGATAACTAGGTATTACGTAATTATTGTTAAACAAAATTAAAAAAAAATGCATTTTAATTAAATTTTAATAATTAGCTTAGAATATTATTCATATTTAAATTAAATATTTATTTTTCATTATTCACTTTATTGCTAGTAGGTACCTATTGTTTAATGAAATTTTAATTAACGAGCACATTCAAAATATCGAAACAACGGTTATTTTAGAATATCAAACAAAAGGAAATTGAAAAAGAAAACAATAACAATATATTTACGGTAACAAGGACAAATGGCTTAAGTCTGAATAATTGTAAACTTTATATCTGACCTACAATATTCATTTATGATGTTTTTATAAGTAGGTAGGTATTTGTTGTTTTTTTACTGAAGTTATAGTATATTCCTCAGGCAGAAAATTAATGCTTGTTTGCGACTTGTGTGACTGCTATCCTCGCTTCGGTCAGTGGAAAACTTCACGCCTCTGCAAACACCAACTTTCTGCCCTGTACTATTAAAATGATATTAATAACTAATTTTGATTTCCAATTGGACCGGAAAGAAGTTAGCGCGGAAATAAATTTTTTTTTAATTATAGAAATATCAAAAAATTGCTCCTTAAATGCTCTATCAGAATCAGTAATTGCTCCATTTCTAAAATTATTAGTTTATTTATAATTAATTTTAAAAAAATCTAATTACTGAAAACTTGATTTTACTATAGAATGAGAAATATTCACTTTTTATACAATTTTTTTTTGCTAAAAAAATTGCTCTCAATTAGCTCTATCAATTGCACAAAACAATTATTTAACTTTGACAATTTTTATAGTAATTAACAGAAAAATAATGTTTGTGTGGTAAACCTACTGCGCTGTGACGTCATCAATTGTCGCTGCAACTTATAGGGCCATATTTACATGTATCAGCACTACAGCCTTAACGTTTACCATACAAACATTATTTTTCTGTTAATTACTATAAAAATTGTCAAAGTTAAATAATTTTTTTGTGCAATTGATAGAGCAAATTGAGAGCAATTTTTTTAGCAAAAAAAATTGTATAAAAAGTGAATATTTCTCATTCTATAGTAAAATCAAGTTTTCAGTAATTGGTTTTTTTAAAAAATTAATTATAAATAAACTAATAATTTTAGAAATGGAGCAATTACTGATTCTGATAGAGCATTTAAGGAGCAATTTTTTGATATTTCAATAATTAAGAAAAAAATAGTTTCCGCGCTAACTTCTTTCCGGTTCCAATTGGCACTTCAATTATTTGTCTACCTAGAAATTGTGAAGAAATATAACGTCTTTACAAAATATAGTTAAAAGACTTGAAAATATCAAAACCAGAGTTAAGCCATTTTGATTTGTAGTCACATGTAAAATGCTATATCATTATCACTTACTTGGATCTTTGACGGCAGTTATGACGAGTTTGAAACCATTGGAGTCGGTGCCCCAACCGTCGGTCACGTATTTTAATGTCACGAAGTTTGTCCGCGTGAAAAGTGATCCGACTAACTTTTTAGTGCTGCGACACGATAAGTCCGCCTGAAACGAAATATTTTTTTAATATATAAAACACTCCTGCATTTAATTTACAAATTATAAACAACAAAAACAAATTTAAGTTCATTTAAGGTTACTAGCCTACCACTGTATTAGTAGTAATTATATCCGGATTTTGTTGTAAAAAACTTATATATGACTCTATAAATTATTATTTCGCATTTAAATATTAGGTACGTCCTACATTTTTTAATATTTAAGAAAATAATAATTAAACTTTAGACAATTTCACTACAGAGTATATCGCGAATAATGTGTCTGACAAAGACAGATATAGTTCGAACACGGCTGACAAATAATTTGACAGTTGTTTCGACAATTTTTATGTAATGTTTCCCCAAAACTACACGTGAAAGCTTTTTCGTTCTCGAAAAAAGTCAAACTTTCAAACAATTAGTTTTTTAAAAATTTGTCTGAAGTCAATTTGTTTTGTTTTTTTTTTTAATTTTTATGTATATTTTAGATGTGATTCTCATTTATTATCGTGTTAAAAATCACATTTTTAATAATTAAATACCTGAAAACTAGGCGTCCAAAATTAAAAAAAAAAATAGTTGAATGTAAGAAATATCCATAAATCACATATTAAAATTTCATATTTTGGTTCAAAACTGGCCTATTCATATAAAAGCCATTTAAAAGCCACAAACCATATATTGGCAAATATAAGGTTTGTCTCAATCTCGCTATGTAGTTTTTGTCTGCTATTGCAATAGCCTTCCATATATTTTTAACTCAATGCACAAAGCTTCTGTCAACCAAATGTACAATAATTTTTATATGCATAGCGCAACACAGTCGATATTTCGTCCATAGTGTCGGTGATAGGATAATCTGATTACGTAAAATGCGGCACCTCGTCCTACCATTTTAAATGCATGGTCCTGCAGTCATGCATTGCATGTATCAAAAATCTCACTGTCCCTACTTCCTTCAAACCATTCGCAAACATTGAACGTCCTGCAGTAGATTCGATTTAATTGCAATTTGCAAGGTTGAATTAACACCACCGTAACTTCGAAATATATTATACTTCATAAACGTGTATACCTAACGATATTATGACTTGTTTTATACCTTGTAAGTAATGTACGTCATTACATCCTAAATACATAAACTACTATTATAAGATAAATACATTTAAGTTTGTTTAGTAAAAAAATATGAATATCTTTTAAAGCGAGTTTCTTTTGTAAGCCTAAAGCAGCCTGATTTTTCATTTTGACTTTTACAGGCATTAGGTTTAACGTTTGTGTCTCGACTTTATGTCATAATAGACGCTATTCGCACCATTACTATTTTTCATGTACTGCACTTCCCGTTATGCAGGAATTGTAGGAAATTATGATAAAGTTTATAAGGTAGGCAACTTGCCGAGGAGTAATCAGACATGGCCTTCAATAAGGAACCCATCTCGATATTTATTGGGGGAAACCATGGAAAACCTCAACAAGATGGCCGGTACAAGAATTACTATTTCTAGCCACATCTGCCCCCGCCAGGATTCGAACCCAGTACCTCCCAAATGGAAATCTAGTGCTGTCACCACTACGCTACACCTCTTTTTTATAGGCATTATAATCTATAAAACATGTTATATTGCATATTTATAAGCTTAAGATGGTTGATTAGAACAACCATTGACCGAACTTCGTCTGCATAAGGGTTCTATTCTATTTTTTTCATGAGATCTGAGCTGTTATGTACAGCACGTGTGGTCCTAATTGATTAAGTAACCTTGCTCGGTTTACAATCTAGAAATAAATCAATCAAAAAAAGTATTACATTGTAATGAGACATGACAAAAAACGGAAAAACATCTCATGGTTTCGGCCTCCAACGGTACGAACCGTCACTGGCCGTGCGTTTTGTAGGTATAGTAGGTATCTAGTTGCCACGCGTCTTGTCGCGTGATGTATATCAAGGAGTTGTTATTCCGATCGCGTATGCCGTGGAAACTGGCTCCATCATTACTTCTGCCCCTCGCCGCCCGTGTGTAGAGAGCTCCTATAACTCCTCCACAGGGAGGTGGAGGCAGGGCTGCCTTCAGGGAATGCTGCTGCACTGACTCCCTCGACTGTGTGTGTGTGTTCCGTGTGACATGTCGTGCTCGGCTACGCTTCCTTCGGGAGGAAGGGAACCACGCGTTACGAATGTACGATAAACTAACCTACACGGTATCGCAGTAATGCGTTTACACTATTAAGAGTCGGGTATTATAAAGCTTAGATAAATTAAATTTAGAACTGATTTTTTTCGTAGATTTTTAGTGTATTTGCCATATGGCAACATACACTATTGGCGTCGGTCGGATGGCGGGACCTAGGGGTCGGACCAAAATTTCTCGACGTTTCATAACCTCCTAAACACTTTGCCACCATTTTTAAAAATGTTTATATATATGTATATATATATATGTATATATATATATATATATATATATATTTATATATATATATTTATATATATAGGTATATATGTGTGCGGGCTATAACTTTCGAAGAAGTTAATTTATTTTAACGAAATTTGGCACACATGTTGGAATCCATTACCGCACGAAGCCTATTTAAAATGGGCCCAATCGGGCCATTTTAAGGGTAGTTTTTAGGGGTTGAAAAATGTTTTTGGGGCCCAAAATACCGAAAAAATTCTCCGAATCGTTTCAAAATTGAAATTTAACCCTCTGGTAGTAATTAAAAAGTGTCCCTAAAATTTTAATAAAATCGGCCCGACAGGACCGGACTTACAAATTTTATGAAAACACTAGTTTGCAGATAGCGAATTATTTACTGAAAGTTGCATATAATTTGGAATAGAGGTTCGATTGATAATAATATTGCAATTAAGAAAAAAAATGTTATTTTAAGGGCTGTATTAAGGAGTAAAAATTTTTTTTTTACCCAAAAACCAACTTAAGTTCGCATAATAAAGCCACACTGCCTGTTTCAGCAAATACACTATATTGTCGGCAGGGTTTTGGCACTGCGACCCGGGTTTTTTAGTATTTTTTATCCAAAAAATTATCGAGAAACATCTGCAAATAGAATCCATTAATTTGACCAGCGCCGGATTTCCGTTTTGGTGCTCTAGATATTTATAGTGAATGATGCCCTAGTATGTATAGCATCTCTAGCTACGTTAATTTGTTCCTTTGCTTTGAACTTGAGATGAAATTTTACGCTTACGTAATATACTGTTTGCTAATAATATCTCAATTAATATAAAATATTGTTTTCACCTCAATTTGCATATATTGCAGTAAATTTTTATTATGAAGTGATCATAGAAGCTATGTCTTTTGCAAAGATATGATTTTTAATCAGAAGTCAAAAAACCGAAATAGTTCTAACTAGGAAAAAAACGTATCTCTTTTTGTAGCGCCCCCTTTCGGGTGATGCCCTAGGCCGGTACCTAGTTGTCTTTATTATTAAATCTAGCATCGAATGTGACTGTTCAATCTGGTAGTAAAAATTCTCTCGGCAAATTTCAAACTGTGGTCGCAAAGGCATTTGCTGTGATTTTTTTTGCACTGTGCCATTACAAAAAAATTGAAATGGAAAAAATGTTGTTATATATTGACTTTTTTCTTTTTTGTCCTTGGTAATTAATATAAAAATGATTTGTCGGGAAAAAGGACTTTTTAAGTAAACACTTATTTGTTATTTATAGCGACGTTTCGTCCCTTGCTTGGGACTTTTTCAAGCTTTATAACTATTAAATGTTTTGATCAAGTAGATATAAAAGTTAAAATACACATGTAAATATAAATTTTAGAACAATTGTTTATTAAAAAGTTTGTAATAATTCCGTTTTTAAAAAATATTTTTACGGTTGATGTTCAAATTATTTTATTTTAAAAATATTTTTTAAAAACGGAATTATTACAAACTTTTTAATGAACAATTGTTTAACTAAAATTTATATTTACATGTGTATTTTAACTTTTATATCTACTTGATCAAAACATTTAATAGTTATAAAGCTTGAAGAAGTCCCAAGCAAGGGACGGAACGTCACAATAAATAACAAATAAGTGTTTACTTAAAAAGTCCTTTTTCCCATTTGTTATTACTAAATAGAACTATATTTATAATTCCTTAGGCATTTTATATTAATGCTTAACATTTACGTATACACAAAAACAACAAAATTAATAAATTTGATTTTGTTTATTTATTTCTAAGAAGTTAGAAAAACTGTTATTAGTAAGAAAAATCAGTTAAGGGCGAGTTAAACTCGCGAGAAGAGGGTTCCGTAGTATTCCGTTGTCCGTGAGTACTTTAAAACTTACAATTTTCGTTTAGATTTTTATGACATAAACCCGAAATACGGACGTTAAGCGAATCATTAGACAATTAGAATCTACAAAAAAAAATATCAGTTGATATTTTCAGTGATTAACACTTTTAAACTGTTTAATCTCATTTTAAATTACGTAGGCGCAAAAACAACGAAACAGAAGCACGTGTAATCGTTTGTTAATGCAATGAAAAAAGCGGAATAAAGGTCCGTCACCAGCCCCGTACGATGACGTATTCAGTAGGGTAAGTCAGGGGATCATCGCACCATTTGATTTGACGTGATAAATAAATACGATCAGATTTCTTGTCACATATCTTATAAAGCCGTGTTCGAGATTACTAAAGACGATGATATTGGATTAGTCTTGTAGGGGAGTGTCGGGCAAACGAGCGTTTATGTAGCTACCCATTATTATTGAGATTGCCAATAAACGCTCAGACAACTGTTCGATTTGTAACGTGTCACAGTGTCGACTCGTTTCGTTCGTCTCCGACTCACTGACATTGAAGTTTTATAGAGTTGATGTAGATATTTTTTGCATTGTATTACTTTGTGATAAAAAAGTGGATGCATGTTCTTATCTATACGCGTTTTAAGTTTTCCGAGATTAAAATTTATTTTTTTATATACATGCAAATGATTTATTGAAAAAAAAATTCAAAATGTTTAAGAATAATACTTAAAAATTTAATGTCAAATATTTTAAAACTATTTCAAAATTTTATTTTGGTTTTGGTGTATCTTTTTATTAGTGAAATAATTTTTAGAATCGGTTCAGTAGTTTCATAGATCATCCCTACAAATAAATATACAAACAAACAACATTTTCCTGTTTACTTTCTTTCAATGATCAATAAATCTTAATTAACGCAATGCAAAAGTTGGCAACGAGTCGCTCCTGGTTGCAATTTGCAACGAAACTGCGCGACAACATTTGCAGACAAATCGTTTTATCACAATATTGTGTTATACTGTTCCATTTAATAAATTGAATTTGTAAATATCAGAGCTACGTTCTATTTCGCTTTTATGGACGTAACGATCTATCTGTGTTTCTTTTCTCGCGCCATTTTGAAAAGTGTATGTTTATTTAATAGAGCTGTCTATAAGCTCAACAATTTACAGACATAACCGATATCTTTTAAAGCCTTCGAACAAAACAAATTCAACTCGAAATACAGTCTTCATGCTTTAAAAACCGCGCACACTTAGCAAACATAAACCTGCACGACCAGCACAGCACTAACCCGCATGATGTCGAACATTAGATCAGGAGAAACCTGCACTAACTTGCGCAAGCAAAAAAAAAATAGTGCAGGTTTTATGATGTGCGGCAGACATTTTGCAGTTTTCAGGTAGTTTTATCAACGGAAATTAATTAACGATGTCGTTTTCGTTAATTAATTTGCGTCATCACTAGATCGGTTCAGCACGGCTAGACAAAAATTGCAGGCGGCCGATTGATGGTCATTGATGGTCGTTGCTGGTAGCAGGTTCGTTAAATAATATGGGTACCTTCACGGACTGTGTTGTACTGGCTGTTCAAGTTTATGCTTGAAAAATGTGCGCGGTCTTTTAAAAGACTCGAAATCGAAAAAAAAGTTGCACTTCACAAAATGACAAATTGAAACAAACGAAAGCGGATATCAAAGCAGATAGGGCGTTAAAACAATAAACACGCTAATTAATAAATTTTAGTGGTCGTCTCGTTAATTAACAATTATTACAATCAGGCCGTACACACATAATAACATATTGATATCATATTACTAACACGATTATAATACGTTTCAGTGACGTGCAAATTCACAGTGACATGTTAATCATGTAAAACGTAGCTGCTTTACATGCTTATATAGAGATAGTAAATTATCCATTTCACACTAGTGCGGAAACTGAAACAAATAAATGCCATTTAACCCATCCAACAGTTATGTCCAAAAGCGATCTGTCAATTGCCATATATCACTATAATAGCAACAGAGATAGCAAATCGGGCGTAGTTTTCGTAAACAACTCAAATGAAATGCAATATGGTAGCACATATTTGCTAGAAATATTATTACGAAGTAAAAATCATTAGCTTTCTACGATGTACGTGCAAAAAAGGTAGTATATATCTGCGTTGTGATGATATTTTAGTTCGTGTAGGAGTTAAAACTCGCCATTGCTCGTGTAACATAATGTCACTTACCTAAAATAAACTTCATCACAACCTAGTACATAAACTACTATTTTGACCTGCCCTTTATAAAATAACTACTGTACAAACATGTAAAGTGATCCATTTCGCACTAGTGCTAAAATGAAACAAAAATCGCGATCTCACCAATTCAACAGTAATTAATAAACTGCCTATTAGAAGTACAGTCAAAATCTGTTATAACGACATCGAAAGGTCTACTCATATTTGGTCGTAAAAACCGATAGTCGTAACAACCGATGAAGTTTTCGAGGTACAAAGTAATTTTTTATTAAGTATGTAGTGTTATTGAATGTGTAGGTACATAATATAAATCCATATAGATATTAATAGGAATAATATTCATATTATCATTGTCATTTTTCTGTGTTCATAAAATCTGTAATTTTAGTCTGTTTGGAACAAATCTGTGCGCCCGAATTTTGTTTACAATATAGCTGGTCGTTCTAACAGATATTCTCCGAAAATATGAAGATATTACATTAAATGTAGTCGCTTAATGCGGTATGTCGTAATAAGCAATGTCGTAAAAAGCAGTGTTTTTATAAAGCGGTCATATAGCATTCAGCCGGAACCTATAATTTTGGTCAATATAACCGGTATGTCGTCGTAAACGGTTTTTACTGTATATGTAAAACAACAGCAGACGCAAATAATAATTTTCATAAACAACCTAATAGAAGTGGAGTTTGTTTGATAATAGAACCGCCAAGATGTTAAAAATATACCGAAAATTAAGCGAAAACCAGCTATTTTATAGAGGCTAGGTGCAAAAAGTACCATATATTATATTTCGTACATTATGATTTTCCGAACCGCGTGACTTAAAAGTCGTAGGCGCTTGTAATATAAAAATATATAAATATAATAAACTAATTACAGAGACGGCACTGTTGTTGAAGCAATTAGAAACTATACAACTGATAATGGAAACGAATCAGGTAGAAATTAAAACCATCTACCGAACTAGTAGTATTTTATATTATTGTGATGCTAACAGCATTCCGTACTCAAACAGAAGTTCAGCGTTTCCTAATCTGGTGCCCGTAGTATTTCCGAGATGATCCAGGGGCTCATCTCTAGTGTAAGTGGACAAAGCTATATAGTTCGGGAAACAGCGATCCTATAGTCAGAGAACTGAAACGCAAGTTTTTAAGTGTTAGACACCGTCATAGTTATAGACACCGTCCAGCAAACAGTGATTCTAGTCAAAGATCTTGGACATAAGGTTTGTAAGTGGATAAAGATATGCCTTTTGGGTGGCAACGGCGCCGCTCGGCAAACAGTGATATGTTGTTTATGCTAGTACAGAAATGAAACTTACTTATGCAAGATCTAATGTTGGGTTGGACAAAACATTGTCAAAAATTTTTATTTGAAAATGACCTTAAATTGTGATCATATAATCACAGTTTTTATAGGAGCATTTTAATGTCGTTGTGAAACCCCCTGTTATGCAAAAACAGATGCTTTATCTACATAGAGAAAGACAATTTTTCAAGTTGAATTTTAGTCGAAATGCGTAGAAAAATGTTGTTTCGAAGTGGGAATTATGCAAAAAAATGGTTCATATGCAGTTAAAAAAAAATATCGTTTTAAGCCATCAATTATTTTTCCAGCAGGTTCGATATAAAAGTTTACAGTGTTTTTCTTATTGAGAAATATTTCTAGTCACAATTTAAGGTCATTGTCAAATAAAATTTTCTGACAATGCTTTCTACAAACCAGCATAACTGTTAAGGTGGCAGTTCGCGCCGCGACAGAGACAGGAGGCCGAGACCGGAGACAGAGACTGGAGACCGAGAAAAATGTCTCCGTCTCCGGTGGTCTGTTGTGTACCGAGACCAAAGACCTCTGTTCATTCATTTTTGTTGAGTCGTAAGAGTCAATCGTGTCGTGTTCTGGAAAATTATTAATCCACAGCGTAATGGAAAGCCATTCAGTTATGGAGTTACTATTGGAAGAAGAAGAAGACGATGACAAAAAAACGAAGAATGCCTATCAACAAATTATATACAACTAGAGGCCACGAAATATTATCCTTCAAATTTTCATCTCTGTATGCGTCAAATTGAGAATTAAATAGCGCAGGATGTTGTCTAATCATTTCAATCAATTTATCGGTGTCTTCATCAGAAAACGACGTCATTTTTCACAATTTTGCACGTGCGTCTCAAGCGAGACGCGAGACAGTACTAGTCTGGGGTAGAGACCGTCTCGCGGTCTTCTGTCTCGCGTCGCGGTCTCGCTCGCGAACTGACACACATAGAAAACCTAAGGTCAAGTAACGGTCTCGGTCTCCAGTCTCTGTCTCCGGTCTCGGTCTCCTGTCTCTGTTGCGGCGCGAACCGCCACCTTTACACATCAAAAACATGAGATAAATAAATCACTTCTGTTTTGTATTGAATCTGCACAGATTTTGCTATTCTCTAAAGGGTTCGTAGTCAAAAAAGTTTAGGAAACACTGTAGGAGATAACCAAGCTTGGATATTTCAACAAGCCTGGAGTATGTTTGCAGTACTGCCAACTGTGTCAAAACTCTCAACACCTATAGGCGATGAACAATCACGTATGTTGGTACCTCTACGTGATGTTATTGTTTGTGTAAACAACCAGTGGCGTATCACTGTCAAGTCAAGAGGAACAGACAAGTACAATGTAGGCAACTTTGAGCTGCGAAATTCTATAACCTTCACAGACGCTGTACATAAAATAGATATTTCGGTATTATATATAGTGTAGATAGCCGTAGGAATATCAAACAATACATATCAGGGGTGGTCAACTCCTACATTTATTGTTAACGAATAACAGAAAAAATTTCTATCACTTACACACGATTCAGTATAGGAAAAATGTCAGCTTAGATTCAGTCTTAAGCGTAGCTCTCGGTTGAGTGGAGATTCATAATCTAATGATACCTAATGCAATTAGTTCTCAGAGAATGGGAAATTCTGTTGCAAATATGCTTTATTAGGCTCATAAGTCGCAGCAGAATTAATGATAATGAAAGATTCAGGTTTGAGTTCCGACAGTAACATTGTTTGATTAATATATTTTTCTAATATTGCTGTCTAACGTTATCAAGAGATGTTTTATAATATAATAGGAAACTGAAGCTATCTATTTGTACATATAATATATAAATCTTTTAGAAAATTTTTACTTTCCACAGACTACTGCTGTGTTCGCATTTTTTTTTAAGTTCAATCACGTCTGCCCGATTTTGTTGAAAAATTAGAAGCGCTTTTTAATTATTATTAAGGTGTTAAATATCTAAAATAGTCTGACCAATTGGGTCCATTTTAAATAGGTCTGGGTACCAACTGATTGTGTACCAAAATCAGTCAAGTCATTTTTTAATAATGCCAGTTAAAATAGACAGACAACCTTTTTGTAAATATTTCGAGTTAGAGATATTTCAATTCGCAGTTGAATGATTTTTTTCGCAGTACGCCACTGATTTGTTCAATCATGCGCGAGATGTGTTAATTGTGTTCGGGAATTGTTGGAGTTATTAATTTTGTGAAACCGAATGCAATTAATTTTTCACAATGTACATTTTCTATACCCGGTAAGTCCACCATAACTGATACGGCACCTACACCATATTGTACAACTTGAAATATTATGCCGCCTAACATTATGAAATAGACCACGTCAATCATGGCATTGTTTGTTCAGTTTTTGAAAACAATGAATAATTTATTATTGTGTACTGGAAAGTATTAGATTAAAATATAATATCGCTACAAAAACATATTTTTCAAAAATAAAGATAGGATATGTTATATATATTTTTATAATACGAACATGTAAAACTGTGTTTTTCCATAGTTACGAATGATGCCGTTCGACATGGATTTCTCTTTTGTTTCACCTTCTACCCACATCCGTTTACATGTTCTCTTTATAAAAAGTATCGTGCGTGACAAGTGTGAGAAGGTGTCTTTTTTTAAAAATCCGGCGATGCTAGAAACTTGTATCCAGCAAGAAAATATTGTGGAATTAAAATAAACAAGAAAATGAGATTTTTATATTTGAAATTAGAATAGTCGAAACAAAAGGGTTGCCATTAGAGCTTTCCAAAGCTTGACTATTACAAACCCGCAGTTTTGAGGTTTTAATGTAAGATGTAGTGAAAGTGTCAACTTATATTTAAAATAATAAACTTATAACAGGGTTGCTACTAAGTTCAGATACTACTGGCAATTGGTGACCGTAAGCAAATAAAAATAAAAGGTGTGTTTCTATAAATAATTATGTCATCATACAAATTAAAAAATAAAAAATGTAGAGTTAATGAACTGGTTTCATTGATGCGTATTCCATTTTGCGTTACCAAGGTTTCCATTATATTTCCCTGCCGTTGAATCATTTCCCCTTTAATTTTTCGTTAGTAATTCTCTTATAGTTCCCCGCCATTGAATTATTTACCCTTTGATTTTTAACTTCCCGCTAAGAAAATTGAAAATTTTCAAAAATTGGGAAGTTATTGGTTTCACTCCGATTTTCGAAATTTGAGTTTTTGTCAGATGTCAGATGTCAGACGTTTTGAGATCCTAGGAAGCTATTCTGATGATTTTTAAAATTATGTCCGTATGCCTGTGTGTGTTTATGTATGTGTGTGTGTGTGTGTGTATGTAACCGTCTCATAACTTTTGAACGGGTGGACCGATCGAAACCAGGATTGCGGCATATGAAAGGAACTTGGTGAAATTAGATTTCCTGAAAATTGGAACTGATTCGGCCAGGTAGATTTTGAGAAATCTCAAAAATAAAGCTTTTTGGAAAGCAGTTTTTTTTTAAATATTTTGAAATATTTTCGAAACTACCGTATCGATTAATTCCAAAATCTAATCAGCTCTATTCCTCATAAAATAACGTCAATCGCCGCAAACCGCATTAAAATCTGTTAATCCGTTCGAGAGATATCGGAGAAAAATTCTGAAACAAAAGTTTTTTCAAAATAACTTCTCAAATTTTTGTTTGATTGATTTTTCTGTAGTAAGTTATTTTTTTGGGCTTAAAAAACTGCGTCGATTGCCGCAAACGGCACCTCGATCACTTGATTCGTTCAAGAGATATCGTTGAAGAAAAATTTTGAAAAAAATGGTTGTTCAAAATATCTACTCAAATTTTCGTTAGATTGATTTTTTTGTAATAGATATTTTTTTTGCTTGAAAAACTGCTTCGATTGCCGTAAACAGCATCTCGATCGGTTGATTCGTTCGAGAGATATCGTTGACAAAAAATTTCCAAAAAAGTGTTTTTTCAATATATCTTTCCAAATCTTTGTCAGAATTTTATAACGGCTTATAGTTTCATAGTTTCGGAAATATTTTGATAATAAAAAATTCAGATGTTCTTTTGTTCCAAAGATCTGTCAAAAAGAAATTAGTTAGGTAGCTATAACAAGCATGCTTTGATTAATTTTTATGTTAAATCATATTATGTAACCATGGAAACAAATACCATAACCGTAAACCGTTAACAGAAATTTTATTTTATTATAATATTTCAAATGTCAATATTTATGAAGTTGGAATGATTCTATCGCCCAATTGGCTGGAATTTTTTAAAATGGCTTTTAACAGACACCGTAGGGGTAAGCCACATCTCAATAGATCGGAAACAGCGGGAAGTTCCAGGGATGGTCTGCAGGGTCAACCGTTTTTCAGATTTTATTATTTCTCTTCTATGTTCCCGCCGTTGAAACATTTCCCATTTAATGTTACAGAAAATTTCAAAAAAATAAATGTGTTATGAAATAAAAAAATGCAAGCAACAAAATGAATCTTTACACAAAAAATAAGAATAATTCAACTTATGGAAGTTGAGCTGTATTTAGTTTTCGTTTAAATACTAGTCCGATGAATATTGCTTTATTAATTGCGACAAATTAAAATTTTTAATTTAGTTAACAATGGATAATATGACAATGGAATTTCGCGTTGATTGTGTTAATTGAATGCAACGTTAACGAATTTAAAATTACTGCGTTAAACAGGGAATTTTCATAATTAAATATAAATGTTACAATATTTTAACATAATTCGTACGGTTTTTTGCAAGTGATAAAAATGAAAAAAAATTGTTTTTGCAAGACAGACTTTGGCGTCAGATTTGAGGAATATTTGAATATCTTATAAGATTATTATTCTTGGTAACAGATAAGTAATGTTAATTTGGAACACTCCATATAAATAAAGATCAAATTATTTGCGGCCAACATTCTCAGAACGTCAAAATTATTTAAATTCTACCTTTTCACCTTTTGCATACATAGGTTACCAAATTCTGAATTGATTTTTTATAGAAAGACGGGAAATATGCATTTACTTACTGAAGAGTGTATTCAATTTGATCCAGATGTTCAATTGACAATAATACTGCATTTAAGAAAAAAAAATATCATTTTAAGTGATGTATTAAGGAGTTAATTTTTTCAATTTTGTTCAAAAACACGTTTAAATTTACGTTATATCGCCACAATACCTGTATTAGTAAATACACTATAATTTCGGCAGGGGTTAAATTTTTATTTTGTCCAAAAACAAACGTAATAAAGCAATAATGCCTGTATTAATAAATACAGTATATTGTCTACAGTGACCCCAGTTTCTTAAATTATTAATTAAAAATAAATTTAAAAGAAGTTTGTACGCGCGTTCGAAGTTATACTTCTTTGATGTGATTACAACCTAAATTTTTAATATACATACATGGAAATAATTTATTGCAATAAAATCTTCAAAAAGTTTAAGAATAATTCTTATTAATTTACCTCAAACATTTTCAAAATTTTATTTTGGTTTTTACTTTTATAATCAATCCATTAAGTATCATCAAAAACACGTTAATATAAATTCCGCTGGATGCTACTTAAAACGACTATTAATTATTGTCGTCTAGTATACTCATATAGTTTCCAGATGACAGAAACTTATGGCCAACTTCATACTGTCGAATTTTCGTTAGCGAGGCCAACTTCATACAGTCGAATATTCTTTAACTGAGCGTGCGCATCTTTCGTTGCCTACTAAAATTTAACTCTCAACGTGCTAAAAGAACTATAAAAATTTAACAAATTTTATGAAAACAAAAACTAAAATGATTAACAAACATATTTGCAAGTTGACATTTGTCTACAATATAAAAATCGACAAAATAAATTGAAAAAAATCATTGTCCATCTTAAAACCAATCTCTGACAAATGTTATCCTGGTAATTTTGTAGACGAACATGTTGAAATCTATCCGACCATCTCAATTTTAAAACATCACCCAACACAATCGCGTTAGATAGCATTATAGTGTTATCCCATCACTGCTTAAGTGGATCAGTACGCAAGTTCCGGCTCGGAGGAAGTGGTTCGGCAATGCGAAGACATGGGAGAGCAAGAAAGAGGGACGGGCAGAGAGTGGTAGTTTGTGTGCGAGAGCGTTAACCAACTCCAAGGTGCCATCAATAACGGCATTTGTAGTTGACAGCTTCAAGTCACGACGGCGATGTGTTGCCGTTGTATGTGTTAGGGGGGGGGACCCCCTTACTGACTAGAAACCCCCTATACTTGCTAGGATGTGTGTATGTTCGTAATACTGACGTTCGCTCATTTATCGATGTACGCACAAACGTGTATATTATACAAAATGGATCAAAAGTTTTGGCTAGAGTCGAAGGTCAGTTTTTAGCGAAAACCGAAGCTTAAGGTATTTATTAATAAATTAATGATTTTGAGGAAAGAGATAATTGTTTATTTCTTCAAGGTCACTAAGTTAATATACAAATTTTGGTCATAAATATTGTAAATCTTCTAGGACAGGAATCCAAATTAGCTTAGGGATCCAACATAAAAGCTGTATTCAATAAAATTTTTGCAATTTATTGTGACGTTTCGACAAATTTGTTGTCATCTTCGGAGAAAAATTTTGCTATTAATCTAAAAATACTTTGTCTATCGGTAGACAAAGTCTATCTGTATGAATTGTAATATCTTAAAATTTTGATTTGTTATGATAATTTAAAATAGTATAACAAGATAATTGAATTAAATCTAGTTATTAAGACAATTAATTAAGATCACCTGATGAAGTATTAATTTAATACGAAACGTTGTGAAATAATAATTTGTCGTTTAATTTCATTGATCCTAATTCCTCTAAAATATTTATAATTTATTAACATCAAAAGGATCTGATATATACATTTTTCAAAAAATAATATATTCACATATCAAATTTTTTTTAATGTGGATTCAAAATCACGGAACGAAACCGGCTCAAAATAACTCTCCAGTTTCGGTTTGAGAAATAAAATTTCAAAAGCAAAAATGCTTGTCTCCTTTTACATCTTGAACTTTTCCACCGTAAAAGATGAGAAATTAAAATTTCACGAAAAACAATTTCAACCTCCAAGTTTCTTTCGGTTTTGGTTTAGGATTATTTTTCTGCTAAAATAATAATTTTGATTTCGGTTATTAAACTGAAACGATTTTTAACAAAAACTGTTTCAATCCTTCATAAAAATCCAGTGTAAAAATTAACCATACGGTGGAAATAATGTGACGCAATGGTGGAGGTAACGGGTACAAGTGAGTAAATAGCTAACTAAAATGTCCGTGAGTGTGTATCATTTGTGTGTGTCTAGGCAGTTGGGATGTAGACAACAAAGAGCCTTCAGTTTCATGAGTAATGTTGTGTACATATTGGAGCGTGAATGCATGACTTGCGTTCGTCTATACGCTTGTATGTGGTTTATATATCTATTATAGTATTCTGTTCATATAGCGTGTGATATATAGAAGAGCCGTCGTTAGAGCAGACGTCTATATCAGGTGGATCTATCATCTGTATGCGGAAAAATATATATCCGGGTTTGGCTGTCCGCAAAAAAAAGTTTTAAATCGATGGTAATTGATTTAAAAGAACGTACGTTTGGTTTTTGGTACGTTACTGCTGGTAGAAAGAATTAGTTTTGATAATGACCACATATATTTCTCCATAAGAAAAGCATTGTGGAACTTTAATTCGGTTCTATATTTAAGAGCTACAAAACTGTGATAAAGACGGTGGGACAACAAGAATATAATGAGAACAAGAATGTTTCGTTTGAATCTTTTGGGCAAAATTAAACAATTAATCTCTTTTAAGATTGTCACTTTCTTCATATCCTTTTTTAAGACTGTTATATTAAATAAATATTCTGTCCCACTAATTGAATAATATGCAAAGTTTCGATTTAAAGTACACACGCAATTTGTGGATTGACAAACGTAAAAGTATTTTCACTAGAAACATCCGGGATTTAGAAGGATAATTGAACTCTGACGAACAACAAGTTGAGACTCCTGAAGGGGAGGACATGACAGTGGCGTTTAGGAGATGCCGTCTACTGAAGTAGTTTATAATTGGAGTGGATCTCACTAGATGTCAGGTCGAGTGTATACGTCTGTGAATTGTAATGGCGGAAACCAACGCTGGCTATGTAGTAGGCACACACATCATGTTATTTAGTCGAATAGAACAGGGGTGCCCAGACTTTTTGCAATAAGAGCCCTAGTTATTTGAAGCATCGTGATCGCGATACATAAGCAAGAGAAATCCCTCAATAATACTGTACGTTAGCATAAACAAATAACTTTTCCGTATAGGTACTAAAAAATAAATAAATACATAAAAATCGTCAATTTTTTTGATGTTAATATGCAATGCCAGAAGATATAAAAACCATCTATTTGAAAAAAAAATTGAGTATGCTTTTGGAGCGTCAAAAAGAGAAAAATTGGTCTTTTTTTAAATTAAAAAAATAATATCAATGTCAATCGTGCTATAATGTTCACTGGTATAATTTTTTTTATCTAATTTTGTATATTTGAAGTTCTATTTCTTTTAACGCGTTGAGAGTAAAAATTTAGCAGGCAACGGTACTTACGCGCACACAGTTAACGAAAATTGGATAGTATGAAGTTACCCAAGAGGCTTAAACTGAAATGATAGATGGACAAAATCAACGCTTTTCTGTCATCTAGAAATTATATTATATATTAAACGACTATAACTTTGATTACAATCAATAGTCATTTTAAGTGTCATCCAGTGGAAATTCGAACAACTTGTTTTTAATTACGCAAATAGATTAATTATCGAAGTAAAAACCGAAATAAAATTTTGAAAAATTTTCGAATATTTGAGTTTTTTTTTATAATTATAATAATAATAATGCGTTTAACGTCCGTTTCTCGACTTTATGTCATAACAGACGCCATTCGCACTATCACTATTTTCCATCTACCACACTTCCCGTTATTTTTCTACATTTTTAAAACTTCAACATATGTAATAGCAATGGGCGAATGAAGGAATTATAGGAAGTTACGATAGGGTAGGTAATTTTTGAACTAGGAGTTTGATAGGTAATCGGCTATGGCCTCAAATAAGGAACCATCTCGATATTTATCTGGAATTAATTGAGGGAAACCATGGAAAAGATGGCCCGCACAGGAATTACCGTTTCTCGGCGAGAGGCAGTAGGCAAAAGTCCCAGTCACATCTGCCCCCGCCGGGATTCGAACCCGGTACCTCCCGAATGCGAGTCTAGTGCTGTCACCACTACTCTACGCAGCTCGGTAATTTTTTATAATTGTCATTCTTAAACTTTCTAAAGATTTTAGTTCAATAAATTATTTGCATGTATATTAAAACATAGTTTTGTTTCACGCCAAAGAAGTATGACTTCAAACGCGCGTACATAAGTAAACGTACTCACTTTTTATAAATATTGATATTTATTAATAAATGATTCACGAATTAAATATATTAAATATATATATTATATAATTTAATATATATAATATATATATATAGAATGTATATAATATATATAATATATAATATATATAATATATATAATATATATAATATATTAAAAATATTCCGTCAACTAACACAGGAAATTTATAACAAATAATTCAGAGGATTAATTTTTGGAGCGAGTAAAATCCTCTGAATTATTTGTTATATTAAGAACAAGGAGCTGAACTTTTCGTAAAAAAAACAGGAAATTTACTCAAAAGAACATTAATTCGCTAATTAATTTATTAATATATTTAGCTGTTTTCAATTAGCACTGTGTTAAATAGTTCACAGCGGTTCTATTGTATGTGAGTGGGTACTAAATAGGTCTATTATTCTGATACACTAGTTTAACAGTCTGAACCACTATAATGATGTTTACAATATGGAAAATGGCTTGGGGCTGATGAAAATTATCTCAATTTGATTGATCCTCGCACGAGCGCCTAGAGCCATCCAACATATTCAATATAACTGTTTATTCAATATAACTGTTTATGTTTGATTAGGTTTATTACTTGTAAACGTTTAATCAACTGAATTAATCTACAAACACATGACAACTAGCATATCTACTGGGTGTTTCTCTTTTCTCACCCACACCATGTGGAATGGTGTTACGCTAGATAACCTGAACATAAAGTTCCTATACGACTTTTCGATCACTCCGATACTTTTCGAGCGAATACGATTTTGAAAAACTGAAAATGACAGAAAAGTCTAGAATACATTTATCTATCTATTTGTATTAATATAAATCGTCGAGGGAAAGTTTGGTATTGGCAACCTTCTTGGGCCTAATTTTGACATACGTTTTTTCAATGACACTATCTGAAAATAAGTGATTAAATTATGTAAATACAATAATTTATTGAATAAGAAATTAGAAATTATCGGTTTGTATTCACAAAAAACACGAGGGTGACTTATTATTTCAATTTTAATTACAGTTTTTTGACATGTCAAAAAACGCTACCCACTATGATGGACAGCTCGTGTTTTGGCGCCAACTTATATTTTATTTCAAATTTTGAGTGTTATTTTATCCTATTAAACGAATACATTCAAGCGGAATAAAAATTCTCGTAGATTAATACTACGATATGAACATTTAAAGATAATTTAAAAATAAGAGTCAAATACCCTATTGGGGAATGGGGGTGCTTGTTTCTTTCATGCCAGTTATCACATTTTACAGAAACAAAAGCTGAGGAACAAAATAAAAAGTACAATCATTTTCGTAGAATTTATCATCAATGACAAGTTCTAAAGTATTTTGCAAATACGTACAATAATATTTTAACAAAAGTAATCATTCAACATTTATTGTAAACGATGTGCTTACAATAAATGTTGAATGAATATTTTTGTTAAAATATTATTTTATGTTTTCATTTGCAAAATAGTTTAGAACTTGTCATTTGTATGGGACACGGAGATAATGTGAGATTAATATTTCTTTATTTCAGGTTTATGTCCTACTGTGTTACAGGAGAACCCACGTAAGTATTTTTTTGTTTTATTTCGAACAGAGTATTATAACGAATAACAAAGGGATTTACAAAGGTCAAATAATCTTTGGGTAACATTTCGAAACAATGAGTAAATTATTTCAAATAAAATTAAAATATATATGTAAAAACACAATAACCTTTTGTGTAATGTTTTCTATAGAATGACAGTCTTACTACCTATATGGAAAATCTGTTTGATTTTAAAAAATCATAAAACGTTAAAGAGAGGAGGATTGTGTTTAAAATATTTGTTAATATTTAAGGAACCTATAAAAGCATATCAAAATAAAAATTGACATTTTGTGTCCCATTTTTACGCAGTGTCGTATCATGAATAAATTAGCTCTCTAAAAATGATAGTAACTAAGTCGTCAATAATGTACATTATTTAAATACTCCATCAATTCATTTTAAATGCTTTGTTAAAAACGTTTGTTTTGAGATATAACAATGTCAATAGTACAATTGTTTCGATAGCATACATTACTCTGATTATAATATTTATATACGTCACACTTTCATTTCGTAGTGCTCCGCCTAACTTCAGAGTTGAAATTCCCGGTCAACCGAGAAAGGTTAAAAATGTGTGCGTGTAAACTTTACGTGCGGTTGAAGTAAAACATGTAAATACTGCTTATATTGTTAGTGACAAGAAGTATCCATAGCCAAGATATAGAAAATTTGTTTCGGTTATTTCCGGTTTTTAGTTCGGCTCCCACACTGAAAATACTATACTTAGTTTATACGATATACCTACTATGTGACGTAAACTCACGGGGTTGTCCCCTCGCGAAACTCATATAAGAAGGGTCTAAAGAGATTTTACATCAACAGACAAAAATGATCTTAGTGCACTGTAACACTTCATCGCCCCAATTATTTTTTGCAAAATATATTTAATACACGCAAAGTTTAGTTTTCTAAATAAACAGGTAAAAATGATGAAAGCTGAAAATTCGCTCTAGAAATCTTTAAAACTGTACAATAGGGTATTTGACTCAATTAAAAATATGTTATAAATTGTTGTCATTCTAATGTATTACGGCGTAAAAAAGCCTATCCACTTTACTTTCAGGATAAAATATGTTTATTTTCTGAAAAAAACTTGAATAAAATTTTAATTTTTTTGAGGTTTTATCATGTGATCGAAAACGCTCTATGACGTCACACTACGGTAAACGTCGCAAGTGTTCTATGGTAAACATTACAGAACACGCGGTCATTTGTGATACACATATCGAATTATAGTTTACTAAATACCTGAGTTCTGACAATTTGTGGTGTCATCGTGTGATTTTTGAGTGCAATATACATATTTTTCTCGTAAATATTTCAATCTATCAAGTTAACTGCAAAATGGAAAGAAATTTTGTACAAGCGGACAGTGACAACCTACCCAAAGTAGACGCACTTATGGTTGGATTGTTCTTTAAAAATAACCCTGATTTTTATGCTGCTGAACTGAAAACGTAAAAACGCTAATGTAAGTATTATTTTGAAGTAACTTATTTATAGAAATCACTCGAGAGCTGTACTGAACATTTTAATAAAATCATGTTTTAGGTTATGTTGACATTTTGTACAAATTGTATGTAAAGTAAAGTAAACAATTTCTTTGGTTTTTCAGGTCTACAAGGGAATGTTATGGAGACGATGCGATTGGCTATGTACAACTGCATCGGGACTCTGGTCTTTGCACAGTAAAATGTAAAATGTGTCCAGAGCATAAAGTTCCTTTCGAACAGAAACAAACAGTTTTTGTGGAGTTTTTATGGATGTACTTATAGATTGGGGCACTATGCACCATTTATAAACCTTAGTTTATATCAAATTCAAGAAAATAAACAAATCTTCATTTACTTACTATATGTTAAAAACACGTGCTTAATGTTTACCGAACTGTGACGTCATGTATCACCTGACTTGCAAATCGCGTTTTGGCGCGTTTTTTTTAAATTCAAATTTTTAACACTGAAATTTACCGAAAATACGACAGATTTTCACGAAAATATGAATATATCGTGCATTAAATGTAATAAATAATAGTATTAAAACAATTCACAATAGTAGTCAAATACCCTATTACAGATTAGGTTACGATTTTATTTATTCGTAATAATTGAACTAACTTCGGTACAATTCATTAAAAAAAAACTTTCTCTAAGTATGTGAACTTTGTAATCCGTGGCTAACCGTGGTACAAGGAATTTCGATTTTATAGTAGCAGAGTATAGATCGCGCAAAAACGTAACCAGATTACGTGACGGCAAATCACCGAGTTGCCTCTTTCATGAAATTCACAAAACGCTCCTAAAGAAGGGTCGTGAACTGATTAAGGTTCAATTACTTTACACACTCCCGTTTAAAGAGACTGAATGTTTAATTCATAAAATATGATTATCCACATTGAGCTGTAGATATGGAGTGCAAATATACTACTGCGTATACAAACCGACAGGAAAGAGAAGGCGATAAACACACTATCTCTTTCTGTCATTTTGCTCGCGCTGCCCAGGCTCTAGTATTTACATCTCATTTCATAGAACCATGCAAATTATATTATTGTTACCTTGAATGAGCCAACGGCGTGCGCGCCATCGTAGATGTACAGATGGTCGTTACAGTCGAGCTGCAGTTGATCGAACCTGAGCATGAAGCGTTGGAGAATCGAGTGCGTTTGAAAAGTGATGACGCAGTCCAGGTTGCGCTCGTTGCGCGACCACAGAACGGCGCCGTCAATTTTGCGATACAGTTGCTGCAGGAAGTGATTCTTGCATAAAGAGTGCATTTGATCTGGAAACAAACAAATATCATTTTTTTTATTACTTACTGTAAATGCTAATAACAAATGTTTATTTTCTTTTATCTAAGTTTTTTTGTATTTTTTCTTTGTATTTAAATTAAAAAAAAAAAAAAAAAACACCTATTATTAAGTTATCTGCGTTCGGAAGACAGGCTAGAGGACAAACGAATACGAATATTTATTTGTTCAACTTTTTAACAACCAGCTTTTCAATACTCATTTTGCCAACTTTTTTAAGATTCTGAAGAAGATAGTTACATTGTATATTATAAGCGCTCGACAGCTAAGGTCATCAATGTATATTCACAGTAAAGATACAATTACTGATGAAACGATGGCTACAAAAAGAATTCAACAAATAAATACCTACTGTTTTTTTTTTTAATCTTGTACCCCAATATTCTAAAGTAAGTATTTAATACATATAGAAGAGATTAACGGAAACTTAGACCATGAATTAAATCAATTTTTTTGCTACGTTTCGCCTATTTTGTCAACTTCATGCAAGTATCTAGACTTGAAATGAGGGTATAACCGAATCATCGTTTTTAAGAGCTTAAATTGAGTACTGGTTATTTGATTTCCGATAATTACCAAATAAAAAAAAATAACTAGGGTAAGCGACTAGTCTTTGGACATTACTAGTCATTGGACAGAGCCCATTTTCATTAGCTATAATACGAATAAGAACGATACTAAAGCAGATTTGAATGACTCATAAAATGAATCATTCAAATAACCGGTACTCAATTTAAGCTCTTAAAAACGATGACTCGGTTATACCCGTCATTTCAAGTCTAGATACTTGCATTAAAAGTAGTTTGGATAATTACATTTTCTGGTTTACAATATCTACTTCCGTCTCATAAAAAATTTATTAGTTGTCTTGAAATGGGTGATTTTCTAAAAACAATTAATAGACAATTATTCTCTTTATGCATAAATGGCTCATAAATGCGACTTTCTGTCACCGTATTTAGCTCAGTGGTTTCCATATAAAAAGAGAGCAGAGCTAAAAGTAATCGTCACTATTATTACAGTATCAGTATGTGTGATATGTATCAGAGAAACCGACGTCTGCCGTCGCCATAGAGCGTCGGGACGCAAATCGGATTACACATGCCGTAAAGTCACTCTGCCCTGTTCAGGTCCGCTGTGCCTCGTGTCGACAGGGTCGCTGCCATCCAATGGAACATGTTTTATAAGCTCTCGAGAATCGTCGGGGGAAACACATGCTACTTCCCGGAAACAACCGAACTTCACGACCGAGCAGTAAACGAGCATTAGAGTAATTTTATTCAACAGCGTAACGAAAACAAAACAAAAACGACACGGTTTCGAGTAAGGAAAATGATCTTCTAACGAGGAACGGAAACTGATTGGCTAGCGGATAGATACGAATGCGGGGAGAAGAAAACTCCATTGGCACGCCTCTTTCTGTTTAGTATTTACTTGGTTACGAATGTTTACCAATGAATTTCCACTTTAAACGCATGAGATTTTTTAAAATTTTTGATGAAGCTAGATTTTGTTTTGATCATATGAACGTTATTTTTTTGAGTATAGATTAAAGCGCGATTGTAACATCAAAATTGACAAGATAAAGTTGCCTTGGACATTTTGTTAAATATTTTATTCTAAGTATGCTAACAAAATTTAAAATGAGTTTCTAAGTATGCCAAAAGAGTATAACTTATAATTCGCACCTACTTTTTTACTATTTTTATTTTCATTATTAAGTAATAATTCTTGTTCCATTCTGGTTTTTGATTTTCTAATAATTACTGGGAAATGTTGTAAAGTCTTTGTATAATTCCTGCTCCACTTGTTGCGCACAGTATGCTCTGTGATTACATATCCTGATGAACTTCCAAAGCCTGTTTTAAGTATGAAACAGATTATAAGAACTTAGGACGCACTCCTCCTGAACCCTTCATAAAGTTCTGAGATATAATATACCTTCTCGTAACGTAATAATATAATATCCATATGTCAAATATTTTATTCTATATGAAGCCAAACATATTCAAAATACCATACTATTCTGTAATCTGTACAAAAGCTCATTACCGCCGTACTACACTTGATTATTCTATTGTTCTTGGTTCAGCCGATGATCTAGGTACAGTCTAGGTTTGGGGGCTTTCTTAATAACTAAAGAACCTACATATTTAATGCATAAAGTATTTTTGTATCCGTGAACTTTCATTGGCTTCCAATTGATCACTTTAGATTTTTAGATTTTAATTAATAACTTCGCAATGTTGTCAGCTTTGCTATATTTTGTCATTTTGTTGAATCCATCAAAAGCTTTATCCCGTCATCGGTGAGTAATCAATTTAGAATTTAAGCATTGTCACGGAAGTACTTTTAATTAAAATTAAATAATACTAATATACCAAATTAATACAAGACATCTTTCTTTATTGCCGTTTTTTACAGTTTTTTTTGAGTATAAAATAAAAAAGATTCTTTGTCATTAAATAAGAAAAGAAGAACAGAAAAGTTGTACATGTAGATTCAAGACCTTAATCCATAACTCTAACACCTCTTCCTTCTAGAAGAATTTATATTGATAGGAAATAATTATAATTTTTATTGAGGGAAAAAATTTGAAAAAAAACCCTCTATTGTTTTTGAGTATTTTGTAAGATATCTACATGGGACAATAGGTCTAAAAATGTTGTCTGTATGTATTTTTGTACGAGCATTACTCAAGAATAAGTAGGAAATAAAAACCGTGCTATCACAGATCAAAAGTAAAATATATTTATTCCTTGGGAAATTCTTTTCAGATCGAAATTAAACGAAAGTGGCGCCATCCAACACGACGATAACCAATTATATATATCTGACAATCTACCTTACTTATCATATTCGTTTACGGTGGTTTTCGAAATATTGTTCCTTAGAAAAGTATTGTGTGTTAGCATTTATGACGAGTTGTGAAGTTTTCCACCGACCGAAGCAAGGGTGGTAATCACACGAGTCGCAAAGGCCAACTTTCTGCCCTAGTAACATATTGTACTCATGCATGTTTCCATTAGAACTTTCGAATTTTGAAGGGTGAATCGTGAATTTACAGGAAAAATCGAAGTTTTATAAAATATTCAACGAAACTTTTTCTAGTAATTTATATGTAAAAAAAGTATAAAAATATCTATGTGTCTTCATAAAAATATTGTAAAAAAGCACTCATATTTTGAAAGGAAATATTTCAAAGTGAATAATTCTACAAAAAAAAAGTTACAAAGCAATTTAGAAAATCAACTGTATGTCAATTTTATATAATGACACATAAAAAACTCCAGAAGAGTCTTCTATAAAAATATGAATGATGAAAAGATGGATATAAAAGGAAGTAGAATTACAATAAAATCACAAGAAGGAAAGACGATGCATTGCAGCGTATCTATTCAAAGTTTCATATTGCTAAATTGAGTGCGAGAAATGTATAAAAACTGTACTAAATAGCACTATAGTGATGTAGGGTAAGATGGGTTTTTATTATTCAATGAATGCAGGTTGTTAAATATATTTATTTTGTAAGTAGCTTTAAGTAAACTAGTTTTTTCGAAACGAAAACTCGTCGAAATTGAAATACTAATGAATATTATTTTTTTTTATATTGGTATCACTGACGCACCTCAATGCAACATTAATACACTGTGTACACGAATATTCGACGTTAAGTGTCATAGTATTAACTAGTTTTTACTTGCAACTACTTTAGCGTGAACGTCAGTTTTTTTGACTACTGATTCGCCATCTTTAGTAGCGCATTCATATAACATAGCATATCCCCAAGATCCCTAATGTATATATATATAACAAATGCCATCTAGTGAAAATTAGATTACAATTGGATCAGCGGTTTTTGAGCTAACCCGGAATTAATAATTTATTTTATCTACTCATTGATTCCATATTAATATAAACCTTGACACAAAGAGAAGTTTCAAATGTATAGAATTTTTTTTGCACCTTTATAAAATTTCCATGCCTGTATAGCGGTCGTGAAATGACGCATTTAACACTATTGTTGTCAATCTGCGTAACGTAAGATAAGCTTATCGTACTACCATTTCCGCATAGTAAATCATAGTCTAACCGCATGAGAATCAAGCGCAGCCTACAATCAGACATGGACTTGCTCAAAACTGAACTGTCATCAACAATTTTGAAAATTAGGTGAAAATCAGTCATTGTATAGGAAGTACGTGCTAAAAATACTACATATATATTGTGACATTATGCCCATATGTCACAAGAATATATAGTATAACCTTAATAGTTAATTAAATAAATAGTTAATAATTTAATTATATCTGAACAGTTATAGTCAGCTGTGATTCGGTATTGCATTTTCTGATATCCGTGGCTACTACGATAAAATGCCTCACTTAGCAACGAACAATAAAGCCTGACATTGTTGTGTAATGAATATGTTTGCTAGGTGACGGTTTCGTGAAAATAATAAACAAGAATAAAATAACAAACCTCTCTCTGTTCCGGTATTTGGAGGATATAGACGTATTTGTTTTTTGTTCCGTAGTCTAAGTCGGTATTTTGTGAATTGTTGTCCGTTCCGTCTGTTTGTAGCATTTAAGTATTTGCTCCGTTAGTAATTATTAAAATAGTATTATATTAGTTAAGTAAAGCTCTCTCTGTTCCGGTATTTGGACGATATAGACGTATCTGTTTTTTGTTCCGTAGTCTAAGTCGGTATCTTGTGAATTTTGTTTGATTGTCCGTTCTGTCCGTTTATAGTACTTAAGTTTGCTCCGTTAGTAACTATTAAAATAGTACTATATTAGTAAATAAGTCATTTGTGATTTTCTGCGTACATGATATTATTGAAGTTGTGAATTATTGTCCGATTGTCCGTTCTGCCTGTTATAGCATTTAAGTTTGCTCCGTTAGTAAGTAACACGTTTAAATATAACTAAGTATTAACACGATTGTTTCCTTTTTGTCTTAAGGGTCTGTGTTGATCGGACGCCCATAGGCGGATATCAAATTATCTGTCAAATAAACCAAACGGGCCCAGCAACTTAAGATCAGATATCCTCCTGCGACGCCGACAACACAGATTCGACTGTTGTCTTTTTTCTTTTCTTTTCAAGACAGTGTTGTAACAAGTGGGAGTCCGTCTACACAAGAGAACATCAAAATATATATATATAAATAAATATATCGAGGGTAATTATTTTATGATTTGTTTATTTCAAATCTATTGTATTTTATATTCAGACGGTAATACTTCACAAAATAAAGTAAGCGGCACAGTTTTTATTCTTAGGATGTGTATGATTTGCATTTCATTGCGTGGCCATTAAGCGAACCGTGCTATAATGATGATACTCTTACCATTTCATATTTATACAATACCTCCCTGGTTAACTTTAGGTAACCCAAATAATATCTTATTTTCGTGGAAAATGAGTACATTTTGAATAATTTGTAAAAACATCAGTAACCAAAACATTACTTTCCTTTATAGAGTACTGTACACGAAATGCTTTTTTACACTATAATGAAGTAAGATCTTTTTTTTTTCGTAAAATTTATGAGTGCACATTATAAGACGTTTAACCTATAAACTAAAAGGTCACCTTGCTTTAGTTCAATGAGCTTTCGTTCTATTAAAGTGCATATTATAAAGGTCTTCTCAAACCAGCGCGAGACAGAGGCAGCGGCAGAAAATCCATCGCGAGGAAATAATAAATAGTGGGATATAAAAGGACATCTCACAATCCCACAACGCTTACAGAATATACAATCCTGATATTCTGCGTTTATTTGAGAAAATTTTAACTTTGACATCACAGTTAGGGTTACCAGAATGCAAAAAATAGGTTCCGGAGAAGAAGAAATCTTGCACGAAATCGACAGCTGTGAAAGATATATTGCTTAACGATTAAGTGTTAACCGTTCTATGTCTATATCAATTCATGTATTGATGGAAGATTGATATTTTGTTTTTCCATCTCCATTCCAATCACGTCAGAACTACGTCCGCATTCCGTGCAATTAACTAGGTTTCCAGATATGGCTGGAAAATGTTGGACGTATAACGACTTCCAGTAGACTTTCGTAAAGTCAATATCTACGAGGTTCTTAGGAAAGAAATACGGGAACCCATTCCTTCTTTATTAGTCCAAATTAAAAATATTATGAGATGTAGCTTGCTACAGTTTCATCAAGGTCTGCAGGAGTGGGATGTGTAACGGTTGAAAAAGTAGAGCGAAAGAAGAAAACAACTGAAATATGCAATCATTCTGCTGGCGCGGTGTGACCGCTACCGCTCCTACAGTCTCAAGTTGGTTTAAGAGAAACTTTAGGTTTCATGCAAAGAAAACTTGGAAGGTTAAATCTTTCGTTTTGTTCTAATATTTTTAAAGAAAGTTTAATCCCTCATAAAACATGGATATAAAACACAAATGACGCTACTACCTAAACTAAAAAATATATTTTTAATTTCGATTAGATTATTGTAGATTAAATACGTTCGACACCTACTATAATTAGCGTCGAATATTTTTATTTTAAGTAATAAAAAAATGTGGAAACCGGTTGAGTAGATCAACCCTAAAACTTCCCGCTGTGTTAAATACTTTACAATAGATTGACACTTAAATTTTGGTATGTTCCTTTATTCATAGTACTTTGTACTGAATAGTTACTTAAGGCTGTCGGAACGCTCAGAATTTTGTTTGTGCTGAGACCCAGCGGTAAGGGGCGAGGTAGGCAAGAGACATATTGTGAGTGTGGCCTTCTTTAGCTCTGTCTCGCTCAAATCATCCGCACGTTTCAATTTTTGGCTGGTGCCAACTACGAGGCTAAAAAAATTTATTGCAAGGGTGCCGCTGTCAACTGATTACTCTAATTTTTGGAAATATTTTGAAGATTTAAAAAACTTTTCCGAAAAAGGAAGAGTCACTTTAGGTTTGTGATGGAACAGTTTTGTGAAATAAGTACGAATAAGGTCATAGTGTGACATTGAAAACGTGTGGTTTTTTAGCACAATTAATGCCAAATTTTTTCTAGTAAATCGTACATAAATTACAAAAGTAGTCCATTAGAGACCTAGATTTGTCCTTTATCTTCCTTATAGAGAAAAAATTTTTGCAAAATGTTGACGAATATGTCTAACAATCAGTTGACAGCCGAAGCTCTATTTTTGGCTTAAATTCAAAGCGTTCCGACAGCCTTAAACACGCTGATAGAAGCAATGTTGTAAAAAATAGCATTTGGACATAATATTAAAGAAAATTAGATCGAAGCGAAATGAGACATCTGCAGGTCACTTCTAGGAGTTTTTATTGCAGAACTATACACGTTTCATTAAAAACGCATCAGTCGGATCTGACAGAGATAACTGTACTTTTATTATATTGATATATAGTCAATATATATTTCTCGTTAGAATCAGAGTCGTGCATTCACTTGAGTTGAAATTCAATATTGTGCGATATTTTCTGTTTCAATAAAACACGTCAATAATTTTATTATAGTTTTTTATGTCTTTACAGTCTCTGATTTCACTATTTGACCATATAGTTATTACAATAAAATGGCCTGAAAATATGATCGTCTAATAAAATCTTGGTGCAACAGCTGTTTCCAAAAGAAATAAAATATTACAAAAAATAAATAATAAGAGTGGACAAAACGCAATGAATGATAGAAGAGGAAATGTTTATTATATTGCCATATTATGTGAGGCACTAAACCGCGTTTTTGTTGAGTCCACGAATAAAAGGATGAGGTGAAGATGTTGTTCACTTGAGAATCATAGGTGTTTGCTCGGATTCTAGTTGGTTCAGCAACTTGATCGGGTATTTTAAAATCCATGCGTCCGAAAATTCAAAACTTGATAAATAACTAAACTATTATGAGATTTATAAGAGAAATATCAGTCAACAATAAAATCGTTCGATAAACACCAGAGTTGCAGATCAGTTCCAAATATGTGGTCAAACCTCAAGAAACATTAAATTTTATTCACGTCTTTTTACAGAAAATAAACTTGTTTTATTATGAAAGTCAATAAAATATGCTTTTTACGCTATATTTTATTAGGATGACAACAATTTGTAACATATTTTAAATAGTGTCAAGTTGCCTATGCTCGGTTTCTCGTATGACTTAAATGCTAAAACTAGCCCTGAATTATCGTAGTAAATTTCAATTCTAAATGTATTTTTAAAATATTTTTATTATAAATCTACTTTGAAAGTCGTTCCAGAAACTAACTGTGAAAAAAAACGTTTTCTTTGGCACATTTTGTCTTTTCAAATTTGATATACGCTTAAATTTCTATTAAAAAAAGCATAGTTTAGTATAATTTTTAATCAAAAAATTTTAATCAAAAACAATATTTAAGCTCAAACTTAAAGATTCTAGTTGTTACATTGTGGTCAAGAGTAATAATTTTGGAATCGGCAGATTCGATTTCCATCAAACATGGCAAAGAACCATTTCGTAAATTTGCTTTCAAACAAAAAATTCGCACACAATTCGGTTCATTCCTTTCGGAGCTACGAAGTCACAGACAGACGAAGAATTAAAATTTACAGCATTTTTCTTTTTGTATCGGGGGCTAAAAAAATAAGAAATCAAGTACTTCTTTTACATTTTCAAATATATTCCTTGAAATATTTTTAAATGTACCTAAGTTAGATCAAACCCTGCATGGTGCATATTTTTGTCAAGCAGTTTTTTGAGTCGTTTATTTCAATCATGTATTTTTTAGCTCCATGTTAATTAAACCAACACAAGGTTGTTAAATCAGTCTATTTAATAGCACAAAATAATTAAACCCAGGAATAGTACTGCGTTCTAAAAAAAAAAACATAACTTCTGAACGCTTTTAATGAATACTGTATATCATAAAGGCGGCTGTGAAACAGTTAGAAAAAGCTGACGGTCAAAGTCGGAACAAGTGTGCCAACATTAAAGTGATACGTTCATTAAAATTGCAACAGCAGTGTAGCCAACATTTAACGTTTCTATATCGTGCAGTCGACATTTAGTTTTTATTAGTAACTTTATTATTTCCCACTCTATGGATACACACGTTTGTTAAACCAGAGATAGTGTTGATTATAATACACAAGAATTAATGATTATATACGTAGCCATTTGTTTCTATTTTTAACCTCCGATACAAAACGGGGCGTTGCGTTATGCATTCGACGCGGTTTGTGTGTTTATGTGAGGAAATCGTAGCTCATGAACGGTTGGTCCGATTTTGGTGCAGTTTGTTAATTCGAAGTTGAAGAGACCGGTCAAAAACTTATCGAACGACTGCCACTTTTGATTTTTTTTCTCTTACTGCACTTCACGTATAACCTTCATCTTCTTGATTATCGTAATAAAGAAGGAAAAATAACCAACGAATCTATTTGTGTTCGGTTTAGAGCATTCCTTTATTAAAAAGTTATAATTTAAATTTATAGTTTAAATTTAAATTTATAGTTTAAATGGGGGTGTCACGTTATCACTGGCATCCCCCTTGCGTACGCCTATGATTAAGACGAATCCAACGATATCTCATTTATCAAAATCATTTTCAAGGAGGGAACATCTATATCCACCCACATACATAAACAATAGACTTAAAATAATAACAACCCTTCTTTTTGGTTTTACCGTAGCCGATTCTGCGCATCACGCTACTGCGCATATCACTGAAGAGTTGGCATGCACACGGCATTCTTGTGACAAAAATATTGCAGAGTGAAAAAGCTGTTGGGCTCTAAACTGTGGTAATATTACGCAATTTGAACGTTCATTGAACTCAATATAAAACAGACACAAAAGGTTAAACAAACAGTTGAAGAACAGAACATAGTTTCCATGTAAGTAATAGAAAATACATAACAGAGAAATGTTTTCTTTTTTTATTTATTTGTCTTGTGGACACAATAACAAACTTTTGAAATCAATTTATTATAGTGGTCTCCTCTTTAATAATTTCTTCTTTTAAGAGTTTCTATGCTTTTATTATTTTGGTTTCAGTTGAGTGGGAGGATAGAAAAGTTTGTTGATGTGAATTCTTCTATGAGAAAATAAAACGTATAAAAATGTTATACTGAAATATTGCATCGAGTTTGCACAAAAAATTCTTTTAAACTTTGATTTCAGTTTACTCAAAACTCACCTAGAAGTACTAAGATTAAAAATAGCAATATTATGTTATAAAGATAAAAAAGTAATAATAGAATAGAATAGAAAGATAAAAGATATAGAAAGAAAAATAATAGACATTTGCTTGTGCTCTTTGAAAAATTTGGATTTTCGTTAAAAATCTATATTTTTTTAAAATATTACAACAAACAAAGTCTAAATATTTTTGAAACTGGGAATGTTTATAGAATAAATTACGCTAATTCCAATGTTAACAGGAAAACATCTCTATCTCTTTTAGTTTAATTATGAAGATACTGAATGACTTGTACTGTTTAAAAAATAAATGACAGTTTTATTATTAATATCGTCTTTTTTTCCACGAAGTTGACCAAATTTTAAAAATATACTACAAACCAGTCAAATTCACAAAAATAGTAGTTTTTCCTTCTTCAACATGAGTATAATAAAATATAAAAAATTATACTACTATTTTCCAATTTATTACCTAGTCTAAACTACAGTGTTCATCTCATTTATCGTTCAATAAAGTTCAGAATGTGCTCAGATCGAAAATATCAGATGTGTGGTTTGCCAACTGATTGCTTCCGAATTTTCTTTTATTATTCCTTTTTTAAAAGTTGTGTTTATTGAACTTTTAGCAGTTTTTCTCCTACGGGAACCTCGCTCTTCATAGAGCAGTGACAAAGTTTTCTCATCAGCTTCCCTGGAGGCCGGGTACAATGCCAACAGAGTGTGCTCTGATATTACAAGCTGTCCTTGAATCATGAATAGATATTGTTACAGACTTCAACACAAAATAATTCCGGAATTGTTGACGATGTGATGTTTAGGGAAGTTAAATAACGCAACGGTATCAGTGTAATCGCAACCAAACGTTTTTTCTTTTAATTTAAGATTTGCCAAGTAGGTGGCAGTTGACAAGATACTACATTTTTTGCACGTACCTCCTTTAAAATTGTTGAATTTCAATTTCACCTAATTTTCAACAACATTTTTTCATATAGAATTGGGTCAAAATTGAAATACAAGATTCGACCTTACCTAACTTGTAAACAATTGGGTTTAGAGTCCATTCTCGAAGTTCAACCTAATAACAAAACTATAAGAACAGAAGTTTTGCTAATGAAACGAGCAAAATGAAATGCCACAGTATCGAGTCAAAATAAAAGCGTTGACATGAACTCAAAGTCATTATAATAAAACAGTCTGTAAAATGGTATAATGAGGCGCTCTAAAGTTAGATATAAATTGGTTTCCTCATCCCTAAAGACGACTCATTGATGCGTCGCTGTTATATTAATTTATTATTGAACGGAAAGTCGATTTCAGAATAACAATGTTCGTAGAAGGCACATTTATATTGTAATGAAAACTCTGTCTGACCATAATATAAACTTGTTTGATATTTTTCTTTCTGTAAAAACTGAGTAATGCCAGTATTCAAAATTTCCAAGTAGGGTGATAAAAATACACCTTTAAAATTATAGAAAGTCTCGGTTTTTTTTTGTTTAAAAAAATGTTTTTCACCTAAAATATTACTTTCAACAGATTTGATCGCTTTTTATCAAAATCTCCAAAATTTGAGTTGGGTCGGAAAAATGAATGTTCGTTTGTTGGTTTGTTTGTTTGTCCGTTTCCTATGCGTTCCACCACTATTCATACGATTACGATGAAATTTTATTAAATTAATGTTTATTTACTCCATTCCTGTTGTCGCTGCCAAGGGGATTATAAAACATTCTTTCATCTCAGTCGAATGCGGAGTTGCGACTAGTGTTTCATAAAAATAGTACGTACTGAAATTTCCTAAATAAATTCCCAACAGTCTATGGCAACAGTTATAATTTCTAGACAAAATTTTGAACTTACGACTGTTCGGAATTATTTGAAACAAAAGAATCGAGATCCCTAATAAAAAATTATCCTATAGTATATATATAATTAATTGCAGAATAGTATAGAGTTTCGATGTACGGTTCTTTGTGTTCATATTTCAGTATTTCATATTATTTATGTGCTGTTTTTCGTCAGGGTTTTTGTCATCTCCGAGTTTTAAATGTTTCATATGTGAAGCGTTGTCACTTTTTATACGTATATATAACTATATAGAGTCAGACAAGTTGGCGTGAGTGCCAATAACAAGGTTCTACTGTCAACTGCAAGAGCTTAGCAAAATGATCAACCAAGAAATGTTCAATGAAAGAAATCGTTTTCAATTTTCCCATAATATTTTTTTTAAGTTTATATATTTTAGAATATTTATTGTTATTTGCTAATATTAAGGTCTTGAAAAAATTAAACACTTAGACGTTGATCTAAATAATTTAGCAAATAAACATAATATTCGTATCCCGTTCTTTGATATTAAGGTTAATGTTTACCGGCTGTCCAATATGCCCCCTTTTTCACCCACACAGTACTATTTATGAGCAGTTGCCTGTAAAATACACTTACTCACGTTTCGGAAATCTCTAATTTCTATGAAAAATTTTATTCAATATATGGTGTTAATTTTTTAAAATAAAATAGAAATATGTACCATACCATTCTTCCCATATGATTTTTAATCAAATTTTTACGGTTTATTTCAATCAGATAAAAACGAGAAAATTAGAACGTAAGTTTTACTCAATTTTTCTACAGAAAAAAATAAATTTAAAAAAATTATTGAGCAAACTATAAGTAAAAAAAAACTTCAAAATGCGAATTTACTTTCCCGTAATTCGAAATCTCGTGAAGTTTCGTGAAGAAATATTGACGAATGTCATGTTTATTTATTTAATTTTTACGGTAAAAAAATATATTATTTGAAATACTTAAACAGCACGTCAAATTTTGCCAAGTTTAGTGCTTACGTACAGCTGATAAAAACAGTAATAAACTGAATTTTTCGACCACTCTTCGTATTTTCCCGAAAGCATATTTTACAATCTGAGGGATCAGTCAACTTAAGTACATTGCCATTATTTTAATAGTTCAGATTATGTCAGGCTAAGGTTTTTTTCTTAATATTTTAGAAAATAACTTCTATATGTTTTAAGCCTAAACAAAACAGGTTTAGGCTTAAAATATATAGAAGTTATTTTCTAAAATATTAAGAAAAAAACCTTAGCCTGACATAATCTAAACTATTCAATTATAAACGTAACTTTCCGTATTTTTGAGAATTTTTCTTCAAAATAACTAAAAGCTACTTAAAAAGTTACAAAATGTAATGTAGGTATGTCCAGTTATTGTTTAAAAATTAAATTATATAGAAATAGAAATGTTTAAATGAACTGTTCAAAGAATGTAACAAATGTTACTAATTTTGAGTAAAGGTATAAAAGACTTACCGCATTATTAACGTAAATACACTACTAAAATAAGGCGTTTAACTTACTTATGCATTATTAACTGTGTTTGCAAAATCAGAAAGAAAATACAGTCTTAACACAACACAAATTCACACACGAAAAATAATATTCACAGCGTGCTTGTACAAAGGCTGCCATAATACTGCTGCAAAATCTGTCTAAATCTAAAAATCTTTCTAAAATACTGATTTGATTTTATACAAATTGTTAAGTAATATCAGGAGCGGAGCGTGACCTTGGTATATCGTATAAGTAAATTGCATGCATTTTATACAATAATTTGAGACAATAATAGACGTAGGTAATCTAGTTAGAGATGTAGTTAATTGTCACAACGACAAGTTCGTACCGTCGTATCGTGTCGTAAATCTATCGGTAACCTTCTATTCTATTATTTTATTAACTACAAAAATAACGCTAAAATATCTCATATTATAAATATCTCATATATATAGGAGTTTTAAATTTAGTAAATAATCTGCTTTAAAATGGAGAGTGTGTGCTTAAGACCATACGGTAAAAGTGAAACTCACTCTCTCGTTCACAGGTATACTTTCATACCCTCTCTCTTTCACATAAATTAAAAACAATGAAAATGTTTAAGTAAGCGTCATCCTGAACAATTTATTAGGGCTGAGGAAGCATCTTTTCGTTTATTTTTTAATAACTAACTTATAACTGAAATTTGGATAGTTCGGGAAGGCTATAAAGAAATTTTCTTCAACGTTGTATTATGTTTGTATTTCTCCCTTCATCTGTAACCCTATAGACAAAGGGTAGATATATTAAAGAGAGACCGATTATAAAAGAGCTCTATGAATCGAAGTAAAAAAAACAGTCTCGTCATCTGAGTATAAGTCAGCACCATTCAACAGAGCTACATAGTTCTACAGCTCGCTCCCTGGAGTTTGTTACATTTTTTATAACATAAAAATAATTACCACGCGTTAAATATAAAACCGGCTTATAAAATATTAAAAAGAAATTCATCGAGCTCTCTGCTTTGCAAAATTAATTATTAATCACTGACAGAATAAAACTAGCAAAAAAAATTTTATTTTTTTTCAAAGGTCTGACTGTTAACTGAAAATTTATTTTATTTTTAAAACTCGTGCCTCAAATATAATTATTATTGAGAAAGAACAAATCTTTAAAGAGTTCTGCATCAACAAGCATCAGAAACTTCGTGTTCGTCACTCTCATACAAGACACTTATGGAGTAAATTGAAAATATAACCGCGTCTTAAACCAAGAAATGAGCGACTAAAGTGAGTTTGGGTCGTGCGCACGGAGTACACGGAGCGGCCTAATAAAGAACTGCCTTTTGCATGCGTCAGACTGGTGACAATATTACGCTGATCATCAATAGCAGAGATAACATTTATATTTTCCAACAGTGACGGTCCAAGAAGACTGTACTCACACAAATAAAAAATAGAAAAAAATCGCTCTGTAAACTAAATTTTGATAAAAATGCCTAGGAAAATGTGATTTTGAAGTCGAAACTATGATAAAGGCGCGTATGCACAGTTAAAAAAACATCGTTTCTATCGATCAATTATTTTTCGAGCAGGGTGGCTTTAAAATCCTTCAATCCTTTTATTATGGCGCAATATGCGTGATTACAACTTAAGGTCATTGTCAAATCAAAGTAGCTGACAATCCTTTCTGCAGCCCGGCACATATTTTCTTTGCTTTAGACATCACCATTGATTCTATAATTGATTGCTAAGCATTCCTGGGCACGGTGTACGGAAAAAATAACTTTATTATGTGCATTTCCTGATGTGTACGGTGAATGTCTCCACATACCTACAACAGTTTCTAAGTCAGGCTTGGGCCTCCACAGTCACGCGCTGGACTGACGTATTGATTTACCTATAAAACTAGTTCACCGCTGGGAATTGTTCAACACACGTTCCAGTAACGTGCGTCTTATCGAACACCAGTGGGACAATATAAATATTTGCTTTGTAGACACCTGTCATCGGCGATATTATTTTCTCTATGACTGTTATAATTCACGTGTCTATTAAGAGCTAAGACTCCAATAATAAAAAAATAAATGTGACTCATCTATTAAATGTTGACACTCCAGACACACTCCAAACAATTAATATTTTCTGTACCAAACATAATATTAAGGTATAAATCCTATATTTATATGTAGCCATCATGTATGTTAATCCTGGCATCCTAACTCTGCGACGGCCTGTGGCGAGAAAATGGTTTTGGTTTTCTTAATCCCAGTCTGCGTCATTCCTTAATATTAGTTTTGTGTTTGGTTTATAGAGTTCGCCTCTAAAACCATCTGGTTATAGTAAGGGAAAAAAATAAAAAACATATAATTTTGGAAACAGAACAACAATCCTTAATCTAATAAAAAAAACCCGGGTCGCAGTGCCAAAACCCTGCCGACAATATAGTGTATTTGCTTGTATAGGGCCGTGTGGTTTTATACTTTTATTATGTGAAATTAAGTTTGTTTTTGGGAAAAATAAAAAATTTAACCCTTTTATACACCCCTTAAAATAACATTTTTTTCTTAATTGTAATATTATTATCAATCTAACGTCTACACCGAAGTAAATACACCCTTCAATAAATAAGTCACTATCTGCAAACTAGTGTTTTCATAAAATTTGTAAATCCGGTCCTGTCGGGCCGATTTTATTAAAATTGTGGGGACACTTTTTAATCACTACCAAAGGGTTAAATTTCAATTTTGAAACGATTCGGAGAATTTTTTCGGTATTTTGGGGCCCAAAAACAGTTTTCAACCCCTAAAAACTACCCTTAAAATAGCCCGATTAGGCTCATTTTAAATAGGCTTCTTGCGGTGATGGGTTTCAACACGTGGCCCAAATTTCGTTGAAATCAATTAACTCTTTCGAAAGTTATCGCGCGTACACACATATATATATATATATATATATATATATATATATATATATATATATATATATATATATATATATATATATATATATATATATATAAATATAAATATATATATATATATATATAAATATATATATATATATATATATATATATATATATATATATATATATATATATAAATATATATATATATATATATATATATATATATATATATATATATAAATATATATATACATATATATATAAACATTTTTAAAAATGGTGCCAAAGTTTTTAGGAGGTTATGAAACGTCGATAAATTTTGGTCCGACCCCTAGGTCCCGCCATCCGACCGACGCCAATAGTGTATGTTGCCATATGGCAAATACACTAATAACTCTGAGCGCAATTGCATTCTCAGCTTAGTGATGGGATATTTAGAGTGAAAATAATAGAAGCATTCGATTACTAAAATGCTTTGAGATATCCCGAAAGGTTATTCAAAAGCATTCGAACATTTTTTTTACTTACGAATTACGACTTTTATAATACAATCTCATGTAATAAATAAATTATTATTCTACGCTTCTTTCTTTACTTTTTGAAACACTGCATTTAAGTGTTTTTCTCAGATTCTTATCAGCTGGCATATTCTATGTATTTTGGGGTATTAAGTAGGTATGTCATATAATTACTTAAGTCTTTAATGGTATCTGCGTCTATTGCATGAAGCACTGTATGTAGGGGACTCTCTCAAGTGTCATAATCGAAACGGAGAGCTAAATAGATCCGTTATAATAATATATTGAATGAATTCAATGAATTTTGTTATCACCCGCATAATACCTAAACCATTCGAGATATTAATGCACCCCGCAGTATTGAATACAATTATTTATTATGAAGGAAGGTTTGGTTGAGGATCAGAAATAAGCTTTACCAATATTAGGCTAGTGGCCAACGTTTCGAAAAATTTATTTTCATCTTCAGGGCCTTAAGCTGGTTACTTGACCAGCTTAAGGCCCTGAAGATGAAAATAAATTTTTCGAAACGTTATGACTCTGTCAGTCCTATTACTATCACATATTTTGCAAAGGAATAATTTTAAATGAATTATTCGATTATCCAAATCATTCTAATGGCAGCTTTCGATTATTCTCAAGTTTATTTTTTTGTAATTTGAATTGCATTTGCAAAAATCATTCTTCCGCATTTTTCTTCCAAAAAATTAAAGCAATTTGTCGTTTCAATTTTAATTTTCGATTTTATAATATAGAATACTGAAATTCAGAGAGTTATAATCGGTACGCCAATGGTGGATACATGAATCTGTGGTAATATACAGTCAAGATTTTAGACAAGAAAATACACTTTAAATCCAATACAGGAAATGCAATATGCATACGGTGTCACAGTCGAAACAGGAAAAAGTAAAGTTTAAACTATGCAGTGCGGCTAAATGTGACATTGTAACATACACCCTACGTGTATCGTATTGTTATTAAAACTTAGTTTAAATTTAGCGCACCATTACTACATTTAATCTATAATGAGTTATGTATATGTCTTAAGGATTTCAAAAAACGTTTTGGTGATTGAAAATATTTTTGTCTTATTTATTAACACGCTTATATTTATACTTGTAGGTTGTATGTAAAAAAAAATCTTGCAACTCAATTTTCTTCCTCTTTAAATGTCCAATTAACGCGAAGCTTTGTAATTGTATGCAGTTTCGATGACAATACAATATTTTGGCTATATAATAATATTTATATAAGAAGTTAAAACATTAGACTAAAATCACGTGGTGGAAGTGATGGCGTGGATGATAGGAAAACGTTAATAAATATAAAATTGTTAAAAAATTGGATGAAAGTTCTATAAGAATTTTTCTAATATTTTTTAATTATTACAAGATTTTTTTTAAATTATGAGCTATTTTACTGATCATAGGTACTATAAAAATTAAAAACGTTTAAAAACACTTTTTCTCCTTAATTCCAGATAATATTCTGTAATTTTGTCTGAAAAACAAAGAAACCTTTTCTAAACTTATTTTCTTCTAGTTTTATCTACCGAACGGAACTGTGAGAAAAGCGTAATTATTTATTTAAAAATATCGATAACTTTCATAATTTTTTGTCAACATAAAACATTTTGCTAAAAATATGAAATTGAAATTAAATAATTCAATTTTGACTAATTTTGGTTATAAATGTTTTGACACACTAACGACCTGTTAACAAATAAATATAATCGTCGTCTCCTTCTTGTTAATGGTGTTTTAATTATTGTAGAGTGCGAAGAAAGATGTACAAGAAATTATTCAATATCTATTAAACATGGGTGAGACAAAACCATAATAAATACCTAAAAAAAATAAAAATTATGACTGGACATCTCTTGGTAAATTCGTGTTACTGCGCATTTTTTTTTTAGAAAGAGAGATAATAAAATATAGACGTTCGACAATTTTGTCAATAATTTTGTATGATACCGTTCTAAACGCAGGAACGCGATTCAGAAACGCGTTATTCGGGAAATAATTGAACCGATTTTGATAAAACTTGATACAATATTATCAGTAAGAAAAATGGATAGTTCAGTTGACACTACACACCATAGCAGTGAAACTTCAAGACACATAAGTCATTGCAAATATTTACAAAATATAACAAACACAAATTCTGAGATTTGAGATAAGCGCGATGGGAATCTTGTCGCGTCGAATTCACACATTCATAAATTCCTATATAGATGCCGATAACCTCAGTTGTCAAGCGTCTATCTATTTATCATACATCCGTACGTCAACAACGAAAAGGGGTAAGGGTGCAACGTTTAGTTAGATGTTTAGTCGCATTAATCCTATTCACTTTGTCGTGCGTAAAGAAGTTTCACTTCAAAAATTATGTTGTGATGACAATATATAGAGTATTAATGTTGACGCAAAAAGTCACAACACTTATAAAATGTCTTGTCAAAAAAATAGAAGTAAGTTTCTATTTGATTTGTTGATTCGTTTTTATTTTTCAATATTCGATTCAAATTTCTTTATTTCCATATCCCTAATCAGCACGCAGCGGTAAGCCTTGGAGCGTTCGAGGCGACAGGTACGCTCGTCTCTCCGACGTCTTCCCCTCTTCACCCGCGCTGACACTTTTGCACCACCAAACTTAAATCCCGCGACAAGGCAATGTAATGGACAGTTTTATGACGACATTAAATTAATTACAGTTGGTAGTGTGAAAGCACCAGACGCAAAGCTCTGCAATATTGCGGAGCGCTAACTCAGCTCTCCTTTAACTGAATACTCACAGGCTTATGATTCATTCGCCTTTTGTTAAAAAAAAATATGTTATCATACATCAACCACAAAATGAACGGGAGACATAAATTAAAAAAAAAGTGTAAAAATAATGATACAGTAGACTATATAATATTACGGGGGCTTGAAAATAGTCGATCGTGTAGCAATGCCGTTGTTTATATGACGCTTCCATTTCAAGTCACCAGTTTGCAGGTTCTAATTCGAGAAGTGGTAAAAGTATTTTTTAGATTTTCAGTTTATCATTAAGAAATGTTAGTAAAATAAACATTCTAAAGGTAAGGTTTTATTGAAATGTACCAAAAAGGAAAAATATTTTTTTATAATTTAATTTCATATTGTTGTAAAAGCGTGGGTTTTCACTAATAAATCATCATAGAGTTTGACTAAAATTTTACTTATTTTAGCTTACTTATTTATTTAGCTTCATTGAATTAATAAAGAATTAAAAAACTTGTTCATAATTTATAAGTTAGAGATTTATACTTTAAAATTATTTTGAAAATATTACACAGAAAGTTCCCGAAACATGAGCTATAATGTTTAAAAAAGTATCAACTTTCGAAAAGCATTTTTAGTTTTACTAAAATTTATAAACATCGATGTTTCTTATAATTTCATTTAGTTACATAAAGTAAGTTTTAAAATAAAGTTGGTTTAAAACCTTAGCATTAAAGTGTCTTGTAAAACACATTTTTTTTTCAAAATAAAGTCACTTTAAATATTTAAACAGACTAAAAGACTTTATGAAGTCTAACGTTGAATAATGAATACAAAGTTGGGTGTTTTAAACATATATATTATCCAACAACTTGTACCATTAGAAGGGGAGATAAATCACATAAAATTAAGTATTGCTCCATTTCCTTACTTTGTTATAACTAACCAGAAACTATCTCAATCAGTTCCTTATTACGTCGGCCATTTCTCATCGTTAACTACAGCATTATTGCAGGCAGGTTTATTTGTAAGATATAATTATAGAACTACAGTTTTATAATCATAGCTTGTCAATTACTAGTTCCAAAACTGCCAATTATTATTAGATCACAAAACTATACGCTTATATTTCGAGAGTTTGTAGTGAAAAATTGCAAGATTTTTGTAAATGCTCATATTTTGAGCCTAATTTAGAGCGTAAATGAATATACCATAGTCAGGAAATATTATTTGGATTGCACGGGTTTAATCCGGACCAAAGTCAAGTATTAGTATAAGGGAACTATTTAGGTTGCCTTTTAAAATGGAATTAATAAATAACCGATTTTTAAGGTTATTCGACACAGACGAAAAGCTGAAACTTTACTATGTTATATCGTAGATACATTCAACTAATTTAAAAAAAAATTGTCTCGTTTTCAAATAATTAAGTAATTATTAAAAATTTGATATTTAACATAATGATAAAGGAAAAGCCTTACCGGAAGTGTACATAAAAATAAAATTAAGCTAAATTGATTCCGGACAAAAATTTCAAAAACTAATTATTCGAAAGTTTAATGTAAATAAATATCATGTAAAAAACGAAACAGTTTGAAAAAAAGCAAAAATCACACATCGCCGATCTTGGGATTCGAACTCTGTATATCCTAGGTATGAAACAATGTACGCGCACTAAACCACGCGTCCACCCATGTTACCACACAGATTAGCTTATTATAGTATACAATGTATCGCCAAGTCCTCAAATTAGCAGACAGCGCTGCATGAAAAAATAGCACCGGACCTATCACCAAAATATAGCAAGCTAGCGAGCAGCGGAGCAATCAGTGACGTCACTTCCAGCAGCGTAGCATGCAAGACGGCCATCAGGACTCTGAGCAAGTGAGCAAGCACGAAATCCAGCACCGTGTGTTATTGTAGATTATAGACACAAACAGCTGAGGTCATCAGCGTAATTTTATTATTACCCTGTGACATAAGCAAGATCTGTAACTCGTCACAATTGATTTTTGGGTCAAGTGCTAGCAGAATTCGGAACAAGGCCAAACATTTGTGAAATGTTTACATGCACTTCGTTTGTACATTGGCATATAAACAAAATCCCAGTGTAACAGCTGACTACATTGATTTACCTGTAAATATCCTTGTCTTTTATACCTAAGTAGAAATGTATCAGTTACAATTGTACATACAAATCCTAGTGTAGTTTAATTCCATTACCGCCATTAATATCCTGACGTTATTGTGGTTTGACACGCACTTTATATCTGATCTAGCACCTGCAATAAGTGCCTTTTGCTTTCTTGCTATAAACAAAACTGGAAAAATACTTCGTAGTTTGTGCTAGTCTAAATTAATTTTTTTAGTGTATTGGCGTCGGTCGGATGGCGGGACCTAGGGGTCGGACCAAAATTTCTCGACGTTTCATAACCTCCTAAACACTTTGGCACCATTTTTAAAAATGTTTATATATATATGTATATATATATTTATATATATATATATATATATATATATATATATATATATATATATATATATATATATATGTTTACGCGCAATAACTTTCGAAAGAGTTAATTGATTTCAACGAAATTTGGACCACGTGTTGAAATCCATCACCGCAAGAAGCCTATTTAAAATGGGCCTAATCGGGCTATTTTAAGGGTAGTTTTTAGGGGTTGAAAAATGTTTTTGGGCCCCAAAATACCGAAAAAATTCTCCGAATCGTTTCAAAATTGAAATTTAACCCTTTGGTAGCAATTAAAAAGTGTCCCCAAAATTTTTATAAAATCGGCCCGACAGGACCGGATTTACAAATTTTATGAAAACACTAGTTTGCAGATAGTGACTTATTTATTGAAGGGTGTATTTAATTCAATGTAGACGTTAGATTGATAATAATATTACAATTAAGAAAAAAAATGTTATTTTAAGGGGTGTATTAAGGGGTTAAATTTTTTATTTTGCCCAAAAACAAACTTAATTTCACATAATAAAAGTATAAAACCACACGGCCCTATACAAGCAAATACACTATATTGTCGGCAGGGTTTTGGCACTGCGACCCGGGTTTTTTTTTTATTTAAGGTTATTTCACCATTAGAACAATGTTTAGATACAAATCTGAAAAATATGTTATCTAGGTTTTTTTTAAATGTAAGGCGTCTAGTTTCCAAGTATTAATTAATTATTAAAAATGTTATTTTTATCACTTGAGAGTCTAAACGAGAATATACGTTATGATTAAAAAAAAAAGCTCACGACAACATTTTGAGAAATTGCTTTTTTGAAAGTTTAACTATTTTAGATAACAAAAACTTAAAAAAAAACTTTCACGTGTAGTTGCGTTGAAACATTTTGTAAAAATTGTCGAAAGAACTATCAAACTAGTTGTCAGCCATGTTTGAACCATATCTGCCTTTGTTAGACACAATATACGAATATATATTGTCGTAATCTAATGTGTCTAATGTTTAGTTATTATTTTCTGAAATACTGAAAAATTAAATTATGGTTTATAAGGTACAATACTTGAATAAGAAATAATAAATCATAAAGTTATATAACATTTTTTTTCCATTACAACAAAATACGGCCGCAATTACTTCTCTTACTTTAGTAGATTAATAACCTCAAATTGAGATTTAAGAACTGTCCTTAAACTACGTAACGCTATATATTTTAGAACAAAAGTCTGTCACTTAATAACAGGTATTTAGAACACGTTCATTTTCAAAGAACAGAAACGGTGACGCCTATAATTTTGCTCCAATAATAAAGTGATAATAATATTTATCGTACAGTTTCATATGCACATTTATCCATATTTTTGCAGTGTAATATGTACTTTGAGAAAACGATCGTCTTGTACTCGCTCGCAATGAAGCTAGCAGTTTGACACGACTTTGTGTTAAATATGAAATATGTTTCTTGTAAGAGATTTATGTTGTAAATATTGCAATGAAGGCATACATTCATTTGCAGCTTCCGTTCTTGTATTTCGAACAGCAACAGTGTGCAGGGTAATTAATCATAAATTAGTAACCAACTTTTATATTAAAAAAAAACTTAGAAAAAGTTGTCACCTGAGCGCCCAACAAAGGCTTAGAAAGTCTTTTTTTAACCAGTGCATCCAACTTGAAAAGCGTGTTTTTAAAATTTTATATGAGTCTCATTTATTATAAAGATATGTTTAAATAACTACTTTTTATTTATAAACTTTTTAATACAGAATTAAAGCCTTTTACCAAAAAGTATTTTGTTCCGTGAAGTGAAAAAGATTCAAATATAAAGTACAATTAATATGTTTGTTGACCTTTTTAAATAAATTTGTCAACAAAATAATTAATAAGTTCTTACTTGAAAGGTATGATGAAATCATTCATTCGATTCATTTCGTTGATAAACGTGCGAAAGCCGTTTTGAAATTTTCTATTCGTAGATTAGATTTCCATTCCCGAATAATATTGAAGTTAAATATTATTTTAGGCTCGTTAAACATAAAATATATCAAAACAATTCCAACATTAATAAAATAATAAAACCTCTATTTTACTTTATATCGCTGGAATCTGTTACTATAAATGAAAGTTTCTGGAACTACATATTCAGCACTTCGAGTTATGGAACTTGTCAAACCCTTGCAACAAATTAATTCAAACATTTTTTTGTAATAATTGAATCATCTATGAAAAAACCAAATCAAAGTATCAACTGGCGGTTCAATTCGATTCGAATTAAAATATTTTTTCGATTAAACAATTCGAATCTATTTTTCTATTGAATCGAAATTTGATTCAGTATTTGTCGAACTGTATTTATCTACAGACAGACTGTTCTTATAGACAAAACCGGCCGATATGAGCATGCTCTTCTATTGAAATAAACGTTGTCATAAAGGAAACAGAAAAAAATTGCCGGAATGCATCGCTTCCTTGAATTGTTTTCATCTTATCACACGAAGAGTTGGTAACGACATCTGCAGTTATCAAGCGTCTATGGCGTATCAATTCTTGAGTTTCACAATTTATTCTTTATTTAAGATTCTATCCGAAACTTTTCATAAATTTTGGAACTCTTTTTCAATTCAAACATAGACTTGTTCAGTACTTAGCCATCAGAGTAGAGATACGTATTACATAATATGCCGTGGAGTTGTTAGCGGCACCAGACCAACGCAATTAAAATGAAATAACACCCACGCGATCATAAATATTTCCGACTTTAAATTTATGAATAATTTATAGTAAAAACCAATTTGCCAAGTTGCGGGCGAACGCTTGCTATGCGAGCTAAAACTGTTCCGTTTTGGGCCTTAATCAACCTTGGCGTTTGTTCAGAATAACGAATCGTTTGTGCAGATTTGAATAAACTTTTGGCATCTCGATCGGTAAAGACGCGTTCACATGACGATGGGTCTTACGTCCCACGACCAAGTGATTTGACGGCAAATCGAGGATGTAAGCTTTCTTTTAAAAAAAGTTGTTCTTCGACTTAGCCATCTACTTTTCCAGTTTTGATCTAGGGCTATTTAGTAAAATACTAGATATCAAAGGTGAAAAAATGATTTGACAAATAATGTTTATTTATTCAGTTGATTGGGAGAAGTTTTAAGATAGGTTGGTACTTACAATGGCCAAATAATGTTCTTAATTCCTAAATTATATTTGAGTCTATCATATTTATCTGCCTTTATTTGAAGGAATAAGGAGAAAATAAAAAAATCCTTAAAAAAATTCCCAAACCCTCGAATTTTAAAAATTGGTTTCGATCCGTTGAATTGTACATCAGCTAAGTTTCAGAACAGGTAATACCAAAGGCTTAATAAATCTATACTATTTTGACCGAATAATTTGCCAGTTAATTAACCGCCTATCTATAAAATAAAATGGCGACTTCCGGTTTATGTTTCTGAGAACAACAAAAAACAAAACAATAAAACAGTTTTCAACAGTAGAATTGAAAAATAATGTATAGGTATATATTTTATACAGATACTGGTTATAAAAGTAAAATTAAAATCTCGACCGGAAGTTACAATCATTCGGAAAATTTTCTGCGCAGCCTTGTATAATAAAAACCCGGGTCGCAGTGCCAAAACCCTGCCGACAATATAGTGTATTTACTTATACAGGCAGTATTGTTTTATTATGCGAACTTAAGTTGGTTTTTGAGCAAAATTAAAAATTTGACTCCTTAATACACCCCTTAAAATAACATTTTTTTTTCTTAATTGCAATATTATTATCAATCTAACGTCTACACCGAATTAATTACACCCTTCAATAAATAAGTCACTATCTACAAATTAGTGTTTTCAAAAAATGTGCAAGTTCGGTCCTGTTGGGCCGGTTTTATTAAAATTTTAGGGACACTTTTTAATTGCTACTAACGGGTTAAATGTCAATTTTGAAACGATTCTGGGAATTTTTTCGGTATTTCGGGGCCCAAAAACATTTTTCAACCCCTAAAAACTACCCTTAAAATGGCCCGATTACGCCCATTTTAAATAGGCTTCTGAGAGGGATGGATTTCAATACGTGGGCCAAATTTCGTTAAAATCAATTAACTCTTTCGAAAGTTATTGCCCGTACACACACACATATATATATATATATATATATATATATATATATATATATATATATATATATATATAAACATTTTCAAAAATGGTGCCAATGTGTTTAGGAGGTTATGAAACGTCGAGAAATTTTGGTCCGACCCCTAGGTCCCGCCATCCGACCAACGCCAATAGTGTATGTTGCCATATGGCAAATACACTAATAATAAATCGCCGCGTCTATTTATAATACACTACCACGGATATTTAATCGGGTAAATAACCGATAATTTATTCTTTTACATTACTAACCTATACTGTAAACTCTAAAGAACGGTGTTCATTGCAATGAGCAAGAATCTACAGCAAAATGAAACATTGAAATGAGTAAAACCAACTCCCCAAAATCAAGTTAATAAATCATTTGTCAAACGTAGTTTTATTAGTGTATTTGCCATATGGCAACATACACTATTGGCGTCGGTCGGATGGCGGGACCTAGGGGTCGGACCAAAATTTCTCGACGTTTCATAACCTCCTAAACACTTTGGCACCATTTTTAAAAATGTTTATATATATATGTATATATATATATATTTATATATATATATATATATATATATATATACGTATATATATATATATATATATATATGTGTGCGGGCAATAACTTTCGAAAGAGTTAATTGATTTCAACTAAATTTGGCACACGCGTTAAAATCCATCACCGCAAGAAGCCTATTTAAAATGGGCCCAATCGGGCCATTTTAAGGGTAGTTTTTAGGGGTTGAAAAATGTTTTTGGGCCCCAAAATACCGAAAAAATTCTCAGAATCGTTTCAAAATTGACATTTAACCCTTTAGTAGTAATTAAAAAGTGTCCCTAAAATTTTAATAAAATCGACCCGACAGGACCGGACTTACACATTTTTTGAAAACACTAATTTGCCGATAGTGACTTATTTATTGAAGGGTGTATTTAATTCAGTGTAGACGTTAGATTGATAATAATATTACAATTAAGAAAAAAAAAATATTTTAAGGGGTGTATTAAGGGGTTAAATTTTTTATTTTTCCCAAAAACAAACTTAATTTTACATAATAAAAGTATAAAACCACACGGTCCTATACAAGCAAATACACTATATTGTCGGCAGGGTTTTGGCACTGCGACCCGGGTTTTTATTATTATTATTTTTTGTTGTTGAACATTAAATAAATCTTTTGAACAAATATGTGTATCTGCAAATAAAACGGGATGACGGACAGCAATATAATATTTCATGCAGTACTGAGTACTATACCTACTCCTTATACACATATATACAAGGTTACATAAAGTATATGTCCTATATCGACTGTTTAAAAAACAGGTATAAAGCTCCCACAAACCGATGTGGGATAGCGGGAACTGAAGCGAATGTGAGTTGTAATCAAATCATATGGCGGGATATATTAGCGGGATATCGCTTAAGTGTACAAAGGGAGACTTTTACAATATACAAATTTTCAAGATCCTTGAGCCCAAGGTCATTACATACACATGCTACCTCATTAATGAATGACGTCAGTTTGGAAATCCTTCAATATTTTTATCAACTATGCATTATCAATTGACAGTTCCTTGGATGTCATCATCCCCTCTACTACTATCCAACGGAACCCATAAGAGTTGAAGTGATATAATATGAGAAATTTGTTATTCATGACTATTTCATTGCTAAACTGTAAATTACACGGAAAGCGACATTATTGTCCTTTTTGCGGCTGTTTTCCTGTGTATTTATTTGAAAACAGTCGTACCAATTTTATTTCGGTTTTCACGGTTATATAAGCTAGTTATATAGAAATTTTTTTATCATTTGGTATCGTGGTTTTTGCTGTGGTTCTGTGAAGGTACCTCAAGATCCATGGCTTCACCAAGCGGTATTAGCCAATAAAACATCAAACACCCGGTATAGAAAGGAGTAAGTGGCACAACAAAGTAACCGTGCTTTGCAGAGCTGTGAAGGAGAGCCTGTTGAAGTGTCGCGTCATCTCCATTGTTAGGAAGTCCCGGGTCCTGGAGGGCGAGAAGTACAAGTCTTTGTCCGGTATGTCGCAGCAGCCCAGTGTCAAGGGTTGCACAGACGTCTACCAGCCCTCAGGGTTGTGCAGATCACGCATAATCTTCACTGCTTTAGTTTAAAAAACGATGATGGTGCATTGTTGGTTGCTGATCATTTTTTGTTATGGACAGGAAAACCATTACATATTGAACCATCACCAGCAGATGCTTTAGTCTCTTGTATCTTCTTAGTACCTAAGGTACAAGAGTCTTTACTGCGGATGTTGTGATACTCCGGAATCGAAAATAGTCAAGAAGCTGATGAGTTGGCGAGGAAAGGATCGTCAAATCCATGCATTGTCTCAAAATCTGCCCTGGGAGTGTCTAAAAGCATAATACGGAGTCAAATAAGTGAATGGATAGAAATCAGCATAAGACATACTGGAAGTAGATTTCCAGGCAAATAACATGGGAAGGATTTTATTAAAAAGTTATCCCGAAAGATGTAGGAACAATCTTCGTTTAGTGGTAGGCCTCCTAATGGGACATTGTACCCTGAAAGGACCCCTCCGAAGAATCAAACTGTGCTGAAAGTGCAAGCAGTGCAATGAGACAGAAACATCGTACCATATCTTACGCGAATGCTAGGCTCTAGATTGCAGAAGGCCGGTAATTAAGGACAAACAGAATGAATTCAGAAAACTATATTAGTCACTCAGTTCACGGATTATGCAATCCAGTACAAGGAACGAGGTGATACCAGAGATTGGGAGATAGAACAATAAGTCCTAGAGGCTGCAGTGCTCTCAAAGTATTAAAAAAAGGTACGAAAGTTTCAAGATAAACACTTCTATTTGGTCAACTTGCCTTACCTAATAGTTTTTTAGATGCAGTTTCTTTTCGGCTTGGTATTTTTGTGACCAAAATTGTATGTATTTCTTCTATGCCACCTTGGCCAATATAATTAAAAAGGATGAAACGTCGTTTTCTAAATTATATATTTTCTTTCCAATATTTACCAAAACAATTTCAGATGCAACCATAGAGAATTTCTTATCCCTGTTAGGCTATTGTATTAGACTCTATGTAGAAACGAGCCATAGAGTAAAAGATAGATATAGAGAACGTAGCGTGCGATACTTGAGAGTCTAGCCATATATCGGTCTCCCCCATTCATTTCCGTGGGACAAAGTCAAGTGGCTCTCCTTGCATATTTTAGCTACTCCTACTTCTCAGAGGTTCATCAATGATACGTCAACTTGTAGCTGTACATATCATTAGCAACCGTACAGCCAGCTACAGTAGCTATGTGTCGGTATTTAAGTGAAACAATATCGTTGTTGTTGTTGTCATTGTGTTGTTGTAATCTATTAATTAACATTCCAAATTAATTGCTTCTTTCACTAAAGGCCGATCAAACGCTTGTTTTGAGGTTAGATTACGAACCTCACTTTTCAATTAAAGGTGATGTTAATATATTTTTTTACCCGACTATGGAAGAGGAAGAGTTATAATTATATTAGTAACAGTTTGTTGTAATTTCATTCCAAATCACTAAATTAAAATTCAAGTTTCTGATATACCCCAAACATTCGTTTAAAACTAAGATGCAGTTTTAAAACATATAAGAAAAATTGGGCAAACGAAGAAAACTGTATTACCGTCCAACTTGCGGCCCGAACTCATGACTCTGCGACTATGACTCTAGCACTCTACTATTAATATATCCCAGATTGACGTTTATTCTTTAATTTGAAATATAGTATCAACTAAATTGTTTATAACAATTGACCGCGGTCAAATTTTTCAATCCTGATAGTGTTCATACACTCTAAAACTAATTCTCAATGTTCATGATTTTTTTAGATTCTTCTGAGCGATCCTTTTGGTGATAAAGGTGGGAGATAGCGATTTTTAAATGTACTTTAAAAACTGAAAAAAATACATCATTAAAGTATGTTATTAAATTCGTGCTTCAAATTTCTTTTGACACCCTACACGATGCCCTTATAAAGATTTTTCTCCATTTTTTTATTTACCCCTGATCTTATTCTCAAAAAAACAAAATTTAACTTTTCATACTTGAGCTACAAAACTCTAACTTTGTACCTACTAATTTTCAAAATTTTACGTCAAATAATTTCAGAGAAAATGGCCTGTGGCAAACGGGCGGATACTGAAGTAATTCCAAAAGTGTCCCGTTTTACACGGAACACTAAAAATTGTAAAATGCTAGAAACCTAGAATAAACAATTAATAGATAGGTAAAATGTAAATAATAGTTAACCCATTCGATATTACCTCAAAGAATTCTGATTTGAATTTTGACGATGATTTGTGACGTTTTTCTTTGAAAGTACATTTCTAAATTATTAAAAATAATTCGAAAAATGATCCAAAATGTGATTCTTAGTCAACCACGTCAGATCGAGGAAATTCGTATAACAGAGTACCTTAGTAGTTTTATAAATTTATGTACAAAAAAATTAATATTGTAATCAGTGTTTAATATTTTCAATGAGTGAAGTCAATGACGTCAGATGTCGTGACACGTCGACATAACTCATGTCATGACCGCGACCGTGAGACAAAAGCTTCCTGGTTGACCCCATCTACTGTCCTATCGACCCCACATGCTCCGAGCCGCGACGACACCTGTCTGTGACAACCGACCCTCCAACTCCTTCCATACTATTTCTACTCAAATGCCAGATATATGCTATTTTTGATGTTTTAATATTTTAACGTGACGAAAATAACTTTAGCTACGTCACATCTTGATTAATTTAACGTGACATTCCAGTATTCAATGTTTTATGTGCTCTTTTCAAAATCAATTTAACGAATGATTATGATGATAACAATCAAAATATGCAATTACAGTAAAAAGTGTTTTTTTAAATAGAATACATCGAAAATGTTGCATTTTAAGTCATGTTAAATCCTTTGCTGTTATTACAAATTTTTTGCACGGCCTTATTTTGTACGATTCCTTACAAAATTGCTGATTTTCATGCCTGTATAGCGATTGCAAAATTACTATTTTTGCACTAGTGCATAAAGTAAAACAAAATTAATTCGAGTTTACCAATCTGATAGTAATGTCTGCGTCAGTTGCCATTTAAATCTATATGAGCAAGAGAGCAACAAATATTCCTACTTATTATGATGTGAAAATCAGCTATTTTATAGGAGGTACGTGCAAAAAATGTATATATCTAGATTGCAATTCATTTATGATTCCTGTGACTGTTAAAATGAGAGATTAACGAGCTTTAACATGTCACACTGGATTGTAAAATTATACATTACAATCTTGAAGTAGTTTCTTTAGTTACATAAAGCTAGTTTTGAAATCTGGTTTTCACTTCAGACTGTTCCAATTTCGAATGCCTATAATTTTATAATTTCGACAGCATCACTGTTCACCATATTAATTTTTATCACAGCATTCGGTTTTAATAGTATCTTCAGCAGCAAAAAAGAAGTAAATTTTCAAATATTGTTCACATATGGCGGCTGCCAACTGTCTGTAGTTACAAAACAAATATATTTCTTACCTAATTATAAATTTTAGTAACAATTTTCGTCAGTTTGGAGAATGATCCAGCTTTAGCTAATATAATATAATGACGACAGTGGAAGTATTATTGTTGCTGTCTGTCAAATCGTTACCGTCTCATAGAAATGTTCTACAGTGACATAAGAAGTTGTATTATATGAAAACAAATGGATAGCAAAGCGATGGTGAAATATGTTGGTGAAAAGACGATGCAAGAAGACGTCGCGACGCTGAAAGGTTTACTGAGACATCACACGAAGACGTATGGACGATGAATGTACGAGGGACACTCAAAGACGTCTTTTTCATAGAGCTGATACAGCAAGGTTTCGCAAAAAGATGTATACTAGAGTCAGTAAAAAATTTTATATTACTGACGATTCCCTTTAATTGCACACAGGAAAGGGGTTTTAACCAAAAAAATACGTTTGATAACATTTAATCTGAAATTAAAAAATGGGAGAGCGTACAGCTAACGAAAATTCGACGGTATGAAATTAGCCACAAGCGGCTAAGACTGAAATGATAGATGGACGAAATAAAATCTGCCATCTGGAAACTATATAATATACAACCAATAATCGTTTTAACTGGCATCCAGCGGAAAAAAGTAGCACCCAGAATAAAATTTTTAAAGTGTACTGAAATATTTGATGTTAATTTTTTGTAAATATGCATTTTAAAACTTTTTGAAGATTTTATTTTAACAAATTGTTTGCGTGTACATTAAAAATTAGTTTTTATCACGCCAAAGAAGTATAACTTCAAACGCGCACCCACTTTTATCTGATTGATCTATTGTTGCCATGAAGTGAAGATAAAGAAGAAATTCAAAATACAGGAGTTGACTAGTTCTGAGTGGTTGAAAATACGTGAGTTCTACTCTAATCCGGAACTGTCGTTTACCGATCTACCAATGCGTAACGTTTGTCAGATAAGCGTAACTTTACTGTAGTCGTTATTTGCGCGCTCCTCGTATAAAAACATATAGACACATATTCAGTAGGTATACAGCTTTATGAACCGTCTTCTCTTTTTGGTCTTCTCTTTCTGTTTCTTTTCATCTCGCTGGTTTTACTATACGACATGCACATAAGAAGTAACGGAATCTCATTCTGCATATTATGAAACCGACGCCGTTTGTTCTAGAAATGAGACACACGGTGTTTAAGTTTCAAAATAACAAAACCTATTTGGTAAAAAAAAGGACGACTAAATCCTACAAATATATTAATCGTATACGTCCTTTAATACTGTAGCAAAAAATAGCTCTTCAGTAGAATAGGTAATAACAAACATGTTCTAAGAAAACATTACCACTAAAAACATGTTCGGTAATATCTGAAAAAAATACATATTCACTATGATTGAAATAACTGATTTATATGATCTAAGAAAATGTATTTAGTATGTTTTAAGGAGGATATGTTTCGAAAAATATTTTCAGAAAACATGCTTAATATGATTTGAGAAAACATATTCAGTATAATTTTTAGCATTGTTTAAGGAGAACTTGCTCAGAATAATATAAAAAAATATTCAGCTGGTACGTAGCTACAAGCGTATGTTAAAATATCTACTAATATTAAAAAACCCGGGTCGCAGTGCCAAAACCCTGCCGACAATATAGTGTATTTGATAATACAGGCAGTGTGGCTTTATTATGCGACCTTAAGTTGGTTTTTTGGCAAAATAAAAAATTTGACTCCTTAATACACCCCTTAAAATAACATTTTTTTTCTTAATTGCAATATTATTATCAATCGAACCTCTATACCAAATTATATACAACTTTCAGCAAATAATTCACTATCTGCAAAGTAGTGTTTTCATAAAATTTTTAAGTCCGGTCCTGTCGGGCCGATTTTTTTAAAATTTTAGGGACATTTTTTAATTACTACTGGAAGGTTAAATGTCAATTTTGAAACGTTTCGGAGAATTTTTTCGGTATTTTGGGGCCCAAAAACATTTTTCAACCCCTAAAAACTACCCTTAAAATAGCCCGATTACGCCTATTTTAAATAGGCTTCTTGCGGTGATGGATTTCAACACGTGGGCCAAATTTCGTTAAAATCAATTAACTCTTTCGAAAGTTATTGCCCGCACACATATATATATATATATATATATATATATATATATACGCATATATATATATATATATATATATATATATATATATAAATATATATATAGTACATATATATATAAACATTTTTAAAAATGGTGCCAAAGTGTTTAGGAGGTTATGAAACGTCGAGAAATTTTGGTCCGACCCCTAGGTCCCGCCATCCGACCGACGCCAATAGTGTATGTTGCCTTATGGCAAATACACTAATAATGGTGTTGACAATTTACCTATATTAAATTGTCGTTTTCCGCATTGAAACAGTCCTAACGAAACAGAAAAATTTTGTGACTTAGGGCCGTATTAATATTGGAAAGTTCATCTTTGATTCATTCTAGAGCCCTCGCTACTGTGAGAGTTAATGTCTAGCTATAGCTAAAAATGTTGGCTCTCGCATGTAGTGAATTTGAGTGTTGTATATCACTATATTATGAAAGATTAAAATGTTGAGTTGTGTGCATCGTAGAGTAACTGATTAACTCATTCCGCCGCGAAAGTGGAAAGATTCTGGTTTAAATCCAGACGGTGACGTGTTGGAATAATACATTTTTCTAATATGGTGCTACGACAATGAATGTTTCTTAACAATTATAGCGGACATAAGCTATTATACTAAAATAAAAAAATATGTTCAATATGATTTGAAAAAATATGTTTATTACATGATCTAAAAAAAAAGTATTAAGCACGAATTCAGAAAAAACTTATTTAGTGCGATTCAACAAGAACATGTTGATTATGTTGCGAGAGAATATGTTCAGTACCTATTATTTGAGAAATTGTGCTCAACATGATTTGCGAATACATGTAGAGTGTGGATTGGAAAAATAAGTTCATTATGATTTAAAAACATGCTCAGTATGATTTGAGAAAAAATATTTACTGTAATCTAAGAAAAAAGTGTTCAGTATAATTTAAGAAAAAATATGATCTAGTACAATTGTATGAGAACATGTTTAGTAATGCTTTCTATGATATAATAGAATACGTTTAGTCTATCTTAACAACACTATTATACTTTGAAAAAGCTTGTTTCATACAATTTGAGTAGAACATGTGTCAGTTTCTTTTGAATAAAACGTACGTACACAAATTTGTTTCCTATGCCTTTCGCAAAATAGGTTTAATATGCTTTGAGAAAAAATGTGCAATATACTTTCAGAAAAAACATGTGCAGTATACTCATAAAAAAGTTGCTTATTTTATTGTAACAAAAAAACTTGTTTAGTTCACTATGAGAAAGTTTCACAACATTACTATCACGCGAACATTCAAGATTATTTGTCACTTTAACGTGTGTCCTTCCTTCAACATAGTTTATACACAATGAAAAACAGGGTCAGTTCTGTTGTTTCGGATTGCGGAGTGGACCTTGGCAAGTAATTCAATGTAAGGATGACAAGAATTAGATCCACTCACTGTGCATTGTTGTACACAATGACGTTTTAATGCGCAAAAACAACAGGTTCACTTGTTTTTTGTTAGAACCTGCATTTTCATTACAGAAATACACACCTACGCTGTGTTCCAAAATCACAAAACATGTTAAAATTAATATAAGTAATATAATTAATATAATTATATATATAATTAATATAATATAATATATAATTAATATAATTAATATAATTAATATAATATGGCAACATACACTATTGGCATCGGTCGGATGGCGGGACCTAGGGGTCGAACCAATATTTCTCAACGTTTCATAACCTCCTAAACACTTTGGCACCATTTTAAAAAATGTTTATATATATATATATATATATATATATATATGTGTGTGTGTGTGTGCGCGCTATAACTCTCGAAAGAGCTAATTGATTTTAACGAAATTTTGCCCACATGTTGCAATCCACCACCGCAAGAACCCTATTTAAAATGGACCCAATCAGACCATTTTAAGGGTAGTTTTTAGGGGTTGAAAAATGTTTTTGGGCCCCAAAATACCAAAAAAATTCTCCGAATCGTTTCAAAATTGAAAGTTAACCCTCTGGTAGTAATTAAAAAGTGTCCCTAAAATTTTAATAAAATCGGCCCGACAGAACCGGATTTACAAATTTTTTGAAAATACTAGTTTGCAGATAGTGACTTATTTACTGAAGGGTGTATTTAATGTGGTGTAGACCTTCGATCGACAATTATTTCGCAATTAAGAAAAAATGTAATTTTAAGGGGTGTATTCAGGACTTAAATTTTTTATTTTGCCCAAAATCCAACCTAAGTTCGCATAATAAAGCTATACGGCCTGTATTAGCAAATACACTATATTGTCGGCAGGGTTTTGGCACTGCGATCCGGGTTTTTTATATTTCTTATTAATAATAAAAAAATAAGAATTTAATAATCTTGTTATTTTTTTGTATATATAACTTTAATAAATAAAATCCGTAAGGAGTATAGCTTCCGAAGCACTTCATTTTTTATTTACTATGTATTTGAACCTTTAAGATTATTTAACATTAATATACAATTATAAAAATCGGTGTTCGACGCGCCATTGTCTCTGTCATAACATTCACGTCGGTTCGACGTTTTATATCCGACGAGATAATACATAAATAATACATATATAGAAAAAATTACTCCAAAACAACAAATGTTGTGGTTATTTTTGATATTCGGTGTGTTCACAACAAAGGTTCTATTATTCTTCAAATGATTAATGTGCAATTATGTGGTAATAAATTATTTATGTCGTTACGAGTGACAAATATATGCTGTAGGATATCCTTTACATCCATCTAAGATTAAATTGACAGATAGAAGGATACGTCGTTTAAATTAAGTTCATACACCGAGTAATGTAGCGTAGTGGTGACAGCACTAGATTCGCATTCGGAAAATACTGGGTTCTAATCCTGACGGAGGCGAATGTGGCTAGGGCTTTTTGCTCCTGTTTCTCGCCGAGAAACTATAATTCCAGTACCGGTCATCCTGTTGAAGTTTTCCATGGTTTATCTCAATTAATTCCACATAAATATCGAGATGGGTCCTTTAAGTTGAAGTACTAAAAATGTTGTACAGTAGATGGCAAAAATAGTATTGGTTTGAATGGCGTTTGTTATAACATGAAGTCGAGAAATGGACGTTATACGCGTTGAAACAAAAACTGCGCTGTTTTTTCGATACCACGCGAGTACTCCACGGTTAATTTAGTATGCCTGATAATACAGAAGCACATTTTTATAGAAGCAAAACTAGAATAATCCTAGCAAACATGAAGTACGTACAAAATAAATTTTGATCTTCGAAATTCAGTAATTTCATTCAGCTGACAGTAAGTGCAGCACCTACTTCGTATATAATATATAAAATTACTTTAAACGCATAAAATTTTGATTACAGATGAACTCACAAAAACGACCTAGCTACGACGAACACAAAAGACATGGCAGTAGCGGCGTGAAATAAGTTTCAAAGAGCTACACTGCTTTTTCGTTTGACTGTTTTCTATAGATTAGCGAAGTTTATAGATATAATAATGACTCTGAAAAATATGCTGTAATTGTGTGAATTGGTGGAACAACAAAGTATTCCCGGGACCTCCTATGTGCATTTCATTCCCTTTTTCGTAAAAAAAAAACTAACATCACTAAGAAGTTACAACGCCAACGCTTTTAGTAAACGAGCTCTTACATTTGATATGGCAGACGATGTACTTGATTTTTTTTTAATTTTTAATTTGGACCCCAAAATTAACCCCCAAAATCGGAATTAACTTATTTACGTTATACGTCCATGATTGAGTCATCTAAATTCTATATATGTACGAAATTTTAACTTTTTCCGTCCAACAGATTCGGAAAAAATAAGCTGTTATAAATGGACTGACACACAGAAACGATGGTGATCCGTTTTTTCATCGAATGTATAGAACCCTGAAAAGCTAATTTTCTAAAAATGTTCTTATTTTAAAAAAAAAAGTGTGTAGCATTTCACTGCTATATCAGATAGATATTTTTGCTATAAGAGTTCGCTTCTGTAGCACACTGTCATGTAAAACCGCAACTTATAAAAGAATTCGCTCATAACTTTTTACAGAGTAGTAAAGTTTGCTGACAATAGGCGGCACCACTGATGCGATTCGCCGATAAAGAATATGAGTTGAGTACGAAAGTATGTATGAAGAGGATGGTCGAATCATTTCTTACTTTTATCGCCCGCGGTTTGTTTCGCAATTTCGTCGGCACGAGAGAGCTCTTTGTTTATTTAAGGTGAAGAAGCTAAAAACGTTTAGTGCCTGGGTAACGTGACTATATACATTTTGGAAGAACGGTTGAACCTCAATCCGCTGGTTTTATAGTATGTGCTGTTACTCCAGTTAGAACTAATTTAACACGACGACAAGTCAGTGTCACAACGATGGGACACATCCAATATAACCATCATTGTCGATTAACAAGCTCTAGTCTGAATTTTACAGATAACTGTAGAAATTTCTGTACGATAGAATGCATGTATTTTCGACTTCTTGGTACTAATCGATTCGTGTATTTTTGAACTTTTCTTTCATTCTCACTTCGTGGCAATTAGAGACCATTAAGAAGAAAACCTTTAATAGTTTGAAGTTAAACATTATCGAACGGGTTTTTCCATTGGATGAGCAGCGTAGCCTGACACGTTGCGTAAGAGAGAGTAAACGCATGTATTATCAACCTCATCGACTCATGTATTTTCATCTTCTCCTTCATCCTTCCTTCGTGGCAGTCTTAGACCAATAAGAAAAAAATCCTTAATAATTTGAGGTAAAACGCTTATCGAACGTATTCTTCCATTGACTGAACAGCGTGGAAGGAGACACTTTGCAGGAGAAGCAAGGACTAAAAATTTTAAAATACGTAAATAAAATCAGTTGAAAATAGAAACTCCCTCTTTATAAGCGTCGTCCAGTTTTCTATCATTTGCGATCCGAATGCTGTACGTGGTTCGTCTGTTGCCGAGCCTTAATCTAGACCCTACTGTGAATGCACCTGGGTCACACTGTATTTACCACCGATTACGGTTCTAGAAAATATAATATTTCCCATCTAACTTTTCACAATTTCCCGTCAATCTAGTCGGCAGTTACAAACAACAATGGCTACGTAGGTATATAATGTGCAAGACGAGTACTGCTAAAGGAAAATACAGATCTATTTTTACAATTCCCTTAAAGAACGTTTTCCATTATTCCGTACAATAGGAAGTTAAATAAAAAGCAAATTGGATGTAAGATTTACTTAAAAGATATACGAACACAATGAAGACAAATTATTAAAAGATTGCCAATGAACTTAGAAGAAAGAAGTAAGTAAGTCTGGAATGAACCTCTATCTAATGTCAAGGTTAATACATTACAGAGGTTGCTTCGTTCTATCTGATCAAATAGCGTAAGCGTGGAAATGATGTTAGCTGGCGAACCGTTCATATTTTTATCCACCTATAATGACAATATCAAAGATGTCACTTCTACTTAGATAAGACTACCTTAAAAATAAAATGTATTTAAAATAATAGTAATATAATAATAATAATGCATTTAATGTCCGTTTCTCGCCTTTAGGTCATAACAGACACCATTCGCACCATTACTATTGTCCATTTACCACTTCCCGTTATTTCTGCATTTTTTAGACTTCAACTCGAATAATAGCAATGGGCGAATGAATGAATTATAGGAAATTAGGATAAAGTAGGCAATTTTCGAACTAGGAGGATATTGATAGATAATCGGCCATAGCCTCAAATAAGGAACCAGCTCGATATTTATCTGGAATTAATTGCGGGAAACCATGGAAAACCTCAATCAAAATGGCCGGTACAGGAATTAACTTTTTTCGGCGAGAGGCAGTAGGAAAAAGTCTCAATCACATCTGCCCCCGCCGGGATTCGAACCAGGTATGTCCCGAATACGAGTCTAGTACTCTCACCACTACTCTATCCCCCTCGGTCAATTTATTTAATATAACATTTTGACATTTGTTAAATGTTGCCAACAGCCGTTGCCACGCAGTCGTTTGACAGGTCCCCCGGATAACGTCATCTTCCTACTACTATCCAACGGAATGAGACAACCTCTGTGATTTATTATCTAATATTTATATTTCATGAGGTGAACACATAATTGTTAGAAGTTTCAGACGATTTTAATTGTGCAATGCATTCGAAGTTGCGAAATGACATAATTGAATATCCCGTTTTTTTTAAATTAAATTAAGGGAAAGAATTTCGTCTAGCTTAAATAACGCCGTTAATTTTTTTTTTGTCTAGCATGTATTACGGCTGCTCGATAAATTTTTGAAATTACTTAAATATTTTTTTTTAAGTTAACGTATTTATTCTTCATTCATTTTGATTTGAAACACACTGAAAGTTTTAAGAAAAATCATTAAGCAAATTTCAATGTCAATGCTACCAGCTCATCATCCCAGATATAATAAACGTTAAAGGAAAGTTCATTACAAGATACAGTAAATGTTAAATTTTAAACATCCTCCGGGCATGTTCACTCCGATTGGTTTGTCCGGATTACAGAAATAGAGGTCACGTGATACCCGGAACCTTTTTGGAAGTTTAAGTATAAGAGAGCTTTTCATTATACATGTATACCTAATTAAATGTATACAGAATGATCGATTCAAGACGAAAATTCTTTCATACTTATATCTCGAACTAGTATTAAAAAAATAAAAATTCAAATGTTCCTTTTTCCGTCACCATATTACTTTGAGACAACATAATTTTGTTTTGGTGACTAAGTCTAAACCCTTTTACGTAATTCAAAAAGTGGGACATGGTTTGGTGGATAATTTAATGTGCTTTAATTTATGTAAGAGTGACATTTATTGAAACATGTGTCGTTAGTAAGTTATTATCTGAAAACCAAAAAAGTCTGAAAGTTTTTAGGCTTTTGTTGATAGTCCAGCTACTAGCTAGAGGGCAGGCAGAAAATTGGTGCAAACCTCAAATTACTTTTTTTGCATGTAAGCAAAGAGATTAAAATCATTTCCGGATTTCTATGAGTTAAATCTATTTTTCCTGGTGCATTTTAGTTCAGTGGAATTGATGCTTATTTTTTGACAATTGGATGGAAAATTAAAATTTATATTATATATATTTTCCTTGAAAGAAATCTTGTTAAACGATGAAAGGTTTATATCAGGCTCTTAATGTGAATATTTTAAATATATTGCTTATAGCAGTACATCCAGTATTTCTGTTCCCTTTGAGTGCCGGTGGCCATTTGTAAATATACAAAGTTCGCGTTTGAGATTCTCTTAGGAAGTAATAATTTCACATTAAATATGCAAAATATATGGATGTATATTTTGATGTTTAATATATGGGAGCCATTTGAAATAAATACAGATAATAGTATTTGGTTCTATTTCGAATATATATTTAAATAAAAGCTTATAAAAAAGATCTGTCGTTCCGTTTAAAAAACAACAAAATTATTATTTCTACAATTTTCAATTTTTAATTGATTTTTGTAATGCAAAATTCCTTATTATATCATAGTTTAATTACAATTTAAACATATTGAGAGCTTGAAAAAGTCTTGATTGAATAAAGACGAAACGTTGCAATCAATGAGTGTTTTTTTTATTTTTTATTCCAATTACCCGTGATACTGTTTTCTATTATAACATATATCTGGAATTGAACTTTAAAGATGAAAATTTTTAAATTTTATATTTTGTATTTATTAATAAAAAATATTACAAAATTATTAATTTTTTTATTTTTCGTTTATTAAAAAACATATTTTAAAAAAATTGTCATTAGTAAAAAAAAAATAATTTATGCTAATTTGGGACTTGAACTTAAAGCTTTGACATAATATGTTTACTCATGAAGTTTCACTTTAGACGCGTGAGGAGTATACGCATCTCAAGGTTAGTAAAGTACTATAAGTTGGGCGTAAGAGGCTTTTACAGTGCTCACGTCTGTGATTGGTTGAACCGATTGTTTACGTCACTAGAGTCACTTTCATTTATAATGAACGTTTGACAGTTGGAAAAAACGTTTCATGTAACGTTACAAGTGTACTTCCCCCGCCCTCTCAAGTCACAATTTCAAAAATGTCAACGCCCAACCTTTAGCATTCTAATAACTTTGAACGCACCCAGATTTTTTTAATCATTTTTATTTTTCACTGCCCTGGTCGCATCATATTTTTTAATGCGATTATCGACACGTATTTGCAAAATAAGTTGCACTTCAAATATTATAAAGGTTACAGAACTGACTGTACTAACCGTAATTTTATAAACGTTAAAACAAAAAAAAAACTTCACATTTGAGTTATGTAATTGCGTTGATGTAGATAATAAAACCACAGAAAGTTAAGCTTAACTTGCCATCAACAAGCTGTACACGAGTTTCAGACTATAGCAGCTTATTATAGAAAGGTCGGAATATCAAAGAGATGAATTTATACTTTGGTATTATCTATTACGATAATATTCTGGCTCAATTATGCATATTTTAAACAGTTCGTGGCAAAGTTAGTTAGTTTAACATGCTATTTACAAAACAAAAAATAAACTACATCATTAAAATTATATAAACAAGACTTCTACAACACTAAATACACGAACGTCGAACAGCCATAAAACTAATATTTTGATAAGCTTCCGTTTCAAGTTTTTTTTTAAATAATCCTCAACGGATATTTCTTTCATCGTTAATAGCTGTGTATTATCATTATCAATATATAAAATAGTACGTGATTTCTGTCGGTAATATAGTTTTCTTACATGTTTATCGGGGTTTTAGAATTTTTTACAAAACACCTAGACGATAAAACGTTTTTCAGAATTTTCGGCTGTCTGTTTCTCTGCATCAACATCACTTGAAAATACCCGTAACTACGTTCGATAAAAGTGACACATTTCACACTAGTGCTGTAATGAAAATGAAAAGTACGCGATTTAATCATTTCAACAGTAGTTTTCATAAAACTACTTGTCAGCTATTATTAGAAAATAACAGCAGGTGTGAAGAGTAATTTTCATGAGCGACCTAATAGAAGTGAAGTTTGTTTCAAAATCAAGCTGTAAAAAAATTAAAAATATACTGAGTATGAAGTGACAAAAATAACTTATATATCTTTTGCGTAAAGATATTACGACTTATGTAACTAGAAATGTTTAGTTAAAACTGTAAAAGTTGTTTATTTGTTTAAAATGCTTTCTAAGCAAAACATATTATTTAAGTTTAGTAAAAAGAGTATTTCAAGCTAATTTGATGTTTGATGAATTATTTCAAAATAATTTCAATAACATAACGTGTTTTATAATATCAAGAATTGATATTAAAAAATTCAATGGCAGTGTTAACGAAATTATTGTGACAGGTGTAATTAAATTCGTGAAAGTCATTTGTTTTATTTCCATTGATGATATAAAAATAAATACAAAAATAATTGGTTACTTTAAATGCTTAAATTTTATTCAATTCCAATTACACGAATATAAATTGACAAGTCTATGTTTACTGGTTTTTGCTTAAGGCCATAGTCACCAGATAACAATTAATAAGAAAAAGTTAGACAGAAATAGAGATTTGAATATGGATTTAAACCTCGCTGTTCCTGCCAGGTCAAAAATAACGTTTATCCAGAAAAGCACATGCAGTACATTAACTTTGAAAACAGGTAACAACAAAAGTTCAAATGCGAAACGATTTTCAGTTTTCGAAGTCACTATCTGTTAGCAGCAAACGATCTGAAGTCGGTATGTATATTTAATTTAAGGCAGTCGTACAGATAAACGTGTTGTTAAAAGTGGGTACTGTAGAGTACATATGGACTAACGGAAACACGGAGGATGTAATATTGATGAAATATTGAGGTCGGAAGTTATATTCTCTCCACTCGCTAGATACTCTGTCTCTGTTTCACCAACACTATACTAACAGCACAAGCTACCGGTCACCGGTGTGTCGTTAGGTCAGGGATGGACCGATTGAACTCGAAAATCGAAATAAAGGATCGGTCTCTTTAGGATTAACAAAAAAAATTGAATATTTTTGAGTTTTTGTTTGTTTTTTTTAAGGATTTCAGATATGTTTTTGGATTTTTGCAGGATTTTAGGTACCTTGTTCATTTCTTTGAAATTAAAAAAAAAACTTGTTTGGGTTTTTGGAAACTTCCAAAAACTCTATTCGGGTTTGTGAAAAATTTTGGCTAACTTCTTTGTCAAAAAAATTATGGAAACCTGGTTTGTGGTTTGAAAAGCTTTCAGAAATTTTATTTGGATTTTTTGGGAAAGGAAACTTTATTTGAGTTTTCAAGGGAATTTCAGGAACGTCGTTTAAGTTTTTGTAGAATTTTACAAACCTCGTTTAACTTGTAAAATATTAGCAGTCTTATTTTTTGAAAACTTAAAAATTTATTCTAATTGGATCTAATTTTATGTAACTACAAAAGTCTTGTTAAGAGCTTCAGAAATCGTATTTGGATTTTTAACCGGGTTGTTAGTGCGACGGTCTATGAAATTCCGTAAGCGATAAAATTAGAAGGAACAAAATCTACAATTCACGACCCAACAGTCAAATTGAAATAACGTTACGATTGTTACGATGTTTCATTTTAAAATAACTTCATCACGACAAAAAAATGTGTTCGGTCAACCCTAATCCGGTCCATGTGGACGATTGTGATATACGCGCGTTGTGGAATTCACGTTATATTGTGTCGTGGTTTTGTTTTATCTCCATCCTTTTTCCTCTCGTTCGAACGGTATAGACACACAGTTTCTTTTTCAATTTATCGAGAAAAACATATTGTGGAAGTGAGAATGTGTCAGGCACAAAGCTTCGTTTTAGAGATAATTTAAATTGAAGATTGACCTTTGTGTAAAATTAAATCGACTGTCTAGACGCGCAGCAATAGAGTGTTGATTCTTCGCAAACATTTAAACTGATTCACTCCCTATCATTTGTCTGAAATTGGTAATAAACCATTTTAGGTTTATATGTTCAATGCTCTCGCATATAAAGGTTTTTACATCTAGTCGAACAGTTGCAAATCGATCGGTTAAGTTAGCTGAATGGATATAGCGTCTGCTTCGTACGCAGAAAGTTGCTGGTGTGATTCGGATTGACACCACTATTATGTTATCTTTATTTATTTGTGTTTTTAATTATACAATAAATTTTAGGGAAGTGTTCTTTCTCGGAGGGAGGGGGGTGTTAATCAGATGGCGTTTTGCGAGGTGAAAGTTCCTCAAAAATATTAGTGTAATGTAGATAACTTAGTGACATTTCCACTGAAAAGTCTATATACGTTAAGTTTACCAAAAGTGTAATTTGTTCATCACCCGAGATACACGACACAAATGTTTCCTGCTCAAGATTCGGTACTGCCAGTGGTTACACTTTTATTCCAACACTGAAATACTAAACAGGTCAGCGTATCTTACACTTTTGTACAATTAATACAGTAGTGTCAAACCTGGAGCATAATACCAATAACACCTATCAATTCCATAAAAAACATTTTCGAAACACCATCCTACTATTTTTTCCTAAAATGAACCCAGGAATCACCTCCCGAAGTTATTTTGTATCATTTTTTAACATGCTTTTAGTCCAACACTGAAATATCAAACAGGTCAGTGTATTAATTTATATTTCTGTATAATAAACGCACTAGTATCGAAAATATTAATTTTTACACTGGCGCACGATACCAAACACACCTAGTATTGTAATTATTGTAATAAATGTTTTGGTCAGTTGTCACGTGTCGAATCAATGAACGTGCGCCTGAACTCCATTCACGGTTCACCGACGTCGGTCGTCGGCGTCGCCGCCACCACAACATGGTCAACAGAACATATAATGTATATTTGTACCGCGTTCGTGCAAATCGTGACATTTCTGTTAGATTATAGTTTTTAAGTTAATCACAAAATATGTAAATTCGACAACAGAACAAACAATATGAATTTATCTGCTACGGCAAAATATTGCTATTTTTGGAATGGAACTTTTATTGTGAGCTACAGAGCACAATCAAAAACTGACGCACTATTTATGAACTACACAACGCATTTGGTTTGCACTGTCATCTATGCTTAGGTAGGCAAAGTAGTCAACTTATTCTATTGTGCGATCTTAACACATACTCTCTTTTACCATTCTAACTCCATTAATGGAGAACGGTACTAATTTTGGTTAAAATATATATTTCAAAATTTTAAAATATTTTTCGTTTTGAGGTCTCCTAAATCCAAACAACATATTTTTGGAAAAAGTCCGTTCGTCTGTTAGTCTTTTAACATAATACAGGTCAAACGGATCAGCGGATTAACGCCAAATTTTAAGAGGATTTTTAATATGCAAATATGAAGAGAGCTATTGTTTTTAAGGAAAATCGATATATGCTCAGAAGAGATATATACTATAACGTTGTTTTTTATATATGTAATGATGGTGTACTTAGCATAACTGTTTATTATTTCATATATTTTTTCAAGAAAGTTTTATAAAAAAGATTTTTTTATAAATCTTTATAATTTCGGAAAGATTTTAAAAATAAAAAATAAGTTAACTGTTCTTTTGCTCTGTAGATCTGTTAAAAAGAAATTAAATAGTGGACATGCTTTAGTTAATTTTTACACGTGAAACCATATTATGTAACCATGCAAACGAACAGCAAACATAATATTGACTACTAGTCACCCGCGTCACTGCTTGCGTTAGCCAAAATTTTATATTATTTATTATAATAATTATATCAAATGTCAATATTTTTTAAACAGTTCTGTCGCAAAATTGGTTGATATTTCTTTTACTGACTTTCCGTTCTAGTGTAAAATTTTGTTTGACATCTTATCATCTGATGACTACCCTTAAAAACAGAACTATTCTAACGGTACCTCATCTGTCCAAATCGGTTTATCCGTTCCAGTTCTAGAGAATACCATCCGCACATAGTTACGTGCATATAGACTGATAAACATAATACCCTTTGCATGCCGCAGTTGGGTAAAAAACAGGTTTATCTGTTTAACATGTAAAGATATAAATTCATATCTACATAAATTTCACATCCTATGTTAATCAAATTAGTGAAAATATTGAGTAGGTATATATCTTTTTTTTGTCTCATTTTCTCTGAGTAGAAAAGTAGGTCCAGAAATTGAAATTATGAAAGGATTTAAAATTTAAATTCATCACCCCGGATTTTTTTTTATATTACCTCATGGATGCCACAAAAAATGTGAAATGGTGGAAGTAACGTGCGATATGGTGTAAGAGAAGTAGCAATGTTAAATAATAAAGACGTTGTTCCTAAACTGACGGTGGTTTAGTTTTGAGCTAATATACGAAAAGTACTTTCACTGTATGCTTAGACAAAAAACGTGTGAGCGTCACCCACATAAGTTCACGGGCAAAGTGAAACTTCTTAAGAGTTATGAACTCGTTTCATTGATGCGAAATTCATTTTGAGTTACCAATGTTTCTCTTATATTTCCCCGCTGTTGAATCACTTGCTTTTAACGTTATATAAAATTCCAAACAGATACGTTGCTAAAGAAGTTTCACTTCAATAAATGAAAAAAAATATCGATAAATAATAATATTTTGAAATGTCTCACAATAGAACACTCCTAAAAATGTTCCAGTATAAATATTTTTTATTACTTTGTGCCTTTAGGTTCGAAAGTTGGGAGGTAATTTTCCAATAAATGGTAAATGATAATAAAATTTGAACTCACCCAGGTTTTTTTTTAATTTAGCATGCTTATAAAAAAGAAAAACCCGGGTCGCAGTGCCAAAACCCTGCCGACAATATAGTGTATTTGCTTATACAAGCAGTGTGGCTTTATTTTGCGAGCTTAAGTTGGTTTTTGGGCAAAATAAAAAATTTTACTCCTTAATACACCCCTTAAAATAACATTTTTTTTCTTAATTGCAATATTATTATAAATCGAACCTCTATACCAAATTATATACAACTTTCAGTAAATAATTCACTATTTGTAAACTAGTGTTTTCATAAAATTTGTAAGTCCGGTCCTGTCGGGCCGATTTTATTAAAATTTTAGGGGCACTTTTTAATTACTACTAAAGGGTTAAATGTCAATTTTGAACCGATTCTGAGAATTTTTTCAGTATTTTGGGACCCAAAAACTTTTTTCAACCCCTAAAAACTACCCTTAAAATAGCCCGATTGCGCCCATTTTAAATAGGCTTCTTGCGGTGATGGATTTCAACACATGGGCCAAATTTCGTTAAAATCATTTAACTCCTATATATATATATATATATATATATATATATATATATATATATATATATACGTATATATATATATATATATATACGTATATATATATATATAAACATTTTTAAAAATGGTGCCAAAGTGTTTAGGAGGTTATGAAACGTCGAGAAATTTTGGTCCGACGTCTAGGTCCCGCCATCCGACCGACGCCAATAGTGTATGTTGCCATATGGCAAATACACTAATAAATCAGATTCACACAATGTAAGTTTACTTACATATGTTGGAAATTGCTTCAGCGTCAGATAAAAATGTTGAGAACTATAGTTTCGTCTCGAATTAATGAGTTGAGAACAAACGGCGGATGGTGGTTACAAAGTTCCAAGCGAATGTTCTTTCATGTTTTACGACACCGTTACATTCAAATCTAGTCCCGTATAATGTGTTCCTGTGGCTCATTTTCCCTCTTTTCCTCTTTGATACCACCGTCCCGGTTGACAACTTCGGAACCCCTTTGTCTATTTTGCGTTCTTAAGATACTGCGAAGACATACCCCTTAAATATATGTGGATGCAGAAAACATTGCCAGAAATAACCTTTAGATTGTAACCATGCATATTTCTCTGTAATAAAAACCTTAAATAATTTTTAATCGACTCTTCTCGAACAATGGAAACGATATTTTACTATTCTAAGTTCTAACCCACTAGTGGGGAATGATACTAATTTAGGTCAAAATTCACTTTTCAAAATTTTACAATATTTGTCGCTTTGAGGTCCCCTGAATCCAAAAAAAAAAATTTTTGGAAAAACTCTGTGCGTCTGTTTGTCTGTGAGCACGATACAGGTCAAACGGATGCAAATATGAAGAGCCCTATTGTTTTTGGGGAAAATCGGCGCATGCGCAAAATAAATATATGCTATAACGTTGTTTTTTCTCATATAATGATATACTTTTCCATAATGATTTATGTTCTGTTAATTTTTCTATGAAAGTTTTGTAAGAAATTTTTTTTTCTAAGCGTTATAGTTTTGGAAATATTTTGAAAAAAAATCAGCTGTCAAAAAGAAATTACGTAACCGACAAGCAAGCTTTGATAAATTTTTACATGTTAAACCATATTATGTAACCATGGGAACAAATAGCAAATATCATATTTGTTACTAACCGTTACACGCGTCACTGCGCGCGTTAACAGAAATTTTATTTTATTTGTTATATGTCAAATATGAATATGGAATGGTCCTGTCGCCCAATTGGCTGGAATTTTTTTAACTGTGCATACCATGTATTTAGTATAGTTTTCTGTACAATTTACATTTCAAAATATTATATTTATACGCATGTTGATTTAAATTTAGCTTGAAAAACGATATTTTTTCATTCAAATCAATCGTATGTTTTTCTGTGAGTACAATCTTATGTTCTACATAACTAAAAGTTTGACAACGACGTAAGACTGTTTCTGCAATAATATTAATTTTTTATATCACCATAATGTAAGGTCATTGTATAATCAGTTTTTCTAACAACGCATTCTGTAACCTAGTGTTGGGGACAGTACACTGTGTTCACGTACGATTTTGGTTATAAGTTAGTAATAAATAATTAAATGAGAAGGGTATTCGAGCTCAATTGTAATATCAAACAGTCTTCAATACAATCTCAAACGTCACTTTGAATGACGTTCGGTTTAAAGTTTACGTAAAATAAATTTTATGATAAAGTAGATATATGCCTTCTCGAAAATTCATGGCTACCTAGACTTAATGACTTTTTTGCACACTCCTAAAATAGCTGCTTTTCATGCCTGTATGGCGGTAGTAAAATGATATATTAAAACAAATATATGAAATATTAGCTATCCAGCAGTAACATTGTAGAAACTAACAAAACATAAAAAAAGATGTAAACTAAAATTGTGAGGACTCAGAAACCTAAATAAAATTCGCAATAGAAAAACTATTAACACGTATTAAATTATATAATACAAGTAGCCTGGTCGAGTTTGCTTGGATTTGTAGAGCGTCTATTAAAAATATTCTATTTGTCAAATATGGCCGTATTTACCCGGCATTGCCCGGGAATAATAATCCCCTGTTATGATAGCACAATGATAACATACCAAATATATTTTGTCTCGATATTTGTGAATGTCGTGTGAAGTCAGAAGTCGGATGACTTAAACTGACTGTCATAGTTCGTATGTGTAAGGTATATCAGATCCGCGAGAAAAGAGGGACAACACGTTTTATATAGATATTTGTCAAAAAAATTTAAGTTAAATAACTTTGCGATGAAATTTATTAAAAGTAGATATGTAATTAAAAGTTCTAGTAATGAAATTGACTCTGACCTCAAAATTTCATTATTTTCATCTTTTTAGTGATTTTTTGAAGGAAGATAATATTTTTTTTAAAGTTTTTTTTATTTGTTTGTTTTTTAGTGGATTTGATTTCGCACATTTTTATTACCTAATAATATTTCGTAGTCGCTTTGTTTATAAATTATAATAAAAGAACTTCTGAAATGATTTAAGTAAAATTTATGTGGATCACCCTGAAGGTATGCCCTATTAAATAAGAATCATCATCAAAGTCGGTTCACAAATGCTGACGATATGAGGTAGCATTCATATAAAAAATAAGTTTTTTTGATGTCATTTAAAAACGGATAAACTGATTTAATAATAATGGGACCAATTTGGTAGCATTCTGAAAAAAATGGCGTTGAAATTTTTCAAATCGGTTTATAATTGGCGGAGGAATCGCGTAACAAACATACAAAAAAAATACATACAGACGAATTGTATAACCACCTTTTTTTGAAGTCGGTTAAAAACAACCTGTCAGTTATCATTTAATTTAACTTAAATTTTATATTTCCATTACACTTGACAAAAGATGTAATTTAAATACCAAAATCAATCAAATCCTTTATTAAGATTTTACTTGTATACAGAATTAGTCAATCCCAGTTGTAATTAAACCTAATTACAATCACTATGTATAAGTGGCATAATTAGAGATAAAGTAGTTTGCAGTGCCAAATTGAGAAATGTATCGTATTTCTCAATTTGGCACTGCAAAGTACTTTAACTCATCCCTGAAACTACAGCGAATACCCTCTTCTTATTTCCGGTTTAAGGTTGCCATGTCTGCGGTCGAAATAAGTGCCTTGTTCAAAACTTTAAACTGCACTTAAATGCACGATCACCGCCTTCTGTGTGTCGGTGTTTTGGTCGACAGGTATTTTGCGCCCTTACACTGTACAGGATGCAACAAAATATATGATTTTTAATGCCCAAATATCTTTACTGCTGTCATCGCACTGAAATCCGAATGCTTACACATTTTTAAAGCTTTTGTTCTCAATTTACAAAAAAATCTAAAATAAGATAAACATATTTTTATGATGCCCTAAGGCTTAGGCACTACTAGTAACTTATTGCATAACCCATAAATAGGATTAAAAAAATGGAATTTATTATTAAATGAATGAATTGTAGATTATAGACGCCCAAAACACGAAAAAACAAGTACCATCATAAATTTCAAGAGCATTTTCATGCAATTAGATATCAACTTAGAGAGTCAATTTATTTTCATTTTATGTAATAACTAAGTATGAGATATTAAATAATCATATTTTAAACACAAGGAGTCAAACAAATCAATAAACCTACTGTAATAATTATGTCATCTAAAACTAATCATATAGACATAATTGTAAGTAATAACAAGCGTTTAATATATCATTAACGTAAGAATATGCGTCGACACATGGACGATTGTGAGGGTCAATAAAATATGGCGAACTATAGTCAACACGCACTATAAAATTTAAAACCAAAATTTATATCTGCACCTTTCTGCCATCGCACCGTCTAAGCAAAAATTATGTTGATTCTACGTTCTCGTTTTTTTAGCATGCGTGTTACGTAGTTTTAGGTAGGTGCGCCATAATAAATTTATTTTGTTTACGAATTTTTAAAGAATCAACAAAACCATAAATAACTTATTTCAGTGTAATTTCAGTTCATGCATTTTTTAAAGCATTGTGGTTGTGGCGTACAATGAAAACAAAATAGAAAATAACGAGGTGGGTATAACATCATTGTTGATCGTATGTACGTTTTGTAAACAGTGCTTTGACATCAGAACCGACATTTTAAATGCGGTACCGGAAGCGAGGGCCAGCTTACTTGATATAGGTAGTAACCGGAAGTATACGATACAAGAGAAACAGGGGAGCAGCTAGTTACACGAGTAAACAATACCGGGTGACTAGAGGAAAATATACGTTTTAAAATAACTCAGACCTGGTGACGGTTTTGCTTATGTGACTATAGTCCATTCTGAAATAGTTGTTTTCAAATTCAGGTAAACATTTAAAAACCAACAAACTTTAAGACTGTTATGAGCGTTAACTATTTAGTATTTATTGCAATTTATTATAATATACTGAATATAATCAGCACAGTTTATTTACTGGGTTCCAGAAAACATTGCCAAAAATCTGATCTGACAATGACCTTAGATTGTGACAATAATACTGTGTATACATGTATACAACATAGTATTTTGCAATTTCCACTTCGAAACAATAGTTTTCTACGTATTTCTACGTATTTTCATAAAAACTGATAATTTTCTGTATAAATAATCATTTGTTTTTGTGTGAGTCTACATAACGAAGAGTTTCACAACGAATGTATTTAAACTATAATTAAGAACATAACCTAAGGTCATTGTCAAAAAAATATCTTGACAATACTTTGTGCAACCCAGCATTAAAGTTTATTGGTATAGTCTTTACCTGAATTTGGAAATGGTTAATAGAAAGCTGAACACCTACATTATTTTATTACTAAGATCTTCGAAAACATCAAATCAAAATCATTTATTAAAAATATTATGTAGACCTTAATTGTTTTATAAAGAAAGTGACGAGACAGAGAGAGCTTGTAGGTTGAGCGTTTATAATCTACGATCTCTCTCGCCATTCTTTGTATAAGCAATACTATTTTACCACCATAAATGCTTCCCATTTCAAAATTTGTACGAGCGGCAGACTATCTTCCCTTGCGTTATAGATGGCAGATAGAAATTAGACTGGTAAAAAGTTTCACGTAATAATGTAATACTTTTTCTAATTCGATAATATTGCACCATAATTAACCATATATTAAATAGCATATTACCTTCTCGGTTCTTAATAAGTTATCGCTAGACTTGATTATAATTTTTTTATGCATTTATGTAAGGTCTGGAGATACCCATTTAGTCTAAAAATAAATTACACTCTTAAATCTAGATTTAAAGCTGAACGTTGTTTCTATCAGAAACTCAGCAATAGTAATGATATTAGCAAGCACGAACAAATTATGAAACTGATCAAATAATCGATCCGGTCGTTACAGTAGCAGCGTCAAAACAGTTTTAAGAGGGCATGTTCATTTTCTGAGATACTCCTCCTAAAATGCCCTTCAAGTTCCTTCCTAACAATTAGAAGCATAAAATATTCCAGCTTCACAGGTTATAATAATATTTGAAATCTCGTATTCGACCAGTTTGCAATGAATCGACTAATTTGTGAATATTAAGTTGGGTAAACGTTTTTTGACGAGCGAAAAACGTGTTTACATAATTTCCAATGATAAACTCATTAAAAGTCTGGACACAAATTTTCCGTACGTACCGCTCAATAAAACAACACAAACATCCTTTAGTACAGAGAATTCTGTCATTCTAATTATATTTATAACGTTTATTTAAAAAATCATTAATTTAGCAAAAACTAAAACGTGTCGTTACGAAACCTAATTTGACGCCATCACTGAATCGCCGCTGAGCATCATAATTAAAAAAGGACACATAAATTTACGGTTATAAATTACGAATTATAAGGATTAATAAAGTTTACTTCCAAAAAAAATGAACCGGAAGAATTCGTAAATTCTGTTAAAACGAACAAAATTGTATTTTACAGCTTTAATGCAAGAACGTGTTACAGTATAATTCCATTACTGGCGAAACTTCTAATACCAACTACGCAAAAATAAAGCATAACTGATTTACACATTCGGTTTTTTTCTCATAAAGAAGTAAATAGCTACAGTTTTTTGCTTTATATAAATACAAACTGTTAATCCAGCTTGTTTTATGATCTCGGTAGGGAGTTTCGTTTAGGTTCGAGTCAAAAGAAGTGTAGCATATTATGTAACCACAAAAGAGTGAGATGGAAGTCGTGTGGAAAAAAGACAAGTTGAGAATTTTCAGAGCTGGAACATGTTTAAGTGAGGCAGCGCTTCTCCTTTTAATTTATAAAACATTAGTAACATGTTGAACAATTCTTTGTCTTGACACACCGTCTTCGATTCAACACAATTTTCACTTTTTTAGCATTTCCTAATTTCAGCATAGTGCAAGCAGAGGAATTGCAGTAAATAAAAATAAGGTAAGCAAAAAGTTGGCTAAGTTATTGGTTACCATATTGCAAATTATTTAGGATTATTGATAGAAACTGCAAAATTCCAACAAGATGGTCGCCGTTTGTAATATCGTTTCCTAGCGAGAAGCAATAGGAAAAAAATGATGTGCCGTCTCATTTCATGTCGGAGATATAAAAAATAAAATATAAGTAAAAAATCTTTTAAAAACAAGCTCTTATTAAAACATACCAAAACATGAGTGTACTATCATCAGAACCGTCTGCCAACCAAAATTAGCCCAAGCATGATAGGTCTACCATACGCCATTAAAAAGTTGCGTAGCGAGCTGACTATCCTAACTACAGCATCAGATCATGGTTACAAGATTATTGTATTGTTATCGATACTACATATGCATGCAAAATTTCGAAGCAATAAATCAATTAGAAGTGGTTCAAAACCAACCTAAACTGACTGACTTACAAACATGTGAAGCTTGTAAAAAGGATACTACGGCAACATCATCTACCTTGGTTCCACGTGAAACTCACACCATGACAAAGCTAACGGAGGTAAGGCGTACTTCGAGCGATGCCTTCAAAACTGAGGACATCTCCACTACCAACAACCTGATTAGTTTTACGGCATGTGTAACCGTGGCAATATCAGATTCTGACCTTATCCCGGGTAAGATTTTTTCCACCTCCTTCCAATTATTCCACTTCCATCCACAGTGTGGAAGTATACACAATAAATGAGATATTAGAAAATGAAGCGATCGCCTCCACTGGTTAAGGGGACAACCAGGACACAACAGTGGTCAACAGGGCACACAGTCTCTGCGGACCTATGGAAAGGACGGGGATAGAAAGAGACAAGCAAAGCAGGATGTGTTTCACAATTTCATTTTGTCTTCAGCTTCTATCCTATTTATTGGAATAACATGTATTCCCTCTTTAGGGTTTTGAGTCATTTATAATGATACCGGGTGTTTATTATAATTATTTTAACTATTTGTGTTAAACCAATTATGTTTACTTTTAAAAATAAAAACAACTAATCGTAATAACTACGGCCGCAAGAAAGAAACCTAAGATTTTTTTTAAAATAAGTACTAAAATGTTTTATTCAATGTCAACCGAACTTAATTTTGTTTATTTTTTATGTAGTACTTACTTAGTTCTTGAGCGACCGCCATTGTGCACGGGTAGAAACTAAATTCTTGTTGTCAAATTTTGTGAAGGTTTTGACTAGAAATTTTCAGTGCAAAAGCTTGTTTTCTACTCATAGCGCTCGAAAGAATAATTACAATTTGGTTTTGGCGGTTATATAGAATATTATCCTAGGAGTGTTTTAGGTTATACATAAGTTACGCTGCAGTTAACAATTACTCTTACTAGCAAAGGACACACTAGCGACATTGGAAGAAATTTAACAGTCAATCGCTTATACTTTATTTTGGCACTGCCCATTTAAAAATGAGAATCACACCAAGCCATGACAGAAACGCCAAGTGTAATCAGTAATTATTAATAATTTATACTTATTTACTGAAACATACGCGCATTGCATAAAGCACTGTGATGTTTAACACATTCCGTATTTTCATTATGGACTACAACATTGTTAATATGCTCCGAAATGTCGAAAGAGCAACGACTGTAAATTTTCCGAAAAGTGGATATTTCTTGAAAACTGACTTCATTGATTATTCATAAATATATTGTAATGGTATTACACTTTTGTTTCGCTGAAAAGAAAGAAAACAAACCAATCAAACCATTCAAATAATAGCAACAATTAAACGTCCAATTAAAATGTATAAAAACCCGGGTCGCAGTGCCAAAACCCTGCCGACAATATAGTGTATTTGCTAATACAGGCCTTTTGGCTTTATTATGTGAACTTAAGGTGATTATTGGGCAAAATAAAAAAATTAACTCCTTAATACACCCCTTTAAATTACATTTTTTTTAACTACATCATTATTGTCGATCAAACGTCTACACCAAAATTAAAAACACCTTTCAGGAAATAACTCACTATCTGCAAACTAGTGTTTTCAGAAAATTTTCAAATCCGGTCCTGTCGGGCCGATTTTATTGAAATTTTAGGAACACTTTTTAATTGATATTAAAGGGTTAAATTTCAATTTTGAAACCATTCTGAGAATTTTTTAGGTATTTTTGGGCCCAAAAACTTTTTTCATCCACTAAAAACCACCCTTCAAATGACCCGATTGGGCCCATTTTAAATAGGCTTCGTGCGGTGATGGATTCCAACATGTGTGCCAAATTTCGTTAAAATAAATTAACTCCTTCGAAAGTTATTGCCCGTACACATATATACCTATATATATATATATATATATATATATATATATATATATATATATAAATATATATATATATATATATATATATATATATATACATATATATATAAACATTTTTAAAAATGGTGCCAAAGTGTTTAGGAGGTTATGAAACGTCGAGAAATTTTGGTCCGACCCCTAGGTCCCGCCATCCGACCGACGCCAATAGTGTATGTTGCCATATGGCAAATACACTAATAAAGGTTAAATTCATTCAATGCTTTCTGAACATCGTTGTTGGTTCAGCACCGTCCCTGCAGGTGTACTCTCCTGATAATCAGGAAACCGTACATAGTCAGTTTTGCGAAATAAAAAATAAGCAGGATCAGGAGAACATATGTAGACATAGGAGATAAGCCAGTGACGATATTTACTAGTGGTAAACTATACAGTAGAGTATTCATAATATTTATTTCCTGAAATATGAAACGCCTTTTCAATATATTCATAATTCCTTCTGTAGAGCATGGATTCATTTTTTTAAATCATTTCTTTTAAAAGTGCGTTCTCTGAATTCTTCATGTTAAATCATACACTTCATTTAGATTCTTCTTCCAGTGCTATTTCTTCTCGACGTTATTTTTTCCCAATATACTGTAATATGATATCTACAAACTATTGAAGATCCGGTGTATTGTCGATAAGTAATAATGCCATGAAATTTAAATTGCTTTTCGCTAAATGTGTAAGTATAATATTAGTTATCTCAAATCTGCGGTTTAAAAAATCACGATTGAAATGGGATTATTGCAGTGCTTAAAAAAAGAAATAAAATAAGTATTTACGGGGACACAATTAAAATGTATCTAGTATAATGTACCAGTATAGATTCGAAGATTTATTTAGTACTTTAATACGTTGGATACAAGAGGGAGTTGAGTTTAACCGTGTTTGCATTTCGTTAACTCGCAGTTTAGGATTTTATTGTGATCTCTTGGGATTTGCAATACTGCCTTTCACTCGTAGGTATAATATGTCCATCCAAAAATGCTGCATAGGCCACTGTAGACGTGTCGATAATTAACTTGACGTATTGAAAAAAATTGTGTAGGTACTAAAAGTAATATTACTGTAGAAGGAAATTTTATATTCAGTCACATCCAGAATGTTGGGTCTGTCGCCGTTTTTTGGAGATCGACTAGAAACTGAGTTTCAAGTTATAGAATGGATGGTTATATTGGGTCTTGCGCTTGGAATATACGAAGCGGTTTAATAAGGGCGACATTTTGTATTAGGCAGATTAATCAACGTTACGTTGACACATCGAGATAGCGTTTAACTCCACCAAGAATTCCGTTTTTTTTTTTAATTTAAGGAATGTTTTTCGAACAATAAATATTTACAAAATATGAAAAAAATTCAAATTATTTCATCATACAGAAAAACTTTATAATGACCTCTACTTTTCATTGCTTAAAGTATTTCAATAATAATAATTACTTGTAAAGAAAAAAAAACAATTCAATTTATAAATTCCTTTAGAAATGAGAAAATTAACGAATGCTGCCGTCTGTTGATAAAAAATAAAATGATAACGACACCAAGTGAAACGAGAATTGTCAGAACTTTTCAGCGGAGAAAAGAAAAGAAAAACTTCTTGAAGCAAGTTCATTCAGTGAACAGATGAATAAAGTAGCTGTGAAGATCGAACAAATAAATGTGAATTCAGACATTCAAAACAATTAATCAAAACCATAAAATGAATGTCTAGAGCTCGTTATTCAAAATGTTGTCTTGTGCCAGGGGTGACTTTTAAAAATAAAAATGAAATGTGTTTTATTGAAATATTACAAAACTACCTGTGATTATATGGTGTTTAAGGAGAAAAAAAGTGGGTGCTTGTACTTACCTACGAGCGTTTAGAGTTATATTTCTTTGGCATGATTAATATCTAATCTACACTAATATTATAAAGAGGAAAGATTTGTATTTTTGTGTGTGTGTATGTTTGTAATGAATAAACTCAAAAACTACTGTGCCGATTTAAAAAATTCTTTCACCATTTGAAAACTACATTCACCCCGAGTAACATAGACTATATTTATTGCTAGAAAATATTAGGGATCCTTACTAAAACTTTAGTAACGTAACCCAAGGTGTAAAAAAAATACCATAAAACATCTTTCGTCGCATGCGCTGCGGAAACTATTGATGATAGAACAAAAGTATGTTCTAGAATATTAAAGAACATATCAATAACTACAAAAAACTTCGCGATACTATATGTCCAACTATTATCGTCATGTCACAATAACCACTTTTTACATTTTAATAATCTATATATAGATAAAAGACGATGTATATGTAATCTATGGACTCCAAACGGGTAGACCATTTTTGATGAAATTTTCAGACAATCTTTAGATTAGCCCAGCGGGTGATCTTCTGAAGATTGGTAGCGATCGGATCAACATCATTTTTTAAATTTCTTTTTGGGAAATAACATTCACAAATAAAAGCGATTAAATTCGCACAAATTCAATACACGTTGAGAATTTAATGATAATGATTCTCATCTTTTATATCCTATATATTACATTTACACCCGGGCGAAGCTGGACTGGGCCGCTAGTTTTTAATATACATGCAAACAATTTATTGACATAAAATCTTCAAAAAACTGAAGAATAATACTTGTAAAAAATTAACCTCAAATATTTTAAAACGCTGTCAAAATTTTTTTTTAAGTTTTTATATTGAATCCATTGAGTATTCAAAAATACGTTAAATAAAAAATTCCACCGGATGACACTAAAAACGATTATTGGTTGTAAGCAAAGGTTATAGTCATCTAGTATATTATAAAGTTTCCAGATGACAAAAAGTGCATTGATTTCATCCGTCATTTCAGTTTGAGCCTATTATAGCCAACTTCATGCTGTCGAATATTCGTTAGCGCAGCCAACTTCATATCGACGAATTTTCGTTACTGCGGACAACTTCATACTGTCGGATTTTCGCGCGAAATTTCCATTGGTTGTTAAAATGTTACTTTCAACGCGCCAAAATAAATATTTAGATACCTATACACAACGAGTGCGCATCAAATGTTTTAAAAAGTAATTAATACCTAGGCACATCGAATAGCATTTGCTGCGAGACTGCCTGCTCGCTACACGGTGTAAAGAACTTAAAGTTTACATGATTTACTGCTGATGCACTCTCAAAATGAAAGATGTTTTTCAATTTTGCATTACTTTTATTAAAGAAGTTAAACAAGTGCTTGCACTTTATTAAACTTAATAATCTGAAAGTATTTGAAAACATTCTGTATTATAACTTTTCTTCGTTATTTATTAATTCTTTAGATCGTTTAAAATTGCCAAGTCTTGCACCACGCAATTGCAAGAATATGAATATAATAACTATTTTTTACAAAACAGAATATTTAGTTGATTCAACTAGCCTTGCAACGATTCGTCACAATTAGCCGTATTCTACTATTTTTGTTCTAATCACTCTTCTTACGTAACGACAGTGATTACAAAATTTATAAAGAGTTGTCTGAATTTAATTAGAAGTCTATTTTTGTGCGGTTACCACGGTTATATACTTTTGAATTTTGTGTTAGTTGTCAAGTTAGTGCTGAAAATAATTAATTATTAATAATAATTATTATTATTATGGATAATAAAATTACAAAAAGACGACAAAAAAAAGTATCATCTAGTCAATACAAATTGATGATTGATTTTATTGACGCTAAAAAAAATATGTTGAGTGGAAAACTTTCATCAACCGAATCCACAATTGTGGATAAAAAATGGGAAAAATTAGCCCTTATACTGAATCCCAATTCGAATTTTGGATTAATAAAAAACGTAAAAGAATAATAAAAAAATGTATAACGCGTGTACGTTATTATATAATTCTATTATTAACCTGTTTTCATACTCAATTAACTCCAAAATAGGTAAGTGAAATATTTCGGCGTCCATTTTAATTAATAAACACTCAAAGTGTCAGCTTAACAACACCCATTTACAAGTTACAATTTATCCACTCTTATAAACACGGCACATGATCATTTTAACCACTTGTGGCAAACACTTTGCTAAGCAAAAAGAAACAAATAAAAGTTGTTGCCCAGAGTGTTTATGTTGCTAAGCACTTGGTAATCACCGTGATTATCATTAGTAGAATAGCCCTGAATATCAGTTGCTGCAACAAAAATTCTCCATTGTCAGAGGACGACGAGATGGTAACAAGTGCTGCACAAGTTTTATGTGCAGGTATTATAAATGTCACAAATTCCTTTTGAGCAAAATATGGTGAAACCATGGAAGTATATAATTCATTGTTCTGTGGGTGAAACAAATGCACCGAAACATTTGAATGTGTATACTGTATGGATCTTTGACCTGGCGTCGAATATGATTTTAAGCAAAATAAAGTTCGTATGAACATGTGTTTAATACTGAAGTGAATAAGAGTTATTTAACGTGAGCGATTTCCCAGATTGTAAAATATGCTCTCGATAAATTTCGAACTGTGGTCACAGAATTAATTTTATTACTGTCTTTATTATAATTTGAAAAATCAAGCCACAGGTTTTGAATTCAACCAATCACAGACGTGACCACTTTTACAGCCGCGTACGCCCAACCTCTAGTACTCTACTCACCTTGAGCGTATGACACAAGTGCTCAGTTTGTTTCAAAAATAACTCATCGACTTTGTTTCTATGTAAATACTCTGAAAAGAATAGAATACTCTCTTAAAGTACAATCTGTATAGCACATTAAATTATGTTCAGAATAAATTGTACTACGTATTATTTTATGCCGCGATGAAAAAACTGATTTAGTTCAAAAACCTCAACTAACTGTATTATAAAAATATCAAGGATCTGTGAGATCTTATTCAATAAAAAATTTTAAGATTCATTAAAAATATCACTGTTATAAAAAAAAACATCGATCACAAACTATTTGAGGTAGAGGGAAGATGATAATCCTTGAATAAATTGAAACGGTTGGCCGTCACAAATACTTTTCCAACAAGCAAAATGGATGACGAGAATATTCGTGACGTAGGTATATGTATACTTGAGACATGAACAATTTTCATATGAATGTCAGGGCATAGATAGACCAAGTAAAGAAGAAATTCAATTGACGTTCAAGAATTTCAATTGAAATTTAAATTTGAAATTAGTTTTTGTTCGGGTATATATCTGTGGGTTTATAAAGTAAAATGGTTTATGTCCGATTTTTGAAAAATACAGCCTGTCCAGCACAACATGGTTGCTCCCGCATATCAAAATTTGATAATTTTGAACAGTGCAAATTAATCCTTATACATGAACAAATAATGTAAACCACATATTTAGTTTTTAACAAGAGCGCCGAATATCACGCATTGAAAATGTTTAATAAATTACCACATAGTTTAAAAAATCTAAACGTTTCGAAATTTAAATAAAAACCCGGGTCGCAGTGCCAAAACCCTGCCGACAATATAGTGTATTTGCTTGTATAGGGCCGTGTGGTTTTATACTTTTATTATGTGAAATTAAGTTTGTTTTTGGGCAAAATAAAAAATTTAACCCCTTAATACTCCCCTTAAAATAACATAATTTTCTTAATTGTAATATTATTATCAATCTAACGTCTACACTGAATTAAATACACCCTTCAATAAATAAGTCACCATCTGCAAACTAGTGTTTTCATAAAATTTGTAAATCCGGTCCTGTCGGGCCGATTTTATTAAAATTATGGGGGCACTTTTTAATCACTAACAAAGGGTTAAATTTCAATTTTGAAATGATTCGGAGAATTTTTTCGGTATTTTGGGGCCCAAAAACAGTTTTCAACCTCTAAAAACTACCCTTAAAATAGCCCGATTAGGCCCATTTTAAATAGGCTTCTTGTGGTGATGGATTTCAACACGTGGCCCAAATTTCGTTGAAATCAATTAACTCTTTCGAAAGTTATCGCGCGTACACATATATATATATATATATATATATATATATATATATACATATATATATAAACATTTTTAAAAATGGTGCCAATGTGTTTAGGAGGTTATGAAACGTCGAGAAATTTTGGTCCGACTCCTAGGTCCCGCCATCCGACCGACGCCAATAGTGTATGTTGCCATATGGCAAATACACTAAAAAGAGTTAAAGACTGCTCTTCTAAAACAATATCTGAATAAGGTGGATACTATACATATTTGTATGTCTGGATCAATAAATTCTATTCTATATTATTCATTGCAATAGCAAACAAGAATTAAAAAAAAATGTATACATTTCATACGGCTTAGTTTAGGCGCCGTATGATGACGTCAACGCTGAACCTGAGCCAGCATATCACTTCCACGATAGGTAAAGAAAACTAGGTTTATGGAAAGAGATTTATATACCAATTTTTATACCACTACCACAAGATCCAAGACTAATGAGTTTATGGGCGTGATGCAACTACAGGCAACCAATCAACTGAAGCTGTCTAGCGATGACGTATCTCCGTAATGGAAGTATTCTATGTTAGAAATTACATTAAAAAATACACGCTTTTGGAATTTTTTTCTTGTAGAAAAAACTTCCGGAAAATTTTCAGAAAAATTATTTTATTGTTTATTTGTAAGGTTGGATCCAATTCTAAAAATATGAAACAAGCCTAATAATAGTGCGGTTGATTTATCAGCAGTAAATTGTAACTGATAAAGTTTTACCAAATTCGACGCATAAGACACAACTCGCTGTCAACCTTCCAACACTCGAGACGATAAAGAACTGGTCATTTCAGTATAGAATCTAAGGCTAACCGAGCACCAAGGTCACAAAAATGAGTAAAGCTCGTAGTAGAAAGTTATTCTTCTGGTCATTTATTTATTAGTGTATTTGCCATATGGCAACATACACTATTGGCATCGGTCGGATGGCGGGACCTAGGGGTCGAACCAAAATTTCTCGACGTTTCATAACCTCCTAAACACTTTGGCACCATTTTTAAAAATGTTTATATATATATATATATATATATATATATATATATATATATATATATATATATATATATATACAGGGTGTCTCACCGAACGTTGGCTAACATGGGTAACTTTGTTATTAGTGGAGATAGAAAGTCGGTTAAATAGGCAAAGTAATGCAGAAAATTGGGCTCATTAACATCCCGTCGAAAAAACAATTGAATTTTAACACCCTACGAATTTATTCAGAAATTAGTGAAAATTGCTATTTATGAAAACTGGCCATAACTTTCTTATTTATGAAAATATTTGAAAATTTCATTAACCATTTTTTGATATCTTTTTAAGGTCTTTTCAGTGGCATAGGCTTATTTTTTTTATTTCCACTACATAATGAGATATTGACATGAACTTTGGTTTTTCTTATGGACGGCATTTTTGATTTTCAGATATTCGAATTCTACTTATTTTTCTGAACAATTTGACATAGCATATCCTATATCTAAACCAATCAGAAGCTACAAAACTGACCAAAATAGCTTTTTGGTGTTATCAAAGTGTGCTGTGTAAAACAAAATTTGTTGAAACAAATACATATCGACAGGTTAACAATCTGTCGAGCGATCGCTACAGTTTTGCTAATTCATTTTGTTTGATTTACTCTCTAAGATGGCTCAAGCATTCTCAAATTTGGAGAAACAGGCTATTTTTGCGCATACATTCAGCGTAACAAAAATACCACGTGGGCTCAAGCAGAATACTTGAACCTTTATACAGAAAAGCGACAGCCTTATTCAATAACTTTTAGGAACTTTTCTCCATTAATTTCAACGTTTGCTAAACCTAATTCTTCTTCACAGTGTTGAATGTTGCTTTTTTTCTTTGAAAATGAACCGTATACCTTCAAATTTCTATTTAAGCTCCTAAAAGTTATTGAATAAGGCTGTCGCCTTTCTGGATAAAGGTTCAAGTATTCTGCTTGAGCTCACGTGGTATTTTTGTTACGCTGAATGTATGCGCAAAAATAGCCTGTTTCTCCAAATTTGAGAATGCTTGAGCCATCTTAGAGAGTAAATCAAACAAAATGAATTAGCAAAACTGTAGTGATCGCTCGACAGATTGTTAACCTGTCGATATGTATTTGTTTCAACAAATTTTGTTTTACACAGCACACTTTGATAACACCAAAAAGCTATTTTGGTCAGTTTTGTAGCTTCTGATTGGTTTAGATATAGGATATGCTATGTCAAATTGTTCAGAAAAATAAGTAGAATTCGAATATCTGAAAATCAAAAATGCCGTCCATAAGAAAAACCAAAGTTCATGTCAATATCTCATTATGTAGTGGAAATAAAAAAATTAAACCTACGCCACTAAAAAGACCTTAAAAAGTTATCAAAAAATGGTTAATGAAATTTTCAAATATGTTCATAAATAAAAAAGTTATGGCCAGTTTTCATAAATAGCAATTTTCACTAATTTCTGAATAAATTCGTAGGGTGTTAAAATTCAATTGTTTTTTCGACGGGATGTTAATGAGCCCAATTTTCTGCATTACTTTGCCCATTTAACCGACTTTCTATCTCCACTAATAACAATGTTACCCATGTTAGCCAACGTTCGGTGAGACACCCTGTATATATATATATATATATATATATATATTTATATATATTTATATATATAATTGAGAAAAAAATGTTTTTTAAGGGGTGTATTAAGGAGTCAAATTTTTATTTTGCCCAAAAACCAACTTAAGTTTGCATAATAAAGCCACACTGCCTGTATAAGCAAATACACTATATTGTCGGCAGGGTTTTGGCACTGCGACCCGGGTTTTTTATTTATTTATTCTTGCGATAAAATATTTGCAATACTAGTTTCAGAAACATTTTCGATGGTTGAATAAATTATCAAAAGTTAACATACGCGTGTTTTTCTCGTGGCCACAGATAACTTCGGAGATGACATTACGGAGAATGGTGCACAGAGAGCTGCAGCCTCATCAAGTGTCATGACAACTAATTGGTTGTGTCGTTTCTTATCTGGCGTTATTCGACTTATTGACATTTTTTGTTTGCTAACAATGCCTACGACGCCTTCAATAAATGAATCAAACATTTTGTCAACGCTTCCAAAAGTCTGTTTTTTATTGAAGTCATACTTTTTTTGGCACGTTGATAGCAAAATTGTAGCAGGCAACGGAAGCTGCGTGCACACTGCTAACGAAAATTCGACTGTGTGAAGTTAGTCGCGCTACCGAATATTCGACAGTATGAAGTTGGTCGTAAGTGGCTTAAACTAAAATTATAGATGGACGAAATCAATGCGATTTCGGTCATCTGGAAAAATATAATATACTAGACGACTATAACCCTTGATTGCAATATATAGTTGTTTTAAGTATCATCCAGCGGAAAAATGTAAAAACTAAAATAAAATATTTGAGGTTTATTTTTTGTATTATTCTGAAACTCATCAAAGATTTTATTTCAATAAATTATTTACATGCATATTAAAAATTCATTTTTAATCACACCAAAGAAATCAACTTCAAACGCGCATACTTAAGTAGATACACGATAAAATCACATATATTTCTGTAATATTTCAATAAAATTCATTTCAATCTGAAAAAAGTGGATGCATCACTTTTTTCAAATTTCATGAGTCAACGGTACATATATAGGTATATAGTACGAAAAAAAAAAATAAAATCTCAGAAGATGCCAAGTTTTTATGTTTTATATTATATATAAGTGACTTAACCGAGCTGGGTAGACTAGTGGTGACAGCACTAGACTCGTACTCGGGAGGTACGGGTTCGAATCCCGGCGGAGGCAGATATGACTGAAACTTTTTCCTAATGCCACTCGCCGAGAAACGATAATTCCTGTGCCGGCCATCTTGATTGAGGTTTTCATGGTTTCCTACAATTTGTTCCAGATAAATATCGAAATGGTTCCTTATTCTATGCCATGGCCGATTACCTATCAAACTCCTAGTTCAAAAATTACCTGCCTTATCCTAATTTCCTATAATTCCTTCATTCGCCTATTGCTATTAGTTAAGTTGAAGTTTTAAAAATGTAGAAAATAACGGGAAGTGGTAAAATGGAAAATAGTAATGGTGCAAATGGCGTTTGTTATGACATAAAAGTCGACAAACGGACGTTAAACGCATTATTTTTATTATTATAAGTGACTTAAGTGTGCAAACTTGCTACGTGAAAAATTGACAACTTCTTAGATCTCACTCCTGTTTTCGACAAAGCCGGCCAATCCACTTGTTTTTTGGATCTAATTTGGTCCTTTTTTCATATTTATATGTTTGATGGGATTTTATTATACTATTTATATAGATTGCATCGTTGTTAATTTGCATCCCCAAAAAATATGCATTTCCTTTATTTGCAAACCAAAATTCTATATTACAAACTAGAACAAAACTATTTGCTGACTGTTTCACCATATTTTTAAAAGATTTTAATATCTACCTAGCACTTTTATTATTCTCTACTATATTATCTAAAGTTCAGGACAAATCGATATTCGTATAATAGCTGAAGAAAGAAAATACGTATGAAAAAGCAATTGAAGCGAGAGCAAAAGAGAGCGATGCATTATAAGTTTATGCAGGTATAGACTTTAGTTCACCATGCTGTGGTTTTACAAAAGAATATATGCAGCAGCAATGCAAGAAGCTTATACATACCATACAATGCACTTTGCGTTTACTGTTTGCTGGAAAATTAATCTGCGAATCTATTGTGTACGAATCTTGAACTGAATTCATGAGCAAGACGTTGTGTACGCTAGGAGTGGCCAACGCAGTGTCGAAAAGTCATTTTTTTTAAATCGATGCTGTTAGATTACACATGATGTGCAATGTCAGAGCGTATTTTTAGTTCGGACATAATATTGACAATTTATTTCCGGCACGAAATCTGGTTACGTTTTTACGCGGCCTTTACTCAATTTATGCAGTAGTATCGAAATTATTTGTATACATAGTAACGGATTACAAAGTCCCCTGAGAGTTATTTTTTTTAAGAATTATACAAAAATTAGTCTCCAATTGTACAATTTAAAAGATTCTTAAAAGGATTTTTTTAGTTTTCAATATTTTCTACCTGGATCTATACATAAAAAACTGTAAGCTTTGCGCGTTTGTACATTGGAAATATATTTTGGCAGATGAAGGATAAGTGATAGAATGCATTAAGACCATTCTTGTTTGTTGAAGTAAAACTTCTTTAGGTGCGTTTGGTAAATTTCGCGATAGAGGAGTTCCTATATGGCTGCAAACAAAATTAGTCAACCTAGAGAATTGGTCAAGTTAAAAAAGTTCAAAGATTTTGCCAAAGAAGGTTACGTTTTAAAGGGTCATGAAATTAAACACACTTCGTACAGTTCCAAGCAAAAGTGGCTAGCTTAGGAAGTGTCCAAGTTACCGAAGTGGGTAATTTAACAGGTTTTACTGTATTTCAAAAAAAAAGTCTACTTTAGTCCGGAACTGGTGATGCACAGAGTTTACGCTCGCTAGTTATACTTAATAGACTTAACAAAAGCAGCTTCCCTACAAACTTATGAAAGACGTACTCCTACTTCTTAAGTATACATCGTCTTGTATTATGTTTACTATTTTAAAATCAATTTTCCATACTACAATGTTTACATTAATAGTCTGCACTATTTTCAATTTTATTTGGTTAGATACATAAACGGTTAGTTTTTTGTTTGTATCATTTTTTCAGTACATTATTATTAGTGTATTTGCCATATGGCAACATACACTATTGGCGTCGGTCGGATGGCGGGACCTAGGGGTCGGACCAAAATTTCTCGACGTTTCATAACCTCCTAAACACTTTGGCACCATTTTTAAAAATGTTTATATATATATATTTATATATATATATATATATATATATATATATATATATATATATATATATTTATAGACGTATATATATATATATATATATATATATATATATATATATATATATATATATGTATGTGTGCGGGCAATAACTTTCGAAAGAGTTAATTGATTTTAACGAAATTTGGTTCACGTGTTGAAATCCATCACCGCAAGAAGCCTATTTAAAATGGGCGTAATCGGGGCATTTTAAGGGTAGTTTTTTGGGGTTGAAAAATGTTTTTGGGCCCCAAAATACCGAAAAAATTCTCCGAATCGTTTCAAAATTGAAATTTAACCCTCTGGTACTAATTAAAAAGTGTGCCTAAAATTTTGATAAAATCGGCCCAACAGGACCGGACTTGAAAATTTTTTGAAAACACTAATTTGTAGACTTATTTATTGAAGGGTGTATTTAATTCGGTGTCGACGTTAGATTGATAATAATATTACAATTAAGAAAAAAAATGTTATTTTGAGGGGTGTATTAAGGGGTTAAATTTTTTATTTTGCCCAAAAACAAATTTAATTTCACATAATAAAAGTATAAAACCACACGGCCCTATACTGCGACCCGGGTTTTTTTATTTTATGAGATATGTGTTATACGTTTATTCTCAATTGAAATTATAGTACAATGGGGGCTTAAGTTTTTAAGAGGGGCTATCTAAATATGTCCAATAATATTATAAATTATGAAACAGCTGATTGAATTTGGGCAATAAAACACAACATTTAAACTGTCATTGTAAGATGCGATAATTGTGTAACGATGTAATTATTTTTCAGTCGCTTTAATGGAACATCGCATCTTTTACTGACATTTAATCACTGTGTTTTTATTGTCCTGATTTCATAATTTATCTATATAGTTAAGCAAATTTCGCAAAAATTGAGTAAGTCGACATCTCGAACAAGCGAACAGAGAGTACTAATTTTATTTATATAAATAAAATTTAAACTAGCAAATAAATTGTCAGGTTTACTATTTCCCAAATAAACACTGAAAACTGTTGGAATACGAAAAACAGCAAGATTTTTAATTCTTAAAATTCTTAAATATTACAGTTTTAAGTATAAACTATTCCATACGTATTTTAGATTAACATTAATTCTGAAACGGCTGTATAACTTTTTAATTTAAAATATGAATGGCTAAGTGAAACTCACACAATTATGATATTAAATTATATTGTGCTTTTAATATTCAAATAAATGTACATAAAATATAAAAAACCGTCTGACAAAAAATTCCTACAGTCAATTTTAATTAAATATTTTTTAAAACAAGATTACCACGGAAATTTTCCATCAATACCTAATAATTTTTAACCTAAAAAACCTTTATATTTTTTTTATATTCTCTAGATAATATATTATCTCATATACGAGTATTTACAAACCTAATAAAAACGAAACGACTATGAGATAACTTCCACCATATTGTGGTGGAAGTTACGGGTTGAATGTTTTAAATACACAATTTTAATAAGTTTTATCTACCAAACACTAAAAAGAACTTATAGTCGTAATTTGTACATATAATTTAAAGCACGAATTTAATAATAATAAACTAAGAAGGGACGTATATAGGAGTTAAAACAGGAGGCATACCATTTCAAGAACTTATTTCCACCATATTGTGGTGGAAGTTACGGGTTGAATATTTTAATAATTTTTTTATACCAAACACTATAAAATAATTAAGGCCGTTGCTTCTACATATAATTTAAAGCAAAAATAGTAAGAATAATAATAATAATAAATTAAAAGAACGTTCCACTTTTAAGAAAAGTTTTATAAGATATTTGGTATGTGAACAATGAATACTTTACTAACTCCCCTCGCTAAAATATCACAAAGGCGTAATTTTGTGTGTAGCAGAACTAACTTCAAGCTACATTACTAGCTACATTTAAGCCTCCGTGGTCAGCTCTTTAAAAAATTTAGGTTAGAGGCAGCTGTCATCGTATTCGAATCTATTAAGAATACTGGAGACTCATTTTTTTAACAATAAAACGAACTGGAAGATAGAAATATAACAGGAAATGCAAATGTACCCTTATATAACCCTGGCTGCACCACTGAAAAAACAACAGAATTTTTCCAGTCTCTTCACAGTGTATCAAAAAAATTGTTTATTTTCGCAAGAAGATAAACAAACGTGAATTTGAAAAAAACAAATAAACAAATGCTGACAGTTGAAAAATCAGCAGATTTGTGAAATGCGCGGAAAAGTGGTTACAAATGTTAACATATGTAGTAAAATGACCACCTAGAATGCTAACGAATGATGCATTTGGGTCTTATAGATTGATAGCAATATGAAACATGTATTATGTACGAAGACTATGTCTATAGGGTGTACCAAAACGACCAGGTCAACCTTTCGCAATGCACTGAAACAAGAAACGCCGATCTTGAGCGTACTTTGAGCACCGAGGAATCCATACATCATTCGCTATGGTTTTCATGTAATTTTTATCTAAATGATATGTTCAAAATTTATAGACTTAATACTTATTTCGAAGCTAAGGAGTATATCATAAGAAAATTATAAAAAAAATTTTTTTTAAATAAATAACCAGCTACAAAATGTTCTTTTATTCGCATTCTACTTGACGGATAATATTAGGGTCAACCAACCGAGCTGGGTAGAGTAGTGGTACAGCACTAGACTCGCATTCGGGAGGTCCGGGTTCGATTCCCGGCGGGGGCAGATGTGGCTGGGACTTTTTCCTACTGCCTTTCGCCGAGAAACGGTAATTCCTGTACCGGCCATCTTGATTGAGGTTTTCCATGGTTTCCCTCAATTAATTCCAGATAAATATCGAGATGGTTCCTTATTTGAGGCCATGGCCGATTACCTATCAAACTCCTAGTTCAAAAATTACCTACCTTATCCTAATTTCCTGTAATTCCTTCATTCGCCCATTGCTATTATATAAGTTGAAGTTTAAGAAATGTAGAAAAAAACGGGAAGTGGTAAAATGAAAAATAGTAATGGTGCGAATGGCGTCTGTTATGACAAAAAGTCGAGAAACGGACGTTAAACGCATTATTATTATTATTATTATTATATTAGAGTCAACCCGCCTATCAAAATTTGATAATTTTAACAGCGTACATTAATCCTTATATATAAACAAATGTGAAAAACCAAATGTTTCGTTCTCATATCCTTCGTCGTAATTGAAAAAAAACCCGGGTCGCAGTGCCAAAACCCTGCCGACAATATAGTGTATTGGCTTGTATAGGGCCGTATGGTTTTAGACTTTTATTATGTGAAATTAAGTTTGTTTTTGGGCAAAATAAAAAATTTAACCCCTTAATACACCCCTTAAGATAACATTTTTTTCTTAATTGTAATATTATTATCAATCTAACGTCTACACCGAATTAAAGACACCCTTCAATAAATAAGTCACTATCTGCAAATTAGTGTTTTCAAAAAATGTGTAAGTCCGGTCCTGTTGGGCCGATTTTACTAAAATTTTAGAGGCACTTTTTAATTGCTACTAAAGGGTTAAATTTCAATTTTGAAACGATTCTGAGATATTTTTCGGTATTTTGGGGCCCAAAAACTTTTTTCAACCCCTAAAAGCCACCCTTAAATTGATCCGATTAGGCCCATTTTAAATAGGCTTCGTGCGGTCATGGATCCCAACATGTGTGCCAAATTTCGTTAAAATGAATTAACTCCTTCGAAAGTTATAGCCCGCACACATATATATATACCTATATATATAATATATATATATATATATATATATATATATATATATATATATATATATATATATATATATATATATATATATATATATATATATATATATACATATATATATAAACATTTTTAAAAATGGTGCCAAAGTGTTTAGGAGGTTATGAAACGTCGAGAAATTTTGGTCCGACCCCTAGGTCCCGCCATCCGACCGACGCCAATAGTGTATGTTGCCATATGGCAAATGCACTAATAATAATAATGCGTTTAACGTCCGTTTCTCGACTTTATGTCATAACAGACGCCATTCGCACCGTTACTATTTTTCATTTTACCACTTCCCGTTTTTTCTACATTTCTTAAACTTCAACTTATATAATAGCAATGGGCGAATGAAGGAATTACAGGAAATTAGGATAAGGTAGGTAATTTTTGAACTAGGAGTTTGATAGGTAATCGGCCATGGCCTCGAATAAGGAACCACCTCGATATTTATCTGGAATTAATTGAGGGAAACCATGGAAAACCTCAATCAAGATGGCCGGTACAGGAATTACCGTTTCTCGGCGAAAGGCAGTAGGAAAAAGTCCCAGCCACATCTGCCCCCGTCGGGAATCGAACCCGGACCTCCCGAATGCGAGTCTAGTGCTGTACCACTACTCTACCCAGCTCGGTAAAAATTTAGTTTATAAAAGTCAGTTTTGTTGTAAGTATGAATAAAATTCATAGTACGATAATTTTTTTCCTCTTCATGAATTTTTTTAGCACACTCCAAATATTAAAAAAAAAACTTCGATTAGATTACAGATAAAATGCAGTTTGAGATGAAGTGAATAGTATACCTTATAATCTAAAAAACTATGATAAAAAATGACATATGGTAATTGCACGAAGAGTGAAACATGCTGTATATAGAGAAATATTGTTTCCAGCATGGCTGTTGGCCATTTGCCCTCGAAGGTCGACAGCCTGCTGCGACTCCAACAGTTTTCTACTTTAAATTGCAAGCAGTTAGCCACACAAATCACTGACTGACTAACACAAATCTAAATTGAAATTATGGCGCCCGTTGCAAAAATAGAAAAATAAAGATCACAATGGTTTTGATTATCTTTAAGTTATATTTCATAATGAATTTATTTTATTTTGTTTTTAAATTCAATATTGTGATTTTTTTAAATGTAATCTGTATCCCCATGTCTGTATTTAACATAAACACCTTATAATTAATTTTCATTTAAGAAACTTACCCACATTTAAAAAAAATAACATGCAGCTACCGAATACTTTGAACTTTCTTAAAAAATCAACTTTTTATCGGTTCATTTCCTAAAAAAATGTGGGTCCCTTTACGCACGTATTAAGTTATAGTTCTTTGGCGTAATTAAAAAGACTTTATTAATACACAGGCAAATAATTTATTAATATAAAATCTTCAAAAAAATTAAGAATAATTCTTAATAAAAAATTATCTTCAAATATTTTAAAACACTTTCAAAATTTTATTTTGGTTTTTACTTTTGGGTAATCAAAAATACGATATTATAAATTCCACTGAATGACACTTACAACGAATAATGATTGTAATCAAAGGTAATAGTCGTCTAGTATTACATAGTTTCCAAATTGTTTCGTCCATATCATTTTAGTCTGAGCTTCTTATACTATCGAATTATTGTTAGAGCGGCCAACTTCATACTGTCGAATTTTCGTTAGCTGTGCGCGCGCAACTTTCGTTACCTGCTTAAACTTTACTCTCAACGCACCAAAAGAAATATAACTTGAAAAAAATATGATGTCTAAAATTTTGAAAAAAAATCGCACATGAGTATTACGAGACTGATAGAGATTAGATGAGCACTACAGTCAAAGCCCTCTAAGTGCACGCTCTCTAAATGCACACGCTCTCTTACTGCACACGAACTCGCCCTCTAAGTGCACGTTCCCCAGCCCCCACTTCGAATAATCTGCGACCAATCACGTGCGACCGTAAGCGCGCTATTTTCAAACTTTCCATTTCCATCATATTCATAGAGTTTTAGAGATATTGTTTATAGCATCTGATTGAATAAAGATAGCTATAGGAGTTAGAAGAGTGGGGATGAAAAAGATCGTAGGGGAAGTGTGCACTTAAAGGATGGGCTCGGTTCCGAGCCTTAGAGGGCTTTGACTGTATTGCTAATGTCGTAAGAGATTCTAGGCGCATGACGGACGTTCATGTTAGATCGATTTTTTCAGTCAGCAATCAAAAGAAAAAATCAAAAGGTTTTAATTTTTTTAAGGAAAATTTTCGACGACACTGTTGTAGTGTTATTTAGTAACGGCCGACATCATACAAACACAGAAGGCAGTGAGAGAGGAACTGAATGTGGGAGAAGAGAAAATGGACGGGGGACTATCGCCGGTAAAGAAAACTCATACATTACATAGTTTTCCCTGAATTTGCAGTTTAGTTGCAGAAGGTACCTCGTCGCTCGATCGGTATATTACCTATTATGCTATAGGAAATGTATAAAGCAATGTTGCAGCGATGGACAAATTCAGGAAGAAATAAATTTTATATTTTTACTTATTTACTCATGTTTATATGTGCTATCATATACCTTTAAAATATATTATAGATGCATTCGCTCTGGAAAGGTTGTGAAATATTTATATTATATCATGTTAACTGCGTGGCCCGGGTTCGTTCGGGTTCAAATTTATTTATTTAATTATTATTATTCATAGTATAAGATATACTTTTATTATAGAAAAACAATTCCAAAATTTTTAATATTTTTTAAATTTTAACAGTTTACGTTGTAAATAAAATATGTATTATCTGAAGATGACTATCGTCGAAAGCGCTCATAAATAAATAAATTATATAAAAAATTTTGGAATTGTTTTTCTATAATAAAAGTACTTATATCTTATACTATTATATTTTCCAAATTTCTTTACGTAAAATATTATAATGATTATTATTCATACCTTACAAACATGCCTAGACCACCTTCCTCTTTTATCATAGCTCAATAATATATGGCATCAACAGTAAAGGATTTTTTCTAATCGGTTCAGTAGTTCTCGAGTTTTGACATACACGGTACACATTTATAATTATTTTATATTTTATAGATCAAAATGAAGTTAATTTAGAGACCGGAAAGAAGTTAGCGCGGAAATTATTTTTTTTTCAATTATTGAAATATCAAAAAATTGCTCCTTAAATGCTCTATCAGAATCAGTAATTGCTCTATTTCTAAAATTATTAGTTTATTTATAATTAATTTTTTAAAAAATCTAATTACTGAAAACTTGATTTTACTATAGAATGAGAAATATTCACTTTTTATACAATTTTTTTTGCTAAAAAAATTGCTCTCAATTAGCTCTATCAATTGCATAAAACAATTATTTAACTTTGACAATTTTTATAGTAATTAACAGAAAAATAATGTTTGTATGGTAAACCTACTGCGCTGTGACGTCATCAATTGTCGCTGCAACTTATAAGGGCCATATTTACATGTATCAGCACTACAGCCTTAACGTTTACCATACAAACATTATTTTTCTGTTAATTACTATAAAAATTGTCAAAGTTAAATAATTTTTTTGTGCAATTGATAGAGCAAATTGAGAGCAATTTTTTTAGCAAAAAAAATTGTATAAAAAGTGAATATTTCTCATTCTATAGTAAAATCAAGTTTTCAGTAATTAGATTTTTTAAAAAAATTAATTATAAATAAACTAATAATTTTAGAAATGGAGCAATTACTGATTTTGATAGAGCATTTAAGGAGCAATTTTTTGATATTTCAATAATTAAGAAAAAAATAGTTTCCGCGCTAACTTCTTTCCGGTAATTTAGAGACAGTAGGGTAACAGTTATAGCAGAGTATATAGAATACATATACCTATACTATGGCTATCGTTAGCTGCAACTGTTAAGAAACACCTATTGTTACAAGTCTATTTTAAAAAAAATATTTGCAAACACTGTTGCTTTCGAGACTCAAATCCGAATCGTTCTACTATCGCGGCCGAATATGTTATCAGTCACTCTACAGTGACATATTAATATGAAGGTTCGTGTCTAGCGTTACCTACGATAAATATGTCACAGTAGAATAACTGATAACTTATTCCGCAGCGATAGTGGAAAAATTCTGGTTTGACTCCCGACAGCAACAGTGTTTGAAAATATTTTTTTAATATAACATTATAACAATAGGTGTTTATTAATGATTGCAGCAAACTATAGCTAATATCCTACTGTTATTTAGTCTTACGAACTATACCATAGGAACATTTTTTAATATTTATTTAGAAAGTTTTCAAAAAATTAAAGACCATTAAACAGATAAAACTTCTACTAATTTATCATTTTACTGCACAAGCAGTTTATTAATATTAATTAGTAACACAATCACAAACGTCTTTTCCTTTAGTTTTATTTAGTGTCGGCGTTCTTCTCCAAAATAATTTATTCACACCATTTTTTTTTATCCACTTAATGAAATTATTCTTATGATTGATTCGGGGAGAGAGTCGACCATAAATTTGTTTGTCCCGAGTATAAAGCTGCGACACGACGGATTTGATAAAGCTGTTTGTATAAGAACATCGAAACGTTTACATTTTAAATCAAATTTATAACGTTATATTTCTTTGAAGATGGTAGGGAATTTTTTTTGTAAGCGTTTGGCAACACTGCTGTAATATCAAGAGCGACCCGGAACCACACTGTGTATAACATTTGTTATGGGGACAGTAAGTTTTGCATACGCTTACATAAATTCGATACCAGGGCACTCAGCAAAGTGTTTGGACCGATTCGAAAACACATTTCGCATTACATTATAATGACATACTTAAATCATGAACGAAGTGCTTGTCATATTGGGGCATACAATGAAAAATGCATGTATTAAAATGAAAAACAATAAGGGGCAGTGCACAAATGTATTTCCAGGAATCGATACAGATAACACTACTAATGTAAGACAAACTGGACAAACAATATACGATAGATATATTTTAAGTACGTCTCGTTTACTTTACATTTTTTCAAGAACTTCAAAATAATAACTTGAAAAAGTCTAAACTTATAGACGAAACGTTGTACTTAAAATATATCTTGTATTTTTTCTTCACATATATGCGAATATTTCTTCTTATTATTATCACGATGAACACGATATGTGTTTCACTGTTACCTTTTCACGCCTAAATCGCGGAACAGATTTCAATAAAACTTGGCAAGGAGATAGATTGCATCCTGAGAAAGGACATAGGCTTAAAGGGGTGAAATAAAGGATGAAAGTTCAATTATAAGAAGGGCAGAGACAGCAAACCGACACAAAGGAGACGTAGTTTTCGTAAACAACCCAAATAAAATGCAATATGACCACTCGCACAGAATATGACATCTGTCAGATATATAAATAGAATAGAATAAAATTATCCGAAATAGCCAAAAGCAGGATTCGTCAAATTAAATACATTATAAAATCATATACATGTATCATAAAATTCATTAGCGGAGTATAAAAAACCCGGGTCGCAGTGCCAAAACCCTGCCGACAATATAGTGTATTTGCTTATACAGGCAGTGTGGCTTTATTACGCGAACTTAAGTTGGTTTTTGGGCACAATTAAAAATTTGACTCCTTAATACACCCCTTAAAATAACATTTTTTTTCTTAACTGCAATATTATTATCAATCTAACGTCTACACCGAATTAAATACACCCTTCAATAAATAAGTCACTATCTACAAATTAGTGTTTTCAAAAAATGTGTAAGTCCGGTCCTGTCGGGCCGATTTTATTAAAATTTTAGGGACACTTTTTAATTACTACTGGAGGGTTAAATGTCAATTTTGAAATGATTCTGAGAATTTTTTCGGTATTTTGGGGCCCAAAAACTTTTTTCAACCCCTAAAAACTACCCTTAAAATGGCCCGATTACGCCCATTTTAAATAGGCTTCTTGCGGTGATGGATTTCAACACGTGGGCCAAATTTCGTTAAAATCAATTAACTCTTTCGAAAGTTATTGCCCGCACACATATATATATATATATATATATATATATATATATATATATATATATATATATATATATATATATATATATATATAATATATGTATAAATATATATATACATATATATATAAACATTTTTAAAAATGGTGCCAAAGTGTTTAGGAGGTTATGAAACGTCGAGAAATTTTGGTCCGACCCCTAAGTCCCGCCATCCGACCGACGCCAATAGTGTATGTTGCCATATGGCAAATACACTAACAAGCATTAATTAATAATGACTTAAGGACTCTACAGAAGATACGTGCAAAAACGTAATATGTATATCTTGTATGTACTGCACTCAAAACTGAACTATAAAATTTTTGAAAATGAAGTAAAAAGTATCTATTTTAAAGGAGGTACGTGCAGAAAATACCATATATATATCTCGTGCGTAATAGTATTACGACTCGTGTGACCTTTAAAACCGCTGGCACTCGTTATAAACACAATTTCGCCATAACCCATTATACAATCTACTATTAAATCATACTGTACACACGTTTATACGTAAGTCTGGAAATTTGACGGAACGAGGCACCGCGTAGCTTCCGGATTATTTATGTTAAGACGTATTCTATTTCCTGTGTAAACATCTGTGATGAAAACTACTTACGTACACATATGCACAATATTATATACATAACATATGCATGAAGTAAGAGAGAGATAAAAGCTCAAAATAGAATGAGATGAAACAGTTGTCGATAGCTAAGTTTTGCTGAGAATCTACTGTGAATTAATTATTATAATTAATTTTTTACACACTTCCCTATAAAATCGCTGCTGTATAGTGGTCGTGAAATGACAATTTATTATTTTGGAAAAAAACTGTCTTTTGCTTTCTTGCAGAAACGACATTGTCATCCTGAATCTTACTCATCTTTAATAGACGTCTCTCCTTATCTGACACTAAATATTTAGATCGAAATTTCGTAAACACGAGTCTGAGAACCATTTTCGGTCTATGCTGGTCAGCATAGACTGAAAATGGTTCTCAGACTCGTGTTTACAAGCTTTTCTCATAGATTTTCAGAAGGAAATGGGTAAGACGCACTCTGAAGCGCAATCCTAGACAAGTGGTGAACTGGAATCACTAGGAGTACAAACTGACGCCGGACTGTTCAGAAAGATCCAAAGTCCTAGATGGAAATTAAACACATTGCATAAAATCATCAGATCAGTGCTGCACGTAAAGTAAAATAAACGTTGACTTTTTTGTATCCCATCTGGGCTAAACAAATATATATTTTATTATTATTATTATTAGTGTATTTGCCATATGGCAACATACACTATTGGCATCGGTCGGATGGCGGGACCTAGGGGTCGCACCAAAATTTCTCGACGTTTCATAACCTCCTAAACACTTTGGCACCATTTTTAAAAATGTTTATATATATATGTATATATATATATATTTATATATATATTTATATATATATATATATATGTGTGCGGGCAATAACTTTCGAAAGAGTTAATTGATTTTAACTAAATTTGGCCCGCATGTTGGAATCCTCCACCGCACGAACCCTATTTAAAATGGGCCCAATCGGGCCATTTTAAGGGTAGTTTTTAGGGGTTGAAAAATGTTTTTGGGCCCCAAAATACCGAAAAAATTCTCACAATCGTTTCAAAATTAAAATTTAACCCTCTGGTAATAATTCAAAAGTGTCCCTAAACTTTTAATAAAATCGGCCCGACAGGACCGGACTTACAAATTTTATGAAAACACTAGTTTGCAGATAGTGAATTATTACCTGAAGTTGTATATAATTTGGTATAAAGGTTCGACTGATAACAATATTGCAATTAAGAAAAAAAATGTTATTTTAAGGGGTGTATTAAGGAGTCAAATTTTTTATTTTGCCCAAAAACCAACTTAAGTTCGCATAATAAAGCCACACTGCCTGTATAAGCAAATACACTATATTGTCGGCAGGGTTTTGGCACTGCGATCCGGGTTTTTTACTTACAAACAAAACTGATTTTGCTCAAAATAACACTCTATTTTTATTGTTAATGAAAAAATAGTAATTAACGCAAGCTCAACTAAAGGTACAATTTTTTTTTCACAATCTTGTCAAACGATTAGAAAAAATGTGCATTAGTGTGAATGCTCTTCACATGTAAAATGTGCAGAACAGTCTGAGACGGCGTAAAATGCGCGTTTTAACGAAAAATGGAAACAGAAATAATGTTCGTTGACGACATAGATACACAAAACAAATTCAGAACATTTGACAAGAAAACAAACATGATTTTATTTTTTGTATTATGCTTAGCAGAAAAAAGTAATCTTTTCTGTTTACATACATACATATATTATAATACACAAATGGAATTTAAGATTGCTAAATAAACAAAAGAACATTGCGTATGTATCTACTAGGAGCGAGTAAAAATTGAACAATATTTATTTTAATCAAATGATTGATATATAAGAAAAATGAGAATTGTTTTTTTTACCCAGAATTGATTCATCGCATATTTTTTCTAGAAGATTTATATATTGTGGCAACGTTCTGCAATTTTTCCCATTGATTACAAAGTATAAAAAATAACCACAATACATCACCGTTTTGAGGTAATTTTTAGTAACAGTTAGGATAGCTATATCTTGCTACAATAGGGATGTTGACTGTATTCAAATAAAAACATAATTTTAACGAAAAGTAGTAGTTTCTATGATAGAAATACTAAAAAACACTATATTTTTCCTTATTTTTAAAGAATTTAATTAATATTTAATCAATAAAACCTAATAAAATTGCTGTCAAATCACGTGACAACAAACACCAATCAGAGCGCATGACGTCATATGTTCAGCCGCTGTCAAAAAACTTCATTGTTTGGTTAACATTTAGTGTGTAATTTATTATTATTTGTTTATAGAAAACGTCAAATTACATGTAACTATAGCGACGACTACGAAACAACTTTTCATCACCTCAGTTTACTAACGTTTATGAGCACAGAATACGCATCTATAGGATGGTAACTCCCGTGTAAACTTTTGAGCCTCCCTTGGTATGAACAGGTGACGTCACGCGACTAGTATTGGCGTTTTAAAAAACACTTTCCCAAAAATAGTCAACATCCCTATTGTTAGAAATTGTTGCAATGCTACATCAGAACCATGTATCACCGCCGGAACTCAAACACGAATCTTTCCACTACCGCGGCGGAATAAGTTATCAGTTACTCTACAGTGACATAGCCAGTCAATTAACCTTTTCATATTTAAAGCATATTTGTAACTGTTATTTCACATTATGAGAGAGCTATTTTTTATTTTAGGTAATACTAGACATGAACTTCACAATAGGGAAAGTTCTGGAATTCACTTTTCACAATTTAGCAATATTTTCCACACCCGAGAGTCGAAGTTCTCGCATTGCAAAAAATGCTACATAAAACAACCACACTATACTTGAAGCTAATACCTATAAATATTTCTTGAAATTCCCTTAACAAATTGAAAAAAAAACTCTTAAGATTCTCAAAATATAGTATAAAATTTTTCCTACGTAACGACATGACCCGGAGCGTATCCGTGTAACGAGAAAATAAACAAAACACTACAGCTGAGTGATACATCGTCGCTTAGTGTGCAACTGCTGCTGCATTGCATCCGATTACTTTGTTTACACCAGTACAACTCAACAATTATTTTTTACCTTTCATCGCTACGACCTAAATTAATTTAATACAGTAAAATTAGGTACCTAACTATAACGATTGAACGAAGGTCAGTTTTTGGCCACAGTCGAACTTAAGTTTTTTTTATGACCTTCAACCGAAGCTCGAGATATTATATAATGGAACTGAAAATACTTATTAATCTAAGCTGAATGCAACTGCGTTGAAGTTAAAAAGTATTTTGTCAATTCCTGTTTTTTTTTATATATATTATTTCTTTGAAAAGTTGTGTTGTCATTTAAATAAAACAATCACTCGATAATTCAGTAAATTCAACACATTCGACATTCGCAAAACTTTTGACCTGATTCTGGCCGAAGCCAAATGTTTTATCGCAGGTTCAATTTTTGGCCGAATATGGTCGAAGTCGAAACTTTAGTCACACTCTAAATTTCAGATCTGTTGAACTTTCAGTTAGAGAGGTGAGATTATGTAGCATATTACGGTGTTTGCTGAGTTTTAGACTAAACTATTTAGAATTCATATCCGACTTCCATTTATGGATATTTTGTGATTTATTTAAATGTAATTGAACGTCGAAGACCTTAGTTTCCAAGCGTCTATAATTTACAATAAATAATAAATTTGAATTGTGTCAGTCAACTTTTGTCGTAAGTTATTTTTCTAATTTAAAATTTTCACATCTGAAAAGTTGAAGATAGGTAAATTTGGGTAAGCAAAAGAATTTTCAAATGTAATTTGAAGAATTCAAACATATGAAGTCTGAACTAAATCTTATCGCGGTTCGAAGTCGTTCGAAGCCTGTCAGTTGAGTATCTCTGCTTTAAACATATAAATTCTAAATGCACAACACCGGTCAAAAATACGGCGCGTCTGAATTTACTGTAAACTCATTGTACAACTTAAATGTTACTGATGTAGAAAAATGAATATTTATGCCTACTGCATAACACAGTAAGATGGACTGTCGACAATAACTTTGTCTCTATGCACTGCAAAAAAAGTTTAACCCCTTAATACACCCCTTAAAATAATATCTTTTTCTTGATTTCAATATTATCAATCGAACATCTGCTCCAAATTAAATACACCCTTCAATAAATAACCCACTATCTGCAAAACTAGTGCTTTCATAAAATTTGGGCCGATTTTAATTAAAATTTTAAGAGTACTTCTTATATATTTATATAACTAAGTTCGAGGGCCCGAAATTGGTCATTCTTTGTACTACATTCATGTATAAACATAATTAAACAGCTATAAACGACATACCTTTTATAAAAAAAATTCAGTAAATAAGTAAAATTTAGCTTCGCACTTGTAAAACTTAATATTATAGTTTCGTAAATATTAGATTTTTCACGATCTACGCAAAATCTGACGATTGTAATTTTTAAACAGAAATCAGTACAGTTTACACATAGAAACACAAAAATACTGTAATTACAAAATACTATAGAAACGAAAACTACATGATAAGTGAAAATTTTCTATAATAATCAGTAATTGCTACATAACTTATTCATAACATAATGCTTATTGACATTGTCGAACAATCTCCAATCTCTCTCATAACATAATGTTATTTGATTAATGATTTATTAATAATTCAATCATTCAAGAAGCGTGCCACGTTCCGGAACTGCCCGGAGCGACAAAACCGTAAACTGGAATAATAAAAAAATAAAAATACAAAAAAATCCGGTACCCGCCGTAGCTCGTCGGCGATTGGGGGGGCTAAAATAAAAGAGAATATACCGATTTAAACCCAACCTACCTGAACCTTCGCCAGCCTGCGCGTCTCGCGGTGGTAGTAAAAAAAAGCCGAATTTTTATAGGGCGCCAAGACCATTGAGAACGCTATCTTCGTATTGCCTGGTCTGCACAACTCGAACAAGCTGTAGACGAAACTTTTGAGGCAGGGTTGGAAAAATCCAAAAGCATCAACAGAAAACTCGGCATAGGCTTTCACAAAATTTTAATTAAAACCGAACCGTGGTCCGTCAAGGAAGTACATCATGGTTATCATAAACAAAAATACATATATACTCAGATAATATCGACCGTGGCTCGTCAGGAAAATCTCACTGTTATTAACACAAAATCTAAACTACATCGACAATCGTGAACCGACGCTGGCATTCCGCAAAGACCATAACCCTAGTTGAACTAAACACCAATTTAACAAAAAAATATATGCACCAGCGGTGACATAAAAAAGAGCATATTACGTTGACAATTTCTAATAAATTTGTGTCGTGGCTAATACTAATCGATGTAGAAGCCGAAAACGCGTATATTTAAAAAAATGTTTGGAGTGCTCAAAAATGTGCCAAGGGTCCCCTTGTCATAATATTAATGCATATAACGCAACAAAGACGTCATCAACGAAATCAAGGCACGTCAAAAAATGAATAATCACAATTGAAACATTCAGTTAAAACGTTAACACTTTTGTACAATACTGTATATGGTATACATATAGAGCTATGTTATTCCCGATATCAAAATAAATCTTCAACTCGCACTGACATCTTCCAGCAAGCTGAACTCGTATGAACTGTTTGTTGTAATTCGGAATCGACGCCATTTATGTTCAGTTCCCGGTATGACACTTCCCGACATGTTTCTAACCAAATTAATTCTTTCTAAAGAACACAATTCGTTGATTCTCAAAAAATTGTAAGAACGTAAAGTGGAGAATTTCTGAGGTCTAAAAATTTTTTAACCGAAGGGATCTATATTCGTCTGTATATATTTTTTATATTTTCGTCAGTTGTAAACCGATTTGAAAAATTTCAATATCATTTCATTCAGAACGCTATTAAATTGGTACCATATAGTTTTTATTAAAATAGATACATCAGGGTTCAGAAGTTTTTTATTACCATTTATAAATAAAGCAACCACGAAATATTATTAATAAAAATGTACGAAATCAAATATACTAAAAAGTAAAAAATACAAATTAACCTCCTTGAAAAAAGTCACTAAAAAGAGGAATATAATGAAATTTTGAGGTACCTGCCAATTTAATTAAAAAAATCATTATTTTCCTCTTTTTAGTGACTTTTTTCAAGGAGGTTAATATTTTTTTTTTGTCACGATTAATGAAAACACCCGGGTCACAGTGTCAAAACCCCGATGACCTATTGCTAATACAGATATTGCAGCTTTATTATGTGAACTTAAGTTTGTTTTTAGGCAAAATAAAAACTTTAACCCCTTAGTACACTCCTTAAAATAATAATATGCTTTTAATTGCAATATGACTGTCAATTCAACGTCTGTTTCAAATTAAATACATCCTTTCGTATACACATTTCCTTTACACTTAAAATAGTGTGTCCTCCAGGAAACAGCGGCACTTTTGTAAGCATTTTTAATAGATACATTAGTAAATAAATGTTATTGGTCGTGTCATTCATGACACTTGTGTTCTGCCAACAATAATTTCTTTCAATCCAGTGACTACTGAACTTCTGGGTGAACCACGAATGATCGAATCTACTAGGTACAGGGTTCTAAAATTTGTCTTATTTTTTGTGACAGACAAAACTATCATACGATAAAGTAATCCGAGGTTCAAGTTACAATTTACGTTAGTATTTTGTTTCTGTTCCAATGACGACACTAACAAATTACATTGAACTACTCACGGACGTACGATAGAACGAATGGTCTGATATCTAAATGCATTCTGAGCTGTTCTTTGGAACTAATTTCTCTAGACTACAGAAGCGTAGCGTGGTTCTAACTGAAGCAGAGAACTGTCTAAGCTATGGAACTATTCTTGAATTTTTCCCAGATATTTTTGTTTGGAGACCTTAAAGTCTAATATAAATGAAGAGAAAACAGTATAGGTACTCGTACATTGTGACTGGTCGGCAGTTAGAGTTGCCAAATGTCTAGCTTTAGCCAGACATGTTTGGCCTATTTGATTACAGTATGTGCGGAAGATTAGTGAAACATAAAATTCTACGAGAGGCAAAGATGGTGTTCTCGCGTTGTGGGAGATGCAATTATCGACATGAAAAAACCATAAAAAATGTGAACAGTATTTTATTAATATTGATAGATAGGTATTTATTAACATTTACGATTCATTGTTGCATAAAATCACACAAATCTCGTCAACTTCAATTACGATCAATTACTCATGCACCGTAATGCCACTGGCAGTTCACTTAAAGGTACATCAATGAATCTCAGGGGCGTTTTATATAGTATAACAGGGTTGTCTAGATTTTTTGGAGTAAGAGTTGCACCTAAAGTTCTTGGCATAAAATTAAAAAAAACCCGGGTCGCAGTGCCAAAACCCTGCCGACAATATAATGTATTTGCTTGTATAGGGCCGTGTGGTTTTATACTTTTATTATGTGAAATTAAGTTTGTTTTTGGGCAAAATAAAAAATTTAACCCCTTAATACACCCCTTAAAATAACATTTTTTTTCTTAATTGTAATATTATTATCAATCTAACGTCTACACCGAATTAAAGACACCCTTCAATAAATAACTCACTATCTGCAAATTAGTGTTTTCAAAAAATTTGTAAGTCCGGTCCTGTCGGGCCGATTTTATTAAAATTTTAGGGACACTTTTTAATTACTACTAAAGGGTTAAATGTCAATTTTGAAACGATTCTGAGAATTTTTTCGGTATTTTGGGGCCCAAAAACATTTTTCAACCCCTAAAAACTACCCTTAAAATGGCCCGATTACGCCCATTTTAAATAGGTTTCTTGCGGTGATGGATTTCAACACGTGGGCCAAATTTCGTTAAAATCAATTAACTCTTTCGAAAGTTATTGCCCGCACACACATATATATATATATATATATATATATATATATATATATATATATATATATATATATATATATATAAATATATATATATATAAATATTTTTAAAAATGGTGCCAAAGTGTTTAGGAGGTTATGAAACGTCGAGAAATTTTGGTCCGACCCCTAGGTCCCGCCATCCGATCAACGCCAATAGTGTATGTTGCCTTATGGCAAATACACTAAAAAATTAAAGGCATGTCTTATGATTTCATTGAATAACATATGATAAAATAAAAACCTAGTGCATAAAAAATTTCTTATACTAGATATGGTTTTTATACGAGAAGAGACTGGAATCATATTACATAAACTGAGAAAGTTGAACCAGGCCGAATCGAAGAATGCCAAAGCGGACCGAACGCATCATCTTCCGTGACTCCGGTGTATTTGCGAGATATGGAAATTAAAAAAAATATATTTTTTCGTATGTATGCGTATTAGTTACAACTATGCTCTTAAAAAATCGCAAGGCCACAGTTAGGGCACCATTGTAATATTATACATATTTTCCTAAATAAGGGACACTAAGCACCTTCTTTTGGTAGATTTTCTTTGGTTGGTCGGTTAGCTACTAATTCATTACATAGAGTGATACTAACAGATGGTTGTTCAAAGAATTTCAAGAATAGAGCTAAGATATGTACCATATATGTATTATCTAACAGCCAATCGTACTATTTGTACGAAAAAAACAATTTTAAGTACTTCGATCTCTCAAGAGATGTCGATGTCTATTTTCTTGTCTGGTATAACAACTGACTGCTCACCATAGATATAAGCTGCTCACAATACTCGTAACGCGCGGATGCAAGTTTCACAAACAATCGTGATTTATAATACGAAATATATAAAATTAGTTCTGGCATGAATAACCTCGAAGTGTTAGAACAACTATACCGTATCCATTCGAACCAGACCCGTGTTTCTGTACGAGGTGTGTCATAATATATAGTAGAACTCGTGTATTTTCAAACAACTCCTGTGTTTTTAACCTCTTCTTCATCCTCACTTCGTAGCAGTCATAGACCAATAAGAGAAAAGCCTTGATCAATTTGAAGTTAAACCTTATCAAGCGTATAAGGGATTAACAATTTCAAAACACGTGAGTAAAATCAATTGAAAATAGATAGTGATGAAAATGCATGAATCCGGCTGTACAAAAGATTTCTTGACTCACCAACTGACAACATGATATTTTCGCAATACGCAGTACTAGTTTTGACCAGAAGCTTCGAACACACGTGACACAAGAGGTACGATACTAACATCAGATTGTAAGATGGCATCACTATCGATTGGTACCACAAATTATTGGCATCGTGGTCGTTTTTCAACACACTGCAATATGAACAGTAGAATAAATAAATAACTCGAAGCATAACTCTCCGTTAAAGCTTTACTCATTCTTGTGAGCTCGGTGCTCGGTAAACCCGAGATTCTATCCTGAAACCGTCTGTTAAAAGGCTTGCAGCGAATTGTTTCTTACGCATCAGGTTTAATAGGACATTTTATTAAGTTACTTTATCTTACCTACTTGTTTTACTTCATTTTAAAATTGTGCTTGTTATGACAATAAAACATATTTTTTAAACAAAACCGTAAGCATATTAATAAGTAAGATACGCCTTTGGAAAAACAATAAAATTTCATCTTTCACTTGAAACCTAGGTCATGAATCTATCGGTAGCCACATAAAAGACATCGCCTTCAAGTTGTGCTTCTGGTTATTTATTTATTTTTGTTCTTCAATATGCGTGCCAAATAAATAAAGAAACTTATTTTTTTCTCTCCGCTGTTGTAAGAAAGAAATCAGTTTCGGTTGAGAAACGTACTAATAAATTAAATAACGATTCTTACCCTAAATGGAGTAAATGCAGAACATGTTCACTTACCTAAAACAGAAAAAAACAAATATTAAAAAATATATTAAAACAAAAACATCAATTTATACACATTTTTACACGTTTTAGAAAAACTATTTTGTTTTTAATAATCTCTGTGACTATCATCTACAGCGCAAGCCACTAAATCGGTTTTGCTCAAATTTTGTATGCGTAGTCTAATTTAGGACGGTAGCACATCGAGGCAAAATTGCAAAATCGATCTTAGCTCAAATGTGGGAGAATGGGGCTCTTAAAACTAATTATGAAACTGAAAAATGTGTTTTTTTCTCAAAAACGTGTTCAACCTTTTAGCAAAGTCTCGTAAGTGGATTGTATTAGTATAAATAAATAAAACGCTTGTTTGTCGGAGCGGTGCCGACCCGTGTTCGTGAAGACAGTATAAATCGACCCTAAATGCTTGCATCCGAGTTTTTGTACACAACGTCTTTATCGAGCCGTTACTATGGAACATTAGCATACGTAACAAGCTTAGAGTTTGGTTGGCGAGAGAAACTCCTTACATAGTGTCTCCCTTTTCCATGCTCGATGCTGTGCATGTCTCAGTGACCATAATGCAAAGTGGCATAAATGTAATTCTTAATATCGCTTTAATGAGGATATATACAATATTTCATGCAGTAGGGGAAGGCGGCATTTGGAAAATTCAATTTTGAAACAATAGAAAAAATCCAATTTCATGAGCTTCTCGACACGACATGTTAAAACCGAATTTATTATAGATTAGACTATATTGTTATTTTTATTATTAACCGTTTTTTATGCAGAAACAATTTTGCGGCAAGTCGAAGCAAGTTAGTTGTTCCGTCGTTGAGCCACGTTGTTCCGACGACTGGTCATATTTTTTATCACTTTTGATCGAAATGCTTCGGACTTTTGCAAAATATTATTTCCATAGCTAACACACTGTACAAAAGCGTCCATTTTGAATTTCTTGTTGGAAATCGGTCAAGATATATAAAAAAAGGTTTTACTGAAATTTTTATTTTTTTTATATTGCTATAAAAAATTAAACAATATCAGACCAGACTACGACCTGGTAACATAGGTTTTCGTAATTAGTACGGTTTCCCGAACTGATTCCAGCAAAAAAATTCAATTCGAATTTAATTCGAAAGGACAGCGCCGATATCATCTGGTCTAAAATGCAACATTACAATAATTAAAATTCATTCTTTGTTACAGTAAATATTATTGTTAACAAAGTTAATTCTTGTTACAATGTGCACAACTCAAGAGAGAGAGTTCAGTTATTCAAATGTAATAGTAAAATCCTCAGCTTAAGGCGTAATACCTACCTGCAATTAATTTGGTATGTTGCATTTTAAATAGATGCTTTCATATAACTATGAAAAGCATAAACCCCTATATTGCAAGATAATTTTGTGTCAGTATCATTAATTGTTGTAAATCAGATCATGCTTCGCACTTTTTTAAATGAAATTTCTTCTAGAGAGAGGGAGTGAGTGAAACTAAAAACGCTGACACAAATTAGTGACGACGAAGCCACAGAAACGCAGTATATACAGCGGCATTTTATTGTCTACTATCAGATTGATAATAAAATAAAATAACTGGTACATGCAGTTTATATTATTTACACATAAGAAGTTTCACTTCGGTTGTGTGTACCGTGACACATTCCTTTTTCCTTTTTTTGTTATTATCAATGCATCAAATACAGTTTCTTAACGAAATTTTAGAAAAACACATTTAAAATATTTTATAAAATATATTTCCGTTTATAATTTAAAATATCAAAACACGTATTTATCGTGATAACAATTTTTTTTTAAATCTGCACCACTGATAACATAATTTATTATTATTTGTGATAAAACATGTGTCAGCATAATTTCTCGCTATAACTCTTCTTCTCGGGGCTATATCCATTGAAACGTCCTGTCTCATCTTCGCTTACCATGACAAACCAAACTATCGTTGCAAATAAAATTACATATTCTTTTCCACGACTCGTCTAATGAAAACTTCCAACTCGCAGATTCAAATCCAAAAAATAGCCAACGTCAAAATCGAAAAAACCCGGGTCGCAGTGCCAAAACCCTGCCGACAATATAGTGTATTTACTAATATAGGCAGCGTGGCTTTATTATGTGAACTTAAGTTGGTTTTTTGGGCAAAATAAAAAATTTGACTCCTTAATACACCTCTTAAAAGAACATTTTTCTCTCAGTTGCAATATTATTATCAATCGAACCTCTAAACTAAATTATATACACCTTTCAGCAAATAATTCACTATCTGCATACTAGTGTTTTCATAAAATTTATAAATCCGGTCCTGTCGGTCCGATTTTATTAAAATATTAGGAGCACTTTTTAATTGCTATTAAAGGGTTAAATTTCAATTTTGAAACGATTCTGAGAATTTTTTAGGCATTTTTGGGCCCAAAAACTTTTTTTAACCCCTAAAAACTACCCTTAAAATGGTCCGATTGGGCCCATTTTAAATAGGGTTCTTGCGGTGGTGGATTCCAACATGTGGGCAAAATTTCGTAAAAATCAATTAACTCTTTCGAAAGTTATAGCGCACACACATATATATATATATATATATATATATATATATATATATATATATATATATATATATATATATATATATATATATATAAATATATATATAATAATATATACATATATATAAACATTTTTAAAAATGGTGCCAGTGTTTAGAAGGTTATGAAACGTCGAGAAATTTTGGTCCGACCCCTAGGTCCCGCCATCCGACCAACGCCAATAGTGTATGTTGCCTATGGCAAATACACTAAAAAAACGAATTGTGTTTTAAGTAAATAAAAAAGGCGAGGTTTCGCGAAAAGCCGCAATGTTTAACAATATCAGTACAGTACGAAGATGCATTGTTGTTTACTTCTTCGTAGTGAATCATTGTTATAGATAAATCATGTACCTACCGGAGAATTGAATCCTTATGTATGCGGTGTATCCCATTCTACAAAAAAATCTGACATACGTCACTTTATGTCGTGACCGCAGATCTTCTGTGTCCGTCTATTGTAGACTATGATTATATATATATATATATATATATATATATATATATATACAACTTGCAAATGAGTTAAGATGTTTTACACTGCATAGTTGTTGAATGTAATGAAAGGGCTTAACTGTATTATAGTCACTTAATAAATTAAACTGGGTACAACTATTGACAGTATTTCACTTTTCTAAGTAAAGTTAAAACTTATATTCCATAATATTTAAACTCGTGTTTTCCAGAGAACTAGTGCCCATTAGAAACTATAAAATTTTCTCACTATTATGAGAAAAGTTGAATGATAATTGAAGTCTCGAGTGGAGGAAGGTGATATGTGAAAAAACTATACAATTATAAGAAAATCCTAATAAACTACTATGTAGAAAGAGAGATTGTAGATGATAGACGCTAAACAGCCGAGGTCATCAGCGTCTATATTATAATGCACATGACATATTGATTCACTTGCAATTTCCAGTTAAATATTTAAAAAAAATGTATTGTAGGAGGTGTAATAATGCGGTCTGTTTATTTATCATTGAAATTTGGTTAGTTCGGGAAGGCTATAAATAAATGTTCTTCGAAGTTGCATTTTGCGAACATTTCGAAAAATATATTTTCGTCCTTAGGGCTACAGTCTGGGAAGTTACATGTAACATTACACAAGCAATGTTACAAGTTTTACATATTTTATACATAAATGATTAACAAACATTTGCCATCATACTTAAAATGTATACACTGAAGTTTAGAAATGTATACATGAAGATATATATTAAACTAAATCTATCTTCAGTTTTGATGCACTTCCCTATATAAATTAACATCATGTCAACTAATTCAATGTTAGAATATAAATATGTATTTTCAGTGATGGATTTAGGTTCGATGCCGCCCTAGGCCCCGTCCGATATGGTGCACTTTTTGCTCTATAGGTAGCTGATTATTGAAATTAAATATCTAATAAAGCCAGGGAACCGTAAATTCGGACAACGGATGATAAATTAATTAAATTAATTTTTACATTTCAACTGTTTTAACATTGCTTATTTTTGAAATTTTGTCGTCTCTAAAATTTTGCCGCCCCTAAAATCATGCCGCCCTAGGCCTGGGCCTGACGGGCCTAATGGTAAATCCGCCACTGTGTATTTTCCTTTCATGTTATTCAACTTTTACTGAGGTGTTTCAACACGAATCGTCTTCTTTTGACCGCTACTATCCCACATTAAAAATAAAAAAACCCGGGTCGCAGTGCCAAAACCCTGCCGACAATATAGTGTATTTGCTAATATAGGCAGTGTGGATTTATTATGCGAACTTAAGTTGGTTTTTTGGGCAAAATAAAAAATTTGACTCCTTAATACACCCCTTAAAATAACATTTTTTTTTCTTAATTGTAATATTATTATCAACCAAACCTCTATACCAAGTTATATACACCTTTCAGTAAATAATTCACAATCTGCAAAGTAGTTTTTCTTAAAATTTTTAAATCCGGTCCTGTATGGTCGATTTTATTAAAATTTTAGGGACACTTTTTAATTACTACCAGAGGGTTAAATTTCAATTTTGAAACGATTTGGAGAATTTTTTCGGTATTTTGGGGGCCAAAAACATTTTTCAACCCCTAAAAACTACCCTTAAAGTGGCCAGATTAGACCCATTTTAAATAGGCTTCTTGCGGTGATGGATTTTAATACGTGGGTCAAATTTTGTTAAAATCAATTAACTCCTTCGAAAGTTATTGCCCGCACACATTTATATATATATATATATATATATATATATATATATATATATACGTATATATATATATATATATATAAATATATATATACATATATATATAAACATTTTTAAAAATGGTGCCAAAGTGTTTAGGAGGTTATGAAACGTCGAGAAATTTTGGTCCGACCCCTAGGTCCCGTCATCCGACCGACGCCAATAGTGTATGTTGCCTTATGGCAAATACACTAATAACCGAAAACACTCTATATAGAAGAGTTTAGGGGACAGGAACGAATTATATAAGCTCTCCCTCGCAAAGATTTAAACTCCATTTCACTGTATTGTGGAAAGTGGTTAATACACACATGTTATTGGCAAATTCTATGTACTGACGTTATAATTTCATTATTAAAAACAATAAATATCATATTCGCATATTAAAAACGCAATAATATTTTTGTACACGAACATTCCTCGACGTTTGCTGCAAGAAAAGAGTTCTTATTGACAAACCTTAAGTTTCTTATACAGCTGAATGTAAACTTTTTATATATATAAAAAAAAACTACGAACATACAGTTCATTCTATCTCATAAACCCCTATATTGGACAGACAATTTAACATGGGTGTACGATTATTTTGATAAAAAAAACTCTTAAAAAATTTGAAATTCTTGAAAAAATTTAATTTTAAGAGTTTTTTTTGTCACTAAAAAAGGAAACTAATAAATTGACACCGCCCCCAAAATTTTATTATATTCCTATTTTTAGTGGCCTTTTTGAAGGAGGTGCAATTTTTTTAAAAAGTTTTTGTTTTAGTGAATTTAAAATACGTAGTTTGCACTATATGAACCATCTTCCCCTTTATTTTATTAACTGTTTTATTAACTGTCTTTAAACATATGATAGAAATTTAAAATAGACGCTGATAACCTTAGATGTTGAGCGTGTATAGTTTACAATCTATCTATCTAAAAGCTTAAAAATTTTGCAACTGAAAGGTGAAGATCTTTTGCAGCATCGAATAAACGGCGGTTTAAATTTCTTTCTAGATATGGACGAACTCAAAACCTTCTTCGCATTCTGTTTTTTCGATAATGATAATAGAATATATTAACACAGATTCACCAGTGGAATCATCATTCTTATCTTATCCAATGTAGCCTACAATGATTGCGAGGATGTACTTTCCATGACTACGCAGGAGAAACCACAGATTTCTATCACTAATGGGTGACCGCGGCTGTGGAGCTGCATCACTAATGAGTTAGTAACCGGTCAGTAATTTGAATCACAAACCAGTTCCGTTTCTTTTGAGTAGCTCCGTGTGCATAAGGCCTTAGAGATACAAGTGATTTATGGGAAATTTGTTGCTCTTGATTCTTTTGTTGCCACTAAGGTTAGTACTAAGATTACAGAAGTTGTTTTATTCCATCTAATCAATCAGCGTTAGCACCGGAAAGACGTCAGTTAGCGGGCCGCTCAGATTTTTATCAACCTATAATAACAATATCAAAGATGTCATTTATATTTAATTAGGACTATGCTAATCTCTTGTCTCGAAAATTCAATTTATTGCAAATAATATCAATATTGTGTCTTTTGATTTCTTTGACATTTGTTAAATACTGCCGTTAAAGTTTATAAACAACGCATTTGACAGATTCGATGGATGACGTCATCCCGCCACTACTATCCCACGGAACGAGGCAGCCTTTTTAATCTACTAACCTTGATTGCCACGCTAAAATCTATCCGCAAAATTCTGTATCTATAGACTATCACTACATCATTGATGACGACTGGGACGAGATATAGAGATGGGTTGTTGTATGATGGGGTGTAGGGGAGAAAAAGAAAAAGCTAGGAGAAAGGGATTGATGGCAACGCCAAATGAAGACTAACGACACAATTCATCTCAGCACGTACGGCTCATCTATAATGGACGGACGGACGGACGCCGTTCACTTCACAAGAAGACGCCGCGACGCCTCCATCATCGTACTGTCGCAAAGTGGCATCGAACTCGCGACCTGACTTACAAGTAGTCCGTGGCATACACATACTGAAATATCTGATATAAACGCCGTTGTATTGTACAGTTCACGCGATCATAATCTGCTCAGTTCATACTTTCGTCTGGTTTTTTTTTTTTGTCTAAATTCTCAGATGGTATATTTTATTTATTGCGTGTAACAGGATATAGGAAACGGTTTGTTTTTTTTATTTATTTTTAAAGATATGGGTTAACTGGATTTTTCTCTATGAATTGTTTAGCACAATAATTATTGAGGTATCTACTTTGTATCGTGAGTGAAGGAAGCAAATATCTTTTTTCATGCTTATTACAAAGAATTTGGTTTTTATCAAAAATGATTTTTTCTGCTCAATAATCAATATGTACTAATATACAGGCTAGTCGAAAAAATGTTACCATTTTTATGGAATTTGAATGTTTTACCATTTCAATTTCACAAGTGGGGAATGGCACTAATTTGGTACAACACTCACTTTTCAAAATTTTACAATATTTTTTCGTTTTAAGATTTCCCGAGTCCAAAAATCTGTTCATCTATTTGTCAGTACGATAGAGGTCAAACGTCTGAGCGGATCGAAACCAAATTTTGGTTTGAAGAGCTCTATTATTTTTGAGAAAAATCAGCGCAAGCGGAAAAGAGATATACACTATAGGATTATTTTTTCTGTTATAATGATATATTTTTATAACGGTTTATTACTCTGTTTATTTTTCCCAATAATTTTTTTTTTTAATTTATTTTCTAAACTTTTTATAGTTTTCATTTTCTGGATTGTTTTACTCTGAAAAAATATGGTGCCACTTATATTTCTGAATAAAGCTAATACACTCTTTACACGTATGCTCCTTGTTTCTAAATGTATGCAGCTTTGTCGATATATTTCTGTAGGTATTGAGCATCATTAAGGCTGTCGGAACGCTCTGAATTTAGTTTGTGCTGATATCCAGAGGTAAGGGGCGAGGTAGGCAAAAGACATATTGTGGGTGTGACCTTCATTAGCTCTGTCTCGCTCAAATCATCCGCACGTTTCAATTTTTGGCTGGTGCCAACTACGAGGCTAAAAATTTTTTTTGCAAGGGTGCCGCTGTCAATTGATTACTCTAATTTTTGGAAATATTTTGAAGATTTAAAAAACTTTTCCGAAAAAGGAAGAGTCACTTTAGGTTTGTGATGGAGCAGTTTTGTGAAATAAGTCCGAATAAGGTCATAGTGTGACATTGAAAACGTGTGTTTTTTTAGCACAATTAATGCCAAATTTTTTCTAATAAATCGTACATAAATTACAAAAGTAGTCCATTAGAGACCTAGATTTGTCCTTTATCTTCCTTATAGAGAAAGAATTTTTGCAGAATGTTGACAAATAAGTCTACAATCAGTTGACAGCCGAAGCTCTATTTTTGGCTTTAAATTCAGAGCGTTCCGACAGCCTTAAGGCTGGATGCTTTCGTGGCATACACGCGCTCTTTGACCATTCCACATAACCAAAAATCGCACGATCAAGGTATTGGTCCACCTCTCCCAATTCAACGTTTACCAAATGTCATTCCTAGCATAACCGTCTACTACCAAACAAAAACGAAATAAATGATAAAATCTTTATTCAGACAAAAAATAATTATTAAAATTAAAACCAAATGTTTATATACCACGTTTTTAAAACGGATTACAAAGTATAAAATAATTTCTCCAAGCATATTATAAAAATGTGGGTTGTAAACTCTGTGTATCCTCCATTAATTTCAAATTTTGCTAAAACGAATTCTTCTTCACAGTGTTGAATGTTGCCTTTTTTCTTTGAAAATGAACCGTATACCTTTAAATTTCTATTTAAGTTCCTAAAAGTTATTGAATAAGGCTGTCACCTTTCTGGATAAACGTTCAAGTATTCTGGGCTCACCACGTGGTATTTTAGTTACGCTGAATATATGCGCAAAAATAGCCTGTTTCTCCAAATTTGAGAATGTTTGAGCCATCTTAGAGAGTAAATCAAACAAAATGAATTGGCAAAACTGTAGCTATCGCTCGACAGATTGTTAACCTGTCTATATGTATTTGTTTCAACAAATTTTGTTTTACACGGCACACTTTGATCGGTATGGATAACGTCAAAAAGCTATTTTGGTCAGTTTTGTAGCTTCTGATTGGTTTAGATATAGGATATGTTATGTCAAATTATATCTGAAAATCAAAAATGCCATCTATAAGAAAAACCAAAGTTCATGTCAATATCTCATTATGTAGTGGAAATAAAAAAATTAAACCTACGTCACTGAAAAGACCTTAAAAAGTTATTAAAGAATGGTTAATGAAATTTTCAAATATCTTCATAAATAAAAAAGTTATGGCCAGTTTTCAAAAATGGCAATTTTCACTATTTTCTGAATAAATTCATAGGGTGTCAAAATTCAATTGTTTTTTCAACGGGAAGTTAATGAGCCCAATTTTCTGCACTACTTTGCCCATTTAACCGACTTTCTATCTCCACTAATAACAAAGTTACCCATGTTAGCCAACGTTCGGTGAGACACCCTGTATATTAAAACATTTTACATTAAAATAATTATTTTCCGTTTTTTAGTCTTGTATGTGTGTGAAATTTTAAGGTGTCAAGTCTCCAGCTCATCGGAAAGCGTGATTTGCATTCGGAGGCGAGCCGGACCGGTCAAATAGTTTCTATAATAATATATTGTATTGCCATTGAAACTACATATGTGTGCAAAATTACCACTCAATCAGTTAACGGGAAATGGATGAAAATTCAAAAGTAGGATTTGCCCTCGGACGAAGCCAAGCTTGCAGTCAGCTAGTTACTATAGTATTGTATTATCATCGGAATTACGCAGGTGGCCAAAATTTCAGTTCAATTGAATAACGGGAAGTAGATGAAAAATCGATTGTAAGATTTATACCGAACAGATAGACATGAAATAAACAGACAAGAAAGCGAGTTAATAAAAACGTGGTAAAAACGTTCAAATCTCATGTAAGTGGTAGCATTTTTTAGACTAGTCCTATCTTATAAAGAGCTAAATGTATATTTGTTTCTCTGTGTCGGTGATGTGTTTCAAGTTTTACTTGAGGAACTCTCTGTTCTGACTATATGCATTTTTCGTCGCAAGAACTGTACATAGCACAGATGCTTGCAGTTATCACCTGCAATAACAATGCTCGAAATATTATGTACGTGAATTATTGAGCAAGTGTTTATGAGTTCTCAAGAGAAACAACAAGTTGGAAAGACATGGGAATGAGTTTGAGCAAGTTGCTATATCATTTGTTCTTGAATTCAACGGTTAAAATTCGTATATATTTCATTTTGAAAATGATTCTTGATGGAAAAAATAGTACTAGTAGTTTGTTGACATGTTTAATAAATACGAAACATGAAAATTAATAGATTGTTAACAAAAGACTGCGGTAACGAGATGGGATAGTTGCCGAATTAAAAAAATAATGCACTATTTAGATTATTTATATTTAAAAGAACATTGCTGCAAAAGGTATTTATGTGTGAAAATTTTTCATTTTAGCAGCTAGAATCCTCATGCCTTTTTAGTGTATTTGCCATATGGCAACATACACTATTGGCGTTGGTCGGATGGCGGGACCTAGGTGTCGGACCAAAATTTCTCGACGTTTCATAACCTCCTAAACACTTTGGCACCATTTTTAAAAATGTTTATATATATGTATATATATATATTTATATATATATATATATATATATAGATATATGTGTGTGCGCTATAACTTTCGAAAGAGTTAATTGATTTTAACGAAATTTTGCCCACATGTTGGAATCCACCACCGCAAGAACCCTATCTAAAATGGGCCCAATCGGACCATTTTAAGGGTAGTTTTTAGGGGTTGAAAAAAGTTTTTGGGCCCCAAAATACCGAAAAAATTCTCCGAATCGATTCAAAATTGAAATTTAATCCTCTGGTCGTAATTAAAAAGTGTTCCTAAAATTTTAATAAAATCGGCCCGACAGGACCGGATTTACAAATTTTCTGAAAACACTAGTTTGCAGATAGGGAGTTGTTATTTATTGAAAGGTGTTTTTAATTTGGTGTAGACGTTCGATCGACAATAATATTGCAATTAAGAAAAAAATGTAATTTTAAGGGGTGTATTAAGGAGTCAAATGTTTTATTTTGCCCAAAAAACAATTTAAGTTTGCATAATAAAGCCACACTGCCTGTATTAGCAAATACACTATATTGTCGGCAGGGTTTTGGCACTGCGACCCGGGTTTTTTTCATATTTAAAACATATTTGAGAAAATTAAAATTTTGAGGAAAGTCTCTTTTCAAATTATAGATAGGTATATTTCATTATGAATTGATTTTTTTAGTGTTATCTGTGTCCCCCTCAAAAGAATAAATAAAAACCAGAAGCATAACTCGTAGTCGGCGCCTTTGGTGTGTCTACCGACGAATTCGCGACCTTGATTCCAAGTAAACGATTATTGCTTTTCCATAGAAGTACCTAATTAATTCATGTATTTGTGGTTTTGTTTTGAAAAAATCGGTTTTATTACCATAGTAGGCAACACTTTAAAATGAAATAAAACAAATAGCTAGCTATATAACTAAATAAAATGTCATTAAATCCGACGCGTAGGAAACAATTCGTTGTAAACCCTCCAACAGTCGAGAGGATACAGTACTGGTCATTTCAGAATAGAATCTTAGATTACCGAGCACCGAGGTCACAAACATGAGTAAAACTTGTAATAAGAGTTTAGTTATTTATTTCTTTTTGTGTCCCCATGTCCAGTACTTAACACAAACACCTTAGTTTGCATTGAGGAAAGTTAAATCTGCTAGTCTAATTTCTTGTAAAGTTTACAAAACATTTTTAAGTCGTATTTGCATAATTGTGCACATTTTTTATGGTTGGTTATAAATTTGTGCAAATCTGGCAACAGTGCTGACAACATGCGTTTATAAATATGGAAAGATTCCAGTTAACTTTTGTGGAAAAAAAAGCATGAAGGATGGCGCCGAAGCAAATCCTCGGTGGCTTAAAAGTACTTAAAGTTTCCAAGTCATACGTAGGTATATGTGTAATTTGTAAATGCACAAAGTGCTTTTTATACAGGACGCTCCACCGCGTGGCTAATTTCACCTTTGAACCCGACAAACGTTCTACTGTCTATATCAGGGCTGTCAACGACTTTTCACATAAAATGTACTTTTCCAATAAAACACCATTCGTGACAAAGAAGAAAATATTTTTCCATTGTTTTACAATTCCCGCTTCTATCTACTTGCTAATAGAAGTCAACGTAATTATTTCTGTATTATCGACTTCTAATTTAATGTAGGTACGGAAAGAGATCATAAAAAGAAGCAAAATATTATTTTTATCCCTTTTTGAAATCGGTTCAATTTTTTGAAAATTATTATTTGATATTTTTTAACATTCTTGTATTTTATTTAATTTCGAGTTGCCCAGATAAAGACGGATACTGTGAATAGTCAATAGATTTATTGAGGTTTAATATATAAAATGAATAAAATACTGTGCTAACAGAATCGAGCGGTGTAGAGTAATAGTGAGAGCACGAAACTCGCATCTGGGAGATACTGAATTCGAATCCTAGGAGGCAGATGTAGCTAGGGCCGTTTCCTAGTGCCTCTCGCCGAGAAACAATAATTCCTGTACCGGCTATCTTGTTGAGGTTTTCCCTCAATTAATTCCAAATAAATATCAAGGTGGTTCCTTATTCGTTAAACTCCTATGCTCTCATTGTTGTCTACCTTATTCTAATTTTCTATAATTACTTCATTGACCCTTTGCTTAACAAAATAACGGTAAGTGTGGTATCAATGAAAATAGTAACTGTGCGAATGGCGTCTGCTATGACACAATGTCGACAAACGGACGTTAAACGCATTATTATTATAATAACTGTGCTAACAATATTTGACAAGTTATTCGTTTTATTGTCCAAGGTTCGATAGAAAGGGACATCCCGTAAAACTGCTTCACGTATTACTGAAAACACAAAACGACGTTTTTAACTAATTCGAAATGCCTTTTGTTCCATGGAGCGTTTCTGCAAACGAACTGATGATATCTTTTTGTATCACCCGTAGGGGGGAGGACCGATGAAATAAAAGCTTTTTGTCAGTGAGATGAAAAAACTCTGAAACAGACGAGTGATGGAAAATTTATATTATAAATTCATTTCATGTAAATAAATGCCTACTTCAAACGTGTCTATCTCTTTTTGTGGTTATGTCAAATATTATAATATATCAGGTGTTCTATAAAAATATGGACCCCTTTATCTTTTAATCATTTTTCTCTGTGAAATTGTTAGGTGTAAAAGAGCAGGACAGTTCGAAATTAAAAAACTGAACAGTCTTCTAAATAATATATTTTTGAAGTGAAGCTGTAGTAAATAATTTCCTCGTGAAATTATATCACTGAAGCTCGTACGTTTTTTAATGAAATTTTTACTTCTGAAGTGTTATCTTTATCACATGTTAAATTAAGATAGTTTTAAAAATACTTTTATTTTATATAACGAAGAACGACGAGAAAAATTTAAGTCGAGCAAACTTAGAAAATAACTTATAGACTTCAATACGATACTAGAAAACGTTTAGAAAACAATATCCATACTTGAAAAATTTTACAAATACACCTGGTATTTTCTAAATAACTTACATCTAGGAAAACAAAATGTCATCTCTTTAAACTGAAATGTATTTAGCCCTGAAGTGGAGCCTTCAGAATAGTGATTCAGCTGTCAAATTTTTATGAAATAAAAATATTTTTAGACTCATACCCGTTCTACAAGTAATGCAAAGAAGATCACTCACCGACATAGATTTCAAATCGTAACGATACAATCGCAGGGGATATTGTTCATGTAAGTTTCTCAAATTGAAATCGTCAGAGATATATTAATTTTGATGAAGCCTATAGGGGGGAAACAATCAAGCTTGTGTAATATAACAGTTGGCAGAGATTGAAGATTATAGACGCTTGACTACACAGGTCAGAAGCGTCTGTGAACTAACATTACGGTTTATACATATAAAAAATAGGCATTCGCGCGTTCACTAGAAGGTTCAGAAAACAAACTTATTAAATTCAAAAACAAACCTGAATATGTAGATATATTCAACATAACTGAAAATCCTCTACTGTATGATTTTATTCATTTTATGTGATATATTAGAATAAAATAAAAGTCGACAGATTCTGCGCAAGACAAAAATACCGAACTGTCGAATTCTTTGCTGTCAATCGAAACAAAAGTGGTGTTAGTATTGCTCAAGCTTCATCTGTGAAGTTTCAAAATGCGAATGTATGTGTGAGTATACCGCACGTTCGACAAAATCATTTCATTGCTCTTAAAATTTCAAATTAAAATTTGAAATTATTTAATAATACCTTAATTACTATAGCAACGTTTTAATTTATAGAATTTTATCAAGTGTATAATTTTCGTATGAACAGGGTCTGAAAAATGTTGTTGGATACTACTCTTTTAAAAAATAAACATTTTCCAAAAACAGCGCCGCATTTTGTCTTAAAGAATTAATGTACCTATGTTATTTTGAAATGTTCTTCCAATAAGAATTGTTCTATCAGCTTGCTATAGCGGAGAGCCAACAACGTTTTCATTTGCATATAATTTCGTATTAGGCCTCTACAAAATCTAGGTACCACTGCTAGGTACTACTTTTAAGAAACAGAGCCATATTTTGCTTTAAAAAAATTAATGCCTGTCATTTTGAAATGTTCTATCAATAAGCATAGTATAATGTTCCATCAACTTTAAGAATTTAAATATTCTAAAACATTATATATTTCAAAGTTTCTCTCTCGAAAGGCCACTTGTTTAGAAATTGAGTATAGAAAACCATAATTTTCATGTTTAAAAAATTGTTATAAATTATACAGAATAATGCTACAAGTGAACTTTTCATTTAGAAACATTCAATATATATGAAATAGTTTTAGAAGAATCAACTTTGCGCAATATTGGATTCTAAAGCCAACAAAAGTATGCTAGCGAAAACGCACACACATACACACGCTTAAACTTATTTCTAACAATAACGAAAAATGAAATTGGCTATCTTCAAATATAAGGCAGGGCTGTATCCAGCGGCGGCCTTACCCATTGCGAGGTTCCGGGCGGCAGGTCTTTGCGAGGCCCTTTGTCCTTCGTGAAAAGTATGTGATGCGAAAGTAGGTCTGGTTGTTTGGTCTAGATATTTGTCATGTTCGACGAGAAATGCTTAAGTTATACAAATAAATAAAATTTGAGTTTTAAAATATTTTACATTGAAAGATTTACAAAATTAATTCGAGGCGCGACATTCAAGTACTACATAATGAATTTTTCAATTATGTTTTGAATGAATGAATTAGTTAACTAACTTTATTTTAATTTACCGCTATGTTATAACATGAATAAATAATTAAGGATCAAAATCAAAAGTTTTAAATAAAAAAACTATAGTTAAAAAATCTATTTTTTTTTTAATTTGCTTGGGTTGTTGCGCAAGGCCCCTGCAAGAGCGAGGCCCAGAGCGATTACCCTGTTGGCCACCCCCTAAGGCCACCGCTGGCTGTATCCAACGGGCTTTAAACATCATACGACGGGAATAAGTACTTCTCGTATTTAAAATTTTGGGATATTTTGAGGTCCGCACCAATTCTACGAAGGTACACGAGTACATAAAAAGTGTCTTTTTTGAGGGAGGCAAAACATTTTTTAAAGTTTCTTTATAGTTGTTTTCCTATTTCTGCATTAGGAAATTATTTGACGCGTTTTAATCATGTCCTATTAATAAACTTGGTTAAAGAAACCCTCGTGGAGAAAAAATGTCAGTATTTTGTAGTTACATTTAAACTCCCTTCAAAGATTCATTGACAGTTAAAGAATATACATGAAAATTAAACAATTATAATATTATTTAATTTTATATTTGAAAATTGAAAAGGACCAAAACTGTTGGTTGAAACGTCTTTTATATAAATAAAAACCAATTGAACAGTATTGCAAGTAATTTTATTTTGTTAAAAAAAAAAAACTAAATGGTAAAGTGAAACTTATTGAGATGCTATTTCAATATAGTAATTTCAAATTGTGCGTTTCAAATTAATTCTGATGTGAAATTTCGAAGAAAAATATTCTGTGGTTGACTTTAAAATTATTGTTTCTGTATTATAGTAGGCTGAATGGAACTGACGCGTAAACACATAGTATTACCAAAGAGATATTTTTTATCCCAATTTAAACAGAATTTACTATTATTATGATAGTTAATATTTAGTAATTGAAGAAAAATCAGGCGTATTCAAAGGAGGTTTAAATGTATTTTTTACCCTGCACTCATTGAATCATTATAGCTTGGACGCAACTATGCATATTATTTTAAAGACGACATACAGTGGTAAAAACTGCATTACGGAAAGTATAATTTCGGTTATGAATCACGACACATTTGATATTATTATAGTGACATCTGCTCTGAAACGACCCACAGATCATTTCGCACCACTCACCTTAACTTGAATCTGATGCTTAATATAACTTCAATGTTATTCAAATGGAGAAAATTAGCATGTAGGTAAGTCAATATGTTGACTTAAATCAAACGCACTGTATATACAACAGCGAGGTTTGAAATCTGTGACATATAACAATATGTACTAAACTTGTTGAACATTAGACGACCTCAATTATCGCCCAACACTTTGTACTGCATTACATAACATTAAACATAAACAAAGCCAAACTCTCTGTAAATCTGTCATCATAAATCGTATTTAGAGACAACTGGCATTGATTAGGACCACCCAAACACCAAACGCGCCGGCCAACTCATGTTCGACGTCAAATTAGACGACCATTGAAATAATTTCTGTGTTTTAGCAATTACTAGACAACGGAGTTCTATCGGATTTTGAATCCCGTTACCTTTACATAAACATTAACGTTTCTGACATAACTCAGATATTTTTTACTTAAGGCGAATGATCCCTCAGATCGTAAAATATGTTCGCGGGAAATTTCGAACTGTGGTAGCAAAATTGGTTTTATTACTGTTTTTAGTAGCTGTGATTAAGCATTAAGCTTCACAAAATTTGTATCGCTGTTTAACAATTTCAAATAACATTTATTCTTACCCCAAAAATTAAATAAAAAACGTGACATTCGTCAATATTTATTTACAGCAAATTGCGAGTTTTCTAATTACGGGAAGAAAAATTAACATTTACAAATAATGACAAATTCGACTGCCGAATGATTTTTTTCAAATTTATTTTTTTCTGTACAAAAATTTGAGTAAGAGATATGCTAATTATGTAAAAGATATGCTAATTATTTCGTTTTTATCTGCTCTTAAATTGTTTATTTAGATCAAATAACCTGTAAAAAGCTTGTCTAAAAGTCATATGGGAAGCAGGGTACACATTTCTAGATTATTTTAAAGTATTAACATCGAAGAATGAATAAAATTTTTCATAGAAATTAGAGATTTCCGAAACGTAAGTGCATTTTACATGCACACACACACATCCGACTGCTCGTAAGACAATTAGACAATCATTGATATATGCGACGTTTCGTTTCTAATTCATTCATATTTTTTCAAACAACTGAAAACTACAAATAGGTATATTCTGGAACCTGGGGCTTATTTTTTATAATAAATGTTTATTAAAGATCGGAATAATCGAATGGTTTTAATAATTGAAATGTTGCTATTCGAATGATTTTTATTATCGACTAATTTATTCAAAATGGTCACTTTGCATGTTACGGCGTGTTGGTACTATAAGTGAATGGATGACTGTTTCAACATTATTATAATAAAGTATAACAGCTCGAGAAATTATAATTCATTCGAAACAATATTATTTTAGCAAACAGAGACATACGTAATCATATTCAAAACTGTAAAATGCATTGAGTGTACTAGTGAGAGACTTGAATGCTATATTTCAAAGAGTAAAAAAAGAGCATAGTATAATACTTTATTATCAGAGATTGTATTACAAAAGGCGTAACTCGTAGGTATAAAAAACATTCGAGTGATTTTTAATAGCCTCTCGAGATATTTTAAAAATCAAATAGCTCGATTATTTTCATTCGAAATATCCCATCACTACTGTTTATCTCGCACAGTAATTTTTAGTGTTTAAAAATGGATTTTTAATATTGATAGTGCTTCTGATATTTTTCAAATAAAATATTACATAGTAAACGCATAAAACCAACAATCCAGTACTGTTCCCGTATGTAAGTTACATTTGCAATACACATTTATGGGTTGACAAGTAGCACATGTTTTATGCAAAATCTGGTGTCACCAGACACAAAGACTTGAAGAAAATATGTGGAAAATGGAAAATGTTCAAATATATATACATGCACGGTTCAGACCTCAGAGAGATATTGCATACCTACTTATACATGCTTCCATCACTGATATGCAATAAAACTGGATTGAGAATAATTTATTGACCCTTTAATGATCAACGTCCTCGATTTCGAACACCCTTTCATTAGTGTATTTGCCATTATACATTAATGGCGTCGGGCGGATGGCGGGACCTAGGAGTCGGACCAAAAATCAAAAGGTAATGTAATTCGAATGATTCATTCGAAATGATTTCTTTGCATGGTGTATGATAAAAATAGATGTGTTGATATCGTGCGAAAATGAATGAATGTTTCACCGCTCGAACTATTGACGAGTTATTTTGTTCTCGGTTTCGATTGTCAATTTTGAAAGAGTCAGCTGCTTGCAATACTTCATAGAACAGAGGCAAATAAAAGACGTAAGTAATCGTATTCGATACTGTGAAATGCAGTGAGCATGTCAGTTGATGAGGATCTGAGTGAGACACTTACATGCAGTGTTCCAAAGAGCAAGAAGGAGCGTAGTATAATAATTTGAGTGTATTGTAAGTCGTAACTGGTAGGTATAAAAATCATTCGAATGATTTTAAATAATCTCTTGAGATATCTCCAAATATTTTAATAATCGAATAGTGAGATTATTTTCTTTCGAAATATGCCATCACTAATATATTATATCAGTGACTTCCATTGGTCTAGCATGAAAGGTAGTAGTACCTACCTCATACTCCTGTGTCACCTACCCTACCTATACCGATTTACATTAAGTTCGATAAACACCCGAGTCTACACAAAAGATTGCATATCGAACCATTGAAATATTGTGTTCACTAAAGGTGTCCGGTACAGAACATGCTCACGACCGACACGCCCAACTGTGATTTAATATTTTTTAGCTAAATTACAACAAAATGTATTGCTTCTGCATATAAAGACGTTTTAAAAACATATACTTCTTTACCGTAATTGTAGTTACAATGTTGATTATTCTGTGGCGTCATGTATATTAATAATTTCGTCGAGGAATACGGCAGACATAATTTAAATCTATAAAAAATAGACATGGGCATATGATAAGCGTAACGTGGATGGCAGCAGGTATATAACGACCTAAAATATTAATGGTTTTCACTAGGGAGTGTAGTTCCTTTCTAAATTGCGTGATTTAAGTAAGGAATAATTCAAAGTAAATCTGTGATGTTTTAATATTATAATCATCGTTTAAATAAATATAATTACCTAATCTATCTGTAATTTATCCTTCTGTGCAAAAATCTTCTTTATTAAAATGGACCTCACAAACTATTGTCCCAATATTTACAGTAAACGTTTTTTTCCCTTCTGATAGCATACTACCACTTATTTTTCATTTCCAGATCCTTTGGAAAAAATAATAATAATGCGTTTAACGTCCGTTTTTCGACTTTATGTCATAACAGACGCCGTTTTTTCATTTACCACTTCCCGTTATTTTCTACGTTTTTTACAACTTCATCATATGTAATAGCAATGGGCGAATGAAGGAATTATAGGAAATTAGGATAAGGTAGGTAATTTTTGAACTAGGAGTTTGATAGGTGTTCGGCCATGGCCTCAAATAAGGAACCATCTCGATATTTATCTGGAATTAATTGAGGGAAACCATGGAAAACCTCAATCATGATGGCCGGTACAGGAATTACCGTTTCTCGGCGAGAGGCAGTGGGAAAAAGTCCCAGCCACATCTGCCCCCGCCGGGATTCGAATCCGGTACCTCCCGAATGCGATTCTAGTGCCGTCACCACTACTCTACCCAGCTCGGTTCCTTTCGAAAAAAAACCTATATAATTTGAACGTTGGTAAACACAGCACATTGGCATTGTGAATCATTTATTATTTGATATAAACTTATTTTGCACTTTTCACAGACTGAGGTCGTTATACAGGTGGCACCCCTAGCGGCAAAGTTTGGCAGTACCCATCTCCATTAGAATAAAAAATATTAATTTCGAATCGGCAACTTGTATATCCGCAAAATTCTAATAATACTTTATTAGAATAATCAACAATGAATGACAATTATTTCATACACACACGCTATGACCGCTTGCCTGTCTGTCAATAAAACAATTCACTGTCGAATGTTGTTTTATTCAGTTAAGTCATTGATAAAGTGGTTCATAAATAACACTTTGGTACGGTATACTTGATTAAAATCTATTACGAATTTCTATTCTCTTTGTTAGTAATTTAATTACTAAAACCAAACCAACGAACTGTAATTAAAAGATTTTATCCACACAGAACTTGATCCGAGCGAAGACCGGTCCGCAGCTAGTATATTTATTAAAACAATTTAATTAATAAACTATTGTTATGTGTTGGTGGCACTCAGAGATAGATACAATTGAAGGCAGGAAAAATTGTCTTGCTGCGCCTACAAAGACCCAATGTACATCCCCCACTGTCAGTAACTGATACCAAAACTCAAAGTATAAGGCACTTTTTTATCAGAGGGCGTTTTAGTTAAGACAACGTTCCCGTCAAAACCAACATTAACGTGACCGAAGAATCGAGAAAAGCTAGTATGTAAAATTATAATACACCTAAAAATATCTAGTTCCAAGGCACCTTAAAAAATAATTTAAAAAATATATATTATGTGAGTTTCCACAACGAAAAGATATAATCTGTTTAATAAATTACGTTTCCATGGTTCGATACCAATATAAGTATACTGAATTAATTAGAGGAAAAAAGAAAGCACTATATCAAAAATGAAGGTAAGAGTTAGACAAACTCAGTGGAGAGTGTCACGACGGCGGTGAGGACGACACGCGTCTCACACATATTTCAGTTGGTTTTTGTAGCGGCACGCAGCTAACACATATTGTTTCACGGTTTTATTGCAAATTGAGTACGCGTCGCCTTCAGTACTCACCCAAAATAAAGGTGGTTCACATTCAGTCCAAGAAAAAAAAAACCCGGGTCGCAGTGCCAAAACCCTGCCGACAATATAGTGTATTTGCTTATACAGGCAGTGTAGCTTTATTACGCGAACTTAAGTTGGTTTTTGGGCAAAATTAAAAATTTGACTCCTTAATACACCCCTTAAAATAACATTTTTTTTCTTAACTGCAATATTATTATCAATCTAACGTCTACACCGAATTAAATACACCCTTCAATAAATAAGTCACTATCTATAAATTAGTGTTTTCAAAAAATTTGTAAGACCGATTTTATTAAAATTTTAGGGACACTTTTTAATTGCTATTAACGAGTTAAGTGTCAATTTTGAAACGATTCTGAGAATTTTTTCGGTATTATGAGGCCCAAAAACATTTTTCTACCCCTAAAAACTACCCTTAAAATGACCCGACTACGCCCATTTTAAATAGGCTTCTGGCGGTGATGGATTTCAATACGTGGCCCAAATTTCGTTAAAATCAATTAACTCTTTCGAAAGTTATTGCCCGTACACACACACATATATATATATATATATATATATATATATATATATATATATATATATATATATATATATATATACATATATATATATAAACATTTTTAAAAATGGTGCCAAAGTGTTTAGGAGGTTATGAAACGTCGAGAAATTTTGGTCCGACCCCTAGGTCCCGCCATCCGACCGACGCCAATAGTGTATGTTGCCATATGGCAAATACACTAACAATGCACAATCTTCTACTCTTTAAATATGCTTTCAATCGGATGTGATGAGTGATGACACACGAATCTAAAAACAAGTCTGTTGCATTAATAATATTCTTGCTATAAAATAGCTGCATTTCATGCCCGTAAATCGATCTTGAAATGACACATTTAAACCAGCTCCATGAGGTTGCGTAAGGTAAAATAACCGTAGTCGTACTACCGCATGAGAATTGAATGCAGCCTACAATTAGAAACCTGCCCAAACCTTTTGACAATTAAGTGAAAATCAGCTATTTTATAACAACAAAAATAGTATATACCTCGTTTGTGATCTTACGACTCATGTGACTGTTTAATATATTGTCACGTTTGTAAAATACTAGTCATCACGCACTAGAAGCATAATGTAATATTTTAAAACTAGAACTTATAGATCAAAAACCCTGGACATTTCGTTTGCAAGTTCAGGACTACGTCGCTACTTAAGGACCTTAAGGACCCTTAGTTTTTATTATATTTGTTCACTCAAAAATCAAATAGGCAGTTATAACAATAAATGAGAATTTAGGAATTTACTTAAACTTAGGACATAGTTAGCCCGTATAAATTTAAAAAAAAAGCTGTCTGATGTCGTCGAACGCCATATACAAGTTTGGTGAATTGGTTATTTGTAAATAGGCATTTTAGATGTAAAACCATACATATGTAATTTCATGTTTTTGGCGCGAAAATGTAGTGAATAAAAATTCAACACATTTTTCATAGAAATTTATTGTGGTAAAAAAACTGGAAATTAGTACCAACACAAGAATCTGAATTAACTGAATTAAAATACAAGGCTTCGAGAATAATATGTTATTGAACGAGTTGTACACGTGGCAGAGAAATCGTACACGTAGTGTGATGTCACGTGCCGTCTGCGTGGTGTGGTGTATGTTACAATATGGTGGAACGGGAAATACTGACATTTCAATCTGTTCAGATGAAATTAACCGCAAAGACATCGAACCCGACACTGAATTCTCGAACAAGATGCGTTGCCTGTATCAATTTTTGCTTGTGTTCATTCACCATTTCGACAAATAGGATTTTCTTTTCATAACGCAAATATCATACGCACATTATATAATCTCATAAACGAAAAGGTTATAAAAAGGTTTATGAAAAATTAAGAAAAAAAATACATACATACATTCGAACATAGAACCTATTCCTTTTTTGAAGTCGGTTAAAAAAGATAAAGAACGGGTATACTTGACATATCACAAAACTTTAAAAAAAAATATAAAACTTTTTACAAACGTCTTTTTAGTGTATTTGCCATATGGCAACATACACTATTGGCATCGGTTGGATGGCGGGACCTAGGGGTCGGACCAAAATTTCTCGACGTTTCATAACCTCCTAAACTCTTTGGCACCATTTTTAAAAAAGTTATTGAATAAGGCTGTCGCCTTTCTGGATAAAGGTTCAAGTATTCTGCTTGAGCCCACGTGGTATTTTTGCTACGCTGAATGTATGCGCAAAAATAGCCTGTTTCTCCAAATCTGAGAATGCTATATATATATATATACATGTGTGTGTGTGTGTGTGCGGGCAATAACTTTCGAAAGAGTTAATTGATTTCAACTAAATTTGGCACACACGTTGAAATCCATCAACGCAAGAAGCCTATTTAAAATAGGCCTAATCGGACCATTTTAAGGGTAGTTTTTAGGGGTTGAAAAATGTTTTTGGGCCCCAAAATACCGAAAAAATTCTTCGAATCGTTTCAAAATTGAAATTTAACCCTCTGATAGTAATCAAAATGTGTCCCTAAAATTTTAAACAAATCGGCCCGACAGGTCCGGATTTACAAATTTTATGAAAACGTTATTTTGCAGATAGTGAATTATTTACTGAAAGGTGTATATAATTTGGTATAGAGGTTCGATTGATAATAATATTGCAATTAAGAAAAAAAAATGTTATTTTAAGGGTTGCCCAAAAACCAACTTAAGTTTGCATAATAAAGCAACACTGCCTGTATTAGCAAATACACTATATTGTCGGCAGGGTTTTGGCACTGCGACCCGGGTTTTTTATATTTTTTCTTAGGACCGTAAAATAATTATATTGTAGCTATTGACCGATTTTTTCTACTGTTTTTATTCAGTATTGATTAAACATATTCTTTTCAAAAAGACGTTTGTAAACTTTGTTCTAAGTTGTTTGAGCTTTCAGATTGATAACGACCTTATATGTAGTAAAAATAACTGTTTATCAGCTAATTCTAAATTACTTTTTTTACGCTTTCAAAGAGAAAAAATGTAAGGTTATATGCTCCGTACTTATCAAGCTACGATTATAACAAAATATTTAGTTCAACATTTTTCAATTTTTATGTACTAAGTACTTCACGGATTAATAGTAGTTTATGTATCTCGTTTGTAATGAAAGGTATTTAGCCGTATTCTACTATTTTTGTTCTAATCACTGTTCTTACGTAACCACAGTGATTACAAAATTTATAAACACTGTCTGTAATCACTAATGTTTAATATGCTATTCAGGTAAAGCATTAATAACAAGTGATTATGCGAGTGTTTACAAATCTTTTTTGTCACTCGTTTTCAAAAAAACGTACCTATAAAGAGTTGTCTGAATTTAATTACAAGTCTATTTTTGTGCGGTTACCACGGTTATATACTTTTGAATTTTGTGTTAGCTGTCAAGTGCTGAAAATAATTAATTATTAATAATAATAATTATTATTATGGATTATAAAATTACAAAAAGACGACAAAAAAAGTATCATCTAGTCAATACAAATTGCTGATTGATTTTCGTCATTGGTTCTGTAATATCTCCTATGTGCAAAAAGTAAATGTTGCAGGAAAGGCTAAAAAGTGATTATTTCAGCAATAGATGGTAAGAAACTAGCAATTTCAGAGGTATATTTCTAATTCATACTTATCTTGACTGCAACATGTTTATTAAGAAGAAGTATTTTCTTAAAAATATTAATTAACGTTAATTTCAGATTTATTGGCACATAGGAGGTATTACAGAATCAATGACGTTTTATTGACGCTAATAAAAATATGTTGAGTGGAAAACTTTCATCAACCGAATCCACAATTTATTGTGGATAAAAAATGGAAAAAATTAGCCCTTATACTGAATTCCAATTCGAATTTTGGATTAAAAAAAAACGTAAAAGAATAATAAAAAAATGTATAACGCGTGTACGTTATAATATAATTCTATTATTAACCTGTTTTCATTCACAATTAACTTCAAAATAAGTAAGTGACATATTTCCCGTCCATTTTAATTAATATACACTCGAAGTGTCAGCTTAACAACACCTATTTACAAGTTACAATTTATCCACTCTTATAAACACGTCACATGATCATTTTAACCACTTGTGGCAATAACTTTGCTTAGCAGAATAAGAAACAAATAAAAGTGGTTTCCCAGAGTGTTTATGTTGCTAAGCACTGGGTAATCACCGTGATTATCATTAGTAGAATAGCCCTGAATATCACGATAGTGACACAGTGTTTACACGAACGATTTAGCGAATTTAACAGTCACTCGAGTGATCATATTATTCCAAACAAAACACATACTATATTTTTTGCAAGTACCTCCTATAAAATAGCTGATTTTCACTTCATAATAAGTTGTATATATTTTATATATCTGATAGTTCAGTATTCTGTAAATTTTTATTGCTTACGAAGACAAACCCTCTTTTGTTTCTCTGTCGCTAATATAAATTTAAATGGAAAATAACAGAGACAAGCGGTAAAATTGCATGACTTTTGTTTTATTATACGCACTAGTTCGAAAAAGGATCATTTTACTACGGTTATACAGGCATGAAAAGCAGTTATTTTATAGGGGGTCGTGCAAAAAGATATTTAATTAGTATATTTGCCACATGGCACATACACTATTAGCGTCGGTCGGATGGCGGAACCTAGAGGCCGGACCAAAATTTCTCGACGTTTCATAGCCTCCTGAACAATTTGACACAATTATTGGAAACTTAGTCACATAATAAAACCACACTACCTGTATCAGAAAATACACTATATTATCGGCAGGGTTTTGACACTGCGATCCGAGTTTTTTTTTATTATTAACATTACATGCATGCTATTTTGAGAGCTTCTACTGTATTTAATCCGAACAAAGTATGTTAAAATATGAAGCAAATTATATTTTAAATTCAAAAAATGTACGAACGAAGTTTCAATACAACACTTGGTGAATTAAATGCGTTACGCGTCGAAAAAAATGAACATATTTTTATTTAAAAAAGCAATACAGTGTAGCTTTCAAAATTAATATTTTCTCAAGTATGTAGCTTTACCAACTGCCTTCGCTGTATGAAAATGTTCAGAATCTTAGAGACGTTCTTTTTATGAAATTAACGGGTAATTAAAAAGCTTTTTTCAATTTAAAAAGCTTCTCAGTTTTTTTTTATAATTAAGAACTCTTCAAACGAAATACTTCTACCTGTATAGCATCTTATTTTCGGCATTTTATAGTAGAACCTTAGTTTTAGTCAAAATTATTTTTATACAAAATCTCGCGGATATACTATACGTAAAATTTTAATATGGAGTACCTAGTCTTTCCCACCTACAAATATATAGTGCTTTGCTTGTATTGTCAATGTTAAAATTATCAGCGCTGTTAAATATCTGCCTCACTGCAATTTATGTAATGTTGTTTGAAAGTGACAAAAAATTGACAGCACTGTAAATTCTTATATTGACCATACAATAGCTATTTCTGGCTGAAGGCTAAAGCCAGGGCCAAAAAAAAATAGCTATTTTATAGACTTATAGAGGATCGGGCAAAAATATTTTTTTGTCGTTTTGTTGTTTTATTCTTTTTCAGAACACTAATTTTTGTTTAACACTCCCAGAAAAAGTAAAACGCAACAACTAATACTATTTTAGTTACATTTTTAAAATACTGTGTTTGCTTTTTTATCGGTGTATGCGACAATTCGGTTAAATACATTTCACTGTAAAATCAAAATTCCTCAAAAATAAATAGAATCAACTTCAAAGAAAAAAAACCCGGGTCGCAGTGCCAAAACCCTGCCGACAATATAGTGTATTTGCTTGTACAGGGCAGTGTGGTTTTATACTTTTATTATGTAAAATTAAGTTTGTTTTTGGACAAAATAAAAAATTTAACCCCTTAATACACCCCTCAAAATAACGTTTTTTTTCTTAATTGTAATATTATTATCAATCTAACGTCTACACCGAATTAAATACACCCTTCAATAAATAAGTCACTATCTGCAAATTAGTGTTTTCAAAAAATTTATAAGTCCGGTCCTGTCGGGCCGATTTTTTAAACATTTTAGGAGCACTTTTTCATTGCTATTAAAGGGTTAAATTTCAATTTTGAAACGATTCTGAGAATATTTTAGGTATTTTTGGGCCCAAAAACTTTTTTCAACCCCTAAAAACCACCGTTAAAATGACCCGATTGGGCCCATTTTAAATAGGCTTCGTGCGGTGATGGATTCCAACATGTGTGCCAAATTTCGTCAAAATGAATTAACTCCTTCGAAAGTTATTGCCCGTACACATATATACCTATATATATATATATATATATATATATATATATATATATATATATATAGGTATATATATATATATATATACATATATATATAAACATTTTCAAAAATGGTGCCAAAGTGTTTAGGAGGTTATGAAACGTCGAGAAATTTTAGTCCGACCCCTAGGTCCCGCCATCCGACCAACGCCAATAGTGTATGTTGCCTTATGGCAAATACACTAATAAAAGCACAACTTGCAGTAAAGGTTGGGCAGGTTCATTGTTATATCATTGATAGGTCGAAGGAGGGAATATATGTATGGAAGAGAAACTACGGAATACAGAAGATAAGGAAACCAGTCTTATTATGAATTAACTAGAATAATTTGTTGTGGTGGAAGATAAAGAAGGAAGTGAACAAAGTCGCACACAATTGTCTGTAATTGGCTTTTAATACAAAGACTTCTCGCTGAAAGCCTACGTTTCACACCGCCATACCTCTTCTTACTGACTATTGATGTAACGTGGCAGATACTATATAGTACGTGCACGATTAGAAAAGTATTATTTCTGTATCTAATATAATTGTCTAATGTGTGTAGAAGACCCCAATTGATCTAGAAATCTGAAAACTTCGCACTCTTTTAGTGCAGGGCATAGGACAGAATCCAATGAACCCGTATTTTCGATTTTCTCCTTGATGGCAGAAATAAACTTTTTTTTAGGTGATCTATCTGTATCTAAAGAGAAACATCAAATTATTACGCCAGGTCTTTTAACAAAAAGGGCAGAAGGGTTGACCTTGAAATAGTTTTAAAAATCTTTTCTAAAAATAGTAAAGACGAAAGTAGTTAGACTTTAAATAAGGAGCCAGTACAATTCGAAAAAAATTTCACACCTCCCCGATATCTGTCTTCCAGATAACTTTTATTTCGCATTCTTCATTGAGACCTCCAGTATTCGAAGGGCAACCATTCGTGAGGAATCTATGAATTTCTAGTGTGTTTCTAGTAATTTTCGCTTTCAACGTTACCAATGCAGACAAAAATAGAACAAAAAGGGCGAAGTAAACCTAATCTAAAATATTTTAATTTTTCTGTTTCATTTTCGTTGAAAAACACGTTATTATCTTGCATAAATAATTTGAATACTATTTATTTGCTATTCATAAATATAATTACAATACAACATATTCATTTTAAAATTGAGATTACAAAAACAGCGTCGGAGGAGTTGTCAGTATTTGAGTCATGCGCAGAGAGCATTTAAACACTACCTTAGACGGCAGATAACTTTATTTGTGGAATAAGTACTGTCTGGAAGGGATGAAAATGAATTCTTAAACAAATCTTTCGGATAAACTTATTTACAACTTGTCCTGTGAAGAATCAATAATCAATATACGTACTTAAATAGAACTCTGAGCAATGTATTATCTATTTTTATAATTATTTGCGCCACGTCCAAACTATTAAATGTATTGTTAGAAACAGTGATTGTAAAACTATAATATTTTTTTTTTACTGATATACCATTCCTCAAGTTAGCTTAAAACAAGAATATAAGAATTTTTCATTCATTCCAAACTCAGAATGGAAGAATAAGAAATGATAGAGAACTTTGAGTTTTACCTGACTTTAAAGCACTCTTGTCATATTACTCAACATTTCCAAGCTTTTATATTTGATTGCTACTGAATCATCTAAATTCTCTTTGTAATTTTAGTGTCGATTGTTTGAAACACCCGATACACCTAAACGTGTAAAGAGGGAAAGAGAACTCTTGGAGTTGATTGGACCTGCTATCGATTACATTACTTCAGCATGGGGTGAGTCTTCCACCTCAGCGGTGATACACTTGCAAAAGGTGGTTACCAGTTACGCCAATATCAGGGTTGAAACATTTCATTAGACCTAATAACTTCAATACCGGGCCTAGATTCTCGAGTGTATGGTAAAATAATCTAATAAGAACAATTTGTTATACTAATAACGTATTAATATAGTTTGTTGGAATATTTCCTCACGAGGCAATGTCAAGAATATAGGTACTTAAGAGAATATTCTCTACTTTTTCATAAGAACATGGATTCTATTGTAATGTCTGAGATATTTCAAAAAGAGCAATTTCCTAAGGGGACACATTTTATATTAAACGTCATTGGTAGATTTTTTTGCTCTGGAATAGCTAAAATTTCCTATTAATATATGCGTGTGAGTGCGAATGGTCGTTGTTCGGATTCCCGTCAAATTAATATCGGTGACCTCAGGGATCCGTTTTAGGTCCGATATTATTTCTGTTATACCGGGTGTTTTTTTCAAAACTTTGAATGGATTTTTTTGTTGATACACCGGTTGAATCAAAAAAAGTTTTAGGTAAAAGTTGTTGGGTTTTGAGGGGGAAATAGTTTACACGTAATACCAACCCACTTCCCCCACCCCTCGGCAGGGGGAGGGGGTAACTTTTGTTTTTTAAATGGAAACCCCCGATTTTTATGATTAATTTTTTTTGTGTAAAAATGTACAACTTTTGTCTAAAGTTTTTTTTTAATTTTCCCTGTTATTTTTGGCCGGCCAGGTCCCCGGATCTCAGTCCATTGGATTTTTTTTATGGGGCCATTTGAAATCCACAGTGTACAAAATTTACAAAGATTTGCGGGAAGGGATTGTCAGCGAGTGCCGCAAATTAACAGCAGAAACATTCCGATCAGTGCGAGCCGAGTTCGAGAATCGATTGTTCCATCGTATGGCAGTGAATGGAGAACACTTTGAAAACTTATTATCTTAATGTTAAAATAAAGAATAATTTAACTGAAGTACCTGGTGAGATTTTTAATGCAATTGGCAACTCGGAATACTCCCCCACCCCTCATCATTATCATCAACATTATCAAGACTTTACACAAAAATAACAGGGAAAATTAAAAAAAGTTTAAGACAAAAGTTGTTCATTTTTACACAAAACAAAAATTTTAAACATAAAAATCGGAGGTTTCCATTTAAAAAATAAAAGTTACCCCCTCCCGCTGCCGAGGGCTGGAGGGGAGTGGGTTGGTATTACGTGTAAATTATTTCCCCCTCAAAACCCAACAACTTTTGCCTAAAACTTTTTTTGATTCAACCGGTGTATCAATAAAAAAATACATTCAAAGTTTTAAAAAAAACACCCGGTATATAAATGACCTACCACAGCTTATTAAATCTGCTTCTGAAATAATATACGCCGACGATACAAATATTTCAATTGTAGAAATCGAATAAAAAACAGCAAAAACTAGAAGTGTCTTGTAAAAAACAGTCACTTAACTCATGAAAAATTACCGTAAGAAACCATGGAGAAGCTAAGTTAAGAGAACCAGTTCTGGAATTTACTGTTTCGTGATGAAAGGCAGCATAGAAAAAGTTATGTCACCAACTTCCTGAATTTAAGCCCGACATTACATTTCGAATGAAAATTGAAATTTTATTAAATTTGTATTCATTTCATAAAATCTTTAGTTATTTCTTAATTGGTTATTTTATAGTGTTCAATTCTTTGGTGTCAGGTATAAAGAACTTATGTCGAAAAACCTAGTTTTTAAATACCAAACGAAAGAAAATACAATTTAGACTTAAATCAAGTTAAAAATGAAATTTAACAGTTTTTTACTTCAGTACCTGAGAATTTTTCATGCAATGTTTATTTTTTAAAACTAAGACTATTCTCAACTCCCCATATCATGTACATGGTTTCTAAACTTCGTCCTTGTTTTCTGTCATTTTATAAAGCAAAAGTTAAACTATAAATCTGGAATAATAATATTTACATAATTTTATAATATAACTAGAACCTATACACAACTTTCGCTCAAGTTATATTATTATTATAATATACCAAGCAACCCTAAGATGATTATAAAAAAAACCCGTCATTTAAAAACATGGTTATAAGAATTTCAAAATTCCACTTTTCTACATTTCTTGCGCTATATTCTGAATATAAATAACATTAGCAGTTTTACAGCGGGATGAGGTTCTTTCAAGTATGAAATTGTCTAAAATACAGTGTTCCACGAAGCCTAGAAATAATAAAATTGATGTGGGACAGATGCTGTCCCAAATGGCAGTCTGTTAATAGCATTAATAAAAGGTAATAACTACGTGATTCGATGGAAGTCTCGATGGAAGTCATTTAGTGCCATAGTCGTTATATTTTTCTTAGAACAAAATAATATGAAAACAGTTATCCGTACGAACTTTTATTGGCACAAAAAGTAAATTAGAAAAATTTTATTGTAGAAAAATAAATTATTTACGTAGATATCGTTTAAAAAGTTAGCACAGTCAAAACTTTAAAATAGTGAATTTTTTAGAACCTGTGTTTAACTACTTTTTTTAGAGAACAGATTAAACTTTAAATATAATATAAATATAATATTCAACTTTTAACTCATACGACACCGTTTGATTTCAACCGACATGTTGACTTCACAAGTAAAATATCTTCATTTGATTTACATTGGATTTAAAAGATATCAAATAATAGACTCGCTTCCTCAAAACTGTTATTTTTGACAGTAAATAAAATTATAGAAACAATTACATTTTTCAATATAGCGACCCTACTGCTGGGTTTTCCAAAGCGTAACCATAGATAGTGATCATACAATAACAGTTTTTATAACATATGCAACAGCAGTCTAATTGTCACGCAGAACATTAGATTGAAAAATATCGTAGCTCAAGCTAAATTTTCATAAAAAAAGCCTCACCCTCATAAGCTCAAATAAGAAGTTTAACTTCTTTAGTTTTTAATATTATTCCAAAGTTTAATTTTTTGTTACGTCAAACTAATTAATAATATTTACACACACACATGTACTTAGCAACACGCTATAAACTTCTGTCTTTGTCAGTTTCATGTAATTTAGAAGACAAATTAACTTCCCCTTTCGGGGACAATTCTACTTCCCCTCGAGTTTCACTTTTTTCAAACAGATACGTCGCTAAAGAAGTTAAACTTCAAAAATTTTGCTTCGAAGTGAAAAATATTCAAACAATTATACGTATATGCACCGTTTAAAAAAAGTGTCGTTTCAATCAATTCTGTTTCATGCAGGATCGATTTGAAATTATACAATGTTTTTCTTATGGAGAAATATTTGTGGTCACAATCTAGTTATTCTCAAAGCAGATTTTCTGACAATGTTTTCTGCATATTCAGATATTCAACATGTTAAGTCAACATGTTGGTTTAAAACGAACTTATTTTAACTGTATAGATAAAATGTAACATTTCAACTGCTAATAAAATGCAATAAAGAAAATCGGTTGGAAAAAAAGCAAAGAAAAGGAGATTTACCATCCCTGTAAAGTAAGGCTGAAGGGGGACACACAGACAGAGTATAAAAGTTGGTTTTGATTGGCGGCGCGTTCATTAAAAACCACGATCACTTTTCTTCATTCGATTGCAAAACACAATCTATAACAAAACAGAACAGCTTCGGCCGGGAAGGCGCCTCCGTAAAGGTATATCATCGTTTTTATTTAGTACTTAATTTTTCGTTATGTGTTCAACAATAAAGTGTTGTGTCGATATCGTCTACGCTGTAATAATGTCTGTGTTTTATTCAACTTTTACGACCACCCAGTTTTCATTTGCTTTTTTGATTTAAGTGCCTTTATTTTACACGTTTCCTTCTGACGATATTAACAGTTTTAATTTTATGACAGCAAATATTAAACCATTTACTTGAAATTATTGCTTTATCTTCAATTATTTAATGATTATTCAATTTTTCTGGTTTTGTGAATCACTTGAGAAAATTATTTTTTTAAGACAGAGTGGTTATAAACATTTGAAAAAAGGACAGTGTGTTTCTGGAACTCTTAAGGGATGTGTATTTGTATATACGATATATATATATATATTGTATATACGATATATCTCAAAGAAATACTGTGTATTTTACGCTACACGCACTACAGAAGTATAATTGGTATAATTGTAAAAAAAATAATAATGGCATCGATCATCGGGATTGAACCTACGAATTTAAGGTTACGAAACGACCGTTCTACCTCGCCGCCACCTTAGTTAATGTTCTGCAGCCGGTTTTTATTGTGAATGGTGTACCTACATTGAGACACGCTAGTTATATTTTTCAACCTCATGAATCAATTTTACTTTACCGTGTCAAAAGAAGTTTTACTTTAAAAAATTTACAGCTAAGGAGGTACATAATAAGATAGAGCATACCATTATTAAAAATGACTGTTTAGATATGTCACTGTGGAGTAACTGATTAATCTATTCCGTCGCGAAAGTAAAAAAAATCGGGTTTAAGACCCGACGGTAACGGTGTTTGAAAATATTTTTTTTTAATATAGCATTGTAACAATGGATGTATCTTAACAATCCTGTAGCAAACTATAGCTATCCTACAGTATTGTTATCATAGATATGTAATATCTGCCAATCTCTACACGATATGACGTAATATTCGCAATCCATTCGCTCGTTAAAATAATTAGAGTGGTTTCACACGACGAATTGTGAAAATATAGAATGTAATTACCAGGAAATATGGATGCCACAACAATAATGCATTTCATACACAATAATTTGAAATCGACGCATAATTGAAAACGTACAAAGAGAGCGAATATGCTTCAAATTGAGGGTCGTTATGCAGCACAATGTCAAAGGCTCTTAAATTATAATTGAATCTGTTCGCGTGCAAATGTCTAGGGCTCTTAAAGCAAATATCGCTTACACTTGGCGGCGTATGTAGGGTTGTACAGTTCACTGGATCGGAATAAGAACAAACAGGTTTGGAAGTCGTGAATTATTAATAACATAGAGTCGAGTTTAAGCGCAGACTGAACAGATCCATTCAGCCACAGGTACAAGTTAAGCGAGCTTAAAGCCTCGAAATATAAAAAAGTTATTATTTTAAAATTTTAAAAGGTAAGGCTCAAAATAAGATTGCGCTCTGGGGTTCTCAAATACTTAATCCATCACTATCCAGTTGTAGCCCAGCACACAAGGCTGGTTTTGCCGCTGGATTCGCTGCTGGAACTTGTGCTGGCTGCGAAGATGAAAATGACGTAATTGCGGGCTTCGCTGCGTGGTCACAAGCAAGATTTCATAATTAGAACTGTGATTATTTTTCGTGCTTGATTCTCAGCTGGCTTTGAGTAAAAACCAATCGGAAAACAGTATCTTGTCCGTTGGTTCTATACTATGTTTTCTGCGTGCCATGGATTAAATTCATAAAAAAATGTCTGGCGGACTTGAGATCACTCGAAGCACCGTTAAACCATACCTCACTATCAAGGAAATTTTTTATAGATACAGATCCTTAATACGTTCCTTATAATATACCGTTCTATTATTAATGCTTGACTTCTGAAAAATTAACATAGTGATGCAGTATTTCGAGAGAAAACAATCTAACTATTCGACAATTAAAATATATCGAAATATATTAGGAAAAATCAGGTCTTGAAATAAATTAAATAAAAAGATCAGGTGAAAAGACCAATTTTTAAGTACGTTTTTATTCAATGTACGACGTTTCGTCGGTATTATTCCGACTTCTTCAAGTACCTCGAAAATTTAGTTAAAATATGTCATACCAATATTTTTTTTAAATAAAATAATGAATTACAGTAAAATTCAAAAAATTATTAGCGTCAAATGATGAAATTTATAATATTTTTAATAATTTAAACTTTAAATTATTAAAAATATTATAAATTTCATCATTTGACGCTAATAATTTTTTGAATTTTATTGTAATTCATTATTTTATTTAAAAAAAATATTGGTATGACATATTTTAACTAAATTTTCGCGCACAATGTATGACACGAAGGTGCTCCGACTGATAAAATCGACGATACCGTATCTTCCCATTGGTGCAAAAAAAAGCTGAGTGATCCATAGTCGCATACTTATTAAAAGAGAGGATTAGGAATTACATGACACAAAATGTAAAAAACCCCGGGTCGCAGTGCCAAAACCCTGCCGACAATATAGTGTATTTGCTTGTATAGCGCCGTGTGGTTTTATACTTTTATTATGTGAAATTAAGTTTGTTTTTGGGCAAAATAAAAAATTTAACCCCTTAATACACCCCTTAAAATAATATTTTTTTTCTTAATTGTAATATTATTATCAATCTAACGTCTACACCGAATTAAATACACCCTTCAATAAATAAGTCACTATCTGCAAACTAGTGTTTTCATAAAATTTGTAAATCCGGTCCTGTGGGGCCGATTTTATTAAAATTTTGGGGACACTTTTTAATTACTACCAGAGGGTTAAATTTCAATTTTGAAACGATTCGGAGAATTTTTTCGGTATTTTGGGGCTCAAAAACATTTTTCAACCCCTAAAAACTACCCTTAAAATAGCCCGATTAGGCCCATTTTAAATAGACTTCTTGCGGTGATGGATTTCAACACGTGGGCCAAATTTCGTTGAAATCAAATAACTCTTTCGAAAGTTATTGCGCGTACACATATATATATATATACGTATATAAATATATATATATATATATATATATATACATATATATATAAACATTTTTAAAAATGATGCCAAAGTGTTTAGGAGGTTATGAAACGTCGAGAAATTTTGGTCCGACCCCTAGGTCCCGCCATCCGACCGACGCCAATAGTGTATGTTGCCATATGGCAAATACACTAACAAGAAAACTAAAAATTTGTAGAGTACACCCCTTCGATAAAATGTAACAGAACCATAATAGTCATGTTAAAGTGAATCGTTTATTACGATGAGAAGATTTTAATTCTGAAACCTTTTAATTCACTTAACTGTTGAAAAAAAGAACATTCAAACATTTAATAAGGGCTTGAAAATATTCTGCTCGTGGAAATATCTCAAGATACGGAACTATGGTGCGATCGGGTCGAAAGAAGATAAGATTCTGCTGGACCCCACAACGTAAACAAATGTAATTTTCCGCATAGCGGCTATGATTTTGTGTAAAAATTTGCAGTTTCGTGATTATTTAAAGGCTTATCTTCGTAGCGACTCCAGATATAGGTACTGATTTAGACGAACAGATTTTTTTCCAAAAATATATTTTTTGAACTCGGGAGACCTTAAAACGAAACATTTTGATATGTGAATTTTGACCTAAATTAGCACCATTCCCCGATTGCGGCTTGAAGTAGTAATATTAAAATATTATTTGGCACTGAAATAAAATAAATAAATTTACAGCATGTATGATTGTATCCCATTAGGCCTATAAAATAAATAAAAAAAGACAACATTTTCCCGCAGATGGCAAAGTGCTAAATGTAGTTTAGCAAAAGAAAGTTCAATAACAAGATACAGTTAACAGCTTGAAAATGTAAGAAAACTTCTGTGCGCTTCATCATAGATTTTTAGTATGCTATTAAAACTTTTAAAACTATTTTCCATACTTTGAAAAGTCTCAAAACTAAAGAGAGAAAAAATAAATTCATTTTAAACTTTACAAATCTCACTATTACTCTCTGAAGTGCACTTTTAGTTCTTGATGTCAAAAGATTTATAATGGATTTTATATAATAATTTTTATTTGAAGTATTTTACAAACATGCAAGCTTTTCGTAATTCAGCCAAATGATAATAGGTACATCACCTAAGCCTTTTTAGAATTTACCTCCCGGTCCGGATCCGCCTGTGTAAATTTTAGTTTGAAAATTTTATAGTATATGAAGTTGACCGCGCTAACAAAAATTCGACAGTATGAAGTTCGCCGCGCGAACGAGAATTATTTTTATAACAAGTATGAAGTTGCCTAAGAGGCTCAGGCTGAAATGACAGATGAATGAAATAAATACACTTTTTGTCATTCGGCAACTGTATATACTAGTCTTTTTAAACGTCATCTAGCGGAATTTATAAATCGTATTTTTGATTACTCGAAGATTAACCTACCCTACTTTTTTATTTTGGACAAAGTACCTAACAGCCCCATTTTTAAATTTCATAGGATATTTATTAAGTGCTCACATTGTACAACCCTGAAAGTTTAGCCCTGCATATTTAATGTTTGGAGATTTTTCGTATAATTGAAGTACTTCTTACCGATTAAATATTCAAATTGGATTCACTTGGCACGGCGAAAGTGTTTTGTTTTATTTCAGTTTCTGTATCTACTTCCCTTTTTTTCAATATTTATTATAATTTGTTTTAAAAGTTTTGACTTTATAAAAAGAAAAAAAAAATACATCTGAAAGAAGTCTAATTGTTTTATCAATTTTCATACCGCACACTTTTCGTATATCCAAAACAAACTGTTTTCGGAACTTCGAAAATACTTTTAAACAATTTCTACTTCCTGAAAGAACATATCAAATTGTAAAGTGACTTTTTAAGTCGAGGAAATAACGAATTAGATAAGATGACTTGCTTTACTATAAAATATGATACTTGTGTTGCGGAGAATTATCAAATTTAAACACTGAAATAGCCTAGCTTTGTTGTTTTTAAAGATATTACAAAAAAAAATTTCGCCATTAATTTTGTAATTTTTAAGACTAAATTTAAGAATAAATGGAAAACTTCATAATTTCATTTTGGTTTGAGAATAACCTAGCATGTACAGATATTGTATGTATATGGCGTTCTCATAAATTCTCTTTTACAAGTACCAATTTTCTACGTTCTGATCGGATAAATGGTCCCTAAAAGTATCAATTGGATTTTCAATTTATTATTAAACAAATAGTATTTAAGAAATATGAATGAGTACTAACTACCAAAGCTAAGATTAACCTGTTAGTTGGTCTCCTTAAAAAAGAATCAGTTTCATTTGTCTTAGTTGAAGACATTTATGTAACATTATTTTTCAGCGTTAATTAATTTAAAGACCACAGTGCTAAAACAATAATTAACATACAAGAGATAAATGGTAATACATTTTAAAAACTTGTCCAATCCTTGAAGATATTTGTACAACCAAACCGTTGGAATTATAAACTCTAGTGTAATTAAAATTACCCCCCCCCCCACCCGGTTTAATATAAAATATAATTTTCTGTTAAAAAACGTTATGTAATGTAAAATGTCTTATAGAAAAATTGCTTTTGAATAATAAAAACAAAGACATTTTTTTTAAAACAGTACAGAGTTTTATAATTAAAGTGCAGAATTGCTCCGTGCGTCATTTGGACTATTTTCTTTTACTTTATCAATTTATACAAAGTTGAATATGTCATCTGACTTACTCGTCAACTGACTGGCTCATCTAAAGGAAATCACAAATTATTTATTTGCTTTCCTGCATGCCGAATACTGGAATCAAGAAAAAACTTATTATTTTTAGGGTTTTACTACGAAGTTAATACTTAGTCCAAAAATAACATTTAAATTCCAGTTTTTATACTTAATTTATAATGTTCAAAAATTAAAACCAAGAATATCTTAAAAGCTAGCAATGGTCTCTTATTTTCCACACTCGTCATTTTTTTGACAAAAAAGCAGACCAATTAATATAAAAACAGAAAATAGTAAACAATATAAACGAGCTATCATATTTTAGAAAGCTATTTTCTTTTATAGCTTCATAATAAAAACACATGCATTTTTGCTTAATGCCTTTTACCATTATTTACCGTAACAGACACTTGCCGTTTCTTATATTCTGCCTCTTAAAATGTTTTATCACTACGTCGTTTTGTTGTTCAACAACTGAACTAAAACTATTTAAAATTTTAGTTATCTTTTTCTTTTATTCTAATTCTAAGGCCGCACGATCCCAGAAGGAAAAAACTTTCTTAAATAATGTTTTCACTTATAACTCGCAGAGATGAAGTCGAACTGATTCGAGATTTATTTTAAATGACTTCGTTCTACAAGGACTTCAGAACATACATAGTTAAATACAGCCATGCAACTATAGTAGTGATGTAAAAAAATAATTATCGGTTAATTAACTGGTAAAATATCCGGTTAAATTACCGAGGTTATTTATTATTATTAAATAAGGCTGCGCAGAAAGTTTTGTGAATTATTGTAACTTTCGGTCCAAATTTTATAACTATGTAATATCTGTGGAGATTTTAATTTTATTTTTATTACCAATATCCGCATAAATATACATTCAGTATTTAAAAATTCTTCAGATTCTAGTATTGAAAACAGAAACAGATCTGAAATAGCAGGTTATTTAGTACCAGGTATTTTATAAACTGCTGTTTTTAAAAGAATGATCACGCGTTTCTGGTAGTGGTTACAGTTACTACACTTATTCCTTGCAGATTTCAAGCACAAAAAAGAAAACAGTTTAATATAGAGTTTTTTTATTTGTTTCATAGACAGAAACAGAGCAACACGTGCACATATAAGCAAAACAAGGATGTCGGAGTACAGATCATGGCTACAGATAAAGTAAACGCTAATTGGAAGAAGTTTTAAATTAAAAACGGCACGAAACAATTTTCGCTGGAAAAATATTTTATCTCGAACTGAGAAAGTATCATAATTAAGTTTATTTTAGGTGACACTAATTTACACGGCAAATGAATACGATGTTTTAAAGACAAAAAAGAACATTTTTTTATTCGCTACGACATATTGTATCTGTGATAAAAGTCTCATTAATTTTCATTATTTATAAAAGTACGCGTATGCTTTTTTTACATCATTACTTTTTTATAGACAATAAAATTATTCTTAGGAATTTATATTCAGCTAAAATATTAGAATCTGTAGGCAGTCTGAGATTTCTAAAAAAAACTGATGGGGTATTAGAAGAGTACAAAAGATAACAATAAAATGACATAATAAAAAAAGAGATTTCGTATTTTACACTACACACTACGGAAGTAAAGCCCGTATAACTGTGAAAAATATAAATAATAATGGCACCGACCCCTACGACCTTTAGGCTACGAGACGACTGTTCTGTCTCTCCGTCGCCTTAACTTAAACTTCTACAGTCGATGTTATCACATACGTACATTAGAGCATTTTCGTTACAATTTTAATGAATCAATTTGTACTTGAAAAAATGATTGATCAAGAAAAGGGCAAAAAAGTTCAGCACAAATGCTATTTTTCAACATTCTCTCTCACATTTAGGTCTTTTAGAATTTAAATCATGGTGTTTTTCTTGGGGTCCCAACTCTCTTGCTTGCAGTGCGTGTTGACAGAAAATCTGATTTGACAACGACCTTAGAATGTGATTGTACTAGAATAATAGTCTATAATATCAGTATCAAACTTTTTATTATTTATAAAACAAGAGAAAAAAATTAACCTCAAATATTTTAAAACACTTTCAAAATTTTATTTTGGTTTTACTTTTGTAACCAATCTATTGAGTAATAAAAAATACGATATTATAAATTTCACTGGAAGACACTTAAAACGACTATTGCTTGTAATCAAAGGTTACAGTCGTCTAGTATATTATATAGTTCCCATACGACAGAAAGTACATTGATTTCGTCCATCTGTCATTTCAGTCTGAGCCTCTTATGGCCAACTTCATACTGTCGAATTTTCGTTAGCGCGGCCAACTTCATACTGTCAAATTTTCGTTAGCTATGCGCGTGCAACTTCCGTAATCTGAAAAAAATGTATTCTCATCGCACCAAAAGTTACCTATAACTTCAAAAATTCTTTGACTATAAGCTTTTATCAAAGCAGTTAATATTTCAAGCGAACAAACTTGAATTAATCGCGACCTAATTACAACTATGTAAACACTTTAACAATCCTTTTTTTTCTTATTACACCGCGAGCAAGATAGTACACGTAACACCTTTTTTCGCACATTTTTCACGACATTTACGGATAAAAAGAAACGGTAACACATGCTATATATTAAGGACGAGACGGTAGGATAAAAAAACACAGTCACCACGCACAATTTGTTTGAACCATTACACGACTGTACATTAGTGTACGCTGCGCTAAATGCGATAGATTTTCGTTCTGTTCGTACAAGGACCGGCACGAAGAAACGAAATCGATAATTGTTTTCAGAGCTGATCACAGTTAACTGAATTACATTATTAGTGTATTTGCCATATGGCAACATACACTATTGGCGTCGGTCGGATGGCGGGACTTAGGGGTCGGACCAAAATTTCTCGACGTTTCATAACCTCCTAAACACTTTGGCACCATTTTTAAAAATGTTTATATATATATGTATATATATATATATATATATATATATATATATATATATATATATATATATATATATATATATTTATATATATATATATATATGTGTGTACGCGCGATAACTTTCGAAAGAGTTAATTGATTTCAACGAAATTTGGGCCACGTGTTGAAATCCATCACCGCAAGAAGCCTATTTAAAATGGGCCTAATCGGGCTATTTTAAGGGTAGTTTTTAGGGGTTGAAAACTGTTTTTGGGCCCCAAAATACCGAAAAAATTCTCCGAATCGTTTCAAAATTGAAATTTAACCCTTTGGTAGTGATTAAAAAGTTTCCCCACAATTTTAATAAAATCGGCCCGACAGGACCGGATTTACAAATTTTATGAAAACACTAGTTTGCAGATAGTGACTTATTTATTGAAGGGTGTATTTAATTTGGTGTAGACGTTAGATTGATAATAATATTACAATTAAGAAAAAAATGTTCTTTTAAGGGGTGTATTAAGGGGTTAAATTTTTTATTTTGCCCAAAAACAAACTTAATTTCACATAATAAAAGTATAAAACCACACGGCCCTATACAAGCAAATACACTATATTGTCGGCAGGGTTTTGGCACTGCGACCCGGGTTTTTGTTTATTTTCGATCGATTCTTTAAGTTTCCAATTTTCAGTCTACTTTTCTAAGTGTCCAATTTTCAGTCGACTTTCTCTTTTGTTTAATTTTCAGCCAACTTTTTTAAGTTACAATTTTCAGTCGACATTTTTGTATTCAATTTTCAGTCGACTTTTTTAGTTGCTTATTTTGAGTCGACATTTATGTCGTCAATTTTGAGTCGAATTTTTCAGTCAACCATTTTATGTCAATTGTTTTTAGTCGACAAATTCAGTTAAAACTCTCTGTAACGAAACTCAAGGAACTGAGGAATTTTCTTAGTTATAAAGAGTTTTCGTTATAGTATCGATAATTACTATGGAAAACCAGCCAAGTTCAACTAATGTTCCCTTTTCAGAGTTTATCGTAATATAGTTTTGACTGTTTATTAAGTGCACGATGACGCAGTGCTGACGTGTCGTTAGATAATTATATCATTCCTTTATTCAGAGCGAACATACATACTTGTACTTACATCGGATAAATATGCTGGTATTTCTATATGCTGTTGTTTTACTCCTGAAGCTATGGGTATGGTAAAAAACAAAAAAAAAATCACATAATCTTTTTAATAAGATCCCCAATTTTTTAAGTACATGACTAATTCAAAATGGCGTACAGATTTAAGAAAATTGAACACAACTGCGTTTCATCCAATGACTTTCTCTGGAATTATTTTAGATTTGCACAAAACCCGAATTCATTTATTCGACATGTACAGTGTCCAACACAATTAACTGTACCTAGCACATACACTAACCGTAACATACAATTTGTCAGTTTTTTTGAAATGTCACACAGATATGAAATCAAATTTGAAAATTCTTGAAAAGTTGACAGATAAATTTCCTTAGTGTCATGGTACAAAAGATTCTTTCATTCTTGTCAAGTAAATCTTTAAACCGATACGAGTAAAGCAATTTGTCCGAATCCACTGAAAGATTCAAACTGATCGCTTTTGAAACAGAAAGACACACGTTAAACAAAGAAAGAAACAGTGAACTATTAGGTATTTTCTTGTGCGGATGTATTTCTGGTTCTGTCTAGTATCTGTACTCAGGTAGAAGTCGAACAGGAAATGGGAAATAGTCTAGTCGCATGACTGTGATTTGCTACCGAAGTTTACATGTAACACATATTTCATTCTCTCACTCCACCGTATACTGCCGTCGTTTTAACACCATCGGGTAATACCCGGTTCACAAATGGTGCGTATTTACACGAACGATGAAAAACGAATTTCATAATATAATATATTTTCTAAATGTGCCTCACAAATAAATTGGATCAAAACTGTAATTTAGTTTCCTTGTAAGTTTTTCCTGCATTTTGCAAAATATGTTTGTTTTTACAGACATTATTATCATCGGCTGGATGCTTTTGGGTGCTTTGGGGCACGTATGGGCGCTCTGAAATGTCTCTGGGTGCTTTTGGATTCATCTAGGTTCTTCAAGATGTTTCTGAATGCTTTGGTATACTTCTGCGTACTTTGGGTTGCTTATGGGTGCTTTGGGATGTTTCTGGATACATTAAGATGCTTCTAAGTGCTTTGGTATGCTTCTGGGTGTTTCAGGATACTTTTGGGTGCTTTAAGATGCTTCGGAGTGCTTTCAAAACCGCACTGTTCAGTGCATGGAAGCATAAAGTATAAAAGCTTTTTTTCATCTTTCTTAATTATATAGGCAATAAAACTCAAATAAATTTAATTTTGTCTTCAAAATGGCATTCAGTAGACCTTTATACTAAGCAAAAATTACTAAAATTTAACAATAAAATTTGATTTTATGGTCACCTTCTTAGCTTTTGGTAACTTTCCATTGCAAACTGTTAATTTCAACTTTGAACCTCAATGAAATTAGATCATTATAATTAAAGAATATTGAAAGAGAGCTTTGTGATTTTATTTTTAGTTATGCTCGTTCGTCATCCTTTCCTGCTTTTGTGCAAACTATCTGGATTCAGATTTGCGTTTCACGGAGCATGTCAACAAAAAATTGCAAGCTGCTTACATTCGGTTAAAATCCATCTATCAGTACAGATCTTCCTTTAATATCACCATAAAATTACGTCTAATCAATTCAATAGTATTGCCAGTCGTAAGATATTGTGATACAGTTTATGTACCTCACTTACGAGTAGTGGACAAAGAAAGATTAAGAATGCTCCAAAATTCCTGTGTCCGATATGTATACGGTATACGTAAATTCGAGCATATTTCCGCCTACAGAATTAAATGCAATATGGTTGATGTGTATGATGTTATGACTGTGCATTTTCTTATATTATTGTACAAGATTATCATATCTAAATTTCCCAGTTACCTCTTCAAAAAATTAATATTCAAAGATAATCTGGCAGCTGACTTTACTTTAAGAAACAAAAATAATATGTGCATCCCTAAATTTCATTCTCATAAATTTAAAAATACTTTTTCTTATCTTGCTCCCTCTTTTTATAATTCATTACCGACCACCTTCAGAAACTTAAATTTATCCTCTTTTACAAAAAAAGTCAAAAAGAAATATTTAAAAATTTAATATAAGAGTGATTATATAATTTAATAATAAAACGATGTATATAAACACGATATTTTCTGAATCTATTCGCTAAAATTATCTCTCCTTATTTGTAATTGCATGTTTTTAATTACGTATGTGTTTACTAGTTATATATGTCTATTTGTATTTAATCAAAAGGTTAAGTTGTAAAGCAGTTTTGTTAACTGAACTTCGCCTGTTTGGTAAGTGTCTACTTATTAAATAAAGAACTTATTATTATTATTATTATTATTATAATTATGTGGATATTTAAAGGTACGAGGTTTTATCCTGTCAAATTTTCATTTTCATTTGAAGCATCTTTTACTTTGTGTTGGGTGCAATGTGAACCGAACACTAACTATCTAGCTAATCAACAATCGCTTGACTTTAAGCGATTGGCCACACTGTTCCCTAACCTATCCCACGCACTGTTATCACTTTGTACACACACCTGCGTTGTAATCAACCAATACGCCATAAGCTATTATTAGAGATGGTGCCATGGCAACAGCGACAGAGCCGAATCCATGCTTTTCAAGCTAGATTTAAAGAAATTCTTAATTTTTTCTCGCAAAAAAATTAAACACGAGTTATATTGATCAAAAAATGTTATATAATTATTTATACATTTTTACTGAAAGATAAATCGGTATACAATGTTAAAGAATCGAAAATTTGTAGATGCTAAAAAACTTTAATTATCAGCTTTTTAACATTAATCATGTCTGTTTCGAAATCTTAGAAAAATAAGCAAACGTTAAGTTTAACCAATTTCGTAGTTTCTTAATAGATATTATTCGTATAATAACGATACTTTTTTTTCGGACATAAATAAAATAAAACAGGGTATCAATTTCCAATACAACTAATTTTTGTTTTATTTATGGTTTCAGTGTTTAAAAATAACAGTCGAGAAAAAGCATAAGTTCATATATATATTTTTGAGCAGAACGATATTTTCATTCCAAAAAAATGAAGGAAGTTTAATATTAAAAATATCGGGTATTTTATTTCTACAATTTTCCACTGCACCGATTTTTAAAGTCTACGAATTTGTCGTCACTGATTTTAATTATTTTTTATCAGTAAAACAAGTAACGTGCACTTTAAATACTTACAACAATAATTTCCCCCACGAGGGCGCACCATTTTGAGTTTATGCGAAGAACTGACATTCACATCACGAATCAAAGAGTTCAAATTTGTTTTCATCGAGTCCTAGAATAAGTGTACCAAACTAATTTTGTATGTAGACAAATGTAAAATAACTCAAGCATACAATTTCTTTTAACCTTTAAAAACAGGGTTATAAATTAGAAACAACAAATGTTTACTAATGGAAGAACCAAATACTGGAAAAGTTTTTAATTATGAAAAACATAAACAATTCATTTAAAACATAAACATTACACTTTATCTACAGTTGTAGCAGATGTGGGTACTGTTTTCGACCGCACTATTAATTTTAATTTAGTTTCATTTTATAATACAATTACGTGTCCATTATACTGCATTTCGAGACGGCGTATTAGGTATACTTTTTTTCTGGGAATCCGAAATGACTATCATAAAAATTCAATTTTTAAGAAGAAAGAGGCTGTTCTTACTTTAACCATTTAAAAAAAAACGCAAAAACCTGTTACATATGGCTTACAAATTTCTAAAAATTTTAATAGTATAAAAAGGCTATATTTCCGAAACTAAAGGAGATCCAGGGTTACGGATGATCGAGATCGATCAGCATGGCTTTTTCGATAAATATAAGTACTTAATAGCACGGAGCTAAATTATTTTTCAAAACTTTCTCAATTTTTTATGAAGGGCGGACCTTGCATACTTTTTCATTTTTGAAATAATCCCAAAAATCTGCTAGAAATAATTGTTTACATATGACTTACAACTGAAGTTATTCTTATAGAAAAATCACGCTGAAACCAATCTGACTACTCTCGCCTCAAAAGTGCTTAACACTAACGCGTCTGATAGAAAAAAAATACGCTAAATCGATTAGGCTTAAACGCAAGCTCGTACCTACTTTAGTTTAGAAGTTATGATGGATTAAAATGTATAAAAATTTCAATAATTCAAAATAATCCTGGGCAAGGAAGCCGGTTATTCGGTTGACCGGTTAAAATTTGATATAAACATCGCGATCAAAAATTCGAAAAGTACCAGCACTATAAGTATCATAGATTCGTAACTTCTGATTCTATCCCTTTGATTAATGTGACATTTTAGATTAATTTTGCACTTTTCCACAAAAATTTACCGAAATTAAAAGTTGCACTTTGCGAAAAAACCAAATAATAAACAAAAATCACTATTCACAACGACCATGGATAGTACTGATTGTGAGACCAAACAGTATAAAAGTACAGAAATGTGAATCTAGCAAAATAATATTACATAGCTTTCATTTTGTATGAAAGTTTAATAGACAAATGAAATAACTATCATAATATCGTACATACCAGTGGCGTTCAAAAGTATGAATGTTGAATAGTACATTAAGTTTGCTTGTATTAAATTTTCATTTTAGTAAATATTTTTGTTCGTTTTTTATTTATGTTCGAGTTATAATCTCGGTTCATCAGCGACGAACATTTGTTTTCCATTGCAAATAGCTACTTTTATCACGACACATTTTTTGTTTCATAACAATTTTTTTTTATATTATTCCTCAAGTCATCGAATTGCCGTGTAAAATTGTTTTCACTTTTAAATGAATTATAATTTAACAAAGTTCCTCTTTTACTTTGTGTATTATCCCCTCTTGGTTTAACACCTGTCTCGAACTGATAGAATATAAAGAATCTTGAGTGTTCGCTCAAGAAAAACTTCACTATAATGCAAAGGTCACCCCAGTATAAAAACTTTGTATAATAAAACTTGAACCACCTTCAAAAAAAATTTAAGAGAAGTAGATAAGTATAAAAAAAATGATAGTTATTAAATAGGCGTCGATTTCAAAATCTCACTATTTTCTCATTTTTAGTGGCTCTTTTAGAAAGAGTTTCTATTTTTGAAGCAAAACTTCTTTAAGCTTCTTTAAGTTTTCTGAATTTGTGTTACGAAAAGCTTGTGAAGTTTTTGTGCGGCCTACTAAGTCCATTCATGCAGTATAGCGCACCCATATATAGTAGGTACGTCATAACATAAAAAAAAGATTATTTGTACTGCGAGAGTTGTTTTTTAACAAATTATATAGAAGTTAGTTGAATGAATTCAAATAAATAAAATCGTAACTTAGTTTGTAATTGTGTAGTTTTAAAGATTCCTGGAATTTTCAGGTTGTTTTTGTCATGTTTTGCCTGTTTATTTATCTGTATCTATAGAGTAAACATATAAAAGAACTGGTGATACATGTATTGTTTACATGTTTTACTTCAACCGCACGTTAAGGTTACACAACACTGTTTTATATAAAAAGGTTTTTGTTATTAATAATTTGCAATTCGCCTCTGAACAATGTTATTTATTGACAATAAAAGGGACGAAAAAGATGTAGATATGATTTTTGTGGGTGAATGGCCTTTAGATCGTGATCTTAATTAATCTAGCGGGAAATCCCCTTTTTCTCATGAGAATATTAGATTACAAACACCGTTAATAAGTAAACACACTAGTTATGAACACGGCAACAAATCATCACCAAAATTCCCGGTAAAATAAACGGGATCGTTAAAGCAGAACACACAATATAAGCAAACAAAACATAAATTACATAACAAATTTACGGTTAGTTATATTATTTGCAACAAACGGTGATTGTTTTATGTTTCAGGTTTAATCATGAATTTACATAAATAAATAAACATTCCATATAAGCAGCATTTTAGTACTGCCTGTAATATTGTCGGTGGAGTGGTGGTGGTGGTGGTGAAGAGTGTCGGGAGGTGGTGAGGGGTACGCATGGTCGGTTGTGCGGTAAAATCACCGGTGGGTCTCGAAAGAGCTGTAGGCACAACACACAGCCGTGTGGTCTGTTTGTGTTAGAGGCCCTACGCCATTGCAAACCCGGCACCTCCACCGTCGCCGCTGATGCGTCGAAGAGACCGAGCCAGTTCAGTTCGGTAATAGGCTACAGGGTTGGCCAACATTTATCACTGTGGCTGCTTTTCAAAACTCAGTATTCTGAAATATTAGTTTATGTATCTAGAATGTATTCAATGAGTTTTAATAGTCGCAAGAGACATAAGTATTATGATCTGGATACATGCTACATTTTTGCACGTATAAAATAGTTGATTTTCGCACCATAATATACTTATGATGATGTAAAAAACAACTATTTTATTTTTAATATTTTTGACAGCTGTATTTGAGTTGTTTACAAAACCTACTTTACTTTCGCTGTTCTTCATAAGCTGTTAAATGTAACTGACAGGTCTCTTTTGGAAATTACTGTTTGATTGGTTAAACGGAATTTATTTGTTTTGATTTACATCACTATTGTTAAATTGATCATTTTACTACCGCTATATTATCCATCTACCAATCTATCCATCTACATATCTACCCATCTACTCATTTTTCAAAAATGATGCCAAGGTACTTAGAATGATGTGAAACGTCGAGAAATTTTGGTTCGACCCTTAGATCCCGCCTACCGACCAGCGCCAATAGTGTATACGTACTATATGGCAAATACAGCATTAAGTATATTCACTGGCATAAAAAAAAAATTTAAGACAATTTAGCTAAAAACTAGAAAATATCAAGATATGAAGCACATTACAAACGTAACGTAGATGACAGCAGGTATACATAACAACTTAAGTAAATCTGTGCTGTTTTAATATTATAACCATAATTTAAATAATTATAATTAGTTTTTCTATCTGTAATTTTTCCTTCATTGTGTCTGGCACAGGGGATTAATTCATTGAAACCAAAGGAGGTTTAAAAATTTGTTTTTCGTCCTATGTCAAAATCTTCTTTAGTAAAGTGAACTTTACAAACTGTTGTCACAGCATTTACAGTAAAAGTTTTTTCCCTTCTGATTATTCATTTCCGGATCGTTTGGAAATACAACACACGTATAATTTGAAAATTGCCAAACACAGAACATCGGCATTGTGAATGATTTATTATTTGAAATAAACTTATTTTGCACACACTGCTATAAACTAATCTCAATTAAAAAATGACGTCTTATTATATTTATAGCATTTTTCAGCAGGTTTTCTGGAACGCTTTATTTTTAATTTTCTGTTGGCTTTGTATGTATAAAATTGTATTTTGAGTTAATACATTTTTATTTTATTTTATTTTTTATTATTGTATTTTTTATTAATACAATATAATTTTTCAGTTGATGGTGGAATGACGGGTCGTTTATGGCGGAAGAACGGGTTCCTCTTATAAACACCCTAATTGTCATTGTTGGTCATAATCGAAAATAGTTTGGCCAGTGCGTGATAATCCGTTGCATCCGGATTCACTTCGAATCCTGGTGCGGACGACTGACTGTCATTCAACCTGACAAGAATTGCTCACTAGTCACCATTTCAACTGTGAAACTGTATATAATACATTATATATCGACCATTAATATTCGCTGCCAACTTGAAGATGCCAAATATATATTATGTATGTTATATGTTAAATATTACTTTTCAAACGATGTCAATAAAAAGGTCACAGTCTAAAAGTTTGATTATCATAGATTGTTTTTGTCTAAGTGTGTTTCACACGAAAATATGCTGCTATGGCAACATACTTTAAATAAAGAACCCGGGTCGCAGTGCCAAAACCCTGCCGACAATATAGTGTATTTGCTTGTGTAGGGCCGTGTGGTTTTATACTTTTATTATGTGAAATTAAGTTTGTTTTTGGGCAAAATAAAAAATTTAACCCCTTAATACACCCCTTAAAATAACATTTTTTTTCTTAATTGTAATATTATTATCAATCTAACGTCTACATTGAATTAAATACACCCTTCAATAAATAAGTCACTATCTGCAAACTAGTGTTTTCATAAAATTTGTAAATCCGGTCCTGTCGGGCCGATTTTATTAAAATTTTGGGGACACTTTTTAATTACTACCAAAGTGTTAAATTTCAATTTTGAAACGATTCGGAGAATTTTTTCGGTATTTTGGGGCCCAAAAACATTTTTCAACCCCTAAAAACTACCCTTAAAATCGCCCGATTAGGCCCATTTTAAATAGGCTTCTTGCGGTGATGGATTTCAACACGTGGTCCAAATTTCGTTGAAATCAATTAACTCTTTCGAAAGTTATCGCGCGTACATATATATATATATATATATATAGATATATACGTATATAAATATATATATATATATATATATATATATATATATATATATATATATATATATAAACATTTTTAAAAATGGTGGCAAAGTGTTTAGGAGGTTATGAAACGTCGAGAAATTTTGGTCCGACCCCTAGGTCCCGCCATCCGACCGACGCCAATAGTGTATGTTGCCATATGGCAAATACACTAATAACAGAAAACTGTGTTAGTTGTGTTTGGTACATTAGTGTAGTGTAAATTTACACTGAAAAGTGTACGTTAGGTGTAGAAAGTACAAATTTATTCAGATATCTATCACATGATCTACACTACAATAGTTTCCCCTGCTCGATGTTACTCGTGTTCACACTTTTAATCCGGCGCTAAAATACTAAACAGGGCAGTATATTTTACACTTTGATATAACACATGCAATAGTATCAAAAGTTTTAACACTTCTTACACTGGAGTACGATACCAGACACACTTATTATGATTAACTTTCAGGTTTACATAATATAACTAATATTTATATAATGGGATTAGGGCTTTCAATACCGGGATTCCGGGATCCCGAATACCGGAATCCCGGACGATTTTTGTCCATTATTAAAAACCGGTATTTATGTAATACCGGTATTTTGGTATTACATTAGTTGATAAAAATTGAATTTATGCACAATATAAATCTAATTTAGAATAATATTAATTAATTACAAGAAATTTTTTTTGAAGATAAACAATTTAATTATATTTTTTGCTTCTTTAATTATATAATGCCATACGTAAAATGTAACATAGAATTTATATGTACTTTTTTTTACTTGCACGTTTTTTGTATCTATCTACTCCTACTCTCTATGTAATAAAATAAATAATATCTACTCATTTCAGAACAATATTTATTGGATTTCATATATTATTTGTTAACAAGTCAATTTAACAACTGAAAAAAACTCGGGTCGCAGTGCCAAAACCCTGTCGACAATATAGTGTATTTGCTTATACAGGCAGTGTGGCTTTATTATGCAAACTTAAGTTGGTTTTTGGGAAAAATAAAAAATTTTACTCCATAATACACCCCTTAAAATAACATTTTTTTTTCTTAATTGCAATATTATTATCAATCGACCCTCTATACCAAGTTATATACACCTTTCAGTAAATAATTCACTATCTGCAAACTAGTCTTTCTTAAAATTTCTAAATCCGGTCCTGTAAGGTCGATTTTATTAAAATTTTAGAGACACATTTAAATTACTACCAGAGGTTTAAATTTCAATTTTGAAACGATTCGGAGAATTTTTTCGGTATTTTAGGGCCCTAAAACATTTTTCAACCCCTAAAAACTACCCTTAAGATGGCCCGATTACGCCCATTTTAAATAGGCTTCTTGCGGTGATGGATTTCAACACGTGGGCCAAATTTAGTTGAAATCAATTAACTCTTTCGAAAGCTATTGCCCGCACACATATATATATACGTATATATATATATATATAAATATATATATATACATATATATATAAACATTTTCAAAAATGGTGCCAAAGTGTTTAGGAGGTTATGAAACGTCGAGAAATTTTGGTCCGACCCCTAGGTCCCGCCATCCAACCGACGCCAATAGTGTATGTTGCCATATGGCAAATACACTAATAAGTAAAAATATAACTAGTAAATTTTTAGTGTATTTGCCATAAGGCAACATACACTATTGGCGTCAGTCGGATGGCGAGACCTAGGGGTCGGACCAAAATTTCTCGACGTTTCATAACCTCCTAAACACTTTGGCACCATTTTTAAAAATGTTTATATATATATGTATATATATATATGTATATATATATATGTATATATATATATGTATATATATATATGTATATATATATATGTATATATATATATATATATATATATATATATATATATATATATATATATATATATATATATATGTGCGGGCAATAACTTTCGAAAGAGTTAATTGATTTTAACGAAATTTTGTCCGCATGTTGGAATCCACCACCGCAAGAACCCTATTTAAAATGGGTCCAATCGGGCCATTTTAAGGGTAGTTTTTAGGGGTTGAAAAAAGTTTTTGGGCCCCAAAATACCGAAAAAATTCTCCGAATCGTTTCAAAATTGAAATTTAACCCTCTGGTAGTAATTAAAAAGTGTCCCCAAAATATTAATAAAATCGGCCCGACAGGACCGGATTTACAAACTTTATGAAAACACTAGTTTGCAGATAGTGACTTATTTATTGAACGGTGTATTTAATTCGGTGTAGACGTTAGATTGATAATAATATTACAATTAAGAAAAAAATGTTATTTTAAGGAGTGTATTAAGGGGTTAAATTTTTTATTTTGCCCAAAAACAAACTTAATTTCACATAATAAAAGTATAAAACCACACGGCCCTATATACAAGCAAATACACTATATTGTCGGCAGGGTTTTGGCACTGCGACCCGGGTTTTTTATTAATAATACCGGTTTTAATACCGGTATCCCGATATTTCAAATTTCAAATATCAAATACCGGTATTCAGATTTTAGTTCGGTATTGTAAGCCCTAATGGGATATTCGAGTGAAAATTGTTGAACTAGATGTTTCGAGATGTTATTCAAAATCATTCGAATTTTTTTATACCTACGAGTTACGACTTATAATACAATCTTCAGTAGGTAATAAACTTTATAATGATACGCTCTTTCTTTAATCTTTAAAATACTGCATGCAATTGTCTCTCTCAGATTGCATTTCACAGTATTTAATATATAATTACTTCGTCCTTTATCTGTCACTGATCTGAAGGAATCATTTCGAATGAATCATTCGATTTATAAAAATCATTTGAATAGAAACCGTTGGATTATCAAATTCATTCAATTATTTTCAAGACTATTTATATAATATTCTTTTTTCTGTATCATACTCTTTCTATGAAGTTTCCTTGAGACGGTTGGGCTATTCGTTCACTGGCAGATATTTTCGATTTTTGACGCCATTAAAAAGGAAAAGCGTTACCAGTTCCTATTGCACAAATTATGCAATTTACTTTCCGCGTCGTCGTAATATTGCTACGTCACAAGTGAACTCATGCCGTAATCTAAAAAAATGAGTTACAGCAATTTGAATCTAACGCAATTACAATAACTTCTACTGAAATGTAAAAACAATTTTAACTATAATAATAGTTTTTATTCTGTTGACGAGTAATTGCTCATATATACTTTAACATTATATCAATCATTGTTAGCACCCATTTTATTATTTTCTGAATTAATTCTTTATATTTTATTTTATAGTATATTGTTTTACACTTATATTAGGATAAATACTTTTGCTTTTGGCATGTTACTATAAACGAAAAATAGCCATACATGTTTACTTCGTAGTTACAGTTCGGTGACAAAAACAAGGTTAAAAAATTTTCGAATATTTCCTCAATATCTTTGGTGTTATTTCAGGAACATCCTATTTATATATTATACGATATAAACAACTCTGATGGGCGGATAGGCGAGGTGATAGCTTTGCTTATAGAAAGGTGATAGTCAGTAGCTAGTATAACCCTTATTAATAATTCACAGCCATTATCTTCCTGTCGTACCCGCGTCGTCCTGTTCCTTTAAAAACCGACAGTATCGCTTTGCAATACATTAAAATGTAAAGAGAGCGCACATCAAACGCGACACGGCGCAAACTATTGATGAAAAGGCATTGGATTATTTAAATAAACACTCGAAATTTACCTCATTTTCAAAGAAATGAAACCCTTTTAACCTTAATTTTATTAATATCCATTATAAACGAACCGATTTAATTCGCAATAAAAGCCAGGCAGTTTAAAAGTGTTCATAAAGTGTTGCTATAATTTTCAATAAATCACATATTAGATTGAACTTACTGATTTTTTTTATTTACCAATTGATTGATAGATTGTCATAGCGCACGGAGTGTGTCGACAAGGTTCTCGCAAAACTCTGTGCACTGTATTTGCACAAACCATTTCGAGCCCTATTCGACCTCCCTCTATCTCCCAAGCTAGTTACGCTACAAAAGTGATTTTTTCAGAGAGATTAAAGTTGCCATAAAGAAACATAATTCCAAATTTCATGCGTCTAGGTGAAATAGTTTTCAAGATACCGATGTCCAAAAATGATTTTAGGCATTCACTGATGGACTGATTGATATACCAATATAATTCACAAGCATCTAGTTGGTGCTGGAAGCATCGAACTCGAATGTATTAGCCGGTCCTTCGAAGACTACTCGCGTCTATTCGGCGCTGGGATATCTATATATTTCTGCGCATATCTGTATATTTGTGACTTACTTAAAAACCGTTGAACGGAGTTAAATTTAATTTTCATAGATGTGTAGACCATCATCCTAGGCATGTTTTTGACTAAACATCATCTCGATAAATTACAAGGGGGGCACACCGTACAAGTACGGCTTAACATATTATTTGTTTGTTATACGCTTTTGCATTCAACTGCTGGTGCCAAGGAGGTATAAATATATTCTATTTTATTTTCCTTTTGACATTAACGATTTTAAAATTGGAATTAGACTACTGAATCTTAGTTTAATGATTACACTAAGTCATCGCCCACGACAAGCTTCACGGACAAGAGAAAACTGTTCTGCAAGCACGTACAGAGTTGTATTCGATCTATATTTATTGCATATAACATAAATACGTCCCTGCGTAAGTAACTAAAGAACTAACTGCATCATGGATGGCCATGATCGTTACAGGTCATTCAATATCGTTCAGGAGACGAAATACGAGTCGAATTTCCGGCTGGTCATGAAAAGGGATGCAGTCTAGCGAAAAGGTTAGCGCGTCGCTCACTATTATAATCTAACCTCACTCTTTCGTTATCTTTCTATTCATCACTGTAATGCAATAATTAGAAATATTTTTGTCATCACATGACAGCGTTCCACTATAACAGCATCAATATCATTTGTAAATTAAAACTTTCGTTGCAGTGATTTGGGGAAAAAAACTTTATGAATATAAGATTTATAAAGAGACAAACGGGCATGGCGTTTTTGTGCCAAAAAATACCGAAAAAATCTCAGAATAGTTTCAAATTTGAAATTTAACCCTTTAAAATGCGTGGTTAAAATTTTAGTAAAAACGACCCGACAAGATTGGGCTTAAAATTTTTATGAAAATACTAGTTCGTGGATACGAATTTACTTACTGAAAAGTGCATTTAATTTTATGGGGTCGTTAGATTGACAATAATATTGCAATCAACAAAAAATTATTATTTTCAGGGGAGTATTATTTTTATTTTGTCTAAAAACCAACCTAAGGTTGTCGGAACGCTCTGAATTTAAGCTAAAAATAGGGCTTCGGTTGATAGCTGATAGTAGACTTATTCATCAACATTTTGCAAAAATTCTTTCTCTATAAGAAAGATAAAGGACGAATCTAGATCTCTAATAGACTACTATTGTAATTTATGTACGATTTACTAGAAAAAAGTTGGCATTAATTGTGCTAAAAAATACACGTTTTCAATGTCATTCGTTTTATTTCACAAAATTGTTCAATCACAAACCTAAAGTAACTCTTCCTTTTTCGGAAAAGTTTTTTATATCTTCAAAATATTTCCAAAAATTAGAGTAATCAACTGATAGCGGCACCCTTGCAACTTTTTTTAGCCTCGTAGTGTAAATTTAGAGCGTTCCGACAGCCTTAAGTTCACATATTAAAACCGCAATGCATGTATTAGCAAATTCACTACATTGTCGGCAGGGTTTTGGCACTGCGACCCGAACTTTGTTTTGTTATCGTTGTCACAAAACAGTGGACTACCAACCAGAGAAATTCGATACTTTTCGCTTGGATATAGTAATATCTATAGAAAGAAGTGAGTAGGACATACTTTTCGTTCAAACAGAAGTAAACGTTAGAAAGAGAGAATACGGTAGATATAACGGTGATCAAGACTGTCGGATAAGGTTGAGTCGGGTATAAAGGATGAAGAGGAGAGGGGATACAGATGGGAAGAGGATAGGGAAGGGGAGATACGGTGGACAGAAAGCGGAAGGATGGTGGAGTGTGCCGCCGTCGTTGCAACGTCTCGGCTACTCTTTAGATGGATACGTTGATGCAGTAACGACTCGTCAACTAAGTCAACGCCGCCTTAAAAAAACGCAAAAATCTTTAATATTTTTGCAATTCACAATGTTTATAGAAAAAATTATGCTGATTCCAGTGAGCAAACATCTGTATCTCTTTTAGTTTTAGAAGATACGGCCATTCAAAGTTTTTTGTGATGATTTTTTGAAAATTTTAAACACATAAAACTTCTAAATCATAAAAGGTAACAGCTTTTGCTTGGGCTCATTGCAATCAGCGTGTCCTTTAATTTTGAAAGTGTTAGATTTTCGTAAAAAATATATTTTTTTTTTGAATCTCAAAAATCGAAATCTTTCATATATTTTTGAAATTAAGAACAACGATTTCAAGGAATCTATAATACTTTCTTGTCTCGAATTAGCAATAGGCAAGTTTTATTTTCTTATTTGAAAATGTAATAAATAATTGCATAAGTATATTATTATGTTACTATCTGTATGTTTGCATTATTGAACAAAAAATTATTGTTATTATTTTTATTGCTTAGGTATATATGTGGAATAAAATCTTATTATATTATATTATAATCCATTTTTTTTATTTTATTATATTATAATATCCAACGTGCTTAAAAATAAATACCGTTTGTTAATACACTTTAACAATACCAAGTGATTTTTTTGGAGAGAACAGTACGAAATAGGGCAGTTAATAAATCCGTAATAGCTACCTACGTCACTGTACAACCGTCCGTTCATGAAGAGTGGAATGGAGAGAGTTAAAACGTTGGCAGATAAATCGTTTCGGATAAGGTCGCATTAGGGTGAATTAAGTCAAAAACAAGAGAGGTACACATATAGATCAACGAATTATTATACGAACTATATATATATTATGTAATCAGGGTTGCTATTTGCTATTTCCTAAACGTCCGAAAAAACTGAAAATGCTAAAAATTCTTAAACTAAAAAATCAAGTACAAGGTGATTATGAGGTCACCTTCTAAATATGTTACATTTTTTGCCGAGGATAAAAAGAAAGGATACTATTAGCCATGCATTCGGCGTATAATCCGTTCTCTGATATTAAGGATAATGCTTAATACGCCCCTTTTTTAACTCGCATAGCTTTACCTTACGAGCAGTTGGATGTGTGTCTATGCATGTAAAATGCACTTACTCACATTTCGGAAATCTCTAATTTCTATGAAAAATTCAAAATAAACTAGAAATATGTACCGTTCTTCCCACATGACTTTTAGCCAAGTCTTACACAAATTTTTGTACAGAAAAAACTAAATTTGAAAAGAAATATTGAGAAAGCCAGATTTTTCAGTATCTGTAATATACGTTTGTAGAGAAAAAACTTCAAAATATGTACTTTCCTTCCCGTAATTCGAAATCACGTGACGTGCTGTAAAAAAATATGAATAAATATAACGATTTTTTAATTTAATTTTTAGGGCAAAAATATATATTATTTGAATTTTTTAAGCAGGAAGTCACATTTTGTGGTGTTTAGTGCTCAATCATAATTGGTAGAAACAGTAATAAAATGAATTTTGCGACTACAGTTTGAAATTTCCCGAGAACATATGCTACGATCTTATCCTATATATACGAGTACGGTAAATTAAAAGTAGCAAACTTAATTGTAAAATTAAATCTCTTTTTAAAACAACTAAAAGTTTATTTTTTTCAAAAACTATTTTAAATACATCAAAATAAATTACTGAACGGCATTTCGAAGACAAAACTTCGTCTGAGAAGTATTAATAGAAACAGTTGGTAAGACTTTTTCGTTCAACTGTCTGGAGCGGTTGGTATACAATTCTGCTAAATGACAAATGCATACTTAACTAAATTCAAATAGCGCTTGTAACCAGTTTGTAACAAAAAAGTAATTAGAGTCGTGTAAAAGTTTTAATGATGGTTTATGTTAGACAAACCTATACAGACAAAATATATAATACCCAACATATAGAGGCAAGTTGGATCTTTTTTCCCTCCTATTTTAAATGCAATTAATTTGAACATAAAACTAAAATTAATATTAAATAGAGTCGTAATTATATATATGTTTGTACTGCATGAAACGCTTGTTGATGTTTGCAAAAAAAAAAATGTTTAATCATTTACATATGTTAGGTACAATATGTTCGTGTACCATGAAAAACCACATCTGGTACCTACCTTAAAACATAATTTAATTTGATCAAATCAAAAACTTATTATAAAACAAAACAGGAATACTACTTTTATTTGCACAGCTCACACATTTTGATCTCCATTTGCAATTTTTTGATTTCTTTTGTTTTCTTTATTTTCGAACAACCAACTCGATCCTGGAACAAAATTTAGTTTTGCATCTAATTTCTAATCCTTTAAGTCGCTCTTCTTACATTTTTTTATTTTTTCCTTCTCTTGTGTTTTGTTTTTTTAGTATATTCTTTATTAAATATGTATAGAAGTTTTGTATACTTTATGTATTTATATTATGGGAACAAATATATTTCTATTTCTATATGTCTATCGCGTGTTTTAAAGTACAAGACTGAAATGCGATATTTTAAAAAAATTATAATAATAAGAGTAAAAATACTAAAAAAACTCGTCATTTTGTTAATTGATGAAAAATATTTTTTATATATTCTTAAAAGGAACCTTAAAATTACTAATATAATCATGTATAATTTGATATAAATTTATCCGTCGCAGTATTATTTTATCAAGTTGATAACTTTCCTCCATTTTTATATTACAGACATATAACAGCCCTGACAATATTGTTAAAGTTCAAATTGCACTTAAATTTTTTTATAAAACGTTATAAAACTTCATTTAGACGGCGGAAAAGAATAAAATTACTGTTTGATATCGAATATGATAATTCAACCAACTTCTATGCAAATTACACATTATTAAGAACAGTTGGTATGTATATTTGTTTGTCAGGGATAATCTCAAAAACTACAAAACCGATTTGAAAATATCTTTTACTTTTGAAAAACCTACTATTACGCCAAAACAGAAAGGAGTTGAGCAGTGAGCGAAATTGTAAAGCAAGTCGGGACCCCGCAAGCGAGATCTAAGCTAATCGCAGTTAATCTCAAATTTTTGTTTCTGATTAATAAAAAAATCAGTTCAAGAAATATCCTATTGTTTAAAAAAAGGTAAGTGCTTGCTAGAAAAGTCGTGCAAGTGCACTGATTTACCGACTTTGCGGTATTCTAGGCTTAATTATTGCAATGTTTGCTTAAAATAAAGGATAGCGTTGGAAGGACTGAAATAAATTATGGGTAAAGCAAAGAGATTTAGACAATGCGGAGAGTATACGAGTGAAATGCAGTTTAAGTGCTCTTAGAAGTAACGTTAGCTAGACAGTAGTTCTATGTGAGTGCAGTTGTGAAAGAATCTAATTATATAATTGTAACACGTATCGGTTAATTAAAATGAAAATGTATTTAAAAAAAAACACTGAGCTGTTGTGAACACAAACATTGTTAGAGGAATTGAAAATAAATGTCTATGGTGTGTTCAAAAATATATAAAACTCGTGTCACAGAGCCAAACCTTGCCGACAATATTATATTGTATTTGCTAATAGAGACAGTGTGCCTTTTTGTACCAAATAAAAATACATTTTTATACTTAACAATATAATATAAGCGGAACAGTTTTTATGCGTGAGTCGGATATGTTTTACATTGTTTCAATACTTCTCCGCTCCATTAAGCAAACCATACTATAATGATGAGTCACTCTCCACTATTGCAGAACAATGTTTTATAGTATGTTATTTTCTGCTTCCTCGGGATAATTATATTGCAGTTAAGTTACTGTCTGAGCCCTGCAATTATTTTGTTTTTCAGTTAAACCTTCCTAAGATTTACTTACCATAATATGGCGGCCGTAATATGATGTTGAATGATGTCACAAAAACCGTGTGATATAAATCGATACCGCTTATTTACATTACGGTAAGGCCGCTGCTATATCCATTAATTTCTACGTTTTTAGTGACGTCATTCATTATGGCCAATATTTTACGGTACCACTATTTCAGGAAAACAAGGCTTTATAGTACCTAAAAAATATACTACCCAGATTTTGCCGCGATTGTATAAAATTATTTATCTTTGATCATACTGTAAGTTTCGAGTCACGGAGTCCGGAGAAAGGAGCCAGCGAAACCGTCGTTCTAATGAGTAAACGTCTGCAACACAAAAGTTTACGTTAATCAATTTAACAAATAAATTAAAGCAACGTAAAAGACGACGCCAACCCAACGTGAAAGATGAGAAATCTTCTGCTCAAGAACAAGACTCAAAGCCGGGATTACGCTTCTGTGTACTACCGAATCAACCCACTGAACTGCTACTTTAGTATTGTTCTTTAATATTGTTGAAACATACCATTTACTCTAAAATCAAGGTACATAATGAAAACAAATTTCAACATTAACGAAATAAACTATTCTCCCAAAAAGTAAAAAGATGAATTATTTCGTTTTTAAATTTTGGTGTAATAGTAGTTTATGTATCTCTTTAGGAAATGAAGGAAGTGACATTATGTTAAAACGAGCGAGCAACGAGTTTTAAAAATAGAGCACATTCGCTAGTCTAGCTAGCGGATGTGCATTTACCCGAGATATCATTACGAACATTAAGATACATACTACATTTTTAGTGTATTTGCCATATGGCAACATACACTATTGGCGTCGGTCGGATGGCGGGACCTAAGAGCCGGACCAAAATTTCTCGACGTTTCATAACCTCCTAGACACTTTGGCACCATTTTTAAAAATGTTTATATATATATGTATATATATATATATTTATATATATATATATATATATATATATATATGTGTGTGCGCTATAACTTTCGAAAGAGTTAATTGATTTTAACGAAATTTTGTCCACATGTTGTGATCCACCACCGCAAGAACCCTATTTAAAATGGGCCCAATCGGACCATTTTAAGGGTAGTTTTTAGGGGTTGAAAAATGTTTTTGGGCCCCAAAATACCGAAAAAATTCTCCGAATTGTTTCAAAATTGAAATTTAACCCTCTGGTAGTAATTAAAAAGTGTCCCTAAAATTTCAATAAAATCGGCCCGACAGGACCGGACTTACAAATTTTTTGAAAACGCTAATTTGTAGATAGTGACTTATTTATTGAAGGGTGTATTTAATTCGGTGTAGACGTTACATTGATAATAATATTGCAGTTAAGAAAAAAAATGTTCTTTTAAGGGGTGTATTAAGGAGTCAAATTTTTTATTTAGTCCAAAAACCAACTAAAGTTCGCATAATCAAGCCACACTGCCTGTATTAGCAAATACACTATATTGTCGGCAGGGTTTGGGCACTGCGACCCGAGTTTTTTTAATGTACCACCGATAAAAATAGCTGATTTTCAAAGACCATAAAAACACATCGACGTCACACGCGTTTATAGCGCGTTGTTGGATAGTTAGTTTAAAAATTAGATTTTAATTAAATATAGCTTTTTAATAATTAAGTAAAAAATAAAATAAAAATAGTTTCACTATAATAAAGCAAATTACAGCACTAAATTCACTTCATGCGAGAGCTATTATCTGCTTAGGAATGAAGTCTTACTTACTATAACGTATGAACATTTAATACTATGTATTAATATTATTACTTATATAAAATTTGAAGTGCCGAGAAGTTTTAGATTTTCCGTTTTTTTTTATTTATTGGAAAAAAATATTTTTAAAAAGATATTTTAAATAAAATTAACTTTTATGGATCACGGGTCAGTGGAATTTTTTTCTTCTAAAGAGGGCGACGGTCCACAAAAGGTTAAGAACTTCTGTTGTAAAATAAACTTTTATATATCCAATTAAAGCAATTTTTGCAAATTCATTTTAAATGTATTAATACACCATCTCCAAGTCTGCAATTTACTTATTGTACCTTCTAAAATCTAAACCAAGGAGCGCTTTGGTGGGAACAATAACCTTAAATTAGCATAGAACTCTATTGTTTTTACTGACGATTTCTGTGTTCTCCGGTACGGCGTTTGCGAAGAATTTATGCGCGGGGTGTCACCACCAATGGGAGTGGGTGACAGCAGCCCGTGACGCCATTGGTTTAAACTGTCTAATAATTGATAAATTGACGTATTGTGATGAAAGTAACGCCACTGGTGTATCCTCATTATTGACTGATATAAAAGTTTGTGATGAGCCCTGAGGTGGATTCCGCTGAGGCACATTCATCATATCTTATCATATTTCCGGATTTTCTTTCATACAAGTTTTACCTTACACCTGTCAGTTACGAGATTCCATCTATTATTATTACTATAACACATAAAACGTGCCTTCTTCTTTGCTCTTCAAAACATGACAATGTGTTAAAAAAAACACTTTTTCAATAAAATTATATCTCAAAAGATTATTCTCGTTATTATAAACAGCTTTTTTTCCTGGTAAAAAAACATAAAATTAAACTCTTAAAAGATTCTTTGAAAAAGTTAATGAACTTAGATTTAAAAAAAAAACGCAACATTTATTTTTGATTTTGGAACATAATAATATTTTCTTCATACTATGCCGAAAGTACGTACACTTTCTGATTCAATTTTAGATCAAAAAGAATGACATTTCTGATTTGTTGTTTTGACAAGCTGCAATTACATGCATATCGTCTGTATAGGCGGATCTAAACAGTCATGCGCACTGATACGTGAGCCGGTCAGACTGGCTACTTTGTCAAGTCACATGTTGACCCATAGATGTCTATGTATACGCCCGTAAATAGCTATCTGCTGTTATATGTACATTATTAGATGCATGTGTCATTACGTATACAACCTCAACATTTATGACTTGAAAGTAAGTAATTGTTTTATATATTGGTGACAGTGCGAACTTCCGGCATGGTATGAAGAAAAATAGTATACACCACACAAGCAGAAAGTCCTGCACTGCGCGACATATGATGCCCTCGACTTCGCCTCGGGCATCATGTGACGCAGTGCAGGAAATTCAACTTTCGGCGGTGTAATATACTATTATAGTGAAGAGTTACTCATAAGAGAGATAGGCATTGCCAAACTTTAGGGGCGCCAGCTACATAACGACTGTGAATAGTTCAATATTTTAAATAATAAATCATTGACAATGTCGATGTGCTGTGTTTACCAATTTTCAAACTATACGTGTTTTGTATTTCCAAATGATCAGTCAAAACCGTTTACGACGACATCATTTAGAACAACGTATCGGTTATATTGACCAAAATCATAGGTCTCAACTGAATGCTATATGACCGCCTTATAAAAAACACAGTTTTTTTACCACATTGCTTATTACGACATACCGCATTAAGCGACTACTTTTGATCAACGAAATCACATCAAAATCGGCTCAGTCGTTTTTGAGGCAACTCGTACCTTGCAGACAGAACAAGGGTTTTTATAGATTGCAAAAACTGTTTAAAATAGTCTCTTGAAAATCAATGCAACAAGTTTCGAAGAAACGTTTGTTTGTTACATAAATATTTAACTAATAATGTTCATTTTCATCTTTTAAAAGATTTAATTTTACTCCTTTAGTAAGCAATTGCTTCTGGTACATTTAATAACACAAAACTTTGTTTCCAAACTTTACGAGCATCGAATAACAAAATAATTACGTCATTATAATTGCAATATTTGCCAAGTAATAGGCTGCTTTTTGTTGTTTATTTTTCTCTTGTAAAGTTCCACTCACACGTAGCGGTTTCTTATAAGAGGATTTTTGAATGATATTTTGCAAAGGCTTATATTCAGTGTCAGCTATTCGGTTCGATTTCGTTGGGGGTAAATGAATTCAACAAAAATATATAAAATTTCGTTATACTAAAATCATTATTTTCTCTGCACATTTGTAACTTAAGAATACGTAGCACGTAGGTCAACAAGTAGGGTTTTATAAATAATAAAAAAAAAATAATAAAAAAAATCGAATCGATTTAATAGTTCGCAAGCTTTTAAAAAAGTATGGCGTTGTTTGTAAGATCGCCTTACAGACAAGACAAGGTACAGATCGTATCGTCTGCTGAAAACGGATTTCGAAGGCAAGAAAAAACACTCGTTTGAAATATATCTTAGGTATGTGAGTATGTATCAGAAAATATAATATAGTTATGGAAGAAAAACGAGTAATCCGTCACTTGATTTAAATTTTCGTCGATCTTTTGACGCTATTTGCAGATTTGTGACGTTATCCTTCTTTTATACATAACGCCGTCATAATTTCTGAAGTTATACTTCTTTTAGCGCGATAAGAGTAAACTTTCAGCAGGCAACAGAAGTTGTGCGCGCACTGCTAACGGCATTTTGACAGTATGAAGTTGGCTACTCTAACGAAAATACGAAAGTATGAGATTGATAAAGAGGTTCAGACTGAAATATAAATAAAACAATTTACACCTTATTTAATGACTTCAACGACAAAAATCTTGTCACTATTTTTTTTATATATATTCGAATGTCATTGAAAACAATATTTTTAACCGACTTCAAAAAAAATGAGGAGGTTCTATATTCGCCTGTACATGTACTTTTGTTTTATGTATGTTCACCGATATTTTCGTCAATTATAAACCGATTTGAAAATTTTCAACGCCATTTTGTTCAGAATACTACCGGATTGTTATCATATAGTTTTTGTTAAAATAGGTTCATTCGTTTTTAAATAACATCAAATAAACATATTTTTATATGTATGCTACCTATTTGTGAACTGATGTTGATGATGATTATTTTCTTATTTAACAGGGTATACCTTCAAGGTGATACCACTTAAATTTTTGGCAAATCGGTTTAGGAGTTTTTTAACTATAATTTATACAGTGGAATCCGTTTATAATGACATCGAAGGGAATTGACAAACACGTCATACTAAGCGGACGTCATACTAAGCATTTTTGTGAAAAAAAAAACCTTTCTTTTTTTTAGGTAGCATAGGGCCGCTGACGGGTATTCCTTTGTTTCGCGTGATTTTAAACTACTGAATTAACGCTTGATCAACATTTTCTTGCGCGATTTTCGAAGCCTCTTCGGTTTCAAAACATTTGAATTGAACGATCGCTTAATCCGGTTCTTGTTTTTGAAAATCATTGAGATTGTCGAATGACCCACGCCCAATTCCTCTGCGAGAGATGAGCTTGATTCTCCATTTTCTAATCTGCATATTATTCACCTTTCTCCTCAATCGTAAATGCTTTACGACGTTGAGATGATATTTTTTACATAGGATATCACTAAAACAATGCGTGACGTTCAACTATCAATTACTCACTGAGATTCAAAACAAAAACAAGCCACGTGCCGAACGTCGTCGGGAATCAACGAACATTGCCGAAGGTGTAAAGAATCATGTCGGTCACTATAGACGGACAAAATTTATTAAAAATGGGTCATAATAAGCGACATGTCACTGTAAGCGAAGTCATTATATCCGACTTTGTTACAAAGAATTCTATATGAAAACCAAACCTCGTTGTGTAATTAGGTCATAATAGGCGGTTGGTCAATATAGGCGGAGTCATAATAAACGGATTCTACTGTATAAACAAAGCAGCTAAGAAATATTATTAATAAAAATGTACAAAATCAAATCCACTACAAAGTAAAAAATAAAAAAAATATTAGGAAATCTCCTTCAAAAAACTGATTAAGAAGAGGAAAATAACGAAATTTTGTGGTGGGCTACTAAAACTTTTAACATATCTAAGTACTTTTATTACATTGGCACCGACCTCAACATTTCATAATTTTCCTCTTTTTAGTGACTTTTTTGAAGGAGTTTTTTTTTAAATTATTTTATAGTATTTTAAGTTCTAGGTGTTCAAACAATCTGACAAACACTGCTGCAGCATATGTAAAAGTCAATCGTTGGATACTGTCAATTGCGCTAAAGATGCATTTGCGATGTGGCTGTGACTTTAGACATGGCACTTCCTACTCGCGACACGGACAGAGGATTCATTAGAGTCTACATTTAATTTGCTGAGAGGCTAAGTGCCCTTTTTAGTGGCAGATGTGAGCTGGATATGTGTGGGGCCACGACTCAAGAATCAATGCCTGGATACAACTCTTATACAAAACCAAGTCCTATTGAACTAGCAGACTATGAATGGAACGATATAGATCTCGCGCAGGAACCGTTATAAAAAATCTAAACAATTGGGCGGCTGAACCATTCCAACTTCAAAAATATTAACATTATGTATATATATAATAATAAATAAAATAAAATTGCTGTTAACGCGTACGGCGACGTGGGTAACGACTAATAATAAATATTATGAAACTTGATATTCGTTTGTTAGATTAAAAATAATATGGTTTTATATGTAAAAAATAACCAATGTATGCTTGTCAGGTACCTATTTTCTTTTTGACATCTTCAGAATATAAAAAGAAATCTGATTTTTATTTTCAAAATATTTCCGAAACTATTAAGCCTAGAAAAAAAATGTTTTCACGAAGCTTTCTTGGAAAAATAAACTGCTATGAAAAGTATATCTAAATGAGTTGTTAGTATCAAAAGTGAGTTAAGAAAAGCACAAAAAAAGTGATATAATAAACAGTCTGAAGTTGAATGAAACGCGGTGTAGTGAAGAGATGGATGTTGTAAGGGTTTTTTTCGTAGAGACAAATAAATTGGCGCACTAATAAATCACACACAAAGCGACTAATAGAAGAGTTTGCCATGTCCTACACGTAATAAAATCAATTTCAACCTACAGGACAAACTAAGACGATAACTCCTAGCTTTATAAAAATTTTAAATGTGTTTCGCTAGAAGGCCACATGCATTTTTTAGAATTCTGGTAATTGACTGTGCATATCCACTAAAAATCATTTCGATAAAGCAAACAGAATGTTTTTACGTTACATAAGGTATTTAAAACTGAACAGAGAAAAGTGGGTGCGTGTACTTATAAACTTATAATTAGTGTATTTGCCATATGGCAACATACACTATTGGCGTCGGTCGGATGGCGGGACCTAGGGGTCGGACCAAAATTTCTCGACGTTTCATAACCTCCTAAACACTTTGCCACCATTTTTAAAAATGTTTATATATATATGTATATATATGTATATATATATATATATAGGTATATATGTGTGCGGGCTATAACTTTCGAAGAAGTTAATTTATTTTAACGAAATTTGGCACACATGTTGGAATCCATTACCGCACGAAGCCTATTTAAAATGGGCCTAATCGGGCCATTTTAAGGGTAGTTTTTAGGAGTTGAAAAAAGTTTTTGGGGCCCAAAATACCGAAAAAATTCTTAGAATCGTTTCAAAATTGAAATTTAACCCTCCGGTAGTAATTAAAAAGTGTCCCTAAAATTTTAATAAAATCGGCCCGACAGGACCGGACGTACAAATTTTATGAAAACACTAGTTTGCAGATAGTGAATTATTTACTGAAAGTTGCATATAATTTGGTATAGAGGTTCGATTGATAATAATATTGCAATTAAGAAAAAAAATGTTATTTTAAGGGCTGTATTAAGGAGTAAAAATTTTTTTTTACCCAAAAACCAACTTAAGTTCGCATAATAAAGCCACACTGCCTGTATCAGCAAATACACTATATTGTCGGCAGGGTTTTGGCACTGCGACCCGGGTTTTTCTTAGCTGTGATTAAAAAACTAATTTTTAGTATAGAGACTAATAATTTATTGAAATCAAATAACTAAAGGATAGGAGTGAAATATTATCACTAACACTCATAACTAACAAGTGTTCTCAATAATATTTTCACTATCAATTACTACTGCATACCGGGTGTTTTTTTCAAAACTTTGAATGGATTTTTTTGTTGATACACCGGTTGAATCAAAAAAAGTCTTAGGCAAAAGTTGTTGGGTTTTGAGGGGGAAATAATTTACACGTAATACCAACCCCCTCCCCCCTCGGTAGGGGGGAGGGGTAACTTTTGTTTTTTAAATGAAAACCCCCGATTTGTATGATTAAATTTTTTTTTGTGTAAAAATGAACAACTTTAAAATTTAATTTAATTTAATTTAATCATAAAAATCGGGGGTTTCCATTTAAAAAACAAAAGTTACCCCCTCCCCCTGCCGAGGGGGGAGTGGGTTGGTATTACGTGTAAATTATTTCCCCCTCAAAACCCGACAACTGTTGCCTAAAAATTTTTTTGATTCAACTGGTGTATCAGCAAAAAAATCCATTCAAAGTTTTGAAAAAAACACCCGGTATAATTTATAAGCACATACATATTTTTTTGCATTAAAATAAAATGTCACCTGACATCTGTTATAGACACTATTTTACATTTTAGATCGTTGCGCCATCAGTCGAACTTTTAGTAAACGTACTTAAAATCAAAATATTTCACATAATGTCCAAGACGTATGGTTTGATCAAAATGCGTACAGAAATGTTGTTTTGAAATGGAAATTATGTTAAAATCAGCGTTACCAGATTTTTTTTTTTTTGCCAAGTCAGGATTTTGGAACTTTATGAGTGAAAAAAGCGGGATTCTTTCGTCGAAAGCGGGACATAGTAAAAAAACGTATATAATCAGAAGTTTTTAAATATTTATTTTTTTTTTTAGTTCAAATTACGTTTACGTGACAATAGATAGCAAAAATAGCCATAAAACATGTATTTTAATAAAAATATGATATTTTAATTCAGATTTACCCTATCGTTAAATAGTTGAGTCTCATTCGTCTTCTGAATAAAAAAAATAAAAAAAAAAGAAATCAAAATCAAAAAAAACCCGGGTCGCAGTGCCAAGACCCTGCCGACAATATAGTGCATTTGCTATACAGACAGTATGGCTTTATTATGGGCACTTAAGTTGGTTTTTGGGCAAAATAAAACATTTTACTCCTTAATACACCCCTTAAAATAATATTTTTTTTCTTAATTGTAATATTATTATCAATCGAACCTATATACCAAATTATATACATCTTTCATAAAAAATTCCCTATCTGCAAAATAGTGTTTTCATAAAATTTGTAAATCCGGTCCTGTCGGGCCGATTTTATTAAAATTCTATGGACACATTTTAATTACTACCAGAGGGATAAATTTCAATTTTGAAACGATTCGGCGAATTTTTTCGGTGCTTTGGGGCCCAAAAACAATTTTCAACCCCTAAAAACTACCCTTAAAATGACCTGATTAGGCCCATTTTAAATAGGCTTCTTGCGGTGATGGATTTTAATGCGTGGGCCAAATTTAGTTGAAATCAATTAACTCTTTCGAAAGTTATTGCCCGCACACATATATATATATATATATATATATATATATATATACGTATATATATAAATATATATATATATATATACATATATATATAAACATTTTTAAAAATGGTGCCAAAGTGTTTAGGAGGTTATGAAACGTCGAGAAATTTTGGTCCGACCCCTAGGTCCCGCCATCCGACCGACGCCAATAGTGTATGTTGCCATATGGCAAATACACTAAAAAGTTTAATCATTAGAAAAATATGGCATTTCAAACAATAGTCTGAGGAGTGAGTGTTACAAATTGCAACTTACAATAAGAAAATAATTATTTACGCACGGTCGAGTTATCCCCGAAAAGCGTGACTGAGCCTGTCCCGCGCGGGACATTTAATTTTTATTTAAAAATCGGGACGTCTGGCAACGCTGGTTAAAATAGATGTACGCACAAATATTGTCTCGGTCAAAACGATTATTTGCATAGCAAAATCGATTTGAAATTCCTCAATGAATTTGTTATGGAGAAGATTGTGTGGTCACAATCTAATGTTATTGTCAAATCAGATTTTATGACAATTCTTTCTGCAACTTGGCATAAAACGTTCAATCAATATTTTGGAAATGTTTGTATACAAATGCACAAAATATGTTATATCACAGTTGCCAACGTCCATAGTACACAACAAAGAAGACAAATAAATTGCAAAATAATAAACGAATTCAACAAAGCGAATATCAAACTTTTGACACGATACAAATGAACATTAGCGTACGGACAGACGAATGAAGATGAACAAGAAACTTTATACATTTATTTAACTTTCAATTAAGAGTTTAGAGAGAGAACCAAACTCATGACAGAACAGACAATGTACAGTTGCTAGGGGGATGGTAAAAGTGGTGGCAGTTTCTTCTTCACAAGGATTGAACTGAAGTTGGCATGACAGAGTTGGTCGCATAAGTATACTTCATTTTTTTTATGTTTAAACATGCCACAATACTCAAAATTAGCATTATACCAGCTGCACAAGTAAGTAATTTGATTCAATTTTAATAACAAAAATAACTATTTATATTTTTAGACGTAGATAATGCTTAACGTTACTATTTCAAACGTTTTTTCATTTTTCATATGAATCATATTATCCTCCAAACACCGAGCTCTAAAAATCTATCTCAAACATCCTATTGTCATTTCTATACAGAAAAGTAGTATTTAGAAGCATCGATTCTTGCGACGGGGAGTATTTAATTGACTGTCATAGCGTGCACATCTCTGTACTGACAACGATTAAATAAAACGTTTCTGCTTGCACTCTCGGAGTGTAAGCCTTTTCGGTAAATTCCTTCCTTCTCAGACTTTTATTTGGTAAAGAATGAGTTTAGAAGGCATAGATACGTCCACATTTGGGCAGAATACTAATTTCACGAAAAAACGCAAAATTGCTGATGAGCGTCCGAAGTATACCGTACCCACATCGTCTTATTATGACGTATTATCAGACATGGATGAAGATAACGATAGTGCTAGTGTATCAACTCAAAGTGAAGTGAATAGTTGTAATGTTTCTCATAGTGCTTCGCGAAGTGGCAAAAAATCTAAAATACCTCCTATCGTTATATATACATATCTTAAAGATCACTCATCACAAATTGCATTCCTAAAATCAAAACTCACAAATGAACTCGTCATTAAGTACAAAGTTAATCGTTTATTATTATTTACGAAAACGAGTGATGACTTTAAAATATTAAAGCAAGAAGTAGAAAACGCTAATATTCAATTTCATACCTATACACTCGCTGAAGATAGACAACATCGCCTTGTACTTAAAAACCTACCCCCTAATGTAACCCCCAAAGAAATCGAATCATCTCTATTGCAGCGTAATAATTTAAAACCTATTAAAATTATTCAAGTTGTTCAAAAAGAAAATAATAAAATTATCAAGTACTTCCCGGTATTCATCATCACGTTCAACAATGAGACAGACATTCACGAGGTATTTAAAATAAAAACTGTATGCAATTGTCTCATCAAATGGGAAAAATTTAAAAGCAGAACTGGTGTAACTCAATGTTTTAACTGTCAACAATTCGGACACACCTCACATAACTGCCACCGACTACCAAAATGTGTCAAATGCGACTTATCACATAATACCAAGGATTGTCAAAAAGATCCGAACACTTCACCTAAATGCTCCAATTGCGGAGGTCCACATCCTGCAAATTTTACTGGCTGCGAAATATATCGCAAACAGATAGAACTGAGAGAAAGGAGGCAAACTAATCATCACAAGAACACAACTACTTCGTATCATCACAACAGCAAGAACTTCCCTTCCCTGACTACCAACAATACCAGAACCCCTAAACAACCCAACGACCAACCAACTTGGGCGAAGATAGCATCCCAGGAAAAGCACGAACAAACATCTAATGAAGGTACTAGTATACTTCAAGAATTAAAAGACTTATTTAAACTTTTTAATATTTCAAAAATTAAAAGTGTTATTAAAAACCTATCCTCTAAATTACACAATACTAAAGACGGTATAACTAAAGTTATTGTACTTGCTGAAGCAATAATAGATCTTTTCAATACTGATAATGATTAAAATGGCTGTAAACCGTATCAAAATAATATTCTGGAATGCTAACTCCGTCTCAAACAAAAAGTCTGAATTACAACATTTATTGTCAACAAATAGCATTGATATTGCAGCTATATCAGAAACTAAATTAGATGACAAGAAAAAATTTAAAATCCCGGGCTATGATATATACAGAAATGACCGCTCTAATAGAGGCGGAGGTGTATTATTATTAATCAAAAAAAATATATGCAATTACCAAATAAATATTCCTTCGTTAAAGAATGTAGAAGCAGTTGCCACTATTATTGAAATGCAGAACATGCAAAAAATTGTTATAATCTCAGCATATATCCCCCCAAACAAAAAAATACTATCTTCTGATCTCAATAAAATTTTTAGTCTTAACAACAGAATAATACTGATGGGAGACTTGAACTCCAAACACCATAGCTGGAATTGCTATGAGAATAATGCGAACGGTAACACTCTGTTGACATACTCACTCAATAGAAATATAAACATTGTTGCCCCTGATAGTCCCACCTTCTACCCTACACAATCCAATCGAAGACCAAGTGTCATTGACCTACTATTATTAAAAAATGTGGAAAACATAACAACACCAAAATCTGTCTCAATGCTCAGCTCTGATCATAATATTATTTATTTTAAGATAACCAAAAAAGCCTTGATGTTACCAAAAGAATCAGTTTTTAACTTCAAAAAGGCAGACTGGGGCAAATTCAGATGCCATCTCGATCAGCAAATTGTAATAAACCCCAGAATCATGAACACCGCAGACTTAGATTCCAAAGTCAATAATTTTATAAATGCTATTAAATCAGCTGCATCTGCTTCTATTCCAAAATCGCATATAAAATACAGAACGTATAACATACCCGATAAAATAAAACATTTAATAATAATTAAAAATTTCTCACGTCACATATACCAAAGGAAACGAATTGACTTTTATAAACATGTTACAAACAGGCTGTCACGAATCATTCAAAATAACTTATACGAATGGCGAAATAAATGTTGGAGCGAATATGTATCTCAATTGAAACCACAAAATGGCACTATTTGGAGCCTAACTAAAACCTTAACTAAAGAACACAAGCAAATCCCCCCCTTAATTTCAAATCAACAAACTTTCTTCAGTAACAAAGAAAAAGCTAACATTCTTGCTCAAAATTTTGCAAATATTCATAACCAGAATATAGATCTAAGTAACATGACCCATAGAAATAGAGTAAATAGAACTGTTAGAAAATACCTTAAAGACAAACCTAATTCTTTCAATGCTGATCTTACTTCCCCTAGAGAAATTAAAAACATAATTAAAACGCTTAAAAATAAAAAAGCTCCCGGTAGTGACAAAGTTAGTAACATGTTTATAAAAAATCTATCCAAAAAAGCAATAATACATTTGACAATTATAATAAACCATATACTTATGCTTGCATATTTTCCACAATGTTGGAAAAGTGCTAAAATCATCCCAATACACAAATCGGGTAAACAAAATAACGACCCTAAAAATTATAGACCCATAAGTCTACTAAGCACTTTAAGCAAAGTAGTGGAAAAAATAATTGCCAAACGTATTATTCGTGCCTCTTTTAATCTAAATGTAAATAGAAATGAGCAATTTGGCTTTAAGGCCGGGCACTCAACGGTAGCACAGCTGGCCAGGCTGACTGATTTTATTACAGATGCATTTAATACAAACAGACATGTCGGTATGATACTTCTCGATATCGAAAAGGCCTTCGACACTGTCTGGATCAAAGGTCTTCTCTACAAACTTGTGAATTATAACTTCCCCAATTACCTAATACACCTTATAAGCTCATATCTCGAAAATAGAACTTTCAAAGTGCATGTGAAAGATGCTATCTCTGACGAGAAGCATATAACTGCGGGTGTTCCACAAGGATCGGTAATTGGACCGATCCTTTTCAATCTATTTATCAACGACTTGCCTTCTCTTGACAACAATGTGAACATATCACTCTATGCTGATGACACAGCAGTGTATACACAATCATGGCGTATTGACACAATTGTCAACAGATTGGAAAAATCCTTCCAAAAAATCAATAATTTCTATTCCAGATGGAAAATTAAAATAAATACGTCGAAGACCGAATGTATCATATTTACCAAAAGAAGGCCAGTCATTGATAGAAAGTGTCAGATTAACAACCAAATAATTGAATGGGCGGATCACGTAAAATATCTTGGTGTCACACTCGACAAAAAGCTAACTTTTAGCAAGCATATAAATAATATCAGTAATACGGCCTATGGCGCCATCCAAAAAGTTTACTCCATTCTAAAAGTCAATTCACAATTAAATATAAAAAATAAATTGACAATTTATAAAACATTGATCCGACCTATCCTTACATATGCCGCCCCCGTTTGGTGCTCAGCCTGTAACTCAAATCTCAAAAAACTACAAGTGGTACAAAATAAATGTTTACGGCTAGTGGGCAACTATCCTAGGTATACGCCAGTCGTACTGTTACACGAGTCGTTCAAAATTCTCACCATAAAAGACTTTATAAAATCATTATCCATAACTTTTTTTGACAGATGTAAACTAAATCGCAATAAACTAATTAACAGTATAGGTAACTATAACTTGCAATCTCTTCAAGACAAATATAAAAAATATAAACATAAAAGAACCAAACATCTCCTGTTACAGTAGGACTGCGTATGCTCGGCATAATTGCCTAAATAGCTGTAAAATAACTAAAATAAACTGTAATGTTAAATTAAGTATAATATATATATTATATAATTACAAGATCCTAAATAACGTAAATGGCACTCACTAAAATTATTACATAGTTGGTTATTTTTTTTAAATTTTTTTTTGCCAATCTAATTAATTCAAAATTGATAAAAACAAATAATTATTAATCATTTATTCTTTCAGGTGGGCTATAGCAATATTGCTGAAACCCCTATATTAAATTGTAAATAGCTGTAAATAATTATTATTGTAAATAAAGATTTCTTCTTCTTTCTTCTTCTCTTGCGACGGGTTGATTTATCAATTTGTCGAGAATTCGTTAAACTTGGCGTGGTGATTTATGGTTAAACAAATTCGAATCATATATAAGTATAAAATTAAAATTCTTACCGTAACCAAAGTAGAAAAGAATTGAACTTACCTGTAAAAAGAAAAAGAGATTAGTAAAAAAATAATATTTAATATTCAGAATTTTTTTCAAGGTGCGTTGTGGAACGCGCTTTAATCGATAACCAAAAGAACCACAAATAAATTTACATTTGGAAAAAATTATTAAGCAAGCCAAATTAACATAAGTTTGTAAAGAAAAAACTTCAAAATATTAATTTGTCTTTCCGAAATTCGAAATTTCTTGAACTGCTCTAAAGAAGTTTGCTGATTCAATTTTTAGGGCAAAAATATAGGTTTTCTGAAATTTTTAAAAGCTAGTCTAATTTTATGAAGCTTGATTGTTAATTAGTAATAAAATAATAAGTAATAAAATGAATTTTGCGACCACAACACGAAATTTCCCGACACTGTATTTTACAATCTGGGGGATCAGACACATAACACATTAAGACTGAATTCCGGCATCAATATAATACGCAAAAATTGTTTTATATTTATGATGACCACATAAAGAAAAAAAATAGGTACATTCCACAAAAATATAAATTTAAAAAAAAACCCGGGTCGCAATGCCAAAACCCTGCCGACAATATAGTGTATTTGCTTATACAGGCAGTGTGGCTTTATTTTGCGAGTTTAAGTTGGTTTTTGGGCAAAATAAAAAATTTTACTCCTTAATACACCCCTTAAATTAACATTTTTTTTCTTAATTGCAATATTATTATAAATCGAACCTCTATACCAAACTATATACAACTTTCAGTAAATAATTCACTATTTGTAAACTAGTGTTTTCATAAAATTTGTAAGTCCGGTCCTGTCGGGCCGATTTTATTTATATTTTAGGGCCACCTTTTAATTACTACTAAAGGGTTAAATGTCAATTTTGAAACGATTCTGAGAATTTTTTCGGTATTTTGGGGCCCAAAAACATTTTTCAACCCCTAAAAACTACCCTTAAAATGCCCCGATTACGCCCATTTTAAATAGGCTTCTTGCGGTGATGGATTTCAACACGTGGACCAAATTTCGTTAAAATCAATTAACTCTTTCGAAAGTTATTGCCCGCACACACACATATATATATATATATATATATATATATTTTTTTTTTTTTTGTGAGAGGAGGAAATGCTAATGCACACCAGCAGGTAGTGTCGGACTCGCACCGACTAAAACCTCCTCTCAATCACCACTCGTTTTCCCGGAACCGCGCGAGCATATATATATATATATATATATATATATATATATATATATATATATATATATATATATATACGTATATAAATATATATATATATATACATATATATATAAACATTTTCAAAAATGGTGCCAAAGTGTTTAGGAGGTTATGAAACGTCGAGAAATTTTTGTCCGACCCCTAGGTCCCGCCATCCGACCAACGCCAATAGTGTATGTTGCCTTATGGCAAATACACTAAAAATACATAGCTGATCCATGTGTATATAATATATATTTAAAAGTTATCGCTAGGGGAATTCAGCTGGTTGATGCTTTTGGTTGTATGAGCTGGTGGTATCTCCCGTGGTGCTCGTTTGTTTCACACCCAACGCAGTGGATTCGGCTTCTTTTTCTCACTCTACTCACTTGCTTTAACACCAAACTAATAAATTCGCAGGAAAAAAACTAAATAAACACGTTTGAAATTATTTATGTACACATGACTAGTGATTGACGAATTAAGTTTAAATCGGAAGTCAAAATAAAGTTAATATGTTTTATGGTTTAAAGTAGATTTATCCATAAGTTTCAAATTTCAATATAATACAAGTTCCAAAGTTTTAATTTGAAAATTCAACTATTGATCTGGATGCTCAATTTATTATTAAACTGAAAATATTAATTAGTATTAGAACCAGAGAACCCTGACAATTTATTTTTAAAATATCTTTTTTTTTGAAAAAAATATGATTTTCAAATTGATTTCAAATAGAATTTTAATTGGCTATTTTTACGTTGGATACTGTCAAATAGTTTTTTAAAGTGTCACCATTATAAAGAAATTTAGCGGCCAGCCACAAAATAAATCAGGAAACATATATTTCTCAGAAATTTAGTTAGTAGGTGTAAATTAGTAAATTTTCAAAAGCCACAAATACACCCTGCACGCTTCATCTTAAATCATTTTCCCTCGCTTAAAAATTGTTATAGCTCTTCCAGCACTATTTTTAAAGCTAAAGGGTTTAGGTGAACGTCAAATAAAAGGCCAAGAATCACACTACAGATTCGACAAGCGATTTTTTTGAGAAAAATTTTGGTTACATGTGAAAGAATACATGATTTATATATACATATATTTTTAAGTTGTAAGTTGTTCTAGGAATTTTTTTTTTCAATTTTTCGCCTGTACGATGTGGAGTGTGATTATTGGTCCTTCATTTGCCGTTTTCTTTTAAAAATAGCGATGGGAGAGCAGTAACCATTTTCAGGATTTTCAGGCGATAGAAACAGATTTGAATTGAAGTGTATTGGGAGTGCTAGTAAGCGCATATACTCTTAATGCTTAAACGAAAAAAAAATGAATATATATAAGTACCTACCTACATCTTAAAGTAAGATTTCAAAAGCAAAGAAAAAGGCAATAAAAATTAGCCTCATATTTTTTCCATTAATTAATTTAATAATCGGCATATAAAATCATTGAACTGAATACAAATTTTGTGAAAAAAACCTTCAAAGGAAAACCATTTAAAACACAACAAATGACTACAGTTATCCCCCCCCCATGATTCTCTTTCCTTTATAAACAGAAATATTTTAAATTCATAACAAAAATACATATTATCAAAAGACAAACAGTAAGCTCGGCCTACTGCGATATAAATATATTTTCAAGGGACTATGATATATATTATAACACACACATATATATACCGGGTGTTTAAAATGCATAAGCAAACAAAAATGTGTTATATAACTGTTTGAAATATTGGTTTAAAATCCCAGGGGCGCAACACAATTTTAGATAGCGACAGATTTTGATTGGGTTGCATAATGTCACTCATTTATTTATGAAATGTTTGGAGACAGAAAAGTTGGATAAAATTCTAACTATCTATAAGCTAACAACGCGAGACCTATCAAACGTGGCACTCGTCATGTCAGTCTGATGTGCGTAAAAATTTTGAAGCGTTAGCCTTTGTGTACAAATATTTGATTGTGAGCAAAAAATGTTGTAAATCACTAGTTTTAAATATAAAAATGATGCGAAAAAATCAAGCACGTTATGAAAGTTTGAGTTACAAATTTTTATTGCAGTGTACTAAAAAGGAAAAAATATTTTTGATAATCGGTTCATACTTATAAAAACGTGGTTTGTAAACCCTATGAAAGTTCATTGGTCACGGCCCACGATTTTAATATTATGAACCTAAATTATCAAAAATTATTTTTATCTATTAGTCTGTCTTTAAAAAGTCTTTTTTCTAATATTTTAAATTCAAATTTTTTATTACGTCTTAACCTATACATTTCTCATACTGAAACAAGAAGGTAATACGCCATCTTGGAGCGTCTGTCATATTGAATTTAGAACGATATTAAATATCTTATATTGCATTTTCACCGGACGTATCCACGTGCACAAAATTACAAAGTCGAAATTTTCTTCGCAAGATTTGGCAACTGAAAAACATGTGAAGTTGAATAAAAGCTTGTAAAAAGGACCTAAACCACAATTTAAACTTGTTTTATGGTAAATTTACGTAGATTAAAATAAATTCAATAAACAGTTCAAAATTAGTGTTATTTCGTCGGTAATAAATGTAATATTAATGTTATCATCCATAAGTTTTTAAAATATAAAATTATCAGGAAAGTGGACTTTTTTGTAATAAAGATAGGTTTTGCGACGATGCGAATTAGCTGTTACCATAGTTTCATTAATGGTAACTATGGTAACAGCACCGGCACCGTCGCGAAGTTAAGTACATGTCCTTTCAGAAAATGACCATTAATATTTTATTAACTTAGCGCAGAAAGATTTAGAAATGTTTAATTTTCCATTTTATAAATTTTGCAAATCACAAATGTGACATTCTGTAGACTGCGTACCTAGTGAGCACAAATCATTCACATTTTTTACTTCTCATAGCGTCATTCTTTTTTCTGCACTACTTTTTGTTTCGTCGGCAGGAACGTAATATATGTTTGAAGTTTTGTTTTGTTATTTTAACCTACCATACGTAAGCACATAAACTTAAGGTATATTATTCTGCATCGAAAGAAACGCTTGTTGTTGGTAAAACAATAAAAATTTTATTTAAGAATGTTTTTTCTATAGAAATTCAAAAGTTAATACACAAAAATATGACAGAATTAAAACAAATGATAAAGTCTTAATTGATAAGAAACGTCTATCCAAATTATAATAAATAACTTTAAAGCATGGCCGTATCTATGGAGAGAAGAGGACCAATACACTAATTACATATATCATGTGACTTTTAAAATTTGACCCTACTTCTTTCTGATACTCGACAGTCTACACAAAATTTTATTCTAGGTACAGCCGTGATGCCTAATGAGTAAACTTCTCTAACTTTCAACCATTACTGTTAATTAGCATGATAAGTTATGATTTTAAAAAGATTGTTTCAAGCTAATCACTAATATATTTACCAAAAAATGTCAAAAATTTTATATTTATAACGCAAAGATAAAAGCAAAAATGTTTGTTATTTTTTTGTAAAATTACTCCACGTTGTTCACGTCCAAAAACCAATAATTATGTTATTTTCTAGTTGAAGTATAAACAAATATACGGAACGCTGCAATTTTCAAAATAATCTAACTATTGTAATTTTGTCCACATTCCCGTGAAAATTCATTCATTGCTGATATACAACATTTTTTCCTAAGTGGTTCAAATAACAAAAAATGTTTAATATGAACACAATTTTATCGTATTTCTTTACCACCTTTTCAGAAATTTTACTGCAGCTTAATACTGTTTTCAAAAAAAGGTGTTTTATTTTTTGCTAGACACGATACTTTCATGTACAGTAGAGCCATCTATTATTGTCTTATTTTCCCACATATCTATTCGCTAAATATTCATACTTTTTCTTATATACAGGCTGTTCTATTATAGTAAAACAGTGTCAATTAAAATATCATAAATTCAAAGTATAAGAACGTATACTTCATAAGCGACATAGTTTTTATGTATGAGGCGGGAATACTTTACATTGTTTCATTGCTTTGCCGCTCTATTAAACGAACCTTAAATCTTGGCACATTTCTTTTAACGTAATTTTATCTCCATAATGCAAAAAGTAATAGGCATTTTTTTAAATTGATATACTGAATTACCAGGTATCATGTAATTATCGATTAAGGGGATTCATCGGTTGTGGAGTAACAGGGCATTTTTTTGATATGCAGATCAAGGTATATATGGTACTTTTTGTACTTCACCCTATAAAATAACAGCCTTTCACTTTATTTTCAAAAACTTTGACATTAGAGCAAACGTAATATACTATATCTAGTAAATTATTAAAAAAGAACAACTGACAAATAGTGATTTACTATGGAGTTAGTCTAGCGCGACCAGTTTTGTTTTACTTTACCGACCTAGTCTGTAACGAGTCAATTACGTGCCGGTATACTTACATGCATGTAAAAAAGCTATTTTATAAGGGGTTGACAAAAGTAATAGATTGTATACCTAGTGTCGTAATGGGTTGTATGACGGCAAGACATAGCATTATATTTAAAATGGGCGCCAACGAGTTTTAACAGTACAATAGCTGGTTTCCATTTCATTTTCAATATTTTTGACAGTTCACATTTGAACAAACGTCACTTCTAATAGTAGGTTATAAAAACACTGACAGACAAACAGTGATTTACTATGAAATTGCTACAGGACGATCAATTTTGTTTTAATGTATATATTATAATATATTTTATACAGGGTAGTGAAAATAGTATGTAGAATATAATGCAGTATTTCAGATGTGAGTTGTGACATTATAGAAAAACGAGAATCAGCGAGCCACAAAAGCATTACATTCGAGATACATTACTACGTTTTTGCACATACCTCCTATAAAATAGTTGATTTTCATTTTATAATAATGCATCTGACGGCTGTTATATTCTGTGTGTGCGACCATTTTCTAATTCATTTGGACTGTTTACGAGAACTGCGCCAACTTTGTGTCGGTTTGCAATCTTTGTCTTTCTTATTCAAAAATTTAGTTTCGGCATTTCTGATCTTTACAGGACACCCTATGTACGTCCTTGCAAAAAGATAGCTAGGGTTATATCTTTTTCAACGTCACCGAACACATTTTTCAACAAGCGCATCTCTTTTGTTTAGCCATATATACGCCTTTTAGGTCTTTCAGACGTATACTAGTATATTTTTCACTTTTAACAACTTTTGTGCATACATTTACATAGTTGTAGTTGTACATAACTTTATTAAATATTTATATAATACAGTTTGCACAAACTTTGTTTTAGAGTTTCATCTTGTTTAAGTAAGGTACCGAAATTTAAAGAGATAATCATCATTATAGTACGGTTCGTATAATGGTGCAGCCAAACCATGAAACATTGTAAAGTATACTCGACCCATGCATAAAAACGATACCGCTTGTGTTACATTGCATGACTCAATCCTTTGAACTTATAGAATAGGTAAAATATTTTAATTTATTTTACAGGCATCAGGATGCAATGCCCCTGTGATAAAAATGAACTGGTCCCCCAAACCGATATTGTCTTTATAAAATACACATGACTTAGAGTTGGTCAAGGGTCTCCTGAGCTTTGGAGATCTACGGTAGCTACACCACTCTATCAGGATCGGATTTAAGTTGTAGGGCCTCGCTGTTTTTCCCCACTATTTCTCCGTTTATTTAAAAAATATGCAGTACGTAAAAATAGTTTAGTTTCTTTTGGAAATTATACTTCTTTTGGCGTGTTGAGGTAAAATTTTAACAAGCAACGAAAGTTTCACGCGCACAGTTAACAAATATTTCGCAGTATGAAGTTGACCGCGCTGACGAAATTTAGACAGTTGGCCATAAGAGGCTCAGACTGAAATGATAAATGGGAAAAATCAATGCACTTTCTGTCATCTGGAAACTATATAATTTACTAGACTAGTATAACCTTTGATTACAACCAATAGTCGTTTTAAATGTCAATGAGCGGAATTTATAATGTCGTATAATTGGTTTCTCAATGTATTGATTATAAAAGTAAAAACCAAACTAAAATATTAAAAGTGTTTTCAAATATTTTTGGCTAATTTTTTGTAAATATTATTTTTAAACTTTTTGAAGAAATTGTTTGCATGTGTACATTAAAAATTAGTTTTTAATCCCGCAAAAGAAGTGCCACTTTAAACGCGCGTATATAAAAACACGCAACAACTTTTTTTTGCAATAATTAAATATGTATTCAAATAAAGTAAATCGCGAGATATTACTGACATAATATGGATGGCACTGGCTACCATGAAATCTCTGTAGACGTATTATATTAACGTCAGTCAACCCTAAGAGAACAAATCTGTTAGAATATAAATTTACTTTTAGACCTAAGTCAAACTTCGACGTTTTGTTCTGAAATAAACAACAGCCAATAGTTCAAAAGAAAGATGGGTTAATTTTTGGTAAAGTTTTCTTTAACATCATCTTGAGCGAGGTTTGAGAACAAAGGTGGTAGAAATGACGGATATAAAAACAATATTCTTACTCAGTTCATTTCTTCAATTTTTGTGAATTCAGTTACCAAAGACAAAATACGTCTGTAGTTAGTTACACAGAGAAAGAGCGAAAAAGCGTGTCCCAAGCGTCATGTCTTAATTTACGCACACGTTCCGATGTATTTATTGCCCTGTGTCGTTAGTCGGCCATTTTGATTGCGCCTTGCACAGGCATTTCACCGGAATTAATATCTCGCGATTTTTTGTTCACATTTTATCATCTAAGATCGCCCTCGTCTATTTCGTCACATAGATGTTATAGTTCAGCGGACTTAAACCATTTTAATAAAATCAATTAAATAACCCATAATAACACAAAAAGTATTTTATTTCAATGAACATATTTGGTGAATACGTATTTTGTATTTAGTGTTTAAATACTAACTCCACTAGCCATTTTGTATCCTGTATTTGAAATAAAAAAAATCAAGATGTTATTTGCATGTTTAAACGATTTTATTTAACTTTACATTCCGTATATTTGTTTGTTTGTAATTAATTGTAATCAAAATCTTAATGATCAAAAATTAAGTGAAATGACTATTGAATAGTATTAATACCTTGCTAAAGTGTTCAGGAAGCAAATATTCATCAAGCAATATTAAGCCTGCGTGAAGCCAGCGTATGTTGCTGGAGTAGAAGACAAATATTGGAAGCAAATATTTGCCAGTGACTACAGTCAAAGCCCTCTAAGTGCACAGCTCGGAACCGAGGCCCATCCTTTAAGTGCACACTTCCCCTACGACCTTTTTCATCCCCACTCTTCTAACTCCTATAGCTATCTTTATTCAATCAGATGCTCTCTCTCTCTCTGCGCGAAACATTGCGCAGAATTTAAAAATCAGTTCAAACTCAAACTGTGTTTACAATCATATGACATGTGTTGACATAAGCGCGCTTACGGTCGCACGTGATTGGTCGCAGATTATTCGAAGTGGGGGCTGGGCAACGTGCACTTAGAGGGCGAGTTCGTGTGCAGTAAGAGAGCGTGTGCATTTAGAGAGCGTGCACTTAGAGGGCTTTGACTGTATTGAACTAGACCTGACACGTGTCTGGCCCTAGTCTTAAGTGCATTGCGACACTATAAACGTCATATTATTCCACCTCAAACGTAAAACCCTCAAACGTTTTACGTTTGAGGGTCACTGAACGATACAGAAATGAATAATGGCGTCTCTTTAACAATGGCAACACTGAGCGACAATGAACGTACAGAGATTACTTCATTTAAAACGAAATCGGACAGTTATTTCATGCACTCATTCTTACGTCACATCACCATCACCACTTTAAATGGTCGACATTATTATCCTCAATTTGAGATAACAAATGTAAATGACAAGCCATTACTTTTTCCGCTGTCTAAAAAATAAATGCGACAATACAGGTGGTAATCGTGACGAACATTATTGCGATGCTCCGTCTTTTGTAACTCTGGGCACGTTTTTTATCGACATTATTTTAATGTTTTGTATAATTAAAAATTAGTATGAATTTAAATTATTTAAAAAGAATCCCTCACAGCATTTTATTCCTAATGTGATTCGAAATTTTGAATACGACTGAGCGACTCTTCCTGTATATGTATAATGTCTTTTTTAGAATTCTATAAATAAACGAGTCAAATTATTTTAAAGTTAAAAAACCCGGGTCGCAGTGCCAAAACCCTGCCGACAATATAGTGTATTTGCTAATATAGGCAGTGTGGCTTTGTTATGCGAACATAAGTTGGTTTTTTGGGCAAAATAAAAATTTGGCTCCTTAATACACCCCTTAAAAGAACATTTTTTTCTCAGTTGCAATATTATTATCAATCGAACCTCTATACCAAATTATATACAACTTTCAGAAAATAATTCACTATCTGTAAACTAGTATTTTCATAAAATTTGTAAGTCCGGTCCTGTCGGCCCAATTTTATTAAAATTTTAGGAACACTTTTTAATTACTACTAAAGGGTTAAATATCAATTTTGAAACGATTCTGAGAATTTTTTCGGTATTTTGGGGCCCTAAAACTTTTTTCAACCCCTAAAAACTACCCTTAAAATGCCCCGATTACGCCCATTTTAAATAGGCTTCTTGCGGTGATGGATTTCAACACGTGGGCCAAATTTCGTTAAAATCAATTAACTCTTTCGAAAGTTATTGCCCGCACACATATATATATACGTATATATATATATATATATATATATATATATATATATATATACATATATATATAAACATTTTTAAAAATGGTGCCAAAGTGTTTAGGAGCTTATGAAACGTCGAGAAAATTTGGTCCGACCCCTAGGTCCCGCCATCCGACCGACGCCAATAGTGTATGTTGCCATATGGCAAATACACTAATTAGAGATTTCTTATAACCGGCACAATAATAGACTCGTTACGTTTGTTTCGACTTCATAGCCTTTTTCATATTTAGAGCCGAAATATTTAAATTGAACTCAGTGACACTATTAAACATATATTTATAGATATAGTTTAAATGCTCTATTCACCACTACCAAGCTGCTATTGGATGGTAGAAAGTTTTAACGCACTGCTGCAAGAGCGTCGAGGATTCGTTTGCCCGAGGACAAGTCCTGATTGAAATTAGTTACAGAAAAAATATTTGTCAGTTCAAAAAAAAGTCACAAATAAAGTAAACTCGATATTTTATACAAAAATATACAAGTATAATATACATTGTAAAAATATAATCAAAGAATAAAAAAATAAATGCACGGTTTTTATATTCATGTATGCTAACAACATTTTTTCCTCAGTTCCCAAAATTTGTGACTCGTGTATTTTATAGTAGCTAACAATTCCCGCAGGAACACAAACTCCTTACAAACGCTTATTTTGTATATAAGAGATATTTTCAACATTCGATCACCGCTTAACCCAACTCAATTACGAAAACAGAAGCAAACCTATACATATAATGTAAGTACAGTTTAGGTTAAACCTGTTAGAATATATTTACATCAAAATACAGAAACGATCCCAGGCACAGATACGCTATAAGCTTGTTTTGGATATATTACATCTGGAATACCGCAAATTCCCATTTATTTTTTTATCGCAAAACGGAACAAAAAATATGTAAGTACTAAATTAAATTGCAATATTATGTTCTTAATAATATACACTTATGATTTTTGCGTTGGATTAGAAGCCCTAATTATTCTAGCTTTTTGGATTATATTTCGACTGTATAATAATAATAGTAATAATAATAATAATAAACCTGCGCGAACTATGTATGTTATCGAGTTTTCAGCCCCTGCTGAAACGAACATAGCCGCAAAGGAGACTAAGAAGCGGGCAAAATATCAAGATCTTCTTTTTGAGCTCAGAAAGCAGTACCCAGAGTATACTGTTAAATTAATTGTCCTTATAATTGGTGTTCTTGGAGGGGCAAAACCGTCACTGTTGGCAAATATGAAAACTATTCCGGCATGTCAGCGTATTGCTGAGTCACTAATTTGCCGTATGTAAAAGGCCGTGCTTATTGGGTCGCTCCGTGTATTCCGTGCGCACGACCCAAACTCACTGTAATCGCCCATTTCATGGTTTGAGACGCGGTTACAGTTACAACTTGCTCCACAAGTATCCCTAGTATGACGGTGACGAACCTGAAGTTTGGGTGCTTGTGGATGCAAATTTTTTTTAAGGAATATTTACTTCTCAATAATAATAATAATATACACTTTATTCCATCCGTATTAGAAATACATAGAATATGTCATAAAAAAAACATTAAAATATAGTTAAATAAAATTCTTCTATATAGAATAAAAACTGTAATTTAATAATAGTGATTTAATTCTTTTTTTAAAATTATTTATTGGCAGAGATTTTAATTATAGATTAGATTAGTCTCCTTTCTTTTTTACCTCCATGACATAGTGTTTGAGGTGGCAAAATTCTCATGCCATATGGTGCTATTCTGTATATGGTCAATGTTAAAATTTACAGTACTGTTTAAAATGAAACAAAAATTCTAATTTTAATATTGATCTTTGCTTTGAGGCGTTTCTCTAAATAAATATTATTATTATTACAACGATGGGATATTTCGAGTGAAAATTGTCGTACCATTCGCTTATTAAAATATCTCGAGATGTCTAGAGAGGTTATTCAAATCACTCGAATAATTCTTTTAACTACGAGTTACGATATATAATACAATCTCCAGTAATAAATTATTATACTACGCTCAAAATTATTCAATTATTCAGCATCGTAAAGGTATGTCTGCTTCAAGATGTCCATGACTGTTCCCTTATCTGTAATAATAATTTCGTAGGGGTACGGTGGACTTAATTGAAATCTACCTATCAAAAATTAAAAATACTAATTTCGAATCGACAACATATATTTGCAATATTCGAATGCTCGCGTTATTTCACACAGAACTTGACCTGACAGAAGCCTGGGTCGCAGCTAGTAAATTAGAAGAAATAAAGGCAACTTTTAAATATGTGGAAACGCCGAATTCAGTCCATAACTGTACACAGCAAATACACATAACCATAGAATTGAAATCGAAACTTGGTTCAAATTTCAAAGTAGGTACTTGTAATTCAGTTCATTAAACACAATTATTTTCCCCACCTTGTGTTCCTTTGAACTCGGGCCATACTCCCTGCGTATCCTGTTTCTAGCTTACTGATACATGACTCTTGAAAAACTACTCCGCATAAACATGCGCGTTCAAATAATATACTTTCTGAAAGTTAAAAGCTACAAAACTCTGTTCGGGATAATATCAAATTTCCATGTATAAGCCATATTCAACTATTTTAATATCGACAACGTCTCGTATAACAAATATAAGAGATTGAAAAGTAACCATTTTAACATAAAACTGATCGTAAGTGTTTGTACAACATTCCTACCGCTATACTTTATCTCTTATCAATAGGTGTATTCGGTACCGTACTCCAATTTAAAAAGTGTTAACACTTTTTACACTGTTGCGTTTTTTTTTTTTTTTTAATACCAACACCAATGGCTTCAGAAGCATAGCCTCATGTACTAATTCCAAAAACAAAAACAATAATTATAATATTATAAGCTTACACAGAAATGTTATTAATGCCACAAAATTCATTTAGGAGATCATATATTTCGAAACTTCCAGATTCTAGGACATAACAAATGTTCATTGGAGGCACAAGACCTTTTTTGATTAGACGCTGATGTAGTTGGTCGCAATTATTATTTTTACAGGCAAAAAATATATGATTGAGATCACCAACCGAGATATTGTCACATTCACAAAGTGGTGTTTCACGTACACCAATACGGTACAGATGTGCAGGGTAACTAGCATGGCCTAATCTCATTCTAATCATTTGCACTACGTTCTTTCTATATCTATTATAATGATGGAACCAGGGCTTTTTTAATGGAACTGGCTGTACACTGTTGCGTTTGTTATACAAGGAATAAGATTCACCGATCTGTTGGTATCTCAATGTCGAACTAAAGGAGTCAACTCTTGAGAAAGACTACGTAGATTAGAGTAGTTCAAATGACATACATCTGGATTTGATAACTGTTAAACAAAGTACCTACATGTTTCATTATATTTTTTGCATTATGCATTGTGTCTTATATTGAATCAGTTTCAATATAAAAACAATTTGTTTTTCTTTTCTAACTTTAACCCAAATTTAAACTTTGTGGTGAAATCTGTCGCTAGTCCGTTTAGTATAAGTGTACACGTGTGGTAAACCTAACGTGCACTTTTCAGATTAAATGTCTCTGAGCTATTTACTCAACATACCAAACATACCTATTATTATATACGGTATGGGATATTTGAATTATTTGCATTTGCATTTTTTCGAAGGGTGCAAATATAAAACTTCTTTTAGCAACAACGAGTCATGAGTTTGAAAGTGTAACGAAACGTTACGTGTGCCATATACAAACCAGCCATACAACTTTGTGCTACGGACGGTGAGATACGATATATAATAATAATAATAATAAAAACCCGGGTCGCAGTGCCAAAACCCTGCCGACAATATAGTGTATTTGCTTGTATAGGGCCGTGTGGTTTTATACTTTTATTATGTGAAATTAAGTTTGTTTTTGGGCAAAATAAAAAAATTAACCCCTTAATACACCCCTTAAAATAACATTTTTTTCTTAATTGTAATATTATTATCAATCTAACGTCTACACCAAATTAAATACACCCTTCAATAAATAAGTCACTATCTGCAAACTAGTGTTTTCATAAAATTTGTAAATCCGGTCCTGTCGGGCCGATTTTATTAAAATTGTGGGGAAACTTTTTAATCACTACCAAAGAGTTAAATTTCAATTTTGAAACGATTCGGAGAATTTTTTGGGTATTTTGGGGCCCAAAAACAGTTTTCAACCCCTAAAAACTACCCTTAAAATAGCCCGATTAAGCCCATTTTAAATAGGCTTCTTGCGGTGATGGATTTCAACATGTGGCCCAAATTTCGTTGAAATCAATTAACTCTTTCGAAAGTTATCGCGCGTACACATATATATATATATAAATATATATATATATAAATATATATATAAATATATATATAAATATATATATAAATATATATATAAATATATATATAAATATATATGTATATACATATATATATATAAACATTTTTAAAAATGGTGCCAAAGTGTTTAGGCGGTTATGAAACGTCGAGAAATTTTGGTCCGACCCCTAGGTCCCGCCATCCGACCGACGCCAATAGTGTATATTGCCTTATGGCAAATACACTAATAATATATTTCGTTACAATTGACTGTATGTTTGTAACATGTCATTTGCAGATTTACATATAAAATTCATTTAGTTTATGAAATTCTTCGGTTATCAGTTTATTCCTTATTACTTCCTTGAAGCGAGAAAGGGTCTCAATGTTTTTTATTTTTGCTTGTAAATTATTATATATCTTTAAACAGTTATAAAGTGGACCTCCCTCAAAGGAAGTTAAGGAATGAGCTGGCAAACGGAAGTCATTTGCCCCCATAGTGTAAAGATCATGGTTTAATTTATAATTATCAAAAAGCAAAGGATTTTTCAACCTTGTAACCTAAAGGTCGTAGGTCTAATCCTGACGGTCGGTAGCATTATTTTTTTGGTTTTTTTAATTTAAACCAATTTAACTTTTGTAGTGTGTAGAATAAAAAAACAGTCTCTTTTTTCTGTTCCTATAACTACTAAGAAAAACAATCAAATTTAGATTGAACCTCGAATAGAAAATTAGAAGTTTTTGCATACCCTCCTATAAAATATTATGCCTGTACAGCAGTTGTGAAATCATACATTTAACACTAGTACTGTAAAGTTGCATCAAGTAAAATAAACGTAGTCGTACTACCATTTCTATAGCAAAGCGTGGTTTAACCGCATGAGAATTAAACGAAGCCAACAATTAGAAGTCATCTTGCCCAAAACTGAACTGTCAACAAATTTTGAAAATTGGATGAAAATCAGTTCTTTTATAATAAAAGAACTGATTTTCATCCAATTTTATATTATATTATGACTCATATGACTTAAAACTTGTCGACCGACATCGGAAGAAAAGCAAACATTGGAAAGGAAATCGGATTTTTCTTCCCAATGTGGGCACCTACATTATAATCTTAGTTAGCCGACATTGGATTGGGAAAAATACGTATCCAATGTCGGTGCAACTTAAGAGCTGCGTTTTAAGTAAAGTTCAACCCTACAAAGTAAACTACAAAACACTTTGCTACAACACGAGGCGACCACTTCGCTTTTAAGGACCATCCACAAACCATTTTATTGACGTATGTGAGATGATTTCATCTTGTCGAGTTTGAATATACATCTACTATATATAGGTGTAATGTGTATATTTCAATACACTATTGCAAAGTTCATTTAGCATCTCTGTTTAAGAGAGTTATATACAAGTTTCGCTGTCAGACCGCAAATGCCACTAAAACTGATTGCTTCCGGCTGTACATATGTTATCTACAAATATATAGCACAACAGACTATACAAATAAATAGGATTGTTTCAAGTAGTTGAATATCTCAAATATGGCAACTAAAGCTCGATATCTGTGATGCGGAAATCTTGGCAAAAAAATGCCCTGGTAGTTGTGGGACTATCGGTAGACATGAAATCATGGGCTGTCAGGGTTTCATTAATCTTCAAATGGTTGCCATTTTCTAAGTTTTCGCCCGATTTCTTTGATTTTAGTCTCAAACGATAGGTTTGTTGACGCTCTGCACAAGATTTGCCGGTTTTCGGTTTGAAATTTTTGATTCGAGTTTTATCGCGATTTATATGTAATCTTGTTCAAACAAGACGTGGCTAATTATACTAATAGGTGCAGAAACCAAAATCCCGTATATTAAAAAAAGATATTGTGTCTTGGCTGTAAAATCCCGAGCCACAAAAGGAAACTTCCCGAACTGGATATATTAGTTGCTGGAAGATTCATTTGACATTGACTAGATGTTGGGATGTGAAATATTTACCTGACATCCATCATTTTGTGCATCATGTGCAGTAAGGGTAACTCTTCGGTAAAGGTTCATTTTCTAACGTTTCTTCACTTTACAAGTGTCGTCAAGTAAACATTAGCCGTCAGTCAGTATAACATAATGTTGCTTTTGAATAAGTTATTTCAAATAAATAAGTATTTACGTATTTATCGTGCTAATAAATTAACAGTCAATCGTAAATCGTTTAACATTTTGAATCTCTAGTGAATATTGTTAATTACAATTTTTTGACAGAAAATCAATTTCCGTTTTGTTGACGTATTTCAAACGCCAATCTTTGTGCATTTTGTGACACCATATTTTTAATTGAAAATTCTCACACAGGTTAGTATTATGTTTTAATAATTAATTGTTTCGAAGCATTTATAATTTATGTACTGTCAAAAATTTCATAATATTTGTATGACGTCACTATTAACATTTGAATCAAATTGAAATTATTTAACCTGTTACTATCTACGACATACGTTTATAATTATTAACTGTATTAATTATAGAGATAGAGATATACGTTTTTATACCCGACATCATCAGGACTACTTTTAATGTATTTTTGAGTTTAGTTTTAATAAAAGTCAAATATTTTTATAAAGAGCTTAAATAAAAAAAGTTCTAGCGTTCAACCATTAATACCAAACTAAAGAAAATACATTAATAATATTGACTCTACCAACAGTAATAGAATATTAAATAAAACGAAACCACTTGCGATTACTGTTCAAAACATTTTTTTATTTACGAAACGTTTTGTAAATAAAAAAATGTTTTGAACAGTAATCGCAAGTGGTTTCGTTTTATTTAAAGAAAATACAATTTAGACTTAGCAAAAAACGAAATTCAACAATTTTTTGACTCTTATACCTGAGATATTTTCTTGAAACATTATAGCAAAAATTATACTGTTTAATTACAGATTTACCTGAAGGTACCCGTTCTTAGATATGCAGGTACCTATATATGTTTCTAAAGACTTACTGGAGAGATTGTTTGACCATTTTATATCATTCATAGTAATATTAGGCCAATCCAAAAATAACTTCATTAAAACAGGTAGAAAATGATGAAATTAAATATATAAATAATAATTAGGTATATCTATATACTACTAATTTATTTATTTTCAAAAGAGAAAAATATCATCCCAACACTACCACTTAAATTGATATAAAACTATCCCCAACATTTTTAGTTAAAATAGTATCAAAGAATACAAATTTTCGAAATTTAAATTTCAGACTAAAATAATGGATTTTAGTAGGCCGCATTATTCGACACCTAATTTACAACGGTCTGCTAAAAGAAAGAGAACTTCAGATGCTATTGAAAGTTTCAAATTAGGGAAACGAAAACTTTTTGAACAACGGGAGCTGCCTGAAACTCCAAATTCAAGAAAATTGAAGTATCGTATTATAAAACATATGCCGAATTCAAAAAATCCGATTATATGCGAAGAGTGTATAGTGCCACGAAAATTAAATTTTGATACTGCGGAAGAAGACGAAAATAGAGAAACAACCAACATTGGAAATTTAATGAATAAACTTCAAATTGATGAAGAGACAATCTCAAAAAATATGAAAAAGTCATCACTGAAACTAGTAAACCAGAATATGTTTTCCAATGTCTCAGAAGATACGGAATACAGTAAAACATCCAAAAATAGTTTTAAAGTGCCTGCGAAGGAGAATATTTTATCATCGCTAAAGCAAAGAGAAATACGAGTACAAACAATGAATAACATGAAAATTTTTAGTTTTAAGAACAAATTTTTGAGGTTTTAATTATTTAAAATTGTCAGTAACGTAAGAAAAATGGATAGTGAACACATATTCTAGCATTTTTGTTAAATTAACACGTAAATCACGTATCTGAACACAAAAAATGCTATAAAATAGCTGATTTTCATGTTTGAATACCGATGGTAAAATCGCTTATTTCACATTAGTGCGTAAAGTAAAACAAAACGTTTTCGTACTACCTTTTTCATTGTGAAAGTATGAAAATTCAACGCAGCCTGCATATTATAAGTGAAAGTGCTCAAAATATAACTATCAAAAATTTTGAAAATTATGTGAAAATCAGCTAATTTATAAAGAGTACGTGCAAAAAATATTATATGTTTCGTGTGCGTCATAGTATTATGGTTCATGTGACTGTTAAAACTCGCTAGAACTCGTGCTTAATATATTACACAAAGTCACATTCGCCATAATATGTCATCACACAGTAAAAACATTGTAACTTGCTACACTACTATTTTGAAATATGGTCAAGGAAGAAAATTCCAAAAATGAAAAAAAGTATCTCTTTTTAAATAAAGAGTTACGTTGTAGTATTTGTTTTGACTGAACTAAATACAAATTTTAAATTTTGATACCAAAAATAAAATCTGATCATTAGTCAATGAGGACTGTTTCAAGACACAAAGTTTTTATTTGGAATTTGGTCAAAATCCAGATGAAAACTTTTTTTTTTATTTAGATCTGTCCAAAGTAAATACCACGTAACTCTTTTTTAAATAGATTTTTTTTTATTTTGAAATTGGACACTTTCTTTAACTAGATTATTTTCAAAAATATAGAATATTTTTTTGGTATTCAAAAGTGATGTGCCTGTTATCTAACAAAAATAGAAAAAGTTCATTTATCTGCACACTCGCATTCTAAAGTCCTTACTTTTTTTGATGAATATGACCAATGTTTTTAATCGTCTATAAGTAACAAATATTTGTTCATTTACCTAGTTCTACATTCAAGTAATATTTTACCAATACCAATATATTCGTATAATTTCTTTAACTTGAAATCTGATTTTTTTATTTAAATTAGAATATTATGTATATAATGTATCTATAAACGTTTTTTTTTTTGGTTATATATTTTATAAAATTATTTTATTACTTAATTATAATAAAGTATCTTAAAAAATACAAATAAAGTTTTCTTTATTTTTAATTTTATTATCCTTATATTTTTTTTTTTTTTTTTTTTTTTATTAAACAATAGGGCTTCGGCAGCAAGGCCATTAGCTCCAAATCTATAAATTATCACTGTATATTATATATAACTGTTTATCACTGGTTAAATTTTGTTAAGAAGTTCAGTTTTTTCAAGGAAACGAAATAGTTTGTAAATATTTTCACTGTTGTCGCCGAGGATGTCTTGAAGTTGAGTGGGGAGTTCAAGTCTATGGTTGGTGTATGCTTGACATTCAGTGAGGATGTGTTGAACGGTCAGTGTAGTATTACACGTGGGGCAGTTGTCCGGGTCAGTTCTTCTGAATAGGTGGCTATGCGTTAGTAGAGTGTGGCCAATTCTTTAAGATCATGAACGTAGAAAATCATAATACCTATTTAATATTAATTATTTCAAATCCTTTTTCGTAGCAACTTTACTTACTTTCAGATTTTACCAAAAACTATGTACATTTTTTCATAGGAATTGTGATAATAAATATTTTTGAAACAGTTACAAGTCAGTTACTTTCAGAAAATTTCCAGATATGAACAATAAGCATGCGCATAACAAACAGGCTAGTGACAGATTTCACAACAAGGCTAGAATTAGAACAGGAAGACAAATTGTTTTTATATTTTTATAATTGAAACGATTCATTTTAAAGCACAAAAATATGTAAAAAAATAGGTAATAGTAATGTAGGTGCCTACATTGGAACGACTAGTCATGTAAAAATTACAGGTTATTTATGATTTAAACTATTTTAGTCGGATGATTTCTCCGTTGACTAGCCGACTATCTGTGAAACAAGGCGGTCTCCGGTTTCTGTTTCCCAGAATAAGTTGTTTTTATATGTTTATATTATTTTTATATTGAAACTGATTCATTTTAAGGCACAAAAAAAAATAAAAAAACGGCGAATAACTGTGTTGACTGTGTTCAAATAAAGACATAATTTTAACGTTATGTGGTAGTTTCTATGATAGAAATACTAAATACACCATATTTTTCCTTATTTTTAAGAAATCTAATTTATATTTAATAATTAAAACGTAATAAAATCACTCTCAAGTCACGTGACAACGGACACCAATCAGAGCGCATGACGTCACAGAGTCGTGTACAACATCAGACGCTATCAAAGCTTTCATTGTTTGGTTAATATTTAGATTGTAATTTATTATTATATTATGTTTATAGGAAACGTCAAAATACATGTAACTATAGCAACAACTACGAAACAACTTTTCATCACCTCCAGTTTACTAGCGTTTATGAGCACAGAATACGCATCTATAGAATGTTAGCTCCCGTGTAAACATTTGAGCCTCCTTTGGTACAACTCCGTGACGTCACGGCAGTCACTTGACAAGTAGTGGCGTTTTGGACCAAAATTTAAAATGGAATTTAAAATATGTCCATGATTTTTAAAGCGTGAGTCGTATTTAAATAAAAATAATAAATATTTGTGGCTATATCAGGTACTTATGTACGATTTAAAACACTTTCCCAAAAATAGTCAACACCTCTATTGTCAAAATCAGACATCTGTCACGTGATCTACCCTACTCTACGTACTCCTATTCTAGAATGACAACTGCTAGTGTTTACATATTTAGCCCGGCACTGTAATACCAATCAGATCAGTGTACCTTAATCCTTAGAACTGGAGTAAGATACCAAACACACCTTTTATGGAACTTTCTATCGCAATATGTCGGTTACAATTTAGAAACAGAATGCCATATAGAAAATAATAAACGAATCCCTACTGTTCCGATATAATTAGCGGCGAGATTTCTTTGTAAATGTGACAGCTGCTAATTTTCTTCTGGTTTGTAATGTCAAACAGTAACGTAATAGCTCAAAGCCATGACGGCACAATGTACCGGAGCTATCGAGTGAGTCCCACCTGTAATCTGACATGCGTGCTAACAATCAATTTATTTAAGGTTTATATAAGAAGCCTTAGAATCAACGGCGCTATAGGAAGAAATAAAAGAGGAAAAAGGAAGTGGATCAAATACCGGTGCCCCGGTATTTAACGAACAGCAGCAGTGATGGTTCGTCGGGGACCTCTCAACGAGGTGTAAAATTCAAGTATCAAAATATAATATAAAAGTTCTGGTGCTCCACGATTTTATAGAGAACTATAAATGCTAGAAGAATAATTCAGAAAGGGGTATATATAAAAAGTGTTGGACCTTCGTTTTTAAATTGGTCACTATTTAAACCAATCTTAATTGAATGTTGTATCTATCTATAGTGACAGATGTCAAGTAAAAACTTTGCAATAGAGATGGGCACTGCCAAACATCCCCGCTAAGGGCGCTAGTTAAATAACGGTCTCAGTCTGTGAATAGTTCATAGCAGTTGCAGTGTGTGGAAAATAAGTTTATTTCAAATAATAAATCATTGATATGCTGCGTTTACTGACGTTCAAATGATAGAGATTGCCACGATCTTCGGGCCAGATCGCGCAATATGGCTACGCCGGCCGCTTCAGTGGAGTTAGGGGTGGGTAAAATCAAAATATACAGGAAAACTTACCCGAATTATTTTTATCGATTAATTATCTCGCTTGGTTGCACGCCGGTGTCAAATATGAAGTGGGAAGTCCCACAACCAGGAGTTCAATATTTTGAAGTTGGGCGCCAGGTCAGTTCTTGCGCAACCAATTTAGGATCGCTGACCACGGTCCAGGGCGAGCAGTTGAAAATAAGGGGGGGGGGGGTCGAAACTAACGAGGTAGCGATGCCGTTATAATTAAATATAATTTATTACTATTTAATATCATATGTACGCAATATATATATACAAGGAATAGATGCCATTAACAGAGTTTAAAAAAAAAAACATTGACAGTAATTAATAATTGATAATTCATCAAATTATTAAATGGTGAACCGGTTCAGCATATACGCTTTATACACGCTTTATACACGCTTTATACACGCTTTATACACGCTTTATATACGCTTTATACACTATAAATAATTATACATAAGTCAGTTCAAACCTTAATCATAAACACTATACGAAATCAGTCTACTGGATATTTTACTAAACGTGAATGAAATTATCAGTTCGTTTCCAGGGAAACACGATGACGTTTGGAATGAAAACTAAATGCACACACGTATTTGTTTTAAATAAATAAATTTTGCATCTTACAAAAACTGTCGAACCACTTGAATTGACGCAAACCTCATTGGAGGTTCGATTCCAACAAACCAAAACCAACTCTCTCGATACTAACACAATTATCCACATACGCATAATCCATACAACCGTGCGCCAAAGCCGAGTGATACGGCAGTCGGTAGAAACCAAATTGAATCGCTTATTTTAAATTCCAAATTGGACCCTATAGGTGGACCCTATAATGTAATAACGAAGATAATAAAAAATTAATACGATAACTCTAAAATGCTAATACTAATAAGAATACTAATCAGAAACTTCAAATACCTTGTTAGGGTAAATAATGATACAATCGCAGCAAAGTGAACGTGACGACAAATACATGTAACTATATACAATGATAATTCTTCTTCAACATATGTCCAAAACAATCCGGTCTAATCCGCTAAGGTTTTATTATCTCAATTTTTCTTCCAATAAAATTCGAGCTGCGTTTTTCTTTTCTTGTTTACTCATCCAAGCCCGGGAGTCATGGCTACTCGTCAGGTGTTTTTAATTATTAATAAAAATATTTGACGTCACAAACTATATGCAAAGCAACTGGATCTGCATACGAGTTGCCATTATAATAAAAAAAATGTTTATATTTTAACAAGCAATTTGACCCGTGACAACTCCCCTCTTCCTTCGACAGGAAGAAAACTCCGAGAGTTTTCTGACGAATCTGTAATTGCTGTCTTGTCAAAAAAAAATTGATCACATTGTGTTTGACTGTCTCCGCTATTCCGGTGGGTTCTAGGACGGCATCCAATCATTGCGCATATAATCGTCTGCACAAAACCTGACTATCTCCACCGGCCTAGTGGGTTCAAAGCACAAAACAAAACAAAACAAATCAAAAACTTATATATACGCTTACACATAAGCAAACGAGATCAAGAAAAAAATATACCCCTCAATCATTTAATCCGGATACGAAGAGGAATAGAAATTCACACTCACACTCAACAAAATCGGAAGAAACTACGCAGCCTCATAATTTGAGTCGAAGGCGGTCTTCAAATCCTGGACATGCCAGACTCCACACTCCTTTCCAGTATCGTCACCTAACAGATACGTGCAAGCTCCAATCTTACGAACAACAACAAACGGTCCTACAAAGGTTGGAGCCAATTTAGCATTAAAATGACGTGACGCGTCCGAAAGCACCTTATTCTTTCTCCACACGTGGTCTCCTGGTTGATAACTGACCGGTCGACGGCGCAGATTATAAACTCGGGCGTTCCGATCGTGGGCCTGAAGCAATTTCCTCGATACATTAAGGAACAACTTCTGGAATCCGCGTTGGCGTTCCACAACCGAAGCTTCTAAGTTAGGTTCTGCTTCTACTTCTAAGCGCTGAGAAAATTCGTCTCCAGATATTTTGTGCTCACGTCCAAAATTTATAAAGAAGGGAGAATAACCAGTGGTTTCATGTACGGATGTGCGTATCGCACATCCAATAGCAACAATATGTTTATCCCAATCGCGGTGGTCATCCTTAACATACGTAGATAGCATAGTTTTGACAATTCGGTTAACTCGTTCGGTTGGATTAGCGCGCGGGTAATACAACGCAGTGTAGCATATTTTCACATGATATTGACGACATAAATCCCGAAACGGTTTACTTTTCATTTGTACGCCATTATCACAGATCACATACTGTGGAACACCATATTGTAAAAATACATGTTCTTCAACATATTTGACAAGGGCTTGGGCAGTAGCTGATCGCAACGGAAAAAGTAAGGGATACTTACTAAAATAATCAGTAACGACTAAAAGATGGACATAACCTTTCTTTGATCGTGGTAGGGGTCCTACAAAGTCCAAACTAATGACTTGCCATGGTTGGGTTACGGGTGGGCGATTTCCCATGAATCCTGCGGGTGCCTTCTGTTCAACCTTCTGTTCAGCGCAAGGGTGACAAGCCTTAATATACCTAATAACGTCCGCCTTCATTTTAGGCCAGTAGTAGCGACTTCGTAATCGACCCAGAGTTTTCATAATACCAGCATGGCCAGAAGGGCCAGCGTCGTGGAAACGGCGTAATAAGTCCGGGCGAAAATCCTTAGGAACTACTAATTTCCAATCCTCTGTTTCATTTGTCAATTCAGAAATCGGGCTCTTGAGAAATTTATAAATACGTTTATTTTCACCTCGCCAACCGGGATAATCCGCGGGATGGCGGTCGATACGTGAAACCATTCGAAGATACCAAGAGTCCTTGGTAGTAGAAAAGTCCTCTTCCGGGTTCTCGACAGACACAGGATCAATAGAGACAGGTACAGTTCTTGAGAGCAAATCGGGTACTACATGTTCTTTGCCTTTGCGATGTATCATGGTGAAGTCGTAGGGTTGGAGTCGTAAGGCCCATCGAGCAAGACGGCCTTGAGGGTCCTTAAGGTTCTGAAGCCAGAGTAAAGAATGATGATCAGTTATAACTGTAAAATGAGTGCCTTCCAAGTAGTGACGTAATTTCTCCACAGCGAAGATTACAGCTAAGCATTCACGTTCCGTCGTCGAATACTTTCTTTCCTGTCTTGTTAATGATCTGGACAAGTAACAAATCGCCTTTTCTCCGTTCTCGAACTGTTGGCTGAGAACAGCACCAATGCCATAAGCAGACGCGTCGGCTTGAATTATGAAGGGGCGCTCGAAATCCGGGCAAGTTAATATAGGCGCCTCTATAAGTCGTGATTTTAGATCGCGGAAAGCTCGTTCACGTTCGGGTGTCCATTCCCACTTGATTTTCTTTCGAATGAGCTGCGTAAGCGGTGCAATAATGGACGAGAAGTTTGGTACAAAACGGCGGTACCAAGATGCGGTTCCAATGAAACGTCGAAGTTCATGAATGTTCTGTGGGGGTTGAATTCTTAAGATAGCCGCAACTTTATCAGGGTCGGGGCGTAATCCTTCTTGATCTACAATATATCCGAGATATTTCAATTCTGGGCGGCAGAAATAACATTTCTCTGGGCTAATTACTAGTCCAGCAGCTAACAAACGTTTAAAGACGGTCTGTAATACTTGTAAATGGGTTTCAAAATCCTTGGTGATCACCACAATATCGTCCAAATACACAAGCACGTGTGGCTCAAGGTCTGGTCCAATAACTGAGTCCACAAGTCGTTGCCAAGTTGCCGGCGCATTAGTTAAACCGAACGGCATGCGAGTAAACTGATACAAACCACGGCCTGGAACTGTAAAGGCGGTGTATTCCTTTGAAGATTCGGCTAAAGGTACTTGCCAATAAGCAGACTTTATATCCATGGTACTGAGAAAACGAGCATCTCGAAGGCGTTCAAGTACAGCTGAAACATACGGAATGGGATATGCGTCCTTCTTGGTGACGGCGTTAAGCTTACGGTAATCCACACAGAAACGGTAGGTGTTATCCTTCTTTGGTACTAGGCAAACAGGCGAGGACCAAGCACTATGCGATGGTTCGATGATTCCTTGAGCGATCATCTCATCTAGCTGTTCATTTACAATCTGTTGTTTGGGTGGTGACAGTGGGTAATAGCGTTGTTTAATGGGTCGTATGCCAGGTAATACTTCTATATAGTGTTCGGCCACGTTCGTACGGCCAACACAGGTTCCCATTAACTTGAGGTTTTTATCAACGATTCGGTCTAAAGCTTGTTGTTGTACAGACGAAAGGTGAGATTGACTTTGAATATCAAAGACATGAGTTTTCGGATCATCTAGAAAGTGCCATACTTTGTCGGTAAGGTTCGGGACAATAGCCATTGCTTGCCAAAAATCAATGCCTAAGATGAGTGCTTGCGGCATCTCCGGTACGACGAGAACATCGATGATTCTTGTTCGATGTTTAAGACAAAATGGAACTTGAACGATTCCAATGCTATAGCAGGCCTGACCAGAAGCTACGGTACAAGCGGTTCGCGATGTTGAGCTAAGTTCCAATCCGAGATGCTGCAAGATGTTCCATCCTTTGGACCCAATAATAGTTCGCGTGGCACCTGAATCCAATAATCCAAGTATCGGGTAGCCTAAGATAGTTACTTCAAGATAAGGTCGTTTATCGTTGGTTACTTGAGACAAAACATAGTTCAATCGAGCTTGAGTCGCGTTAGTTTCGGTCGTAATCGTTGGGGTTTGGGAGAAATCTTTTCGACCACTCAATTTCTCCTGGGAGCGTTTCCCGTACAGTTGGGGCATGTACTAATCGTGACGTCGGCATGTCCACAACGGTAGCAAAATCTCTTACGCTCTTCAGAGCAACGAGAATAGTAATGGCCGGGTCTCCGACAATTCCAGCACATGACGGAATGTGTGGGGGGTGGGGAGGTTACTTCATTAATTTCAGCAATACGGTGTGAAGTCGGTGGGGGAAGAATAGACTTTCGATATGCAAATTCCGGCTCTATTTGGTTGGATGACGATTGTGGAGGGCGATATTGTTCGGCTAAATACTTCTGATATTCCAGCTGTTTTCCTACTGACTCTAACTGGTCCAATGACACTAATGGTACTAATCCTAATTGTACCTGGTACGAAGGTAGTAGGTTGCGACGAACGATAGCTAACTTCTGATCTTCGGTCAAAGGAGTAGTTAAACGACCAAAAAGTCCTTGCATCATGGCGATGTAGATTCCGATAGTTTCATCCGAACCTTGAGTACGTTTACGAATTTCTTCCGAAAGGCGATAGTCATAGTCGATAGGCTGAAACTCGATACGTAGTGCTTTCCGAAGGTCGGTCCAACATGTGAACTTGTAGCGGTTAGCTCGAAACCAGATTTTTGCCTTCCCAGAGAATAAATCGGTCGCTTCTTCAAATAGCCAGGAATCCGGAAAATGCTTTGACTTGCAGCAGTCTTCGACATTTTCGATGAACGCGTTAACACTAGCATGGCCTTCTCCGCTGAATTTCAAATTCCATTGATGTACAGGAATTGGTCGATAACGCAGTTGGGCTGAAAGAGGAGTAGAACATTGTCGTTCGCTATGAGAAGGTACAGACATAAACCGTTGTACTTCGGTCGTATTATCCTCAAAATGGTCAACGCAAGGCACTTGAAATGGATTTGGAGAATCCAGTATCGACGGTTGAACTGGGCGTTCGTTAACCGGTGACGGAACTCTGAAGGTGACAGTAGGTCTGGATAGCATATCTTCAAGTCGCGTTAATTCATGTCGAAGACTTTTTAAATAATCGTCGCATAACTCACCGGTAACTGTATAATTAGATAGTCGGCGACGGAACGAATCCATTTTAGATTTAATGGTCGGAAAATTTCGATCGTCCCGACAGTTATTAATTTCTTCATCCAAGCTAGCTAAATATTCACGGCAGTCGGAAAGTTCGTTCGGCGTAAGCGTCAATCCCGTAGACGAAAATAAATAGCCAGCTGATTCTAAATTATAAACACTGCGTAGCTGTTTGCGCAGGGCAGCGACGGTACCTTCACCATTCAATCCCTTGGACTGTAATTCGCGCATGAGTTCCTCTTTAGAGAGACGATCAATATCCATTTTAAACAAAAGTAAAAAAAGAAAGACAAAAAAAACAAAAAAAAAAATTTTTATAAGAGACAATTCGGTAGCGGAAATCTAACAAAAGAAATTACAATATGAACGGAACTTGATTTAACTGGCCCCACGTTGGGCGCCAAAAATTGCCACGATCTTCGGGCCAGATCGCGCAATATGGCTACGCCGGCCGCTTCAGTGGAGTTAGGGGTGGGTAAAATCAAAATATACAGGAAAACTTACCCGAATTATTTTTATCGATTAATTATCTCGCTTGGTTGCACGCCGGTGTCAAATATGAAGTGGGAAGTCCCACAACCAGGAGTTCAATATTTTGAAGTTGGGCGCCAGGTCAGTTCTTGCGCAACCAATTTAGGATCGCTGACCACGGTCCAGGGCGAGCAGTTGAAAATAAGGGGGGGGGGGTCGAAACTAACGAGGTAGCGATGCCGTTATAATTAAATATAATTTATTACTATTTAATATCATATGTACGCAATATATATATACAAGGAATAGATGCCATTAACAGAGTTTAAAAAAAAAAACATTGACAGTAATTAATAATTGATAATTCATCAAATTATTAAATGGTGAACCGGTTCAGCATATACGCTTTATACACGCTTTATACACGCTTTATACACGCTTTATACACGCTTTATATACGCTTTATACACTATAAATAATTATACATAAGTCAGTTCAAACCTTAATCATAAACACTATACGAAATCAGTCTACTGGATATTTTACTAAACGTGAATGAAATTATCAGTTCGTTTCCAGGGAAACACGATGACGTTTGGAATGAAAACTAAATGCACACACGTATTTGTTTTAAATAAATAAATTTTGCATCTTACAAAAACTGTCGAACCACTTGAATTGACGCAAACCTCATTGGAGGTTCGATTCCAACAAACCAAAACCAACTCTCTCGATACTAACACAATTATCCACATACGCATAATCCATACAACCGTGCGCCAAAGCCGAGTGATACGGCAGTCGGTAGAAACCAAATTGAATCGCTTATTTTAAATTCCAAATTGGACCCTATAGGTGGACCCTATAATGTAATAACGAAGATAATAAAAAATTAATACGATAACTCTAAAATGCTAATACTAATAAGAATACTAATCAGAAACTTCAAATACCTTGTTAGGGTAAATAATGATACAATCGCAGCAAAGTGAACGTGACGACAAATACATGTAACTATATACAATGATAATTCTTCTTCAACATATGTCCAAAACAATCCGGTCTAATCCGCTAAGGTTTTATTATCTCAATTTTTCTTCCAATAAAATTCGAGCTGCGTTTTTCTTTTCTTGTTTACTCATCCAAGCCCGGGAGTCATGGCTACTCGTCAGGTGTTTTTAATTATTAATAAAAATATTTGACGTCACAAACTATATGCAAAGCAACTGGATCTGCATACGAGTTGCCATTATAATAAAAAAAATGTTTATATTTTAACAAGCAATTTGACCCGTGACAAGATGTTGTATTTACAAAGGATCGGAAACTGAAAAAGAAACGGTTGTATGCAATCAGAAGGGAAAAGTTTTTACTGTAAATGCTGAGACAATAATTTGTGATGCCCACTTTACTAAAGAAGATATTGCCACAGGAGGAGAAATTGCAGTTAGAAAAACTAATTATATATATTTTTTAAATGATGGTTATAATATTAAAACATCACATATTTACTTTAAATTATCCGTTATTTAAATCACGCAACTTAGAAAAGAACACGTAGATTTACTATTCTCTACAGTGAAAACCAAACATAACTTAGAATAGACATAGTAGATTTATGTAAGAATCTGATCTTACTAAGTTTTTGAATTTAAAATCTACTACTTTCGCGCTAAGAAATGGCGCAATTCGATAGCGCCGTCTGTAATTAGTTCTTAGATTCAGTATTGAATCGTACAGAAATCATATATGGTCTCAGTACTTCCAGACATTTTTTTATTCTATTGTCTCGCTGATTGGGGGAATTTCCCTATTATGTACTTGAATTCTGAAAAATAATTGTGATTTTAGTATCATTTCTTTATTAATAAATTGTCTTTTATTTTATCAATATGATCATTTCTGACGAACATTTCTTACTAAGAGGTAGGAAGGTAGTTAAAATTTTATTATATCTTACAATAGGGGTGGGGGGTCAAGTAAGCTTTAAAAATGCCTTATGGAATTTATGAATGGCCCCTGAGAGTAAAATTTCGGCAAGCAACGGAAGTTGCAACGCACAGCAAATGAAAATTCGACAGTATGAAGTTGGCCACAAGATGTTCAGACTGAAATGAGAGATAGACGAAATCAACGCACATTCTGTCATTTGGAACCTATATAATATACTAGATAACCTTTCATTACAACCAATAATCGTTAAAATAAAATTTTTAAAGTGTTTGCTTTTCGAAGATTTTATTTCAATAAATAATTTACATGTATATTAAAAATTTTATTTTTTATCACACCAAAGCAGTAACTTCAAACTACGCACCCACTTTTTTTTAAATGTTATCGTCAGGATTTGAACCTGTAACTTCCGAGAACACAACTCCTTCACAAGACACTTAGCGCTTGCAATATCTTGAAGACATTTCTATGACGCCCTAAATATCGTTCCATTTCATTTACAGTAAACATGATTTCACTTAAAAAGAAGAAAAAATAATGCAGAACGGAAATTTGAACATAATGAGTGGAATATAAACTCAATGATGCAATAAATCAAGTTTGATTGCATTTTTTCAAGCTCATATATAGCGCCACACATTTGTTACATCACTCACCGGCAGACTTTTGTTCACGTGGGACACTAAAAACAATGTAAACTTTTCAGTAAACGCCATCTAGGATAATTTACTAAAAGAAAGGAAACGTCTTTTCATTTATTTTTAACTGCCATCTATTACCGACTTAACTAATTCCTCTATACTAGTACCGCGCTTCTTAGAACCCATAAACATTAGTTCATTCTAGCTTTTTGTTTACACTGCCGATTTTATGTTAATGAGGTCAGCGACAATTTTGCTAATCTTTAATGGTTCCATAGACAAACAAGTTTAGGAGATCCTGCACTAGACTCTTTCCCATCAATAATTACAGGTACCACGTGGTTAGGATGTACAAAGTATATGTTTCGTTGTTCTACTGTTTTGAGTTTCAAGCGACCGATCAGATGCTAGTCAGACAATTTTATTGCTAACATTGCTAAATCGGTTCATAGAATAAAACAGCGTTACTCAAACTAGGGTCTGTCTAAGGGAAACTACGGACTTAACTCTGATGAAAGCAGGCACATCTAGACCGAACTATATAAACATCGTCCGGCAAATAGTGATTTTACAGTCAACAATCTGGAACGCAAGTTTATTAAAGGGCAAAGCTATACAGTTTGGCCGGCGACAACAGATCTGTATAAACGCTGTTTCACAAACCGCGATATATGGTTTATACTACACGCTACAGCAGTGAAACTTACGCAAAACTTAACAGTTATAAATTGACATTTACACTTCAAATAAATTTAGTTTTGATTCACAGTAACGGAGGTGCACGACAATTTTGCTAATTTCTAAAGTTCAGAGAATGCTGAGACACAGTTATAGTAAATGTATAGTTCTTGAATCGAGACTCGAGAGTGCTGTAGGGTCAGGGTGGGGAGAAAGGACGTTTGATGTAACGATAGCGTTTTTGTTCTTAACGACACAAAGTGAAAGATTACAGAGGAAGAAAAAGAGACGAGAACAGTTCAGTTAGTCAGTGCGTGAACTGAGGAAGCACGGTGATTTGATTCAATATGAAAAGAGAACGCGGGACATTGGAAAACGATATCCGAAGGCAATTGGCATTAAATTCTGTGTGTGTGTTCTGTGATGATTGTTGAGGAAGGAGAAATAATAAGGAACGGGGAATCCTTTTAATTTAGTGACGCTATCGAAATGAAAGAAAATGGCGTAGCGTGTTTTATGTTCGCACGGTTTCATTTTGTGGTTGATTATTCATTATATATTTTGTTCAAAGAAATCTGCGGATTATTAAAAAGCAGCCAAGCTGCACTCACATGAAATGTTTTATATTTTTTAGTTCGTTTTGAGCTATATCTTTCGAGATATGGTGGGTGGACAGCAAATCTAAAAATTATTTTTTTTTAGAAAAATAATTAAAATAGATAATAGAAATTAGTTTCATGGGTAATTGGAATAAAAAATCAATTTAAACACTTATTGATTGCAACGTTTCGTCTTTATTAAATTAAGACTTTTTCAAGCTCTGGAAAAAAATTTTTTACAAAAATTAACAATCATAATATAATAAAAATATAAAACCTTATGGATTAAATAATTTACTAAAAAAAATAATAATTTGACTAACCTCAGCATGTTTAAATTATAATAAAACTTTGATATAATAAGTGTTTAAATTGATTTTTTATTCCAATTACCCATGAAACTAATTTCTATTATTATATATTTTGGAATTGAACTTTAAAGATGAATTAAAATAGATATTTGACAGATTATTTTTTTTTGTTTCTATGGTTACATCGCTGTATTTCTAGTCAGTTGCATAACCCAATTAGTTTTTAACCAATGTTGACGTTATAATACACTTATTAATTTATTTCAGATTTTTCCGATTAATACAAGCAATTTTTTCATTTTTTTTAAGCAAAAAAGAACCAAACAATTTTTTTTAATATCACTATAGCTTTCATCAGACACCCTACTCGATGGACTGAAACTTTGTTTCATTTTTTCATGACATATTTAACCCCACCCCCCTATTATTACCAATAATTATCCGAATAATTTATTCATATTTAAACCACCTGATTGGGTCCATTGCACGCTTTAACTATGCCTTTGAAGACCCTGTACCGTTTGGCTCTGTGAGCTCGTGTCAAATGGAACGACGGGCAGACGGACAAATATCGAAGTGAGGCTGTAAGTGTCCTATTTTTCCAATTTTGGTACGGAACACTAGAAACAACAAATTTAGTCACCTTTTGCCACAAAGATTTTATAAATGGAGGTACATTTCATCTTCAGCAATCAGTAAACTCTCTAAAATATGTACATCCAATAAAAGTGTTGTGACGTAGCAAGCGTCTGCTGTTTTTTAAACAGTTGCTTGCTAATAAAAAAATAAAAATCAGTGTTAGTAGGTTGGGCGTAAGAGTCTACAAATGTGGTCACGTCTGTGATTGGCTGAATCGATTGTTTACGTCATTCGAAACCTTTGGCTTGATTTTTCAATTATAATAAACGCTTGACAGTTCGGAAAAAGGTCTCAAGACCTAGTACCCTCACCCTCTCTTCTCGTCTAGACACACTTTCAACAATGTTAACGTCCAACATTGTTGAAAATGTGCCTAGGCGGGGGTAGTAGACCTTGAGACCTTTTTCCCCACTGTCTGTTTTATTCAAGGTTAGTAAAATATTATATTGAATCAAATAAGTTTTGCTTCTCTTTACACGTATTTTCGTTGGTAATATTTCTAACGTGATCAGGCAATGCGTTGATAGTTTCATGCTGTAATCCAGACGGATCCATGATCACACTACTCGTATATAGCTGAAGTTATTTACGACGGCGCGTTGTTGCAGCAGAGGTTACAATGTTGCAGACGTGTCTGGTTCAAAAGAGGCGCTGGCCGCGGGCGCCAATATAAAGTTGACGGCGTCGCAAGCTTATCTATTAGAGCTCGATTCACACACAATATATGTTTGTATGTAAATGTTTGCATATGTGTTTATGTAAGCGACATTCACCGTTAAACACAATGAAACTATTCTATTGTTGAGCACTTTTTACATCATTTCCTATGCACTTCGGTTAGCCCTTTCATCGCCAACTGTTCGTTTTATTTTATTTTCTTTTGTCGATTTTCCAACTAAAAGCTATCAGGTGCATCATACTCGGGCTCATCAGACCAAATGCACTATTGGAAAGTATTTAAAAATTCACATCGGAGTTTTTTATATTGGATTCTCGAATATTCTTGTGGGGAAATATTCTTACCAATTATAAAGCGCTTATGATTTTATTGTCGAACGTCTATAATCTACAGTATCTATCTTGAATGTTTAATAAAATAAGACACCAGTTCTAGGCCTATGGTCGATCAATTTTGTACAACCGTTGATAAAATAGATTATTACATAACATTATCTGTGTGTATTAAAAAAAAGAGGTGCGTCGGCTCGTGGACACACGACGGAAACAATGCTCCTTATGAATTTTATATTAATCTTTAAAATATATCTACTTATATCTTTGCAAAAAAAAAACAATATTAGTAGATTGTAATTTTGTATTTATCAATAAGAAATATCAAAAAATTGCGTTAATAATAAAAGAAAAAAATAATTTATGCTAATTTCCGATTTGAACTTGAGAGGTTTGACATATCTAATAATTTGTAAACAGGCGCGATGTAACGACAACTACCGATTGTCTTTGGCTTTAAAACATGTGTACACAATGTACCCCTTCACATGTAGAATAGACCGAACTTAATGCATTTACTATATAGCATGAATGACGTACTATGTGCGTTTTGTTTAAACTTTTATGTGAACACAAATAGGTATGTGAATTTGTTCCGTGACACTCGCTCGCTCGTTTTTTTGCAATTCACTGCCAGTTCCAAGCCTGCATTAAAAACATAGCTTGAAAAATAATTTTGCAATGTTATGCTTTTAAAACTGTATAATTTCGTATTTTTTTTTTTTTTAACTAAAACTTTATTCATTTAAAAAACAAAACATTAATAAGGGTACATTATGTACATATGTATAGTTTAATGTAATACAATTAATTATTGGACTAATGCTACATTAAAATAAAAATAAAATTAAATAATATTTCTCTGAATTCTGTTTTTCAAATTGGATAAATATAATGTCATTTACGCACTACTTACTTACAAAAGATCAAGTTAGGTTTCGAATTTTACATTTTTAACAATACGGTGTTTTTCCTTAATCATATATAATTTATAAGAGTCAAGGTTGGTATGCTGATAATTTTTGTAATTGAAATCAATCGTGGTTGCAACGTACCAGATTAAAAAGTTATTGAAGTTTTTGTTTTCGTTATAGAAATTCATAAATAATAAATTTTCGTTGGTGATATTTACAAGCTCGGAGATATTAGTAAATTTTTGTTTCATATGTTTCCAAATTGGTTTTACACTTTGACATCTGATGACACGGTGGCCGACTGTATCTTCGAGGTTGCAAATCTCACAATACGGAGATGCTTTTAAATTATGTCTAAACAATTTATAATTAGTGGGGGGGGGTTATCATTTATAATTAGATATAACGTACACTGTATATCACTAGTCAAGAAGGGGCGCGTTACATTCTTCCAAATACGTATCCAGGGCTTGCTGACGTAGATCTGTTGGATTTGTGGTATGATAATGTTTTCTAATTTCTCCTCACGCCGGTATTTGATTCGTTTTATGTAATTCGTATCGCCTATTAATTTTATATTTGCAAGAAATATATTGAAGAAATTGAGAATTGTTTTTTCTTTTTTTTACGAAAGAAAATTAATGTTTCCAGTGCGCTACTGGTTGTTTAGTTCACGTGATTAGATTGACACCATGCACTAATATATTCCATTCAAGCGCGCTGGCATCCAAACAAACAATGGTGATAGTGGGTACCTTTATACAAATCGAGTCGCGCACAAATGCAGACAAGTGTACCGGGTGTACAAAAATGGCATCTACTAAGCAAAAAAATAATAAATGCTTCGCTTACGAAAGTACTAAATAGAGATAAACCCAAAATAGCATTATCAAACCAAGCAAATTTACATTGAGAGATTTTTACTTTAAGAATAAGCATTAAGCTTGCAAGTTGTCATATCATCAGTTCTTTCGAAAGATGAGAATATATTTTTCTTTATATCCGGTCGAATGTACGTACTTTCTACTTCGATTTTAAGGCATAAAACCTAACATTTATGCACTGCTGGAATTACTCGCCATCTGTAACACCGCGCCGAAACAGTTTTCTCGTGCACACTGATACGTGAGCATGGTGAAAGTACGTACTTTCGACCGGGTATAAAGAAAAATAGTATACACAGGAATGAACCCATGCTTGCTTCTTAGCTATATTTTATTCTATTACCTACATTCTGTTGTATTCTATATATAAATAAAATCGTTTAAAAACACTGCAGTTTTCTATAAAATTATTTTCTGAAACTTCCATCCCATATCTACCCAGCAGATAGCGAATTTTTTTAATAACGCTGCAAACTTATACACTGTGATCATTGCATTCTAAACTTAATGTATTTTCTTTCCAGTTTAAAATACCAGAAAATAGTACAGGGAGGGCAGATGAGACAAATAAATTTAAGATTATGTACGAAATCACAAATGCTCTTTTAAAACAGAAGCAGTATTGCATTTGTGGTCTCCTGGTATATTTTTGGTTACATACAATTCGTGTACACAGATTATATAGGTACATGCAAAAGTGTGTACGCCTGTAAAGCTGCACGTCGGGTTCCGTGTTACTAAAGCTTTAGGGGAATTCCCCTATTGCAACCACTTCACTTTGGTCTCATTTACATTGACAAAACTAAAGCTATATGACTGGCGTTAAAAAAAATGACCGCATAGAGTCAGTGCTACACCAATTTATTACTTAATGTTTTATAATTTAAACTGAAAATCTAAGTAATGATACCTAAAACAGTTCTCAGATTAGAACATGAGACCTGAGGGTTTGTAAAATACGAGTCTTAAAACGCCATTATTACTACTCGACTTTTCACAAACGATTGTGATTCCTATTATAATGTTTATTTGAATATCTATTCATAAATATTTATTAGTATCAAAACTATCTATGAAAAGTTGGTGTTCTAGGAATGGACTCGTCCTCAATCAGAACAAAACGTGTGCTGTTCAGTTTTGCAACCCTCGTTCAATTTTAAATAACTGTAGCTTATTCATTCGCGCTCAGAACACCTCGACGCCAATTAGTAAAACATGCAAATTCTTAGGTTTACATATTTCAATGAACTTAGATTGGTCGGTACATATAGAAAACATGATTTCCCAACTCACTAAAACGTGCTATTTAATAAAGAAACTTAAGACATACGTAAGTATTGATGTTATTATGCAGGCGTACTTTGGAAACTTTCAATCCCGACTTAATTATGGTATCATATTTTGGGGAAACTCGACGTTGGCAATACGAGTTTTTAGGTTGCAAAAACGGGTGGTAAGGATTCTGAGTGGGGCTGGACGATTGGAGCATTGTAGAGGGCTTTTCAAGTTGTTTAGAATTTTAACTCTGCCATCGCTTTTCATTTTACAGTGCGCATTATTTGTCAAAAAGAATAGTTCTTTATTTACTTTGACCTCTGCAGTACATTCTTATAATACTAGGCAAATTGATAACATCTAAATTCAATCATTCAGTACTACATTGGGCAGTAAAGGACCTAGACACATGTGTCAAAAAATATATAATAGCTTACCTCCTGTTATACGACAGATTGAAAATTGCGATAAATTTAAAAGTTCTCTGAAACTATATTTAATTGAAGAAGCGTATTATTGTCTGGATGAGTTCTTTGGGAATCTCTCTTAATTATGACCTTTGATACTATTTGTTATTATACAGATATAACAAATAAAGAAATTTATTATTATTATTATTATTATCTAAAAGTAGGGTATACAATATAATAAAGTATTTACCAATATTCAGAATCTTTAAGGGATGGATTTTATGTATCCCGTTTTTGACATTGCAGATGTTCTTAATTTATAAATATAAATGTTTTTGACAAAAATATAAATAGGAAAACATTTTTGCTGTCTAAAAAAGACGGTGTAATTCAGGCAAAATATATCGATCCTTACGGCAGACAAAAAGTTAAGAGGCCCCTAAGTGCAATCTGTTTTTGAGGTTCATTCTCTGAATCAATTAGCGAAACACGTAAAATAAAACAAAATTCATGGGAGTCTTGAAATCCCAAACGTACGGCCTATTGTGTCATGTGCTATGATCCACTCTGTTAGTCCAAGCTTTTAAAAAAAGTTTAATGGGGACAACATTACTAAAATTATAGAATTTAACAAATATTTTGGTGAAAAATATCTAATGGAGGCCAAAACATTTTTTTTTTTTGACCTCATATTTAGCTATTTGAACAGAGATCTGCCAGGTATGTAAAAAAATTTGCAATGCAGTAAATAATCAATACTTCTCTATAATGTGTGAAAATTTCACTAAGTGTTGAGCCACATTCGAGATACTGACAACAAAACAATAATAAAAAAAACCCGGGTCGCAGTGCCAAAACCCTGCCGACAATATAGTGTATTTGCTTGTATAGGGCCGTGTGGTTTTATACTTTTATTATGTGAAATTAAGTTTGTTTTTGGGCAAAATAAAAAATTTAACCCCTTAATACACCCCTTAAAATAACATTTTTTTTCTTAATTGTAATATTATTATCAATCTAACGTCTACACCGAATTAAATACACCCTTCAATAAATAAGTCACTATCTGCAAACTAGTGTTTTCATAAAATTTGTAAATCCGGTCCTGTTGGGCCGATTTTATTAAAATTTTGGGGACACTTTTTAATTACTACCAAAGGGTTAAATTTCAATTTTAAAACGATTCGGAGAATTTTTTCGGTATTTTGGGGCCCAAAAACATTTTTCAACCCCTAAAAACTACCCTTAAAATAGCCCGATTAGGCCCATTTTAAATAGGCTTCTTACGGTGATGGATTTCAACCCGTGGTTCAAATTTCGTTGAAATCAATTAACTCTTTCGAAAGTTATTGCGCGTACACATATATATATATATATATACATATATATATAAACATTTTTAAAAATGGTGCCAAAGTGTTTAGGAGGTTATGAAACGTCGAGAAATTTTGGTCCGACGTCTAGGTCCCGCCATCCGACCGACGCCAATAGTGTATGTTGCCATATGGCAAATACACTAATAAATAATTGAATTAGTCTGTAATCGATTTGATGTTTTCCGCCATTTTATTCATTAAATTCAAAAATAAAATTTTATGAACAGTATAGGATAGCTATAGTTTACTAAAATTGCTAAGAAACACTAATTGTTAGAATGCTTTATTATAAAAAATATTTTCAAACAACTTTCATCGTCGGGATTTTAACCCAAATCTTTCTACTATCGCGGCGGAATAAGTTATCATTTACTCTACAGTGACATATCTAAACAGATCTTTCTTATATTAATATAATTTTAGTAGTGTTGTTCAGTGATCACTTTTGAACGGCCAGAACTCGAAGTTTGAACTGTGTCCCTAGCTAACCGATTAAAACATTGCAATCAAAAGCATTTGTTTCTTCGTTGTGTATTCAGCCTATGATGGTGAATATTTGTATATGTAGTCATGGCAGCCTTGTTCTAAATTGTCGTTTAGTCATGTACTTCAATACACGAGAACAGAGTTGAGTCATGAACGGTGTTTGGGGTAGTAAGAGGAGGTCTGTCACTGGCATTGACTCTATCCCCAAACCCAACCTCAATGTCCCCAACGCCTAACCGACAGTCGCCGAATGTCTACACACACACAAAATATATCAATAATATAGGTTATGATGCACACGCATACAATACATGCAGGATCTGGATGCACAATCGGTTTTGACATATTAGGCTATTAATTGAGTTTTTGTGTATGTTAACTCCACTGAACTATAATTATACCGAAATGTGCCTTTGTCATCTCTAAATATTAGAAAACAAAGTCGCTGTTCGCGTCTGTATGTTTGTTGGCTCAGTTCTTCTAAACTAACACAATGGAGTTTTCTTCATACCATGTCGAAAGGGTAACATTTATGCACTGTTGTAATCACAGCTGGAATTACTCGCATATCGTCACTTGTTGCAGTACTAGGTAGCCATCTGCTGTTATTACATGGACATTATTAGATCCATGTGTCATTACGTATAACCTCACTTGAAAGTAATTAGTCTTTTTATATGTCGGTGAAAGTACGTAATTTCAACTACTATACACCACACGAGCAGAAAGCTGAAAGTCCTGCACTGCGCAACATCTGATGCCCTCGACTTCGCCTCGGGCATCATGTGGCGCAGTGCGGGAAATTCAATTTTCGGTTCTTGTGATGTAATATACTATTGAAATCATTTTAACCATTATTTAGAACATTTCTTCCGAAAGGATTATGTGTATAATTCATACTAAATTTAAAGATAGTAGAGAAACCTCGATGTTTTGTAACCAAAGATGTTTTAGGGCGTTTACATGGCTAACTCTGACTAAACCATAAGAGATACATCAAATATTAGTACTATCGAATTAAAAAGACCTACAGAAAAGTTCCCGATAGCATTATTATGTCTATCTTGTAAGGATGATCCAAAGCAAGCATTATTATTTTTCAAAAATGTTATCAAAAATAATGAGTTATTCATAAAGCTATTTTGACCGACATGCTAATAATCCTTGTCTAATCAAATATGGTAGTTACCTTAGGTATTTAATTTAGCTCAAAACTGACCTTTACAACATATTATCATTTAAATGCATATCTTAGAAGGTATCACAGACTTTATAATTACTCGCAATAAATAAAACTTTTTTGATCACACTATATAAAAAAATCGTCCATAGCGTTTATAAGCCAACACAAAATAAACAAATTGTTTTAAAAAAGAACATAAAAGCGTAAACAGTAAAAAAAGAACAACGTGTCCATAGTAGTTAATGTAAATGCATTTCGCAAAATGGCGAAGCAGCGGGTCGAGTTTCTATATAAATTATTTTTTAATTGATTAATAACGACATTTTAATTCACCTACCACAATGCATTTTGCGTTACGACAGAAAACTGAGAATTTGCTTCATGATTATTCTTTTAAATTAAACAAATTATACAGAGACGAACATGTAATATATAGCTCAATAAATCTTGTAAATATATAACAGCATAAAATATTTTTTGCACCCCCCCTCCAATAAAATAGCCGCTTTTCATGCCTGTATAGCGATAGGAAATGACACATTGCGAAAAGTAAAACAAAAAGAAAAATTGCAATCTTACCAATCCGACAGTAATTTCCAAAAGCGTATATATTCTAAGATGAACAGAGAAATCATGCGACACAAAACAATCATAGATTTCGTAAAAAAAGCTAAATGAAATACTATATGGACGCACACACAAAATATGACAGCTGTCTGAAGTGAAAACCAACTATTTTATAAAAGGCACATGCTAAAAAAAATGTAGTATGTATCTCGAATGTAATGCTTATGCCTCGTGTGACTGTTAAGACTCGCTGACCACGTTTCCACATGTTGTCACACATTTCAGCTGAAGAAGAAAAAAAGATATTTCCTTAATCCATCCTTTGTTTGGACGCCATGTTTGTTATGACCTGTGACGTTAGACTTGCCTTCGCCTTTGTATAAGCAGGCGTATATGTAGGACGTCTATACCTTCTATGCTCAATGATTTTTAGTAACCAACTAAACGATTCCGTTTTCCTGCTGAAACTAATATGTCTAAAAGCGTTCATTTATTCAGGTATACTGAAAGGTTGGATTTACATTAGCCTTTCCGAAAAATATATTGTCTAAATATAGTTTAAACAGTTGGAAATGTGAAAATGTTAGTGTACATAACCTAACTCTATAGTCACATAACCTCACTCTAGTACCGCAACAAGACAATAGTGGAATAGTAGACGTGGAGAACGGATCTAGTTTGGAGCTAAACAAGAGCTGAGATATACAGTATAGAGCTATATCCAACACGTTGCGCTACACGTTACCTTGATGAAAATAGTAATATTATACTATTCGTTTAAAAAAAGTTTGAAAATATTACGCGAATCTGTTTTTGTCAACATTATTATTATCGTCCGAGAAAGCAACAACGCTAGATAAAAAATAATTGTAATTCTTCAGCTTTCAAACCATGTCAGCGATTAGCTGCAATTGGACTCCGGAGTTCGGACTCATAACAAAGATACACTACTTTAATACGTAATAATGTGTCAATGATACCCAAAGGCCAAAGTTATTAGATACAGAGGTAACATCGTTCCGTTGGATAGCAGTGGGGAGATGACGTCATCTAGTGGACTGTCAATTGATATTACGTACTTGATAAAAAAGGTCTTCCAACTGACTTCATTCATTAACGAAGTAGCTTGTGTATCTAGTGACCATAAATGATACTTGTGTAGTAAAAAAAATTTATTCGTCTAATTATTATCCCACTTGCTGCCACAACATAAATCCATCTATTCTTATAGTTTAATATCGAGTTATTTATTTACCATGTAATTAGAAGCCGGAAAATCATTCAAAAAAACAAATCACAAAAGAGTTACAAAAAAAAAATATAATAACAATTTACAAAATAATACGGCAATATATCTATGTATAAGAAATAGAGTGTAGCTGTAAAAGGTATTATCAGTGTACATTTCTTGAAGTAAGTTTTTTTGGTGTATTTGCCATATGGCAACATACACTATTGGCGTCGGTCGGATGGCGGGACCTAGGTGTCGGACCAAAATTTCTCGACGTTTCATAACCTCCTAAACACTTTGCCACCATTTTTAAAAATGTTTATATATATATATATATATATATTTATTTATATACGTATATATATATATAATAAACTCCTTCGAATGTTTTATTGCCCGCACACACACATATATATATATATATATATATATATATATATATATATATGTGTGTGTGTGTGCGGGCAATAACTTTCGAAGGAGTTTATTGATTTTAACGAAATTTGGCCACCGTGTTGAAATCCATCACCGCAAAAAGCCTATTTAAAATGGGCCTAATCGGGCTATTTTAAGGGTAGTTTTTAGGGGTTGAAAAAAGTTTTTTGGTCCCAAAATACCGAAAAAAATCTCCGAATCGTTTCAAAATTGAAATTTAACCCTCCGGTAGTAATTAAAAAGTGTCCCTAAAATTTCGATAAAATCGGCCCGACAGGACCGGATTTACAAATTTTATGAAAAAACTAGTTTGCAGATAATGAATTACTTACTGAAAGGTGTATATAATTTAGTATAGAGGTTCGATTGATAATAAGATTGCAATTAAGAAAAAAAATGTTATTATAGGGATGTCTTAAGGAGTCTAATTTTTTATTTAGCTCAGAAACCCACTAAAGTTCGCCTGTATAAGCAAATACACTATATTGTCGGCAGGGTTTTGGCACTGCGACCCGTTTTTTTTTTTATTTTTACCTTTCCACATTATTGAAGAAAATTTCTTTAACATCTTGCAATTTTTTTCATCAAACATTAATTTTAATAAATTAAGAAAAGAGAACTTTCTATCAAACTTTAATTGCAGGAATAGAGTTACTGATATTAAATTTATAATAAACTTCACACAAAATCTTTGTAGAGCTGTCATCCAAACCTTCAATCAACGAAGGTATAGCTTAAGAATAAAAACAAAAATGCAATACTATTTATCTAACGTTTCGACAAAATTCCTGTCGCCATCAGAGATCTAGTCTGCAACCATCATCGATAAACATATTGTTTGTTATGTGACATCATACACATATAACATTGAAATAATACAAACAACCCCGACATTCGTGTCTTCCTCTAAAACGATTACCAAAATGATAGCACCGGATTAATCGCTAGTGAACTCTGTGTGTATTACAGCAGCCGTAATATGACGGTGAATGACGTCACAAAAAACGTATGTAAAGAAATAAATGAATGCCGTTTTTTACCTAACGGCGGTGCCGCCGTTACCGAGAAACCCACATCCATTTACTTCCATGCATACTTTCTTTGTATCGTGATTCAGCGTCATACTACGACCGTTATCTTAGAAAGTTCTGAACTTTTGTCTATCTTTCAAGAAACGAACAACGAACGCGCGCTTTAAGACGTTATTCAGTTCTGAAGTTGAAAGCGCAAAGCAATGGTGCGGCAGAAAATAACGCGATAAACAAAGACATGCGTATTATTCTACTATATTCGTTCTCTGTCTATGTATGATGAAAGGTATAATATACGCTATGGAAGGAGACGGCTAGCACGGATGATGACTGGTTACGCGACCGGCGAAACCTACCGAGCCGTACACACTGAACTATAATAAAAAGCACTGTGGGTGCTCATACACACACATACACACACACACACATACACATATCATGTAACGGCCGGGCCTGTCGGAAAGAATATGTCACGCCAATGTGACACAAGAAAGTCGACTTTAAGACGACAGTGAATTGTCAGTGAGTCATACATAGTTACTAACAAGATAATGGAGCGACAAATCAATGTTAGATATACCCGACCCATGCATAAAAACTGTGTCGCTTTTATTATATTGTAAAGTACTATAAAAGTATGAATCATCGACCATTATTTTAGAACCGTATCGTATCTAATAAAAAATCTAGCACAAAGTTACCTAGCTTGTTCAAAAAGAAAACTATATCAGACTTTTTTAAAACTAGAAATATGGATATATTTCAAATTAACTGATCTAATAGAAAAAAGGACATTGAACCGAATAAGCTCATACGAAGTTCAGGATCACTTTGTTCAAAACTAAAATAAACGTTAAAGTTTCTCAAAAATAATAAAATTAAGATGCTTTTATCTCCTAAACTAAAAGAGATAAATAAGCGGAAATTACTGGAACTATTTCAAATTAACGCAGGGAGGAAAAAAATACGTTCTGAAAAATATTTCACGTTAAATTGCTTGATTGACATCATAACATGGATCTTGATTTCAGAGTTGAGTTCAGTATTTGATAAAAACTCAATTTTTCTTTTCAAGTTTCCTCTCAGTACTCTGACTCGAAATTGAAATTTTTATTAAATACTCGCCTTGACTCGACTTAAAAATGAACGTTTCATTCGCTTCATTTATTTGCCAATAGATACAAAAAATATTTTTTAAAGATTTAGCAACAAAATTTCTTGTACAGTTCTTTCCTACTATATATGGCCATGTTTTTTTTCAATCAAAAATAGCTTTTGAAAGAGCTTTGCTTTTATTATGATCCCTTAAAAATTATTCGATCGCATTTACGTCGATTCATATGTTTATGATTTCAGTTAGATAACTTAAGTCATGATTTCTAATATGCGCTAGATGCGATTACAGGAATAGTTCGTACCAAAAGCATTGGGTTGCAACCGCCGGGCCGCTCCTCGTAAATAAAGAGTCTACTTATGATTCAAATCGATATAGAAATTTCCGTAGTGCTTGAGAAAAGACACAAACGTAAGATGCGATAAGATCTCAATCAAGTAAATAAATTTCAATCGTTGAAGTTGGGCATGCCTGACCTAAGGATCCAGTAGCTCTATCAGGTTGTAGAGCCAGTTGAAATGTTGATGTAATGGGGAGAAATGGACGATTCGAGCGCGATAGAAGAAATAAGAGGATTACGGTGAACACAAAGTCCACACATTGAGACAGAGATATGAAAAAGAAAGAGATAAAGAGAAATAAATAATGGATGCGAACGCGTGTATGAATGTTCCACAATGTCCGACAGTCATCGGCTTATATCAACCGACACAGATAATACTGATATCCAGATAAGATGATGTGACGTGTCCGAATTTTTAATAATATAGTCTTTCTCCCGAACAGATACAGCACATGCTCTGTTACGTGCAGCTGCTGTTTGGCTAGAAACGCACAAAGTACCTGATTGGTTGTCTGATAATCGAAAAGTGTTGCACAAAAAAAAAGTAACCTTGCAAAGTTAAATTAGACGAACCGTTTAACGAATGTTTGGTTGGTCAGAAAAAGTTAAATAGATATCATTTTCTTTATAGATAAAAAACGTATCCCGTTTTATGGACCAATCATTTGTAATCTTTACGTAATGGTCACATTACAGTCTTTCTTAAAATTCATGTCACATTTTTTTTGTTTACCTATAGAATTCTATTCATAAGTCTTCTTTATCTTTTTTAAACTTTCCGTCCTCAAGAGTTGAAAAAAATGCATTAAAATTATACTGAGTGGGAACCTTGAATTCAACAAAAATAATTTCTGTGTTAGCTGAATTATTAATAATGTCACGGAAACGGTAAATTCCAGTGTAATATTAGAAATGATTACAGGTACGCGGCATAGCTGTTAATGAATAATAAAGGTTATACATATTCGATTTGTACATATTTGAAGACCTAACATGCAAAAGCTGACATGTCTGTTTTGCGTGAAAAAACGTTAGTGATAATTCATGCTTCACTGTATTGGTTTCTATCTGAAAATTGGCTAAATGAAATAAGAAACCATCCAGCGGAATTTCTAATACTATATTTTTGATTGAATATAACAGTAAAAACCAAAATAAAATTTTGAAAGTGTTTTAGAATATTTGAAGACAATGTTTTGTAAGTATTTTTCTCAAACTTTTATTTCAATACATTATTTGCATGTATCCTACTCGTATATTAAAAATTAGTTTTTAATCACGGCAAAGAAGTATAACTTCAAACGCGCGTCGTAAGTATACGTACAGCTTTTTTTGTGTTTTGTGAGAAATTATTGTTTTGGGACATGGCGGAATACTGCATGTCAACTCCTCATTTATGTTGAGGCATTATAATACTCATAGGTTACATCGCCTACGATATTCAATATCGTAATGACAATATCGTCTCTACAATATATGGTCAAAAGACAAAACTGCTCACGTTGAATTTTTCGTAATGTTTTTTCTATGTAAAGTTTGCATTTATCTCAAAAATTTTATGATTGAACACTAGTCTTTAATTATACGGTTGAGAAGAGAATAAAAAAATCTATCAAAATACTGTACGGTCGCTGCATACGAGGCTAGTTTTGTCGCTGTAATCGCTGCTGGGACTTGTACTGGCTACGAGGATCGAAATGACGTTAACGCGGGTTCCGCTGCGTGACTACAAGCTAGATGTCAAAATTAGAACCGGGGCTATTTTTCGTGCTTGATTCTCTGCTGGTTTTGAGGAAGAACCAATCAGAAACCCGTATCTTGTCACGTGAGCGACATAAACAAACATGGCGTCATCATTGTGCTCTGTTCAGAGACAATAAACTTTCACTTTTGTTAACATTCGAACGGTCAATGCGTACTCACCAAAACTATCTACAAATCCAGCTTCAAAACACACGTCGTGTAAAGCATACAAACAGTTAAAAAATCCAGCAGCACAGCACAATTGAGCAGCGAATCCAGCGACAAAATCAGCCTCGTGTACAGCATCAAATATATTTATGGTACTACTTGGTCTGTAATATAGAGAAGAATTGTGCCGGACGACATTTATACAGTTCGGCCATCGGCGTCCTCACAGACCTGTGTTCTAAATATATGAAACACTACGTTATGTCTAAGTTAAGGAAAGAAAAAAAAACAATTGTTCTGGGTTGAAGTATGTAATTTCACCTATAAACAAACTTGCGTTCTAAACGTAATTCACAACATTTGTTTATTTTTAGCGTAAAACTGATTATTAAATGAACAGAATAATTCAATCGACATAAGCAGTTTTGCCTTACTGTCACATATATTTACAGGATATATTGACTGTTTCAATGTTAATGGTTATATTCTGTAAGCCCTTCATAAAATCTGTAAGCATGCTACACTAAAATATAGATTATAGAAGATTAATAAACGACTATGCGGAGATGGTTTCAAAATCAGTGAATGGTATTTTTTTTAAAATATGTGTTTATGCTCACTGGAATAAGCGTATCACAAGGATAATAAGTTTGAACAAATTCTAAGAGATTTCGATTAAGTATCGTCAAAAATCCGATTTTTTTTTCAAACCATAAAAATCAAAATCCTTCGCATATTTTTGGAATTGGAATGTTTATGGAACATATAACATCGCATTTGTTAGATTAATAAAATATTGAAACCAATAAATAATAATTCAGTTTTTAAAGAAAATATTTCAAATCAACAATACAATCGATATAAACTCTATCCTGTCTCAACACAGATTGCCCTCTGTTCCTCACCTATTTCGTATCCATTTACAATCTCCACAATATCAGTACCAGTTTTATATAATATAGAAGATTACACAGCTCATAGAACAATATAGCACATAGAATTCGTTTAAGGGGTTATATTGAAAAATTCAAAAAATCGATTTATTTTTTTTTGTCTTATTAAATAATACAATATGTTTAAAATATTCTCCTAAAATTTTAAATCGATCCGAGTAAAATTCTAAAAGATAGACCCTTTGGAAGTTCCGCCCATCAGGCCACGTCAGTGCAGCGCTTTATCTCAAAACTCAATTTTTTAAGTCGGTGGACACGATTTCTCGAAAAGTTATGAAGCGATTTTGTTCAAATTTTGCACACATCTTTGAAATAACATTATCTAGGTACTGAACGAAGGATTTTTTTTTTTATTACAACTAATTTTTTCGAGCCAATACATGGCGAAAATTTAACCAAAAAATGTGTTTTTTTGTTCAAAGTCTGTCAAAAATTCAAATTTTATTTTTTTTTCCTTCGTCCAATACCTAGATTTATCCATGTACTAACGAAATATTTTTGGTTTTTTGATTTTGGAGGAACCAGTAATGAGTTATTCTGTCCACGGCAAGAGCATTTTTTTTTTGAGACGTCAAGGGAGATGAGGTACCAACGGCTGAGTTTTCGGAATTTTTAAATAAAAATTTCACAATATACTGTTTAAATATGTATCTTTGATATGCTGAATATTATTTGTTTGTAGATCTGTTATAAAATTTTCAAAGTTTTGTAAGTTAGTGTATAGACGGTTGTTTGATATTGTCTACGAAAAAACTAATTAATTAAAAACAAGTATTTGAAGTGTCGTTTAGAATGAAGGTTTATAATTTCTTGCAATTACGAAAACATCCTAGAAATCTTATTAAATCAAATGGTAGTTTATGACATTACCGAAAACATCATATGCTATATGCTCACGAACTTTACGATAGTCTAGTTAAATTAATATACACAGAGTAGAATCGTTTAAAGAAGATAGTAACGTCATTTCTGTGCGCAAACGAGTTTCGAATCGGACGGACCTATGTTTTCTAACAAGAGGTGGTTCTATAATTAATATGGTCATTAAAGGTGATATCAGACGGTTCATTTCTAGTTCATTTTTGTCTTTAATTCAGCATTTTTCACTCGCAGTGAAACGTCTGAATACAAAATGAAACAATAATGACAAATTAATTCATTAATGAACCGATCCAACAACGTTAGATAACGACATTCGGAACCATTCATTCGCACTCCGAATGAACGAAAAATGAAACGTCAAGAGAGAACATTCATTCGGGTTTGATCATTTTGTGTCGTGTCTTGTAGCGACCGGACTTGGGACTACGACACCGCATTGTGAATATATTCTGTCTGTGTAAGAGACAAAATAGTATTTAAGTGGAATGACCAAAACACGCTGATGTTTTTGGAAAATTTCAAAAATTATCAATGTCTTTGGAACCACAAACTCGACGAATACAAAGATCTCTAATTAATGATTTAAATTTAGACTTTGCTTCTTTTTTGTCAATTCTTCGATAAAATGATCACAAATCAAACGAATTCCAAGACGCACAACTTCATTCGACGACATCTTCCAGGAAAAGACTGGATGAACGTTCATTTTGTCTGTCCCGTGTGAACGCGGAATGAAACAAAAATGAACATTCAGTCAAATGAACATTCATTCGAATTAACTGTCTGATATCACCTTCAGATGTTCGTCGTAAGTCGAGACCGGCTATAGTTTTATCCGTGAAAGTAAATCACGCCGCTGCTGATTGCTTTTCCAAGTCTTCTTACAGCGCAGATTCCCCACCTTGCTGCTATCTTCTCTAAACGATACTACTCTACATACCAACTTTGAGGAGTTAAGGTGTTATGCTCAATGATGTCTTTGAATGTCCAGACCGTCGCGTCGCCAATTTACCGCGTGCGTATAGCGGAAGTGTACAGTGTAATTGTATACTACATAGTACATACGCGTACTATGTACGTACTAAACAGAGAATGGAAAAAATAGAACGAGACCACAACAGTCTCCGTACTATGCATGCAAAACAGAGACGGTTCGTCAAATTGACTATCAAAAATTGAAAAAAATTATAACAGAGTTCATAAGGATGCTTCTATCAGTGACCGATTTAAGGCTGTCGGAACGCTCTTAATTTAAGCCACACTGCGAGGCTAAATAGTGCTGTCGCAACGGTGCCGCTGTTAGTTGATTACTCTAAATTTTGGAAATATTTTGAAGATTAAAAAACTTTTCCGAAAAAGGAAGAGAACACTTTTGTGAAATAAGTACGAATAAGGACGTAGTCTGACATTGAAAACGTGTGCTTTTTGGCACAATTAATGCCAACTCTTTTCTAGTAATTCGTACATAAATTACAAAAGTAGTCCATTAGAGACCCAGATTTGTCCTTTATCTTCCTTACAGAGAAAGAATTGTTGCAAAATGTTGACGAATTAGTCTACAATCAGCTATCAGCCGAAGCCCTATTTTTGACTTAAATTCAGAGCGTTCCGACAGCCTTAAGGTTAAAGGCCCAGGTGACAAACATTCCAATGCTGACTCACTTTGAAGTTCTCCTCCTTCCCCATATATACATGTTGCGTAAGTTTCGTAAAACATGCATCCTGCGTACACTGTAATTTTCAGCATTTCGTTGACACCTTAATAGTTATCATAGATTTTTTACTAAACAGTATATGCGTTAAAATAATGAATGTTCCAAGCGAAGCACTGCCGGGTTTAACAAAAAAAATTTTAAGCCCACCATGGTTCGTCTATTATCCGTATTAGGCTATTTTTCAGGTAGCTGTTGGTCTTAAAAAAATCTTCACGGAAAACTAGAAATATATTTGTTGTATTTCCAGAGATTTGTTTTGTTCATGAAGAAATGTGAAAACCGGTTGACTTGTGGTCCAATCCTATAACTTCTCGCTATGCGGTAAATACGTTACAATAACAATTGTGTTAATAATACATTAAAGAAAGGTTATAAGCAAAAAAAAAGATATTTAATAATTTCTGAGTCATAAAAAATTGTTGAAATTTAGAAACGTGAAAAAATGTTATATTAAATTTTTATTCTTTGGATAACTTTAAAACTACTTGATCGATTGTCTCCAAAATCCAATCAGACGTAAGTAAATAATGCCGCAAAGCTGATCTTGGTTTACTCGCTCTAAAGTCATCGCACGACAAACATATTTTTTTTTTGTTAACACACATGAATGTTCATCCAAAAATAGTCAGAACAGCTTGCTAGCTACCCACAACGTCGCGATGTGATGAAAACTATACAATCTCAAAAATAGAACCGAAACCATTTACTAACCTATTTTTTGATAATTAGTGTATTTGCCATATGGCAACATACACTATTGACGTCGGTCGGATGGCGAGACCTAGAGGTCGGACCAAAATTTCTCGACGTTTCATAACCTCCTAAACACTTTGGCGCCATTTTTGAAAATGTTTATATATATATGTATATATATATATATATGTGTACGCGCAATAACTTTCGAAAGAGTTAATTGATTTCAACGAAATTTGGGCCACGTGTTGAAATCCATCACCGCAAGAAGCCTGTTTAAAATGGGCCTAATCGGGCTATTTTAAGGGTAGTTTTTAGGGGTTGAAAACTGTTTTTGGGCCCAAAAATACCGAAAAAATTCTCCGAATCGTTTCAAAATTGAAATTTAACCTTTTGGTAGTGATTAAAAAGTGTCCCCACAATTTTAATAAAATCGGCCCGACAGGACCGGATTTACAAATTTTATGAAAACACTAGTTTGCAGATAGTGACTTATTTATTAAAGGGTGTATTTAATTCGGTGTAGACGTTAGATTGATAATAATATTACAATTAAGAAAAAAATGTTATTTTAAGGGGTGTATTAAGGGGTTAAATTTTTTATTTTGCCCAAAAACAAACTTAATTTCACATAATAAAAGTATAAAACCACACGGCCCTATACAAGCAAATACACTATATTGTCGGCAGGATTTTGGCACTGCGACCCGGGTTTTTATTTTTAATAGCGGAAGCTAAAAGTATGGTGATTCGAATAGTTAGCAAACTTCGTGTCAGTAATGAGGCAATGCCTCTGTTGACAACGCGACAGTGGTGTACGTGAGAGAGAGGAAGATAGGTATAGTGAAGGTGGTAGAGTAGTGGCGCGCGGGTTGAATGTCCGTATATCGATTTCTGAGGAGGGCGTCACGATGCGAATGAAGCGACGTACGCTTGAACAGCGCTGGGGGAAAGGGGGGCAGTAAACGCTAGAGGAATAGCAGGCAACACACACATATACCGGAAAGTCGCTAGAGAAAAAAGAAACGGATTGTTTCCAATAATAATAATTATGAAAAACCCGGGTCGCAGTGCCAAAACCCTGCCGACAATATAGTGTATTTGCTTATACAAGCAGTGTGGCTTTATTATGCGAACTTAAGTTGGTTTTTGGGCAAAATAAAAAATTTTACTCCTTAATACACCCCTTAAGATAACATTTTTTTTTTCTTAATTGCAATATTATTATCAATCGAACCTCTATACCAAGTTATATACACCTTTTAGTAAATAATTCACTATCTGCAAACTAGTCTTTCTTAAAATTTTTAAATCCGGTCCTGTAAAGTCGATTTTATTAAAATTTTAGGGACACATTTTAATTACTGCCAGAGGGTTAAATTTCAATTTTGAAACGATTCGGAGAATTTTTTCGGTATTTTAGGGCCCAAAAACATTTTTCAACCCCTAAAAACTACCCTTAAAATAGCCCGATTAGGCCCATTTTAAATAGGCTTCTTGCGGTGATGGATATCAACACGTGGGCCAAATTTAGTTGAAATCAATTAACTCTTTCGAAAGTTATTGCCAGCACACATATATATATATATATATACGTATATATATATATATATATATACATATATATATATAAACATTTTTAAAAATGGTGCCAAAGTGTTTAGGAGGTTATGAAACGTCGAGAAATTTTCGTCCGACCCCTAGGTCCCACCATCCGACCGATGCCAATAGTGTATGTTGCCATATGGCAAATACACTAATAATATGTTTATAAACTTTATGGTTTCGTTATGTAGGTACGTAAGTATATGATATAGAGTTGAATGGCTTAACTGGTTGATTCACTTATCTATCAACTTACCACTCCACCACGAAAGAGACAATTATTTCGAAGTTTTTAATTTTACGTCTTTAAAAATGTTTTTTTTTCAACTAACTTGTTTGTTGAAAAATGTGGTTAACTTTTGTCAATATTTTATCTGAAGAAACACTAATGTGCGAAGCCTACTTGTTGCTGTCAGATGTGTTTTAGTCTCCAAATCAATCAACACATGACTTTAAATTAAAGGTGCATTAACTAAAGACCGCGTCTGTAAAAGGCTAGAGGTGGGGCCAATTTTTTTACATGAGATTATTGTTTACCAGCTCCTCAACATGCTTCTTTTTCACTAGGATAGCTCAATCTTATACAAGCAGTTGTATGTGATAGTGCATGTAAAATACACTTACTCACGTTTCGGAAATCTCTAATTTCTATGAAAAACCTGATTCAATCTTTGATGTCAATGCTTCAAAATAAACTAGAAATATGTACCATTATTGCTATGTGACTTTTAGGCAAGTTTTTACAGTTTATTTGATCTAAATAAACGATTAAAAATCAGATAAAAACGAGAAAATTAGCCTAAGTATTACATAAATTTTTGTGCAGAAAAAATTTAATTTGAAAAAAATTATCAAACAAGTCAAATTTGTCAGTATTTTTAGTAAAAGTTTGTACTGAAAAAACTTCAAAATGTTAATTTGCCTTCCTGTATTTCAAAATCTCCTAACATCAATATTTCCTTACAGCTCATAAGGAAATATTGACGTATATCTCATTTTTTATTCAATTTTAGGGCGAAGATTTGTTTTTTGAAATTTTTAAGCACCAAGCCAAATTTCTAAAGCTTAATGCTTAATTACAGCTAATAAAAACAAATGAATGAGATTAAGAAATAAAAGGTTAAATTCTGCAGATTCTGAACTGAAACCGCTTTTATATATATTTTTAGAGTTCAGTTATTGATTTAAAAAAAATTCAAAATAGAGATTTAACACGACCGATATAGCAGATTTTGATGTGATTTTTCATTTTTAACGTTTGTTACTTTTCAAGTTACGACTTGCGAAGTGAAAAAATAAAAATGTATTCTGAATCCAGTCAGTTTGTCGACTGTTTCATTTATTTTCACTATCATTAATAAATCCACGTCAGAGTGTTGTTTTCTCTGTCAGTTGTACGACAGATAGTGGTGTAAAACGAACATACGCCGTGTACATAAATTTTCGAGGTTATGCTACGCCTTACCGAACGACACTGGATATGGACGATACAGTCAAAGCCCTCTAAGTGCACGCTCTCTAAATGCACACGCTCTCTTACTGCCCTCTAAGTGCACGTTCCCCAGCCCCCACTTCGAATAATCTGCGACCAATCACGTGCGACCGTAAGCGCGCTATTTTCAAACTTTCCATTTCCATCATATTCATAGAGTTTTAGAGATATTGTTTATAGCATCTGATTGAATAAAGATAGCTATAGGAGTTAAAAGAGTGGGGATGAAAAAGATCGTAGGGGAAGTGTGCACTTAAAGGATGGGCTCGGTTCCGAGCTGTGCACTTAGAGGGCTTTGACGATAGCGAGAGAGAAAGAGAGAATTTCTTTTCTATTTTTGTTTTGAAGGTAGTTAGTAGTCGATGTAACTATAATAAATATTTATGACAGTTTATTATTATCAATGTTATTATTATTATTGCTCAATGTTGTGCCAAAGTCCAATGAATGAATATTTTACTATACATATAGTCAAACTACAAGAGGTTTATCTACAGAACGCTATAATCGGTCAACTTAGATTATTGAACACAGCATGCAAAATAAATTTTCGATTACCGCGACCCCACTGTAAAACTATATCTGTAATTTCGTTTTGTTGCGATTTTTAATTACCATTAATTTTCTGATCAAATGTTTGTTAAAGGAGTATATATTTCATCCAATGCACCGAGCTGGGTAGAGTAGTGGTACAGTACTAGACTCGCATTCGGGAGGTCCGGGTTCGAATCCCGGCGGGGGCAGATGTGGCTGTGGGACTTTTTCCTACTGGCTCTCGCTGAGAAACGGTATATCCTGTACCGGCCATCTTGATTGAGGTTTTCCATGGTTTCCCTCAATTAATTCCAGATAAATATCGAGATGGTTCCTTATTTGAGGCCATGGCCGAATACCTATCAAACTCCTAGTTCAAAAATTACCTACCTTATCATAATTTCCTATAATTCCTTCATTCGCCCATTGCTATTATATAAGTTGAAGTTTTAGAAATGTAGAAAATAACGGGAAGTGGTAAAATGGAAAATAGTAATGGTGCGAATGGCGTCTGTTATGACATAAAGTCGAGAAACGGACGTTAAACGCATTATTATTATTATTATTATTATTATTATATTTCATCCAATGCAGTAATTGATAATATTTTTTCCAAGTTAACGTCAAATGTTTCTGGACACGGTGTAAGTACAATACGCCACTTTAGGTCCGCCCCACATTGCCTGTTTCATTCTATATGTCCTAGCAGTGCGTGTTCTCTGTTACATAATAATATAGGACTGCTATTATAATTGTTTAACGCACTGTCAGTAGAAGCAACCTTCGAAATTGTCATAATCGTTTGTCAATTCATACACGGGTGATTTACCTTAATGGTATCATCAAATTTTAAGATGAAATTTGGAAAGTAAAGAGACACGTTATCCAGCAGAACTTCTATATTTTCAACCTGTCGGAACTAATCAACTCATGTATTTTCAAACTCTTGTTCATACTCACTCCTCAAGATTAAATTGTTGAGATACTCATAAGTTGATTTTGGCCTAGGAAAGCAAGTTTTTACGAGCAAAAATATTTTTTAATACCATTTACATTTTATACGAAATAAAATTGTTTTGAAACTGGTTCTCAATATTGTTAGTTTGGAATAAGAAGCAATAAAAGAAGGAGCTTCCGCCAAGTCAGCGTTTTCTTCCCCATCAACATTGTAGGCGCTGAATGGAAGTCTACTGTCTATGGTAATTTTTTATGAGTTCACGCTCGGGTTAAAATAGTATTTCCACAAAAAATTGCGAACAAAAATTAGGGTTCACACGACAGAAGCCGCAAAAAGAGATTAGTGAAATTACAAAGTTGAATAGCACATTACATGTGTGCATTTTACACAATCGGTTTTATACGTGATAAAAATAGAACCATCCTTGACCGCGACATAATCGTATATATTATTTTTATATTTTGTTACACACGTAACGTATTTAATCCTGTCCGGTCTCAAAATAAAGCTTATCTTCCCATCTCTAAACTGTAAAAGATTACCTGGCCGAATCGATCGGCAGCTGTTCCACGTACAATCTTTTGGTTTTGAACTCGGGTGAAAACCCTTAGCAGCCTATAAAGGCGCCAGTCTAGCGGAAGTTTACCCAGTGGTTGGTCGAGTCTTTTCAAACAACAAACACTTCTACGTTGACGTCGTCGTACGAATTAGAGATGGCATCGCTAGTTTTGTTGGATAAACAGTCTTGATAATCCACGACGACCCCAAAACAAACTCCTGTCGTCGTAGTAATAATAGTAATGGTAATGCGCTTACAACGTTCGTTTCTCGTAGAGGTGGGCGACTTAAACCTTTGGCGCAGGTCGACTTGCAGATCGACTTCGTGCAAAGTCGGCCAAGTTTCCACTACTCAGTAAGTGGTGCAATTCGAACGAGTAGGTGATTATTTGGAATTCGAACAAACAGACGACTATTTAAGATCCGCACACACCGAGCCCGCAATGTTTACTTTCATTTAAAGATATGAAAGAAAAATACTACAACTAACAGTTAATAAACTTTACGATTAACATAAACATTTTAATCACATAAAAAATATTATACAAAAAAAAATGTATGACTGCCTAACATCATCCATCTCACTCCAAAGCTTTCTGCTGTCATCTGGCAGTATTAATTTATCTTCCTATCTAAGAGCCAGCAGGATAAACCCAAACTTATTTAACACAAAAAATACAAGGTGCATTAAAATACTCACGAGGCACGTTGCAGAGATTTTGTTGAAACTGAGGATGGGTACAACCAATTTTTTGGCAAATTAATTATTCTAATTACTTCTGGGAAGTGATTTCAAATTTATTTTCTAAAAAAATCATATTATTTCATTGAAAATTTATAATCTTTTCAGACCACTTTAATTAGTCGATTGCAATAGCAAATAGCTTTAGCGGAATTTAAACTGATAAAATAATATGTAAGATTAATAAACTTAAATTGATTTTTTTTACTTTCATGAAAAGCTTAAAAATAACAATAATGACTAAAAAATTAACATTTCACAAAATAATGTTATAATTCAATAACAGACATAATATTATATTATGTACGTAGTGCGTGAATTATTATTATTTTATGATGAATGTGTGGCATGTGTGACATTTATCAGTCACTAGTTCGAAATGGGTCATTTTACTACCACAGGCATGAGAAGCAGCCATATAAGGGGGCCATGCAAAAAAAATATTTAAACATTATTTTTATGCAAAACTTAACAAAAGCGTATATTTTTCAACCGATTCTTAAACATGAAGAGAAAATAAATTATTAATTTGACGAGACTACGAACAGTACAAATTGGCACATAAGTGGATATTTTTAAACAATCTGTATGTTATATTCCACATTCATGTTCATAAAAATGGAAATGAAAACATTAACATTTACATTGGAAAAAGCAATCAAGAAGCTGACGACAAAGTTTTTCTGACCGTTGCTGACGGGATTCTTAACTGGGAAAAGATTTATTAAAATTTAAACTGGCTTTTATTAATTTTAAAACACAAATAACTCTGTACACAACGTTCAGATCTTGTTTAAGTTATACGATCAAAGTGTAAATTAACTACTTATTAGTGTATTTGCCATAAGGCAACATACACTATTGGCGTTGGTCGGATGGCGGGACCTAGGGGTCGGACCAAAATTTCTCGACGTTTCATAACCTCCTAAACACTTTGGCATCATTTTTAAAAATGTTTATATATATATGTATATATATATATATATATATATATATATATATATATATATATATATATATTATATATATATATATATATATATATGTGTGTACGCGGGATAACTTTCGAAAGAGTTAATTGATTTCAACGAAATTTGGGCCACGTGTTGAAATCCACCACCGCAAGAAGCCTATTTAAAATGGGCCTAATCGGGCTATTTTAAGGGTAGTTTTTAGGGATTGAAAACTGTTTTTGGGCCCCAAAATACCGAAAAAATTCTCTGAATCGTTTCAAAATTGAAATTTAACCCTTTGGTAGTGATTAAAAAGTGTCCCCACAATTTTAATAAAATCGGCCCGACAGGACCGGATTTACAAATTTTATGAAAACACTAGTTTGCAGATAGTGACGTATTTATTGAAGGGTGTATTTAATTCGGTGTAGACGTTAGATTGATAATAATATTACAATTAAGAAAAAAATGTTATTTTAAGGGGTGTATTAAGGGGTTAAATTTTTTATTTTGCCCAAAAACAAACTTAATTTCACATAATAAAAGTATAAAACCACACGGCCCTATACAAGCAAATACACTATATTGTCGGCAGGGTTTTGGCACTGCGACCCGGGTTTTTTATTTTATGTAAGTAGATATCAAACAAAATACTAAACAACTGTAAATCTAAACAAGTGTAACTTTTTTGATGTGTAAACTGCGTTTCCGATGCCGCATCTCCCAAATTCCTTCTATAGTTAATCAGTGAAATATCACGAAAGTGAACGTTCTATCCACCAATAAAAAACAAGACGTACTAAAGCAAGGGCTAGAAGCTCTGACTTAAAAAAAACAAATTAAGTGAGAGTCATAATTTGGCAGTATATTTTGTATAATGCATGTCTGACAAAGACAGATATAGTTCAAACATGACTGACAACTAGTTTGACAGTTCTTTCGACACTTTTTAAATAATATTTTCTCACAGCTACACGTCAGAGTTTATTTTTTAATTTTTACGTTATCTAAAAGAGTCAAACTTTCGATAAATTAGCTTTTCAAAATTTAGTCTGAAACCAATTTTAATAATTACGTGCAATTCCAAGAAGTCTCTTATTTATTATGCATTAAAAATCACGCTTCTAATATATATTATAGTTCCTTGAGAATATGCGTCCGATATTTTTTTTAAATTAGCTGAATGTATGAGACATCCATAAATATTACATAGCATATTAAAATTTCAGATTTTCATCTGAACTTTGTTCTAGCGATCGAATAACCAAAGAAAGTGTACAAAAAACTCTTAAAACATCAAATTGCATAAAGAAATGAGCAATAAATATAGTGTATTACGGTGTGCATCTAAAGTAGGATATTAGCTTTGTTCAAAGAGATACGTCGTATATAAATGAAAGCATCTTCTTAGATGTTTTTTGGTCGACTCAGCGTTGGTGTACATGTGGACGAAGCAGTCACTGTATGGCGTCATGTAAAGTAAAGGAATCTCTTTGACTTTGAATATAAACCAAACATTATCCATACTTGAGCCTGCAAAGGTAGAGCCACTGTTTGAGGCTGAGAGAGAGCAGTAGCTAGCAGACGGCAAGTTCGTTCTTTTGACATTATCCTTATTAGATTGACAACGTAGCGCAATCGTCCACCATTTTGGAGCACAAGATTCAATTAACGTTTATAAATGTTTTCGTAACTAAGAATAAAGTAATAATAAATTCAAGAATAAATATCTATGAGAGATAATCATTTTTGTATTAAAAAAAATCCCAGCCAATTGGTCGATAGAACCATTCCAACTTCAAAAATACTGGCATTTGACATAATAAATTATAACAAATAAAATAAAATTTCTGGTTACGCGTGCGGTGACACGATTAACAGCTACTAACATATATTATGATATTTGATTATCGTTTGCATGCTTACGTAATATGGTAAAAATTAACCAAAACATGTCTGTCAGCTATCCATTTAATTTCGTTTTGACAGATCTTCAGAACAACAGAACAACTGTTTTTTATTTCCGAAATTATAAAGTTTAGGAAAAAAATTACGAGTCTTTCTTGGAAAAATAAACAGAATAAAAAAACCTGGGTCGCAGTGCCAAAACCCTGCCGACAATATAGTGTATTTGCTGATACAGGCAGTGTGGCTTTATTATGCGAACTTAAGTTGGTTTTTGGGTAAAAAAAAAATTTTACTCCTTAATACAGCCCTTAAAATAACATTTTTTTTCTTAATTGCAATATTATTATCAATCGAACCTCTATACCAAATTATATGCAACTTTCAGTAAATAATTCACTATCTGCAAACTAGTGTTTTCATAAAATTTGTAAGTCCGGTCCTGTCGGGCCGATTTTAATAAAATTTTAGGGACACTTTTTAATTACTACCGGAGGGTTAAATTTCAATTTTGAAACGATTCGGAGAATTTTTTCGGTATTTTGGGCCCCAAAAACATTTTTCAACCCCTAAAAACTACCCTTAAAATGGCCCGATTGGGCCCATTTTAAATAGGCTTCGTGCGGTGATAGATTCCAACATGTGTGCCAAATTTCGTTAAAATAAATTAACTTCTTCGAAAGTTATAGCCCGCACACATATATATCTATATATATATATATATATATATATATATATATATATATATCTTAAAAAAAAAACTTCGGAGAAGTAAAAATTGGTTCTGTGCTAAATTCAAAGACATACGGTGACTCGCTCTCAAGATTACGATTTAAACAAAAAAAAAATACAGAATTTCGAGGCAGGCAAGAAATTCAAATCAAGCCTGGAAATTCTGTGCCTAAGATGTAGAAAAAAAATTAGTTCCGAGGCAGACAAGGAATTGAAATCCAACCTCGAAATTCTGTGCTCATAAACCTTCAAGAGCAAGAGCAAAAAAAAGTGCACAGATGGCGTGTGCCCAGCTCCATATTTATTTGTCAAGCTACCACTAAAAAAACGCCATCTGTGCATTTTTTTTTGCTCTTGCTCTTGAAGGCTTATGAGCACAGAATTTCGAGGTTGGATTTCAATTCCTTGTCTGCCTCGGAACTAATTTTTTTTCTACATCTTAGGCACAGAATTTCCAGGCTTGATTTGAATTTCTTGCCTGCCTCGAAATTCTGTATTTTTTTTTTGTTTAAATCGTAATCTTGAGAGCGAGTCACCGTATGTCTTTGAATTTAGCACAGAACCAATTTTTACTTCTCCGAAGTTTTTTTTTTAAGATTTCACGTCTTTTTCCAAAGTCTAAGGCTTTTTTCTATTTTTCCTCCAAAATAAAAATATGTGCGCTCTTAGAATTAAGAGGCCATCTTCTTTTCTCAACGGTTTGATCTTTTATATAAATTATACGATATAAAAAAATAATTAAACACAACAATTTTGAAAATATATGTTCTGTATATATGAAAAACCCCCAAACGCAATACAAAACCCCCAAAACGCAATATAAAACCCCCAAAATGCTATATAAAACCCCCAAAATGCAATTAAAACCCCCAAAATGCAATATAAAACCCCCAAAATGCAATATAAAACCCCCAAAATGCAATATAAAACCCCCAAAATGCAATATAAAACCCCCAAAATGCAATATAAAACCCCCAAAATGCAATATAAAACCCCCAAAATGCAATATAAAACCCCCAAAATGCAATATAAAACCTCCAAAATGCATTATAAAACCCCCAAAACGCAATATAACCCCCCAAAAAAAAGTACCACTTGTATTGATATTATGGGTTTTCGTATGCCGTACCAAACTACATTTATGACGAAACTTTTCTTGACAAATGTCACATCCAAAAGTTGATATTTGCGAGACTTTTGTCACCACTAATTACTAAAACAAGAAAATAATTTATTTTTATTATATAAAAAAAAATTGGAAAATAATTTAAATAAATATCATGTAAAAAACGAAACAATTAAAAACAATTCACACACGTCGGTCCTGGGATCCGAACCCTGTTCATTCAAGGTGTGAAACAAAGTACGTGCGCTAGACCACTCGGCTATCCATCTCACTTTTTAAAGTACATTATACCATGTATACTACTGTAAATATATGTCATACGAAAATTTGGTAAGAGCTTATATAAAACTTGGAAACTAAGGTTTTTTACACGGCGTTATATGGGAAAGACTCAAAATCAATGTATAGTAATCTCTTGGAGATCTAGGGATGGGCTGTTTTTGCGTTTAATGTACGAAATTTATTTTTCATTTATTTTTCATGTGCGGAATTTAGCACAGAAAAAATCTCTAACGAGATTCTTCAATATATATATATACATATATATACATATATATATATATACATATATATACATATATATATATATATATATATATATATATATATACATATATATATATACATATATATATATATATATAAACATTTTTAAAAATGGTGGCAAAGTGTTTAGGAGGTTATGAAACGTCGAGAAATTTTGGTCCGACCCCTATGTCCCGCCATCCGACCGACGCCAATAGTGTATGTTGCCATATGGCAAATACACTAATAAATCGCTATGAAAAGTATATCACTGTTACAGAAAAACAACGCTATAGCTGATTCTTGCCAATTTTTTATTTCGATCTGCTTAGTTGTTTGACCCGTATCATGTTCATAGAAAAACAGACCAACATACAAACAAAGTTTTTTTCAAAAGTATGTCTTGAATTTCAGGGATCTCAATACGAACAAATATTGTAAAATTTTGAAAAGTAAATTCTGACCTAAATTAGTATCACTTAATGTGGACTTGGAAATATATAAATTATCCAAATTATATTTAACGTCCGCGCGTCGGTATAAATTATATTTTATTTATTATAATATGTCAAATGTAAATATTTTTAAAGTTGGAGTGGCCCTGTCGCTGGTTGGCTGGATTTTTTTCCGTTCATGACTAGCCACAGAACGTAAAACACAAACGAATCAAAAGAACGAACCTACGAAAAGCCCTGCCAGCAGTAGCTATGCAAGATACCTTAGAATGTTGGACGCATAGTTTCAGTGACACAAGTGAACACACTACCTTAGCTTCAAAAGCTCGCTACACGCTCGCATCTTACAGTTTGTTGTTCCGGTATTCTGGGTCGTAAATGTGTCTGTGAATGCCTCTAAGCTGTTTTTACAGTCGGTAAGTAGGTACACACTAGCGCGCATAACTTTATATTCATAGACTTTGTTATAAACATATTTTTTCTGTTGTTTTTAAAACAACCGGTCAAAATATGTTTACACTAGCGGCCCAGTTCGGCTTCGCCCAGGTGTAAATGTAATATATAGGATACAAAAGATGAGAATCATTATCATTAAATTCTCAACGTGTATTGAATTTGCGCGAATTCAATCGCTTTTATTTGTGAATGTTCAAAAATCGAAGAAAAATCTTATTTCCCAAAAAGAAATTAAAAAAATTCTGTTGATCTACCAAACTTCAGAAGATCACCCGCTGGGCTAATCTAAAGATTGTCTGAAAATTTCATTAAAAATGGTCTACCCGTTTGGAGTCCATAGATTACATATACATCGTCTTTTATCTATATAGATTATTAAAATGTAACAAGTAGTTATTGTGACATAACGATAATAGTTGGACATATAGTATCGCGAAGTTTTTTGTAGTTATTGATATGTTCTTTAATATTATAGAACATACTTTTGTTCTATCATCAATAGTTTCCGCAGCGCATGCGACGAAAGATGTTTTATGGCATTTTTTTTACACCTTGGGTTACGTTACTAAAGTTTTAGTAAGGATTCCTAATATTTTCTAGCAATAAATATAGCCTATGTTACTCAGGGTGAATGTAGCTTTCTAATGGTGAGAGAATTTTTTAAATCGGCACAGTAGTTTTTGAGTTTATTCATTACAAACATACACACATACAAAAATACAAATCTTTCCTCTTTATAATATTAGTGTAGATAAAACGTTGAATGGTAAATGATTAAATTCTTTTTAAAAAGTTAGAATTAATTTTGTTCATGCTAAAGCAATTTAATTTTTTTTTTTAGTTTAACAATGAAGAGTATTTTATCGTAACACTGTCATACCCGATATAAAATTTTGCAAAAGTTATTGAAAGAAAACAAAGTCGTCAAGAATAATAGCTCATTTAAACGTGCGCAAAGCGCGACATTATTTGATGCACGCACATCATTTTTTGGTTCGTGTTTCACCGTGATGTCATAATAGGCTTTCAGTTGGACTGCTGGAATCTGATTACGTCACAACAAATGTCAAAAGTTACTGTTTGAAATAAATCCGTAAATCTTATATTAAATTGTGATTTTTTTCTAGTCTTTATTATGTAATAATGGCTGGCTTATATCAGAGTCGTGATTTATAATTTAGTGGGACGATCCTATTTTAGAAAAAAATTGTACTTTTTTATCTTCAATCAACGAAAAAATGACAAGGTGAATTTTTGTCAAGGAACAGTTTCATAATTTTTTGCATCACCACATATTTAAAAAACTTAAGTCAAAACGATCCGTCTCACAGAAAGCCCCACAATTTTTCCAATTTTTTTTAAATTTAAAATATACATTGATGCATAAATTTTATTTTTCTACAAATTCGCAATGTTCGTGAAATAGAAGAGCACCTCGAGGCTTAGAATCTTTAAATTGCATCGAAAAATAGGCTCTGAGTAGCCTAAACACCAACTGGAAGGTAATAAGTCAATTTGAAATGTAGTTTCAATTTACATATTTTATTTAGGTACACTGTGTATTTATGAAAGCAGAATGTCTCCATTAGTTGTGAACAAACGACATTATTAAATGTAGATTTAAGGCTGAAAGTCGTACCGAGCATTAAAGTTGAAACTTTTCACAAACTGTCGGCCCCGATCAGCTAATATTATCCAACCCTTATTAAGTTTGCTTTAACAATTCACGAACGATAACCACAAAAACCGCAAAAAGAACAGTCCTTTTACTTTTGTGTTGAATCGATCCACCGTGTAGGTCTTTTCAGTGTAGTTTAGTGTAGTGAATAAGGTCATTTGTATTGACGGACATATACGTGGCAGACATAAACTGTACGCAGTAAGTGGTTGCCATGACCGTTATGAGTTCTTTATACGCATGAGTTTCTTTGTACCAGGACCCTGCTATTGCGGCTTCCACAGATCGCCCTTCGAAGGGCTACTTTAATGCAGCCGAAACTTTAAAGTATTGAGCTGTATTTATAAGGATTCTGAACCTGAAAAGCAAACCAGCGAAGCGAGTGTGTAATGTATTCATTAATTACAAAGTCGAGCGAACGAGCAAAGCGTTAGGGAAACGCGTTAATTAATTGCAAATTCTAACGAACGAGTGAAGCAAGTGAGTAGCTTATTAATTAATTGTAAATTCAAGTGAATGAACGAAGCGAGTGAGTAACGTATTAATTAAGTATAAATTCAAGCGAATGAGCAAAGCCGGACGGGAAATGTCATATTTTTAGTGTGGCAATAAGGCCCCAAGAAATGAATAAATTGATGGGTATTGATTTCAGAGAAAAAAAATATCGTTCAAATAGAAATGATTACTATTACTATGAACATTACGTTTTACTTTATTTTTGAAAAATTTAAAACGCCTATACATTCAAAACAAAAGACGACACACTTTTGCTTGTGGTCATTGGAATCAGTGTACGATTTTTTACAAGCATGATAAATAATTTTTTGGTGAGTCAAAGATATTTAAATATATAAATGATCAGACAATAAACACATAGTCTTTGCACAACACATCCTAAGAAATTGCGTTACATTAAAATTTCTTAGCTTAAAACCATGCAACAAGCCAGAATTTTTCAAAAATCTTCTGGGTAATATATATACCCGTTCCTCCACCATATCTGCACGTTCTTCCACCACATACTCATATCTTTTTAAAGTTTGTGCGCGTGCAATCGTAACGCATGAATATAATTGCAGAATAGTATATTAATATTAATAATATAATTTTATTAAAATAGTAATTAATTATCAACACTCTTACAATGATTACAAATGAGCGCACTTGTCAATGGACAACAGTTTGAGCATTTAAATTATGTGTAGTTTTTTTGTACTATTGATTATAGTTTGTATTTTTAAACCGAATTATTTTATTACAATCACTCGCCACGAATAAGTCAATGAGATGTAGATATGGAGAGCTAGTCTGGGCTGTGCGAGAAAGAGATAGCGATAAGTGCGGTAAGCATTCCGTTTATGTTCAACAACATATAACAAGGCGGACCAGAAAGAGACATACATTACCGTGTTTATCGCCTCCTCTTTCCGATCGGTTTCTATGCGCAGTAGTACATTTGCACTCCGTATCTACAGTTCAATGCTAATAATGACCAAAGATATCACTGATCCATTAAAAAAAAATCCCCTTACATTTTCCCTATGTTCCGTTCTACCGTTTACATACTGTAACGATAGACAATTCTGTACACATTTTAAGTGTGTTTTCACCTGTAAAACCGTATCAGTCTAGTGCTACGCCCCTATTTAACATTCCAGACTCGTGTTGTGAGACACAAAGTCTTCCATACACGGTGTTGCTTCACCGCCACCTATGATCACCGCTGAATGATCTCGCTAGGAAAGCGGACAGAAAATACTCTTGGTTAAAGCTTTCCCGCATCAATTTACATTTTTCTCTCCATTTTTTATTTACTTTTTAAGCAATGCCAATCGATATGTTTTTCTCAACGAAGTCATGTTCAGATAATATTCAAATATGTGTTTTTTTCATATAATTATACACAGTGAAATGGTTCACCGACCATAATAATAATAATAATAATAATAATAACGAACATAGCCGCAAAGGAGACTGAGAAGCGGACAAAATATCAGGATCTTCTTTTTGAGCTCAGAAAGCAGTAGGTACCCTTATAATTGGTGTTCTTGGAGGGGCAAAACCGTCACTGTTGGCAAGTATGAAAACTATTCCGGCATGTCAGCGTATTGCTGAGTCCATAATTTGCCGTATGCAAAAGGCCGTGCTTATTGGGTCGCTCCGTGTACTCCGTGCGCACGACCCAAACTCACTGTAATCGCCCATTTCATGGTTTGAGACGCGGTTACAGTTACAACTTGCTCCACAAGTATCCCTAGTATGACGGTGACGAACCCGAAGTTTGGGTGCTTATGGATGCAAAATTTTTTAAGGAATATTTCCTTCACAATAATAATAATAATAATAATAATAATAATAATAGCGTTTATTGCTTAGCGCAATTGGTCAGAAATCAGTCTTTGTAGACTGGTCTGCCTTTCTGACCGGTACATACAATAATATAGTAAACAATAATTATGTCTCTCGTCAAAACAATAATACAAGTAGACAAAGTAATTTTAAGATTCCGTAGCACTTATTTTATGGAATTATTTAATCATATAAACATTCGTTGTGTTTAATTGTTATAACCAAAACATTCGCTGTTTTTAGGGTTGCGTACAAAAACGAACCCTTCTAGGGTCACTCTCGTGTCTGTCTACTCATCTGTCCGTCTGTTACAGCTCATTTTCTTCGAATCTACTGGACGAAAAAAGTTGAAATTTGGTACATATATAGACTCAAATGACCTAATCACGGACGTATAGTGTAAATAAACCAATTCCGATTTTGGAGATTAATTTTAGGGAACAAATTAGAAAATAAAAAAAAATCAAGCGTATCACGTGACGCACCAAATAAAAGGGTTCGTTATGATAAATAAAAGTATATATTTTTTTATAATTTTAAAATGCACAATGTATAAGCTATTAAAGAAAATATATGAAAATCGAGCATTGACCCCCCCCCTCACTGTCAACAAAAGTACTGAATCTAAAATTTAGAAAAAAATATGGAATATATAGGGCCTCACGCATAGTTTACAGGAAAACTTAAACAAAAATCTTAAGCGTTTTTCTCACGGAAAACGAAGTGGTACGGAACCCTCTCCACGCGAGATTGACTCGTACTTGACCGTTTGATTTTTATTAGATGGGCTTTCATATATCTAAGTTTGTCGATTAGCTAATAAGTCATCCTACACTTTCTTAATTTTACATAATCTATAGCTTGGCAAAGAAAGCCGACAGCTATTTGTTCTGCTGAAGAATTTTTTTAACAAGTAATCAAATACAGGAAACCGTAAAATATAAAAAACTCGGGTCGCAGTGCCAAAACCCTGCCGACAATATAGTGTATTTGCTTATACAGGCAGTGTGGCTTTATTATGCGAACTTAAGTTGGTTTTTGGGCAAAATAAAAAATTTGACTCCTTAATACACCCCTTAAAATAATATTTTTTTTCTTAATTGCAATATTATTATCAATCGAACCTCTATACCAAATTATATGCAACTTTCAGTAAATAATTCACTATCTGCAAACTAGTGTTTTCATAAAATTTGTAAGTCCGGTCCTGTCGGGCCGATTTTATTAAAATTTTAGGGACACTTTTTAATTACTACTAAAGGGTTAAATGTCAATTTTGAAACGATTCTGAGAATTTTTTCGATATTTTGGGGCCCAAAAACATTTTTCAACCCCTAAAAACTACCCTTAAAATGACCCGATTACGCCCATTTTAAATAGGCTTCTTGCGGTGATGGATTTCAACACGTAGACCAAATTTCGTTAAAATCAATTAACTCTTTCGAAAGTTATTGCCCGCACATATATATATATATATATATATATACGTATATAATATATATATATATATATATATATATATATATATATATATATATATATATATATACATATATATATATAAACATTTTCAAAAATAGTGCCAAAGTGTTTAGGAGGCTATGAAACGTCGAGAAATTTTGGTCCGACCCCTAGGTCCCGCCATCCGACCAACGCCAATAGTGTATGTTGCCTTATGGCAAATACACTAACAAGAACCTAAATAAACCGTTAAAAACGATACGCAAAATTGTATTAATAAAGAATAAAGCAGATTAAATCGAAAGAACAAACAGAACAGAGATTCAATAAAGGTGATTTCAGGCCTTGTTGATAAAGCGGATGTGTAAACCTTAAGGGTCGTGGAATTAAATAAACGTGTAAAATACACCCACTGAGTACGGAAAACGGTGGCCAATAATTCTTTTTAAATACAAATCGGTAAATTTACAAGTAGCACCTCCCAACACAAACAAGTCGAGGTAGAATGTCCGTAACGTCAATATCACTTTCTCGAATTCAAGATAACTAGTAGTTTTGTTTATTTGCAATTTTTATATTAACTAATGAACCGATTTTGACAAGTAAGGTGTCTATCGATTCGTATTGGTAACGTACGCGTTATGAGGTAAATAAATGACTGTCGTGATCGTTATGAGTTTTCTACACGCAGGGACGAATCTACATAGAGACCAATAGAGCTTAAGTCCTGATTCCCCAAATGTCTAATGCCCAAAAAATACGAATTATTAACAAACACTTTTAGTACTTATAGTACGTATAACCAAAAATCGTTAATATTAATGATTATTATCATTATCATGAGAATTTTTTGGGTGAATTTTGATAATTTTTTGAGTGAATTTCGACATTTTTTGGGTGAAATCGACAAATTTTTTGAGTGAATTTCTTCAATTTTTGACGTGAATTTCGACAATTTTTTGGGTGAATTTACAATATTATTTGTTTGATCAGGTCACCCAATTTCAAAATTGGTTTCCACGAAAAGGGGTTTTATTTTAACGCGATAATATATAGCCTATGTCTATCGTAAATACTGGTAAGAAAAATGTTGAAATCGGATTAATAGTTTCGGAGATTACCTCCTACAAACTTTACCTCTTTATAATATTAATATAGATTTTACTATATCAAGTGTTATAATAAAAATACTTATTTTTCACGAATTTTCGCACGGAACGATACCACCATCAGGTTGTTTGTTAAACCGTAATTTGGAAGGCTTTAATACATATTAAAATTTAAAGATGAACCATTTTTTTTATGAGAAAAATATTAATGTTAGGTACAGGGCTCGTTAGTCGATATCCAAATAATGTTTGTGAATATTTTGACCGATAGAGAACATAGTTGTTGGAACTATATAGGTTCGAAATTACCCGAAGGCTTCTTCGTTTTTTCACGAAGTGACATTTTAAAAGTCCCGCGCATCATACAGAACCAATTTAAATGGACTAAACGTTGCTTATTACAAAACTTCCATACTTCTTCGTACGATGCTATCTGCGGGCGGATTACGTTAAGGATCTACTACATTAATTGTATATTTTTATATCGGCCGTGTAGCAATGTCGTATTTAGATGGTAGACAGAACTATTCGGGATAACCGTAGTGTGATACTTCGTTTACCTGCGCCCGTTCAAGTGCGTGAGCTGCCGACACCGGGAACACATTGACGGTTGAGGGAAACAGGTTAACTACAGTACTGTACAAAATAATATTTTAGTACCCCCGAAATAATTGTGCTTTTACCAACACGTATTGGCTTTCGGGCTTGTAGACATTATCAAAGGCGATGTGGTAGCGGACGAAGTGACCTTCCAGGCTGCCTAGAAGGACACTTCGCCCGCTACAACATCGTCTTTGATAATGTCTACCGCAGTTGTAGACGAAACTTCAGGTAGAAATACCAATGGACCACGGCGTACAAGCCCGGAAACCAATAAGTTTTACAAATCATATATTATTCGATAAATGTTGATTTATAACACTGCCGACTGTTTTGCAATTTGAGTTTCAGACCGGTTTATGATGCAACTGTTGTGCAATCGATTGAGGTTCTTTGTTCACACACGAGCGCGACTTTTTTTGAATTGGTAATGATGGTTGCTCCTACCTTACAGTAGAAAAATTTCGTTACAACATGCAATGATGCCAGTGAAATTATTTCTCGATCTCCAAACACGGTCGCATACAGGTTAAAACTAATTTTAAATCGGTTGTGTTTCTGTCAACCCATGTGCGGTTCCCCATTCTCTGACGTATGAAAACTCACAAACGATCGCATCGTGAACCGGTTTGAAACTCAAATTTCAAAACAGTCTGCCTGTATGCGGGGAGCCTTAGCTGTAGATTTTGTGTAACTTTCATTTATGTAGTGTGTTGCGTAAGTCACATATCATTGTTTATCGGACGGCGCTCATATAGTTTGGTCGTTGCCGATTACAATATAATATAGACGACCACAGCTTAAGAACATAAAAATGTTTTTGAAATTTACTTATGAGTATTCTAGCTATAAATGGCAATTCATAAATTTCACTTTTCCAACTTTATCTATTTGCTAGTATTATTTGCGTGATTTTTTTATCCTTTCATAATTTCTGAACACAACATAATTGATACCTAAATAAATATAAAAATCTTTTGTACAGTAGTGTAATCGCAGTTGTGGGTGCCCACCTATATACTACACAGTATGTGCTCAACAAGTTGTTATTTACGTGAAAACTGGATACAATTTTCACCGACATCATACTGTTGCCGTACCAACCCAAAAGACTTAAATTTTTTGCAAGTTTTAAACATAACAAAGATTATACAAACTTAATTTGGAAAAAATGTCAATAAACCAATCTGTACTAAAAAAAATATTTAAGCGATTCTAATATGTTTTTTCGCATTTTTATATAGCATAGCGGCCGGTTCGGTTGAGCACGGGTAGCACTAATTATTTGTAGTCATAAAAGATGAGAATCATTATCATAAAACTCTCAACGCGTATTGAATTTGCGCGAATTCAATCGCTTTTAATTGTGAATGTACAAAAATCAAAGAAAAATCAAAATTGTCAAAAAAAGGTCTGTTGATCCGATCGTTTCCCAACATTCCAGGATCACCCACTGGGCTAATCTGAAGTTCGTCTGAAAATTTCATCGAAAACGCTCCAGCCGTTTTGGAGTCCACAGGGAACATACTGCACACATCGGTTTATATATATATATATATAGGAGATTATAGCTACCATAGAAAATGAGCAGTGTTGGCTTTAATTATTATGTACTGGAAGCTCACTCCCAAATATAAAATAGTGGGTGTTTGAAAAGTAAATTCAAATTCGTTAAGACTTCAAGTATTATTCTGTTATTTAACAGAAATGGGTTCTATTTTCTTTGAATTAGCATTACAGATTTTTTATCCGAACTGAACTATTTATATCAACTCGGACATATGAATATACTGTTAAAACAAAAGCAACACGGTCAAAGAACAAAACAAGCCAGCGAGACGCCTGAACCCGTGACGCTCTGGATCTAAACAGCAATGACATCGGACCGGAAACACAGATTAACCAACCGTTGCGTCCGACACAATGACTGCCTTCCGGCCGGAAGTGAAGTAACACAAAGGGCCACGCCGCATGCGGAGTTTGATAGAAACACTCTTAAAACTTCAAAATATGGGAGCATGCTTATTTAATTAATTAGTAATCGGACGACGTCAGGATCAAATAGACCCCGGGAAGTAACGAACAATAATTTTTAAAATAAGTTAGTCCGCTTGTGCTGTACCTACCTACGACTGATACAAAAAAAAGTAAGCGTTTGAAGTTATAATAATTATTTATTGAAATAAAATCTTCAAAAAGTTTAAGCACAAGACTTACACAAAATTAACCTCAAATATTTGGAAACACTTAAAATTTTATTTTGGTTTTTAGTGTATTTGCCATATGGCAACATACACTATTGGCGTCGGTCGGATGGCGGGATCTAGGGGTCGGACCAAAATTTCTCGACGTTTCATAACCCCCTAAATACTTTGGCACCATTTTTAAAAATGTTTATATATATATGTATATATATATATATATATATATATTTATATATATACGTATATATATATATATATATATATATATATATATATATATATGGGCCTAATCAGGTCATTTTAAGGGTAGTTTTTAGGGGTTGAAAATTGTTTTTGGGCCCCAAAACACCGAAAAAATTCGCCGAATCGTTTCAAAATTGAAATTTAACCCTCTGGTAGTAATTAAAATGTGTCCATAGAATTTTAATAAAATCGGCCCGACAGGACCGGATTTACAAATTTTATGAAAACACTATTTTGCAGATAGGGAATTTTTTATGAAAGGTGTATATAATTTGGTATATAGGTTCGATTGATAATAATATTACAATTAAGAAAAAAAATATTATTTTAAGGGGTGTATTAAGGAGTAAAATTTTTTATTTTGCCCAAAAACCAACTTAAGTGCCCATAATAAAGCCATACTGTCTGTATAGCAAATGCACTATATTGTCGGCAGGGTTTTGGCACTGCGACCCGGGTTTTTACTATTTCCACTGGTTGACAGTTAAAACGACTGTTGGTTGTAATCAAAGATTATACAGTTTCTAGATGACAGAAAGCGCATTGATTTTGTCCATCTGTCATTTCAGTCTCGATCTTCTATGGCCAATTTCATAATGTCGAATTTTCGTTAGCTATATGCGCGGCCAATTACTGTCGAATTTTCGTTAAAGGTACGCACGCACTTCCGTTGTCCCTGAACGCTCCAAAAGAAGTATAACTTTAGAAAGCATGATAGTTCGCAGACAAAGCGTATAAGCGCTTTAGCTTACGCTATTCGCGCTTAAAAAAAGAAAAACCAATGTACGTTTTATAAACCACAATATGCATTCATTTCACAGAATATAAATAAATTGGAAAACAAAGCACATACAGCAGTATTATGTACTTTTGTTAATTTAAACTCAACAAATTCCGTTGCCCATATTATAGTTGCACAGGGAAATCATAGACGACTCGTGAAGCGAGATATAAAAAAAATATAACTAAATTAAATTATTCATCACTAAATTAAAATTTACAAATTCATATTGCCTACATTAGTCTAAAGTTACAGAGGCGGCTAGTGAATTCTAACGCAAAAAAAATATTAAGTTTAGCGTAGCCTGAGAATAGCCGAATGTGTAAAAACAGTTTCCCGGTTCTATTTTGAGAATAGGTGAAACATCAATTTACATTTTAATTTTTTATAAAAAAAGTAGGCCGTCCTGAGACGCCTGGCAGATATATAAAGTTGATACTTGGTATTTCGCGCTTTATAATTCTTGAATTGCTGGTATGCTCCAGATTTTTTTACTCTAAACGTAACTATTAAAAAACCCGGGTCGCAGTGCCAAAACCCTGCCGACAATAAAGTGTATTTGCTGATACAGGCAGTGTGGCTTTATTATGCGAACTTAAGTTGGTTTTTGGGTAAAAAAAAATTTTTACTCCTTAATACAGCCCTTAAAATAACATTTTTTTTCTTAATTGCAATATTATTATCAATCGAACCTCTATACCAAATTATATGCAACTTTCAGTAAATAATTCACTATCTGCAAACTAGTGTTTTCATAAAATTTGTAAGTCCAGTCCTGTCGGGCCGATTTTATTAAAATTTTAGGGACACTTTTTAATTACTACCGGAGGGTTAAATTTCAATTTTGAAACGATTCGGAGAATTTTTTCGGTATTTTGGGCCCCAAAAACTTTTTTCAACCCCTCAAAAGTACCCTTAATTTGGCCCGATTGGGCCCATTTTAAATAGGCTTCGTGCGGTAATGGATTCCAACATGTGTGCTAAATTTCGTTAAAATAAATTAATTTCTTCGAAAGTTATAGCCCGCACACATACAGTCCCTGGCCAATTTATTAGACGCACTGTATATTTTTAATAATTTTATGTTTCTTAAGAGTTTTTTTGCACATATTTAAAATACAATATTATTTATTTTTATTTAAAAGATTTGTTGTTTATTTGTATATCAATGGTGTACTGCCTATTTTATTTATTTTTAACATATGGCAGCTCTGTGTTGAAAAAGTGATATATGAACGTAAACAAGTAAAAACCTGTATCAGTAGCGATCGAAATCGGCGCAGGCACGGACGTGTTTCTGTGGCTTTATGGACTGTGTTATTTGTTTAACAGTTTTATACTACTTAGTTATTAGTTTATTTTGTATGCAGTGTATTAAAAAAATAGTTGGACTGTTTTCATTATGGGTAAAAAAGGCGATCTTTCACCACGTAAAAAAGCTGAAGTATAGGCCCTTGTGAATGCGAAAACATTTGCAAACCGTGAAATATCACGAAGATTGAAGGTTTCTGAGGCTAGTGTACGACGCATCAAAAAGAAAATTAAGTCAGGGGAGGAATTAAGCCCGAAAAGAAAGAAAAGATGCGGTAGAAAACCAATTTTTACTCCACGGTCACAGAGATGTTTGAAGAAAATTTGTCTAGAAAACAGATTTGCTACCACAAAGGTGATAAATCACAACTCCAGGATGCTAGCGTAAATGCTTCTGAGCGCACTGTTCGAAGAAAATTGAAAGAATTAGATTTTAAGGCCTGTCGTCCCGCCATGAAGCCCAAGTTAACAGCTGCAATGAAAGCAAAGCGCCTGAAGTGGGCCAAACAATGGCGAGACAAAGATGTGGACTTCTGGAGATCGGTAAGATATTGTAATTTAATCAAAAATTGATACATTATTATCATTTTCAGTTAAATAAAGCAAAGAAACATGGAAGTTTAAGTATTTTTTCCATTTTTGACAGGTCTGCTTCAGTGACGAAAGCACATTCGAAATTTTGCAGAATAAAGCTCTGTATGTGCGTCGTCGTCACGGAGAAAAGTTTCATCCTGAGTGTGTTGTTCCAACGGTTAAACATCCCACCAAAGTGATGATTTGGTCAGTCATCACCGGTAAGGGCACTGGACGTCTGTACGTCGTAAAAGAAATAATGAAGCAAGACCAATACAAAGAAGTATTACAAAATCGGTTGATTCCGCAGCTTAGAGAATGGTTTCCAAATGGGGAACCATTCACTTTCATGCAAGATGGAGCTCCCTGCCACACTGCTCGGTCTGTTAAAGCTTTTTTGGCAGAAGAAAATATCCCTCTGTTAGATTGGCCGGGTAATAGCCCCGATATGAACCCAATAGAAAATGTGTGGGAGCTGATGAAAAGAGAAGTGGCTAAAACTGTGATCACCAACAAAACCCAGCTCCTAGAAAAGATTATTCATGTGTGGAATCATCATCCTCAAATGCAGGAGACAGTACAGTCTTGCATTGATAGCATGCCGCGCAGAATTAAAGCTTTGATAGCGGCTAAAGGTGGCTCAACTAAATATTGACTTTTACCTACATTATTTTCACTTTTCTTTAAAACTTAATAAACATATGATTTTCTAAATTAATGCTGTTTTATTTATGTTAAATTAATTGGTCATGACTGGATTATATAAAAATTAAAAAAAAACAATTCAAAACAATAAAACGGTACAATATCACTCGGTAATTTATATTTTACATGAAATCTTGCAGTGCGTCTAATAAATTGGCCAGGGACTGTATATACCTATATATATATATATATACATATATATATAAACATTTTTAAAAATGGTGGCAAAGTGTTTAGGAGGTTATGAAACGTCGAGAAATTTTGGTCCGACCCCTAGGTCCCGCCATCCGACCGACGCCAATAGTGTATGTTGCCATATGGCAAATACACTAATTATATTAACATACTTAAATTGTCCACATTAAACAGCAGTCAGAATTTCGATACAATTAAAAATAGTTATTGAAACCCTAAGGCTAAAGACATATATAATTCGACTGTTATTTTAACAAAATATATATCTTATAATTTCCCAAATTATCCATAACGCTATGAATTCAGAGGTCACTTACGAATCATGATGCAAATAAAATACCATAATAATACAACAATGTATGTTTTAATCAAATTAAACTCCCACAATTCCCAATTGTACGCATGACCCTGTAGTTACAGTGTCGACTCGTGATGAAATGTTTAGTGTACTGAATTATTATATCGTGTGTATGTGTAAATTTTAAATTAATTTAACTCAAACGTATTCAACGACGATATTAAATTATAACTCTAAATAATTAAATCACAAACCATTCGCAAACAGATAAAAGAATGAAATTAAATCTTACCACCCATGCTTACTCGAGAACAATGGAAAGATGAATCACTTACCTGAAAAAAAGAAATGTTTTAATATCTTATGTAGAACAAGTGTATCACAAGTTTTTTAATTTCAAATAATTTCCAGTATTCTGAACTTGATTTTGAATATATGCAATTAAATTACGTATAGTCCAAACGGAATCACTGTCAATCGTTTGAAAAATTAGACGTGTTCTTTTTTTTTTTGCAGAATTGAGTTCAAGATAAAACACTCAAAATAAAAAATATTAGATACAAAATGTTTATAAAAACAAGCTTTTATTGCAGTGTACTAAAAAAGATAAAAATAGTTTTTATAATAATTTAAGTTCATAATTATAAAAACGTGGGCCGTGGCTATCATAGAGCTTATACCCACGCTTTTATAATTATGAACTTAAATTACTAAAAATTATATTTATCCTTTTTAATACACTGCAATAAAAGGTTATCTTTATCTAGTATTTTATTTTCTGTTGAATGCGAATAATTTTTCAAACTACAGCGGCGATTCCTCCTGAACTAGTAGTCAGTACCGAATTTGATAATTCAATGTCCATGGGCACAAATCCTGTGGATACCTTCATGTAAGGAGATCAAGATTGAATGAATATTAAAACACATGATGCAATTTGTTAAAGTGAAAAACTTTTTTTACGCGTTAATGAAAACGATAGAGTTAAAAACTGCATTTTACATTTGGATATATTGACACGATATTTAAATTAAATAAAGCTTCATCTGACTTTTTTTATTTACCAAAGTAATAATATTATCGGCGATGTTTATTTCACGCAATATATCGCGTTCTGTATTCATTATTGTTAAACTATTCAAACGTTCTTGTGTCATCGAAGTTCGTGAATCAGAAATTGAATTTTTCATTAGGTTGTGGGAACCTCTATGCTTGCGCCCAAAGTGCTCTTATTTGAATACTACGGCGCTAATAGGTACACATTTTATAAAAATAGCCGAGCTATTATTGTGTCCATATCAAGGAAAATTAATACATAATCAAATGGTTTCATTTGATGAAACACCGCTGAAAAAACGCAATCAACTGCACCATACCAACACTACATGCAACCCCAAAGTAAATACTGTCGATGTACGAACAGAGTTATCACGACAGAGCCGACTATTTTTATACAAATGCAAATTTCACATCACAAAACTAATTAGGTACTCAAAAAGTTACAAAACTAAATTTTATTTCGCTTGGAATAAAAGCTATTACATATTTATTGAATTGCTACAGAAAAATTCAATTCTATAAGATCGTCGAGTTCATGACACAGATGATCTATTCATAAGCCGTAATTACAGGAATACAAAAGCATTTTGACTTTTCATTTTTACATCGAGAGATGGCGTTACCGTGCTTATCATCATATTAGATACTAAACTTTATTGTAGTGTTATTAACGGAAATGGAAATGTGAGCTTTTCATTTTGCTAAGAAGATATAAATATAAAAATTGTTTGCATGCAAATTTTTAATCACGCAAAAGAAGTATAACTTCTAACGCGCGTACATAAATACAAGCACCCACTTTTTTTCGTTTATGACTGACGATTCTATCCAACACTGAAAACATATAACCGGCATTGTTTCATACAGGAAGTAATTCTTTCGCAATATAGCAGAGAAATGCAAAAAATGTACGCTAGCTAAGTAAACCGGCAGAGATCAAATTATCCTGTGGCTTATATCCTATTAGGGCTCGACTCCAGTCGCTCCCGTAGGATCTCTCTTCCCAACATAGACACACACTTGCACAGAACGCTTATGCCTCGTCCGAATATATATGTACACGGGATGCTCCAAAAAAAAATTACGAAAACAAAATAACAGTCTTTTGTTGTAAAAATATATCATTCTAATTTTGCAGAGGAGCAAAAAGGGCACTTTTATTCATCTTCGTACTTTAATAACCGTTCTTTGAAACGACATGTTATGGTTTTGCGATCCAGCTGTCGAGGGTTCGAATCCCATCTAGCTCATGGACGTCTTATGATGTTAAGTTTTAAAAAAACCCGGGTCGCAGTGCCAAAACCCTGCCGACAATATAGTGTATTTGCTGATACAGGTAGTGTGGCTTTATTATGCGAACTTAAGTTGGTTTTTGGGTAAAAAAAAAAATTTACTCCTTAATACAGCCCTTAAAATAACATTTTTTTCTTAATTGCAATATTATTATCAATCGAACCTCTATACCAAATTATATGCAACTTTCAGTAAATAATTCACTATCTGCAAACTAGTGTTTTCATAAAATTTGTAAGTCCGGTCCTGTCGGGCCGATTTTATTAAAATTTTAGGAACACTTTTTAATTACTACCAGAGGGTTAAATTTCAATTTTGAAACGATTCGGAGAATTTTTTCGGTATTTTGGGCCCCAAAAACATTTTTCAACCCCTAAAAACTACCCTTAAAATGGCCCGATTGGACCCATTTTAAATAGGCTTCGTGCGATGATGGATTCCAACATGTGTGCCAAATTTCGTTAAAATAAATTAACTTCTTCGAAAGTTATAGCCCGCACACATATATATATACATATATATATAAACATTTTTAAAAATGGTGGCAAAGTGTTTAGGAGGTTATGAAACGTCGAGAAATTTTGGTCCGACCCCTAGGTCCCGCCATCCGACCGACGCCAATAGTGTATGTTGCCATATGGCAAATACACTAATAATATATTTTAGACTCTAGGGACCTAGGTTGTCGAGCGTTTATAATCTATAATAAATAAATAAATAACCTCTTCTTTCACATTAGGTTTTTTAAATATCTGTTCATTCAAATTACATACCTTAAATACTTGTTCTTTAAGAACCAGCTATTTATGAACCTGTTTTTTAAAAACCCGTTCTTTGAGAACTGTTATGGATAACATTACATTGGGAATTATAATTTTTCAGTAACAGTTCTAACTGCGACTATTATTTCGACCCATCAATATTTTGAAACATCCCATAACTGCTATCCTACTTATAAAACATGCATCCATATTATGAACACGTAAATGCTGTATAGTTAATATTTAATAGTGGAATAGTTATACATACTTGTAGTCCAAGTTCTGACCGTACAAAAGTTTACTGAACCACAAAATTTTCATTATTGAATTTAACAGATAAATATGATGAAAAACATTATCATTTATTTTATATATTAAAATTTTTTTATACGGCCATATTATTTAGTATCGTAAAAATTTTGGAATTTATTAAGGCCAAATAAAATTTTTTTCTTATGAAACGAAAAAAATCAAAACAAAAAAGTATTCTTTTTGCATTACAAATATTTATTAAAAAAACAGACGTTTCGCTTTTTTTTCAAGCATCTTCAGTGTTATGATTCTACAAAAATAATAAATATAAAATCAACATAAAAATATCAATTATAAATTACATATTAAATTTTTTCTTATTAAAATAAATGCCAGCAAATACATGTTTCAAATCAACTTACCATGTTTTTAAATGAAGGAGAACATATATGTATATTAAAACAAATTATTATTTATTTTTTATTATTGTCAAACAATAAATATTTAATTGTTTGCTTCATGATGAAGTTTATTTGTCATTAATTTAATTTTATGAAATATTAGCAATTTTAGAAATAAGTTTTTTGGTTTTGTGAAAGAAAAAAAATATCTTTAGCATGACAAAGCACTTTAGTAAAATTTTTTAGTTACTTTTAGTTTTATGAATATGAATAATTTTTATTTCTGATATAATTTTTGTAAACTTAAAAGAAATAAAAATTTTTCTTATAATTTTTTAAGGTTTGTTCATATGTTTATTTTTTATTCAAAAGTAAAAAAAGATTATTATATATGATAGATAAATTATCAATGTCAGTTTTAAAATTTATTGCATTAGGATTTTTTTTTATATGTATCATCTCAAAAATCAAACGTTTTTTTAAGTTATTTTCAAACTTTAAAATTTTTGTGTTATTGAAATTGAAATTATGCTGGAAATTATAAGCATGTTCTGTTAAACTTGTTGTCATATCATTAGATTTGTATTTTTTATTATTTATTGAGTTTTTATGTTATTTTATTCTATTTATAAGATATTGTTTTGTTTGTCCGATATATACACCTGGACAATTTAAACATTGAATAGAATAAACAATATTGGAGTTTTGATATAATTCAGTTTTATCTTTAATATTAGAAAATATCTGATTATGGAAATTATTATTATTTTTAGTTATTGTTATAAACTCAAACTTATTTAGAATTTTTTTAAGTTGTTGAAATAAAATTGGAATATATGGTAAAGTAATAAAATTTTTTATCATTTATCTCGAATACGGCTCAACACTACTTGATGAAATTTATACAAATTGTAGAGAAGTATCAAAAAGTTACAATTATTACCGTCTGTCTTGCAAAGTTTTTTTGCATACCTGGCAGTCTTCTTTCCCAATGAATAAAAATATTCAGTATGAGATCTGCCAGGTACGTACAAAAAATTGCAAGACAGGCGATGATCAGTGTAAATAATTGACATTTTGATAAATTTTGTTAATAGTGCTGAGACGTATACTGACAATCAAAAAGAGATAAAAAAATTAAATTAGTCTGTGCCCATTTGATGTTTTTTATCTGTTAAAATTATTATAAAATTTTAGTAGTATTGTCTGATTGAATTTTGTACGGTCAGAGCTTGGAACATTAAAATTTTATTTTTTTAATTACTGTTAAAAATATATAAAAACCCGGGTCGCAGTGCCAAAACCCTGCCGACAATATAGTGTATTTGATAATACAGGCAGTGTGGCTTTATTATGCGAACTTATGTTGGTTTTTGGGCAAAATAAAAAATTTGACTCCTTAATACACCCCTTAAAATAACAATTATTTTCTTAATTGCAATATTATTATCAATCGAACTTCTATACCAAATTATATACAACTTTCAGTAAATAATTCACTATCTGCAAAGTAGTGTTTTCATAAAATTTGTAAGTCCGGTCCTGTCGGGCCGATTTTATTAAAATTTTAGGGACACTTTTTAATTACTACTGGAGGGTTAAATGTCAATTTTGAAACGATTCTGAGAATATTTTCGGTATTTTGGGGCCCAAAAACATTTTTCAACCCCTAAAAACTACCCTTAAAATGGCCCGATTACGCCCATTTTAAATAGGCTTCTTGCGGTGATGGATTTCAACACGTGTGCCAAATTTCGTTAAAATCAATTAACTCTTTCGAAAGTTATTGCCCGCACACATATATATATATATATATACGCTTATATATATATATATAAATATATATATACATATATATATAAACATTTTCAAAAATGGTGCCAAAGTGTTTAGGAGGTTATGAAACGTCGAGAAATTTTGGTCCGACCCCTAGGTCCCGCCATCCGACCGACGCCAATAGTGTATGTTGCCTTATGGCAAATACACTAATAAACCTAATTCGTCGTATAAAGATTTAGATTAAAAATGTGCAATGTACACAATAAAATGAAGAAAAAACTTAGCTTTTGCACGCTGCTTCGTTCCTGAAGATTTCTTTTAAGTTGAACGTAATCAGGTAAAAATGAATAATCCTTTTAATTTGGATGTCAACTGATAATTTTAATTAAAAAATCATCTCGTTACAGTCAGATTGTATTTCTTTTCACAGCCTTTTTTATGACAAAAAAATAATTTCCGAATGTAATATTTTCAGATTTTGAATAATTAATTTTTAAGTTGAAAATTAAGGTCAGTTAGATACCCATCAAATATCGTTTTAACAAAAACATAACCTATCTTTTTTCTGATTTGATTGGTATACGTGTTCCAATAAAACTACTAAACGCAAGCTGCAAAAGTTCAGACAGTATTATTCTCATCAAAGTGTGAAATCGTCAAATATTGACAAACGTTCAAAAGATAGCACGGTCTGAGTATACAGTGCTATCATTTGAGCACTCTTCTCGCGGCGCCAGTACATGATAAATAAAAATACTAGGTCTAAATTGAGAAACCTATTGGAATTAATACATGACCATAGCCTTTAAAAAACCACGTACACTTGTCAAACATAAATCTGTATGGGGTCAGCACAGCACGATTCGTGAAGCTAACCATGCTATTTAACGGAGTAGCGCACATTAGATAAACACCTGTAATCAGCAGCCAACAACGAACGTCAGTCGGTCGTTTGCAGTTTATGTCTAGCCGTGCTGGACCGATCTAGAGCGCTAGTGATGTGTTGTTTTCATTAATTTATTGGCATTGAAAACTGCGAAATGTCTACCGTACATCACGGAATCTATGCTAAAATTTGTTAGGTAGTGCAGGTTCGTGGCGGTTTATGCAGATCTAGAGAGCTAGCAACGTTTTCTAGAAACTATTTTAAGAAAGCTGATTTTTATAAACCCTCTGTCTAGATCTCTCGGTCAGTGTGCAGGGCATCTGGCTGCCGGTAGAAATTGCATTTACTTCTGCGCAACTTACCTGTACAGGTAAAATTCTAACTTTAAATTCCCCCCAAAAATCTATGACGATTGAAGCTGATAATTTGCCTTTTTCGACTTTTGTCTGGGTTTTTTTCGATTTGGCCCCACTGTGGATGCGGGGGCATTGGATGAAAAAAAGTTTCGGACAAAAGTTGTTTGATTGCTTGCAAGGAACCGAAATCTCTCAAAAAAAATAGGGGGTTCTGTTTAAACATAAAAATTTACCCCTCACCCCCTTGCGGGGGTGAGGGGGAGATTAGATTTTACCACCAGAAATTACCCCTCTTTAAGAGAAACAACTTTTGTCTGAGGTATTTCTCGAAAAAATGCTTCCCTCCGGAATTATAGTGCCGTTGCCGGAGTTTTGACACACCTGTATATTATAACGCTTGATAAGATATTATAGTTTATAATTTTCACACTATGACGCTACAGAAATTAACTTAATGGTTTTCTATCTCTTACCTAGCAGTCTATTTTGCATCTATCTCTTTAACTGCCCGCATAATATAGCAATACTCGTCAGCTTTAAAATGGTTTCCTCTTGGTTTAAAAGTCGAATTTTTGTCTGGCAAATTAATTTTTGATTTATTAGTATTTAAATAACATAATATTAAAATTACACCGAGCTGGGTAGAGTAGTGGTACAGCACTAGACTCGCATTCGGGAGGTCCGGGTTCGATTCCCGGCGGGGGCAGATGTGGCTGGGACTTTTTCCTACTGCCTTTCGCCGAGAAACGGTAATTCCTGTACCGGCCATCTTGATTGAGGTTTTCCATGGTTTCCCTCAATTAATTCCAGATAAAAATCGAGGTGGTTCCTTATTTGAGGCCATGGCCGATTACCTATCAAACTCCTAGTTCAAAAATTACCTACCTTATCCTAATTTCCTGTAATTCCTTCATTCGCCCATTGCTATTATATAAGTTGAAGTTTAAGAAATGTAGAAAAAACGGGAAGTGGTAAAATGAAAAATAGTAATGGTGCGAATGGCGTCTGTTATGACATAAAGTCGAGAAACGGACGTTAAACGCATTATTATTATTATTATTATATTAAAATTACAGACATAGGTACTAAAATATTTCGAAATTTTTTCTTCATAAATAAAAAATAGCATCTAGCACATGTTTAACAACCATAAAAATGTCTGGCATTAATAAACTTATGTTTTTAAAATCAAATTCGTCATTAAAAAAAATAGGTTTCTTGAAATTATTTTAAAAGTTAGAATTTTAATAGGATGCGCAGAAGTAAATGCAACTTCTACCGGCAGCTAGATGCCCCGCACGCTGACCGAGACACCGAGAGAGAGGATATATAAAAAATCAGCTTTCAAATATTTGTTTTCACGACTTTGCTAGCTCTTATAATAATCTACAGGTTGCAGGTTTGTGTTGTGTTGGTCGTGCAGGTTTATGCTTGATAAGTGTGCGCGGTCTTTAAGGTGTATGTACACGATTCAAAAAACGTGTTTCGTGACTCGCATAAAAAAACTAAAATGTTTTATATAAGTAATATGTAATTTTATTAAATCGTCATCGAACTCGTGCAGAGCAGACACACGTTTGTTCAAACAGGAACACAAACATTTTAATACTGATTTGTTTGTCGACAAAATTTAAAAAAAACTGGCTATTTGGGACTCAGAAAGTTCGCCATTAAAAAAAAAACCGGGTCGCAGTGCCAAAACCCTGCCGACAATATAGTGTATTTGCTATACAGGCAGTGTGACTTTATTATGCGAGCTTAAGTTGGTTTTTGGGCAAAATAAAAAATTTTACTCCTTAATACACCCCTTAAAATAACAATTTTTTTTCTTAATTGCAATATTATTATCAATCGAACCTATATACCAAATTATATACACCTTTCAGTAAAAAATTCCCTATCTGCAAAATAGTGTTTTCACAAAATTTGTAAATCCGATCCTGTCGGGCCGATTTTATTAAAATTTTAAGGACACATTTTAATTACTACTAGAGGGTTAAATTTCAATTTTGAAACGATTCGGAGAATTTTTTCGGTATTTTGGGGCCCAAAAACATTTTGCAACCCCTAAAAACTACCCTTAAAATGGCCCGATTACGCCCATTTTAAATAGGCTTCTTGCGGTGATGGATTTCAACACGTGTACCAAATTTCGTTAAAATCAATTAACTCTTTCGAAAGTTATTGCCCGCACACATATATATATATACGTATATATATATATATATATATATATATAAACATTTTTAAAAATGGTGCCAATGTGTTTAGGAGGTTATGAAACGTCGAGAAATTTTGGTCCGACCCCTAGGTCCCGCCATCCGACTGATGCCAATAGTGTATGTTGCCATATGGCAAATACACTAATAAAGTGTTGAAGAAGCGTTCATTTCCAAATTCTGCCGGTACGTTCTTGGAATGCAGTGCTATGCGCGCGGTATGTAGATAGATAGATATTTCTTTATTTTGACAGACTAAAGTCTGTATTATAGCGTCAACAGTACAAAAGAATTACAGTTTTGGCCCCATAGGGGTTACAACAGCATCACATATACATATAATAAAGTAATAAAATTTAAAACTTAGAGTTTAAAGTATTCTGCTATGTTATAGAAAACATTGTCTATTAAGAACTGTTTTAAATGTTTTTTAAAATTGTTAAAATTATTGATTGTTTTGATGCGATCCGGAAGAGAGTTATATAAAGTTGTACCAGCATATAATGGTGATTCTCTATAAAAGTAATTATTAAAATGTTGTAGGTGCAGTAGTATCGTTTAGAGAAGATAGAAGCATCATTTCTACGCAGTTTCAAATCGAATGAGTCTATGTTTTTTAACTAGGGGTGGCATCATTGACAGTACAGCCCTCGCCTATGATTGTTCCTGAAACTACAAATCGCACCACTACTGACCGCTTTTCCCACTCTTTTTACTACGCAGATTCCCCACCTTTCTACAATCTTCTCTAAACGAATACAGTCTCTATTAATTTCAATTTGACATCGTTAGCAATCTAATGCGCTTCGTGGAAATTCGTTAACCTAACCTAACAAAAATTTTATTCATTGATTTCATTCGATTTAACAGTAACAATGTTAGAGTCGGGCCGTATTGTATATACATCTAGCGAGGGCACTTAGAGAGAATGAGACAGAAGAACATATTATAAAAACAGACAGATGCGGGGGATCGCGGAGGGGACGCGACGATGGTGAAGATCAATGCGCGAGAGACCAATAAATTATAATATGCAAAAGCAAACCGCGCGAATTCAATTTCAATGCATTATTACGTCGGCTACAAACATTATGTACAGATGTGTCTTGGAATGCGTATAAAGGGAAGATTATTGTAAAAATGTAGAAAAAGGTGATACAGAAGTCCGATTAGTATCTACGGATTTTATTGCCACTGAATTACTAATGCGAAGAACTATCCGTTTTTGAAAACAAAATAGCTTGTATTTTTTTGCATTTTTCGTTAGTTATAGAAAAAGACACGCTCGTTTAAAAATTACATTAATTTTTTTTTAATTTTTGAGACTTTTAATATCCATAGATTCCGAACCTAATTAATAAAGTCTCTGAATTTGTAACACAACATAATTATAAATATCGAATATAACATACTTCATTCCAAACCCTGTTTGTCGTAATATTTGACTATATTCTTTTCGCTGTCATCAGCATTTTTGTTTCAAATGACTTATTATATTTTTACCTATTGAGGAAAACCTTATTACTTTCAAATTGATTCTCCGCACAGTTTAGACTAAAACGGATTTCCTTTATTTTTACCTTATTATTATTAAAAATAGAGAATAGGAAACGTGACACGACCTGAGCTGAAAAGCCTTTTCCAATATCGATGACTGGTTTTTATCCCCGCTTATAGAAATGCTATTAGTTAATTCTTTTAAGCATACTTATTCTGTGGTGAATTAAATTCCTTGTGGGTTTAAGAAAAATCTAGCTCGTATTGTTTCCACTGTTTATAATTCATAACATATCCAGAGCTTGTTCATTACAAAGTCCCAGATCTCAGATTTTAATCTGAAAATTGGTTATTTATTAATTAAATAAAATCACAACCTCAAATATGATTTAGCACATCTAAATAACCCTGGAATTGGGCAGCTTTAAAAATAAAAAACCCAGGTCGCAGTCCCAAAACCCTGCCGACAAAATAGTGTATTTGCTAATACAGGCAGTGTGGCTTTATTATGCGAACTTAACTTGGTTTTTGGGCAAAATAAAAATTTTGACTCCTTAATACACCCCTTAAAATAACATTTTTTTTTTTAATATGCGAGTTTGAAGTTATACTTCCTTGGCCTCTTTAAAAACTAATTTTTAATTTGCACCCAAATAATAAATTTATTGAAACAAAATCTTCAAAAAGTTTAAGAATAATACTTGCAAAAAAATACTTCAAATATTTCAATACACTTTTGAAATACGACTTTGGTTTTTAATTTTATGTTAAATCCATTGAGTAATCAAAAACACGATAGTATAAATTCCGCTGAATAACACTTAAAACGACAAGCTGTAATCAAAGGTTATAGTTAGCTTGAATATTTCATAGTTTCCAGATGAAAAAGTGCAATGATTTCGTCCATCATACTTCATACTAGCGAATTTTCATTAGTGCAACTAGCTTCATTCTGTTGAATTTTCGTTAACGCAATCAACTTCATACTGTCGAATTTTCATTATCTCTGCGCACGCAACTTCCTTTACCTGCTAAAATTTTACAACCAACACTCCAAAAGAAGTATAACTTCAAAAAATCTTATTGTTCTTGACTATTAAAATAAACAAACATATATACTAGGCGACTTTCACCGTTGATTACAACTAATCATTTTAAGTGTCATCCAGCAAAATTTATAATATCGTATTTTTGATTACTCAAAGGATTGATTATAAATGTAAAAACCATACTAAAATTTTAAAAGTGTTTTCAAATATTTGAGTTTTTTTGTAAGTATTATTCTTAAACTTTTTGAAGATTTAATTTCAATAAATTATTATATTATTAGTGTATTTGCCATATGGCAACATACACTATTGGCATCGGTCGGATGGCGGGACCTAGGGGTCGGACCAAAATTTCTCGACGTTTCGTAACCTCCTAAACACTTTGGCACCATTTTTAAAAATGTTTATATATATATATATATATATATATATATATATTTATATATATATATATACGTATATATATATATATATGTGTGCGGGCAATAACTTTCGAAAGAGTTAATTGATTTTAACGAAATTTGGCCCGCGTGTTGAAATCCATCACCGCAAGAAGCCTATTTAAAATGGGCGTAATCGGGGCATTTTAAGGGTAGTTTTTAGGGGTTGAAAAATGTTTTTGGGCCCCAAAATACCGAAAAAATTCTCAGAATCGTTTCAAAATTGACATTTAACCCTTTAGTAGTAATTAAAAAGTGTCCCTAAAATTTTAATAAAATCGGCCAGACAGGACCGGACTTAAAAATTTTATGAAAACACAAGTTTGCAGATAGTGAATTATTTACTGAAAGTTGTATATAATTTGGTATAGAGGTTCGATTGATAATTAATATTATTGCAATTAAGAAAAAAAAATGTTATTTTAAGGGGTGTATTAAGGAGTCAAATTTTTTATTTTGTCCAAAAACCAACTTAAGTTCGCGTAATAAAGCCACACTGCCTGTATAAGCAAATACACTATATTGTCGGCAGGGTTTTGGCACTGCGACCCGGGTTTTTTTATTATATTAAATTATTATTTATTATATTAAAATATATTATATTATTTATTATATTAAAAAATAATTTTTAATTACAACAAAGAAGTATAGCTTCATCCACTTTTTTGTAGCACTTTGTATATTAATAATAAATTATTACAAGCTCAACAACATAAAGAAAAACCAAGAGCAAAAAAGTTTATGTAAACAACTCCTGCATGAAAAGCTTCAACGAAAAATGATAAGATTAGGTCGTAGACGTACAAGAAAAGCAAAAATAAATTACTTTTTCCACTTCGTCTGTTCATTCTGAAGATACAAAAGCAGTTGCAGAAGAAATAAACACGCCGTAAATTGAGAGCTTGACGATTATTAATAAAAAAAAACTATGAAAAATATTATTATTGCCTGCATATTTATATAAGACGCCAATAAACTTTATTGAGAAGCAAACTGACTTAATAATTGTTTTCTTGAAAGAAAAAAAAAACTTTATAAAAACAACTAGCAAAAGCAGACGTCGACTCCTTTTATCCTGCACTACCGTCCGAAGTCAACAAGTTGAATCTCACATTTTGGATTTTTCGACCTGTTTATTCCATCTGACGCTAGAGGTAAATTTAAGGTCCACACCCACTGAACTGCATCGGATCGGCAAGGCGGTGTTTACGCACACTAGATGTTGCCGAGTCGATCTGAGCCGACTAGTGCGTGGGAACGAATTTAACTTCATCTACATATACAGATTGTATCAACTCAAAGCTGTCCATAGGGCACTCTGTGTGTAAGACAGAGCTCTATATACAAACGATAAGTAAGAGTGAGATAAATGATCGCTAATAGGTAGTAATTACTGTGGTTACTGTAAACTGTAAAATAAATTTAAATAAACGTCTTTGTTTTCTAAGTAAAAATAGCCATTTTATCAATTAATGACAGTCTGTAGTCACTACCGAAATTATTGATAAAATGGCTATTTATACTGTTCACGAAAAAATCCAAATAATTAAATGGTTTTATGGTGGTAATTCAACCGTCGACGTAATAAATTTATTTGTAGCTGCCTTTGAAAACAGACCGACTTCTTCTAATAATTTAAACGAACTAAAAATACAAATTTCTAATGCATGTCAGTCCGTTGACCATGAGATGTTAGCCAATGTGAGGAAAAGTATTTATAATCGATTAGGTTATTGTTTGGCAGAACGTGGAGGTCTTTTCGAACACTTAATAAATTAATTATTAAAATTATTGTTCAAACTGTTGTACCAGATATAATAATAATACGAATTAATATTACGGTTTAGTTGTTTTAGTTTGTAAACTGGTAAAAAGATTTACAAGTATTATTTATTTACAGTAACCACGGTAACTATTAGCGACCATTTATCTCACTCTTACTTATCGTTTGTATATAGTGCTCTGTCTTACACACAGAATGCCCTATGGACAGCTTTGAGTTGATACAATCTGTATAGTAAAACTACCGGTCATACCCAGTCGATTCGATCCGATTCAGTATGGGTGTGGATCTTTAGAGCTTAAAGTCCATACTAAATTTACTTTGAAAATGAATTTAGCGTTGAAAGTCGTACCAGTCACTTTTCTTAAGGAAAATGACCATCATGGTGCCATAAATATATACAAAATTTCAAAGATCTATTGCTTAGGATTGTTTAGCGAATCTTGAAAAAGATTGTTATTTTTTATAAAACGTGCATAGAATGTGCATCATTTCAGATTTGTTTTCAGAGAGGCAAGTTGGCTTTTGTATATCAAAGACGTGGAAAAAGTCACGCATGCGCGGATCATAAATAAACATGACGTCATTGAGTGTGTTCTGTTCAGAGACAATAAGCGTTCACTCTTGTTACCATTCGAATGCACCGTCACAAAATCCAGCACCACAACACGCTTGGAACCATAGCAGCAAAATCAAGCAGCGAACTTGCGGCAAAACCAGCCTCGTGTGCGGCGGTCTTAAGTTAGTACTAAATAAACTTCATTCTATAGCAGGAGTCCACAACCTTTTTAAGAGCACATTCTAGTCGGGTGACGGACACCATTTATTTTTTTAAAGGTAATTTGTAGTTAGATATAGTTAATAATACACATGATAAGTACAAAAAAAATATTTCCAAAAATGTAATTTCAATGCAAGTATAAACAAATAACTCGTTACTAAATTTTCAACGAACACACGTAAAACGGTCGGCGGGCGTCATGGTGCCTGCAGGCATAGGGTTGAGGACTCCTGCTCTACAGTCTTAAAAGCATTACATAATGTGTAAGACACCATCAGGAGTTGTATTTATCCTTATAGAATATTTTAATAATACAGAAACAGCACCAAACGTGTTTCATAACAAATTAATAACAGTTCCGTAACAGCATCACTAAATACCAAGCTGCATAATGTGTAAAGTTATGCAAATTAGATCGCAGTAGGTGGTGTTATAAGACCTTTGAGAGATTCAGTTAACAGTACAAGCCAACGCTCCAAAGAGTGTTACAGAGACGATTCGACTGCAGATAAATATTATCTGTTCCCTAGATGTACGAATAAGAATTTAGACTTCCATATTAGTTTTGTAAACAGCTATTCGCTTTTGTATGCGGCTTTACTTACGCTAATAAAACAGAAGAGAAATTGATTTAAATGCAAAATACTGTCCTTTTTTAACAGATAAACAATACAATAATTTTCAATTTTTAATTTCTCGATTCATATACTCGTATCTTACAAAATTGACCTTCTGCAGTACATGAACCATCGAGGTATTAATTATTGGACGTGCCCTAGCAGTCTAAAAAGTGTCCCTGAATGAATGTGTGGCCAATCTCTCTCAAACTAGGACCATAAACTTGTACGGAAAAGGTTAGAGATAGGCTGTAGTCATATTCTGTCCTTCTCACTCATGTGAAACTAAAAAAAAAACTACACCGGTATACATCAGGGCATGTACAGGGTGGCCAACTAAGAATGCGAGGTACTGTATCTGGGAAACTATCCATCGTAGAGACTTGCGGCAAAAAAATTTATTACTAAAATGGTCAAGAGAAAAACCTGGAAAATATTTTCAAGTTTCTAAAATGGCCGCTAGGGGGCGTAACTGCAATCTTGAATCTAAAAAAGTGATATTTCTGTGAATTCCGCTGTATTAAGCTAACAAAAAAATACCTGATCTTTAAAGTCGAGGATAATCGGAACCTTTTTTGTTTGAAAAGTTTTGCTGTATCTCTAAAGAAAAAGTGGTGGGGGGTATTCAAAGGTTTCCGTAATCAACATCCTGTATCTTCGAAACGGCTGAGCCGATTTTAACAAACTTGGGCTAGTTGAAAAGAGCTATTCTTGGGCTACAAATGTTATAATATTTAAAATTTTGTTGGTTTCATATGTCGCCGCTAGAGAGCTTTTTTCGACATTCCGACAGAAATGCTTAATTTTTTCGAAAAAATTAAATGCATTGGTGTAATGTTTTTTTCATGGAAAAGTAGCTAAATGATGCCTTAACAAACTCGCGAAGACCGAATCTCGATATCTTGTTTCTAACCTAAAATTTAGGCCAAAGAAAATTTTATACGGAAATCCTTTAAGTTTTCCATGGCCTGCTTCTATTAAATTGTCTTTGTCGTATATACCCATAGTGAATTTGCATTTAATCAAAAAATATGCCCTTTGTTATAAGGGTTACTTACCTTTTAGCGATATTTTGTAATATTTTCAAAAAGGGTGTTTTTATTTTGATGGATAAAAACAGTTCCGGAAAACTTATTTTAAGTAAGTAAAAACTTAAAGGATTTCCGTATAAAATTTTCTTTGGCCTAAATTTTAGGTTAGGAACAAGATATCGAGATGCGGTTTTCGCGAGTTTGTTAAGGCATCATCTAGCTACTCTTCCATGAAAAAAACATTATACCAATGCATTTAATTTTTTCGAAAAAATTAACCATTTCTGTCGGGATGTCGAAAAAAGCCCTCTAGCGGCGACATATGAAACCAACAAAATTTCAAATATTATAACATTTGTAGCCCAAGAATAGCTCTTTTCAACTAGCCCAAGTTTGTTAAAATCGGCTCAGCCGTTTCGAAGATACAGGATGTTGTTTACGGAAACCTTTGAATACCCCCCACCACTTTTTCTTTAGAGATAGAGCAAAACTTTTCAAACAAAAAAGGTTCCGATTATCCTCGACTTTAAAGATCAGGTATTTTTTTGTTAGCTTAATACAGCGGAATTCACAGAAACATCACTTTTTTAGATTCAAGATTGCAGTTACACCCCCTAGCGGCCGTTTCAGAAACTTGAAAATATTTTTCAGGTTTTTCTCTTGGCCGTTTTAGTAATAAATTTTTTTGCCGCAAGTCTCTACGATGGATAGTTTCCCAGATACAGTACCTCGCATTCTTAGTTGGCCACCCTGTACAGATAGTATAAGTCGATGACGTGAACGGTATTATAATGGCGACAACTGAACAGCTGATTTCGGGTACATACAAAGAGAACATAACCTAGAATAGTTGATATGAAAGTATATTATTATTTTGGAATTTTCGAAAGACGGGAGCGATGTGAATATTAGAATAATTAATGCGAGTATCACAACCACAAGCTTCATAAAGTGTCACCGAAACTGAACTATGTGAACTAAAATTACATAACTATATGAATTAAAGCGACAAGATGAACATTGCACCACTTGCAAAAGTTAATGCTATGAACTGCAGAATACTAATGATATCTAAACTATGTAATATTATAAAGAGTAAAAGTTCGTCTGTTTGCTGCGGAAAATATCAGGAATTGTTTATCCGATTTGAAAATTTCTTTTATAATTAAAAAATCTGCCTCTTCCTGAGTAACATAAGCTATGTTATATTATACTAAAATAAAAGAAAAATGAGCAGTTAGTGAAAATGTAAAACAGTGGAGGTACGCACACTTCTGAGTTAGCTTGGTGTAAGGTAGATACAGAAAAGTAATATAATGTGAAAAATTTGCTGCTGTTGATTATTTCGTTACTAAAATCTACCTTTCTGAAGCTAAGATAGTTTTAACAGTAAAACTTCTAACATTTTTAAAGTTTATAGTGTCTGATGTAATTAAATAATTTTGTAATTTCAACAAAATATACATATAGTAAGTGAAACAGCGATATATTAACTTTTAATATAATTATTAAAAAACCCGGGTCGCAGTGCCAAAACCCTGCCGACAATATAGTGTATTTGTTTATATAGGCAGTGTGGCTTTATTATGCGAACTTTAGTTGGTTTCTGGGCAAAATAAAAAATTAGACTCCTTAATACACCCCTTAAATAACATTTTTTTTTCTTAATTGCAATTTTATTATCAATCGAACCTCTATACACCTTTCAGTAAATAATTCATAATCTGCAAACTAGTTTTTTCATAAAATTTGTAAATCCGGTCCTGTCGGGCCGATTTTATCAAAATTTTAGGGACACTTTTTAATTACTACCAGAGGGTTAAATTTCAATTTTGAAACGATTCGGAGAATTTTTTCGGTATTTTGGGGCCCAAAAACATTTTTCAACCCCTAAAAACTACCCTTAAAATAGCCCGATTAGGCCCATTTTAAATAGGCTTCTTGCGGTGAAGGATTTCAACACGTGGGCCAAATTTCGTTAAAATCAATTAACTCCTTCGAAAGTTATTGCCCGCACATATATATATATATATATATATATATATATATATATATATATATATATATATATATATACATATATATACATATATATATATATATATATATATATATATATATATATATATATATATATATATATATATACATATATACATATATATACATATATATATATATATAAACATTTTTAAAAATGGTGCCAAAGTGTTTAGGAGGTTATGAAACGTCGAGAAATTTTGGTCCGACCCCTAGGTCCCGCCATCCGACCGACGCCAATAGTGTATGTTGCCATATGGCAAATACACTAATTATAATAGCGACGTACTTTCATTAACATGAAATCTGAACTATTTGAGATTTCAGTCTTACTCTTAAAATACAAGTTCTTGTATTATGAACAGCTTGTGGTGCCTGAGGCTTTTAATAGAATTACGTCGACCTTAAATTAGAAGCTAAGAATTAGAGCTTTATTTTAATAAAAATAAACTGAGATGATGGATCTTAAAACAATACGTAGTATTATAATTAAAGGCGACTATACAACAGGCATGTGTAACGTACGGTTCGCGGGACGAATGCCTGGTCCGTAATCTGTCTAATTGGAAAGTATTTGGACAAATGTGTATGAGTTTGTTACGCTCTTTTATATACGTATGTAATTAATAGAAAACGTTGAAAATATAAAACGTGGTTAAAATTTCAAGTTGTAATTATTAAAGAAAAAACATGAAGGTAATACTTTCATCTAAATGGCTCGCAGAATGTTTACAAATTATCAATGTGAGCCAAAAAAAACGTCTATTCCTGGACTAGAATGTAACATCATGCTATAAAATCTTAAATTCAACAACTTCAAATTTACGATTGCTATAGTTCTCTATTTAGTTGGTATGTTGTTAACATTTTAATGCTAAATTGTCAGAAAATCTGATATAGCAATGACTTAGATTGTAACCAAACATATGTCTCCATAAAAAAGCATAGTCTAATTTCAAATTGATTATGTTCGAAGAATAATTGTCGACTGAAACTATTGAAACTAATAATGCTGCTCATGAATTAAACTACAATGGAAAGAAACGGCACTGTCGTAAAATACACAACCGTTATGAAAGCGAGAGATCTAAGTAAATTAATTCACTAAAGTTCATTTGATATATAAATGAACTTCACTACAGATAGTTCGTCAAACATATTATATTAAATTATTAATTATATTATTAACTTTGAAACACTATTAATAACTTGATGAAATAAATTGTTTTGAAATATCTTCTAATGTAATAAACTTAGAAACTATTCTTGTTTATTAATCACAGTTTCATGCGTCTTCAATGAAATATTTAAAACGAAATTTAAATACAGAGTCGGAATAAGTATACAAAAATTAAATTCTTATCTATCTATACATAATAATATAAAACTAATTTGTCCGAAAATAAAACCCATTTCCAGATGAACTGAACATTTAAAAAAAACTTTTCGACACTTCAAATTTTATAATATAAGTAATAATAGTAATAATGATAATAATAATAATAATGAACGTGATAAATTACAGCTAAAAATGTTTTATTTTATTTTTCTAAAAAAGACTTCAGAAACAAATACCAAATTTTTTGTGTACCCAGTTCTGCTCCCCATATACCCTATTTTCAAAGTATTTTATTATATTTATTTCCTAACTGACTGCCTCTGAATCCGCTATAGCCTCCATGGAAGGCCCAAGCGTCCAATGGGGAGCGATACCGCCCCCGGTGATAATCTCTGGCCTAGAGTGTGTAAAAAAAAATAGAGCTTCGGCTATCAACTGATTGCAGACTTATTCGTCAACATTATGCAAAAATTCTTTCTCGATAAGGAAGATAAAGGACAAATCTAGGTTTCTAATGGACTACTTTTGTAATTTATGTACGATTTACTAGAAAAAATTTGGCATTAATTGTGCTAAAAAAACAACGTTTTCAATGTCACACTATGACCTTATTCGTACTTATTTCGCAAAACTGTTCCATCACAAACCTAAAGTGACTCTTCCTTTTTCGGAAAAGTTTTTTAAATCTTCAAAATATTTCCAAAAATTAGAGTAATCAATTGACAGCGGCACACTTGCAAAAAAATTTTTTAGCCTCGTAGTTGGCACCAGCCAAAAATTGAAACGTGCGGATGAAGGTCACACCCACAATATGTCTTTTGCTTACCTCGCCTCTTACCGCTGGGTCTCAGCACAAACAAAATTCAGAGCGTTCCGACAGCCTTAACGCTTAAAAAGGCTAATTCTAATGACGGAGGTCTTACACATTTTTGCTAATTGATTTATGCTATTGTATTAAAGTTTGTTTATCCTCGATATGCAAACAAGAATATTGATTTTGTAAAATCAAATAAATTGATCACCGCCTGCAAACGCAATCTTCCAAAACAATTAGACAAGAATAGGGTAGAATACTGTCTTGAAACTACAGCATCTCTCAGATATTTATTCCTACACAAACACAAATCCAAGATTATAAACTCAATCCATTAAGAGATTTTGCACATGTATATTGCATACAGTAGCGTGAAAAATAAAAAATAAAACAACGAAGCACTCGTATAAAAATCTAATTTCTTAAGGCTGTCGGAACGCTCTGAATTTTGTTTGTGCTGAGACCCAGCGGTAAGGGGCGAGGTAGGCAAAAGACATATTCTGGGTGTGACCTTCCTTAGCTCTGTCTCGCTCTAATCATCCACACGTTTCAATTTTTGGCTGGTGCCAACTACGAGGCTAAAAAATGTTTTTGCAAGGGTGCCGCTGTCAACTGATTATTTTAATTTTTGGAAATATTTTGAAGATTTAAAACACTTTTCCGAGAAAGGAAGAGCCACTTTAGGTTTGTGATGGAACAGTTTTGTGAAATAAGTACGAATAAGGTCATAGCGTGACATTGAAAACGTGTGTTTTTTTAGCACAATTAATGCCAATTTTTTTCTAGTAAATCGTACATAAATTACAAAAGTAGTCTATTAGAGACCTAGATTTGTCCTTTATCTTCCTTATAGAGAAAGAATGTTTGCAAAATGTTGACGAATAAGTCTACAATCAGTTGACAGCCGAAGCTCTATTTTTGGCTTAAATTCAGAGCGTTCCGACAGCCTTAAAAATATGTCAAAACACACAGACTTATTTTCGTAAATAAATATATTGATGTTTAACTTCTGTTACGACACAAAGATCTTAATAAGCGAGAATAATATTGTAAATTCAGAAATATTTATGTAAAAACAGTGATGAAGAAACGTATTTTAAGTTTTTGGTTTAAATAAGCTTATAAACTAATTTATATAAACGAAATGTATAACAAGCTACTTTATTCAATTTCTACATTTTGTGATAGTCATAGCAATCTATTTAGGCACGTACTGAAGCAACATTGAAGACAAAAAAGTCACTGTGCCCAGTGTCCGAACGTATTTGTTTTACACTAAAGTGGCTGGTCCTTCATATTGTAAAATAAACTCTCGGGAAATTTCAAACTGTGACCGCAAATATCGTTTGATTACTGTTTTTATTACCTGTGATTACACATTAAGCTTTACAAAATTTGACTTGCTGCTTAAAAATTGCAAAAAACATATTTTTGCCCTAAAAATTAAATAAAAAAACGTGATATTTCTTTACAGCACGTAAAGAGATTTCGAATTACGGAAAGGCAAATTAACATTTTAAAGTATAAGTTTTTTATTTAATCACGGGAAATTGGACAATTGAATTTTAATATAGATAAACTAAATTAAAAAACTTATTAATTATAATGGACGTGAACAATATTGAGATTTTAAAGTATATTCGTTACAAACTTTTGTTAAAAATACTGACAAATTGAACTTGCTCAATATATTTTTTTTCAAATTTATTTTTTGTACATGCGTAAAACATCCTAATTTTTTCGTTTTTGTCAGAATTTAAATCGTTTATTTAGATCAAATAAACTATAAAATGTTCGCTAAAAGTCAAATAGAGAAAAATGGTACATACATTTCCAGTTTATTTTCAAGCATTAACATCAAAGATTGAATAGGGTTTTTCCGAAACGTAAATGAAAAAGGGGGCACATTGAACAGCTGCAACACAGTTATCCTAAGGGCGACGGTATTACGTACTGAACGCACACGGCATTGATTGGTTCTTAGGTCGCAAAACAATGATATATGCCGTTCTTGGGTTCAGTTTCTGTTACCCAGTAGTGCAACTACTACTTTATAATATAATGCAAGAGAATCATTGTAACAGTGCAACATTATGAATTAGCAGTAGTTGGGATTATATGTCGCAAGACAACGAGACAGGTTAACGTTAGTGGATGCACTCCAGCGCTAGTAATGCATTTAACGTACCCTCACCCAAACTCAGCTCGAGGGGCTTTAATTGATATTAAACTGATCTGAAACTGAAGGAAGTCACTGAAGACGACATAATGATACGTGTACAGGGTGTTGAATTTTTTAGCCATTCTAGAAAGAATAACCTCAAAAATAGCCCGATTGAAAGTTCGCAATTTTTTACTGATTTGTGGATGAACCGGTGTCTTATGATGACATATTAATCACTAAAAACATTTCAAGTTAAAAACTTAAGAAAGGGCTCAAAGATGTGGTGAGTCGGATTTATCCAGATTGCGTCAGTAAGTGAAAATTGTAGATACTTCTGGACTATGTGAAATTTACACCACAAATCATTTAAAACTTGTGGGCCTCTAAACAAGCTAAAAATCGCGGAGATAGTCTATAACGCGTAGGAACTATTTTCTTGCAAATATGAATTCCGTAACTGATGTTGTAGTAATTATGAAAATTAAAAAACTGTCCTAACACGAACGTAATTCATGCACTGAGAATTCTATAGGCCATTTGATTTTATACAAAAACTAAATTTGATATACCTATAATGTCAACCGGGGCATAGCATTATTTTTCGTTTATTTTTTTAAAGTACTATTTTCGTTGGATCTCAACTTAGTTGTTTCTTTTTGTAAAAAAATGTATTTCCTGTCAAACACAAGACGAAACAATGCTTCATAGAAGGCGACGATTTTAGTTGAGAACGCGAATTCGCCTCATTTAAGTTAGCTAAAAGCTTTATACGCAGCGAACTGAACGCGACAATTTATAGTGCAATTATCCACGTAGTCCAACCGCCCATCCCCTTCGCCCTTCTGCCAGTGAATATCCGTTTAGCCCTTGCGTGCGCCGAGGAGTATTTAATAATAAAGAGAGAAAAGACGCATTTTTTGTATTTCTCTCTGCTCTTTACCTCTGAAATTAACTGATCAAAAATGTTTGAAAAATTTAAGCATATAAACAGGCTGAAAAAGATTGCCGAAAAACTCACGAAAAAAACATTACGAATATTGGCTTTACGAATTTTCCCTATAATTTGCCTGTAATCATTATCATACTTAGCTTTTTTTTTAATTTTAGAGGTAATACTTTAGGAGATATGGACGGGAAAGTCCTGTATTTTTGGTGTTTAATGTAACAAAAAGCATGTCTCTTTCTTCTCTATCTCTGAAATTATTAAGTCCAAAGATAAGGCATATAAAAAGACTGGCAAAGATTGAAGGAAGACTATAGCAAACGATACATTCACCGCCAAAACTCATCAAAAAATGTTTTTATTTATGTTGATGTTTTTTGGTATCGAGCGCATTTTTTAATAATCTTTACCAGCTTCATTATATGCCTGATTTTTTTCAATTTTTTTGATGTAATACTTTCGGAGGTAAAGAAGGACAAGACATACTTTTTTGGTAGATAATTCCGAATCAATCAAGGATATTTCTCTTCACTTTATCTCCGAAATTATTAGGTCAAAAATTTTGAAAAAATCAAAAATATCTATAAAAAGATTTACAAAGATTACAGAAAATCTAGAAACTCGTTAAAAGGATCAATAAAATTTGTATTTTTATGTAGGTTTAGATTTTGTTTTAAGGATTATTTTAAAAACTATTTTCCCATAAAACCAAACCTTTCAGATTTTCACATAATTTAATTGGATCTGATAATTATTATAAGTATATCAATATCATTCCACATTTAATTGTATTTTAGTTTTTGCAAATCGTTTATTTAATCGATATAATCACGGTTAGTACTGTTTCTAATTATTTCAAAAATAAATACAATTAATAATAATCTAACTGCGCGGTGCAATCTAGTCGACTCTCTCCTGACTATTTAATCTCCTTGACATTTACCGACTACACCAATGAATTATTCGCACATGTTTCAAAAACGTAACGGCTTTTTTAGCGTTGCAGACAATTCATTAAAATTTTAATGGGCTTTTTTAATTGCAATAATATTTTTTTATAAATCGGATTAATTTCACATCTAATATAACAGACCACTTTATTAATACCTACATTTTTTTTAGAAAAAAGCTTAGTACGCAAACAACTCAAACAATGTCCAATTAGTTAGGTAGCTGACAAGCATGCTTTGGTTAATTTTTAAACAGACGAACAGACTTTTTTCCAGAAATATATTTTATCCGGACTCAAAGGAGCTCAAACCCAAAAAATATTGTCACATTTTGGAATCTGAATTTTGACCTAAATTAGTAACCATTCCCCACTTGTTCAGTCGGAATTTTAAAAGTAGATATAATGTTTTAAGACATTGTAGAAGCGCCAAAAGATAGGCGAAAGTCCTAGGGTCGGGCCTGACTTTAGGACAGTTTAACCTATATTATATAATTATAAAAGCACACTTTAATTTTATTATCCCAACTGTTTTTCATTTTAGAAGATTGTTTACAAAAACGTATTTATAAAACGTACTTATCTTCATCAGAAACTTTCAAAATTTTAATGAAATAATGATCAATTCTTAAAGTGGAATTTACAAGTGTTTAAAAGTTAATGCAAAAGAATTTTTATAATCACACGAAACTTTTTTTAATTACCTACACTAAACAATTAAAAAAATAGTTTTCCAAACAAAATATCGCATGTTTTCTAAACTAATCTCAACTACGAACAATTTTATTTCAACTTTCGACAACAAAAAATAATTATATAAAGTTAAGAAAGTTAAGGGGTGTGTATCGTCATTATTTAAAGTCCATTTATTTTAATGACGTGCAAAAAATGATAAGGGTTTGAAAGTGACATGTAGAGAGAAGTGCAAGTTTAACGAAATAGAAAAAGTTTGACATTCGATCGAGAGAGTTGGGTTTTCTGCAGCCATGAGAGGAGATGTGGAAGACACAGAGAAAGAGAGAAACCGTAAAATCCACTATCACTCCATTTTGGATAGAGTTACGTGGAATAAAATGAAAGCATATAGCACACTGTATTTCACTACCCTTCATTATGTTACTGCTGTACGTTATAGGGATGTAAAACATTTGTCAAATATATAGAATTTAACAGCCTATTTTGCAATCATAATTTTTCGTTTGATCATGCGCACTTAAATATTTCTTCTATAAACTGCAATATCTTATAAAAAGACGAACAAATGCGAGTAGAACTCATTCCTTGAGGGATCTATACCGTAATAACACTTTTATATAGTTTACAATCATCGCGTAGGATGGCGTCACTTTCACTTACTTTCGACACTTACAATGATGCCCGTATTACATAAACTAAGTATTTAGTTGAAGGCCGTATCTTTTTATTGCACTAAGTTAGAAGTTCGAATCTTTTACACCGACTATAGGGTTTTAGGCCTTAATATTTGATATTGATTGCAACTTAATATCTCTAGCCATTCCAGAGAAAAAAGGTCTTAACGGAATCCTAAAAATTAAGTAATCACGTGATAATTCCACATATAATTAGAAGTTAATAGTTTTCGAACTTTCTTCTTTACTTGTACTATGATATCTTTCTTCATACCAAATTTCAAGACGGAAAGTAGCAAGTTTTGAACAATAAACAGCTATCAGACGAAATACAAAGTGGGAATCGCCTATCTAAGGATTTCGTTTTTACTTCTGAGGTACAGAACCCTAAAAATACACAAATGCAGTTTGTTCTTTTTAAGTGTATTAAGAACTCAAAGACGAAGAGAGAGAGAGAGATATTTCAGTTTATAAATACTCGACAATTGAGGATGAGGGCTTAATGTTGGAAGTAATTTGGAACTATGACATTTTTTCCTGGTGGAAGCGGTGGACGATACGAATGTCCGTCCGAGTTTTTATTTTTAATTACACCAGTTTTACTTCTGTAGTATGTAGTGTAAAATACAGTATGTTAATTTTTCCATAACTATGCGACAAATCTGGAAAAATCGCAAGAAATCAAGCCGCTGATTAGGTTCAATATAAATATTCTTTCTACAATATTTAATAAGGATAAAACTTTTTTAACACCCCAAGCTGCCCGCTGCGCAAGTGTTGCCTATTTCCAGAGGTGCGCATATTTTAAGTTATACTTCTTTTGGCGCGTTGAAAATTCTAAAGTATGAAGTTGGCCGCACTAACGAAAATTCGAAAGTATGAAGTTGACAATAAGAGAACTAGACTGAAATGACGGGCAAAATCAATGCACTTTCTGCCATCTACATGCTATACTATAATAATATAGTACAAGATGACTCTTAACCTCTAATTAACATCAATCGTTTTAAGTGTCATACAGCGAAAAAAAGTAAAAATCAAAATAAAATTTGGAAAAAAAAAATTTTGAGGTTATTTTTTTGTATTTTGTATTATATTGCCTGTATATTAAAAATAAATGTTTAATCACGTTAAAGAAGTAGAACTTCAAAGGCGCGAACATAAGTAAACGCACCTACTTTTTTATAGTATTTGCTTAATATATTTATAGTTTACTTAATATAGTTTACTTAATATATTTATAGTTTACCGGGGTAGAATGAAACGTGGTGGACATATGAGTAGATATAATATGGATATAAATAGTCCCTCTTTATGTAAAAGGGACGAACATATGAATTTAAATTATCACACTTAAACAGTGGCAAATTTAAGTCATTTGACGACATTAAAATATATTAACTTTTAATGCGACGTGGGTATTATTAATGACTTATTAAAAATTAAATCACAATATTAATCAAATGGGAAAAGATAAAATTTTACGTACAAAGTGCTACAGACATCAGTTGATTGCTTCGAAGCTGTCAAATACCACTAAAACTGAACTAACCACATCAGAAGACCAGTAGCGATGTAAAAGAATAAATTACCGGTTATCTAACCGGTTAAATATCCGAAGCAATTTTTACAAACAGCAACGCCTATTTATTATTAGTATACAAAGCTGCGCAGAAAGTTTTGCGCATAATTGTAACTTCCAGCTGAGATTTTAATTTTAATTTTGTTACCAATATCTACATAAATATAAATTTAAATACGAGTACATCATTTAATAATTTCTTTTAGTTCTACTGTTGAAAACTGCTCTATTGTTTTGTTTTTGTTGTTCTGGGAAATAGAACTCGGACCTCCAATTTTGTTTTATAGATAGGCGGTTTAATTAATCAGTAAATTATCTGACCCAAATGGTTACTATCATAAATAACCGATAATTTTTCATCGCACTATGCTACAGGAAGTATCAAACATGCACAGTAAGGCCTTACTTAACACTGTTTCAGTACTACGCGGTTTCTAAAACAAAATTTAGCCACTATAACGGAAGTTATGGATCAGATTATACAAAATGATTTAAATTTTGATAGAAGCTCCACAAAAAAAATAAAACAAAAAATGTCAAATGAAGAAGAACCTTCCTCATCAGAAACATAACTTTTTTCCTCAAAAAGTACTCAGCAATAAATGTTACAAAATAAAATAAGGGAAAAACGTTCTTGTTATCTGTTCAGTTTCGCTTATCCCTAATATTTACATGTCAAGATGACAAAACGATGCCAAGTTGCTTAGAATGATGTGAAACGTCGAGAAATTTTGGTTCGACCTCTAGGTCCCGCTATCCGACCGACGCCAAAATATATGTGCTCTATGGCAAATACACTAAATAAGAATACGGAGCTTGTCGATTGTTCTGAGGTCTTTTTCAACGCGACTGTCCATGTGCTATAGACAAGGTGTAAGATGCGACAGATTTTGTACAGCATTTGCAAACACTCTGTATACAAAATACAATGGCGGCAACCATATTTCTCAAGGCACAGTATATATGTACATATGTGTGTGTATCTTTATTACCTGAGGCAGTAGTAAATATTAGTTTGCCTACATAAAAAATAATATATGACAATGTAAATGTTCTGGGTGTATGCGTGAAGCCACAGTGAAGATGTTATATGTCTACCCTTGCCTGCGTTTGCCCGAGCTATCCAAGCCGTAATGATATACAAAGATGCCGTGTTTAGTTCACTGAGTAATTCCAGAGAATAGGATCGTCCTGCCTATCAAAATTTTATAATTTTTGAACAGTGCACATTATTTCTTGTACAGAAACAAATAATGGAAACCGAATATTTCGTTCTTTATTCTTCCTCTTAGTTGCAAGCAAGAATTCAAGAAATATATTTATTCAAACTTTTGCGCACTTATAGAGACAGGCATGTTTATGGGGCGGAGAGGGAGAGAGAAAGAAAAGTCTAAAGAACCAGTGGGTGATTCAATTACAACCAACTCTATGTTTAAAGTTATGTTTAAAATTATATCGAGAATTTTTGTGCTATAATATTTTCCAATATCAGGAGCTCGCAAGATGAAGCTTTTCCAATCAAATTACTATAATCTAAAAAAATGTTAAGATTTGTTTGACTTGAAAAATTTTAACTTCGTAATAGTTGGTCCTCTTATCGATTTGAGAATTTAATAGAGCTTATATTCATCTGAAAGAAGTAGGTGGAAAAAGTGGGTGCGTGTACTTAATACGCGCGTTTGAAGTTACACTTCTTTGGTGTGATTAAAAACTATTTTTTTATTTGCATGCAACAATTTATTGACATAAAATTTTCAAAATACTTAAGAATAATTCTCAATTTTATAAAATTGAACAAGTCAGTAAACTTGCGTTCTGATACACAAAATTTAAATTTAATTTATAATGACATTTTAAAAAATAACGTTCGTAATATTTTTATTTGTTTTACACATATTTTTAAATAAAAAAAAAAAATTAATCAATTGCTTTTCTAAATTAATTAGTTACCACATTTACTTTTTATTATAATATAAAAAAAAAGATTGTCTAGCAAAAATAAAACATTTAATATTTGTTTGAAATTTGTTTTAGAAAAAAAAATTACATAATTTCAGTTCGTTTAAATATTTACTATTTAATATTTGTTGAAGTAAATATATGTATTATTAAATATCTAAATTTTATTAATGTTATGGTTAACTCGTTAAAGGTATTATTTCAATTCTATTTAAAAAAAAATATTTATTTCATTAACTAATTTGTATTTTTAATCATTTCAGTTGTGCCTGAAGAAGTTAAAAAGATTTAACGAAACGTCGCAATTTTTTTATTTAGTTTAACTATATTTGAATTGTCCGATTTCTCGTTAAAAAATAAAAAAAACTTCTTAAGAATAATATTTACATTAATCTCAAATATTTGAAATCACTTTCAAAATCTTATTTACATTTATATCCAATTCACTGAGTAATCAAAAATATGATATTTTAAATTTTCGTTAGCTGTGCATGCCCAACTTCTGTTGACTGCTAAAATTTTACTCTCAGTGCGTCAAAAGAAATAAAACTTCAACAAATTTCCAAATTGATTCAAAAGACAGACAAACCAATAAACAAACATGTGTACACAGTTTTCCTCTTTATAAAATGAATATAGATAAATACGAAATAATAATGTTTTATTTGTGTGTATTCAAATAATTCAAATATTTATTTGACCCAGACAATTTTCGATTAAAAACAAACACAATTTCGCAAAAAAACTAAATGGCAGCCACTAGATAATTAGTACAAAAATAATAGTCACATAAAATAAAATTTGTAGTTAGTAATAAATGTACATAAAGGAAATTGACAGCTTGTTACAGTTTAAATGTGCAAAAAATGTAACATCTGGTTCAGTGTATCGGAAAATTGCATATCGAACTACAATATGTTTGTTTTTATCATATATACGGTTTTTACAGTATTGCATAAATAGTGACCGATCAAAATATATATCTCATTCATTTTTGTAACAGGTATGATCTGAATATGTCAATGTAAAATAGCACTCAATTTTAATCGAAGTCCGATAAAATTCGTTGTAATTTTTGAGTCCAAAATATGTTAATTATACTGATATTAGTTTATTATATAGAAATAATAATAGATAATTGTTTGCTATAATATTATGAAACACCAATTGTTGCAATTATAATGCGAAATATTCAAACAATGTCATTGTCGGAACACGAACCCGAATCTTCCACTATCGCGGTGGCTGAATTTCCAGTTATTTTACTGTGACATATTTAAACAATCAACACTTCTCATAATAAAGCACATTTGCAACAGTATTCCACGTATTCACGTATTCCGAGAACTAATTTAACATTAGATACCGTTAGAATAAGAACCCTCACTCAACCGAGAGCAACATGTAAGAGTGAATCAATTTTTTTTATATTATTAATCTTTGAGTAAGTTATAGAGGTTACTCTATATCTTCACACTTGTTAACATCAGACATGTTAATCTATGGTTGATTACCTAAATCATAACAATAGTATTTCTATATTAAGAAAACTTACACAATTGTCGCCGTAAGGACATTTATTATATTTGATACATTATTAGTAATTTGAATGCTAAAATGTGATTAAAGAATAATTTCTTTCAAATATTAGTTTTCCACGACTGATACAAAGTACAGGTAGGTATAGGTGGTTGCGTCTGAACGAGTTTCGTAATATTATTAAAAGTACATTTTCCATCGACCTAGTTAATGCAAAAAGTGCATAATGAAAACTGGGAAAATAGAATAGCTGAATAGCAAGTATAATACACAAATTAATTTATACAAGTTTTGTTAGATAGTAGAAACAAGTAGATACTTAGCAATAAAGTTCAGTATTTTGAATAGAGTAAAATACACAGGTATAATACCGTGAAAATGCATCAAGCTTTACAGGGCTGGAACTTAGATCATTAATATATAAAAAATACATAAATCAAGTAGGCGCACGTACTTATGTACGCACGTTTGAAGTTATACTTCTTTGGCGTGATTAAAAAATTGTAATATACATACGAATAAATGTATTGAAAAAAATCTTCACAAAGTTTCAGAATAATACTTACAAAAAATTAACCTCAAAAATTTAAAAACGCTTTCAAAATTTTATTTTAGTCTTTACTTTTATATTTAATCAATTAGTAATCAAGAATACGATATTATAAATTCCACAGGATAACACTTAAAATAACTATTGGTTGTTATCAAAGGTTACAGTCGTCTAAACTTCCGTTACTTGCTATAATTTCCATGGCGCCAGAACTAGACACAATTCCCATGCTGCATTTCATGATAGTAATAACAATTTATAAATTATATTTCAAATAAAGCCAAAGAAGTAAAATTATAATCAGAATTTTAATTTATATTTTAATTTATATCTACATTTATTTATATTTTAATTTATAAAAAATCCAAGCCTGCATAAGTATCGTAACATTGTAAAATATACATATATACAGCTTTTAATATATATTTAGTTCGAAAATGGAAACTAAACTTGTTCATTGGTAAAGTTTTTGTATTAAAAAGGCAGTAAAAACTAAACTAACATTTATTTGCAGTAAAATAGCTACGATTGTCTAAGTGAGTTCGTATTTCGTGACAACTAAGTTATTTTACTACATATATACAGACTGTGGCGAAAATATATTACACTTGTTTCCAAACACAAAAATCAAGAACCCGTTTCAAAAATAAAAAAAAAATATATCTGCCAAGTCCACGTATTTTGCCGTAGCTGTTGAACAACTAGATAAACAAAACAAACAGAATCAAATACCAAAATAAATTAAATATCACTAGTTTCGCTCGCTCAACAATTTTTTTCACTGCGATGTTTCCTTAAATCGTCATTATATAAAAAAAATATTTTCTGTCCGTGGCTTAAGAATTAAGATCATATCGAAAAGTACTTTTAGGTAATTTATGACCTCAAATATCGTTATCTTATTCATTAAATTAAAAATTATGTAATGGTTATTCATTGCGACATAAAACTAGTAATAATTTTTTAACAAACGGCAGTTAATGTGTTAAGAAGAAAATATTACTTACATGAATTATTGAATTATTCGCTTTATTACCAAAAATCCGTGACATAAACATGTCCACACTGAGCAAATTTGGCTTCTCGTATATACATGTTTCAAAACACACGCAATATTAAATTGAAGAAGAATTAATACACAATGAAATGCACTTACACAAAACTTTAGAAGCTTCATTAAATGATAGAATTCACAAATGTTGCACAGTTTTATTAAAAATGCGTGCCCGGGAAAACGGTTAGCATACCGTTGGCGTGCTTCTGCACAATTTCCGCCAGCTTCCCCGTAAGCAAAACCATGGGTATTTTTTCAATATTCGTATAATATGTCTAACTGGTTTTATGACCCTCACGACAAAAGAATCGATAATAACTGACTATAAAATTATGAATTTTATACAAATTGTATAGCGGTTGCGTAATCTGTGGTCAAGGTTTGTATTTAGAGTTAGTCTTTAACGTAATGCATATTATGAAATTTAATTCTTCAGTCGCGGGTACAATTTTTAAAATAAAACTGTCCTCGAAAATGAACATGTCGTTTCTTTAATAGTTTAGGATACTGATTGTATATTTGGTTTGTTGATTTTTTCCGCGTCTGTTTCTGAATCATTCTGTATAAGCAGTAGCAAAAAATGAATCCCTGAATCTACAAATTCACTGTAAATAGATTGCAGACAAAAATTATTTTTGTAAAATAATAATGTTGTGGTTGTACAATTTTACGCGAAATTTTTGAAATAACAAACTATCAAAGGCTGTAAGAGTCCTGTGATTCCCAATCCAGGAAATCCATCTTAATGGTTAATCTTATCAAGTTCGTCGCTTCGATGCTTAGTTCTCAATCGAATCAATTTGAACGAATCCTCGGCAGACAAGTCTTGCTACACATGGGACAACAATGAAATGTAAATTGTTTCCAATCGCCGTAGGCTGTGCAGGAAGTAAGTTGGATGTACGAAGACGGTTTTCAGGAATGAAGACAGTTGATGCGTAGAAAGTGGACGATCACATTCAAGAATATACCATGTGGATATGTAAATGTGAAATATTGAAACGTCGTCGTCGCGAAAAACAACAGAACTAAGTTCGAAATAAAAAGGTACACATGTAATCTCGTTAATAAAAGAGGTCAGCTGGAAAACCGTTTAATATTTTTATCAGTGACGCATATCAGGTGATAGTCTACTGGATGGCATCATCTCTCCATTACTGTCCAACGGAGCGAAGTCACGTCTGTTTCTAATAACCGTCCGTTACAAGGGTAGAAAATTGACGATTGCAAACGAGGGTGGCGTTTGCTTGCCAGAGCGCAGTGAGGCCGGTAATCTCCAGAGTTGGAATCGCCAATTCATAAGTGCACGGTTTCAAAAAAGTCGTTTTTACGCATAGCTGTCACCTTTGACGCACATCGTTTTAAATGGTTTTGGTTATAAAAAGTATCATGCCTGACATCCTCTTTTAAAACTCGTGCGATATTTTGAAATGTATTTCCGACGAGGGCGTCACACAATATAGGTAGGTACCAAGGTTATTTAATACAGAGGTGATCTTGTTCCGTTGAATAATAGTGGGGGATGACGTCATCTGACGGACTGTCAATTGATATTACGTGGTCGATAAAAATATGAATCGTCTTCATGAACGAGAACGCCTATGTATCTAATAACCTCCGGTAGCTACTGTTTAAATCAGATGACATTTTGTTCAGAATTTTTAATGCTCTGTTATTATATTCCAAAAATTCCATGCGTATATCCTATTTTATTTGTAACTACAAATGTACATTGAACTCATTATACATATATTTTTTTTATACAAAACTGTTATCATTTACAAATTCTTTGTACTTTGTATTTTCGAATACACATATATTATTCAAAAAATAATAAAAACTTGTAATCAAATATGAAATGGCATTTACTTTTTTCTTAAGAAAACTTATAAACTTTTTATTGTTTAGATCAGAATTTTAAATGGCTCCAGCAAATAAAGCACAATTTGAGTTTCCAACTAAAATGCACAGCAACATGTCTCAAAATTTTTACAGTGGGTATAAACTGCATTCAACTGTTTTTCTCCGAGTCGGAATTACCCGAGGGAAATTGCAATCGTTGACAACAAAAATAAGTTTTTAGTAGAAAAATGTCCCATATGTCACTGATGGACACGGACAGTGCAGACAATATCGTGTTAGTCAACTGTTTTACTTCGATTTTGTTTATCGTTCGTTTATTATCTACTATTCCAAACCACTAGTGGGGAATGGTACTAATTTAGGTCAAAATTGGCATTTCAAAATTTTATAATAGTTTTTCGTTTAGAGGTCTCCTTAATCCAAAAAACATTTTTTTAGAAAACTCTGTGCATCTGTTTGTTAGGTTTGTTAGGCTGTGAGCACGATACAGGTCAAACGGATGCAAATATGAAGAGCCCTATTGTTTTTGGGGAAAATCGGCGCATGCGCAAAAGAAATATATGCTGTAACAAGGTTTTTTCTCCCATAATGATATACTTTTCCATAATAATTTATGTTCTACTTATTTTTCTAAGAATGTTTTGTACAAATTTTTTTTTCTATAATTTATAGTTTCGGAGATATTTTGAAAATAAAAAAAATCAGCTGTTCTTTTGTTCTCAAGATGTCATAAAGAAAAAATTAGCTAGGTAACAGACAAGCATACTTTGATTAATTTTTAGATGTTAAACCATATTATGTAACCATGGATACAAATATCAAATATCATTGTTGTTACTAGCGGTTACCCGCGTCACTGCGCGCGTAACAGACATTTTATTTTATTTGTTATGTCGAATGTGAATATTTTTAAAGTTGGAATGGTCCTGTCGCCCAATTGACTGGAAATTCTGTTAAATGGTAGCGAAAAAATATTTTTGATACCAATTTTGAAAGCGTTGGTAATGTTTTTTTCCCGATTAATATAGTGACCAAATTCATTGTACAGCGGAATCTCAATTAATGCTTAATACATATCACGTCACATCTATCTAAAATACGACATTTTTGTGCAGTGGCACTTCCTATCTCAAATTGTTAAGCACTAACCTTTTAATTATTAATTAGAATTTTCTACATTAATAATAATTAAAAACTTACATTTAATTGCAATCGACTTTAACAACTTCTGCAGCGCTCTTTCTCCTTGTAATCGTAAAAAGTTTATCACAAATTGTTTTTTCAAAACTATAAAATAATGAACAACTGAAAACTAAATCATAACTGTTGTACAAAGCAAATTTTGAAGAAAAAAATACTCATCCACAAAAATCAACATTCAAAAAGTTGTTTTAATTCTCGTATTTATGAAAGGTTAGAATAATTAACACATGAAAACAAACACTTAAATTCAATAAAGTGTACATATTTTAAGTTCCTTACGAAAACATAATGACTAAAAATTAAATCAAAATCAGAGAGTAAGGTACAATACACTCTATTCAGAAATCACGTTGCAACTAAAAATTCTTAGCAGGTCATTTTTAAAACGTGAATTATCCTGTAGATTACACAATTATGAAATCGATCATGCAATTTAAAAAACCAACAACGCTATTTCATTTTTATAATGTTGTAAAAAACTTTATAAATATTTATACAGAGTGTCCTCTTTATATTTTTGTCTTTTAAAATAAAAATATGTATTATCAGTTGAACTAGAAACTAACTGATTGAAATTTGTTCAGAAATATTTTGCGAATACTTCGTATAATCGTCAATATAAACTAAAAAAATTAATTTAAAAAAATGAATAAAGAATGCTTTTATTGGTGTGTTTTAAAAAGCAGAAAATAAAAAATAATCGGATAAACGGATTGAATTCAAATTTTGGAAGGATGTTTGGGATGCAAATATGAAGAGCCCTATTGTTTTCGGAGAAAATTGGCGCATGCGCAAAAGAATTATATACTATAACACTGTTTTTTCTCATATAATAATATACTTTTACATAATGATTTATGTTCTATTTATTTTTCTAAGAAAGTTTTGCAAAAAAATGTTTTTCTAAACTTTATTGTTTCGGAATTATCTTAAAAATAAAAAAAATCAGTTTTTCTTTTGTTCTGGAGTTTTATTGATGTCAAAAATAGTTGACAAGCATGCTTCTGGGGAATTTGCCAGTGATCAAAACATTTATTATAATACATCAAATGTGAATATTTTTAAAGTTGGAATGGTCCTGTCGCCCAATTGGTTTAAATTTTTTTTTCTTCGGTTACATTTTGTTAAATGAAAATTTATTGTTAAAATTTTAAACTAACAAATGAACTTTGTCTGTCATTGTAAATTCTTTTAAATTAAATGGTATGTGGGCCAAATCGTTTTCAGAATTTTTATCTGCCAATATTCACAATCTTCCAACTGATGACAAAAATGTTTTCTGTGAACCTAATACCAACACGTATACCAAAACTTTAAAAAATGATTTCGTTCGAAGCGAAAGATTAGAGGATCACATCTACGAGTTCTTACTACAAAAATAATTAAAACCGCTTCAGTCGATTTTGTGGCAACTCGAGCCGGAGAGACATAACTTCATTTTTTAAATATATTTAAATATAGAGATGGATCAAAGTTTACTTTAAAAGTGGAAACATGATGGTGGTTTACCAGTAACTATTTCAAACACGGTCTGGGACAGAACGATGGCGTTCTCAACTCAAACAAACGGCAAACAACAAACGTCGGGCGATTGATGCAACCAAACCAACTACCTAACTTGGTTAACTTATCTGTTAGTATCGGTTGCAATATTAACAGTTACTATGTTTGTTGACCGCGCCATTGGGTCCCATTGATGTTAAAGCAGTCGTTCACTGGACTGAAAAAATGACTTTTCTTTAGATTCACGCTATTTGCGAGAATTGTATATCTGGAAGTACGCGTTAATAACAATAAATTTAAAATTCTTTTGCTACTTTCATCAAATCTGAGATTAAAATCTGTGAGCCAACGGTTTGAAAAACTTTTAAAAAAATATTAACCTCCATAAAAAAACACTAAAAGAGGAAAAGACTTTTTACGTTACCGTGGTGATACAATAATTATTTAAAGATTGCTAATTTCGATTCACAACTGACGGAGGTATCGTGGAACATACATAAAAACTATTGAACCGATTTAAGTAAAATTTATGTGGGATCATCCTGGTATTAAGTAGAAAAAAAATCAACAAAATCGGTTCACAAATGCTGGAGATATGAGGTAACATAATATACCTATATATATAAACTGTGTTTTTAGTCTTTTAAAAACGGATGAACCGATTTAAAAAAACTATATTGTACCAATCCGATAATATTCAAAACAAACTGGCATCGAAATTTTTCAAATCGATTCACAACTAGCGCGTCGAATTGTATAACCTCTTTTTTAAGTCGGTGTAAAATAGATGAGCCAAGAAAATCGAATATAAACAATTATTGCATCCCTACAATTTCATTTCTATATTTTTACAGGCACAAAGCTCTACTTTCAGCTATAATCTATTCTCCTCAGCTGTCAATTTTTTTCTAATCTGAATGTTTATGCATATTCTGTTTTTTTTTTTTTTTTTTGATTGATCTCAACAAATTCAAATACATCTCACCACGGGAAAAAGTAACTAAAATTTATTAAAGCTGTTAATTTTGACATTTATGGTACATAAAAGTATCAATTATTTCATGTCAGAGAACATAATATATTACCAGGTTCACTTAATGCATTCTGAATCGTAGTCATAGATCAGTGTACTACGAGCTTTACGCATTCAACTGTTATGACGTAACATGGTTCCGGTTTTCATAGTACACAACGCCCCGATGTATATTCAGCTTTGTTACGTATTTTCTTCAGTTTCAAGTGACCCAGTTACCGGCTTTGAATGGATTAAACAGTGTATGCTTTGTTTCATTAATTGTTTTTTACTATAAATTGGTTTCCATACAATGTTTTACGTCGCTACTTTATAACCAGGGTCTCAAACCATACACGCAAACGTGAAAAAAATTTTCTCGAAAATTCAAACGATAATAAAATTATAAAAAAAATTTCCGACTTCACACCTTATATGCTGGGTTGCAGAAAGCATTGTCAGAATATTTGATTTGACAATGATCTTAGATTGTGAACACACATATTTTTCCATAGCAAAAGTATTGTAGAATTTTAAATCAGTGCTGCTCGAAAAATAATTATTCGATTGAAACGATAATTTGTTTAAACCGTATGTATAAATCTATAATTAATATAGTTTTTTGCACAATTTTATGACTTGAGACTGTTCCTGCATTTAGAAAAACTGTAATTATATGATTACAATCTAAGGTCATTGTCAAATCAAATTTTCTGACAAGGCTTTGTGCAATCCAGCATAAGTCGATATACTGTCAAACTAGAAAATTAATAAAACCTTAAAACACTATCTTCTAATTTCTTACGCATCCACGCACTTCTGCTATATTAATTAAGCTACTGAAAGTACTAGATCAGGAATAATTACCTACTTATATCGAACCATTTATATTGTTTTAAAGAACGAGTATAAAATAACGGGAATAAAAAGGTACCTATCTGCCGAAACAAGCAATAGTGCCAGCGCAGCCGTAAGTAAAATAGTTTAAATAAACTTGTTAAACTACAATGAATCAGTTATGCCAAAATCCTCTGAAGAATTAAATTAATTATATTATGTTGGTTTTCTTGATTACGTAATTTCGAGATATGAATACTTAAATGAAAATAGACAATTCGCTCTATGAATTATATACCTAAAGTTACATTTATTCGACTGTTTATTTGCTAACAATTAAATATTTCATAATTAAAACGAGAACTGGTGAAAGATAAATCTAGTAAGTCGGGAAGACTAGGGTTGTCAATAAACGCGATTTAATCGAAACAGTTTATATCGTATTGAAATCCGGATCCAATGTAGGTTTAGCCTTACCCGGGTAAATGAATGGACTCAAAACGTTGATTGTAATGAAAATTGTGCTTTTATCGAAGTTTTATTTAAATATTAATTAAATAGAAACAACCGAACAATGTAGAACATTATTACATATTTTTTAAATTATTACCACATCTATCCTTGTTCAACAGCTTTCCGACTAAACCCTTCCAAACTTTATACACGAATTTACTTTTAACAGCACTGTAATTATTTTTCGACCGATTCCAACTTAATTAGTCACCCGCGTGTTTTTATTAAGTTCAATTTTGTTTGTCAATCAATATTTTGAATGCTGTGACATGTAAACATAGTAATTATTTTGTAAAAACGATAAGTAAAACATTTGTAGTCTTTATTAAAACAAATTATTTGAAAACAAACATTTTTTCAGCTTTTCATGCGCGCTTAAAGAAAAACAAACTTACGCAATCTAACCAATTCAACAGTATTTTTCATAAGCCACCAAGTCAACCATTAGAAGTATATATTTTTTGCACATCGGTCTATAAAATAGCTACTTTTTTCCCTGTAAGCGGTAGTAAAATAACCCATTTCGCACTAGTAAAGCAAAAATTGCGATTTTACAGACAGCAAAATAAACGTAATTTTCGAAAACAATCCAAATAAATTACAATATTGCCGAACACTGCACTGTCAGATATATAAATACATAATTATTACGCAGTAAAAATAAAATATTTTATAGGACGTGCGAGCAAAAAATACTATATATATCTCGTGCGTGATTATTTTATAATCTGTATGACTTAATACTCGATGAGTACTCGTTTCACCATAATGTCACACTGCGTCATAAACCAACTATTCACGCATTAGATACTATTTTCTGCTTTTCATGCATTCATAGCGCTCGTATAATGGCCTATTTAACACTAGAACAATCCAGCAGCATAAACCACCTAAGTCCACCATTATAAGTATATATGTTTGGTAACGTGAATATTCTAGAAACTGAAAACGTGGATAATTGACTTTCTTTTTCACGTCTCTCAATATTCGTGTCGATTATTTTTTCTGTTACATCCAGTATGCGAAGGCACAGCAATACGACGTCTTCGTCAGACTACAGAAGATATTATAACACAATTATCGTACATAACTTGGATATATTTCTTCACATAACAAGCTCCAGCACAGAAGCACTAATTTGATTTAACATTTCAGAGAAATCATTGCACTGTGAAGAATCAGATTTCACGTCATCTTTCAACGAGCGCCGTTCACATTTAAATAACACGTAACGTGTGCATACAAAATGTTTCAAAATTACTGTCACTACATAATGAAGCCGTCCTGCATTTTTATAGCACCATCAGGAGAGTACGATATTGTTGACTATTTGAATCAGATTACGTCAGACATGTTAAGGTGACAGAATCGTCAAACAGTAAATTTCTCTCGGGAACTTTCGAACTGTGGTCGCAAAACTCATAATTTTTGCACATATTAACTCTACTCTATATTTAACGAAATAAAGCTACTTGCCAATGTGCAATGTCCAATGTTTTTATGAATAAAAATATTCGACAACATTGGCAAGTAGCTTCATTTCGTTAAATATTCATTATTTTTATGAGCTATAAATAAGCATTAAGCTTCACAAAATTTGGTTTGCTGCTTAAAAATTTCAATATTTGTCAATATTTCTTTACAACACGTCACGAAATTTCAAATTACTGGAAGACAAATGAACATTTTTTCAAGTTTTTATTAAACGGTTTTATTTAGCTTGACTCTGTATATTTCTCACTTTGTTTCAAATCTTGCGGCAAATTTTTTACCTACTTCCCGTTAACCGATTGAGTTGAAACTTTGCACACATGTTTAGTCCCGAGTATAATACAATATTATAACTAAATTAATAACTAGCTGACCGGCCCGGCTTCATCCTGGCGCAAATCCCACTTTTGAATTGAACCGGAGACAAGAAATTTAAGGATCGTTTTCAGACTCCATCACAAGACAGTAAAAAAATGTTAGCTATAATAATGAAATCAACATTTACTTTATTCATTTATAGGTCATATCTGTGACGTATTTATTTATTTATTTGTATTTATATTGTGGCGTTGATTTTCTTTCTATATAATCCATTTGGTACGGAGCCCATTCCCAGTTTAGAGTCTGGTACAGTTATCGGCTTTATCCCTCTGGAAAAAGTGGGAATATTGGTGTCGTTCGACGTGTTGATGCCTATCTGTGTAGAACGGGTTTGCAGAGCCGTGATTTAAGGGTTGGCGGAGATGCGCTCGAAGCAAAGAAACGCCGGGTGATAAACAAAAAATAATTTTGAATGGAAATTTCCAACAAAACTTAAGCCCGTTAAAATAGTTTGTAAAACGTTTGGCCTTTTTTTTAAAATAGTTCTAGTCCTGGTTTCGCCTTGAGTTACTAAATGGCATGGCATCAAGTCCTTCTTTCATTACGGGCACCAATTCTTCTTTCGTCAAGATTCCAAGGATCGCAAGGAACATGCAACCGCATAGCAAGAACCTAGGAAGATTCACTCAAAAAATAGTTGGTATTAAGGTGACTGTTTAATAGCTTTTAAATATGCTTATTTTTCACCCACCTAGCTGAACCTTACGAGTCGTTGAATGTGTGTGTATAATTATGTAATATGCACTTACTCACGTTTCAAAAATTTCTAATTTCTATGAAAATTCTTATTCAATTTTTGATGTTAATGCTTCAAAATAAACTAGAAATATTTACCATTCTTCCCATATGACTTTTAGCCAAATTTTTACAGTCTATTTAACCTAATTAAATGAGAATTAAAACGAGAAAATTAGGATAAGTTTTACACAAATTTGAAAAAAAATTATTGAACAAGCCAAATTTGTCAGTACTTACTCTTTAGCATAAGTTTGTAAGGAAAAAACTTCAAAATGTTAATTTGCCTTCCCGTAATTTGAAATCTCGTGACGTAGGTACTGTAAAGTAATATTGACGAATATCACGTTTTTTTATTCAATTTTTAAGGCAAAAATATATGTTTTTTTCAAATTTGTACGCAGCAAGCCAAATTTTGTGAAGCTTAGTGTTTAATCACAGCTAATAAAACAGTAAAAAAACCCGGGTCGCAGTGCCAAAACCCTGCCGACAATATAGTGTATTTGCTTGTATAGAGCCGTGTGGTTTTATACTTTTATTATGTGAAATTAAGTTTGTTTTTGGGCAAAATAAAAAATTCAACCCCTTTATACACCCCTTAAAATAACATTTTTTCCTTAATTGTGATATTATTATCAATCTAACGTCTACACCGAATTAAATACACCCTTCAATAAATAAGTCACTATCTGCAAACTAGTGTTTTCATAAAATTTGTAAATCCGGTCCTGTCGGGCCCAATTTAATTAAAATTGTGGGGACACTTTTTAATCACTACCAAAGGGTTAAATTTCAATTTTGAAACGATTTGGAGAATTTTTTCGATATTTTGGGGCCCAAAAACAGTTTTCAACCCCTAAAAACTACCCTTAAAATAGCCCGATTAGGCCCATTTTAAATAGGCTTCTTGCGGTTATGGATTTCAACACGTGGCCCAAATTTCACTGAAATCAATTAACTCTTTCGAAAGTTATCGCGCGTACACACATATATATATATATATATATATATATATATATATATATATATATATATATATATATACGTATATAAATATATATATATATATATATATACATATATATATAAACATTTTTAAAAATGGTGCCAAAGTGTTTAGGAGGTTATGAAACGTCGAGAAATTTTGGTCCGACCCCTAGGTCCCGCCATCCGACCGACGCCAATAGTGTATGTTGCCATATGGCAAATACACTAAAAATGAATTTTGCGAGCACAGTTCGAAATTTTACAATCTGAGGCCCTAGTCATCTTAAGTGGATGTAATGAAAATGAGTAATTTGGGAAGTTATGAAGTGGCCTGTAAATAAGTGTATTATTAAGATCAAATGATGATGAGGAAGGCAGGGACAAACGCACATTCTAATAAACAAAGACAAAGAGTGAGAGGAAGAAGTAGAGACAGATGTTAATATCAAGACATTGTTTTCAAGGAAGACATTTGTTATGTTATCATCTCGCACGAATAGTTTTGCCGAAGAAAATAAGCAACGGGTGCTTCAAGCTCCGGGTGGGAAGTACATCCATGGAAGGAGTCAATTGTCGAGGGGAAGAAACTGTTCTCTCTCTTTTCAGTCGATGTCACAAACAGATTCATTCCTCCTCGTTTTATATATTATGTTCACAAATTAAACATATATTTGTATCACTTATTTATTCAAATATTGTCAAGATATTCTTATTCATAAAACAAAACACAGGGTTGGAGTTGTAATTTCTTCTTAGAATAATGTATTTCAATTCTAGGACTTACGTTTTAAGCCATGCTCCATGCTGCTTGAAACGACGCAATGGTCCGTAGATGAATAGAATAGAATAGATGCTTTATTTGTGAATCACATTGTGAGTTTAGCTGTATCTCTAACAGCTTCCTTTTACAAGGTCCGATCTGCATATACAGTACGATATTTTAACCGAATCAGAATGCATGTTCTCACGATTCGATACTTTCGTCGTATACATTTCTTCATGTAATTTTTTGGTGTACTATAAGCCAATCGAATCGTCTGAAGTTGTTCCTAGCATATGCAGCTCCAATCAGTGTTGAATTTAATAATTCAAGACCCATGGGGGCCATGTAGAGATCAAGATTGAATGAATATTAAAGCACATGATCCAATTTGTTAAAAACTAGTAGTATTGTAATGTAAAATAGATATTGCTTATGTTCATATTTTTAAAAATTTAAATTGAAAAATTGATTGCGAGCTTGTATTGAAAATTCATTAAAAGTATCGATAACCAGTCAGTGTACCTTTTTTTGAGAATTTGAATTTTGCATTAGTTTGTGAGAGCTTCAAGTGCCCTTATGTAAATCCGGTACTGGTTTCAGGAAACATATAGGAGATGTTTCCTATCTTCCCTTACAACACAATATCTTAACTGTCCATACTTCGGTATATAGTCCGATTTCAACACGAAATCGGTAGCCATAGACTCCACAACAGTCACAGTATAAATATATTAATTCGTTCCCGAATGAGAGTGCATATATGCTATAGCTAGCTCGACATTCTACACTACGAAATATATTCCTGTTCCTGTTAACTTTAAAACTGTGGAACCAGATCGGTCCGCAATCCGCGGACACATTTCGTTCCTTCAGATATGTTTAATTACAAAGGTAGACTAAAATGTACGCTAGGGTTGGGTAACTCAGATCTGAACCGGCTCAAAGAGCCAACTCCAACAGAAGATCCGTGAGAGTCGACTCACTTTTTCTTGAGCCGACGGATCAGCGGATCCGCATAACTCAGTGAAACACTTAACTCATAGAAGCACATTTTACACTTACGTATCAGTTATCGCTTTGATGCATGTCAGCTCAAATGACTCATGCATCACATGTAGGGTTGGGTAACTCAGATCTGAACCGGTTCAAAAAGAGCCGACTCCGACAGAAGATCGTGTGAGCTGACGGATCCGCATAGCTCAGTGAATCACTTAACATACAGAAGCACATTTTACACTTACGTATCAGTTCTTTCAATGATGCATGTCAGCTCAAATGACTCATGCATCACATGTTTGGCTATGCATTCTATACAGGTATACATTATAATATCAGTTACAGTCAAAGCCCTCTAAGTGCACGCTCTCTAAATGCACACGCTCTCTTACTGCACACGAACTCGCCCTCTAAGTGCACGTTCCCCAGCCCCCACTTCGAATAATCTGCGACCAATCACGTGCGACCGTAAGCGCGCTATTTTCAAACTTTCTATTTCCATCATATTCATAGAGTTTTAGAGATATTGTTTATAGCATCTGATTGAATAAAGATAGCTATAGGAGTTAGAAGAGTGGGGATGAAAAAGATCGTAGGGGAAGTGTGCACTTAAAGGATGGGCCTCGGTTCCGAGCTGTGCACTTAGAGGGCTTTGACTGTATTACAATGTCTCACTTAAGTCACAACTATTTAAGTTATTGTATTGCATATTGTAATATGCTTTCTGTTTAAAAAATCACTAAATGTAAAAAAATGAAAATAAGTTTTTCCTCATAAACAGTGCCTTTTAATTAAAAATAATTAATACCTTTTTCAAATCATTAAAATGTAAAAACAAAATGCACATAAGTGATTTAAATACCAATTACCAAATTCTATAAATTTCCATTTAAGAACAAAACTTGAGACACTTTTGAGGTTGACATTCGTGAACGCTTTTCTGTAAATATTTGTCCAGCCTTTGAAAATAGTCTTTCACAGGGGATCGATGTGGCTCTTTTTGAACCGGTTCAGTGAGCCGGCTCACATACAGGATCCAGATGCAAAGATGCAGATCACTAAAAAGACCCGTTTTTCCCATCTCTAATGTACGCCATATCTGAATAAAATAATTATACAACTATTTACCAATAAATTGTATTTCTCTCGCTTCTGTTATCATCAGCAGTCCATAAACTCTCGAAATTGTAAAAAAACATGCATGGCACAGTTCAGAATGGTTTAAAGGACGACTTCCGGACTAGGTGAGTGTATAATGTAAAGAGTAAAGATTTTTTGTTTACAGGTAATGCCACTGAGATAAAAAAGACAAGATCTTCTTTATCTCTTTTAATTTAGAAACTTCGGGTGTACAAATAAGTTTTTTGAATTATTACTGTTCTTAAAAGTAATATTGTTTTTTACAGACACATTCCCCCTGTTCCGCATTTAACACAACAAATCGGTTACCTTCAAATACTAGATATCATGTACGTATTAACCCGGCATGAATGAACCAGGGTTTTTAGCACCCACTAGTGTATGAAAACGCAAACACTAATCACAATTGACGGTATCCTACCTCCTGCGCCTGGGTAGCTGCCATCTTGGGTCGATTGTTAAATGCGAATCAGTGTTGGCCGTGACGTCGTTGGTGATAGGAGAGTTCAAAGTGCACTTAGGCATATTTTACCTGGGTTCATAGTTCACGTGATAAACATTTTTACGGCATTTTTATATTTTCTCTTACGATGTTGAGATTTACGTAATAAATAATACTTGATTATTCTTATTTTGTTCGTGATGGAAAACGAAATGATAATACGCCATTTGGAAGAATGTTCTTCGGACGAAAGCTGTCCATCGGAGTCCTATGTTGACGAAGAGGAATGCATCATTCAAATTTAAAGTTTCTTCATAAATAAATAGTTATAATATAAAACATGTTTTTTATTATCACGTATATTATAGCAATTATCCTATTACGTAATTCATCTAGATAAAAAAAAACTATTTCAAACGAAATATATCGAAATCGATAACCAGGTAAAATTCACCCTGGTTCATTGACGATGTAATTAAAAAGAGGTTCATTTACGCCGGGTTAAATATGCTGCAGGTAGTACGAAAATCGCGTTAGCATGATTAGGGTGCAATCATACTATATTTATATTTTGTTTGTGGCAATAGTTCGCGGGCTCTGATTAGCTACTGTCGTAGATAAAGACATCATTTGATAGAGATATACTTCATGATAATATATTATCGAAATAACCAGGGAATTGCTTCGAAAAAAGAGACAGAAATTTGTTTGTGCTACCCAAACATTGAGTAAATAGTCAATGCTTGGTATAATAATTAATACGAGTTGTATTAGCTTCTCGTACATTTTTGCCTCAATGATCGCAAAACGCGCCCTGGAGTGAGAAATGTACATACGGACGTGTTTGTGTATATGTGTGTTCGCTTGTATACAGTGCATTAAAATTAGCATAGAAACGAGATGACACAACAGCACACTTGCGCAAGATGAGGTAAAAAGTTTCATCTGATATTACGTTTACATCTAAACCTATAACAAATTCACAGCTTCCGCGATATGCCGATACATTAAGCGGAGAGCCCACCGCCAGATCTCCGAAAACGCAGACCCGTTTGTCTGTGTGAATTAGCATTGTAGGAGACGAATTGGGAGTCACAAATCACAATTACTGTCATAGTGCATGGAGGTCTCGCAAAGAACTGTGTTATATTTACACGAAGCATTTCGAGCACTTTTCGACCCTCTCGAGGTTGGTTACGTTCAGACACGTTAAGGTTACCAAAAAGAACCAATATTCCAAATTTCATACGTCTAGATCAGTGGTCCTTAGCCTTATGCGAATTCACAGAACCCTTCTTAATTTGAAAAATAAAATATGATTTATTCAAAATGATGGACAAGCGGGACGTGTCATCACGAATCATATGACTCGGGTGTGTGTCTGGACCGCCGCCGAACCCACGAGACTGACTCACCGAACCCCTGGTGTTCGATCGAACCCAGGTTAAGAACCACTGATCTAGATGAAGTAGTTTCCAAGATATGAGTGTCAAAAATCACGATTTTGGGTATTCACAGACTGACTGAATTAAAAATAGAACAGAATAAAATCTATCATTTTTTTATTATTTGTACGTGTGGATTACGTAAATAAAATCACATCATCATACGGTGTGCCAGAGTTCATCTTTCCGCAACTCTTTGGCAGTCCCATTTTTAGTGTATTTGCCATATGGCAACATACACTATTGGTGTCGGTCGGATGGCGGGACCTAGAGGTCGGACCAAAATTTCTCGACGTTTCATAACCTCCTAAACACTTTGGCACCATTTTTAAAAATGTTTATATATATATTTATATATATATATATATATATATGTGTGTGTGTGTGTGTGTGTGTGCGCTCTAACTTTCGAAAGACTTAATTGATTTTAACTAAATTTTGCCCACATGTTGGAATCCCCCACCGCAAGAACCCTATTTAAAATGGGCCCAATCAGACCATTTTAAGGGTAGTTTTTAGGGATTGAAAAAAGTTTTTGGGCCCCAAAATACCGAAAAAATTCTCCGAATCGATTCAAAATTGAAATTTAATCCCATGGTAGTAATTAAAAAGTGTCCCTAAAATTTTAATAAAATCGGCCCGACAGGACCGAATTTACAAATTTTCTGAAAACACTAGTTTGCAGATAGGGAGTTGTTATTTACTGAAAGGTGTTTTTAATTTGGTGTAGACGTTCGATCGACAATAATATTGCAATTAAGAAAAAAATGTCATTTTAAGGGGAGTATTAAGGAGTTAAATTTTTTATTTTGCCCAAAAACAAACTTCAGTTCACATAATAAAGCCGTACTGTCTGTGTTAGCAAATGCACTATATTGTCGGCAGGGTTTTGGCACTGCGACCCGGGTTTTTTTTAAAAATATTTAACAGAATAAAAGTAATAATAATTGTGTCCCAATGCAAACTCACACAGACACATTTTTCTGTGAATTCAATACATTGGAAATCTGACGATCGGCTTTGAGACTACAACCCACGTGCCAAACCCTACATTCAAACAAGGAACCTAATTTTCGATATATATAAATAATCCTACCACTTTAAATGCCGTTTCGTAGTTTTTCGGTCACAGTCGTACATATTGTGACAGATGCTACTTTAATAGTTATTTTTCGTGGGTATTTAATAAATTCGTAAGATAATGTCAATGAAATTTGTAGAACTATAAAGCGTAGGAAGTGGAATTGGTCATGACACACGCTATGAAAGGTAGATGAAGACATAATAATGATAGCCTTGAAATGGTACCCACAGAGGGATCGTAAATGTGGAAGACCGAAATATCTGGGAGAAGAAATTATGGAACAAGAAACTATATGTTGATAGTGATGGAAAATTACCAGTTATTTAGGATAGTAACCGCTCAACTAACCGGATGTCTATAAAACAAAATGGCAACTTCCGACTTCTCTGTCTCAGAACAACAAAAAACGCAATAGAGGAGTTTTCAATAGAAGAATCGAACGAAATAATCAAATAAAGTATTTATATTTATATTTATGTAGATAATGGTCATGAAATTAAAATCTCGACCGGAAATTACAATCATACGTAAAACTTTTTACGCAGTCTTATATGATAATAATAAATAGTCGCGGCTATTTAAATTACTGCGGTTATTTAACCGGACCAGTTTGTTAATTTATCCGTTTACTAAGTTCATTAATGTTGATGCCAATCGGATCAGTGGTTTTGGAAATATACGCTATTTTTGTGTACTATTTGCACCTATAACAATACCGTATAAGGGCTTATTGGCAAAATACACTGAGAAAAACTCGATTTTGAAATGTTGTCTTGGAACACAGAAGATACATATTACATATAATAAATAACAAAATTTTAAACTTTTAAAATTTAAAAAAACCCGGGTCGCAGTGCCAAAACCCTGCCGACAATATAGTGTATTTGCTATACAGACAGTATGGCTTTATTATGCGAACTTAAGTTGGTTTTTGGGCAAAATAAAAAAATTTACTCCTTAATACACCCCTTAAAATAACATTTTTTTTTCTTAATTGCAATATTATTATCAATCGAACCTATATACCAAATTATATACACCTTTCAGTAAAAAATTCCCTCTCTGCAAAATAGTGTTTTCATAAAATTTGTAAATCCGGTCCTGTCGGACCGATTTTATTAATATTCTAAGGACACATTTTAATTACTACCAGAGGGTTAAATTTCAATTTTGAAACGATTCGGAGAATTCTTTCGGTGTTTTGGGGCCCAAAAACAATTTTCAACCCCTAAAAACTACCCTTAAAATAACCCGATTAGGCCCATTTTAAATAGGCTTCTTGCGGTGATGGATTTCAATGCGTGGGCTAAATTTAGTTGAAATCAATTAACTCTTTCGAAAGTTATTGCCCGCACACATACATATAGGTATACGTATATATATACGTATATATATACGTATATATATATGTATATATATACGTATATATATACGTATATATATATATATATATATATAAATATATATATACATATATATAAACATTTTTAAAAATGGTGCCAAAGTGTTTAGGAGGATATGAAACGTCGAGAAATTTTGGTCTGACCCCTAGGTCCCGCCATCCGACCGACGCCAATAGTGTATGTTGCCATATGGCAAATACACTAATTATATATATACTTTATTGTAATGGTGTAATGCGCTTTATATTCTACCCATTTAAAGTTTAAGATAATCGAAGCTACGCTAAACATCAAAAGAACTGCCCGAAATGCGACACCTCTTACATAGAATTTACATATTCTTTGACACGACCTTCAACACATTCGCACGCACGTTCTCAGCCTGCCAGATCACGGAAATTGGATGCTGAAGCGAAATTGTTTTTTATTTGTGTTAATAGAAAGTAAACTCGCGAGAAAAAAAACACGAAATCGTTTGATTAAGAAAAGGATTCGATTTGCGAAGGTGTCATTCGAACCATATCAGAGTTCAATTTCAGGACTTGATGATGCACAACCGGTTCTCGAAATAAAATTGTACAAAAAATTGTCATTATCGACTTAGCAGTTGTAGTGGCTGCGTGCGCAACGCGAAATAACGCGTTACAGATGTAGGTACTGCGGCCACGTCTAAACTACAAAGCTTAAAAAAGTATTTTTAATATTTAACCAGCGAGCATGTGCTCATTTCAATTAATAAAGTGCCCTCAATATTAGCAAAATTAATTAAATCACATACGGAATTCCAAATATCCAACTATAAAATCTCTTAGAAATTAAATGTTAAATAACATAAAAATTATTTGTCGGGAAAAAGGACTTTTAAATAAACACTTAATTTTTTATTTACAGCGACGTTTCGTTCCTTGTTTGGAACTTTATCAAGCTTGAATAACTATTAAATGTTTTGATTAAGTAGATATAAAATTTAAAATACACATGAATTTCATGTGTATTTTAAATTTTATATCTACTTAATCAAAACATTTAATAGTTATTAAAGCTTGATAAAGTTCCAAACAAGGAACAAAACGTCGCTGTAAATAAAAAATTAAGTGTTTATTTAAAAGTCCTTTTCCCGACAAATAATTTTTATATTAATTACCAAGGACAAAAAAGAAATAAAATCAATGTTGAACAACATTTTTAGAAATTTTGAAAAACCATTCAAGCGTAGACTTAGAGGTAGAAGACTAAAATTTTGAAAAATTCTCGAAAGCCTTTGCTAAATACAACCATATGGTAACTTTTACGAAATTCCAGTTGGATAGCCTTAAATCGGGCTTTGAATGATGTTCAAAATATCAAAAATTGTGAATTAACATTTGATTTATAAGAAATTTTATTTTTGGAGATTTGAAAGCCGGAAGACATAACTTTGTAATTGCATTTCTGATGAGAGTAGCTTATTATTTCAAATGAGCACTAAATGCCTATCGAAGAGAGACTTAAATACTACCTACGGTTTATTTTATAGCGAAACTATTGAAAAAAAATATGTGAACCGTCGTGGAACGCCTGACAGACGTGAAACATTCCACAGGTATTCACGAGTAAAATACCGACACACTAACACACACGCAAAGTAGCGAGTGTGTAGTGTAGTAGAGAGGGTAACATATTGAGAGAAGAGTGCCAAATCAGAAAGAGCCGACGAGACGCAAAGCAGGCTGAATGGGACGTCGCGTCTTGCAATCTAAACGTTTTCACTCCCATCCAAGTGCGCCATTAGATGTTTCACATCAAAATAAACAAATTTAGGTAAAACGCTAAAAAGACAAATATACATAAAAAAATAGATGTTCGTAATTATGTGATTTCAGTTGTAGATACTTCAATTCACATTAGTTTGTCAAAAAACAAGTATTTCAATTTTTAAAAAATCATAAAAAACGTTTAAAATCATTATTTCTGAAGGCAGATAAAAAACTGGTGAAGATTTTTAAATAAAACTTTCCAAGTAATAGAAGTATAAAGGGGAAAAAGAAATAAAGGAACAGCGAAGTTGAAAAGATGAAAAGCGTGCGTTCCAAAATGGAGCGCTTAGCTGAATTTCGTGGCATTTGTTTGAGTCTTTGTTCACTTAAAAGAAGTATTGCTGAAATAAATTGTTGTCACGGTATGCAAGGATCCCATGTTCAAATTAAATCAAAACAATAGACTGTTGCACAGGCGGGCGATAAATTACTAGTGAAATGCACAAAACAAATAACAAAAACAAATGAACTGTAGTGTCATCTAGTGTCTGGATAAAATTCCAATGAGCAGTTTCACGTGAAAGTATGCTATTATAGAAGCGAACTTTTATCGCAGACACATTAGTGGACATGCATATCGTTGTAGTTTTATTTCGGTTAGAGAATGGCCTAATTTGTTTCTACCAGTCTGACAGAAATAGGAGATTGATCACACATAAGTGAGGAGGAGAGAGTATGGGTGTGGCCTAATTTGTTTCTACTTGTCTGAGAGAGATAGAGATTGACCGCAGATGAGTGCATTTTTTGATAGACTTAAAACGCATTTACATAGCAACACTGTTGTATTTGTATTGCAAAATTATGAAAAGATCAAGGATCTAATGGTTACTATCAAAAAATAATTATTTAATTAAAAATTTAAAGTGTAAAATACATTATCAAATAAAGAATTACAGTAGAGGAATTTTTAACAGTACTTTTGAAATTTTTAACAATTTAAATGCAAGTTTCGCGTGTTTTTCATTATCTTAAATACTCGTACATAGCTTTTATTTTATTTTTTAATTCATTAAAATGTTTCGCCTTTCGCTGTAATACCTACTAATGTTGGGTTGCAGCACGCATTGACAGAAAATCCGATTAGAAAATTTTCTCACTTCTTTGAAAACATTAAACACTTGTAAAACGAGCCTATTAACAGTTATTTAAAATTTAAAAAGAACAAATAATTAAGAATTTTCTAGCATAAATATTTCTTAAACCAATAATAAAAAACTCATCTTAAAACCGTTCGAATTAGGAAGTTTCCACTTGACAAAAATACTATAATAATGATAATAATAATAATAAGGCAACTTTAAAAATGCTGAAAAAAATTTGGGTATCTTGAAATTCAACGGAGATATTCAATTTTCAGTACGTGTGATAGACATATGGTCGGTCATTATGACGTCCCGCGACATAAGTGTCATATTATTAGTAGTTATAGTCATTAATACATAATAATATAGTAAATCATGATTGCAAAGTATATATTTTAGATATGTCAAACTTACTTATAGACGTACAATAATTTTTACAGTTATTCAATTGTTAATTCTTTGTTGCCATCATAACTTACTATATTATTAGTTATTATTAAATATGACACTTGTGTCGCATGACATCAATCGCGTTTAACTTAAACTTTGTAATTTTTAAAGAAGTTACAATAATTCTTTTACCGTTAATTTTGTAATTTTTAGAACAAAAAAAAACGGGAAACACTAATTATTCAGATAAACTGAAACACGTCAAAAATGGAATGGAAGTAAACGTTGATGCTCTATATTGCAATTTGTGCATGACAACATTCTGTAGCGTGCTAAACGACACTATAAATGATTTATATGCGACATTTGTATTCGAACGATTTAAATAAAACACATGTAAACGTAGTGTTTTATGTACGAGACATCCATGAGTAGTTATGCCATTATATAAATATTACCATGTATATGAATACACCTATAAAAATGAGATTTGTGAACTTTTTAACGACGTGACCTCCCTAAAATAATTTACAAACTTTTGGAAAAAAAACGAAACAACAAGCACAGGAAAATTTACTGCGCTGTGCATACTTAGGCAGTATTAAGTATCATTATTTCTCGTATTATTATACCGTTTATGTTTAAAAAATTAAAACTTCCTCTACAGTTTCGTTTTATGTATTTTATTTTCAACAATGAATTGGCTGTTTAGAACGGACATGGGCACATGACAAGAGCAACGTAGATGGCAGCAGGTAAATGACTACCTAAGTTATGACTGATTTTCACTAAGGAGTATAGTAAAAACCAAATCTACGTGTTCCTCCCTAAGTTGCGTGTTTGAAATAAGGAATAATTCAAAGTAAACCTGTAATGTTTTAATATTATAACCATCACTTGAATAAATATAATTAGCTTTTTTTATCAGTAATTTCTACTGCTGTGACAAGATCTTCTTTAGTAAAGTGGGCTTCACAAACAATTGTCCTACCATTTACAGTAAAAAAATTGCTTTCTGATAGCATACCACCACTTATTTTTCAGTTACGGATTCTTTGTAAATAAAAAAACTTCTATAATTTAAATATGAATAAACACAGCATATCGGCATTATAAATGATTTATTATTTGAAATGGACTTATTTTGCACACACTGCTATAAACTATTTACAGACGGATTTTGCTTCGCAGCGGCAGACTATATTATCATTAAAATGGTAGATTTAAAATACCTGATAACTTTTTAATTTTTGAAGTAAATTTCTTTTGGCACGGTAGAGTAAAATTCATTCTTGAAATTGGAAATGTAACGAACGTGTCGCAATATACGTATACCGTATACTGTACAGTATAAAAACCAGCTGTAGAACAGTAAGCTAAAGTGGTAAAACACTTGCCTCGTAACCTAAAGGTCTCAGGTTCGATCCCGACGGTTGGTGCCATAATTACTTTTTTTTTTGTTTTTTTTTTTTTAGAGTTACACCAATTGTATTTCTGCAGTGTGTAATGTAAAACAGATTCTGTTTTATTACACGTATGCTATGTAATAATCTATTCCGTCAAAGTCATGAATTGAAAAATGGTCGATTACTACCACGTCTGCCAATTTCCATTCATTGGTATTCGAATGTGGTGGAGGTACGGGTCTGGATGGTGGAAGAACGTACGAACAATAATTTGTTTTTATAGGTAAGTAAATCATACGTAACCGGCAAGCAATAAAGCGACCGACTGGCTGTCTTATCTTCTATTGTAATAGGCGTTTTGAATTGCTGATGTGTTCAATATTCCAGCGAATTCAGTGAAGCAAAATACCAACCTAAAACCAACTACAGAGGCCACTGTGCGTGAAATTCAATTAAGTGAGGTCCTCTCACAACTGCAATTTAAACGAAAGGACACCGCAACCAATTTATGCAAATGTGACTGGCGATTATTTAGTTTAGCGTCGGACAGTTCTATCAAAGAGTAATAAATTCTATAAGAGATGTCGCTTCGATAGACAGATATTGTAGATTAAAAACGCTCGACGGCCAAGGTCATACGTCGCTTCGAGAAGTATCTTTGATGCTTAACGTAGAATTTCAATGGCCTTGAATTTTAGATTGGCAGGATTAAAATATAATTTATCTTACATGTAATAGCGGTCTCCAAATTGTGGCTTGCGGACCACAATGGTTCTTTAAGAACTTAATTCTAGCTTAACTAATAAACAAAAAATATTTATTATTTGTTTTTAATCTGTATTTTTTGTAAATACACACACACCAAAGATGATTCGCTCGGTTCAGCGCGGAATTCTTCGTTTTGACCTGGTTCAACCTTCGAAAACTATGTAGAATCCTATCTAAAATAAGAACCGTATCTAATATAAGAACCTTCTGCGATAGGTTTTTTTTATAATTTGCATATTCAAAAAAAATCAATGATATTTTTTTAACCAAGAGATTTAGGTGCAGCTCCCAAAATTTTCAGGTAGATAACTAGTGCTCTTACTGAAAAACGTCTGGGAACCCGTGATAGAGCAGATTAATTTTTCCGGCATGAAATGTGTTAGATAATAGAAAAAAATCTTTAAAATGCCCCATCTATTGTATGGGGCAATAATGTAAAAATCATAATTTTATGATAAAAAAAAAGAAAAACACAGATGTGATTCAATAAATACATATCAGACAAGATCATTAGATACACAGGTTACCACGTTAATGAATGGTATCAGTTGGGAGAGACCGTTCAATATTTTTATCAACCACACAATATCAATTGATAGTCCACTGGATGACTGATTTAAACAGTAGCTACCGGAGGTTATTAGATACATAGGCGATCTCGTTCATGAAAACGATTAATATTTTAATCGACCATGTAATATCAATTGACAGTCCGCCAGTTGACGTCATCCTCCCATTACCATCCAACAGAACGAAGTTACCTCCGTATCTAATAAACGTTCGTTTCAGATTACGTACTGCTCCGAGTACAATCGAGAATTTACGAATGACTCTTTAATTAATTAAGTTGCGGACAACGCGGTGTAGTGGTTTGGATTAAATTGTTGTGAATTCAAATGTCCTTTGCTTATGGACATTTTTATGTTTTAATGATTCTAGCTAGATTTATGCTGGATTTCTGGTGCGACTTTCAAAGACAAACGCACTTAGCATTAAAATGTACCGTGCTCATGACAATCCAGTGCTGAAAGTTTTTTAGAGGAACTCAGCGTAAACATGAATATTTGGATAAATATAAAAATATGGTTTGTCCACCGATCTCTGTTGAACATTAGTTTCGAGTGTCGTGTCTTATAGAAAGACCACGTGTTTGGTTATATAATAGAGAAAGGCCGAATTTCTGGGTTGCCTCGACTGAATTGTCAAGAGTTACTTACAATATTATAATAATAGAAACGCCTATTCAATAGGCACACTTCCAAATTTAATTTGACTCTTGACCGAAACTCGCATGCAAATTTATTAAAAACATCGCTTAACCTCAGTCCATTTTCGTTAAAAAAATACTGCAGAGCGTAACGCCAGACATTGCTGACGATATAGTGTAGTTAATACATGCACAATGGTATTTAAATATTTCGTAATTATTCCGTCTTCACAGTAAAAAAAAATGAGAAAACCGGTTGACCTGTGGACCAAACCTAAAACTTCCCGCTATGTATTAAATACTATTGCGTTTATAATACTTTTAAAAATTATAAAAAAGTAGATAAGAATTTATGAGTCATAAGAAAAAAATATTGATTTTTTATATTTAAGCTAATTTAAGTTTTAATGAACTATTCTGATAACCGTACATAAACAAGTAAATTAAAAGTTATGTGACAAAAAAGTGAAAAAAGTTATTTTTCTTTGAATGACTATGAAACTACTTTAACCGATTAACTCCAAATTCTATTCAGATCTAATTCTCTACCAGTCCTTTCGAATACCGCAAACCCGATCGCATCGACTGATTCGTTCTAAAGATATCGTACGACAAAAATTAGTTTACACATACACACATATATACAGAAGTCCATCCAAAAATAGTCAGAATAGCGTTCTAAGGCCCCAAAACGTCGGGATTTTATGAAAACTCGATTTTCGAAAATCAAAGGAAAACCAATAACTTCCTTTTTTAAATTTTCAATAGCGGGAAGTTAAAAAAAACCCGGGTCGCAGTGCCAAAACCCTGCCGACAACCCCTAAAAACTACCCTTAAAATAGCCCGATTACACCCATTATAAATAGGCTTTTGGCGGTGATGGATTTCAATACGTGGGCCAAATTTCGTTAAAATCAATTAACTCTTTCGAAAGTTATTGCCCGTACACACACACACACATATATATATATATATATATATATATATATATATATATATATATATATATATATATATATATATATATATATATATATATATGTATATATATATACATATATATATAAACATTTTTAAAAATGGTACCAAAGTGTTTAGGAGGTTATGAAACGTCGAGAAATTTTGGTCCGACCCCTAGGTCCCGCCATCCGACCGATGCCAATAGTGTATGTTGCCATATGGCAAATGCACTAAAAAAACAATGAGTTCTCAAGCGAGAGTAACATTCAGATTTTGGAGTATAATGACAGTCACATTTGATCTCAAAAAAGTTCGATAACTAACCAAGAAAAATAGAACTTAACTGACAGAGAGCTTTGTGTGTTACACGATATATGTACTTCGTAACATTTTACCGAGTCACTCTAGCAGAAATTTGTCAATTTAGATGTTTAAATGTCAAAAAATAGTTCATGCCTTACCCTAGAAATCATATATATATATATTTTTTAATAAAATAAAAAAGTAGAACTATTTTTACTGAATCGGTGCACTAACCAAAATTTGAAAATGCTCAAATTTTTGATAAATAACTAAATATAATTTTAATTTTTTTTCTCTTGATGAGTTTTTCATACACACGAAAAAAATTGAACGAACGTTTGGTTGAATATTAGAGTCGGTTACTAAATCTTTGGGTAATTATTTGACCTGTCAAGAATCAGGAGAAAGTTTGGAGAACCCTGGATGGTTTTTACTCGCCGATTAATTGTACACTTTTATATGACAAACAGGTAAAAATACATTTCAGTAGATAAGTATACCCACTTAGATGAAAAGAAATACAGAAAAATAAGGACAGATAGATTACAAAAAAGAGAAGGAACAAGAAAAGTAATCCAATTTTAAATTAAACTGTGCTTGCCATGTCCGTACATTTATGTTTATATATATATATATATATATATATATATATATATACACATACATATATTATGTCGGTTCACTAATGGAAAATTAAATGGCATGGACTCAGTATCTACCTTTTAAACAGTACGGCTCATATTTTCATCAAGCAACTACAAGTTCCAGAGCTGGGACAAATTATGAGATTTACAAATGTTTTAATTTTCCACGCTTAATGTAGAAATTATCCGACAAATCTTTGACGGATAATAGTTTTTAAGTCACAATAAATATAGACGTTTACTTGTGCTTATTTTCTGTAATCAATCTGTAAAAGTAAAATAATTTTAATTCTTATAATTTTATTAAAGAAATGCGATTTTTTTTACGAAAAAACACGTTGATTTCAGTGAACACAAGCAAACGTCTATATCACTCCAGGTTTAGAAGTTACATCCTTTTAAAGTTTCCCCAAAAATATAAAATACTTTGAATGTTCATAGTAAATTTTTGCGTTTATTTTTGAGGTATAGTAAAAAATAAGATAGTGGAAAATTTGACGCTAAAACGTTGTTTTATGATACGTTTTTAAATTTTTTATTCAAAAGTAATAGCCAGTCAATATATGTGATATTATTCTGTTGTTTATATTTGATGAACTTTAGTGTATATAGAATTTCCTGATTTTTCTACGAATTTTCAGGCTTTCTGAAATTACCTGATTTTTCAATGTTTTTTCGATTTTCCAGATCTGTACCAAACTCCGTTCGTTTAAGCAAGCGTTTCTCAAAGTCCCTTGGTAGCACTGGAGTGATTTTGAAGGAGCGATAGGAAACTCAGAAAGTATTGGGGGTCGATGAGTGTATAAAAAAGAAGAAGAAATTTTTGAAAAGACGTTCATATATTATGTTTAATCTGTTGTTAAATCCATAGTGATTTCTTTGTTTCCCAAATAAACTAAAATGCGTAGGTACCTATTCTTTTTGCTCCTATTCAGCGATTCACTACTGAGAAAGAAAACGACAGTAACTATTAAAAAACCCGGGTCGCAGTGCCAAAACCCTGCCGACAATATAGTGTATTTGTGTAGGGCCGTGTGGTTTTTAGTGTATTTGCCATAAGGCAACATACACTATTGGCGTCGGTCGGATGGCGGGACCTAGGGGTCGGACCAAAATTTCTCGACGTTTCATAACCTCCTAAACACTTTGGCACTATTTTTAAAAATGTTTATATATATATGTATATATATATATATATATATATATATATTTATATACGTATATATATATATATATATATATATATATATGTGTACGCGCGATAACTTTCGAAAGAGTTAATTGATTTCAACGAAATTTGGGCCACGTGTTGAAACCCATCACCGCAAGAAGCCTATTTAAAATGGGCCTAATCGGGCTATTTTAAGGGTAGTTTTTAGGGGTTGAAAACTGTTTTTGGGCCCCAAAATACCGAAAAAATTCTCCGAATCGTTTCAAAATTGAAATTTAACCCTCTGGTAGTGATTAAAAAGTATCCCCACAATTTTAATAAAATCGGCCCGACAGGACCGGATTTACAAATTTTATGAAAACACTAGTTTGCAGATAGTGACTTATTTATTGAAGGGTGTATTTAATTCGGTGTAGACGTTAGATTGATAATAATATTACAATTAAGAAAAAAATGTTATTTTAAGGGGTGTATTAAGGGGTTAATTTTTTTATTTTGCCCAAAAACAAACTTAATTTCACATAATAAAAGTATAAAAACCACACGGCCCTATACAAGCAAATACACTATATTGTCGGCAGGGTTTTGGCACTGCGACCCGGGTTTTTATACTTTTATTATGTGAAATTAAGTTTGTTTTTGGGCAAAATAAAAAATTTAACCCCTTAATACACCCCTTAAAATAACATTTTTTTCTTAATTGTAATATTATTATCAATCTTAAACGTCTACACCGAATTAAATACACCCTTCAATAAATAAGTCACTATCTGCAAACTAGTGTTTTCATAAAATTCGTAAATCCGGTCCTGTCGGGGCGATTTTATTAAAATTACGGGGACACTTTTTAATCACTACCAAAGGGTTAAATTTCAATTTTGAAACGATTCGAAGAATTTTTTCGGTATTTTGGGGCCCAAAAACAGTTTTCAACCCCTAAAAACTACCCTTAAAACAGCCCAATTAGGCCCATTTTAAATAGGCTTCTTGCGGTGATGGATTTCAACACGTGGCCCAAATTTAGTTGAAATCAATTAACTCTTTCGAAAGTTATCGCGCGTACACATATATATATATATATATATATATATATATATAAATATATATATATATATATATACATATATATATAAACATTTTTAAAAATGGTGCCAAAGTGTTTAGGAGGTTATGAAACGTCGAGAAATTTTGGTCCGACCCCTAGGTCCCGCCATCCGACCGACGCCAATAGTGTATGTTGCCATATGGCAAATACACTAAAAACCCGGGTCGCAGTGCCAAAACCCTGCCGACAATATAGTGTATTTGCTTGTATAGGGCCGTGTGGTTTTATACTTTTATTATGTGAAATTAAGTTTGTTTTTGGGCAAAATAAAAAATTTAACCCCTTAATACACCCCTTAAAATAACATTTTTTTCTTAATTGTAATATTATTATCAATCTAACGTCTACACCGAATTAAATACACCCTTCAATAAATAAGTCACTATCTGCAAACTAGTGTTTTCATAAAATTTGTAAATCCGGTCCTGTCGGGCCGATTTTATTAAAATTGTGGGGACACTTTTTAATCACTACCAAAGGGTTAAATTTCAATTTTGAAACGATTCGGAGAATTTTTTCGGTATTTTGGGGCCCAAAAACATTTTTCAACCCCTAAAAACTACCCTTAAAATACCCCGATTACGCCCATTTTAAATAGACTTCTTACGGTGATGGATTTCAACATGTGGCCCGAATTTCGTTGAAATCAATTAACTCTTTCGAAAGTTATCGCGCGTACACATATATATATATATATATATATATATATATATATATATATATATATATATATATATATATATAAATATATATATATATAAATATATATATATATATAAATATATATATATATATATATATATATATATATATATATATATATATATATATATATAAATATATATATATATATACATATATATATAAACATTTTTAAAAATGGTGCCAAAGTGCTTAGGAGGTTATGAAACGTCGAGAAATTTTGGTCCGACCCCTAGGTCCCGCCATCCGACCGACGCCAATAGTGTATGTTGCCATATGGCAAATACACTAAAAAATGAGGTTGCAGTGCCAAACCCTGACGACAGTGCATTTGCTAATATATAGGCACTACGACTTCAGTTCGTCTTTGGAGAAAATAAATAAATTAACCCCTTAATACCGTCTTTAAAAATTAGTGTCAATTCAAAATCTGCACAAAATTAAATACAATCTTCAGTAAGTAAATCCGTATCCACAAACAATCATTCAAATCATATCTTTAATTCACTCTGATGTGTAGCAGGCCTTATTCTTTTTACGTAGGTGTCAGCAGGTACGAAAAACGTGCAAAATTTCCAATTAAACATTAACGTACATATCCGTTATAAAATTAATAATTCATGAATTTATTACAGCTGACGTTAGCACTTGCATGTTACATAATATAATATGTACAATCCGTAACAAAAGTTAAATTAACCAATTTATCTAAACAAAAAAATATATAACATGCTTTTCACCTCAATCAACATATTTAAATTAATTTTCCTTTCGGAGTTACGCTCTAGTTTTTACTTCATCAATATCAAAACAAAATATTTAAACGATAGAATAAAAATAGATAAGCGAAATAATTTACATAAATACGTTTCATCAACAAGAAAAGAACGGTACAGAATAAAAATAAAGCATATAAATTCCTACTCCTAAACAATATTCAATATGTTTCTACAAAAAAAAGTTGTGACAAAATTTCAAACTTGATATGTTAGATTTGGTTTTTAAAATTTAACCTTAAAGACCTAAAATTTGAAAAATAGCTTTTTTCAAAAATAGAATTCATGATAAATGGCCAAAGAACTTTTCATATTAATTTCTGTTGGATTTAATTTTTTATTTTGTCCCAATGTAGGAACAAAGTTTTTAAAACCATTAAAAATAATGAAATTTATTATTGTAGGTAGACATGGGGCAAGAACACGCCCTCTAACTCATTTCTTAATAATCTGAGTATTTGTTTCCCAATTAAATTATAAGGCATAAAAATAGCTTCTTATATTTTTTCGAAAATACAGTAATTTCTAAAAATATAGCTACTTCCATAAACACAAGATATTTCTGAGTAATTAACATTGGCAATCGTTAATCGTGTAGTAAAAGCGTTGTTTATGTGGTTTTGCCATGACTCCTCTATTCCAAACCCCCACTTCCCAGAATCTATCTGGAGAGCCGGTAAATGTGTCAATTGGAATTTGACATAAAATTATAAAACGATACGACATCTGGTGACAGATATTTAAAATATAAACACATTACATTTTAAGCGACATTCTTAAGAAATAATAAATTATCTTTCTAGAATTAAATTATACTTATTATATTTGTATGCCACATATATTTATGGTGATTTTTACTAAATAGACTTTAGCGTAAAAATTAATATTTATCACCTTGAAAAAGACTAGATAATAGTCGAAACGTCGGCAAATAAATGGTTTAAAAAAATATACACTATAATTATTTCGTCTATTGTTCCCAAAAATCAATTTTACATATTACAGTTTACATGACGTTAGTATAACTGATATGAAAAACAGCGGTTTCGGCATTACATTTGACCTAAACTTCGCCCAAATATCAAATCCCAATTGAAATTGTAAATTGAAAATATGAGTTGGTCCTAGGCTCAAATACCCTCAACTGCCGGTGATCTTTAAAAAACTAACAAAAATCAAATAAAAGAAAGATGTCATTCCCACGGTTCGGTTCTAGGATTGAATCTGCTCCAATTGCCTGGCTGCAATAAACTTTATTATTATTATTATAGTTAATAAATTAGAGAGGGCGCTTTGATAACGATTTTAAAAGTGACTGGGGGATTAAAATCAAACGGTCCTAAGACATTTTCGTTGCATTGAGTAAGTAGTTGAGTACACTTTACACTCTATGGGAGTGGGTCCAAAAAATATTTTCCAATAATCTCAATATTTCTGTTTTTGGGTTATCAATCCACGTACATCAAAGTACATCATGTGACACAGACGGACGGACTGGCCGATATTAAAAAGAGTCCTAGTTTCTATGCAACCCAAAAAATGAGCTTTTTTGTGCTAAATCTCGAAAACTGATGACTGCAAATTTAACAGCTTCTAGCAACTGATTTTTTTTTCAAATTTTGGACCTAATAGGTACTTGCAAAAAGTTTTTTTTATAATAATATCTTCAAATACCCTTTCAAGCAAAATAAACATTTTTTAAAGCTTTACCATTTCATAATATTAGTGATCATGGAAATACATTTGTCGAAAGGAAACAACTAACTGCTGACTTAAGTTATTTTATATAGCAGTGGCTATGCCAAGTTGGGTGGATTAATTTCATAAGCATAATAATTATATACTATTGTAAATTTACTATGTCTGCACGTTTGTTTGCATTGAAATTTTTTATTATTATTATTATTGATTAAAACTAAATGCATAAAAATTAAGATACTGTTGAAAATAGATAGGTACACTTTTAATAATATGTTTATTTTAGTCAAGGTCACACAATAATAATAAATAAACAATTACGTAGTTTCTGCTTTGGTTTCATCTAGCTTCACCGGAAATGATTATCAAATACATATATTATTACAATTATTAATTAATATTATTTTTGAACTAGTAAGTGTGGGCCCCAAAACGGATAAAAATATTTTAATGCGTGCAGAATTTTTACGATAGCTCTTTTTGCGTTTTTTGTAAACTACATGTTTATACATTATTAATAAAAGGGTTAAAATCGCTCTTTAATTTGTTTTTATAGCACCACAAAACGCTCAAATGCGTATTTAAATATAGATTTAATTACATACAGTTGCACCGCTTTCAGTTACATTTTAAGTTATATATAAACCTCAACTTAGCTTACAAACTGGATATTTTATTAGTCAATTTGAAACTCAAATGCGACTTAAAATTTAAATAAACTTTCGCAAGGAACCTAAAAAGAAATGACATAATATTTACGCAAAGAGTAATTTGTAAACAACTTACAGTGCTTGTTAGTTTCCGTCTTGACTCCGGAAAACATTGCCAGAAGTAGTAAAAGCAGCAACGTGGTAAAAACCGATCCCCTCCTCGAAGGGGGACCTGGATCACCCCTCGATACTTCACCCATCGTTACTATATCACCAGTTTTTCATTTTTCATTTTGAAGTCTGTTTTTTTTATCACAACAATTTGCACTGTACCATCAAAGCAATAATAGCATGTTAAATATTCAACATTCTAACGTACCGACTTGAATCATGATAAACACTGGTACAAAAATACACCCAATCACATTTTGAATCGGAGTAATAAACACGCAAGAAAACATTTATTTATTTTATTCAATTTATAATTATTAACGTTTTATCAAACGACTATTGTTTTGTTTCACATTGTTCAGCAATGTTTGAATTAAAAAAAATCGTTAAAATTCTGAGTGCGTATTCAAATTTGCCGCCGACTAACCACTTCTATAACCTCAAAGAGAGCAGTCTATCTTCGAATCTGACATAACCGTTAAACGATAGATACCGGCTCAAGTATTATTAATAATAATAATAATAATTCACAAACACCGTCATTTGTCTGTAGTACGCAAGCGAATGAGACATATGAAAGCAGAGAAGCACAGTTAACTAGATATTGTGAAAAGCAACGACGTCGAAGCTACCAACTGAATTTCCGAATGACATTTTGATCATTTTCCGGTCCGAGAACCGTTTAACAAATGTCACCCTTGCACAAATGATGTATTAAATTCTACACAGCCGTTGAAATTATATACCTACGTCGGTATATAATTTGTTAATATAATGAAACAAAATACGATAGGTACACGGCGCCTTATAACCAGTGGAACACTGGACACGATATGAACGACGGGGGCTTTTCGTTTCCAGTTGTAAGTTTGGCGCTAGCTCTGGAAGGGTAGTTATGCGAGGGAGGCGGGTACAACGAATCAAAACGACGTCGGCGTCACATATCTATATGTACACACAAACATACATGCCGTCGCTATACGCTCGGATCGATGCGACGCTGGACGTCTTCCATTCGGGCGTTGGTATTGTAACGATATCTGTTGGCTGCAGTTGGAATTCGCTTACGTTGCGCGCTAAAATCAAAACATAAAGATCTGTTTTTCACTTTAAGACTAGCAATAGATTATTTATAATCCTGTCAATATAATCTATCTCTTTTCATTAACGCACACACCAAACTACTGCTGTCCGATTTTTATAGTTCTTCAAGAATTTAACAAGTTCAAAATATGTTATATTTATCCATTTGTTTGAAATGAATAATAAAAAATGTAACTGCGACAGAAAATAATTGTTAATATTACCGATTTCAAATTGAAAGTACAAAATTACACATATACATTATTTAGACATTTTTTATGCAAAACTACAAAAAACATATCCTATTTTTTTAACCTTTGCTTTAAGCGATTATAATAAAAAGAAAACTATTATTTTCTCTGGAATTGTTAACTGACATTTTTTCAAACCAATAACTGCCAAGGTCTTCGTTTACCTTACGTCTATTTCAAATTCAGAGTTTAAAAAAATCTCGTTCGGTTTTTCAACTTCATGCTACTATACTAAATTAGCATTACTCTTGATTAAATGTTTGGTGACAAGAATAAATAGGTGGTCATGTTTATTATTAATACATTATTCACTATTAAATTTCTTGAAAAAAGAAATTATTTATAAATGTTTGATTAATAACTGTTGTACGCTTAGCTACATTGTATCAATAAGAAATAATTATCAATTTTTACATAGTCAGGTAGACAATAAATTTTATATTATAATAGAATGTAATTATTCAAAAGATATATATCAAAAATAAGATTAAATAGATAAAAAAAAATGATTAAAAAAAGATAAGGACCGAAAATTGGGAAGTCGTTTATGGTCTCGAATACCTCACAATGAAATCGTTGGATTTTTTTAAATCGGGTATCCGTAGACCTACAAACGACGATAGCAAATTGAGTCAATTAAGGTATAGAAATTAATAATTTTACGTCACAGTAATCAATAATTAATTAACAATATTATCAATATCATGTAATCTAAAAGATAAAAAACGCACATAAACACAATACACAAATTATTGTTGTCAGCACCCACGCTCGCGAAAATTATCAAATCTTATCTTTCAAACACAGATACTTATTTTAGAGATTCAAAATTTAGAATTTGGCAGTTCCTAAAAGGGTATGCTTTGAGTTTTAACAAGGTTTGAGTTCCTGGCACGATTATTATTGAATATGTGAATTATTATTTAAAAAAAAAATGATTTCAAAAATGAAAATTCTAATTCTGTTATTACATGTTGAAGTATAGATTAATTAAGATATGTATTAAGCAGGAAAAACGTGTTAAAATTGCGTTGATATTTAAACGACCCAGAACCTGCCAATTTTATAAATGATGTCAAAAGGCTTCTATGCTGTTTGTTCATATTATCCATATATTATCTATGCAAATGTGTATTTATCATTATTATTAAATTTACGAAAATTCAGGAACAGTACGGAATTTACTTCAATAGGTAAGTGCCACGCATGTGCAACAGGAAAGCTAATGCTCGATTGCAGAACGCATTGTCAGAAAATCCGATTTGACAATGATCTTAGATGATAACCATACCTACATATTTCTCTATAAAAAAAGCATTGGAGAATTTTACATCGATCCAGCTCAAAAAATAATTGAATGGTTGAAACGATATTTTTTCTAAACTAGTGTCTGCATACATATAACATTGTTCTTTGGACAATTTCCACATTAAAACAACTTTTTTCTACGTATTTTTGTGAACATTTAGCTTGATAAGCGATTTTCTTTTGTGTTGATTAATCATTTGTTTTTGTGTGAGTACAACCTAATGTTCCACATGACAGGGAGTTTCGAAACGATATTAGAATACTTCTTAATGTAGGTATATAAACTGTAAGTGTATGATTACAATCTAAGGTCATTGTCAAATCAAAATTTTTGACAATGCTTTTTGCAACCCAGCATAAGTAGGTACATACATAACATTTCTTGTTTTTTGTTTTGTTTAGGTATAAAAATTTAAAAGAGTTTAACATGCATTTTAGGGGTTGAGGAAGGCATTGGATAAAAAAAGTTTCACACAAATGATGCATATTTTTTATCGAAAAATTATAATTTGTGATAAAAAATAGGTGTCCCTGTTAAAAATGTCGAAGTCACTCTCATCCCTGCGCAGGGGTTGGGAATGAGGGTTGGTATTTGTCTCCAAACGATGTCCCCCTTCAAAATGAACAACTTTTGTCCGAAATTTTTTTCCGAAATTGTTACCCTGTCTCAGGAATTTCCCATATAGATTAAAATGGATCATCATGTATATAAATTAATTTCATATTTTGTACGTTATTTAGGTAAAAATTTTCTATTCTACGCTCCCATAATACGTAAACACAATAAAGCTGTTCATCTGACATGTGACTAAAACTCCATTCGTCATTCTGAAAGCGGCGGAATATTTCAATCGAACGAAGATTTGACAATTTATTTATACATAGATAGATAGATTGTAGATAATAGACACTTAACAACTGAGATCATCAGCGTCTATAAAATAATAATTATCCCTCGTGGCTTGGTTTATTATACCGGGCCTTTAACTAACGGGCTACCCGTCCAGTTAATCGGCTTTAACTATCGGACTGCGACATAAACACCGACGTCGCTACAAACCACCTACAAACTCAGCTATTCTGAAACAATAACGGATTTACTAATACGCCGAGTAGGGCAGCAGTTTTGAGAAATAGTACCACAAAAGTATGTTTTTGTAAGTGAATTAGGAAAAAAATATCGGATGACAAAATTCTCTCAAAAATAAACATGGTTTAATTTTCAGAGACTGATTTTTCCAAATTTTAGCAATCTCTAGGGTGTAAGACATTTGCTACCTTGAAGTTGACTTTCGTTGCATAGAAAAACGTTAACTGAGTACACTTACGATAATATTAAAATTAGACGAAAGAGTGAAACTTAGTCGATTTGATAACTATACTTCTAAAATATGTCTATTTAGTGTATGAAATATTTTAGTATTGCAATTATTGCTTATTTTATATCATTTTACTTTAATCCTTTAGAGGCGGCAGATATTTAACAGGCTAATCCTAATAAATAGTTAAATCCATCACTGTTCTGAAGGCCTAAATTCGAACAAAAGTAAGTACAATAAAAACAAAAACTACTTACGTTCTGTTTAGTCGAATATTTTTAATGTTTCTCGCACATGTTCGCCGTAATAAGAAAGAAGTACAGAAATCACTGATCTGAAAATTTTTATCACGTCAGTTACAAGAAAAGTCTTGTTCGAAAGGATACGTTCACACAATACTCTTGAGGCAAGCTAAATTCCTCGTTTATACAAACGTTTCAATGTATTATCTTTTAGGTTTATTTATATAGAAAAAAATATATCACTACTGGGATTCGAAGTCGAATATCTCTGGTCGAATCCTCCAGTTTCAAACCACAGTGCCACGATAGCAGGCGTCCAGTTCTTTGTATACTTGTGAACAAGAAAATTTGCAAGATCTTTTTAATTTCTATTAATAAAATTGGACGATTAAGATTCGAATTCCTACAGTGACATATTTTTTTATGAATAAATCCTTATAAATGTTATCGCGCTTACAATGTATTTAAAAATTAATTAATAACATTTTTAACAAATTAATTAGAGCTGGTTTTGGATTTGTAGCCTTATATTTAGTTTATTGATTCATTATTATATCTGCTTGCTTCATATACAAATATTTATACAATATTATAGCTTAATCCAAGAACACATATTTAATCAATTCAACTTCAAAAGACCACGCACACTTGTCAAGCGTGGACCAGCACAGCACAAACGTGCAACCTGCACAATGTCGCATACTAAACCGGCATAAACCAGCAGCCTTTAGTGTGGGTTCACGAACCACACATCACTAGCATACTAGATCGGCCTAGCACGGCTAGATAGAAATTGCAGACGACCGACTGACGGTCGTTGCTAGGTGCTGATTTAATGGGCGCTACTCCATTAGATAACATGGTCACCTTCACGAACAGGCTTTTGTGTCCCGTTCTGTGCTGATCGCGCTGATCCACGCTTGACAAGTGTGCACAGTTTTTTAACTATCGAATATTTTTAACAAATTAAAATAACGTGTGTGTGTGAACAAGGCAAAAAACGCAAGTCATACGTATTTTGTATTTCGTCACTTTCGATTTCTGAATAATATATTAAGAAATAAGTTTAAAAAATAAAATTTATAATTACATAAAATATTTGGTTTCAAATAGGTATAATTTAATAACTTACAATCATTTCAGTATGTTGTGAAACAACCTTTAGCAATGATTAGGTAATTAAATGATTTGACACATTTAACAAATTTTGAAATAGTAGATGAATATATTGTAATGACAAATACAACATAGCTTACGTATTTTCCACATTTATTATAAAAAAAAAATATTTTACCACAACGGCGTGACGGCTTGGCTTCACGTGTCCTGATCGGTCTGTCCGACTCGGCCCCTCAACTCCAGAGCTACATAAAATTCTTGTAACGCCTCGAACCTTTCTCCCAGAAATTCCAAAAATAACAAAACAGTTCTCACTGATGATGGTATAGAATTTCGGTACAAATTGAGGAATTGATTTGAACTTTGAAAGTATTATAATTGATTGGCAAATATAATGAAAGCCATTCCATTAATTAATTAAATTATGACGGATTATACAGAATAGCTTATAATTTCAGCAGAAAATTTAAAACAGTCGCAGACAGAATCTCAATATTTCTTTTTAAATAATCCTACAAGAATTTTAGATTATAAGGCTGCAAACTATAACGTAACGATTAAAAGATTATGAGAAAAGAAATTTTAAAAATCGAACACGAGTTTTTATCTCTCTTGGTTCTGGAGAACTTAAATTAAACGGTCGTCTCTCATACATAAGATTTTTACTATTTTAAAAAATACAATACTGTTAACAAAATAATCAAAATGCAGAAAGATACACAGCGACTGATCAAGAGTTCTGACCGCCCTAGGCTAATTATGAGGTCTAGTTGAAATATGTAGGGTAGATGCAATGATGCTAGATTAGTGCATGCGAAGACACGATTTTAGCGCCCCTCCCGATCCTCGCGCCCTAGGCTGCAGCCTAATTAGCCTAAGGGTTAATCAGGGCCTGTAGATACAGAAGATATATTAATGATTTTGAAATTTTTAGCCCATTACAACATCGACGACAAAAATGACAAAAAAATTGTATTCGTCTGCTACAAATTTTATGTATTTCGCCATATTATCTATTAAACTCAATGATAAAACTTCAGTAGTGTTGTGAGCTACAGTTTTGCAGGATCAGAGTTTGGAAAAGATGCGAGTGTTTTTTGCATTAGACCGTTGCGTTGTTTTAGTAACATTTCTCAAGACAACACAGCTCTTACCGCAACGATTGCCACAATATGACTGCATCACTAATATATAAATATAACGTTTTTGCGTCAGCGAAAACGCTCCGTTTGTAATTGCCTTTATAATAAAATAATTTTTAAAAAATTTATAATTTTTACTTGACTTTCATTTATTTACAAATAAGCACTGGCACCTTAATTAGTTTTAAAAAATGACAAATTGATAGGACAACAAAAGTGCTCTAGAAGTCTAAACTCTAGAGTCTAGAGTGAAACATTCAGGGACGCTGACTCGGGATCTCCAGCATCCACGGAAAATAAATAGTGGGTGATCAGAATGTGAAGATGCGTATTGATTCTACTAAAAATAAGAAGGCATTTAAATAAATCCGGTGAGTTCTATAAAGTTCAATTAACTTTCTGATTTCAATGAAGATTTGAAGTATCACCGTCAGTCTACCACCGACATCTCGTACTTCGCCAGTTTTTGTAAACGGATCATCGAATAAGCACCCACGGTGTTTGCTTAAAATCGGCGTCCCTGATGATATAAACATTTATAAATAAAACACACAATCCACTAAAAACTAAATGCGGCTAAAGCCGAAGCTTTTGTCTGACTCTACTTATCTAAGAAAAGGAAGTATTATATAGGCTGTTATAAATGGATCTAAAAATCGTATGTAAAGAAACCCAGAATAATTCTTTACTAATTAATTTAGTTTCTGTGGTATGTTAAAATAAAGTCAGTAAAATATTCCATTATTGCCACTGCAAACGTTACGTTGTGGACGCGATTTTATTTGCGTTGATTTGTTCTCGTCGTATCAGGTACAGATATTATAAATAAATAAAAAAAAACATTATTCAGTTTTAATATAAAAAATATTTTCATTCTGTAAAATATTGCTAATTCCATGACCTTTGTGATGTTTCTTCATACTGCTAGAATCATAAAACCCTTTTCCACAAACCGGACAAATGTAGGGAGTTTCACCAGAATGTTGTCTCATATGTACGGTCAAATTACAATTAAGTGAAAAACTTTTACTGCACACCGAACAACTGTAAGGTTTTTCACCAGAATGTGTTCTCATATGGTATTTTAAATGAGGTCTCTGTGTGAAAACTTTTTTACAGATCGAACACGAAAACGGTTTCTCACCAGTATGAACTAATGTATGTAATTTAAGAGAAACAGAATGTGAAAATTTCTTTCCACAAACATCACAATCATACGGTTTCTCCCCAGTATGTATTTTAGAATGCGATTGAAGTCCTGCATTACTTACAAAGCCTTTACCGCACTCACTACATAAAAACGATTTATCGCCATGCGATAACAAATGAGTTTTGAGTGCCCCTTTCGAATAATATCCCTTATTACAGATATCACAAATATGTGATCGCTCCGATGTATGAGACGCATTTTTCCTTTTGGATTCGGACGCGTTCGGATTGCTGTGCAGTTTAACGTGATGACGAAGTCTTTCCGCTTGACGAAAACCTTTTCCACAAATATTACAGATGAAAGGTGTTTCACCCGTATGTGTTCTCATGTGATTTGCTAGCGCTATCGATTGAATAAATCCTTTACCGCACAGTTGACATTGATGGGGTCGTTCTCCGGTGTGTGTCATCATGTGCCTACGCAAGTTACAATTGAAACTAAATTGCTGTCCACAATATTGACATGTAAACGGTTTTTCTCGGACGTGTTTTTTAGGTTTTTCTCCAGTATGTAACATCATATGCCGACGTAGATTACAATTTAAACTAAACTGTTGACCACAAACCTCACACGTAAACGGTTTCTCATTGGTATGAGAACGCATATGTACTCCTAATTGTGATGAAGTGAAAAATTTATGGCATATATTGCATTCGTGATCGCGTCGCATCGGATGCCGTTTTGATTTGTAATGGTCATGGAGCTCTTGAGAAGTTTCAAATTTTTCGCTACACTTTTTGCACTGATAACCCGTACCTTGTTCAGTGGAATGCATCTTTCTACATCTCTTCATTTTATGTTTGCGCTGATACTGCACTTTGACTTTTTTTACTCTTCTTCTTTGCGTGCCGTTAATACTTAAATTTTCATAACTTTCGTTATTTGTTTCTTCACATGCATTTTCCGTTTTCACTATTTCATCATTTAATATATAGTCTTTTTGGTCAAAATCATCAACTGGTGGAAAGGCTTCCGTATTGTCTCTTACCGGTGAATTTTGTATGACATTTAAAGAGTTTTCGCGCATTTTTGTATCAGACTTCTCACATTGCAGCTTAAAATTATACGCTTGGTTCACTTGGTAAATGCAGTTTCGGCATAATTGTGAAGGAAAACCATCTCCTTGTATTACCTATTTATTTAAAATTTTTGTTAAAAATTTTCGGCAAAATGACATTTTAAATTGTTTATTTACACTTACCTCTACAGAAGCACACGCCATCAGCATATCGGAAAATTTAATTGTACTATCCCCAACTGTGATATATTCAAAAATTGGTTGCAAATCTCCTTCTGATAAACACGCACGACATATGTCTTCAAATTTTAGTTCTCTTGTTTCGCTCATGTTTATTTTTGGAAAAATCACTTTTCAGAGATATGTTTGACATCTGCAAAGCTAAGCAGCATGACTATCATAGACAAAATAATAAACATAGAATACAATTAATATATTTCAATTATTTTTTTAGAAAACTATTTTGAATAAGACGATAAGTAGTAGTAGTAACTACGTATTTTCAAGAAGTTTTTTGCAAAAAAAAAATAGAAAAATATTTAAAATAGAAATCCGGACTACAGAACATGAGGACCATTCAAGAACTTCATACTTATAATGCTTTTTATCCTAGCCTTCTTAGCTTTATATTGGAAAAAATTGACAATGAATAATTTGTAAAAATAAATAACCCGTTACTTTCGTGAATAGAAAAGCATTTATATTTATTATTTGCACAGAATGATTCACAATATTAACTACACTGCATGCCCTTTATGATGTTTCTTCATACTGCTAGAATCATAAAACCCTTTTCCACAAATCGGACAAACATAGGGAGTTTCACCTGTATGAATTCTCATATGAACTGTCAAATTTGTATTCTGTGCAAACTGTTTGTTACAAACAGCACATGCATACGGTTTTTCTCCATTATGAGTTCTCATATGAGTTTTTAAATGACTACTCTGGGTAAACGATTTATCACATAATTGACATTTAAAAGGCTTCAGACCAGTATGAATTAACATATGAGTTTTTAACGTTATAGAACGTATAAATTCTTTACCACAAATAGGGCACGGAAATTTCTTTTCTGGCGAATGAACAACTAAATGCGATTTCAACGAATTCATTCGCGAAAACGATTTATTACAAACTTCACACCGATACGGTTTTTCCCCTGTATGGCATCGAGTGTGCAGTTGTAGTTGTTGTTTAGTGACGAAACCTTTACCGCAAAAGCTACACAAAAATTTTTTATCTCCATGTATGAATTGATGTGTTTTTAGTCCTGTTTGAGTTGTGTATCCTTTATGACATATGTTGCATGTAAAAGGACGTTCGTCATTTGCTTGTGATTTTCTTTTAGATCCCCAAGAAACTCTTTTCTTTACAGTGATCTGATTTTCCTTATTGTGTGTCTTTTTGTGTTTGCCTAATTGCATGCTTGTAGCAAACAGCTTTCCGCAAAGTGAACAAAAATATGGAGTTTCGCCAGTGTGAACTCTTGCATGATCTTCCATTGCTCGGGCTTGTATGAATCCTTTATTACAAAACTGACAGCGATACGGGCGTTCCCCTGTATGTCTCATGGCATGTCTACGGAGATTATAATTTAGACTAAATTGCTGGCCGCAAATTTCACAGGTGTACGGCTTTTCTTTGGTATGAGTTCTAATATGCTCCTTCAAATGACGTGGAGTAATTGGTTTCAAACAAATATTGCAAACATGATCTTTAATGGCTGGATGTTTTACATTTTTAATATGTTCACTCAACCCCAGTCGTGTTTGAAATTTTACTTTGCATTTGCGACAAGTAAATTTATTTGACACGTTTTGAATGTTTGTATGTTTTTTCCTTAGTGATTTTGAGTCCCTAACTTTTTTCCGAACGGGTTTTTCAATATCATCATTTAAATTTTTATCGCAATTACCGTTATTAATATTCTCATCAGATTCACCGAGATAATGCTCAGAATCATAAAAAATATTTTCATTACTCGAATTATCATTAAAAATTGTTCTACTTTTTGCTGCTGCTTCGATTAGGCAATCGTTTTGTAAAATATCACCAACTGTTGGTTCCGTCTCAGATTCTAAATACACAGTAGAACGAAGCATAACATCAGATTTTTCACATTGTTGTCTAAATAAAAACGCTTGTTTAGTCTTACTTGTGCAATCTGTACATATATATGGTGGAAAGCCATCATCTTCGGCGATCTAAAAGTAGATATACAATTTTTTTACTACAATAATTACTTCTAACCATATTGTGGTCATTTAGAAATTTAGATTTTAAATATCTTACACTACTTTAAACTTTTTTTGTACACACCTGTACCGAAGCGCACGCCATCAGCATATCCGAAAGTTTTATGGAACCTTCAACTAGGAATAATGACAACAATTCTCCTTCGGATAAGCATGTTCGGCATATACTGTTTAATTTATATACTGTTTCTGTCATTTTAAAAATATTCTCTGAAAACAGTTCGTAATTCAATATACGAACAAAAATCAGTGACACGAAAGTTACTGATATTGATAAACAATTAACAAATATATTGATAACGAGTAACTGCAACGCAACTATGTACACCATTTAAGTTTTTTTTAAATCATAAACTATATTGTTACTCTAAAACTACCGTCCAAAGAATTGCAAATTTTATTTTTTCGTTACAAAATAATACATTTTGAACAGTATTATGGACTGTATTGTAATGAGAAATGGAAATACAGACAATTAATTGAATATTTTTTTATATTAACGTATAAACCAAACTACAATTCTGGGCTTACAGTTACATGCATTTTACTCTTGCGGTGTTTTGATAGACTACTCGCTTTTCGATAAGCTTTTCCACAATCTGAGCATTGGTAAGGCGTTTCACCTGTATGAAGACGCATGTGAATTTTTAACTTAAAATTTGAATTGAAACTTGTACCGCAAACATTGCATAGAAACGGTTTTTCATTGCTATGAATAACTACATGTCGCCGAAGATGAGCACCCTGGGTAAATGTTGCTTTGCACACTTTACAAACATAAGGTCGCTCACCAGTATGAACTCTACAATGATCGCGATAAGCGCCCGAATCAAAAAATCGTCTGTTACAAAATTCACAGAGGTAAGGTTTCTCGCCTGTATGTCTACGTTTGTGCAATTTAAGTGATGTAGAAGTACTGAATTTTTTATCACATTCATCGCAAGCGAACGCCTTTGGCCAGTGCCTTAGTTTATGAACTTTCAGTGCACCCTTACTAGAAAAATTCTTTTTGCATATTTCACAGTACGGTACAGTTTCTACAGAATTTGTTTTATTCAATTCGATTTTATGTTCTGTGTTTACACCTTCGTCTTTTAATCCAGAAATATTATTGCACGCTGAATTATCTACTGTATAAGAAGCTGAATCATCTATAGGATGACTTTCGTTTACATGGTAAGCGAACTCATACGCGCCAATAAACGATTTTGGACAGATTTTGCACTGGTATTTATTTGACTCTTTATGACGCGTAATATGACGTTGAAAAGTACCTTTCCAATTAAAACTTTTTCCACAAAACTCACAATTGAAAGGTTTATCATTTGTATGAATTCGCATATGAGCCGTCAAATTAATTGTTGTTACTAACTTCGAACAAATTTTACAAGTTACTTTTTTATATTTGTCATTGTTTTGTCGTTTAAACTTTTTATTATGCTTAATTTTTACAACTTTAGTGTTAACCAAATGTTCACTTGCTGATTCATTTGTAGATGAGAAATCTTTTGAACACATTTCAATTTTAGACCGTTCTGGCAGTGCGCGTTCATTTCTGTCTTCCGATGTGTCCAAATTTACTGAAGTTGCTTCATTTTCGGAATCACTAGTTTTGTTTTCATTGTTTGAATAATTTAAATTTGCATTGTTTTTTGTAACAGAACCGTTTTGTGATATGCCGCCAGTAGTTGGTTCTTTCTCGTATTTTATACACATTGCAGACCGTAGAATACCATCAGCTCTTTCACACTGTTGTTTAAATATGTAAGCTTGCTTAGTTTTATCCGTACAATCTACGCATATATATGGTGGGTAGCCATCATTTTCTGTGACCTATTTTTAAATAAACGTTTGAGCATGACATATGTTTGCCCCAGCATACATTATTTGACTAAAACTATTCTATGAAATCATAATACATACTTGTACAGAAGCGCAGGCCATCAACATTTCTGATAATTTCAATGAATTATCTTCAAAAAATATTGATACGAGTTCTCCTTCCGATAAGCATGTACGACATATATTGTTAAACTTAAATATAAGTTTATCAGTTGCTTCTGTCATTTTTAAATCACTTTTTTCGCAGAAAAAAAAGACTAATCAATATAGAATCTCAATTGAAAAGGCGAAAGAAAGGTTAGCATAACAACAATTTATTTCCTTGCCCGATATCCGATAATAGCTATCGATTTTGACCCAAACAACCGTTAATTTGAATAACCATTGTTTGAGGAACTGAACTAGATATTCGTAGTTTTTTTTTCAATATTTGTCACCGAAAGCTCCAAGTTGCTTTGCTAGTAAATGGAGAACATAAAAAAATCTAATTTCTAAAGTTCATAGGGAATCCATTGTTTTATATTTCTTTTTTTTTTTAATAAAACTAATTACATCTCCGGATTTACATTTACATGTATTTTACTCTTACGATGTTTTAATAAACTACTTGATTTTCGATAAGCTTTTCCACAAATTGAGCACAGATAAGGTGTTTCGCCCGTGTGAAGACGCATATGAACTTTTAATTTGAAATTTAAATCAAAACTTGCACCGCAAACATTGCACAAAAATAGTTTTTCACTGCTATGAATAACTACATGTCGTCTAAGATGAGCTCCCTGTGTAAACGTTGCTTTGCACACTTTACAAACATAAGGCCGCTCACCAGTATGGAGTCTATAATGAGCGCGATAAGCATTCGAATGAGAAAACCTTCTATTACAAAATTCGCATGAATATGGTTTCTCGCCGGTATGTACACGCTTATGTAATTTGAGTGCTGTTGATGTGCTGAATTTTTTGTCACATTCATCGCAAACAAATGTTTTTGGACCATGGGTCAGCTTATGAACTTTTAATGCTCCTTTGCTTGAAAACTTTTTTTTACATATTTCACAGTATGGTACAGCTTCATCCATATTTATTTTGTTTAAATCGTTTTTGTGTTCTACGTTTGCAACTTCATTTTTTGATTCAACAGCTGTATCAATAACTGAATCATCTAAAGGATGATTTGAATTTATGTGGTAAGCCAGTTCATTTGCACCGATAAAAGATTTTGGACAAATTTCGCACTGATGATTTTTATTCAACGCTTTATGTCGAGCAATATGACGTCGAAGACTATCTTTCCAATTAAAATTCTTTCCGCAAAACTCACAGTTAAAAAGTTTTTCATTTGTGTGAGTTCGCATATGCCCCATCAAATGTATTGTGGTTATTTTCTTAGAACAAACTTCACAAGTGACTCTGTTATTTTTTTCATTATTTTGGCGTCTAAATTTTTGACCATATTGCATTTTTACCATTTTTTTATTATCTGAATGATCATTTTGTATGATCATATGCTGTGCTAATTCATCTGTGGATATAAATTCTTTTGAACAAATTTCACACTGAAAAGCGATCTTTTTATTTTCTGATTCCGGAAGGTCTGGCTCAAAAGTTAAATTCGTATCTTCTATGGTGTTCTGTTTTCTTGATGTTGACTTTTTTTCGGTCTCAAATGTATCTAAGATTATTTTTGGTTCGAATTTTAATCCTTTTGTATATAATTTTAACGCAGCATTTGATTTTTCACATTGTTGTCTAAATACATATGCTTCATTTAATCGATTTACACAGTCGAGACACATTTGTTTTGGTAATACATCTTCATCAGAAACCTTTAATAATTTTTGACACATTAAAACTACGTAAACTTTCAATAATTTTGGTAAAATTACCTGTATAGGGGTACATTCCGTTAACATGTCAACCAATTTTATTGAATTTATTTTAGTGTACAATGATTGCAGTTCTCCTTTTGATAAGCACGCACGACATATTTGATCGTAGTTTAAATTTGTAGGGGGCAATTTAAAATCGGACATTTTAATTTGCCAATAATAAACACATTTTCGTGCTTCAAATCAGAATTGTGACCAATTTCAAAGAAAAATTACAAACAATTCTTTTTATTTATTTTCAACAAAAGCTAACTATAATACAAGCTTATGGTACTGAAACAATATTGGCATGTACTTTACTTTTACGATGTTTTAATAAACTGCTTGCTTTTCTGTACCCTTTTCCACAAATCGGACAGAGGTATGGAGTTTCACCAGTGTGAAGTCTCATATGGATTTTTAATTTAAAATTTCTCCCGAAGCGTTCTCCACAAATATTACACAAAAATGGCTTTTCACCACTATGGATAAGTAAATGTCCGTTTAATTGACCGCGCTGTTTATACGATTTATTACAAATCTTACATATGTAAGGTTTTTCGCCAGTATGAACTCTATAATGAACCCGATGTGCGTTGGAATGCGTAAATCTTCTATCGCAAATATCACAACGGTAAGGTTTCTCGCCAGTATGTACACGTTTATGCAACCGTAATAAATGTGTGGTACTGAATTTTTTATCACATTCGTCACAGAAAAATGTTTTTGGTCCATGTTGTAATCTATGATATTTTAATGAACTGTTTGTCGCAAAATTCTTTTTGCATATATCACAATACGGTGATGATTTTGACTGAACCGTAGAATCTAAAACAGTTTCCTTCTTTGTTTCTTTGACACCGTCAACTGAACGGTCTATTGGATGGCATTCATTGACATGATAAGCTAATTGACTTACGGTGATAAACATTTTTAGACATATGTCACATTGATTTGGTTTGGCTTCATTGTGTTTAGCAATATGCTGACGAAAAGAGTAGCTTTTGTTATAAGTTTTTCCGCAAAGCTCGCAATTGTATCGCTTCCGATTTTTTAAATTTTGTTTATGTAATGACGAATCTGAAGTATTTTTTTGAGATGAAATAGTACACGTAAAATATTCATTTTCTATTAAGCTTTTTGATTGATTTTCGTCAATGATTTCGTTTTCTGATGAATGTGAATCTTTATGTATCATTTTATGACGAATATAACTGGTCATCCAAATAAATTTTTTGCCACAAAATTCACAGTAATACATCGTTGTATCATTTGAGTGAATTCGCATATGTTTTGAAATATTACTAGCAGATAGTGTTTTAGAACAAATATTACAAGTTTTTTTGCCATTAGAAGAGTTTTCATTTTTCTTCTCAATTTCAATATCACTTACTTGTTGTTGACTTCCGAGTTGAGATAATTTGCCTGTAACAAATTCTTCTGAACAAATACCAATGCGATAATCCAAATATTCCGTCTTTATGTTGTCAGTTTTTAGAAAATCGGTTTCAGTTTCATGAGGTACTAAAACTAAATTTGTTTTTCGTGTTGTCTCACCAACTTCTTGATCCGAGTTATTTTCTGATTTTAGTTCTGACTGTAAATGTTTTGAATATACATCCAGTACGTTATTAGATTTTTCACATTGTTGTCTGAATGTATATGCTCGGTTCAGTTGATCAGTGCACTTGTGACAAATTTGTTTCGGAAAATCATCATTCTGAGAAACCTAGTGCACAGAACATTAATTTATTTTAGAAAAAACAAAGGAAAATGGTTATTCATTACCTGTACAGGAGTACATGCCATTAACATATCCACTAATTTTATTGAGTCTATTTCTACAAACAGTGACTGTAAATCCCCGTCTTCAGATAAACACGTACGGCATATCTGGTTACAATTTAAATTTGTAAATCTTAACATTGTAACAATATTTACTACTAACCGAATTAATATTAGGATAACCAATTCAATGAAGTAAATAAAATGAGACAAATTACTAATTAGTATACCTAGGTACTGCTAATGCATACTGCCATATGTATGTATTTATGTATGTGGTCGACGATAACATTATTCGGCGGTTTTAATGTTTTTTCTTAAGGCGCTATATAAATGAAATTTTTCGTTTTTCATAAATAACTTGAACAAATGATTGAATATTTGTCTGAAATTTTGCACATATACGCTTCATGATACGACAAGTTGCGCTACAAAGCCAGATTTTTGAAATTAAAAAAAAAAATAAAAAATATCATTATTTACTTTTTTTTTTACTTTTTTGAGCTTGTAGCGCACATTCTAAAACAAAAATAGACGACTTCTTTCAATAACATTGTGGCGTAAATTGAAAAGGTGGTTTTTTATTTATGAAAAACGAATTAAAAATAATTTCATATTATTACAATCGTCCGGTGCTGCCTCAAATGGCAATTTGAGTTAATAACGTAGCTAGATGGCGAACATTTAAATTAGGGAGATTAGAATTTTAGAAGGAGATAACGTAATGTAACCTCCTAGTTTGACCTTATTTTGCTGTTTTTTAGCAAATATGTGTTTTCAGAATCTATTTTCATTCATTGTGATTTGTAGTTATAGTAACTAATAATAATACGAGTGTTAAATAATATATAGTATGTTATGAAGACAGCAGAATAATAGAATTCCAATTCTGTAGTGTAATAGTGTTTTTGCCGTTTATGCAACATAAGTGAATTCAAAATGAAAATAAGCAAGAGAACATATTATGGTCGTAAAAAGAGCGCAAAGCAGAGAGTCAAGTTGTAAGTAGAATATGTGATTCATTTTTCTTTCTAATAACAATTTATATATCATTCAAGTTGTTTTGTCAGTATATTCAATAAAATTAGACAAAATCCATGTTATAAAAAGTCCGGGTCGTGTATTAGGACTCAACAAGTCCGATCATTATATATATAATTATTTTTTTTCAATAATGGAAATAAGTCAGTACTAAATTCATTTTTTCATTTTATTAAATAGATAATAATTTTTTTTATAAAGAAAATATTTTTAACGTAAATACAGTATTTTTGTGGCGTAATCATGGAAACGACCTTTTAAGCCTCCTGTAAAATCCGCTTTTTGCGTTTCTTTTATAAAAAATTGACCTTATTTTGATAAAATTTCTTTCAGACTATATTTACGTCGTTACGCTTCGATTCGAACCCTAACGAAGTCATCATTTTTTTCGAGAAACAAAAACAACTTGTTACAATAATTTTTATTTATTTTAGCGTAAGACAAAGTAGATCAATGTTTTCGCCTGGTACTTCCTCTGAAATTTTGCCTAATGTCGATATGGGTAATGAGGGTCAAAGGTTATCTGATACACTAGCCCCTGAAGATTTGACAAATAGAAACGAGCTTGTTGAATACATAGATGATACAAATAGCTTAGACATGCTTAATATATCTTCCACTTCAGAAAAAAATGATCTTACAAACAGTTCATATACCGATAGGGACCCATTTAGAACTGACATGGAGGATTCATATTATGAATTGGGAGACCAATTACCTACTGGAAGAAGGGTGATCAATATCCACTATTTTTTTAAACAAATCTTTGAAATGAAATTACATCAGCCGTTTTCTTGTGGTCTACAGGACATGTATGTAATATCTGAAAAGAGAAGTGGATTAAAAAGTATATTTACATTGCAATGTAAAATGTGTAATATAAAAGATACACTTAGTACCGACGACGATGATCCATCTGCCAACATAACAGTGAATGATGCAGCCGTTCTTGGTTGTATAACTACGGGTATAGGCCATACCCAGTTAGTTGAACAACATGCTGCACTTAATCAGCCAAGTTTATCAGTCTATCATTATACAGCTAGTCACAATAAAATGGCTAATGTTATTCGTAATACAGCATGGAAGTCGATGGAAGAAGCGGGCAAAGAAGAAGCTCGATTGGCTAAAGAAGTTGGGGACATTACAGACGACGGCATTCCGATGATTACAGTTATAGCTGATGGGGCATGGTGTAAACGATCGTACAAAACAAATTATAACGCGCTATCGGGAGTGGGGTGCATAATAGGTCAAAGAACCGGGAAAATGCTGTTTTTGGGGGTCAAAAATAAATATTGCACCAATTGTACAAGAGCTGATTCTCTTGGGTTGATAGCCGATCAACATATTTGCTACAAGAATTGGAATGGAACCTCAACAGCTATGGAAGCCAGTATTATAGTCGAAGGATTCCGTTCTTCTATATTACATCATGGTCTTGTTTATAAAAAATTAGTCGGTGACGGGGATAGCAGTGTCATGAAAAATTTGAAACTGGCAAAACCGTACGGTAATAATTTAGTTGAAAAAATAGAATGCCGTAACCACCTGTTACGAAATTATTGCAACAAATTAAAAGAACTAACTAAAAAGAGGAACAGTTCCAAAAATCTAGCAGTTCCACCTATTTTGCCTAAATGTTTGGAATCAAATATTACTCGATTGCGGATTGCGGTGTCTAAGGCAATTGCGTTCGAAAAAAATGTTCTGCAAGTTTGGAAACCAAAATTAACAGTCTTAAAAACGACTTGATCAATTCACCAAGTCATGTATTTGGAGAGCATTTGAAATGTAATAACTTAGGTTATTTCTGTTCTAAGACTGTACCTGATGATGACAACAAGGTTGAAGGTTCGTAATATGTACTTAGTTTACATACACTTATGCTAATTTCTAAACCGAAATAACTGGGTGTTTTATACTTTATTTTATACTTTTTTGATTGCAGATTTCAAATTTTGCGGGTTATATGAAGATATAATGTGCTGCGTATACCGCTTAGTTCAGCACGCATCAAGTTTGTTGATGGACATGAACAACAATGCCGCTGAATTGTACAATTCAATTTTGTGTAAATTCGTTGGTGGAAAGCGAATAAATTTTTCACTAAAAGGAGCATATCAAACAAGATGCGAAGCAGCAGCGTTGTCATATAAGTAATTGTTCTTCAGACCTGTATTCTAAGATAAATAAATCTGTAACGCAAAGAAGTCCAGGAATGTACACCAAATTTTTCATCGCGTCAAAAACCAAACAGAAAAATTACAACGCTAGGCTACGATTGAATTTTAATGCAGTAAGCAGAAAACCTCATGTGAAAAACCTGGGAAACAATGCAGATCAGGATTGTGGATCTACAGAAGACATGCCTGAAAATGTGTGTTTGCAAAAGCAAGAGGAGTTTCTCAAGTCACTAGAAATTGACGAAACGCAGAGATCGGAACTTGAAATAATAACAAGAGGACAAAATTCCAACCCTTTATGGAAACAAGAAAGAGCTATTCGGATTACAGCTTCAGTGTTTGGCAAAATTTGTAAGCTCCAGAAGAAAACATCGTGTGTAAAAACGGTGAAATTATTGCTTTATAAAGACTTTTTTGGAAATGCTGCTACGCGATATGGCAACGAACATGAACCAATAGCTCTCTCAAAATTTTCGCATATTTCAGGCTTAGAAGTTCAAGGTTGCGGTCTCTTCATACACAGAGATTACCCATTTTTAGGAGCTAGTCCAGATGGCCTAGTTGGCGAATATGGCATTCTTGAAATAAAATGTCCGTGGTCTGCTTCAAAGTTAACCATTCAAGAGGCAATTGAGCAAAAAAAAATAAAGTTTTTAAATCTAAATGCTGACGGGGACATTAATTTAAAACCGGAAGATCTTTACATGTATCAAGTGCAGGGACAAATGGAAGTTTGCAATAAAGAGTATTGTTACTTTGTTGTCTGGACCCCCCTTGATACCAAAATACTGAAGGTATAATATCTTAGATATTACAATATAATTTAGATACCCTTCCTAATTCTAACTGTGTTTGAAAATTATGTATATATTATTGTTTTTGTTTTTTTTTCCAGATCAATCGCGATAATTCCTTTTGGGAAGAAAAAATGAAGGACAAGCTAATACATTTTTACAAATTATGTATACTCCCAGAAATTATAGACCCTAGACTGCCTCGAAATTTGCCAATAAGAAATCCAGATAGACCTGCCTAATTTTAATTCTTTGCTATTTACATTTCTGAACGTTCGAGATCATTAGCGGAATATTTTTATATGCATGGAACACGAATTTACGAGCAGTAAAAATTGTGAATAAAAAGCCTATATCACTCGGGGATAGTATAGCTTTCTATTAGTGAGATAATTTTTAGAATCAGTTCAGTAGTTCTAGAAATAATAATTTATGATGTATCCCCCCCGTGAGAATCAAAATAAAATATAGCCTATATCACTCAGGGATAGTCTTGCTTTCAATTATTGAAAGAATTTTTAGAATCGATTTAGAGGTTCCAGAGATAAGAATTTATGCTTTATTACCACCACTCCCCCGCGAGAAATTCTCCCCCTGCGAAGCGAAGTTGCCTCTCGTTTTATAATATTAGTATAGATTTTCAATAGTGAGAAGTTAAAAATTAAATACTTACCTAAAAACCGTACAGTAAATTAATATAAGATAAATAAAATATATATAATTATAAAATAATACTTTGTAAACTGTACGATGATGTCAATTTATAAGATTTATAAAATATAGAAAACTGATAATTAATGATTTATTGACTTTATTTCTTTTTTGTCCTTGGTAATTAATATAAAAATGATTTTTCGGGAAAAAGGACTTTATTTATAAGTAAAACACTTAATATTTTATTTTCAGCGACGTTTCGTTCCTTGTTTGGAACTTTATCAAGCTTTAATAACTGAAAATAAAATGTTAAGTGTTTTACTTATAAATAAAGTCATTTTTCCCGAAAAATCATTTTTATATTAATGATTTATTTTTCTTTTATAAAATACAAAATATTTATTATTATTATTAAACAGTCTGATACTAAATTGTTTTCCTGAATTCTAACATCTAGCATTATTCTTTACAAAAATCAAAAACCATCCCGTCTAAAACCATAAAATATGGCCAATAAACAATAATTATGTTATTTTCAATAGAAAATATATTTTACATATGTGCATATAAAGCAACTATTTTTATGAACACGATGTCATGTGAATATAATTTTAATATTATTATAACTCTTCAGCTCTAGCTAGTAAGTAGGTGTAGAAATTTGAACCATGGAACATTTTATAAGCTCTATGGTGTCAACGATGTAAACAGCGCCAATGCTGGCCAGTGTTGCATTTGCTTAACTATGAATATTGTCATCTCTATTCCTATTGGCGGACCGAATTCTCACTGATTTTACCGTCCCTGCACCCCTTTACCTCAGCGAAAACTCAAAAGATTGTAACATAGCGCCTTAATTAATTTTATTTTCATGTCTTTTTTATGCTTTTTCATACTACTAGAGTCATCAAATCCTTTTCCACAAACCGAACAATGATACGGCGTTTCCCCTGTATGAGTTCTTACATGTACAGTCATATTATTTTTGAGAGCAAATCGTTTATCACAAAAATGCATCTATACGGTTTCTCACCTGAATGAATTCTCATGTAATACTTTAAAATGATGTCTTTGCGCGAAGACTTTTTCGCACAAAGTACACGAAAAGGGCTATTCCCCCGTATGTACTAACAAATGCATTTTAAGCGTCACGGAATAATTGAAAGATTTATTACAAACGGTACACTGATATGGTTTTATCTCTGAATGAATAACAGAATGTGCTTTTAGCGAACAGTCTTGCGTAAATGATTTACCACAATCTGAACAATAATGTGATTTCTCACCAGTTTGCACTTTTGAATGTTTGATTTAGCAGGAACTAGTAACAAATTCTTTACCGCATTCGCTGCATAGAAACAATTTATCATTATGTGTTCTCAGATGGTTTTTGAGTGATAATTCCGATAAATATCCGCGCTGACAAATGGAACAAACGTGTTTCCGTTCTTCCGGTGCAATAACAGATTTTTGAGAACGTTTATCGTTCGCATTTTGATGATTTTCAGGTTCGAAATGCCTTTTTACATGCAAACGAAATTGGTGTGACAGTAAATTTTTTTGAACAAATGGTGCATTCGTATGGAGTTTCGCCAGTGTGGACTCTTAAATGTTCGGTTAACCGTACGAACCATCTTGTGTCGTATTAAATTGCCTTTGAGGTTAAAAGTGAGACCACAAATACTACAAGCAAATGGCTTTTCTTTAGTATGACTGCGCATATGTTCTGCTAATTTCCACGAAATAATAGATTTTGAGCAAATCGGACAAATTTTCTCTTTCTTTGTATATTGCTGTTTGTCTCCTGTATGAAGTAGCTTGTGACGTGTCAAACTGCTTTAAATCTAAAGGTGAGATCTCAAATATTACATGCAAATGGTTTTTCCTTCGTGTGACTACACATATGCTCTTCTAATGTCTATGCTACAATAGATTTTGAACAAATCTGACAATTTTCTCTCTTTTTTATATGGATGTTTTTCTCTTACGTGATCTCTTAAAATTATGTCGCTCTCAAAATATAGAGTACCACATTTTTTACATTGAAAGGATGATTTACAGTGAGTATTTTCAGTTTTTTTAATAAACTTGTTTTCTTATTCATAACATTTTCATGAGATATCTCAGATTCTTTTTTAATTAATTCTTCTTTATATATTTCTAAGTTTTCATCAATGGAATGCAATGCTGAATCCGTATCTTCTACAATATGTTAATTATTTCTGATTGTTTTATATCCATTGTTATAAAGAGTATTATCAGATTTTTTACATTGCTGTGTAAACGCATATAAGTTTGAAGCATTTGATTCAAGCGTTTGAACACAGTTGTGATGGAAAACCGTCTCCCTTAAATATCTGTATCATAAAAAAATAACTTTAGGGTATACGTAAAACAAAATCGAGCTCCGTGTTAAATTCGAAAAAGAAATAAACATAAAAATTACCTCTATAGAAATACCAGCCGTAATCATTTCAACGATAGAAATAACATCTTTAAAGTTCAATTCCAGATATATGTTATAATAGAAAACAGTATCACGGGTAACTGGAATGATGAAAATAAATCAATTTAAAATGAGTGTTTAAATTGATTTATTTTCATCATTCCAATTACCCGTGATACTGTTTTCTATTATAGTCTTGTAACAAAATAACCCCTCTACAAATACATCCCTGTCATGGGGTCATCGGAATGCCTGCAACCCGGCATATTCCGAGAAGGATAGTACATGTGCAACCACCACCAAGCGCACACGTGCGGACGGCGACACTCCAGTTTACCGCCAAAATAATATATTTACAATACATTTCGAGTGATCCGAACTCATAAATTTGTTTATGTTTAAATTAAATCTGTAAATAACATCAAAATAAGTGTATCAAAATAACCAAGTAACAGAAATAAAAATATTAACATTAAAGTCTTAATTAAATAAAGACGAAACGTTACAATCAATGAGTGTTTAAATTGATTTATTTACATCATTCCAATTACCCGTGATACTGTTTTCTATGATAGAAATAACTTTCTCAGATACTAGTTTTTCTGAAAAAATTGATACCATCTTTTTTTCTTGCAACAAACATCCTCTACTTTGAATATAATCCAAAGTTGTAATATTATCAGAAAATTAAACTTTTCTAAAAGAAAAACGGCACATTGTAAAAAATATATATAGCAAAATACATGTGCTAAAAAATAAAAAAACAGACACGGCCATAAAAATGGAATGACTCCTTAAAATTTCAAATCGTGATTTAAATAAACTGGAATTAGAGCGGCCGAAAAAGTTATATTATTTTAAATAGTCTGAAGGATAATTAATAATATCTACGAGGAAAAAAAACGATCACTTATTTGTTCTAAGCTGCATATATTACAATTATAATTAGAATATAAGAATATTTGCCAGCAATTACACAAAAAATCCTTGTTAGTTAGTTTTCGATATCTTCCTAAAACCGTTTCTCAAAAAGAGTCCTCCTTTATTTGCACAAGCCAGTGTAGCTAATTTTTCGAAAAAATTACTAGCGTAAGACGTAGGTGATACATATATCTTAAAAAAAAAAGATTACGTTGTTTCGTAGCTTTCGAAATTTCCAAAGGTAAATAATATAGGTCTAACACGCATCTATTCCAATTTTTTATTTATTGTTGTTATAAACACAAGCATTCTGCAATATTAAATTTAGCACAATCTAGTAAAGTTTACCAACATATTCAGATAACAGTAATGTTAGAAGTAATTACAGAATAATTTTATACAAAAATCTGATAAAATTATAAAACTAATAAGATATAGGTACTGTCGTATGCCTTTAAATATGGTATCTGAGACGTAATCTTTTAATGTTCACTGTTTTTTTCTGCATTTATTTTATTTCCATGTCCTTTCTGGTGCTTTTTCATACTGCTGGAATCATAAAATCCTTTTCCACAAACCGAACAGTGATACGGCGTTTCACCTGTATGAGTTCTAATATGAACGGTCATATTTCCCTTGGAAGCAAATCGTTTACCACAAAAACTACATTCGTATGGTTTTTCCCCCGAATGAATTTTCACATGATACTTCAAATGTTGGCTTTGCGTGAAAACCTTCTCGCACAAAGAACATGAAAATGGCTTTTCCCCTGTATGTAATAACGAATGCGTTTTCAGTGACACTGCATGTCTAAATGATTTGTTACAAATGGTACACTGATACGGTTTTATCCCCAAATGAATAACGGCATGCATTTTTAGACCTCCGATTGTTGTAAATGATTTTCCACACTCACTGCAGAGAAATTTGGTATCACTTTTTGGATCATTTCCAGGTTCACCATGTCTTTTTATATGCAAACGATATCGGCCTGACTGAGCAAATTTTTTTGAACAAATAGTGCATTGGAATGGAGTTTCGCGAGTATGAACTCTTAAATGTTCAGCTAAAGTGAAAGACTGGATAAAACCTTTTTTACAAATCGGACACTTATGAGGTCGTTCCCCTGTATGTATCATCTTATGACGTCTTAAATTGCCCTCGATGGTAAAGGTGAGGCCACAAATATTACATGCATATGGCTTTTCTTGAGTATGACTTCGCATATGCACTTTCAACTTCGACGTGGTAAACGACTTTGAACAAATTGTACACGTGTTCTTTCCTCTTTTGTATGAATGCTGTTCTTTTATGTGATCTCTTAAAATTATGTTACTTTCGAATATATTACCACATTTTTTACATTGAAAGGTTGATTCAATTTTCTTTAATTTACTAGTTTTTTTCTTAAGATTTTTGTTACATTTTTCAGATTCTGTTTTAACACAGTCTTTTTTATATATTACTTCATCTTTAATTTTTTTTAAAGGTTCATCGTTGTCGTGTAACGATGACTGAGTATCGTCTAAAAAATATGAAGTATCCTCGGGACTTTTATACGCATAGTTATGAAGAGTAGCATCTGCTTTTTCAAATTGCTGTCTAAATGCGTACGATTGGCGCAATTGATTAAAGCAGTTTGAGCACAGTTGCGATGGAAAACCGTCTCCTTCAAATAGCTGTAGAATAAACGTTGTACAAAAATATCTTTAGTATGTACATATAATTTTTCAAGGAAGCAAACAAATAAACACAAAAATTACCTGTATAGAAGCACAAGCCGTAATCATTTCAACGATAGAAATAACTTTATCAGGCACAAGTTTTTCAGAAAAAATTGATATTAAGTTTTCTTCTTGTAATAAACACGCTCTACAAATCTGAGTGTAATCCAAATTTGAAGTATTATCAGGAAATTCAACTTTTATATTAGCCATTTTTCAAAAAAAGGACTAAAACTATCAGTAGAGAACAGGCGAACTACGCAGTAACTTGTCTTTGTCAACCTGACTGAAGCGCCTTTTCATTATTGTAATTGCCATATGGCATATACACATCACTAGGTCCTGCCATCCGACCGCCGACACTAATGATTGTCGTCGGTCGGATGGCAGGACCTAGTGGTCGGATTTAAAGATATACAATGGATTTCATTTATAACGACCTCGGTTGTAACGACTTTTTGGTTATAACGACGTAAGACTTAAATCCCTTGAATTTAAAGTACACTTTAAGAGGAAAATAATTTCGGATGTAACGCCGAAGTTCATAAAAATCCCATGCAGATATTGCGACCGAGTCTACACACAAAGCCGAGTCAACAAGTAAACACACAAACGTTAATTTATTTTGCTTAAAAACCATCTTAACTTAACTAATAAAACGGCACTGTTTGAATTAGCAATACGCTATATTGTCGGCAGGGTTAGGTACTGCGACCCGAGTTTTTGTTAATGTTGTGCAAATATTTATTACCACTCCTTAGAAACCTACCTTATTGAAAACAGACGACACTATAAAAGTAAATTTCTATCACATTTTTTTTTAATCAGAAACAAGACTTCTTCAATACTAAAAAATGTAATTCAATACAATAATAAAATGTTACTCAATATTAATAATTAATAGGAAAACATTACACAAAACAGTGACAACATTATGCCTAGTAATAATTAAAAAAAAATACTGACATATGAATGCATTAATACGCAGGTCAATAATGGCAACATTATTCAGCGAAAATGTTTTAATCCTGTGGAACAGTTTCATCGCGCAAACCTGCGTTAGTTTTAATTTCATGTCCTTTTTGATGTTTTTTCATACTGCTGGAATCATAAAATCCTTTTCCACAAACCGAACAGTGATACGGTGTTTCACCTGTATGAGCTCTTGCATGTACAGTCATATTTCCTTTGGAAGCAAACCCTTTACCACAAAAACTGCATTCGTATGGTTTTTCGCCTGTATGCGTCCTCAAATGACACTTTAAATGTTGGCTTTGCGTGAAAACCTTCTGGCACAAAGAACATGAAAACGGCTTTTCCCCGGTGTGTAATAACGAATGTGTTTTCAGTGACAATGCATGTCTAAATGATTTGTTACAAATAGTACACTGATACGGTTTTATCCCTAAATGAATGACGGCATGCATTTTTAGTCCTCCGATTGTTGTAAATGATTTTCCACATTCACTGCAGAGAAATTTTGTATCACACTTCGTATCATTTCCAGGTTCGTCATGTCTTTTTACATGCAAACGAAATTGGCTTGAATGGGCAAATTTTTTTGAACAAATAGTACACTGGAATGGAGTTTCGCGAGTGTGAACCCTTAAATGTTCGGCTAAAGTGAAAGATTGGATAAAACCTTTTTTGCAAATCGGGCACTTATGAGGTCGTTCTCCTGTATGTATCATCTTATGACGTCTTAAATTGCCCTTGCTGGTAAAAGTGAGGCCACAAATATTACATGCATATGGTTTTTCTTGAGTATGACTGCGCATATGCTCTTTCAAATACGACATGATAAAGGATTTTGAACAAACTGTACACTTGTGCTTTCCTTTTTTATATGGATGTTGTTCTTTAATGTGATCTCTTAAAATTATGTTACTTTCGAATTTATCACCGCATTTTTTGCATTGAAAGGATGATTTAGACTCAATATTTTCAATTTTTTTTAATTTTCTGGTTTTCTGCTTAAGGTTTTTATTACTCTTTTCCGATTCTGCTTTAACAGAGTCTTTTTTATGTATTTCTTCATCTTTAATTTTTTTCAAGGGTTCATCGTCGGCTTGTAACGATGTCTGGGTATCATCTAAAAAATGTGAAGTATCCTGAAGTCTTTTATATGCATGATTATGAAGAGTTGCATTTGCTTTTTCAAATTGCTGTCTAAATGCATACGATTGGCGCAGCTGATCAAAGCAGTTTGAACACAGTTGTGACGGAAAACCATCTCCCTCAAACAGCTGTATAAAAAATATTATAAAAAAATAAGTTTAGCATGTCCATCAAATTATAATTTTTCGGTTTCATGTTAAATAAAGGAGAAAACAAATACAGAAATTACCTGAATAGAAGCACAAGCCGTAATCATTTCAACGATAGAAATAACATTTTCAGATACAAGTTTTTCAGAAAAAATTGATATTAGGTTTTCTTCTTGTAATAAACACGCTCTGCAAATTTGAGTATAATCTAAAGTTGAAATATCATCAGAAAATTCAACTTTTACGTAAGCCATATTTCGAAGAAACAACCTACAGAAAAGTAATGTCAACCCGACTGTTCATTTTTATTCCTGTATTATTATCAGAGATTTATTATAACTATTGATTAGAATGTCATGATACTGAAAAACAGATGGTATTAAAAAATTAAATGGCTAACACATTTTTTATTTATTTGTTTTGATCATAAACACAACTTCTACAATACTAAAATATTAAATTCGGTCCAATCCGAAAAATGTTACTGCCATATTCGGATACTGACTCAATAATATTAATAATTAAAGAATTATATTACACACACAAAAAAAAACTAAATTAAACTAGGTAATAATAAAAATACTGCCATATGAAAGTAATTAATATGTTCAATAATGGTAACATTATTCAGGGTAAATGTTTTAATCCTGTGGAACAATTTCATTGCTTTTTCCGGCATTCGTTTTAATTCCATGTCCTTTCTGATGTTTTTTCATACTGCTGGAATCATAAAATCCTCTTCCACAAACCGAACAGTGATACGGCGTTTCCCCTGTATGAGTTCTGACATGCACAGTCATATTATTTTTAAGAGCAAATCGTTTACCACAAAAACTGCATTCGTATGGTTTTTCGCCTGTATGCGTTCTCAAATGATATTTCAAATGATGTCTTTGCGTGAAGACTTTATCGCATAAAGTGCACGAAAATGGTTTTTCACCCGTGTGTAATAAAATATGCGTTTTAAGTGTCACTGCAAGGTTAAACGATTTATCACAAACAGTACACTTATATGGTTTTGTCCCCGTATGAATTACAGCATGTGCTTTCAATGAACCGATTTGTGTAAATGATTTTCCACATTCACTGCATAGAAACTTTTTATCATTCTGTATTTCGGTCTCACTCTTTAACCCGGACTGAGATTTTCCAGGTTTTCGATTAACATTTCTGGGGTCTCCGTGTTTTTTTACATGCAAACGAAATTGGCCTGATTGTGTAAAACTTTTAGAACAGATGATGCAATGGAATGGAGTTTCGCGAGTGTGAATTCTTAAATGTTCAGTTAAACTAAAAGACCGACTAAAACCTTTACTACAGATTGGACATGTATGTGGTCGTTCTCCTGTGTGAAGTTTCTTGTGACGTGTCAAATTGCCGTTAACGCTAAACGTGAGACCACAAATATTACATGCATACGGTTTTTCTTGAGTATGGCTGCGCATATGCACTGCTAATCTCCATACAATAACAGATTTTGAGCAAATTGGGCAAACTTTCTCTTTTGCTTTATATGGATGTTTTTCTCTTACGTGACTTTTTAAAGTTACATTATTTTCGAATGTATCATCGCACTTTTTACATTTAAAAGTCGATTTATCGACGACATCGTCAGCTTTATTTAATTTACCAGATTTTTTCTTTTTAAGGTTTTTATGAGACTTTTCAGAATTTTTTTTAACATGCTCTTTTTTACATATTTCTTCATCTTTAATTGATTTCAAGTCTTCATCGTCGGTATGCACCGTTGACTGAGTGTCGTCTAAAAAATGCGAAGTATCGTCGATACTTTTATATGCATTGTTACGAAGTGTAGCATCTGCTTTTTCGAATTGCTGTCTAAATGCATATGCTTGATGTAATTGATTAAAACAGTTTGAGCATAGATGAGATGGTAATCCGTCTCCTTCAAATATCTGTTAACATCATAATACAATTTCAACAATATGTACAAGCTATTAATACTTTGATATCAATATATAAAAAAATTAAAAACACCAATTTAACATACCTGTACAGAAGCACAAGCAGTTATCATTTCAACGATAGAAGTTACTTTACCACTAATGGGTTTTTCAGAAAAAACTGAAATCAGGCTGTCTTCTTGTAACAAACACGCTCTACATATCTGATTATAATCTAATGTTGAAATGTCACCAGAAAATTCAATTTTAATATGCTCCATATTTCTAAAAAAATTTCACCATAGCACTTAGAGAACTCAAATGTCAAATTAAATTAATTTAAACTTTTTGCGCAGGCGCGTTTAAATGAGAATTAGTGAATAGAACGAAAGAAGTTTGGAATTTGAATAGTATCAGTAATTACAATGAAACACGTACATATATTGTAAACAACAGAAAAACACTTCACGATAGAATCTAATATAGTGATACTTATTACCATGGAGTATAATGGTGATATCCAGTAACTCATGGAGTAGAGTCTATTGAATATGGTCTACGGTCTGTTGAGCGTTGAGCGTCTGTAATTAAGGCACTATAGATGTGAGTATTCTCATCCGCCATATTGTGTCCTTGCTTGTCACGCGTAGTACGACAACATATGACTAAAGTTAACAGATAAATTATATTTCATAAAAGAAAAATGATTTGAATGTTTGTCAAGATTTTTTAAAGGTCCTGCTGTTGTTTGTACGCGTTTACCCGTACGCAAAAGTGCTTTAAAGTGGGAATATCAATGTGACAACTGTACAGAAGTTGACAGAAAAAATTGCGGTAATTATTTATTTTTCATCACTGTACTATGCAGAATAGAAGAATTATTTGTTAATTGTAATGACTATTGTTTTTTTTGCGGACTATTTAAAAAAATGCGGAAATGTCAGAGAAGAAATCTGCCTTTGGCAACGACACTTCAATTTTATCAGCTGAAATACGAAACAAATTAAATAAAAAATATTGGATACAAGTTGAATTATTTATTATAAAAAAAAAGATATACATTAAATAAAATATATTATGGAGAAGCATTTCAATTTTTTTTTCTTTGCTGACGCCGTTCCATAAACTATTTTGCGAAATTTGCTATTTTCAATGAAGTTTTTCAAACAGTAAGAACGGACGTTAAAAAAATGCCGGATAATTCTCCCTTTCACATTGTAATATTCCGGAAAAAATATATCAATATTGTCCACTAAACATTTTCCCAATTCGAATTTTCCCTGTCTCCGCACTTACAGCCGCTTTTTTTCTTTTTTTTTTTGAGAATACAGTTAAACGTATTTTTCTTACAGACACATTTTGAAGAATCACAATTTGAAAATCGTCGACAGGATGGATGGAAGAAATTAAAACGGAAATTCTAATTGGGAAAATGTTTAGTGTACAATATTGATATATTTTTTCCGGAATGTTACAATGTGAAAGGGAGAATTATCCGGCTTTTTTTTAACGTCCGTTCTTACTGTTTGAAAAACTTCATTGAAAATAGCAAATTTCGCAAAATAGTTTATAGAACGGCGTCAGCAAAGAAAAAAAAATTGAAATGCTTCTCCATAATGTATTTTATTTAATGTATATCTTTTTTTTATAATAAATAATTCAACTTGTATCCAATATTTTTTATTTAATTTGTTTCGTATTTCAGCTGATAAAATTGAAGTGTCGTTGCCAAAGGCAGATTTCTTCTCTGACATTTCCGCATTTTTTTAAATAGTCCGCAAAGAAAACAATAGTCATTACAATTAACAAATAATTCTTCTATTCTGCATAGTACAGTGATGAAAAATAAATAATTACCGCAATTTTTTCTGTCAACTTCTGTACAGTTGTCACATTGATATTCCCACTTTAAAGCACTTTTGCGTACGGGTAAACGCGTACAAACAACAGCAGGACCTTTAAAAAATCTTGACAAACATTCAAATCATTTTTCTTTTATGAAATATAATTTATCTGTTAACTTTAGTCATAATATGTTGTCGTACTACGCGTGACAAGCAAGGACACAATATGGCGGACGAGAATACCTATATCTATAGAGCTCTACTGTAATCTATCTATATAATATATCTGTATATCTATGATAATCTACAACTTCTTTCTTCCTTTATAGTATACAGTATACACCATTACACTTTTCATGGACTACCTATATGGTCAATGTAAGAATTTAGTGTTGTTAAGTTTTTGCCACTTTCTATCAAATTTAACATTACATAATTTAAAGTGAAACATAAATTTAACAGCATTGTTAATTTAAACATTGACCATACAGAATAGCGCCAATAGAGTGTATCTTGCACATGTTGAATGAAATTTGCAATATATTATTATAGGTACATATTATATTGGCTTTATTTTTTCAAATATTATAATAATAACAACGATTATTTTGGTATATAATTTATATTAATTTTTTCGTTACTTAAAAGACCCATTTTATTAAAAAAAAAATATATGAGCATTTTGATAAAAAAAACCGATAGTAGGTACATTATTACTGATATTTGATATTATCAAAAAGTCAGATACGATACACTTTTGCTAGTGTCACATTAATATTTTATTATTTGTACTAATAAACACATAGAATTTTTTCTAGATTATTTTCCATTGTCAATGATCTGCTATTATTTTGGTTGCACCTTGTAACGACTGTTGATACTTAATCATGTAGAGCTATTTCATTGTTTTTTCCTGAATTTGTTTTATTTCCATGTCCTTTATGATGTTTTTTCATACTGCTAGAATCATAAAATCCCTTTCCACAAACCGGACACAGATAGGGAGTTTCACCTGTATGAGTTCTTACATGTACTGTCATATTTCCTTTAAGAGCAAATCCTTTACCACAATAACTGCATACATATGGTTTCTCTCCCGAATGTGTTCTCATATGATACTTCAAATGATGTCTTTGTGTGAAAACTTTTTCACACAAAGAACATGAAAATGGTTTTTCCCCTGTGTGTAATAATGAATGTGTTTTCAGGGACATTGCATGAGTAAACGATCTATTACAAATAGTGCACTGGTACGGTTTTATCCCTGAATGAATTACGGCGTGCGCTTTCAGTGCTCCGATTTGAGTATATGATTTACCGCAGTCAACACAGCGATGTGACTTTTCTCCAGTGTGAACCTTTGAATGTATGACTAAATTGGAACGACTAACAAATCCTTTACCACATTCACTACAAAGAAACTTTTTATCACTATGTATTCTTAGGTGAGTTTTGAGTGCTAATTCCGATAAATATCCGCGCTGACAAATAGAACAAACGTGTTTCCTTTCTTCCGGTGCAATATCAGATCTTCGAGTACGTTCACCATGCGTTTGCCTTGGTCTATGTATCACATGATCATTTTCCGGTTCACTGTGTCTTTTTACATGCAAACGTAACTGCCCTGATTGAGTAAAACTTTTTGAACAGAGAGTGCAATGGAATGGGGTTTCGCGAGTATGAACTCTTAAATGTTCAGTTAAAGTAAAAGACTGAATAAAACCTTTATTACAGATTGGACATTTGTGAGGTCGTTCTCCAGTATGTAACATCATATGTCGCGTTAAATTTCCTTTAACGCTGAACATGACACCACAAATATGACATGTAAATGGCTTCTCTTGAGTATGACTACGCATATGAATTGATAATCTCCATACATTTACGGATTTTGAGCAAATCGTACAAACTTTCTCTCTTCCTTTGTATGGATGCTTTTCTTTTATATGATCTCTTAAAAGCACATTGCTTTCGAATATATTGCCGCATTTTTTACATTTAAAGGATGATTTATCGACAGTATTTTCAGTCTTATTGTATTTATTAGCTTTTTTATTCTTTAGATTCTTGTAACATTTTTCTGATTCTTTTTTAATGGTCTGGTTTACACATATTTCCTTTTTAATAGTTATTAAGTTTTCATCGTCTGAATGTAAAACTGACTCAGCATCTTCTAAAGCAGGTGAATTATTACTGATATTTTTATATGCATAGTTATGAAGAGTAACATCCGCTTTTTCACACTGCCGCCTAAATGCATAAGCTTGAAGCACTTGATTAAAGCAGTTTGAACACAATTGTGATGGAAAACCATCTCCTTCATATATCTGTTAACATAAAAAAGGACTTTATTGTGTAATTCAAGTTTACTTTATCAATTTCACATTAAATAAATGTAAAGATTAAAATGTGAATAATACCTGTACAGAAGCACAAGCCGTTATCATTTCAACTATAGAAATTGCATTATCACATACTAGTTTTTCAGAAAAAATTGACTTTAGATCTTCTTCTTGGGATAAACAAGTTCTACAGATTTGACTGTAGTCCAAGCTTGAAATTTCGTTAGAAAATTCTACTTTTATTTGTTCCATAATTTCCAGAGAACATCAGTTTTTAATTTCAGTAATAAATTACATAGCTGAAGGCTCTGAACGTTGTAAATAGATATTTAACCAGATTTAACCACTGTTCTCTACCCTTAGGGTTCATAAGCATTAGTGAATTTAACATGTAAAATCATACATTAATGCAATTTTCAGCTCTCTTGATATTTTTAGAGCGAATGTGCTTTGAATTAAACATGAATTATCTACACGCCAAATTCTACGGAGCTGAGATATAACGAAAATAATTTAATAAAAAAACACAATACCTTTACAAGTAGAAGTAATTACGTACATGCGAGTAATTCAGCACCCTGTATAAAACGATAACATTAGCTTTTATGCAAATCATTGCATTGAACTATAAAAAATGAACAAAAAATTTAATCCTGTTGTATTATGAATCTTACATTTAAAATTGGGATTTTTGTATTAAAAACACACACATAAAAATAGAAAATATTTAATGCATATTTTTGCAATAATTTCCAAATTAATATTTTTCAAATAAAACAGTACCTAAATTAACGCTTTTTATTAAGAATATCACTTGACACATATTTGTATCAATTATTTTATTATACCATGACTACTTTAATACTTTTGTATGTTTTTTCGTACTTTCAGAGTTATATCATATTTTACAAATGGAACGGTGCGATGGCATTTAAACAGTACGAATTCTAGTGTGCGCAATCATACTCAGTTTTAACGCAGTTTCTGTAACAAATACTATTCACCATCGACATCTTCTGTCTGCATTCTTACGTAAATGATACTTTTATGAAAATTCATATTTTCACTACTTTCCATTTATACGGTTTCTCTCCAGTATAAACTTTTTAATGTTTTATGTAAATGTTTCAAATTCTTTGATGCAACAATTCCTTACCAGTGTAATAACACCTACCCGTGCTGATTATGGAACAATCGTGTTTTGTTTTTCGGTAAGCTACCTAGAATATGTAATGATCTGTCACGGTATATTATGGACCATGATGCCACTTTTGGATTCGTTACTTTTTTTTACACGTACACATAGTTGATCTGTTTGCGTAAAACTCTTTGAACTGATGGCACACTGGAATGGCGCTTCTTCATTGTGAACTTTCAAATGTTCGGTTAACGAAGAAGCCTGAATAAAACCTTTGTTACAGATCGGACATTTATGAGGTCGCTCTCCGGTATGACGCATCATATGACGTTTTAAATTGCATTTGACGTTAAACTTGTTTCCACATATATTACATGCAAATGGTTTTTCTTGAGTATGACTACGCATGTGAATCGCCATTTTCCATATATTAAATGATTTTGAGCATATCGTGCAAATTTGATCTCTTGTGTTACGTGGATGTTTTTCTTTTTTGTGTTCTTTTAGAATTTTATTATTTTGAAATATATTTCCGCATTCTTTACAAATAATTGTTTTGCTACTTTTTCTCGACTTTTTAGGCTTAAGATCGATTTTTTCGTATACTTTTTTATTAAGTTTATCTGGATCATTACCGTTTTGGTAACATATTTCAGAATCTTCTTTAAATAGTTTCAAGTTATCGTCACTTGAATAGAAGGCAGAAGTATCTTCCAGAAAATGTGAATAATTCGTGATAGTTTTGTATTTGTAATCACGAAGAGTAAGATCCGCTTTTTCACATTGTTGCTTGAATATATATGCTTGAAGTAGACGATTAAAACAGTTCGAACAAACTTGAGAAGGAAGACCGTCTCCTTCAAATATCTATAAACACATAAAAATTAACATTGTACTTTTAAAATTTTTCATAAAAAAATTTGTAATAATCTTACCTGTATACAAGCACAAGCTGTTATCATTTCGACGATAGGTATCTCTTTATCACAAATATTTTTTTTAGAAAAAATTGATACCAAGTCTTCTGCCTGTAACAAACAGGCTCTGCATATCTTATTATAATCCAAATTTGATATATCATTTGAAACTTCAATTTTTATATTTTGCATATTTTTCACAAAAAAAAAATATAATTACCTATTACCTGTAATTTCTAAACGACTCTAGATAGCAGGGACGGGAAAACTTTAACTGTTGTTGAATGTTGATATCTCCCGATATAAATCTTAAGTTTATTTCGTAATAAACCAATTTTTAATTATAATTATAAATTGACAAGTTTTATTAATTACGTACAGATTACTTACTCTCATTAAATTAATGATGTCTTTTACATTTAAATATAAGTCAAATAAATAATTATGTAATAATATAGTGTTTCCTTCTAAAGTTCTCAAATTTGAACCGAATGTGCTGCATTACAAAAGTTAAATTACTAAACTACTTATATCAGTCAAACTTATCTCCAATATTTTACATAACGTTTCAATAGGTACAAAATTTAAAATTAATTAAAATACATGTAGGTAATTATTGAGATCTTAAATTGCCAATAGTGAAACTAAATCAATAATACGTTGAAGGATGTTAATTGTAATTATATATTTTCTAAATGTCTGTTCACATTAAAAAGTATAAAAATTAAATATCAAAATGGAGCAATATTTTCATGTAACAATTCCCTGATTAAAAAAACATCGATACACGCTTATGACTCACTTGTCACGCGTCTATAATCTACAGACAATATAACTGTACACAGCATTACACTTGTATGTATTTGGGTACTGGTGTTGCATGAATACTAAATAATTTTTTACACGAAATATTTAATTTGATGTCGAGAAGCACTGTCTTATTTTAACGTTCATTTTACAGCGTATTAGAATTTTTCTTTCTGTAACATTGGTGAGTTCTAAGAAGTGTTTGTGCCCCACTTTATATTTAGAACGCTCATCTAGTCTGAACTGTGTATAAATTGAAAACCTGGGCTGTAATACTAACAGTATCTATTTAAAATAATGCGCAAATTTTTCATAAAAATTACTTTTACATTTCACGCAATTTTTTATTAAAATTATTAATTGATAACTTTTGAGATCATTACTTCACCAGTGTTTGGATCAACTATACCACCGATAATTTCACCATGTCCTTTATGATGTTTTTTCATGCTACTCGAATCATAAAATCCTTTCATGCAAACAGGACAGTGGTACGGAGTTTCACCGGTGTGAGTTCTAGTGTGAACAGTCATGTTTGCTTTCTGTGCAAAACACTTCCCGCAATATGAACAAGAATAAGGTTTCTCGCCTGAATGAGTTCTCATATGAGTACGCAAATGACTGCCTTGTGAAAATGCACGGTCGCACAATTTACATTTGTAAGGTTTCTCTCCAGTATGGACGACTGAATGAACTTTAAGAGATGCGATGTGCGAAAATGTTTTATCACACAGTGAACACGAATATGGTTTTTCGCCAGTATGAATTTTGTTATGCGATTGCAGTTGTATTTTCGTTACAAAGCCCTTACCGCATTCACTACATAAGAAAGTTTTGTCCCCGTGTCTTCGCAAATGCATTTTTAAAGCATAATCGGTCAAATAACTTTTACCACATACATTACAAACGTGTGTTCTTTCTCCTGGATCGCCGTATTTTCGAGGAGCGCGCTCTTTTCTCGTTACGTTTTCTTCTTTAGGTTCAGTGTGACGTTTCATGTGTTTTGATAGTTGCATCGTTGTAGTGAATGCTCTACCGCATTCGCTGCATACGAAAGGCGTTTCCCCGGTATGCGTTCTTAAATGATCCGTTAGCGATGGACCTTGAATGAAACCTTTATTGCAAATGTGACATTTATGAGGTCGTTCACCCGTATGAGTCATCATATGTCTACGAAGGTTCGGTTTCATACTAAATGCTTGCCCACAGATGTCACAAGAAAATGGTTTTTCCTTCGTATGCGTTCGCATATGTTCTTTCAAATGTTTTCGCGTCACGTTTTTACCGCAAACTGTACAAACTTGATCGTGTTTTACTGGGTGTTTAAATGTAGTTAAATGTTCGCGTAAAGAGTCTAATCTCTCAAATGTATGATCACATTTCTTACAATAATACGGTGGATTATCTGGCAATTTTCTTCTTTGAACTTTAGGTAATTTATTTTTAAGAACACTGTTACTAGGTTGCATACAATATTTTCTTTTTCGACGTCTATTAAAGTTCCTGTTCAAATGATTTACTTTTTTAGCTCTATGCACATTGTTTTCGGCAAGTTTCGCTAGAACAATGTTGTCTTCTTCATCGCTACTACTTATATTAAGATGGTCATCAGCTTCGTTATCACCTTGAATTATAACATCTGGTTTAATCTCTATGTTTTCTTCTAAATCAAATTTATATTCGATTTGATCTATTTCTCCTGCAAGGTTCTCTTCTTTTATATTTTCATTATATAAATGTAAAGTGGCATCAGATCTCTCACATTGCTGTCTGAATAAATAAGCTTGATTAACTTGTTTCATACAATCAACACATATTTGTGATGGAAAACCGTCTCCTTCGCTAACCTGTAAAAAAAATGCGTAAGTTCCGTATTTTACATGGCAAAAGTTATCGAAATTTTACTTACTTTTACAGAAGCACACGCCATTAGCATTTCGGCAAGTAATACAGTACTATCTAAAATTTTATTTTCGGTAAACATTGATTTTAATTCACCACCTGAAAGACACGCTCTACATATCTTGTTATAATTCATATTTGATGGCAGAATAACTGTCGAAGTCAAAAACACAAATCTGCTTACAATACATTTGCTGTTTTCTCCTATTAAAAAGGCAATAAACAGTAGACGCTACACTACGTGACTACCTTTGGCGTAAATATTTCCGCCATGGACCGGTAAAAGTAAAATGCTTCCAGCTAATTTTATGACATGGAAAAAAATTACACAAATTAAAATTTAATAAAGCATAACCGATTTATTCTTCAAATAACGCTTTATTAACAGGTTCTGCCTCATTAGTAACATAATCTAAAATTAGTGCATCTCCATCTACAATTTTTTCATCACATAGAAGTTTAATTATTTGAACAGATGTTAAACTATCCAAAATTGTTAAATCACATTTTTTAAATAATCTCAACTTAGGACAATTACTCTGATTATTTTTATTCTGTACATTACAAAGATCTGCTATCGCATCGATGGCACGACCAACTGCCCATGTTTTGGATACAAACACAGGTTTGTTTTCAACGGAACCATTCTTCGATTTGTAGTCTACAGTGAAGTAAATGCGATCTGAAATGGGTATCCCTTTGGTACCGACTGCTTTACTTTTAATACGCATAAGTTGTACTTTATTAGCTGTTTTAATTAAAGCAGGTTTTTGTTTTGCAATTTCAATACTTCTGTCAACCTGTAAGCAAACAAAATATTATTACCCGACGTTCTCTTCTCATTTTGTTCAGCAGAAAGTAATACACAACTACTAACCTCTTTATCCACGACTGCTTTTGCTTCTTGAAATTGTTGAACTGGTGCCGCAAATTTTTCACGCATCTTTGCTATTATTTCTTGCGGAACGTCTGAGCATTTACTATGATGTCGGTGAATTACGCAATAATGTTCTTTGCATTTTTCACATAGCATTTGCAGTAAGCTTCGAACTTTACAGCCTTCAGAAGAACACTGATATGATGTAAATTCAGATGTTTGAGTGTGAAAAAGAGTTTGTTTGTTTTTAAGAACTATTGAACATTTTAAAGCGTGGGAATTGAAATGCTCACGACAAAATATCTTATCACAAGAACACTCTAAAGGTAAAAAGTCCAACTGTTTACAACTTTCGTCTGAACATTGATGACCCAATTTTGGAAGTTCCATAATGATAGTGTGATGTTTGAAATTAGATTATTAAATTTTAATTATTCTGTGTCTGGTGGTGCTCACTTAGTGTTCCCAAAGCTATGTCAGTCCATTTTTGCTCTTGCTCTTTCAAAGTAAGATGAGTATCGGCCGTATCTGCTTCAGGATCTGGTAATTCCGTTGTTGGAACAATAATATCGTCACACGGTAAAGTGTCTTCTCTCCAAGCTTCATCCACAATATCTAATAAACGTCCTTCTATAACTATTTGGCTATCCATCGGTATGTTCCCTCAGCCTATTTTTAATTTTTATTGTGATTTAAACAATTCAATTTTCCAAACGTCATGCACAATAATTAATGAGGTTAAAAAGTTTATAGGAGTAGCGTTGTTGACTGATGTAAAATAAAATGTCACCAAGATCAATGGTGATGGGTGGTAAATATATTTTTTTTTTGTTTAATTTAGTTAAAACAAATTAAAAGCTCGAAATGCATTTTTAAAATATTTATAAAATTACTATAACATATTGAACATCAATTAAAGTCTGAAATTATGTGCCATTTCAAAAAAATAATTAATGTTCTATGCTTTGACGGTTCTATCAATGGTTCTATGCATTTCAGTATATTTTATTAACAGCAATTTTCTGTAGTCTGTACTGGCTTTTAATAGATTGTTACATTTTTGCGGAAATAAATAATTTTGGTTTTGAAGTAAAACAAAAAGATTTTGTTGATTTTTATTGAAATTGAAAATTTTAAAATTGTATAAACAAACCTATAACGAACTTCAAGACAAATACTAGGAGTGGAGAAATTTTTTCTTAACTAAGCGGGAAACGATACAAATCAAGCGCTGTAACTTCATATTAATCACCATTGATACTTGACTTGTTGGGGCACTTGCAATTTTGAGTGATGTTAATTGTGACAGATTAAACATTAATTAATTTTTGTGTTTATTTAAAGTGGATATAAAAGTAGAGTAGTAACAGTTAACTAATGAATGTAATTTTGTTCCTTTTTCACCGATTTTTATTAAATTGCAGATGATTTATTGACAGTTAAAACAGAATAACAAATCAGTTTACTATAAAAATGATTTCTTACTGTTTCGTGAATTGTTTGCATAATATAATGCATTATAATAATCTATTTGTGAGTCGATGCAGTGAATGAGAAGAGGAAACGAAAATGGAAAACTCTTTGGCAGAAAACACGGCAGGTAACGGTTTTCCGCACAAAAATACTTTTAACCTCAATGGAGATATCGACAGTGATGATGAAAATCTTAAAACAAATGGTACAGCTACATTGGGTACAGGTGGGGAAAATTCAGTTAAGGATAATAATGTTTTTCGACTTGATAGGAGTAATAAACCTATTGTATACACAAGTAGATATGGCCGTACAAGGAAACCAAAAATTACAAAGGATTTTTATCGTACCGACGATGTTATAGATGCTGGATCAGAACAGGCACATAAGAAAATAAAAAGTAATTCTTTCACAAAAAGTTTGAAATCAAAATCGGCAAAGTTTAATATTTCAGAAGGGAAATGCGAAGACATGGATATAGATTCAAGTAATAGAAGTAGAATGCAATTACCCGCTGAAAGTTTAGATGCTGAAATGGAAAATTATGAAAATGTTCTTAAAATAATAACTAGTCAAAAATTAACGGAACCATCAACAGAAAAGAAATCTATTACTCCACCGAAACCGTTAAAGACATATAGTAATAAACGGAAGCGTTCGCAATCTGACGACTTACCATTTTCTGAAAGCTTAATAGCAACGTTGAATACATTTAGTTGGAACGACAATTTATGTGATTCAATTACACTCAATTTGGATAATACGAAACTTAATGGACACTTTAAGAAAAAATCTGATCTAGATAAAACAATTAATAACCTAGTACAGACAAATAATTTGTCAGAAATAAATGAACAAATTAATTTACCATCAGAAAATTTATCAGCAGATTGTTCAATTTTGATAAATAATGATGTGTCAACAAATAACATCTTGGCTGATAATTGTAAAACTCATGCAGATACGGGTCCAGTAAACCGAAATTTAATTACAGACAAAAAAATAAATTCTCGACTTTCAAATGAATCAAGAAGTGTATCTGGAAATAGTAAAATGTCGTCTGCAAATAGGCCAATTCCAGTAAATAGGCTGAGTTTAAGGAAAGTCCCTGTTAAGTCAAATATTAATCACGTTTTGAATAATGTTTTACTAAGCGCTGAAAAAAATCGTTCAAATAAAATTAGTATTGACATTCCATCAAATAATCATTTAAATGTGGCTAATACGAAAATTATTAATAAAAAAAGCGATGTTGAATCGATAAAACATGAAAATGTTACGAAAAATACGTCCAATATTGTGGATAAATCAGAAGAATGTAAACGTAACTTTGTATTGATTGGAAATAATGATCATCAGTCGTTAAACAAAGACGGCGCTAATAAAAATAATCACGTATTTTTAAAAAATACTTTTAGGTTAAAGAAATTAATATTGTCATCTGCCCGTAACTATTCGATGAAGTTGATATCTCATGAGAAACCTAAGTCAGCTGCAGCTGAAATTAGTGCAATTAGACAAAATGCTGCAGTTTGTTCTTCGGGCATAAATATTCAAAATAGTGAAAAACTTATAGAAAATAAGACATCGATAAACATAAATTCTAAATTAAAATCAGCTTCTAGTTCGGATGAAAACATCAAATCAAAATCAGATACTTATTCTAAAGAAAAAGGAAACACCAAATCAGAATTAGATGTGAAGTCTAACGAAAATGATAATGCTAAATTAAAATCAGATATTTCAGATATTAATTCTAAAGAAAACATCAAACTAAAATCTGAAATTCCTAACGATTTCAAACAAAGTATTATATCTAAAACTGGCAGTAAAATTTTAGAAACTTTGATTAATAAAAGTTTTGAGAAACCATCAGATCAAAATTTAAATTCGGACACGAATAATGCAGAAATAAATAATGGTAGTTTTAATGTAAAAAATGCTTCAGTAAATTCTGGGCTAAACTTTGATTTAGAATCCGATCACAAAGTAGATTCTAGTTTGAGAAATGAGAGTGAAGATGTTGCTGTCACTATAAAAATTGAAAGCGATAGTACAGAAAATAGCATAGCTAATGAGAATCAAGAAATTGGAAAATTGGAAAAAACTATTAAAAAAGAAGGTATGTCTTTGATAATTACCATTTAGATTATATAGTAAACAATTAATATTTAAACAAGAGTCATACCATCAACTATTATAAAAAAGTAATATTTACCTTCAAATCTTGCTGCATTCAAAGAATATCTCTGCATCTACTTTATGATGAATTTTCTAAGAAATTTTAATATAATCGACCTACTTAATTGTTTCACATAATACTTAAAACTCAGTTTGCGACGTGAAGTGAAGAAGTAGGGAAAATATAAGAAGTGAAGATTATAGAGAAATTATAAAACAAAAACAGACCACGACTTGTTTCTTACCACTGTTGTCTCTGTAATATTTTTGGATCAGTAACTTAAAATATAGTTACACCACATTTTACGATTTTACTAAAGGCACGGTAAAATAGATTTTTTTAAATGAAAACAAGGCGACATTTTTGTTGTTTTGTTCAAATTACGTAACATGATAGTTTATTTGCAACTGCAGATTTTTAGATAACACGTTTTTTAGGTGTAAACAAATTTTTTTACACATTAAAAAAAGATCGTATTTTTAAGGTACTGTCTCTAATCAGAGCTGGACAATGCTGAGAACTTAGTGCTTGTAATAATGCACTTATAACGCTTAAAGCATTTTGTAAAATAGGTGCTTGCTACTTATTAAACACGTAAGCATGATAAATAGTCTAAAAAAGCATTCAGTATGTTTATTAAGTATTGTGAATGCTTAATTAGAATTTTAAATGCTTAATAAGCATTTTAAATGCTTAATAAGCACTTTAAACGCTTCATAAATCATCTTTCGTTTATCTTTTATGGTTCTTATTTCCTTCGATGTTATATATCAATTTCTTGTTTGTTTAAGTCCAAACTTTCCCATGAATTAAAAATATTGTTCATTTCCGAAATTTATATTATAACTTAATGTTAGAAGTGAAGATTTAAGAAGTTACTTTAAAATGCTTAATGCTAAAGCACTTTAGTAAGTGTTCGATGCTTTCAAGCATTTTTCATAATGAAAGTGCTTGTTGTTTTAAGTACTTTAGTAAGTACTTGATATTTGATGCTCCAAGTACTTAGGTTTGGTGCTTTGCCCAGCTGTGTCTCTAATTAATCATGCTTCAGTCTTGCTGACCATGAATTTATCAACCGTTGCGTTTTTTTAGAAGCATTTGTGGTCAACTATGTATTCGTATTGTGATACTTCATAAAAAAAATATATATTTAACTAATTTTTGTTTGAAAATAGGCAGAAAGTGAAGATATGTCCTTATGTCTAATTTAAAGGAGATCAGCTGTGGTTTTGTATTATTTTTGTGTAAAAAAAATCTTATTTCAGATGTACCGTGCTATTGGAACGTTGGAGATTTAACATGGGCACAAATAGGCAAACATCCATACTGGCCTTGCATGCTTACCGTGGACCCAATTACTAACAACTATACCAAAGTTAATAGTAAGCAGTTTTGGTTGCTTTTATTAAAAAAAAAACAAACAAATAAAGTAAAAATGGCTTCTGTGAACTCTGATGTGCTTTTGTTTTTTGTTTTAGTCAGAGGGAAATCACGATGCAGATACTTTCATGTTCGCTTCTTTGCTGATAGAGGCCGTAGATCTTGGATAGCTTCAAGTGGTATAATTAAATTTGAAGGACGCAAAGCGTTTGAAAAACTAGCCGCTAAAGTTTGTTCAGAGGTAAGTTTAAAGAATATGGTGAAAGGTGTTTATACTGTCGAAAAATTTGATAGTTTGACCGTAGTCATCACAACTTTTTTATGAAATTGCGTTATGCCGGCCACACACGGAACTGCATACTTGATAAGTATACATGCGCTTGACGTTTGATCAAGTTTGCATGACCGTGTGTGTGATGATTTTGCTCAAATATTTTGACTTGACTGCCGAACGAATTTACAATCTGCGTACTTGAAGACTTGACAAGCGGCCAGTATTGTGACGTGACAATCAGGCGTTTATAGATAATCTGTGACTTCTCTTTTGTCTCTTTTGTCTATTCGTAGAGCTTTACGCGAAGTGTTTGAAGAATTTATTATAATTTACACCAAACAGTACGATTTATTCTACTTTTCTGAACCATTTCGGTAGCCAACACCAAGCTAATTATTGCTAAAGCTTCATTATATGTGTATGGCATAGTCGATAACTTTACTTTTGCATGTCACTTCTGGTTGTAGAACTGACGCCGCTTCAAGCAAACTTGTGCGTGTGTGTCCCATATGGCCATCATGCAAACTTGATCAAAGTTCAAGCGCATGTATACTTGACAAGTATGCAGTTACGTGTGTGGCCGGCATTAGAATACCAATGTATCCACCAAACAATATTCTGCTGAGCTAGTTTGCCCATAAATCAATCAAAATGCATGATATTACAAATATAATATGAATAGTCAACTCTTCCTAAAAACAAAATTCCTTAATTTCGTTCGCTGTAGCTTCACAAGTAATTCAGTGTATATATAAAATTTTTAATCGCGGAATCAAAAAGAGGGAAATTATGAGTTTGGGTCAAATATGTGTCTTCTGTGACATCATAACCTTCGATGAGTGGACGTAATAGGATATTCTGTAAGAACTATTTCCGCCCTATACCTTTGTTTTTAGAGACAGTTGACCGGCTCTATATTATTGTTATTTATTTTTTTAAGACAAAACGTAAAGAGTTAAGGCGTCATGCTGTCGGATTTAGTGTACCAGCAAGTGTTCAGCCATGTTGGCTAAAAGCTGTAGAAGAAGCTCAATCGCTTGTAGAGAAATCTGTAGAGGAACGCGTAAATTTTTTTGAAGAATTAAATAACAGTTTGAAAAGTGACATGGGTACTAAAAAACGGAAGCGAAAATCAGATGATAGCAGTTACAGTTTTTGTAATGTGAAAAAGAAAAAGAAATTTGATGGTAAAATAAGCATCAGTCATAAAAAAAAATTGCACAGAAAAATGGCTAAGTTGTATGTGAAGAAGAAATTAAGAAAGTTGAATAGAATTTCTAAGAATAAATCTAGTAGTGATACTTTTAGTGAATCATTAACTGATGATAATGTAGCTAGTAGTAGTATAGATGTAAATAATAAGAAAATTATTGAAACTCCACTGCCAAGAAGACGACTTTCTAGAAACGTTAAAGACCTTGAAATAGATACAAAATCGGAAAATTACGAGTATTTCATTTTACAACATAAGAAAAATGTTATTAAGGAAAACCCATCGTTTAGTGAAAGACAGATTAATGAATGCTTAGAGAAGAAATGGTCAAAATTAAGTATAAAAGAAAAATGTGCATATATTAAAATTGAAGAAAAAATCGAAGTAAAAATTGAACCTAGCTCAGACGATTTATCGTCAGATGTTGATGATAAAGAAAATAAATCTGATATTGTTGAAAATGCGGCTGTCAGAAATAAAAGAAATAATTTGTTTAAAGGCAAAGCCAAAGGTCGCGTTTGTCAGATATGCGAAAAACCAAATAATGTTATCAAATGTGGCGGTACTTGTCTCAGATATTATCACCCGGAATGTGTGAAGTTTGAGGATTCAGTAGATTCAAACAATTTACTTAAAAGCTGTGAAACACAAACAGAAACAATAGATATCGCAGAACAGCAACCGGATGAATTACAAATAGAATCGATGAAAACTGTTAAAGATAACGAACTTAATGAAGATATTGAAACAGCTTCAAAAATGTCAGACCAGACCGGCAGTGGTATTGACATAGTTGCAAATCCGAAAAACGATTTTTTAAAAGACGATTCTATCGATGAAAAACTTAAAAGTCCGAAAAGATTAATAAAAACAGTAAACATCCAAGTCGCTGAACAAATCGATGCAAAAATGGAAGAAGTAATGAAAGGTATGATAGAGAATCCTAAATATGTAATAACAAGTAGTGAAGGTGAAACAAGTGAATCTGATAATACGTCGGTAAATAGCAAAAATGTAATACCTTCTCTCCACATAACTGGAGACAGCAAGAATTCGACTCCAACAAAATTGATTAAATTAGCGCCGATAAAACAGTCAGATGTATTTAAATGTAGCGATTGCATCAACGATCGTTTGCCGCCTTGTTTCATATGCAAAACGACCACCGATACAGAATTACACAGGTGTTCTGTAAATCATTGCGGTAAAGTGTACCATCCGGGATGCTTAGAGTCATGGCCGCAAACGCAGTGGTCGTCCGTAGCTCCTTCGAAAGTCAGTAAGCACAAAGAAAATTACGGTTCGTTGACATGTCCGTATCACGTGTGCCATATCTGCGTATCTGACGATCCTAGAGGGGCTAAATCGAGATTTGTCAATGAAAAATTAGCTAAATGTGTACGTTGCCCTTCTACATATCATGCCAGTAATTATTGCATTCCTGCCGGATCGGAAATCCTTGCGTCGAATTTTATAATTTGTCCGAAGCATACGATTCGCAATGAAAAAACCAAAAAAGTTGGTAAAATCAAATTAATGCAACATGTTAACGCATCGTGGTGTTTTATTTGTGCGAAAGGAGGATCTTTAATTTGTTGTGAAACGTGTCCGACAAGTTTCCATGCTGAATGTTTAAGCATAACGCCACCTGAAGGTTCTTACATTTGCGAAGACTGCGAAACGGGACGTTTACTTTTGTATGATGAAATCGTTTGGGTCAAGTTAGGAAATTATCGATGGTGGCCGGCGAGAATTTTATTTCCGAATGAAGTTCCGAGTAACGTTCAAGCTATACCGCATGCTAAGGGTGAATTTGTCGTTAAGTTTTTTGGATCGCACGATCATTATTGGGTTAACCGTGGGCGCGCTTTCTTGTATCAAGAAGGTGACAAAGGAAATTTATATAGCAAGAAGTCTACAGTTGATGATTTGTACATAAAATCACTCGAAGAGGCTGTAATCGCTCATAAACGTCATAGAGGTAATATAATCAATACTAACATTAAAAAAAAGAAAATTTCTTGCGTTTTTTTAAAAACATTTTGTGGTACGTAGGCGGGAAAACCCGTTTTGACAATTTTTATTTGTCTGCGGGTTTGTACTCAAAAATGACTGAACTGATTTTAAATAAACGTTTTTCACTATTAACTAGTACTGTTGACCTAACATTAACAACTAAAATTAACCGTTGCAAAAAACCTAGTCAAGAATGAATTTATTTACGACTGTAGTTTCATGTCTGTTATTATTTTTTTTTTTGTTATAATATTAAGTCGGAATACTAAAAATTCTTTGGCTGTTCATACATTCTGGAAGTTTTATATTTAATATGATTTTATGTTATTAATTCAAGATCGTTAATTTTTGACATTATATATTTTAAACAAATTTAGATATCCAATGATTATTTTGAAAAACCGTTTAATTTTGCAGCTGAACGAGCAAATCGAGAAGCAGAAGCCAAACCAACAATGAGACCACCGCCGTATATTCGAATAAAAACCAATCGTCCTGTTGGAAACGTGAAGCTTCCGGAAATGAATACGAGCAGTATGACACCTTGCAACTGTAGCCCGAACGATTTCGACCCATGCGGACCAGACTCCGACTGTCTTAATAGGTTATTATTAACCGAATGCAGTCCCCAAATTTGCCCAGCCGGTGAACGCTGCAATAATCAAATGTTTGAAAAACGCCTCTATCCCGATTTGACGCCGTACCGAACGCTCGGTCGAGGATGGGGTTTAAAGACGTTAATGGATATAAATCAAGGACAATTCATAATTGAGTATGTCGGTGAAATGATTGACGAACAGGAATACCAAAGACGAATACAGAGAATGCATCAACAGAAGGATGAAAATTATTACTTCTTAACCATAGATAAAGATCGAATGTTAGACGCTGGACCCAAAGGCAATGTTGCACGTTTTATGAATCATTCATGCCAGCCTAACTGCGAAACACAAAAGTGGACCGTCAATGGAGACACGCGAGTGGGATTATTTGCTTTACGAGACATTCCTGCTGATTCTGAACTTACTTTTAATTATAATTTGGAATGCGTTGGAAAAGAGAAAAAACCGTGCAAATGTGGTGCTGCCATCTGTAGTGGATTTATTGGAGTTAAAGTTAAGCAGGTAATAATCTTGTTTGATTTAGAACTGGCACTGTCGTACCTCGTAGTAAAATATGATTTTTATTCAAAACCGAGGCACGTTATCAAGATATATGAATAATTCTAATAATTTAAAATTTCAGGACGATACGTCGAGAAGAGCCAAAACAAAGCCAAGGAAAAAAGACAAAATTAAAAAACCACTAAAAATGTGTTTTTCTTGCGGTAAGGAAGGTGCTGATGGACGTTGCGACGTAAAAAATTGTTTGAAGAATTACCATGCAGACTGCGTCGATGTTACGGAATGGCCCGAAGGTATAATATTCATGTATCATGTAGTACCCATGAATGTCTAATGTTTTGCATAATATGATAAGAACAATGCAAAGTGTATTTCAACTATCCTCTACCTTAATAGGGATGTTGACTATTTTTGGGAAAGTGTTTTAAACCGTGCATAAGTACCTAATATAGCCACAAATATTTATTATTTTTATTTAAATACGACTCAAGCTTTAAAAATCATGTATTTTAAATTCCGTTTCAAATTTCGCTCCAAAACGCCAATACTTGTCATGTGACTGCTGTGACGTCGTAGGCTCATAAACGCTGCTGAACTGATGAGGTGATAGGCTGTTTCGTAATTGTCATAGAAATTTTCGAATAAATTACATACTCTAAATATTAACTACCAGTGAAGCCTTTTGACAGCGTGAACAGCGTCCTTCTCTATGACAGCGTCTGATATTGATGATGAGCCAGTGATGTAATGCACTCTGGTGTTCGTTGTCCCGTGACTTGAAAATATTGTGTTTTTTAGTATTTCTATCATAGTTAAAATTCTGTTTTTATTTAAATACAGTCAACATTCCTATTATCGGATAACTTTATCCTTAAGATAGACACTATTTGGAAGTGATTAAACGGAATAGAGAATCTTCCGGATAAGATTATTCGGAATTTATTCTATAGTGAAAAAAATAATATTGTTAAATTAAAAAGGCATATACTTTTTAGGAAAATGGCATTGTCCCCGACACAGATGTTACATTTGTTCGAAGCGTAAGACGAGGTGGTGTTCGAAATGTCCAAAGGCGTTTTGTGTTCTACATTTTAAAGAAAATATATTCGAAGGAACTTCTCCAGATGAATATTTTTGTGAAGATCATAAAATGGTAAGTTTAAATTGTAGCGCAGTGGAATTTTTATGTGATGGTTTTGGTTGGTTTTTAAAAATGACGAATAGAATTTAAAAAAAATATATAAATGTATTTTATTTTTTTAATAAAATATAGCGTAGATAATGATTAATTTTTTTACTGTAAGATGTTTAATAATTTCAGTGACTGTGACTGCAATTTTATTGTTAACGTCTTATTAGTAAGAATCTTTTAACAGAAGTGTTTTAAAATAAAATTTACAAAAATAATTTGATAGCTGCATTTGTGAGTAACGACGACGGTCTTGCATAATTCGTTTTATAAGTTTTATAACTAACACAAAATTACGTTATGAAATTGTACAGGACCGGCATCGTTACAAAATTATACTTGCACGTCGTTTCTTAACTTTGAAATGGGACAACTTATTTTTGCTTTACATTTTTGTCCTGATTGATCTAAAGCAGCAGTAATAACCCGATTCGAGTGGTCTATGAAAACTTTTTTGAAGAATTGACCAAAAATTTCAATATAATAATTTTTTTTGTATTTGGAATGATTCAGGGAATTGAGAGAAGGATGAACGATGTAAATATTAAAATAACTTCCAGAGGAGGTGTGAAAGTAAACAAAAGGATTCCTTATAACTTGTTTTATGCAATGTTTTACAATATAAAATAATACGAATTTTTTATGTTAATATGTTACTAGAGTATTATTTTCCCGGCGTTGTTAATTTAATTATGAATTTTGTTTCAGAAGGAAAATGTCAAGAAATCGGTGCACGTTGCAGATATAGATTTAGCTGAAATTAAAAGCAGTTTGACCAGTAATACAGATAAAAATAAAAAAATAAAAATCTTGCGCAAAAGAGATAATAAAGTAAAAAAATCTAATAACAAACTTAAAATGTCGGTATTTTTAAAGAAGAAAATTAAGAAAAGTGTTAATAAAATTCAAAAGAAATATAAGAAAAAGGAAACTAAGAAAAAATTAACCAAGAAAGCAAAAACTGTCAAGAAAAAGAAACAGGATTTGAATTTGTCAGTGGAGCACGTTGATGTCAATACAAAAATATGCTATGATGGTTTTAACAACTTTTCATCCGAAGATCCGTTGCAAATACCAAAAACATCAATTGCGGGATGTGATGAGTCAGGAATTGAAAGTGTCCCCGAGTTTAGTCATTTGTTTACAGTCGATGCATCTATTTCTAGTGTAGGTGATTTGGATGAGTGTTTATCGGTAGAATCGGTGAAAACGGCTGAATCAAAATCGGAAACTAATTTAAAACCTGAAACTGATGTGATAGATTCAGATTTTGAGACCGGTGCCATGTTAAAATGCGATAGAAAATCGAAATTATTAGAGAAAAATGACGGTTCTGAGAATGTAAAAAATGCTTTAAAACGTCCAGAAATGGTTAGTACTTCGGCAAGAGTGAAAACATCCAAAGGGAAACAAAAAATTTCAAAAATAAATATAAAAGAACACAATGTCATAGTGAATTGTATTGTAAAAAAATCAAAAGGTAGACCAAAAAAACTTAAAAAATCGAAACGTTTTCACAAAGAAAATGAAAATAAAACAAATTCCACTGACCTTTTGGAACACTACACAACTTCGAATTGTGAAACTGAAAATTCGGAAGCGGAAAATGCAAGTGTTTCAGACATTTTAGAAGCAAATTCTTTGGAAAATGTAACACAAAACAGTACACTTGAAAGTTTTAATGACTCTCATAAGAGTGATTGTGAAGAGTCAGACGCGAAACTGTTAAAAAAGACAATTCAAGATTTTGAAAGGGTTACCAGTGTATCTGAATCGCCTAAAAGTATTACCGAATATAAACAACCCATCAATATGCAGTTGGATGATTCTTCGGAACTTATACCAAAAAGAAAGAGAGGAAGACCCCGAAAAAGCAGCAACAGTACATTTTCTAAAATAAAAACTGACGATTCGATCGACTCAATAGATTCATTGTTAGATATTTCGGCCGATTGTAATAACCAAATAGATATAAAACTAAGGTCCCGACAATCGGATATTCCAGATTCTATAACGCCAGTTCAATTGCTAAATGAAAATTCTTCACGCAAATCCACAACAAATGAAGATATAATATCTGAGACGTCTTCAAGTAACGAAACTGAAAAAATTGACGTGGACAGAATGCCACTTGATAAAAAAGATACAATAGTTAAAGAACAAAATCCTATCATATTAAATAGTGCACAAGTGTTGGAAGAAAATACACTTTTAGAAGAAAATGTAGATTGTATTGCAAACTTTGAAAACGTTTTTGAAAAATCTAAAGATATCGAAACTGCTAATAAAAAGTGTTCGAGTAAAATGATCATTAATCGAAGATCAGGAAGATTAAAAAAACAAAAACCTGAAATCTTTCAAGTAACAGAATCAGAATGTAATAGTGATAGTTTAGAAGCTTTTTTAAGGAGTGAAAATTCAGAAAATATTAATATTTCAGAAGTGAATCGTGGTAAAAGAAGATCTGAAAGATTGAATTCGGAAAGTGTATCAAAGTTAGAAATGAATTCGAAACAGCTTAGCAGTGAGTGTCAAGTAGTAATTAACAAATGTGATGATAAATCAGAAATAATGAAATTAAAGGTAGAAAAGAAAAATTCAACGGATATAGGAAAACCCTTAGAAAAACATGGGAAAATCAAGCTAAGAAAGTCAGTCGATTTACATAGTGATCATAAAGAATTAGAACTTAGGTGTATTCAAAATTTGGAAAAGGATACAGATTCGGTTTTGGATACAGAAAACGTCACAGACCCGCCGGATAATGCATCATTAAATGCTAGTAAGCCGAAAAAACGTGTTTCGAAAAAAACACAGGAGCTTAGTTTTCCGGTAGAAAGTGTGTTAATGTTAACAAGAAACGGGAAAGCCAGGTCGACGAGAAATACAAATGATATTGAGAATCCTCCAGATTTGTTGGAAAATTTAGGTGATCTTTTCTCGAATGAAAATGACAATCGATTAGTGAATGAAGTGACTATAGACGAGGAACAGAAAAAAAGCGTTTTCGATAAATTTGTAGTCGATAATGGAAACACATCAACGCCAATCAAACGGAAAAGAGGAAGACCGAGAAAATATTTCCAAGAAAAAAATTTAAACGATTTAACGGCTGATATTACACAGATAACCGATTCACCAAAATTAATATCGGAGAGCGATGACAGTATTCAATGTTCGACTGAAATCACAAATTTATCAGAAAACAATTTAAAAGAGAAAGCTAAAACATCGAGACAGTCTGTTAAAAAAGTATCTACGGCAGAAGATGATAAAGACGACACGGTACCGAGTTCCACTGAAACGCAACTCCTTTTAATAAATGAAAGAAATTTACCAATAAGAAAAAGGACAGGTTTACGAAACCTAGTAAGTGAAAATAATTTGTGAATGTTAAAATTTTAATAAAAGTTAGACCAAATAATAATCCGGCAGCATCAACAAAAGATTACTCTCGTATTTGACATTGTGTTCTTATCGAAATGATAAATTGTATATATTCGATCAGAGCTATCAAATTGACAATTTTATTTAAATAAATATTTTTATTGACAGTGTCCCAGAATTAACGAACGTTCACTTAAAGGCATAATCTATAATTGAACCTGCCATGTGAATTATTTGTTGATGAAATCCAATTTGATACCTAAGTTTATAAATCTAAAGCTGTATATGGCGTCAGTGCGTAAAATCGGAAACTGTTGATGCATGTTACAGTCGTTCATTGATGTACCGCTCATCATAACATAAGTTAAGGCGAATGATTGTTTTGGTAAGAATCGGAATTCGTTCAGTCACACTAAAGAACGGTTTCGAATATCTGAATGTATCGCTTGCATTGAATTTTTGGTTTGTATGTGACTTTAGATTATGAATGAATAACAAAAATCAATAGTATTTTCTCTGAGTAACGTTTTTTTATATGCGTTATTTTTTTATATACGCGGTTTACAAAAAAAATATCTTAAAATACTCTTGTCAACTGCAGCTTCAATAACTGTTTTTCAAGAACATGTTTCTTGCAGTTAGTAAAGGAGTAGGGAGTTAATATGATTTTTTATGGTCGACACGTGACGTCTAGTAATGTTACAGTGTAATGGTGGGTTAATAGTAATGGAATGAGAGAAACGGACGCCTCTTTCAATTAACATAGAACATCAGATTACGTATTTTGTAAGAACCTTACCTGTCGTAGTGATTGACTTTATGTAAAACACTGAGCTTCCTTTTTTGAGGACAAAACCATTCAATCAATAGTGACGTCATAATAAAAATAATGTTTTATGACAGGAGTTTTCTATTTTTTTATGGCGAATTTTAAAGTTCAAAATGTTGCAATTTTTAAAAAAATCTTTGTCAGATGCCTATAATAATTTATGCCTGAGAATGTTGAAGATTGAACGTACTGAATAAAATTCTAAAAACTGAAGTTTAACGGTATAATTCACAATATAAAATTTACATAATTAAAAACATCGGATCTCTTTCGAAACTTCAGCGCAAAACAATTTTTTTTAAAATTGATATCCAGTTCATTATAGAGTATGTTCCAAAAAGAAAATTTACTAATTCTGTGTCAAACGCATTGGTTGCTGAAGATTGTTTTTTTTTGAAGTATTGTTTTTAACAAAAAAATAAAGAACATTTTTGATGCTCTGATCACCAATTGTTTACAACTGTTATGCCGAAGTTTTATTAAAGTTAAGAAAAAATTGCATGTCAGATTCTTTCATAACTTCTCTTTTAAGAATTCCATTAAAACACAGACATAAATACACTGCCTCCCTGCCTGCTTTTTGTACAAATGAAAACGTTGTATTTTTGTCCTCCTGAATAATATTTTATGTATGTACTACATTTCTTGTAAGAACGCGAGTGGGCATCTAATTGGTCAATGGCTGTGTTCGTAGGCATATTTTTGGTCCATTTGCGCATGCGCTTTCATGTCAATTTGCCCAATTTTATTTACTCCGCATGCGCAATAAACAAAATCGGTCGCATTTGCATGAAAGTGGATGCGCACATGAACCAAAAGTATGCCAACGAACATGGCCATCATGAAAAAAATATATAACAGTCCGTACTATTGATAATCACGTAGGGTGGTCACAGCTCTGGAAAAAAACATTCATGAAGCATGAAAATATATTTTATGTACAATCTCCTCTCTAAATTCTTCAAGTAACTCGGAGAAATGTCATGGAAGTGGTCAGTCGCCGAAATGATGCAAAGTTTAACCATCCTCTTTGGTCAGCTGACATTTCTTGAGGCTGCATCGAGCTGTCATCATGATGTTTGAATATGAATATACACACATCGAACACAATTTTTTTTGCGCCGCAAATGCATGTAGCGGGTATCGAGTTTGTGTCATGGCAGAAAATAAAATTTTAAAATAATTAAAACTGACAGCTTGCCACTAATGCTAATCGGGTATTGAGGTTAGGGAATTTTGTACTGGAAACTTTGTAGAAGTTTTTTCCTTTGAGTATTGGTGACCACTTTGTTATTCAGTTTTGACAGTAAATAGAATGCGAATAAATTATTAGTTATTGTGGATTATAGACGCTCGACAAGCAAGGCCATTAGCGTCTGAATAAATTATTGTAAATGTAACTTCAATATGCAAAAGGGGCGAGCATGACCGTTGACAAACTTTTTTACAAGGAATGCTATACAAAAAAGGGTTTGACGTGCAATTTCGTACAGTTTTTGAAAATATAATTTTTTTTTGTAACTATTAGTATAATTATGTAACATGTAAAGTGTTTTATTTTTTTTCGATTGTGGCTATGTATTAATGCAATGTAAATATTTTAATCATTAAGAAGAAAGTTTGCAATTGTATGTTAATCTCGATTTTGTCTCATAAATTTTTAAATATAAAGAATAAATTATGTTGTGAAAGTGATTTAATTTTTTATACATAAAAATATATATTCCAGTAAAAATTTACTACCGAATCAATGTTTGTTTTTCTTTTTTACAGAAAATGCATTTTTTTATGTTTTGCGGAAACTTTTTTACGCAGATTTTGTTTGGAAATTTTGTATATACAGAAATAAATATTTACATTTTAAAATAGAAATCATATGTAAGATATTTATTGTTTTATTATATTATATAAAATTTAATATCTACCATACTTTGTACAGTTTTCAGTTTTAAAACAAATTAGTAGGTATAATCCTTAACCTATTCCGAATTTTAACACTGTCGGATTTTTCAGTATTGCAGTCCATCTTATAGTTAGAGAGCACGCGACAAAAAATGCTCGCGTGAGTGGGACGATCCAAGAAACGTCTGTAGGTAGTTCGAGTTCCCCTCTCCAATTTATGTAGAATACTAGATAATACACGAACAAAATGGCGTAAAAACTGTTGAAAAAACTTTAGTAGTTCTCCCACAATAAATTCCTGAAAAACCGCTCGATAATCGGTCGTTACACTGGTGAACCCCCTTAAGTATTTGTAACATAACACATTCATCCACATGATATCAATTATTGATATCATGTGGTTGATAAAAATATGAACGATCTGCCAGCTGACGTCATTCATGGAACGAGATAATCTGTGTTCTTTGAATAATCTTTGAATTAGATAGACTGGCAAACTGCCCGTAAGCTTTTATAATAAAGGCATCTACAATAGTAATAGCATTAAATTACCAGTCAGATTTTGCTCAAATTTTAAAATTTTCAATTTCATTTTTCAGTAAAATCAGACTGATTATTTAATTATTTTGCTACATATAATAATGCCTACATTAAGCAATAAAAAAAGGATAAAATATACATACATTAGTTATATTTTATCCTTTTTTTATTGTAAGATCGCTGGAATCATTTTGACCCTCGATACATAAATTATGCTCATTTGCCAAATGTAGTAAACCGAAGAAAACTATTGGGCAACTTAAATTGGCTTTAACTTCAGAACTAACTTGCTCCGGTAGTTTTGTGTATAGTTCTGAAAATTTCTTTTCGCCAACTTTATCCACTTCGTTTGCCTTACCACTATTTTCCTAAAAAATACGAAAAAAAAATCAATCATTAAACTCACTATTTAAGATAGATTTTACGAGAGCAGCGTTACCTTTTCTGTTACCAACAAATTGTCATTATTTGTTAAAGTGTTCCACATTGCATCTTTTATTTTTTTCATATCGATTTTTTTTGCTCTCGTTGCATGTGGCACAAATGTTTTCGGAACCTGAATATACAAAGATCATACTTTTAATAATTGTTGAGGTTATGTTTTATGTTGAAGAGGTTATGTCACCCATAAAACTAAATAGGGCACTTTTATGGAATCCTTATGAATCAATTTATTCTGATTTATGAAATATTTAAATATAGCATTTTTGGGCGTCTATAATTTTCAGATTTCACATTTTATTTCATTTAAATAAAACTTCACAAAAAAAAAAAAAAAAAAATGAAGAACGATACCATTATTTATATAAGAATTTGATCTTATGTCTTTGTTGAAACCCACTTTTTTTTATTTATCAAACATACCGTGGAAGGTGCTGTTACTAAGTTGTCCCCACTAAAAGGCACAGCGTTTTCATACTCTATTATGTCTGGGTCATTGCCATTTATACCGTCGCTATCATGTGCAACACCATCGCCATGGTCACCGTCTGTTAGCTCACCATCGGCCTAAAGAAAATAGAACTCGTTAGCTAAATGTAATTTACAACCGATAAAGAGTTAAATTTATGCATACATTTAAACCACGGCAAAAACTGCTATCGTTTGGATTGTTATAATCATAATCAGCTATCGTTTCATCCAAATTTGAATGTGGAGATGTTGCTCGAACAGGTATTCCTATTGCAGTGGCGTCGTTGTTCATCAATCGTAGTTTTTCCTTCAAGGTTATATGTAAGTCATCAGGCAATATATTTCTAAAAAAAAAATTGTAATGAGCCTCACCCTCATAAGCTCACATAAGAAGCTTAACATCTTTAGTTATTAATATTATAATTACGGCGAAATGATTACACATTTTAGGGGGAACTTTGATGTTTATACAAGTGAAAATTCTCACATGGACAGATCGTCACATTCATATCATAGTTTTATTTACATACTATAATCTACAAAAAAAAAACATTTTTAATATGAATTGTCTGTAGTATATCAACATCATAACCTCACATTATGTGACGTTTCAGCATATACTTGTATTTAAACAATGTTTCAGAAGACTTGGGTTCAAGTCCTAACATTATACATATATGCTGCATGTAGATAAAAATTATTCTTTGACAGTCATGTAAAATTACCGGCTATCTATAAAACAAAATGGCGGCTTCTGTTGTTTTTTCTCAGAACAAAAAACAAAACAAAAGAGTAGTTTTCAACAGTAGAACCTCAAGAATTAATTAAATAATGTATGTATATTTATGTAGACACTGCTAATAAAATTAAAATCTCGACCAGAAATTACAAATAGTCGTGGTAATTTAAAAAAAACCCGGGTCGCAGTGCCAAAACCCTGCCGACAATATAGTGTATTTGCTAATACAGGCAGTGTGGCTTTATTATGCGAACTTAACTTGGTTTTTGGGCAAAATAAAAAATTTGACTCCTTAATACACCCCTTAAAATAACATTTTTTTTCTTAATTGCAATATTATTATCAATCGAGCTTCTATACCAAGTTATATACACCTTTCAGTAAATAATTCACTATCTGCAAACTTGTGTTTTCATAAAATTTTTAAATCCGGTCCTGTAAGGTCGATTTTATTAAAATTTTAGGGACACATTCGGAGAATTTTTTCGGTATTTTAGGGCCCAAAAACATTTTTTCAACCTCTAAAAACTACCCTTAAAATGGCCCGATTAGGCCCATTTTAAATAGGCTTCTTGCGGCGATGGATTTCAACACGTGGGCCAAATTTAGTTGAAATCAATTAACTCTTTCGAAAGTTATTGCCCGCACACATATATATATACGTATATATATATATACGTAGATATATATATATACGTAGATATATATATATATATATATATACGTATATATATACATATATAAATATATATATACATATATATATAAACATTTTTAAAAATGGCGCCAAAGTGTTTAGGAGGTTATGAAACGTCGAGAAATTTTGGTCCGACCCCTAGGTCCCGCCATCCGACCGACGCCAATAGTGTATGTTGCCATATGGCAAATACACTAATAAAAAAACAGCCGAGAACTGGTTTAAGAATGTTATTAAATTGATCGAATTTTTACACGTCCGTGATTAAGGCTAACATTGTATAAGGCTAAAATTGTATATATGCCAAAAAAACTAAAATAAACTTATTTAACATTGGAGGACTATCTCCCAGGTCACGCCCATGGCAATAACCTAAAACTTTGCATACTATTTATTTATATTTTATAAAAATATCTTTTAAACTACGCATTTTCAAATTATAAAAAACTCGGGTCGCAGTGCCAAAACCCTGCCGACAATATAGGTATTTGATTGTATAGGGCCGCGTGGTTTTATACTTTTATTATGTGAAATTAAGTTTGTTTTTGGGCAAAATAAAAAATTTAATCCCTTAATACACCCCTTAAAAACACATTTTTTTTTCTTAATTGTAATATTATTATCAATCTAAAGTCTACACCGAATTAAATACACCCTTCAATAAATAAGTCTATCTGCAAATTAGCGTTTTCAAAAAAATTGTAAGTCCGGTCCTGTTGAGCCGATTTTATTAAAATTTTAGGGGCACTTTTTAATTGCTACTAACAGGTTAAATGTCAATTTTGAAACGATTCTGAGAATTTTTTCGGTATTTTGAGGCCCAAAAACATTTTCCAACCCCTAAAAACTACCCTTAAAATGGCCCGATTAGGCCCAATTTAAATAGGCTTCTTGCGGTGATGAATTTCAACACGTGGGCCAAATTTCGTTAAAATCAATTAACTCTTTCGAAAGTTATTGCCCGCACACATATATATATATATATATATATATATAAATATATATATATATACATATATATATAAACATTTTCAAAAATGGTGCCAAAGTGTTTAGGAGGTTATGAAACGTCGAGAAATTTTGGTCCGACCCCTAGGTCCCGCCATCCGACCGATGCCAATAGTGTATGTTGCCATATGGCAAATACACTAATAAATTTCTGCGGTTATTTAACAGGTAATTTATTATTTACATGGTTATTCTTTGATATTATACTTTCTGCATATTTTGAACTTACTTTAATTTGTTCCACCCAGAAATTGTTTCACGTTTTAACCTGTAATTTCCTTGCGTCATGTAAGGCATCAAAATACTTTCATTGATCTTAGCATTAGTTAATGTTTGGCAATCTGTAAAATCTAAATGTTGCACTTTTGTTTCTCTTCGTTTTTTCTTTTTTTGTGCCACTGGCACTTGTTCTTCATTGGTTTGTCGCAATTTTGCTACAATAGAACATACGAGTTAGAGAAGTGCTGCAAAGACGGATCCAGCATTTTTCCTGTGAGGGAAGGGCCAAGTTCTTATTTCAATCAAGCTTATCTAGGAGCTATGTACAGAAAACTTTGTCAAATTTGAAAGCTGAGTAATTTAACATTGCTATCAGCCCATTAATGGCACAACTTACAGCACTTTTATGAGAGTAGAGAAAAATTTTATTTATTTTTATTATTCTGTACTCCATAGTCTGAAATTCTTTTTATATTGCTTCGATGTCTATCTGTCAGTTTGTTGTGGACTTTGTTATTAGACTTTTAAAAAACGCTATAAAATTGGCACATTGTAAGTATTTCCGCTGTCCAAATTTTAAAAATTTCAATTTTTTGGAGACTATGGCCGAGCACCGGGTATTAACTGAATCCTTGACGGTACAGTAAATAAAATAATTATTTTCTCATTTCAGAAGAATCACAAGAATCAGGAAATAACTTCAGTTTGCACTTTCATATCGCTCCCACAAATCTATCCATGCAGTCAACTATACCAATAGTTTTAAATTCAATTGAAAAATATACATACTTCGTTGTACAATGGATTTGATTTTCCAGTGCGCAGGCCCCGCCCAAATGTTTTTGAACGTGGAATTGTATGAATACTCCAAATTTTTCGACACAGACAATTGATTTGGCTGCATATCCACAATATGTTCGACACGACCTTGAAAACCCATCGCCGGGCCTTCTTCGTCCAAAGGTTCATCATCACTACTGCTATCATCCACACGAGCTATTTAAACCATAAAAATATTTGGAGTATTGCAACTTTAACCTTACTATAAGTTTTATTCTCTACAATGGAAAGCAAGTACTTTCTTACTACATGGTCAACGAATATGATATCAGAAATGTAAATAATTTACTAATGTACAATCTGAATATATGCTTTGGTTGCCTGAAGGCGGCAGCTGCAACCTTTTTCTATTGCAGTAAAACATATAATATCGATACAAATCTTTGGTGTCATAGTTTTATGAATGGTAACTCTATTGGGACTGTTGAAGTCATGAATTTGTCATTTCAGAAGACCGGCATGAGTATTTCATTTCTCCACTGGAGTATTATTGTATACTAAGTGGTCTACCTTGAGCGCCTCTAGCAACCCAAGTTCTATTAAAGTTTTAGAATGACTACTTAGAATTTCGTATCTTATTTTCAATAATTTAACCCGGCGTGCGTAAGGTTGGGTGTAATACACCCAAACCCTAATAAATCGCTCCATATTTTAAAAGTGAGTTATTGAAATGCGTTGTGCATCTGAGTAGCTGCGCGGGGGGAGCTAAGTAAGCGATGAGTGTCTCCACGCAGTCAACCGCTGATCGGCGGGTTGTTTAGATAGGGTCAAAGTGAAAATTGCACTAGATCTAAAGATGAATAACGGAAGTCTGACTAGTTATTATTTAAAAAAAGTGATTTCATTTGTATTGTTCATTGTTTAATTAAATGAAAAAATACTTTACGTTAGTTTTTTTAATATTTTAATAACAAAAAATAACTATGTGCTATATCTTACAATATAAGCTAAAATTTTTTGATTTGTTAAATGCGTAAATAAATATTAAGGAACCCTACTTAAATGTTTTTACTTTATCCATTTATTTTCTTTTAAATATGCAGAATAGTTATATAAAAAAGAAAATAATAACAATCTAGATTAAAATGTTGAAATGTTCAATCAATCATATGGGTTTGTCACACCCACCTTATGCTCCGTGTTACAACTTTTAACCTTAAGCACGCCGGGTTAATTTTAAACTAACCAAATTAGACGGTTCACTCTAATGATTTAAAATACTTACGAGCATGAAAAGAAATATCTCCATCTGGTAGGGGCTCAGCATTCATATCAAATGCAAAAGCATTATTAGTTTGGCTGACATTTAACTGATCGGCTTCTTGTGATAATCTGCACGTAAATACCATTAAAAATAATTAACATATTGGAGCATTTTCATACAGTATAGTTCGTAAGACTAAAAAACCCGGGTCGCAGTGCCAAAACCCTGCCGACAATATAGTGTATTTGCTTATACAGGCAGGGTGGCATTATTATGCGAACTTAAGTTGGTTTTTGGGAAAATAAAAAAATTGACTCCTTAATACACCCCTTAAAATAACATTTTTTTAACTGCAATATTATTATCAATCTAACGTCTACACAGAATTAAATACACCCTTCAATAAATAAGTCACTATCTGCTAACTAGTGTTTTCATAAAATTTGTAAATCCGGTCCTGTCGGGCCGAGTTTATTAAAATTGTGGGGACACTTTTTAATCACTACCAGAGGGATAAATTTCAATTTTAAAATGATTCGGAGAATTTTTTCGGTATTTTGGGGCCCAAAAACAGTTTTCAACCCCTAAAAACTACCCTTAAAATAGCCCGATTAGGCCCATTTTAAATAGGCTTCTTGCGGTGATGGATTTCAACACGTGGGCCAAATTTCGTTAAAATCAATTAACTCCTTCGAAAGTTATTGCCCGCACACATATATATATATATACGTATATATATATATATAAATATATATATATATATATACATATATATATAAACATTTTTAAAAATGGTGCCAAAGTGTTTAGGAGGTTATGAAACGTCGAGAAATTTTGGTCCGACCCCTAGGTCCCGCCATCCGACCGATGCCAATAGTGTATGTTGCCATATGGCAAATACACTAATAAACAACAGTAGGATAGCTGTAGTTTGCTATAATTGTCAAGAAATACCCTTTGTTACAACGCTATATTAGAAAACTCTTATTTTCAAACACTGTCACCGTCAGAACTCAAACCGGAGTCTTTCTATTATCGCGGCGGAATGAGTTATCAGTTACTCAACAGTGACATATGCAAACAATAAAAAAAAGTACATTTTTCGTTTTTAACTGGCCTAATGAAAAATAAATCAAATATTCTGTGACTTAGAACTGATTATTGAATGAAAATAATTTCATCTTTGATTCACTCATAACTCTTACTAAAGTGAAGGTTCATGTCTAGCGTTACCTAAGATAAAAATTCATTCTCGCAAGATGTGTAAAAGTTACAAATAAGCTTTAAATATGACAACGGGTGACTGTTTGGATATGTTACTGTTGCGTAGCTGATAATAATTTATTCCGTCGCGATAGTGGAATGATTTCGGATTGAGTCCAAACAGTGGCAGTATTTGAAAATAAGAATTTTTCTAATATAACATTGTAATAATCCCACTGTTAATAATTTTTAACTTTGTACATGTTTAGTCATACATAGACAAACAATTCCTCAGGGAAATCTAGTCGCTAGCCTTGTGGAGTTGGTAAGACCCAGATTATTGGAAGACTAGATCCAGTACAAGATGCAGCACAAAAATCCTTATAGGATGGCGTCCATTATTACAATTCTAAGACAACGCTTAATTACGGTTAGATATTTGCCTATTTGCCATCAATCAAGGACAGTTGAAACGATTTGGATGAAAGCTGGGAGACAATTGATTGGTACCCAGAAAACCGTTATTAACGTGAAAGAAGTCGTTGGTGATTACTAGTCAACTATGAAATAGTAACTTTTTCTTTACAATCAATACTGTACCTGGTTTCTACGTCCTCCAATGACCAGTCTGTTAAGGAAAATTCACGGAATTGTGGACAGATGTGTCTATTGTTTATATTTGGGATTGTTGGGATTTCCACTGACTGTTCTTCAACTTCCATGGCTTCTTCTGGTTCTGTTGTTGTATTTTTCCAAAATGATTCATGTGACCTAGCAACAAATAAATATTGTCGACAAAAAGAACGTTATGTTTTTTATTCATTGTAAATTGTTACTTACATTAACTGAAGCTCAGTCGTGTCGCAATTTATTGGTAGAATTGTTTGGTACATTTTATTTAAGCTTGCAGCATCACCTTCAAGGGATGCCAAGTAACCAAAAATTGGATCAATTTTCTCAGTCATCTCTAAATCACCTACTAACGACTCCGGATTCGCCAGCATACTTCCTCGTTTTTTACGACGAGCTTTTTGTTTCTGTATATGAGATTCATTTCCATTCAAATTTATCTCTGATTGGCTTACATCAGCATCTTGTTCGCCACCTGTAAAAGTATTTGAGAACTTCTTTCAATATTCCTCCCATGAAAAATTTAAAAATATTAAATTGGGTTAACTCTAGTCAGTTTAGTCTCATCAACTCTGAAGTATAAAAGTAAATGGTTCGACACACTTCGGATCTATTTTCTCATACAGTCACCCTCGTTATTTCTGTTTACATTGCATTTGTAGGGCAATGAATTCTTCTCAAACTTTGAGGAATAGGCCTGTACCCAGTTGATTTTACTGATCCCTAGCTAGAATCTAAACTATTTTCGCGGTATCGTATGGTACTAAAGACTCAAGCTGTTCCCACCGAGCTATTTCCACTCAACTGTGGAAATATTTGCTGGTGAGAAATTATAAAAAATAATAAACTGAAAAAACCCGGGTCGCAGTGCCAAAACCCTGCCGACAATATAGTGTATTTGCTTATACAGGCAGTGTGGCTTTATTATGCGAACTTAAGTTGGTTTTTGGGCAAAATAAAAAATTTGACTCCTTAATACACCCCTTAAAATAACTTTTTTGTTCTTAATTGCAATATTATTATCAATCGAACCTTTACAGCAAATTATATACAACTTTCAGTAAATAATTTACTATCTGCAAACTAGTGTTTTCATAAAATTTGTAAGTCCGGTCCTGTCGGGCCGATTTTATTAAAAGTTTAGGGACACTTTTTAATTATTACCAGAGGGTTAAATTTCAATTTTGAAACGATTCGGAGAATTTTTTCGGTATTTTGGGGCCCAAAAACATTTTTCAACCCCTAAAAACTACCCTTAAAATGGCCCGATTGGGCCCATTTTAAATAGGGTTCGTGCGGTGGTGGATTCCAACATGCGGGCCAAATTTAGTTAAAATCAATTAACTCTTTCGAAAGTTATTGCCCGCACACATATATATATATATATATATATATATAAATATATATATATATATATACATATATATATAAACATTTTTAAAAATGGTGGCAAAGTGTTTAGGAGGTTATGAAACGTCGAGAAATTTTGGTCCGACCCCTAGGTCCCGCCATCCGACCGACGCCAATAGTGTATGTTGCCATATGGCAAATACACTAACAAGAATTATGTTCAGGGAATGAATGGTCGGTGGGTTGAAAGAAATTCCCAGCAAATCCATACCTTGAGATGGTCTTCCAAGATCCCCTGCTATTTTTAACACTTCGGTATAAACTGAATCAACACGCAAAGAATATACACGTGTACTTGCATCGAGTGAAGCACTCGCTATTCTCAATGTATCCTCTTTGCTTTTTCCTAGTACTGTAGCCAAATAATCAATAATATGCATGCTCCAGACATTTCTCGCGGTTATTTTCTACAAATAAAAACAAACTCTTTCTTAATACACTTTGAAACTTGATTATTAATATTATAATCTTCTTAAGATTCTCACATTTTCAGCAGATAATTTCAAACATGTTTCAAAATGCTGTTGCAAATTCTCAATTGGAATTGTTCCTATACTAGAGACAGATTGCGTGGATTCAGAGAGTCGTTCTTCAATTTCATTTTTACGGCGACGTTCTAACAGCTCCGCTTGATCATCATTCTGTATGAAAGATCATAACAGTATTATTATCTTCACCAACTCAATATTTTGACAGATTTAGTTAAATTAATTTGCTCAAACACTATGAGTAATGAAACTCATTGGGAAAACAAGCAATAACAACACATTGTCTTCTGAGGAAGGGAAATTTACAATTCCTACCTTTGGCTCTATAAATGTATTCGGCGTTGAAGTTGTTATTGACTGTCTTCGAACTGAACTGAAACGACCGTTAGGCGTTTCTATAACTGATGAATTCAATGATTTCCTAGGTGTTTCCATCTTTGCTATCTGAAAGCAGAATCTACACATAAAATATCAGTTATCTGACATCAGAGTAAATCTTAAAATATACTAACCAAAATTCAATTCAATTGCACAATATATAAAACACAAATCTTTTCGATATAAATAGTGCAAGATTGCCTACACGTGCATCAAATGCACCAAAAAATAAAATCAAAAAAATATGTTACGCTTGTCAAGCTTATTTCAAACGAGTAACGACAGGATGCCAAAACTACCAATGTCACCAACTTCTGCATATTGACATTAACGATAAAATATGTAAGAAATGCATTTTGTTGAAAGAAACAACCGTTTTAGTAATACATAAACTATTATTAGACTAAACTAAATTTGCTGTAAATATAATTGAAAATTGTGTAAATCTTGATTTTTAAGCAATATTAAACATGTTCAAGTTTTGAACACTTTAATTACTTTTACAGAACTTTTTCGAAACTGTTCAGTTTGCTGCACAGAATAAAGTCCGTTATACATTTTTTCATGATTAATATTATTCGTATGAGTAACATTTCTGAAATGTAACTGTAAATTTAATAAGATTAGCAAAATGCTACCTAAGATTATGTAAAACTTATTTATGAATATTGAAAATGTTACGTATAAATACACGAATAATTTTAGGCAAAACAATCTCGTTTTCTTAATTCTAGACAGCGCTGCATACTATTTAAAAGAAACAGTGCAAACTAGTTCTACTACCAGCCGCGCCGCGTGTGCATTACTTCCTTTAGGATGTAGACAGCCAATATTTACATTTATCGAGAGTATTAAGTATTTATGAATTACTTTGATCGATGATTAAAATAAAATATATTATCAGAAGTTAATAACTACAAAAATAGTTCATATTGTCAAAAGTTCCCAACCGATTGATATTATTTTTGATTTCTTCACGGTCCCGTGTGGCGTCATTTACATCGTTTGTTTTGAAATTAATGTGTCGTTCCTTTAATAGGGAACCACACATTTTCGAAGCCATATTAGGAACTGATGATTTGCAGTTGGAATCCGTACAAATATAAAATCAATATCGACTATAATGGAAACGGCGGTCTGTAGCACAATATTCCTATAGTAAGGTACCAAAATAGGAATGAATCGTCATAAAAGTACGGTTCGCTTAATGGAGCGGCAAAGCCAATAAACAATGTAAAGCATACCCGTCTCACGCGTAAAATGTGCCGTGTTTATTACATTGTGAAGGAAAATTTTGAATTTATAATATAGAATTTACAACTAGTACAACTTAAGAAACTCTTGTTTGATATTAATTAAAGGCCTTTTTAAACTTTTATTTATAAAAAATAAAAAAAAAATATTGAAAAGTTTTGAAAAGCACTTTTTACTTATATATATTTTTTTTTCTCAATAAACATTCAAAATAAAACGTCTACTTTTTAAGAACTCTTTAAACAACATAATTCTGACAACAGCTATTTTTAGAACCGGTTCTTTTTCAATAACAGTTCGGAAATAACCTACTTTTATTTCACCCTATTATTATATAGTTATTTTACTTCATTACACGGTCGAAATCTATAATGTAATCACTTATAGTACGGCTCGCTAAGTAGTCAAAACGCTGTAAGTTAAACATCCCTACGTCATCAGTAACCAAGCGTTTTTTTCTTAAAATCTGATATTCTGCTAAGTAGCTGACAGTTCCCTGTTAAGGATAAATATTTAAATAAATAATATTACACACTACGCCACTGAGTTCAAGTAGGCGAAGACCGAAAATAATTACCGTTGTCGAACGATGACGTACCGGCGTTCAACTTACAGCGTTTGTGACTACTGTAGTGACTAATACTGCAGTTCACAATTCTACATCTAAGCGGCACAGCCTTTATGCATGTGCCGGGTAAGCTTTACATTATGTTTCATTACTCCGCCGCTCCAATCAGCAAACCATACTATAATAATGAATCACTCTCTATTATCTCAGAGCCGTAGTATAAGTATATAAGCTCAAACTGTAAGTTGTAACACGTGTCGACCAAGTGCACCGTCCCTATAATTTAACCACATATCAACACTATAATATTACACAAAAGTTTTAATGTTGATTAAATAGTTGATCAGAAAATTAATTTTTGTTAGTCATCCGGACTATGGAAAGAAAGCCGAGAACTATGTTAAATAATTTTCAACTTCAACTCATGTATTTAAACAATTTTATTATTGGTGAGGAGTGGTTAAAAATCCTTTTACATTTAGGGGCCATCCATAAATTACGTCACACGAATTTTAAGACTTTTGAACCCCTCCCCCCGTCCTTGTCACAGGTTGTCACATTTTTATAACCCCCCCCCCTCCTGGTGCGATGCCACAAATTTTTCAAATTTATACATGCACTCAAAAATAGTCGAGAGAAAACAGCTATTTTCATTTTTTACTTATTTTTATTAAATAATCTTATAAAATCAACATAAATTCCAATATTTCAGATAACCGAAAAAACAAACGACTAGTTCAAAAACAATAAACGACTAGTTATGTTAATTATATATAAAAAACTTAATTATCTAGTGTCCATGGACTTTGGACCCACTCTTTTATATCAGCAATTACTGGTAAATCAGGCACTTCATTTTCGTTCTGAATTTGAACATCAGGAACATCCTTTATGTCGACATCATTTTCTTCCATCCATAACCCGCCGATGACTTAAACTTATTTAAGCCCTTACTATTCAACATTCTTGTGAATTTGAGTATCTCACTCGCATCACAACGCCGCTCTAGAAGTTAAACGATGTTGCATGAGAGATAATCTCATAGAGAGAATGCTTAACTATTAATAAATATAGTAAATTATTAATAAATATAGATCAAGTTCGTAGATTTTTATAGTTCTTTATTCACCTCTAAATTTCGCGTTTTAGTATTTTAAATTTTAACAAATGACGTCACAAAACTTTTGACCCCCCCTGCCCCTTGTCACACATTGTCACATTTCGGTGATACCCTCCCCCCCATTTCCGTGTGACGTAATTTATGGATGGCCCCTTATATCGTCTGCAATCTACATCATAATTCCAAAAAATAATGCTAAAATTGTTGGATTTCTAATGTACTCGTCACGTCAGCAAAGATAAAAATTTATTAAAGTCCGTCATCCGAAAGGACAGAAATGTAACATCGGTATCGGTGTTGTTAGCATTCATAAAAATTATGGTAGCATGTTGACGATCTCGAAAATCTCGGCCATCCAGCAACCTTACCTGAGGGTGATCAGATAAAAAACACATTACAGGCTGTTCACGATTATAGTGCATCAAAAGTCAGCAAAATTGACGACAAATACACTCTGTGTAGAGTGTATTTTTCGTCAATTTTGATGAGTGAAATCGTGAATAGTATCTTGTAGACTTTGTGTGATAAAGATTTTTTTTAGTAAAGGCGCATTATGGTACTCACAGTTAAAGCAGGTATATGATTTCATTGTTATATATAATATTTCTTACCTTTCGATGACTGGATTAAGGGGGGGGGGGTAAGGTATTAGATTATTTTTTTTGCATTTTTTTTTATTTTCGAAATTGAATCCGTAATATCTGAAAAATATTGTGTCAAAATTTCAAGTCAATTGAAGCAAAATTGACGAAGTTATGAGTATTTTTATACCTGCCGGATTTTTGTACCTATACCCGAACCGACCCGAGCGCCCCGACCCGAGCGCGCTATTGTTACCTGGCAGATGTTTCGCTCTCTATTAATGCAATCAAGCCTATCTACGAAGATCTGAGCAAAGATGCCCTCCTGGAGCGATGTGTCGGAGGCTTCACGCAGAACAACAATGAGAGTTTGAACCAACTTATTTGGAAAATCTCACCGAAGCACTTGAGTGGAACCTCTGTTGTCGTTGAAATTGCAGCTTATGTGGCAGCCAGTGTCTTCAATGAAGGTTCGTTTGCTTTACTCACCTTCATGCAAGACATGGGAATCAGTAGTGGATCAAGCGCTCATGACTGGGCGCGATCCACTGACTCCATACGCATAAGCCGAGCAGAGCAGGAAGCTGAACGACAAACCAAAGAAGGCAGGATTCGTCGTAGGCAGGAGCAAAAAGATGCATTAGACATCATCGATGATAGCAACATCCTCTATGGACCTGGCATTGATGACTCAGTGTGAGGTATGTCGATAAAATTCGCTTATAAACGTTTTAACTGGATTTTTTTGTGTTTAAAACTTTAAAGCGTTTTTCCCACAACTCACGTTTTCAAAGTCGGTGCCCCTGATAACTCCAAAACTACTGCACCGATCCTTTTGAAATTTTAAACACTATTTCTGTACATTATTTACGAGGTAACGCTGTCGAGTTTTTTTTTTTTTGTTCATAATTTTGATTTCGCAATAACAAATTAGCCGATTTTTTCCCACAAAATTGTGTTTTTCATTTCAAAGTGTTCGAAAAAATGAAAAAAATTGGAAAAAAAAAACTCGACAGCGTTACCTGGGGAAAACTATTATCTAACGAATAAACTTTGATTTTTTGATTTCAGATGATCCAGCACCAAGTTATGAGGGGCACCGCAATTCAACTTTTTTTCGAGACACGTCCGAACAATTGCTGCCATTGCCGTATTTTTTAATATTTCTTTGTAAAAATTTGATAAAACATTCTTCGAATGTCATACTTCAATGTACCATTGGTTGAGTAAAGAAATTTTAACTGCGTCGTCAGAAAAAAAATCACGAAAACATGGCTTTTTTCGTATGATTTGACCTTACCCCCCCTTAAGGTACAGTTCTTGTTAAAATTAATATTAACTAGCGGACCAGTGCGAATACTTCACACCGTTAGTGGTCAGCTGTGTATTATAATAGGGTGGAAATACATTTTATTCCATTCTATTCAGAGACTTCAGCGCCACTACATGTCATATTACCGACAACCGTTAAAATAAACAGTTTACCGCCAAATAGCGATATTTGTTTTTTTTGAATGTTATTTTCGGTAATGAAATTGTTAAAAAAATTTAACTGTAATTTTGATACAGTATTAGGTAAGGGAGATATTTTATACAGACTAACAACACCTTTGAGAATTAATATACACCGATGGGAGCCAATCTTCGATTAAAATTTAAAATAAATAAACATTGTAGTAACATTGATTGTATGAATAGATAATGTTTTCGCGGTACTTGAAAAATCAAAATCGTTGAAACGCTCTGTATGTGGGCCGTTTGTGTGCTCTTTGCGGTGTTAAATATCATAATCATGTACATGATCATAGAGGGCTTTGCACAAGGAGGACACGTGCCAGGGATTATTGTAGTGATCAGTGACCGACCACTTCATCTGATCACTATCTGTCTGTCTTCTTTATGCACATGTTTGGTCACACTAGTCGTGGCAAACTTTCTTTTCTAACAGTTCTGACTGTCAGAGAGTTGTCTACGGAATGCATGGTCGTTTTATCCATTAGGAATAATCAGTGTCTAACCGATAACCAATAAGGCTGCTACGGACGCAGACGGCAAACTCAAGCTACCGAGGGGCAGTTGACTGAAAAAAAAATGAGCAAATTGTCACGTCGCCTGATAATTTATTATTGAGTATAATATTCAGGATAACATTTCTAAACCAAGCACCAGTAGTACAAGTGGGCTAGTTCGACTTCCCACCATATCAGTATTTTTTTTTACTAATGACATTTTGTTTCTTGTGAAACAATAAAATCATTTCGTTGTCTACGTAAATCTTAAACATTACTATAAAATACGTAAGGAACATAATTTCCGTCGTGTCCACGAACTGATGCACCTCTTTTTTTTCTTTACAGTGGAATCCGTTTATAATGACATCGAAGGGAATTGACAAACACGTCATACTAAGCGGACGTCATACAAAGCATTTTTGTGAAGAAAAAAAACCGTCTTTTTTTTAAGTAGCATAGGGCCGCTGACGGGTATTCCTTTGTTTCTCGTGATTTTAAACCACTGAATTAACGCTTTATCAACATTTTCTTGTCGCGATTTTCGAAGCCTCTTCGGTTTCAAAACATTTGAATTGAACGATCGCTTAATCCTGTTCTTGTTTTTGAAAATCATTGAGATTGTCGAATTACCGACGCCCAATTCCTTTGCGAGAGATGAGTTTGATTCTCCATTTTCTAATCTGCATATTATTGCACCTTTCTCCTCAATCGTAAATGCTTTACGACGTTGAGATGACATTTTTTACGTAGGATATCACTAAAAACAACGCGTGACGTTCAACTATCAATTACTAACTGAGATTCAAAACAAAAACAAGCCACGTGCCGAACGTTGTCAGGAATCAACGAACATTGCCGAAAAATCATGTCGGTCACTATAAACGGACAAAATTTATTAAAAATGGGTCATAATAAGCGACATGTCACTGTAAGCGAAGTCATTATATCCGACTTTGTTACAAAGAATTTTATATGAAAACCAAACTTCGTTTTTAATTACGTCATAATAGGCGGTTGGTCAATATAGGCGGAGTCATAATAAACGGATTCTACTGTATATCGCTACATGATTATAAAGGTGAAATATCTTACAAGAGTTAAAAATATTTGCACCAAAAATAGTTAAATAATCTCGGAACTTTTGAATAATATATACTGAGATCTATTATTTTTCCGATTATAAATGATAATGTAAAGTGAAATATTTTACAAAAGTCGCCACTTACAATATTTTAGAATTTAATTGAATTCCAATTAAAAATAAAATGAATTCTCGTAATATTATAACATAAAGCGTTCCTTTCGGGGCTGGATAATTTTTTTATACAAAAAGTACAAATTAAGTTTCTAAGATTTTTTTAAAATCGTATTGAAGCAATGAACAATGTGTATTTGAAAAAAAAGTGATTGTAATAATAAGTTCAGTTAATTTTTTATGCAAAATTTTATATTTTTATTAAAGAACAAATTTGCAAATGTATAAAAATTGCTGTCGCATATCCCATATCATAAAATGTAGTTGAGCACTCCTAGCTTAAGATTTAAATCATCAATTTAAGCGTATATCATTCGCATTTTAAATAAAGCAGTTTCAAAAATCGTGCTACGTACTGCTCGATGTAATTGACCGATAGATATTTTTTGTTTAATTACAGACTCGACAAACGACTAAAATGAAACAACAAAATCACTGTTTTGTTCATAAGAAAAAGAAATATGTATGCCACTGCTAATATCGCTGCACACGGGACTGGTTTTGCCACTAGATTCGCTGCTTGATTTATTTGTTAGGTTCCAAGCGTGCTGTATATGTGGGCTTCACACGATGCGTGTTTTAAAGCTGGATTTGTGGATGGTTTTGGTGCGCGCGCCAGTGACGGTTCGAATGTTAACAAAAGTGGACGTTTATTGTCTGAACAGAAAACAAACTATGACGCAATGTTTGTTTATGGCGTTGCCCCGGTTTTAATTTTGAAATCCAGCTTGGAACCACGCAGCGGAACCCGCAGTGACGTCATTTCCATTCTTGCAGCCAGCACAAGTCCCAGCAACGACTCCAGCGACTAAACCAGTGTGCAGTGGCCTTTCGGAATGGAACTGGAATGATATAGTTTCGTGCTAGATTTATTAGCCCGTTACTCTCATATACGAGTTCCTTTTAATAACGAAAATATTATTATAATGTGTCAAAGAAGTATAGAAATTAGACATTAATAATTTAATAATTTGTTAAAATGCTAGACTCCAAAATGGACTATCTACTACTCTACCAAAATGTGAATCAAGTAACGCGGTAGATAATATACAATATCTAGGTATATTATATCAACTGATTTTTGAAACAACTTTATGTGAATTAGCTACTGTAAGCACAGATTATGTAGTTGCAGCTTTTCAAATCCCGCTGGGCTTTGTAACCGTTTAGTTGCCACACGCCGTTAAAATGTTAAATAAACATCGTCGCTATTTTGCCGAACATAAATGACTCGTCGCATGATTTGGATATTAGATTTAAACATTTTTTAGGGTTCCGTTCATCTGATGAAAAAACGGAACACTTGTAGGGTCTTGTAGGGTCATTCTTAAAAAAGTTGAAATTTGGTACATATGTTATATAGATTTAGATAACCCAATCACGGACGTATAGCGTAAATAAACGAATTCCAATTTTGGAAAGCAAATTAGAAAATTAAAGAAACATTTTTAAGTGCATCATGTGACATAAATAAAAGGGCTCGTCATGAGTAATACAAATATATATTTTTTTATAATTTTAGAACGCATAGTTTAAAAGATATTAAAGAAAATGTACGAAAGTCGAACATACTTCCGTTCGTTATTTCCGGAACTACTGACGTGTCGTTTACAGAAAAACCAAATGAAAAATCTTAAAGTTCTCACGGAAAACGGAATCCTCTCCACGCGAGTTCGGCTTACACTTGACCGGTTTTTTCTCTCAGTATTTTATTAAAAATCCAAACGAAACTGAGATACATATGTTCTTGTATTCCTTTTAACAGACAAAAAAGATGTTTATATTATGTATACATTAATTCTAGGAATAGAGTATGTGTATCATACATATATATAGCAGAGCTGGGCAGTAGTTAACTACAAAAGTAGTTAACTACGTAGTTAACTACTTTTTTTGGAAAAGTAGTTGTACTATAACTACTTTTCCCCACATAGTAATCGTACTCTATTTTCTTGAATATCTATCAAGTAATCACAAAAAGTAGTTAAAAATGTAGTTAACTACTTAGTTCTAACTACTTTAGGTAGTTTAACTACTTTTTTGTAATCTAACTACTTATTTTGAATTTTAACTACTTTTAAAAATATTTTAGTATATTATATTTAACCGACGTGTTAGCACAAGTTTTTATTCGTTATGCATTTTTCTGGATTCTGGAACACGATCAGACTTTTTTTTAAATAATGAAATATCAGTTGCTTGAGTTTTAGTTTGAAATACAACGTGAAACTGGTAATCGCATCGTTGCTATTTGCAAAATTTAATAAAAACACGTTTTGGCCATGATATCAGCCCTTTTCAAATGAATATAAATAAAAGATCCTACAAAAAATAATAATCATTGAAGAAAACAAAAATAGCATTAAGTTAGAAACAATTAACAGCCTAGACTGTCAAAAAGAAAGATTAAAATGTACAAAACTTGATGGCAATTGACAGTAATATACCTATATATTTTTTAAATATCGTTTTTGGACATTCTAGGTTGTAAATTGTTTTTTTGTAGAATTTTTGATTTATATTCATTTGAAAAAGACTGACATCTTGGCCGAAACGTCGTATTGTTATTAAATATAAGTTTTAAAATAATTTTCATATATTATAAGTGCAGAGTGTACGACATAAATAAAGAGATTTATGTTATTATTATTATTATAGTAGCTAAAAAAGTAGTCAAAATTTTAACTACTAAGTAGTTTAACTACTTTTTTACTTAAGTAGTCAGTAGTTATACTCAACTACTTTTGTCAAGTAGTTTGCCCAGCTCTGATATATAGAAACTACTGTGCCGATTAGAATTTTTTTCACTATCTCATTAATTATGAAATGAATCTATTTAATTCTAGTATAAAATTTAAGTTCAAGTTTTGCTGCATCGATTTTTATTATATTTTATATTTGTCATGCTTCCGGCTATTTATATGTTTATATGTAGAACTAGAATTGTTTATTTGATGTGCCGCCACTGACATTTTTGTAAAAAAGTCTTCGTGAGATAATGTTTACATTATTATTGTACCGGAATATGATTTGGAAAAGTGATTTTAACACCTGTGTTTACCTTGAGGCTTAATATCTGCCACTCGACCGTAATCAGGACAAATGTATCAGGGCGAACCCCTGTTTGTTCATTCATTTGTTTTTTGTAGGTGCGTTGAAGCAGCAGAGGTACCTGTGCAGTGATTGGAGGCAAACATGTGTAACTGTTTATATGTAAACAGAATACAGTCCGTATATAGACTTTTAAATCAGCACCTGCGGGGCTGCAGGGAAACAAACGATGTCTCGTAAGCTTTTTTGTTTATTTCTTTTAAGCGCAAACATATTGTGAGATCTTATAATTGCCTCGTCAAGATTTTGACCAGCTTTTTTAGGTAAAACTAGGGGCTACACATTTTTTCTTACATCAATCGATTTAAAGAGCCTTGTTTACTGAAAGATTGAAATTTGGAAACGGCGTCCTGAATTCGATGCTTCTTAGTGATTCTTGGTATAGCAACTAGAAAAGTAAAAAAAATAGGAAACAAAGTTTCCGGACTGCGAGAGTTACAGAATTTTTGGTGTTTTCTGAGTTTAGGACGCGATTTTCTGATCTAGCAATGTATTCAGTTAAATAAACGTGATATCAGAAATACGTAAAACTTCACGTATCACATGATATATCTATGTCTTCTTATGGTCTTGGAGAGTCTTTTCAAAACACATATATTCTTCTATAACATGTTTTCCGAAAAAAAAGTAATGTATGGCAGTTTATTGAAAAAGTATGAAAAATGAACAAACCTATTGAGTGAGAACTTTAATGTAAAAAATATAATGTTAACAACCTCATATGTTAAAATCCATCAAGCCGTTTAGACTACAGAGAGTGCCAAAGAAATATACATACATCACATATATACACTCGAAAAACATAATTCTCCTTCTGACGCAGTCGGGTAAAAAAAAGTTATGAGAAATGAGAGTAAAATTTTAGGTTAAAACGTTTATCCAAAATGATTTTAAAATGTTTTTAACAATTATTAAGTCAGCTATGAAGTGTCAATGTTTTTAAATAAAGTTAAAGTTAAAAGTTAAAATTATATTTATTGCAAAACTTCAGTCTTATTAAAATTGCTTCTACAATATTTTTTTCATCCACGGGCCTAACAAAAGATATCAGAAGGTGGTTGGCATAACGACGCGCCATCCAGGAATAGGAGGAGCCGTACGACGTCGTAATTTAGCTCCACCCCATCAGGAATAAGGGTGCATGAATACATATAGGGTAAAACCACCAATTCTCGACCATCCGATAAACCAGTCAACAAAAGATTATTTTTGTAATAAAAAATATTATTTTATCTCTAATTTTGTATTTTACTGATAAAATACTTTGTTAGTGCGAGCAGAAGTTAAAAAATATAAAATTTGCAAGTAACTTGCACATCAATTATGAATGCGTAGCTGACTTGTAAATTAATATTTTTTATATTTCTTTTCGACTAGACAGTATACCTGCCTACTAATTAATTACTGGTAAAACTAGAGATTAATAACGTTATATTTTGTTTTATTTTGCCCGCACCTTTGTTCATGTGGACACAGGAACACCTTAATAAAAATGCATTACATATATGCGAAGACCGCAAGGCACTGAAGGATCAGGCAGAATGGGCTGTCTATATGAGGGCTTGCGTTTTTTTATTTTGGAGAGAAAGTCAAAATTTCCATATGTTAAAGCAGTATACAAAAAAAAAATCACGAAATAAGTGGATCTCTCGGTCGCGATAAAAAGCAATTCGCGTGTTAATTAATTAATAAATAAATTAGTCATAGATTATTGGTACGCAGAATTTCAGTTAGATACGTCGCGCCGTTGAAGCGATTTTCACATTTTTAATATATTAGGATTAATGCAATAATCTTTGCTAAGTAATTTTAATAAATAACATGCGCGACTAGACATTGTAATGTATTTGCAAATGCAAGTTGAATATCTTTTGTTTAATTATGTAATTAGTATTCAACTTGCATAATTTTATAGAATTATCCAGTTAAGTTAAAATACATTTTTGTAAAATTATTATAAATTTGTACATCGAACTAAGAAGAAATAAATTGATTTTGATTTAATAAAAATAATATTTTTATTTCAAATATCTAACAGACATGAATAGTCGGGAAGTGGTATCTTTACCCTACTCTTTTCTACGACGCTCACGCCAGTGGATTAGTAGCCATTGTATTGTTCAGAAATGATATAAATATTCTTATATTAGATACTACGTATATTGCAATTTTTTACAGTAGGTACATATTTTGTTAAATATCTGTTGAAATAAGTGCACGTATTTTTAGTTGTAATTAGTGTATTTGCCATAAGGCAACATACACTATTGGCGTCGGTCGGATGGCGGGACCTAGGGGTCGGACCAAAATTTCTCGACGTTTCATAACCTCCTAAACACGTTGGCACCATTTTTAAAAATGTTTATATATATATGTATATATATATTTATATATATATTTATATATATATATATATTTATATATATATATATATATATATATGTGTACGCGCGATAACTTTCGAAAGAGTTAATTGATTTCAACGAAATTTGGGCCACGTGTTGAAACCCATCACCGCAAGAAGCCTATTTAAAATGGGCCTAATCGGAACATTTTAAGGGTTGTTTTTAGGGGTTGAAAACTGTTTTTGGGCCCCAAAATACCGAAAAAATTCTCCGAATCGTTTCAAAATTGAAATTTAACCCTCTGGTAGTGATTAAAAAGTGTCCCCACAATTTTAATAAAATCGGCCCGACAGGACCGGATTTACAAATTTTATGAAAACACTAGTTTGCAGATAGTGACTTATTTATTGAAGGGTGTATTTAATTCGGTGTAGACGTTAGATTGATAATAATATTACAATTAAGAAAAAAATGTTATTTTAGGGGGTGTATTAAGGGGTTAAATTTTTTATTTTGCCCAAAAACAAACTTAATTTCACATAATAAAAGTATAAAACCACACGGCCCTACACAAGCAAATACACTATATTGTCGGCAGGGTTTTGGCACTGCGACCCGGATTTTTAAATTTTATTAAACCTAATTTCATTCTATCCGAATAATAAATAAAGCAGCTTACTATGTTACTACTTACCATTGTACAGTGCTAACAGCCTGAAGGTTGAAGCACGCTACTTTGTTGTTGTTTAAAAATAAAAAAATAAAAATAAATAAAGCAACTTTACGTATAAATTTTATACTAGCTGACTTGTAATGTACTATTGTGTTAAAGCTAACTGACGTATCTGCGAAAACATTGATTTGAGTAATAATAATTTAGTTTTCTTAACAAAGTAAATGTTTTTAAAATAAAAGAAATGCCGACCTGGGCTAACTTTTCATGACAAATTCAATGAAGTCACTTAAAATTCTTGATTTCAACTTCTCATATGAAATATTGCAGATATGTCTATTTTACTTATTTATCTGCACAAATCAATTTACATACGGCTTGTTGTCAGGTCCATTGTTTCGCATGGGCTCATTGGGCTTCAGTCCAGGACCCCGCGATCTATGGGGCCCCTTAGTTTCTGCAACTAAATAACAATTATAACTGAAATATTATTTATTTCTTTTGATAACTCAAATTTCTGTAAAAGGGGCCCCATATATCTTAAATACCACGAGTCCCCACTTGATCTAAGACGGTCCTGCTTCTTAGCAAAAGTCATATACAATTATTTGTCTTACATAGCAGCTAATCAATATGCAGATACACAAAATTGTGTTAGGCAGTATTATGTATATTATACACATAGTATATAGTATATACGATTTTATGCTTTAGGAATTAGTTTAAAAATCATATTAATAGGGTATATGCATGTAACTTATATTTAGTTCAAATATTATTTTTTGTAATCTTTGTTGCAATTTTTGCTAAATAATAAATATCAATTAAACAAAAATGCAATAAATACGCGCAAAATATAAAATATCGAAAGGCAATGTGTCGGTAAAGTATATGTAAACGTAGCTACTCGTGTTATTATTTTTCAATTCAATAAGAATGCTTTAATGAATGATTTCATGTGTGTGATAACTTTTAATACGAAAATAATTGATTTTTAAACTATTTTCAAAAATTATGCATTTACCATATTGCTACTCGAATCGCTGATAATTAATCTGAAACTGGTAAAATTGCAGATACGTCAGTTAGTTTTAGCAGGGCCTCCTTTTGTTAGAAAACAAACCCAACTGATCCGAAACTCATTTGTGTGCAGAAATGACATTACTATCTTCTCTAAGCGATATTACTTTAACAGTTAATATAAGTGTAAATGTCAGTTATTATTATAGCAATACAACTTTTGCTACATATAAAACGGACATATGCTAGAGCTTATGTAAAATGTTTTGTCAGGTGGTTACCGGACGTTCGTCACATGTCGTTCAGGAAGGGTTGTTTCAGTTGTAGAGACGTAAGTAACAACCAACAGCGGAAGGTGTACCTGGTGATATTTGATATCGGGATGTTCAGATTAAACAAATAATCAGTTACAATATTAGTGTACATCCTATGTAAAACAAAAGGTGACGCATTCATTGGTGGATTCAAAAATTTTTTCTGAGGGATATAAGTTTTCAAATCAACTCTGATACTATTCCGAAAAAAATATTTACAATGACAAAAATACATTGTGTGTATGAAAAATTCAAAGGAAGCAAACTTTTTTGCTATAGATACCAACTGCTACAAAATATAAAATAGATTAACGGGAACTTGAACTGTGGATGAAATACAACTCAGTTAATTTTTTAATTTGCTATACGTTTCGTCTATTTTCTAGACCTCATCCGGCGTGTAAACCATAAAGTTACGATGGACATGATAACCAATAACATGAATTTTCTTTAAATCGATAATTGCACTTGGTTTGTGAAAATCAGTTAGTCGGGGAAGTCTTGAGTAATTTTCCAAAGATTACCAAATCTATATACCATAGATATATTTTACGAATCATGCGGCTCCCGTCCAAATTTAAAATAACAATAAATGAAACAAAAATTGTCTTAGCGACCGAGACACAGACCTTAAGTAAATATTCAGAACAGAAAAAAGATTATCATAAGCTAAATGAACATACTTATCGTAACGTAGCTGAGATTTTACGAATACAATCACTTTGTGTAGCAAGCTCAATTATTATTTTGAAAATTATGAATGCCGTTTTATTTTTATCTGACATTCGCATTTCATTCATAAACTTCGCATATTTCGATATGACACACGAGAACTTGAATAAATTTACCTGCAGTGTATAAACTGATCAAGTGGAAAATCTCCGCTTCCTCTGCTGTCATATAATACCTGCATTCATCTGGGATGCATAATTTAAAGCAGCGCTTGTCAAAAACCACATAACGTTAATATAATATTGATTTGAAACTCTAACTTAAAGGCCATGTCTCACTGAGCTACCAGTGGCAGGTCAACCGGTTGAGATGCCAGCAAAAACCATGTAGATTGTGGTTGTATGAAGCGTGTCTCACCTGACGTCCAGTCTGTCGGGCTAGAAGCTTAGTTGCAGTTACCAGACAAGCGAAACATATCTTGGTAATCGTGCTGACAGCCTGGCAGCTCAACCATTTCAGCTACCGTGGCAGTTCGATGAGGCATGGCCCTAAGAAAAACTGGGTTCGTGTAAATCTCACGCATCAATTCATGGGCAAACTAAATACCAAACTGCTTCATCTCATATAATATGTTGATTCTGATCTTAGGTAATTTATCGTCAGTAATTTCATACTAATTACCAGAGATGACTATGGTATACTGCTTACAATATTTAAATTTATAACTTGTTAATATGTAATTTGAAAGAGATAAAGTCCGACTACAGTTTCCAATTATGTAGTACAAGTGAATATTTCGTACTAGATGTTACGCAGAGAGTTTACTTTATTGAGAAACACTGTTTATATATAATATGTATGTTATATACATTATAAAATTCCACATTTTTACGTATCTAGAAAAAACGAACTATCGATTGACTGCATTTTCACGCAGGGCCGGTATAAAGGTTTCATGCTTCTTTTTAGGCGCAAGCTGTGTTCTGTATCATCCATCAAATAAGTTTTTTTCCATTCATCTATTTATTCAGTCATTAATAATATTTACCTGCTAGCTTATTTTGATTTTTTTTTGACGTAAAAATAATAGTACGGCGTAGGAACGCGATATGGAGTATTATTATTTAATTGCAATTAATTATCTTATTTAATAAAAAATAATAAATACAAAAAATGCACTTTTTGGAATGTACTCCCAAGAGCCTTGGAGCCTAAGCGCTGTAAGTGGGAGGAGCGTTGCATTTTCGCTGTGTTCGCGCTAGGTCGAGCATCACCAATAAGAATTGAAATGACGCGATGTATTTAAAAACAAACATTCAGAGCGAGATAAAGCGTTGCGTTCAGCTTCGTTTCTAGCATATTTCCAACGTCAACAATCGAAACAAGCTGAATTGTTTGTCGTAGTCTTCAGAATTCAATTCATGAGGTGCTAATAGCCGAAATACAGGCTAGACCTACCCTGAAGAATGCAAAGCTATATTATACAGTTTATATAGAGATTTGACAGCAAACGAATTTAAAGCATCGGTAAAAATCTATTTCCTTGATAAAAGTTCTTTTTCAATATATTCTTTTTTTTTTAATTCTACAAACTTTTAAATGAATGTACTGTAGTATTGACTTGTGTAAGCTGTAAGTGTGAACACGAACAAACCATCTATCTAGGATTCTAGCTTATAAAAATATAAATCTAAGCGATGGGCTGTGGCCAAACTTTTGGGAAGTTATAGCTGAAAATTAATGTCTGTTTATCAATATTAAGTATATACACGATATATATACACGATATATATAATAAATTATAATTTTGTCTGTAAATAATACTTTGTAAAAGCGCTGTTACTCTAAATACTTCACGACGCACTAAAATAAAGCGTAATGGCAGAGCCAGTCCTGTTTTTTATTTTGTTAGTCCTATACGACATCGATCAATTTATGCAAGATCGGGGTTTTTTACTTTTTGAATGGTTGAATATATTGTGTTGGTACACAATATAGTACGATTATACAGGTGATACTTTCTACAAGAGTTAATTTATTAATTTCACTTGAGTTGATACAACTATCCGGCCACCCACTACGGTCACCTAAAACAAGTGAACAATATGACGATCTGAATTTTGATCGTGGGAAGTGATGTATTCTGTCATGTCGTAATAATGAAATTAGGTAAACTGGATTAAATTACAAAGGTCTTAAAGTTGCGGTGAAAAATAGGTTAAAATATAACATTTTTTTTATACGGAAAAAAGATAGTTCCACCTCAGCCATCTGAGTAATTCCAAAGTGGGCTGGCATTAAAATTCTTTATATGCAAGTATCTGGCCCAGTGGTTTCCCAAAACGAACTCCGCGGAAAAATTCAAATGTTACGCAATAAAGATGAATCACAGTTTAACTTTATGCAGTTTTTACAATCTTTTTCTCAATAAAGAATAGTTGTAATCTATTAACAAGTCGGCGTTTATTTTCAACGATTGGCAAACTTGAATCGAGCTGTGTAATACGCAACACAACATTTTGATGATACTACATAAATGAAGAGTTTGATTGTAAGCGTTTTTTAGTTGCTAACGTGACTAAATTCAGTTTTAGTCTTATGTAGGTGTCATCCGAAGTCTGCAGCTTTTAATATTTTACTTTCTGTTTGCGTGTTATGCAATCAATTCTTCGAGCTGCAACCAAAAAGTCATCAATTCGGCGATTCTGTCTAAAATCGTTTAATTCGTTTAAGCTACTCATACATATCTACTTGAACGGGTCTGCACGTGGATTGAATCTTTGCGAATTATTTTTTGAGATCCGACTGCTTATCTCAAAGTTATATGATTCTATTATTTATGTATGATCCTCAGATCCTCTGTGCCGTCAAACTTATGAATCAGTGGTATGTCAAACTTCAAGGTGGTCATCATTTCAACACAAAATTTAGTTATAATAACTTCGATGGCTGATTCATTACATTCTTGGACACATGGATTTGTATTAAAAATAATAAACTATTAGAGTTGTCAAGCGTCTGTGATCTATCTTTTCTCCCTACTAACAAATTGTTTATGTTTGAAGATGTACTCGTTACGATATTTTATCGGACTCTTCAATATAAAAATTCTGACTGGAATCATATCGAGCTGTTCACTTGAACATAAGTCGAGTGTGTAAGATAATCCCTTCAGTGGCCGTGATGTCGTCATACATATACTAACATACATACGTGGACGATGTTGAGGGGGTACTGTGGGGGTTGCAACCGTTCACGCCACCCGCTGTTGTTTAGACGTCACTACGCTATTTTAAATGACTCAATCACTATCAGTTGATGAACTACATCCCGAGAAGACACTGTCCCTGATTAGTTGAAGTGATGTTAATCACAATGTCATATTAAGATTAAATTCGGGAGTAATGCTGATTTTGGATGGTGGTGTGTAATGAGGATGTGATAGTAAAAACATCGTTTTTTTGTATGTCATAGACAAAATAATGACACTTCAAAATTTGATGACAGTGTCATAGTATGATAAAAATCAAGAATATTGTAATATACGAGGTTGACACTATTTATATCGTTATATTAGAATATCATGAAATGATAATGACACTTTCAACGTTTTAAAGTGTCATAAAATACACGCTTGGATAATAGTGTAGTGTAATATAATTAATATATGTTGATAATATTATTTTGTTGCAGTGTCATAATAATATGCTTGGCAAATTAAAGTGCCATAGTGTCATAATTATAAAACAAAGGAGTGATATTGAAAACTAGTGTGCAGGCATCAGAAATTGCGGCATTGATGACATAGTTTTGTTAGAGTGTCATGATGATGTTAGTGACACGTTTGTCAATTGTATTAAAAAAAGCGTGGATTTTAACGGTACTGCATAAAAGTCTAAGCATTTTTACAGTGAATATACTTTGCAATCAAAGACATATTTGAAAAATGATTTTAGATGCTGTATCTACAGTATACTTATGCTGTATCATGTTTTACAATATACATATTATTGTGTCAGTAAAGTGAACTGAACATTTTTGTTCATATATCAAATATCATATTTAAACGTCATTAATAGTTTTTGCGTGAATTAATACTGTCATGTAAGTGTCACGGCATCTAATAATCAATTGGCAATTAACGAAGTTTTCGATACGGAATATAAATATAAAATAATAAAAAAATGAAATATGATACCATAGAAGTCTTATGTTTAAACTAAAACATGAGAACGTTTAGTACATCTGTCGTTTTTAGTGGTAAATTGTGGATTTTTATGTCACTGAAAGTAATATTGTTGCTAATTCAATTTAATAAAATCGATGACAAGATAATGCAAAATTATGTACTCGTGTTCTTGCACAATAATATAATTATGAAATAAACAAACTTAGTAATATAGTTAGTTTCAGTATTTCAAGTTTTGAAATTGATTATCTTCGTACTAAACAATTGAAAACCGTAGAAGTTGAAACGGTATTATATGGTGGGGGAACGGGTTGAATATGGTGGAAGAACAGGTTGATTGCGGTGGAAGCAAACGCTTAATAATAATTTTGTGAAACTACAGCTAATTTAAAAAAAAAACAGTTTTTTTAACTAATGTAAAATAAAATTAAAATACATAAAAAGTTCATGGATGAAAAAAATTACATGCTTCACAAATTTAATTTGTTGAAATGCAATTAGTATTGAATGAACTTATTTCCGTTATAAATAAAAAAGCATTAAAAATCTGATTAATTAACATGATGTGGCTCTTAAAAAATATATAATCGAAAAATCTGCTCAAAAGAAATTCCTGGAATTGTTTATGAACGCCTGCAATGTGAAACGTATTAATGCAATTATATTCAAAATGCGATAAAAGCTGTTTCCCCTAAAATGTCCAGAAATTGTTAATTAAGTGAAATTTAACAAATATGGAAAACACAAAAAAAGAGGTAAGTTTTTTGTCATTATTATTTTTAAGAATAAACTGAAAATCTATTTGATACTTTTAATAGTTCTCAGATTAGAGGCTGGTAATTGATGAGCAATGAATAACGTAAGTTTTATATTTTATATTTTTTTATATAAAAGCCCGCCAATATTTTATTATAAAATAAAAAATATAACTATTACGAAGAAAAAAATCTTATATTGATATTTTTTTATTCACGGCGGATTATTAATTTTTCAAACACTAATGTCATAAACGTTGTAAATTAATGTTAAAAAATAGATTCTTGCTCCTTTAATATACATAAAACCGATTGTAAAAGTAAATTTGGCAAAGTAAAGTTGTGCATATTTAATTACTTTACTTATAAACGAACTAAAATAAACACAAAAGCAAACCATACAAAATCACATCATAGGCAGCTATGTGTCGTGTGGCACTTGTTTCGTGCAAGCTGCCGGCACTTGTTCCTACAGATGGGATGGACCAATGAGATGTCAGTTACCGGGTTACCTAGACAACGTTGAATTTAATTACCGCGTCCTCTCTGTATTTGATTTTGTATGGCTCCCGATGTGATGATGATATGAAACCTTGACAATGCAAATATTAACCCTACAGATACAACTGGCGAGTCAGTGTATTTCTGGTTAAAAATAACATTATGTACGTTAAATTGTCGTATTTTGTAAAACAAATGTTAATTTCCTATATGAAATAACTGAAAGATTTATAGTTTACTTTTCGCAACTATCTAATAATTTAAAAACAATATTTAATTATTTTTTTAGGGTTTTGAGAATAGACGAGATTAAGTCTTTGTTTTTAACATATTTTATCTATTATAAGTATTCTATATGTAAAACTACAGAAAGAAGTCTAGAAATATTATCTCAACAATATGTGAATGATTCTTTATAATTAAATCACTAATATAACGTCTGATTATATTGACTTAATGCCGATTTGATGATATTTTGGAATGCATGATTTTTTGTACAAAAAAAAAAAATACAAACCAAAGATGTTTTTTTATTTTTCATTAATCTACTGTCCGAACTCGGCCAGATCTAGAATTAACTAGTTAAGGTCTGAAATTACTTTCTTATGCTGGGCTGCAGAAAGGATTGTCACAAACTTTGATTTGATAATGACCTCAGATTCTGATCATATAATAACATTTTATTATACATGCAAGAGCAATCTAATGTTGCTGTGAAAGTAGCCGTCATATAGAGCATTAGCTTGTACTCATATAAAAACAAATTGTTGATTTACATAGAAAAAGATTATTTTTTAAGCTAAATTTTAATCATAATGCTACCATAATATTGTTTCGAAGTGGGATTTGTGTGAAAAACTATGTTAAATACATTTACATATACTTTAAAATATATATATTCTTAATCGATCAATTATTTTTTGATCAGGATCGATTTGGAATTCCACTATGATTTTCTTATGCAGAAACATATGTGGTCATAGTCTAAAGCCATTGTCAAATCAAATTTTCTGATAATGCTTTCCGCAACTCAACATTATTTTATTACTTGACCAGCCGAGCTAAGGTTATTCAATAGTTAGAGCAATGTCAGATAAAAATCTGAAATTTTAATATATTATTTATGAAAATCTTATACATTCGACTAAACCGTTAAAATGTTGGACGTCTAGTTTTTAAGTAATAAAATTAATATAGATGTGGTTTTTAACACACTGATATAAATGAGAGACTCACCCGAAATGAACATTATTATTAAAATTATACCAAATTGGCTCCAGACAAAATTTCGAAAGACTGACTATTCAAAAAATTTCTATTTTAGACAACGTAAAAATAAAAAAAAAACTTTCACGTATAGTTTTGGGGAAATATAAATTAAAATGTCAAAAGTGCTGTCAAATTAGCCGTCAGCTATCTTTGAGCTATATCTGTCTCAGCCAGACATACAAAATATACTGCTGTAGTCAAGTTATGGTTAATGTTTATTTATTATTTTCTTAAATATTAAAAAAACATACGTATATATGTATATTTTTTTATTATGTATTGTAGAGCCTGAAGAAGTTTTGAAATTGAAACGAAACGTTACAATTATGCTTAATAGTATTAATTAATTGATCCACTTTCTTAAATAATCTCATTAAAAAAATAAATAACGATTTATAGGATATAATATTTGAATAAGAAATTAAACTTTAGAACAAAATACGGACGCAATTACTAGTAATGCAGTAATAGGCTAATAACCTTAATCACTAATACGATTGATGTAGCTCAGGCATTCTTATAATAATAATAATAATAATAATAATAATAATAATAATAATAATAATAATAATAATAATAATAATAATAATAATAATTTATTTCCAAAAAGATCACAAAAGGATGCTTGGATAGTCATACAGATACATATTATATTCACAATTCAAGGAAATCGCTAATGTTGTAAAAAGATTTTGTAATTAAAAACTTCTTAAGAGCTATTTTGAATTGAGCCATTGGCGAAATATTTTTATTTGAGAAGGCAATTTATTAAAAATTGTTATGGAGAAATTCAACGGGCTTCGTTGGAAGCTTGTTGTGTTACATTTGCTCCCTTTAATGGCTCCACCATGTCTGGTATTATATTCATGTGTATCACCAACCATTGGTAAAGAATGGTATCTTGCTTTTATATATACTGCTGCATAAAATATGAAAATGCAAGGCAGTGTTAATATATTGTGTAATTTGAAAAATGGAACACATGAATCAGTTCTTTTTAAATTAAACATATACCTTAAAACCATTTTTTGTTTTACAAAGACTTTTTTACTTAGTCCCGCTTGACCCCAGCAGAGAACTCCGTATTTTAAAAAAGGATAAATGAATGAATAATAAGCTGTTTTAATAACCGTGGGATCTTTTGAGATCCTACAAAGTCTCCTTTTAAAAAGGCATTTTTGGAAATTTTGGAACAGATATGGTGTATATGTGTAGTCCAACAGCAATTTGCATTGATTTGAAATCCTAGTAATTTAAAATCACTGACGGTTTCAAGTACCTCGTCATCAAGAACAATTGTAGGAATTTTATTCTCAGTTGCGCTTAATGATAATTGCATCAATTTCGTTTTTTGAGTATTTAAAATTAAACCATTGTGACTGCAATATTCAGTTAAACGTCCGCACTCCAGATTTTGATTTTAATATATATCAACAACTTAGAGGTTACAGTATAGTCAGATTTGCATTTTACAATAACGTGTTAAGTAGAATTTAAAAAAAACCCGGGTCGCAGTGCCAAAACCCTGCCGACAATATAGTGTATTTGCTATACAGGCAGTGTGACTTTATTATGCGAGCTTAAGTTGGTTTTAGGGCAAAATAAAAAATTTTACTCCTTAATACACCCCTTAAAATAACATTTTTTTTTCTTAATTGCAATATTATTATCAATCGAACCTATATACCAAATTATATACACCTTTCAGTAAAAAATTCCCTATCTGCAAAATAGTGTTTTCACAAAATTTGTAAATCCGTCCTGTCGGGCCGATTTTATTAAAATTTTAAGGACACATTTTAATTACTACTAGAGAGTTAAATTTCAATTTTGAAACGATTCGGAGAATTTTTTTGGTGTTTTGGGGCCCAAAAACAATTTTCAACCCCTAAAAACTACCCTTAAAATGACCCGATTAGGCCCATTTTAAATAGGCTTCTTGCGGTGATGGATTTCAACGCGTGGGCCAAATTTAGTTGAAATCAATTAACTCTTTCGAAAGTTATTGCCCGCACACATATATATATATACGTATATATATACGTATATATATACGTATATATATATATATATATATATATATATATATATATATAATATATATATACATATATATATAAACATTTTTAAAAATGGTGCCAAAGTGTTTAGGAGGTTATGAAACGCCGAGAAATTTTGGTCCGACCCCTAGGTCCCGCCATCCGACCGACGCCAATAGTGTATGTTGCCATATGGCAAATACACTAATTATAGTAAATAATTATGTATTATTCTACAATTTTATCATCCCTGCCTCGTATATTTACTACATAGTAAGGACGATATTTTGTTCCAGGTACGACGTATATTATCGGATGCTGCGCAGAAGTAATTTTAACAGAGGTTATAAAAGGGATCTCGGTTGCGATGGACTCCTGTTACATCCCGAACAATCCCCAATACGGGTTGCAGCTCGAGTATACGGCTTACGGCGGTGGCAATACGGTTAACATCAACGGTTCCTTGACACCTTACAATGGAACATCACTGACCTGTGGCAACAATCATAACAATAATTCGGGCGTCGTCATCGGGGGCGATCCGCTGTCACCTTGTAACGTCACGACGTCCTTTTGTACGGGTCTGACGCCGTCGTCCACCGGCATTGGACAATTGTCGCCAACGACATCGTGTAACGATCCGAACACACTGAACGCTGCAAATGGATATTGGAGCACGGCTGATGATATGGGATCGTTCTCACTGCCGTCGTTAGACCTCGATCCGTTACCGAGCTTATTTCCGTTCTCGCCGTGCTCAACGAACAATTATAAGTGAGTGTTTTGTTTGTAAACAACAACTGTTTTAAACGACCTATGCTGTGTTGCAGAAAACATTGACAGAAAAATAATTCGACAATAACCTCAGATTGTAATCGTAGTTTTTATACATGCAGGAGTAGTCTAATGTCGTTATGAAACTCCATGTCATATAAAACATTACATTGTATACTCATACAAAACTATCGCTTTTCAAGTTAAATTTTGATCATTATGCGTAGAAAAATATTGTTTTGAAGTAGAAATTATGCAAAAAAAGTATGTTAAATATATCATATGTGTAGTTTAAAAAAAATTATTTTAATCGATCTTTTCAAGCGGGATCAATTTAAAATTCTACAGTGTATTGCGAAAGAGAAATATTTGTGGTCACAATTTAAGGTCATTGTCAAATCAGATCTTCTGACAATGTTTTCTGCTACCTAGTACTAGTTTTGTTTCAAAATTGTGAAACTGTGATTTTACATTATTTTATCTATGCTTCGTAAAGATTTGCCTGGTATAAATTTTATTTTGTCTTAATGACTTTTCTATTGATAATTTTATATTAATCTTTGGCATACCCGTAGTTTAAATAGTTTAGATAGCTTTTAAACTTAAAAAGTGAGAATGTGTGAAATAGGAAGGAAAATTTCTGGATAATTTTAGTTCATTTAAAAAATGTTCGAAGTTTGTAAACTTTGTAAATAAATAAAGTGGTCGCTTTGTATTACACATTACACATCAAAAATATTTAGTTATTTTCTTATTTAAAACATTTTCACTTCTTGTGTCTTAAAAGCTATCAGAACTTGTGAAAAATGATATAAAGTAAAACTCTGTCAAAAATCATTATGAAATTTGCAGTAGAAAATCATAACACGAGATAAAGTTTATCTATGTAAATAATGATGAAGTGTAGATAAAAAATGCATAGAGTATGATAATAAATGATCATTCACAAGCTTGCGTAGATGCAGAAATATGCATCATTATTTAGAATCACTGTTTGCCAAATGGCGTTCATACAGCTCAGCTATCGTGGAATCATTCTTGAAAACTACGGGTTGTCGAATTTGTTTAATAATAATAAAAAAAGCTTGAATCGCAGTGCCAAACTCTGCCGACAATATGGTGTATTTGCTTTATTATGTGAATTTACGTTTAAAAAAAATACCCTTGAATACACCCCTTCCAATAATATTTTCTTCTTAATATTATGGCAAATGCACTAATAAAATCAAACAGATAAATATAAATTAATACATGGCAAAGTGATAATAATTTTGGTATGGCTGGTTTAGTTTGGATAGTTTTTGAAAAAAGTTCAACCATTATCCCCGTGCTAGTAGGACACGATCTACTCCAACTTTTTATCTAAAGAATGCTAAAACTGAGAGAATGTCAAATTCACCTCTATATGTCATGTGCAATTTACTTGATGAGAATAGTATTGATATTTTGAATATACCTTTAAGATCTTTAAAAAAAATATTTTAATGTAAATTTTAAATTTTGTGGGTTGTTAGGCTAAAGTCTGTAACTCATTTTTGTTATAATAATAATTATTATTTTTGTGTTATATTATTTCATATACAAAATAATATCACAAAAATAGTGGTTGCCAATTTTTGTCAACAACTGTCCATTGTACGTAGTAATCAACTTTGTACAAACATTGTATAATTAATTATTTCTTAAGTTTTTTGGAAATTTATTTAATGACAAATATCTGTTCCTGTATATTTACTGTCCAAATAACACACCTACGATTTTTTTTGACTGAGTCTACTTTTGATATAACTTGACTTCAATGTAAAAAAAAACCCGGGTCGCAGTGCCAAAACCCTGTCGACAATATAGTGTATTTGCTAATACAGGTATTGTGGCTTTATTAAATGAAATTAAGTTTGTTTTTGGACAAAATAAAAAAAAATTGAACCCCTTAATACACCCCTTACAATAATAATTTTATTAGTTGAAATATTGTTATCAATCCAACATCTGCACCAAATTAAATACGACCTTCAGTAAGTAAATTCGTATACGCAAACTAGTGTTTTCATAAAATTTGTAAGTCCGGTCCTGTCGGGTCGATTTGCTTATAATTTTAGGAGCACTTTTTAATTGCTACTAAAGGGTTAAATTTCAATTTTGAAACGATTCTGAGAATTTTTTCGGTATTTTTGGGCCCAAAAACTTTTTTCAACCCCTAAAAACTACCCTTAAAATGACCCGATTGGGCCCACTTTAAATAAGCTTCGTGCGGTGATGGGTTCCAACATGTATGCCAAATTTCGTTAAAATGAATTAACTCCTTCGAAAGTTATTGCCCGCACATATAAATATATATATATACGTATATAAATATATATATATATATATACATATATATATATATATATAAACATTTTTAAAAATGGTGCCAAAGTGTTTAGGAGGTTATGAAACGTCGAGAAATTTTGGTCCGACCCTTAGGTCCCGCCATCCGACCAACGCCAATAGTGTATGTTGCCATATGGCAAATACACTAACAAATGCGTTCTAATTTCTAGGTATATTTAAGTTTTCTAAAATATAGAATATCTAGAATATCAAGTGTCAGAATAATGGTTATAGATCGGAGTGTGTGTCTAACGGCGGTATCATCGGGGGAGGCGGCAGTGTACATCATCAAGGCGTCGTTAAGCAACCGCACGATATGGCTGACGTACTTCTATCGTTGAAACATGCCGTAGTTCATCCCGGTCAAACATCAGGAGGAGGCGGTGCGTCGGGGGCGGTCGGTTCGATCGGCGCTTGCGCATCGCTTAGTCCGGGGGCAGCGGCGGTTTATCCTCAACAGCCGCAGCTTTCTTATAGCGTACATCCCCATCAGGTGGATACTTTTTATTGTTTATGCTTTTTTACCAATCTTCTTCTAATGATATACGTAGGTGAGCAAAAAAAAAAACCCCGGGTCGCAGTGCCAAAACCCTGCCGACAATATAGTGTATTTGCTTGTATAGGGCCGTGAGGTTTTATACTTTCATTATGTGAAATTAAGTTTGTTTTTGGGCAAAATAAAAAATTTAACCCCTTAATACACCCCTTAAAATAACATTTTTTTTCTTAATTGTAATATTATTATCAATCTAACGTTTACACCAAATTAAATACACCCTTCAATAAATAAGTCACTATCTGCAAATTAGTGTTTTCAAAAAATTTGTAAGTCCGGTCCTGTTGAGCCGATTTTATTAAAATTTTAGGGGCACTTTTTAATTGCTATTAACGGGTTCAATGTCAATTTTGAAACGATTCTGTGAATTTTTTCGGTATTTTGGGGCCCAAAAACATTTTTCAACCCCTAAAAACTACCCTTAAAATGCCCCAATTACGCCCATTTTAAATAGGCTTCTTGCGGTGATGGATTTCAACACGTGGACCAAATTTCATTAAAATCAATTAACTCTTTCGAAAGTTATTGCCCGCACACATATATATATATATATACGTATATATATATATATATATATATATATAAATATATATATATATACATATATATATAAACATTTTTAAAAATGGTGCCAAAGTGTTTAGGAGGTTATGAAACGTCGAGAAATTTTGGTCCGACCCCTAGGTCCCGCCATCCGACCGACGCCAATAGTGTATGATGCCATATGGCAAATACACTAAAAACAGAAAAAATTTTTTTTTTTTGAGTGTATCTAAAATAATTCCTTTTAAACGATAAGCCACATACTAAGCATTTTTTTTAATTTTCATATTTTATCGCACACGACGCAATATTTTGAAGCAAAGCTTTTTTTCGGGTGTTGCGCGCTCGACTGCTGGGGAGTAAAATGAAAAAAAAAACGTCATGCGTTACCGTTACCAAAATGCGCTTTATCCACGATTGCGCTAGTGCGCTGATTCAAATCATTAATGCGTAGACGATTCGGTGTCCCCCGACGTCGCCCTTTTTTTTTTGTATAACAGCCCTTGGAATTTACATGCTTTTCTTTGCACGCCGATTGGAAATTATTAGAGGAATTTACTAGAAATTATAAGTCTGTGACAGTTTAAATAGACGGACGGGCGGACGAATTATGAAGTTTCATCATAAGGATTCTGTATTTTTTATTATTTTGGTACAAGACCCAAACAATTCAGAAGAGCAATATACTTGTAAACTGATAAGAAGCTTTGAAAAAACGTGTCAGGTTTTAAATGAATGAAGTGACAGTTTGATGTTTGTTTCCATATGGACAATTTGAGTTACAGAGGTTACGGTCGACTTGAAAAATAACGTAAACAATGAGAAAAAATGTTAGAAATATGAAATTGTCTTGCAGATGTTAATGTCACCATCATCTTATACCGGAGGCTTCTGCGATCAGGGAACAATGTTCGGTGCCAATACGGGGGGATGTCAAGGTCATCAATCTACAGGTTCAGCTGCTATGTTTCCCAGTATGAGCGTAAATGTCAGTATGAATATGACAATGCATGGATACCCACCAGCTTATCCTGATACTTTGCAACATCAAGTCAACTGTCCGCAGGTCAATAAAATAAAAAAAATCACGTCATCTATTTTATATCCAAGAACGTTTTTTGCTTTCGGAAAACATGTTCAGTATATTTTTTTTAATAAACAGATGCAATGGGGGGCATCCCCACAAGCTACATCTCCCGTATACCAACAGTGTCAAAGCGGCGGATTACTAAGTCCCGGCTACGCGGGTGGTGCCACCTATTCGTTTACGGCGGATTTTAGATCACCGGGAGCTGTTTGCGAAGCGCCTCTGATAACGGCTAGTTCATCGTTCAAACCCGTTTTGACGTCGAATGGCGGCAAAACTGCGTCGTTCTCGCCAATGTCCGGACTAAGACCGAGGAGACAAAGTCTGTCGGGATATCCTACAACACCTCTAAGTTCCGGTGGAAAGGTTCATACAGGAGCACTCAGCTCAGAGGATGAATCCCAACGACCGAATTTGTGCAGAATATGTGGTATGTACGCATGGTACGTCACCAAATAGATTACAAGATATATTTTAATTATTTTTCACAAGTGCATAAATTGAGTCGAAACGATTGTGGTATCTATGATGGATTTTTGGGGTTTTGATGCAAATTGAACCCGAATTTTGGTGTTGGTCAATAAGGAACAGATTTTGAGGAATTGCGCTTTAGTGATATCAATTTTGGAAGTCTTGAGAAGATTTTGGGAAAGTGGGGTAGTTGAGAAGAATTGCGGAGGTTTTAAAATTGATCTTAATTGTGTATAAGTTGAACGGAAATAATGTTGGTTTTGGGCGTTTTTGAGTGAATTTGACACGAGGTAGATTTTGAGACGATTGGGGAAGCTTTTTCGAGATAGGTTTAGGTTTTATAAAGAAAAGAGAGTGTAAGATATTTCATACATTTTTTTTTCAAAATTAGAAAAAAAATAGACGTTAGTCAGCTTAGTAAATGTGATAGAATCTTACATTTTCAAACTGGTTAAAATATACAAAAAAATAGAAAAACATCGACTCTATCTAGGTATCAGTATTTTGAATATAATCACACAGTTATTTGAAGTAACTTGTTAAATTTTGAAAGCAATAATGTATTTTAAAAATTAACTGAACTTGGACATTTTAAAGAAATAATATATTTGTTAATTAATTTTTAGACCAATCATTGATATTATACTTTCAGGAAAAACGTACGCAAGACCAAGCACATTAAAGACACATTTAAGAACACATAGCGGGGAAAAACCGTATCGTTGTGCTGATTGCAATAAAAGTTTTTCTCAAGCAGCGAATTTGACCGCTCACGTGCGAACTCATTCAGGGGAAAAACCGTTCCGCTGTCCAATTTGTGACCGACGTTTCTCCCAATCAAGTTCAGTCACAACACACATGCGCACTCATAGTGGAGAACGACCTTACAGATGTCGCATGTGTAAGAAAGCGTTTTCAGACAGTTCAACCTTAACCAAACATTTAAGGATACATAGCGGGGAAAAACCTTATCAATGTAAACTTTGCTTATTAAGGTTTTCTCAGTCGGGAAATCTGAATCGTCACATGCGTGTCCATGGATCCAATAATCCCATGATTGGATGACATCAGTATCATCAAACTGGAACTAATAGACATGTGTTTCCATTATATTTTCCCTAACGGTACGCCCAATTTTCTGGGCTGGAAAATCCCACTAATTCAAATAATTGGATTAAAACGGAAGTAAGAAAATAATACTGTATGCAGAGACGTATTCTGTAAAACGTAAAAAACGAATTATTTTACAAGATTTGTAGATTATAGACGCTAAACAAGGTCACCAGCGTCTAGATTTATTCTACAATTGTAATGTGTTATACATTTGTTTTTCAGTTTTATGAAAGTTCTTGTACATAAAATATAGGTCCCATTCTTTAATTAATTTATTAATAAAAGATCAAATATGAACACTGTGATAGAGTATTATAATTGTGTTGAAGTAAATATTCAGGCGATTCATATAAATAAGAATTTTATTTAATCACGGGAAATTTAGTTTATCTATATTAAAATTCAATTGTCCAATTTCCCGTGATTAAATAAAAAACTTATTAATTATAATGGACGTGAACAATATCGAGACATATAAATAAGATTCATAGCAGTTTTCATGGGCTTACGCAGGGGGGCAACTATGAACGTTCCTATTTTTTTGTAGAAGAAAATGTGTTTTCCGTATTCTCAGGTGGCGAGACGTCGTGACGGTTCAATCAATTTACGTGTTTTCAATTGTAGACGTTCTTACAAGAGGTGCGCAACATGGATGCGTAACAATTTACCGCTTCGAAGAAAGTTGTATGCCGCTTTGCTCATTATCGCGTCGCGTCGCTATATATTTTCAACCTGTTGGGACTAATCGATCCATGTATTTTCAACTTTTCCTTCTTCCTCACTTCGTGGTAGTCACAGGCCAATAAGAAAAAACCTTTATTAATTTGAGGTTAAACGTTGCTGAGCAGTGCAGAGGAGACACTGCGTGCGAAGTAGGGACTAGAAACTTGAAAGTAGGCGAGTAAGATCAGTTGAAAAAGATGGTGTTGAAAATACACTAGTCCGACTGTAATTATTGGCGTATAATTCACGTTCGCTGTTCACACCCCATATGAACTGTAATATAATTAGTGTAAATCCCTTATAGCATCTATTGAATTATATTACCGGACGTACAGTGTACACATATGTATTACAAATTTCAAACGGTCTTAGTTATAATAGCGAATTGATGATGAAAAAATTTGGAAATTTAACATTTTCTATCTGTTCATTTTTTCAAACATATTGTTTATAGGTACTTTGTTTCTTAAGCTGATCTTACAAATACTTTTCTAAAGTTATGAAGATTGAACAGAAGCGTAGCGTGCCTTGACGAGGCCCCGTATAAAAATTTGTTTGGGGCCCCTTCCCCCGTTGAAGTTAATGACTTAAACGGGGAAATCCCGCAGCCCGTGATAACCGATGTAGGGTGTTGCCAACTTTTGAACGCACGCTTTACGCGGGAAAAAAAGAAATTGCTTTTTTTGACTTTTGTTATTTCTGAAATAAAAAAAAAATTGGGAAGTTTTTATTAATTTTTGCTTACGCACGTTGGGGGCCCCCGTGGCCCGGGGGCCCCATATAATTGATACGGCATATACGGCGGTAGCTACGCCCCTGAGATTGAACCTTAATTAGTATTCACCCTACGATATATTCAGTGCAGTAGTACGTTTAGAGAAGATAGTAGCGTCATTTCTGCACACAAACGAGTTTCGGATCGGACGGGTCTATGTTTTCTATGAATATGGCCTTTTAGTTGTTCATCGCTAGTCGAGAAGCACAAGTGACAGAACAGATACAGTGTCTGTGATTGCCTCTGAAATTACAAATCACAACGCTACTGATCGCTTCTCCTACTCTTCTTGCTACGCAGATTCTCTGCCTTGCTACTGTCTTCTCTAAACAATCTACTCTATGAGTTTATTGTGTGATTTTGATATGAATCGCCTATGAAAATAATTACCTAAGTATATATAAAAATGTTCAATCATTTAAATAACTAAACTCAACAAAAATGCAACGAATGTTCTAGATATAAAAAAAATTATTAAAGCCAAAGTAACTGAATTATGATACTCATAATATATTTAAAATGTATTTATTATGTATTTTAAAAACATATTTTGTAAATAAAACGTATGTTAGGTATATAAAGCTTCTTTACTTGTGTCCGAATTTTAAAATATGTGTATTATTTCGAAATCAATTATACGTCAGTTTCACAACAGTAATTGACGATTGTCAAACACAACTACTTGGCAATAAACAATTTACAACAAAATTGACATTTTCTAACACAGCGTGTTCTCAAAATTAAAACTTTTCCTGTATGAAAAATATAATGTTTTTGTCACGATAAAAATAAGCAAAATTGTAACTTGTTTTCAATTGTAATTTTTAAAGACATTTTCGAGCAAAAACCAATATTAATGCAAAAAAAGCTACGATTAGAGCCTAGTTTATATTAAATTACAAAAAATAAAGCTTTTTGTGATAAAAAAAAAACTCGGGGCGCAGTGCGAAGCCCTGCCGACAAAATGATGTATTTGTTAATACAGGCATTGTGGTTTTGTTATGTGAACTTTCGTGTTTTGACAAAACAAAAAAATCGGTCACTTATTACAGCCCTTATAACTATATTTTTTTTCTTAATTTCAATATTATTATCAATCCAACATCTGCACCAAATTTAATACATTCTCTTCTAAGGAAAACCATATCCGCGAACTAATATTATTTATTTAACTCCGGCTTCGTTGAACAGATTTTATTAAAATTTTAAAATTTTGTACGCTTTAATTTTTACTAGTGATTTAAGTTTAAATTTTGAAACGATTAAGCATTTTTTTTAGATATTTTATGGTTCCAAAAATATGTTTCAACCTCTAAAAACCACCCTTAAATAAAAAAAAAACCCGGGTCGCAGTGCCAAAACCCTGCCGACAATATAGTGTATTTGCTAATACAGGCAGTTCGGCTTTATTATGCGAATTTAATTTGGTTTTTTGGTAAAATAAAAAATTTGGCTGCTTAATACACCCCTTAAAATAACATTTTTTTTTTCTTAATTGCAATATTATTATCAATCGAACCTCTATACTAAGTTATATACACCTTTCAGTAAATAATTCACTATCTGCAAACTAGTCTTTCTTAAAATTTTTAAATCCGGTCCTGTAAGGTCGATTTTATTAAAATTTTAAGGACACATTTTAATTACTGCCAGAGGGTTAAATTTAAATTTTGAAACGATTCGGAGAATTTTTTCGGTATTTTAGGGCCCAAAAACATTTTTCAACCCCTAAAAACTACCCTTAAAATGGCCCGATTAGGCCCATTTTAAATAGGCTTCTTGCGGCGATGGATTTCAACACGTGGGCCAAATTTAGTTGAAATCAATTAACTCTTTCGAAAGTTATTGCCCGCACACATATATATATATATATATATATATATATATATATATATATATATATATATATATATATATATATATAAATATATATATACATATATATATAAAAATTTTTAAAAATGGTGCCAATGTGTTTAGGAGGTTATGAAACGTCGAGAAATTTTGGTCCGACCCCTAGGTCCCGCCATCCGACCGACGCCAATAGTGTATGTTGCCATATGGCAAATACACTAAAAATTATGTAGTTAAAAGAAACTGAAAAAATGCTTTTATCACGCACTAAACATTATAAAATATTTAAATTAAAAGCGTGTCTACTTTTAATTAATTTAGACAGAGCACTCCATACTTTTAATTTAATTATTTTATAATTTTTTGTGCGTGTTTTTAGTTTTTTTAAAGTACATAATATCATTTATTTTTTACTTTTTAGTCTATTCCTTTACTAACCGTCGCCGTTTTCTTTGCGTTCCCGTCTCCAATGGTTTTTAGTGTATTTGCCATATGGCAACATACACTATTGGCGGAACCTAGGTGTCGGACCAAAATTTCTCGACGTTTCATAACCTCCTAAACACTTTGGCACCATTTTTAAAAATGTTTATATACACTACTCGCAGAAATTAAAGGATATTAAAAAAAAATCCAAATTTTTCGGTGATATTCAACAGGCTGTAACTTGGAGGAAAATGGTCGTACAGGAAATTAAAAAAAAGAAAATTGTAGCCTAAAGTATCTCGTTTTCGAATCTGGACCTTAAATTTTTTTAGCGCAAGCAATTTTTGAGTTATCGTACAAAAACCAACGAAGGAAAATTTTTTCAAATTTTTTATTGTGTTTAAGACGGTTATGGGCTTTGGTAAATTTTTTTTTGGTGATTTCACAATTGAACTTTTTTAGAAAATTTAATTAGCTTTAATTTGACCTTCTTGAAAGCTCTGTACGATGATTTGGCGCTGAGTTGACGCCAATCAAAGTAAAAAAGTCTTTTTGACTTTGATAATTAATTACCCGGGACATAATTATTGTACAGAAAATTAAAGTAGGTTTTTGTAGACTGCAAAATATTCCCTACAAGAAGGGATTAGTGGCTTTCGAAAGAAAAATTTTTTTCGAACTGAAAATGTTGAATGAAAAAAACGTAAAAAAATAGCATGATTAAGGATATTTGGATAACTTGGTATAAACTTAGCATGTAATGGATAAACGAAGGATATCGTCTATACGTTTTCAACCTCAAAGTGTCCCAAAGGTACTCTGAAAGTTTCAAAGCACTGTGATTTTTTTTCTTAGTGCTCGGAAGGTTTCAATTTTTCATTTTTGCCAAAAATCAACGTAACTTGCAATTTTGTATTTTTATTCATTTTCTCAACTTCAAAATGTTTTTTTGCTATAGTCCTTATTTCCTCAATCATAAACTTTGATTGTTGTAAAAAGTTGCAAAAAAATTGAGGAAATAAGGATTACTGCTGAAAAAACATTCTGAGCTTGAGAAAATGAAAAAATGAATAAAAAATAAAAAAATGCAATTTACGTTGATTTTTGGGAAAAACCAAAAAAATTCAAACCTTCCGATCACTCAGAAACAAAAATCGCAGCGCTTTGAAACTTTCAGGGTACCTTTGGGACACTTTGAGGTTGAAAACGTACAGACGATATCCTTCGTTTATTCCTTATATGCAAAGTTTATACCAAGTTAACCAAATATCCGTAAACATGCTATTTTTTACCTTTTTTCATTCAAGATTTTCACTTCGAAAAAAATGTTTCTTTCAAAAGCCACCAGTCCCTTCTTGTAGGGAATATTTTGCAGTTTACAAAAACCTACTTTAATTTTCTGTACGATCATTATGTCCCGGGTAATTAATTATCAAAGTCAAAAAAGACTTTTTTACTTTGATTGGCGATAACTTAGCGCCAAATCATCGTACAGAGCTTTCAAGAAAGTCAAATTAAAGCTAATTAAATTTTCTAAAAAAGTTTCATTGTGAAATCACCAAAAAAAATTTACCAAAGCCCATAAACCGTCTTAAACACAATAAATAATTTGAAAAAATTTTTCTTCGTTGGTTTTTGTACGATAACTCAAAAATCGCTTGCGCTAAAAAAAATTACGCTCCAAATTCGACACTTTCAGCTACAATTTACTTTTTTTTAATTTCCTATACGACCATTTTCCTCCAAGTTACCGCCTGTTGAAAATCACCGAATTTTTTTTTTTTTTTAATATCCTTTAATTTCTGCGACTAATGTATATATATACAGGGTGTCCCATAAGTCGACGTCCAAACGAAGTGAGGTGATGGGGGAGGTCATTTCCTATCAAAATAACCATAAATGTGGTTATCCAATTGTTTACGGTTCGAAAGTTATTTCAATTTTTGTATTTTTCTCTGAAATCGTGTAGTGCTTACACTAAAAAATTAATTTAAAAAAATCTATGAGTTGTTTGGTTGATTTTTTTTTTTTAATAGGATCTTGAAGGGTCTGCCTTTCCAAAAAAAATAATTTTCATGAGCTCTGTTATCATCTGTCAAATAAAAAAAATGGTTTTGTAAACACTTTTCGATGGCAAGAAAAATATATTTGATTTTAAATTCACGTTGACAGAAAAAAGTGTTATCAAAAATTGACCAATTATCAGAAAAACTTGTCCATTTAATAGAGATTCTAACGCGGTATAGTGCAACTCGTTATTCATGACAGTTTTTTTTTATAACAATTTTTTTACATGCAAGTCGTGTTTGTTAAAAAATACATTTTCGAAAATTTCAAAATCTAAGTTGGCTGGAACGACTTAAACAAATTAATACGTTCCTCTTTCATTCACTACTTCTAATGTATGCTCGCTATTCGTTTTATTACTAGTAAACCTCCGACTTGACTTTTCATTTTGTACTTTGTTATTTGGACCTGCGCTTGGTAATTTGAACTTCGATCCTGTTTGTGATTTGGACTCTCTTCAAGTTGGACGCATCAAAATGGTTTATTCCCATCGGGAGTATGCAGAAATGCACTATGTCTACGGGTTTTGTGACGAGAATGCTCGGGCTGCTGCAAGAGAATATAGGGCACGATATCCCAACCAAGAAGACTATCCTGACCACAGGGTGTTCCAAAGTATACATCGGCGGTACATAGAAGGTGAAATCCCTGGGAATGAGCAAAGAGCTGGAAGACCTAGACTTGACATCGACGAAGATGAAATAATTGGAATGGTGACTGAGGACCCATCTACAAGTGTTCGTCGTTTGTCAAGACGTTCGGGAGTTTCGAAGTCCACAGTGCACCGTATTTTAAAAAGGGATCAGTTACATCCATACCATGTGCAACGTGTGCAAGCACTTTTACCCGCTGATTATAACAAAAGGGTGCAATTTTGCCGAGAAATGCTACGTCGGAACAGGGAAGATCCTCAGTTTTTTTATAACATTTTGTGGGGTGACGGAAGGACGGGAGTATTCAACATCCATAATTTTCACTCTTGGGATTATGTAAACTCTAGAGCTATAAGAAACGACCATTTTCAACATCAGTTTGGGGTCAACATGTGGGCGGGAATTGTTGAAGGTAAAATGATTGGGCCCCTTGAGCTACCCAGAAGGATCGGGGGCGATGAATATCTTTATTTTTTGCAAAATGATTTGGGCGGCTTACTGGAACACGTGTCGCTAGAAACACGCCGAAACATATGGTTGCAGCACGATGGGGCTCCTTGTCACTATGCTCTAGTAGTGAGACGATACCTCAACACCGAATACACAAATCGCTGGATTGGAAGGGAAGGAACCATCCAGTGGCCACCGCGGTCACCTGACCTAAACCCCCTAGACTTCTTTTTATGGGGTTATTTCAAAGAACTGGTCTACGCGACAGAAAACCAAAACGAACATCAGCTGCGGCAAAAAATAAGAATTGCGACCAATACAATACAAAATAATGAACGGGCGTTTCGACTAATTTCGAACATTTGTTGTAACTTTAAATAAAATTTGGTTCATTTGTGTTAAACCAGCCAACTTAGATTTTGAAATTTTCGAAAATGTATTTTTTAACAAACACGACTTGCATGTAAAAAAATTGTTATAAAAAAAACTGTCATGAATAACGAGTTGTACTATACCGCGTTAGAATCTCTATTAAATGGACAAGTTTTTCTGATAATTGGTCAATTTTTTTTATGACACTTTTTTTCTGTCAACGTGAATTTAAAATCAAATATATTTTTCTTGCCACCGAAAAGTGTTTACAAAACCATTTTTTTTATTTGACAGATGATAACAGAGCTCATGAAAATTATTTTTTTTGGAAAGGCAGACCCTTCAAGATCCTATTAAAAAAAAAAAATCAACCAAACAACTCATAGATTTTTTTAAATTAATTTTTTAGTGTAAGCACTACACGATTTCAGAGAAAAATACAAAAATTGAAATAACTTTCGAACCGTAAACAATTGGATAACCACATTTATGGTTATTTTGATAGGAAATGACCTCCCCCATCACCTCACTTCGTTTGGACGTCGACTTATGGGACACCCTGTATATATATATATTATATATATATATATATTATATATATATATATATATATATATATATATATATATATATATATATATATATATATATATATCACTTTCGAAAGAGTTAATTGATTATTTCAACTAAATTTGGCTCACGTGTTGAAATCTATCACTGCAAGAAGCCTATTTAAAATGGGCCTAATCGGATCACTTTAAGGGTAGTTTTTAGGGGTTGAAAAATGTTTTTGAGCCCCAAAATACCGAAAAAATTCTCCGAATAGTTTTAAAATTGAAATCTAGCCCTCTGGTAGTAATTAAAAAGTGTCCAAAATTTTTTAATAAAATCGGCCCGACAGGACCGGATTTACAAATTTTATGAAAACACTAGTTTGCAGATAGTGAATTATTTACTGAAGTGTGTATATAATTTGGTATAGAGGTTCGATTGATAATAATATTACAATTAAGGAAAAAAATGATATTTTAAGGGGTGTATTAAGGAGTCACATTTTTTATTTTGCCCAAAAACCAACTTAAGTTTGCATAATAAAGCTACACTGCCTGTATTAGCAAATACACTATATTGTCGGCAGGGTTTTGGCACCGCGACCCGGGTTTTATTTTCTTTGTTTTGTTTGTATTCATTTCGTTCCCACGAGTAGCAGATATGACAATTAGAAGTTGGTTGAATGTTTACATACATAGTTACAAGTGTGAAGATAATACAAGCATGTTAATAGTTCAATTGGGCCTGTTACGTTTCGTGCGTGATGGATTCCAACACGTGGATACCAATTAACTTTTTCGAAAGTTATTGTCTGCACTTATATTGGTGCTCTTAGATAAATTACAATTTGACATTAGTTTGAGATTATCTGATATTACCGTGAACTTGATATCACCGAATTAGATTTAATTAGCAGCATACATATTTATTTGTTTTAAGTTATGAATCATCACTGTCATTTTAATATTCATTATGAAATAATAGAGACATTTCTCTGGGTACATGTGCAAAAGATGGAAAATGTTGAAAATGTGTCAGATAAAAAAAATACGATGTCAATTTAATAATAATCTATCAATAAACACAATTACATCAATGTTGACTTATCACTCGACCAAACCTATTACGGTGTATGTTCAGAGATTAATTCGTTACCTACTTATATGATATTTACAAGTGAACAAGTATTGTAAGCTACATTATTATTTAATGGAGCTAGCAATTATACGAAGTGCAACTAAACTAAACTAAATAAAGGACCGACAGAGACTAAATTTTATTAACTGTGCCTATCCGTCGTGACGAATTACACATTTAAAAATGGTACAATAAATTCTAGCTGGGCACTCTACTGAGATATGCGATTAATTTAAAAAATATATCAAAATCGATTAAGAGGAAGCCCCTAAAAGCGCTAGGATAAAAAAGTCTTGTGTTTTAGATATGACAAGCGCTTAACAATTGACAATGAGCTTTCGGTAGTGATATCAAACATGATTCTTTCGCTTATAGCAATCCATCACCATTTACCTGTGCTTCTATTTAAGGTGACAATCTCTAGATTGTAAAATATGCTTTCGAGAAATTTCAAACTATGGTTCCAAAATTCATTTTTTTCATACCAAGCCGAGAGTATGTACTTTCTGCTTCAATTTTAAAGCAGAAAGTCAAACATTTATGCATTGCGGAATTACCGCATACCGTCTGTACCGGCGGGCTGAAACAGTTTTCTCATGCACACTGGTACGAAAGTACGTACTTTAGGCATGGTATGAAGAAAAATAGTATACACCATACGGCCAGAAAGTTGAAATTCCTGCACTGCGTGACACATGATGGCCTCGGTTTCGCCTCGGACATCATGTTATGCGCAGTGCAGCAATTTCAACTTTCTGCCCTTACGGTGTAATATAATATTTATTACGGTTTTTTTATCTGTAATTAAGCATAAGATTCACAAAATTTGGACTGCTGCTTTAAAAATTCAAAAAACTAATATTTTTGCCCTAAAAATGCATAAATTTTCATTACAGCTCGTCAGGAGATTTCGAATTACGGGAGTGCAAATTAAAATTTTGAAGTTTTTTCATTACAAACTTATGTTAAAAATATTGACAAATTTGACTTGCTCAATAATTTTTTTCATTTTGAATTTTTTTGGTACAATTTAAAAAAGATTTTTAATCGTTTATTTAGATTAAATAAAATGTAAAAACTTGATTAAAAGTCATATAGGAAGAATTTCACATAGTTTATTTTGAGGCATTAACAACAAAGATTGAATAAGATTTTTCATAGATATTAGAGATTTTTATATATGCGTTTGAAATTTAGAATAATACCAATAGAGATCTGCTTTTTAAATGTTGAAAAAGATGCACGAATTACACACACAAAAAAAAAACAATTAGGAATAGTATACTTTTCACGTATCTGGTATTACTTAGTAATAATGATTTTCCTATCAACAATCTTAGGCATAGCATATGAAAACTAAAGACCACACATTAAATCAAAAATCGTGGTAGAGCAACTGTGGGAAATAGTATTTCGTTAATAATAAAACCATCTTGGTAAAATCATTTTGAAAAACAATCAACAAAAAATCAGCTAGTAATATTGTTAAAAAATATATACATATAACTTGAAATAAAACTATTTATAAACAATATTTTGTAGAATTTAATTGATATTTATTCACATTGTTTTTTTAACGAAGTTACAAAAACAATTACTCTGCATAAACGGTTTAATAACTCGGGAGGTGTGTCTACTTTTAACCTTGTTTTTTTCATATTAATATATTATTATGCAGACTTCCGATATGTTTAAGGTTATACAATAAGTGATTTAAAGACACGTATTTTTGTATTTTTAGTGTATTTGCCATATGGCAACATACACTATTGGCGTCGGTCGGATGGCGGGACCTAGGGGTCGGACCAAAATTTCTCGACGTTTCATAACCTCCTAAACACTTTGGCACCATTTTTAAAAATGTTTATATATATATGTATATATATATATATATATATATATATATTTATATATATATATATATATATATATATATATATATATATATATATATGTGTACGCGCGATAACTTTCGAAAGAGTTAATTGATTTCAACGAAATTTGGGCCACGTATTGAAATCCATCACCGCAAGAAGCCTATTTAAAATGGACCTAATCGGGCTATTTTAAGGGGAGTTTTTAGGGGTTGAAAACTGTTTTTGGGCTCCAAAATACCGAAAAAATTCTCCGAATCGTTTCAAAATTGAAATTTAACCCTTTGGTAGTGATTAAAAAGTGTCCCCACAATTTTAATAAAATCGGCCCGACAGGACCGGATTTACAAATTTTATGAAAACACTAGTTTGCAGATAGTGACTTATTTATTGAAGGGTGTATTTAATTCAATGTAGACGTTAGATTGATAATAATATTACAATTAAGAAAAAAAATGTTATTTTAAGGGGTGTATTAAGGGGTTAAATTTTTTATTTTGCCCAAAAACAAACTTAATTTCACATAATAAAAGTATAAAACCACACGGCCCTATACAAGCAAATACACTATATTGTCGGCAGGGTTTTGGCACTGCGACCCGGGTTTTTATAACCTTAAAGACAGTGTTCGACTAATGTAATAAGAATTAAAAATAGGGACTTACTACTTTTTTTAACCGGTACAAATAAATTATTAATGGATAAGATAAAGTACAAATTTATTAAGTGAAAATACAATTTTGTACATATGATAGAAGATAGAAAAATTCCAGATGACCTGCTGACTAAGAATAGAAGGCAAAAAAAACCCGGGTCGCAGTGCCAAAACCCTGCCGACAATATAGTGTATTTGCTTATACAGGCAGGGTGGCTTTATTACGCAAACTTAAGTTGGTTTTTGGGCAAAATTAAAAATTTGACTCCTTAATACACCCCTTAAAATAACATTTTTTTTCTTAACTGCAATATTATTATCAATCTAACGTCTACACCGAATTAAACACACCGTTCAATAAATAAGTCACTATCCACAAATTAGTGTTTTCAAAAAATTTATAAGTCCGGTCCTGTTGGGCCGATTTTATTGAAATTTTAGGGACACTTTTTAATTACTACTAAAGGGTTAAATGTCAATTTTGAAACGATTCTGAGAATTTTTTCGGTATTTTGGGGCCCAAAAACATTTTTCAACCCCTAAAAACTACCCTTAAAATGGCCCGATTACGCCCATTTTAAATATGCTTCTTGCGGTGATGGATTGAAACACGTGGACCAAATTTCGTTAAAATCAATTAGCTCCTTCGAAAGTTATTGCCCGCACACATATATATACGTATATAAATATATATATATATATATATATATATATATATATATATATATATATATATATATACCTATATATATATACATATATATATAAACATTTTTAAAAATGGTGCCAATGTGTTTAGGAGGTTATGAAACGTCGAGAAATTTTGGTCCGACCCCTAGGTCCCGCCATCCGACCGATGCCAATAGTGTATGTTGCCATATGGCAAATACACTAAAAAAGAATGAATAATAAATAAAACATATTTTATAAATAGGGAAAAAGTCAATAAAAAAGAGGTATTTTACGGTACACACTTTTTTTACAACTATACCAGTTGTACTTCTGCAGTGTGTAGTGTAAAAAACACAGTCTCTCCTTTTAGTAACAACATTGAATGAAAGAACGAAAGAATAAATAGAAGTGATAATACAATATATAGAGTGAAAGGTCGTCTATGTTTATTTAACTGTCGCTTGTAGAATTATAAAATGGCAACTATTGAAATAAGTATAAAAAATAATCTTATAAATGAATCAACAGCATTTTTGTATGCAAAAGCTCTGTCGAAATTGACTAAATTTTAAACATATGAGATGTCGTGAATAATTTCTCATAGAAAATACGCTTAGGAAAAATGTGGGAATGACGTCCGATTTCTGTACTCCTAAATTAAAGAAAATTAGCTTAAGTTGTGTTGGACCATTTATTTGTACTCTTTCTGAATATCCCTTTCTACCGTCTCGTTTTGGTTTCAAGAAGTAAATACTATGCTGATCAAAATCAACGCCTTGTAAAATCGTAATAGGAAATGCAATAGACTACCATACTGTATATTTTTTCGATAAGAATAATATTCTGAAGATGACAGATAAATTGAACGTGATTATTAAAATCTGGAAACCGAAATCACGGTTCGATCAGTCAGGTATTGCGAGGGTGATGACTAATTATATTGATTTAGTCGATTTTCAGTTCACAATTGCATTTGAATTAATACTGATAAATGGAAATACTGGCTATATATGAGCCTGGAATATATGTTTCTAATTTTAAATAATTTGTGGAAGCTTTCTGAGTATATAGTTTAAAGTTTTACAAATAATTCATAATGACAGATGCGTCGAATCCAATGCTAAAGGAAGTGTCAGCTGAGAAAATTTATATCAAAGATACCAGAAAATGGACACAATATGCTGCAACAATGGCAGGTAAGATTTAAAAATAAACCAGCTTGTTTGACAATAAAGTAATACTTTCAACTTTTTAAGACATTTATGTTTTTTCGAGTTCGTGAAATGTAAATTGGTTTTAGAATTTGTTTACTTAAAAAAAAGTGAATTAAATAGATATTAAATATACTGAATACAAATTGCGTACGTATATCATGAGTCAAAACAAATTAAACTTAAAGGCTATAATGAAATAGTTGAGTAAATAATAATTATTGTTGCGTCATAATCCTTAAGCCGGAATTGTTCTTAGTTATACCATTTTACTATGGGACACGTACTGCAAAAATAGTTCAATATTTGGAAAAAAACCACATAGGTAATGTACACACAACTTTTTGTTACATTGAAAAATACTACTTTTAAAATGATCTGACGTAGTTTGCAATGGAATATTGTCAGCACGTCTTTTCTAAGTTGTTTTTTTTAATGTAAAATATTACTGAAAACATATTTCATTTTACAGAACCACGTATTTGATTTTTTATTGTTAAGAATAATTAGTTTATCAGAATATTACGTGAACGAATACATTTTTTAATCTAAAACCATACATAATTTATAACTATATATTTTATTGTTGATCTGATTTTTTTGTGCGTATTGTCTTCTGTAGTTAATATATTTTTTTTTCATAAAATTTTGTAAAAATAAATACTATTTCAAGGTTGCATACATTTTTTGTTAGAATTTGCGGTCATTCATTGCATATTCATGTACAGGTAACAGGACTTTAATCAACATAAAAAATGTGTTTTCTTAAGTTGGTTGATTCTATTTAGTAAGAGTTTTCTGTAAAATACACATTACATACAAAAAATTTGAATTTAAAAAATAACAAGGAATACTTGAAAAAATTAATAAATCAGACAATGACAAAATTGTGATTGATTTCTTATAGTATTATATTTTCAGTTAGATTTTTTTTATTCTTGAGCTTGTTTACGTGTGTAACAATATCAATTTTCTAAGTTTCCAGACAGTTTATCGGTACTTAAAATTGGGTAAGATAGTACGCAAGGTTAAACTAAAAAATATATATTTTTTTTTTTTTAATTGACAATATTTCATTATTGTTGTAGTGTTACTTTAAAAATATACTTGCTAAGCTGATGAATATTAATTATATTATATTAATTATAAAAACAAAAAGTATAATAATAAGAAAATGTTTTTTTCTGACAGCGTCATTGGGCTCAGTGTGTGCCGGAACAGCCTTGGCTTGGACATCGCCAGTTCTGCCTCAGCTTGAAAATAATCCCGATGCAACATTACCCCTAACAACCTCACAAGGCTCATGGGTTGGATCTCTTCTAGCAATTGGAGCACTGATCAGCGCCATTCCTGCCGGAATATGTGCCGAGAAATTCGGACGAAAACTCACTGTACTATCCCTCTCATTACCGTTTTTAATAAGCTGGTTGTTAATTGTTCAAGCGTCATGTGTTGACATTATCTACATAGCAAGACTACTTGCTGGAGTTGCAACTGGTTCAATCTGTGTGACAGTTCCAATGTACATAGGTGAAACAGCTGAAGCATCAATAAGAGGTTCCTTAGGATCATTCTTCCAAATGTTTCTTTGTGTTGGAATTCTAGTATCATTCGCCGTCGGTGCGTTTGTTGACTATGTCAAGCTATCCACAATCTTAGCAGTTTTACCGGTTCTTTTTGCACTATGTTTTTATTTCATGCCTGAATCGCCAGTTTATTTATTAAAACGTGGTAGACAAGCTGAAGCTGAAAAATCGTTATATTTTTTAAGAGGCCCAAACTATAATGTTCAACCTGAATTGGAAGAAATTCAAGCTGCAATTGATGCTAGTGCCGGCAAAAAAGCATCAATAAAAGATTTAGTATCTAATAAAAGTAATGCAAGTGCGCTTATGGCTAGCTTAGGTTTAATGTTTTGCCAACAATTCAGTGGCATCAATGCAGTCATATTTTATACTGTACCGATATTTCAGTCGGCTGGTAGTACGTTGGATCCATCGATGGCCGCAATTTTGGTTGCTGTTGTTCAAGTAGTATTAGCTTACGTAACCGTTTTGGTAATTGAAAAAACAGGGCGGAAAGTTTTTCTCATGCAAAGTACAGTGATTATGGGTGCTTGCCTATTCGCACTAGCATACTACTTCCAACTCAAAGATGGCGGTAAAGACGTATCAAATATTGGCACTTTGCCATTGGGCAGTTTAATACTTTTCATTATCAGTTTTTGCTTGGGGCTGGGTCCGATTCCATGGATGCTTAATAGTGAATTGTTTGCTTCTGATGTTAGAGGTCTTGCCACTGGTATTTCGGTTATGACCAATTGGTTCTTGGTATTTATTGTAACCAAATGCTTCTCGAATATGCTGGCATCAATGGGATCTGCAGGCACATTTGGTACTTTTGGTATTATTATGGTTATTGGTACCTATTTCATTTATAAATACGTACCGGAAACTAAAGGAAAAACTTTACAAGAAATTCAAAACGTCTTAGCTGGAGGATCGAATCAGTCTGTTTAATTATTTGATCAACTTATGTTTCGTTTGAATAGATTGATTTGATTGTATTTCAAACGAAGGAAACTTTGTTTTACCGTTGATTAATATTGACACGTGTTAAATAAAGATGGGCAGTGTGTTTCTTTCTAACACATTATCTGATCAAGTATAATTTACTTATTAGTATTACGTTGTCTACTTATAAGTTTGTAATTTAAAACCGAATCAATATCCGTAGGGATTCTTATTTGTTTTAAAGTTTGGATTCAATTTGTAAGCTGCATAAAAATAAAATATTGCTTTTAAATATTAATACTCGAATTGGAAAGAAATAGATAAGCAGCAGAATTTTTAAAAATTAATTTACGCATAAATGATTCAAGTAACGTAATAAGAATATTTTTTTTTTGCTTAAAATGCGTAACGAGGGACGATTTTACAATTTTAATATTTAAAAGTCGTTGATAAGTTGATTTTTAATTAAAATATCTACATTATTTGTTTAGGACTGTGTACGATGTTCATACTATTAGCATTACAATTTTTTATCTTACTTTTTATATGTATTTTTTGCAATAAATTGATGATTTTGTGGATTTTAGATTATAGACGCTTGATAGTTGAGGACATCAACGATGATTTTGTAGGCAAAGATATTTATAAATCACGTTTTATAAGTCAATTAGGGATATAAATTATTGTAAATAGCATCTAACTGTAATTACAAATAGTAAAAATAAACAAAAATGTACGTTAATAATGTTGTGAGCGTTCATTTTTTTTTGTTTAGAAGATATACAGGGTGTCCCATAAGTCGACGTCCAAACGAAGTGAGGTGGTGGGGGAGGTCATTTCCTATCAAAATAACCATAAATGTGATTATCCAATTGTTTACGGTTCGAAAGTTATTTCAATTTTTGTATTTTTCTCTGAAATCGTGTAGTGCTTATACTAAAAAATTAATTAAAAAAAATCTATGAGTTGTTTGGTTGATTTTTTTTTTTAATAGGATCCTGAAGGGTCTGCCTTTCCAAAAAAAATAATTTTCATGAGCTCTGTTATCATCTGTCAAATAAAAAAAATGGTTTTGTAAACACTTTTCGGTGGCAAGAAAAATATATTTGATTTTAAATTCACGTTGACAGAAAAAAAGTGTTATAAAAAAAATTGACCAATTATCAGAAAAACTTGTCCATTTAATAGAGATTCTAACGCGGTATAGTACAACTCGTTATTCATGACAGTTTTTTTTATAACAATTTTTTTACATGCAAGTCGTGTTTGTTAAAAAATACATTTTCGAAAATTTCAAAATCTAAGTTGGCTAGTCTAACACAAATGAACCAAATTTTATTTAAAGTTACAACAAATGTTCGAAATTAATCGAAACGCCCGTTCGTTATTTTGTATTGTATTGGTCGCAATTCTTATTTTTTGCCGCAGCTGATGTTCGTTTTGGTTTTCTGTCGCGTAGACCAGTTCTTTGAAGTAACCCCATAAAAAGAAGTCTAGGGGGTTTAGGTCAGGTGACCGCGGTGGCCACTGGATGGTTCCTTCCCTTCCAATCCAGCGATTTGTGTATTCGGTGTTGAGGTATCGTCTCACTACTAGAGCATAGTGACAAGGAGCCCCATCGTGCTGCAACCACATGTTTCGGCGTGTTTCTAGCGACACGTGTTCCAGTAAGCCGCCCAAATCATTTTGCAAAAAATAAAGATATGCATCGCCCCCGATCCTTCTGGGTAGCTCAAGGGGTCCAATCATTATGCAAAAAATAAAGATATTCATCGCCTCCGATCCTTCTGGGTAGCTCAAGGGGCCCAATCATTTTACCTTCAACAATTCCCGCCCACATGTTGACCCCAAACTGATGTTGAAAATGGTCGTTTCTTATAGCTCTAGAGTTTACATAATCATAAGAGTGAAAATTATGGATGTTGAATACTCCCGTCCTTCGAAAGCTCGATTCGTCACCCCACAAAATGTTATTAAAAAACTGAGGATCTTCCCTGTTCCGACGTAGAATTTCTCGGCAAAATTGCACCCTTTTGTTATAATCAGCGAGTAAAAGTGCATGCACACGTTGCACATGGTATGGATGTAACTGATCCCTTTTTAAAATACGGTGCACTGTGGACCTTGAAACTCCCGAACGTCTTGACAAACGACGAACACTTGTAGATGGGTCCTCTGTCACCATTCCAATTATTTCATCTTCGTCGATGCCAAGTCTAGGTCTTCCAGCTCTTTGCTCATTCCCAGGGATTTCACCTTCTATGTACCGCCGATGTATACTTTGGAACACCCTGTGGTCAGGATAGTGTTCTTGGTTGGGATATCGTGCCCGATATTCTCTTGCATCAGCAGCCCGAGCATTCTCGTCACAAAACCCATAGACATAGTGCATTTCTGCATACTCCCGATGGGAATAAATAACCATTTTGATGCGTCCAACTTGAATTGAGTCCAAATCACAAACAGGATCGAATTCAAATTACCAAGCGCAGGTCCAAATAACAAAGTACAAAATGAAAAGTCAAGTCGGAGGTTTACTAGTAATAAAACGAATAGCGAGCATACATTAGAAGTAGTGAATGAAAGAGGAACGGATTAATTTGTTTAAGTCGTTCCAGCCAACTTAGATTTTGAAATTTTCGAAAATGTATTTTTTAACAAACACGACTTGCATGTAAAAAAATTGTTATAAAAAAAACTGTCATGAATAACGAGTTGTACTATACCGCGTTAGAATCTCTATTAAATGGACAAGTTTTTCTGATAATTGGTCAATTTTTTTTATAACACTTTTTTTCTGTCAACGTGAATTTAAAATCAAATATATTTTTCTTGCCACCGAAAAGTGTTTACAAAACCATTTTTTTTATTTGACAGATGATAACAGAGCTCATGAAAATTATTTTTTTTGGAAAGGCAGACCCTTCAGGATCCTATTAAAAAAAAAAATCAACCAAACAACTCATAGATTTTTTTTAATTAATTTTTTAGTATAAGCACTACACGATTTCAGAGAAAAATACAAAAATTGAAATAACTTTCGAACCGTAAACAATTGGATAATCACATTTATGGTTATTTTGATAGGAAATGACCTCCCCCATCACCTCACTTAGTTTGGACGTCGACTTATGGGACACCCTGTATAGGCATAGATATTGACCAAAAATAAAAAATGACACAGGAGTTCGCAGGTAGCTTTCGGAATATTTTTTGTAAGCATTTATTAGCAAAATAGGTATGAAGAAGTGATGTGAATTACCACACAAAATGACAATTTCAAGATATTGTATGATTTGAGTTAATTTTCGTGTAAAAAAGTATATATTTTTTATTATTTTTAAATTTTATAAGACTTTAAAATTTTATTTTGGTTTTCATTTTTATATTCAAGTGACCAAAAATACGATATTATAAATTCCACTAGATGAAACATAAAACAATTATTGGAACCAAAGTCGTCTAGTATATTATTTAGTTTCCAGATGACAGAAAGTGCATTAATTTCATCCATTTGTCATTTCAGATTGAGCCTCTTATGGCCAACTTACTGTTGAATATTCATTAGCGTGACAAACTTCGTACTGTCGAATTTCCTTTAGATGTGTGCGGGCAATTTCCGTTTCTTGCTAAAATTTTATTTTCAAAGCGCTAAAAAAATGACTTCAAAAACTGAAATGTTTGAAGATAAAAGGTTTGATACATTAGAAACTTTATTATTATTTTTTTTTTTTATTAAAAAAGGTATATCCAATTGTATATGTCCACATATATGTATATAGTTTATGCACATATAAAAGAAAAAATGTTCATGTTACATAATATTGTTATATAATAATTTAAATTGTATTGTTATTTAGTACATATAAGGAACAATACCTATATTAGAATTTATTACTTATAGCAATGGCATATATTAATATGCACATAGTCGATTAATAAGTTTATAAATAATTCAAACGTAATAGTACGAGGTTATCGAACTTAACTATCGTCTATCGGCTAAGAAATTCTATTTCTTAAAATTAAAATTATTTCTCTTGAATACTTAAAGGTACAAGCTTACTGAGTCCGCTCACCTGTTAGTTGTTCATTTTCATATTTATAATCGACTGAATAGATATTATGTAATATTAAATTTCTAGTTTCGTATTTTGCTGATAATATCTTCTATCGGTTCAAAGGGAAACGTAATTATGCGGTGTAATAAATTTTTCCGTCAACAGATCCAGAATGTGTTCAGTTACCCTATAAAATTTTAATTTCATTTTCTTATTTATTTTAACTAGATACTGTTTGTTGTCGATAATTACTTAACATGACAAATTATAATTTGATAAATGTGGAGACACGATGGCAATAGGTGTTTTTTTAATTGACAATTTTTAGATAATTAGTTTATACATAATATGTAGAACGCGTTACAATTAATTTAAATATCTTTGAGTGAGGTTTAGATTTATATGGTCATTCAAAAGTTATTTCATAGTGTATTTATTAACGGCTCTAAAGTAATTGATACTAAATTTTGTTGTAATATTCGCCACTTTTCCATAAAATAGTTTTATGCAGATAATTACCACCACGAATCTTTTAATGCAGGAAAAACTATTACTTACTGCTTAAGATTAGATGGCATATTTCAAGCTATTTATTCATTAAAAGTAACATCAAAGTAAGTACAAAATTTTTCGGAAATTAGTAAAATTTCTAACGAAAAAAAATGCCCTAGTAGTCGTGAGACTACCGGTAGACATGGAATTATGGGCTGACAAGGTGTCATCAATCTTCAAATGGTTGGCATTTTCTAAGTACTCGCCCGATTTCTTGGATTTTAGTTTCAAACGATAACCTGTTGACGCTGTGCATAGGATTTGGCGGTTTTCGGTAATTTTTCGTTCGAGTTTTATCGGGATTTTAAGGGTCAAGGCATTTCAAATTTTTACGTTCAAATGTTGTTATTATTTTCTGTGAGTGCTCCTGGTCCTCGGAAGTGGTGTTATTGGGGAGACTTAGTTCTGAGGATCACAACGCATTTTGTATTTTCGCGATCGGACTTGTAGTTCCCGAGAAATTTAAGTTTTAGTAGAGCAATTTAGAAATTTTCGGCACAAAAACACCCTGACGCAGACAAAGCCTATAGAGGCGACTGAAGTCAATTGTCAAAATTCTCAGTACTATTGGCAGAAGGGGATCAAGTGACTCGATCACCTGACACCTGGTTTGCTGAGATTGGTTGAGCAGATCGTGAGATAGTGGTATACCGAAAGTACATTTGAAACATAACGGTCGGTTTTCGTGAAACGTGCGAGTAAGACAATAGCTGTGAATTTTATGTCAAAAGTAATTATTTTTAAAGAATCACAGGATACTCATTTTAATGTATGTCGTTGACCAGCAACTTCCAGGATTATCTGTTTATGTAACATTCTTTTTTGTATAGTCCCTCTTCTAATGTTTCACAATGACATTTGACTATTCCTGCATATATAAAAATGAAATTTATATATATTATGCTCACAAGCTAAAGTCATTGCCAAATTAAATTTTCTAATAATGTGTTCCACAATCCAGCATCAAAGCTCTAGAACACTTAGTTTTGGTTGCATCACAATTTTTGTGGGCTCGTCATTCTTTGCAGATAATTCTATTTAAACAAATGAATTGACGTAAAATATGACAACTTGTTTGTTTATACTCAAAAAAGAAAACATACGTATCATTTACTTTATTAGTTGTAATTAATTAATTGTTAAATCATATTTTACTAGTTTTCGCTGTTAAAAACACATTTTTCAGATTTGTTTATTTACACGGTCATTTCAAGAACACCATATATTTTTATTTTATAATAAAAAATTATTATTAGATTAGTTAAAAAATTGCCAATTATAATTACTAATTTTTAATAACAAATCATGGAACTTTCTATGTATGCTAATAGTTAAAAAATACTTATCATTTCTTGGGGGTCAAATGTATATATAGCACGACAGTGGGTTTGACGTTTGACCAATAATATGCATATCTAGTTCATTGTACAAGTATTAAATATAGTAGATTAATAAATTAAAAGCTACCCATGTTCTTAGGCTTATTCTTTTTTTTAACTTTAGGAGCTTGATATTCAGAGTGTTTTGAGCGTCATATTGTTTAAAAGTCCTTTTTTTTGGAGAAGCTAAAAGTTTATGATATACATTATTATTTTTAAAAAAATTGTAGTAAAAAAAATAAAATTCGTTTTTATATTTATAGAACAGTGTGATTTAAAACATTCTTGAAGCCATATAGACTTTAGATTTATAAGCGTTCGGCACCATCATAATGATATGAAATATTTAATAAGGGCTTGTGTTCGCATTAATTACGTTTTCGACGGGGATGCTATCGTAGCCGGATAAAAAGTACAGTTTATTTTAAGTTTGGGTATCAACCGACAGTGTACCAAATTTCATTAAAGTCGGTGTATTAATTTTCGAGTGATGTCTAACCGACAAGTTCACATTCTAGAAGCTCCTTCTTTGTAGCGTAATCGAAACTAGGCATAACGCGAAATAGCCGGAAACTTTGTAAAAATGAAATTAATAATATACGTACTTACATAGCTTATGATTAGTTAGCTTACTATGTTTCATATCATATTATTATGATTTTTAAACTTGCATGAAAATATGGTAGATAATTAATACTAGAAGTGCAGCCTTTTGGCAAGATAATGATCCTAATATTTACAAAAACGCTTGCCAGATCGGAATGAAAATATTTAGTATGAAAAAAAATATTCTTGCAATGCAGAAATGCAGACAGTACGATTATGCTACGAATTTATAATACTATCATCGTATAAGACTCAGCTTGTGAGTTGAATATTAGGACATAACAGGATACAATGCATTTCTTATACAGAGAAGTGAAACCACTGTGCACTGTCCGGTTGTTTTGATCAAATGAAAATCAGACCAAAAAATTTAGCTGACACCGCTGTTAAAATCGCTACAATTAATGGGTGTATAAAGTTTCTTGCATTATCGGCGACAACATCAAGAATACTTTTTATCTTAGCTGTTCATTATCTTGGAATAGATTGCGTGCAGTCGAAGATAAGTTAAAATCCACAAAGCTATCAGTTGACCCATCACTTACTTCTTGCGGATTCTTTTGGTATGAAGAAATTGTTCTCGCATAATTTTTCTTCAGTCATTGTAGTTCTTGGCTTTTTATTGACACGCGAAGAATTATTCTTCTGTGAGACGTGTGGCAGTTATTTTACTTGAGTATGTTTAATTTAAGGACACCCTGCAGCTTGCAGAATGCAGGTGATATGTCAGTTTTTTTCGGAAACTATCCTTTGCCTTTGCCGATTATTTTTAATTAATTTTGTATTTCGGTGGGGATGAGCCAATAGGGCTTACATGGTTTATTAAGGGTCTTACACCTTTTACTTATTTATTATCTTGTTTTATTGTTCTAATTTATTTATTTTTTTGTGTTTTGTTTTATTTTATTTTTAGATGCTAATAACTTTAGTGATCGGGCGTCTATAAAATACTCTAATCTGGAAAAAGTTCTTTCTACAATAATTTAATATATTATAATATATATTACTAATTAAAAAGATTTTGTATTGTAACTCTGTAGAAACTGCCTTAAAATAAAATAATAATAACTTTTAAAAAACTATTTTGTGAGTCATTGGAAAAGATTAAAATAATACGTACGGCATTTTCTGAGGTTCGCCAATCACTATTTATCATGACCTTTAGGAGAAACTTATCATTTCTACAATCTCGTGAACTTCTTTTGCTTTTTATTTGTTTATGATTAATTCACATCATTATAATAAATAGTTAATCCTACTATTCATCAGTTCAATCAAATATATCACTTTAAACGTATCTACTTTTTTAATAATTATTTTTACGAAAATTGTAATAGAAATGTATTTAAGTTAAATGTTTATAAGATGTTCAGATTTTTTATCAGTATTTTATTAACAAGTACATATTTTCTTGATTTATTTACGCAAGTTTTAAACTTCTTGAAACTACATTGATTATTTTCATAAGTGCATTAAATTAATTTAAAGTGTACATTAATTCTTATTTCAGAGGTAAGTTAATTGCCTTTTTGGAAATTCTATCAATTAATAGTGTACCGAGCTTTATTAAAATCGATCCATAAACGTATAAAATTTGGTCTAAATATGAACACTGAATTAAAAAAAAATTGTTATTAAATTTTAATCTTAGATCGATTTTAACAATACATAAATATTTTTTTGCATATACATAGATGCCGTTGAAACACTGTTAACGTTGTTGTTATATAAAAAAGGACTGTAAAATAATAATTAATTATTGTTACAAAAATAAAATGAATATGTTAAGTAGAAATGTCATACCAATATAGTAAGTTGAGCGGTGAGCATCCTTGAATGAATGACTCGTTTCGCAAAGTGAATGAACTTATAGTCGGCATAAAAAGCGGAGATTTACATTTTTTGTGTGGAAATTTATTGTTTCAATAGCAGTTTATATGATAGGTAGGAATTTGAAGGAAAATGTTGTGACCTAGCAGATCTGTAGTTTTTTTCTAATATTCTGTCAGTTTTTGTAGCATTCAAATACTCGTATAGACTATATAGTACAAAATCTTACATCTGATTTAAACTGATGTCTTTAACATTCTTTGGTAGCAACAAGGCTGATACAGAGTCCTTATATCTTGTCTGTGCGATGACTTCGCACTTACAAAGTATCTTCTTCTACTTCGTAGTACTTGTTACATAGTGCATTATCGACAATGTCTCGTTTATGCAAATGTGCAATAGTTCTATCAACGTTATTAAGTTGTTTCTGCTAAGCTTAAGAGTCTCTTTAGTTCTTTTCCTAATAGAGGTTCATCAATGAAGGCATTTTAGTGAATTTACACTGGAATCTTATCTCTGCTGCGGCTATACCAGCATTTGCCACAGTTTTGGTACCTTGCCTTAACCCGAGAACAGTCAGAGAAACATTTCTCTTTAAGTGTTTAAAGTTTCAACAAAACCGATATAGTATATATATTTTTTTTATCTTTTATGTTGCAATATTTTATACAAAGAGCTTTTAATAGTGTTTGACACGATAGCAGAGGAAGATTTATTCAATTCTAGAAAGTTAATTCGGTAATTTAAAGTTAAGATTTATTATTTACCCGCAGAAGGGTTTGGATTCCGTGATATTGCAATTGGTGTTTATGTGTTTTGTGTATAGTTGACGCATATATTCTTCTTGCATAAACTGTCGGACCATTGAAGTAGCCATTCTGATAAAAAAGGTACAGATTTTCACTTTGTTTCGTTTTAAACTTGAAAATAGTTAGCGCCATAATATTATGTCCATTAACCTCAAAATAGTTTTTTTTACACTGTTCACTTCCGTATAAAGAAGAATCGTGCGTTGTGCTAAATGAAAAACATGTTTTAGCAATGCCTTTACATTCCACCGCTGTTAATTCAAAAATTAAAAACAAAAAATCGAAAAATGCTCTTAATTTTAATTTACTATAATATTTGGTAAACGTTTGTAATATTAATAAAATTGCCAAATACTCCAGTTTTTAAAACTGAAAAATAAAGTTTTTCATTCATTTTTTTTCATTCAAACTAACAGACAGACAAAAATTTTGGAAACACGTTTTTTCGTCTAAATATTTATAAAATACCCAGAAAAACGAAAATACGCGTGCAAGCAGCAATATTGTTACTATTTTATATTTTACTATTGAAGTACTGATTAGTTTGTTACGATAATATTTTTACATTCAATTTAGGTAAAAAAATAAGCAAAATTACTTATCATTTTTAATACTTGACTGAAGGGATAAATTAATATTTGATATGTGGACACATCAAGGTAATTAACGTGGCATTAATTTAAACTACACAAATCACGCTTAATTTTTAAGTGTTTATTTCTTGAATTAATGATAACACGGCGCGTTTTAGATGTTTTGGTAGTTCAAAACTCAGTGCTAATTGACGGCATTATTTCTGATCAAGATTGTAAAACTACAATTTTGACAACCCCGCACACAGATTTTTTTATTTAGCCTGTACAGAAATACAGATGTGCTTTTCTTCTCAAACACCCCGTAGACAAAACATAGAAAATCTGTCGTATTATTATGTTGTTGTAGATTTTTGTGTTTTTATTGTAATTTGTCTCTATTACAAATTGCTAGTTCTCAGATTCTGATCTAAAGAGTAGTGAAAGTTCATTTTGGGTTTTTAAATCCACTGTTAAAAATAATTGAAAATTAAAAATATACATTACATATACAAACCTGGAATTTGATAAATAAAAAAATATCTTAAACAGAGATAAGATTTTATTGTTATCATTGGACTGTGAATTTGCCAGAAGACTTTTTTTTATAAGTTAAATTATAATTGAAGATTTTTGAACACCACAATATTTTCATTGTTGTGAAACGAAATCTTGGCACGTGTGTGAAGTATATTTTATCTGATAAATATATTAAAACAGATAAATATGTCACGTTTCGCATACGAGTCTTATTCAATTTTAAAACCTGTTCGATAATTTCGAAGCTTTAACTCTTTAACCCTCCCCTGAAATTTCTAGAGCGTATGCTACTTATATCAGATCCGTAATACTAAAGTAAATTTTAATCGCACCTAAAAAAAACCCGGGTCGCAGTGCCAAAACCCTGCCGACAATATAGTGTATTTGCTTGTATAGGGCCGTGTGGTTTTATACTTTTATTATGTGAAATTAAGTTTGTTTTTGGGCAAAATAAAAAATTTAACCCCTTAATACACCCCTTAAAATAACATTTTTTTCTTAATTGTAATATTATTATCAATCTAACGTCTACACCGAATTAAATACACCCTTCAATAAATAAGTCACTATCTGCAAACTAGTGTTTTCATAAAATTTGTAAATCCGGTCCTGTCGGGCCGATTTTATTAAAATTGTGAGGACACTTTTTAATCACTACCAGAGGATTAAATTTCAATTTTGAAATGATTGGGAGAATTTTTTCGGTATTTTGGGGCCCAAAAACAGTTTTCAATCCCTAAAAACTACCCTTAAAATAGCCCGATTAGGCCCGTTTTAAATAGGCTTCTTGCGGTGATGGGTTTCAACACGTGGCCGAAATTTCGTTGAAATCAATTAACTCTTTCGAAAGTTATCGCGCGTACACACACATATATATATATACATATATATATAAACATTTTTAAAAATGGTGCCAAAGTGTTATGGAGGTTATGAAACGTCGAGAAATTTTGGTCCGACCCCTAGGTCCCGCCATCCGACCGACGCCAATAGTATATGTTGCCATATGGCAAATACGCTAACAAACAGCATATAGTTTAATAAAAATTTACAATAAATTACCTCAAGAAATGACGCTCTTCATTTAGTTACTATTATGACATATCCTATACATTTGTATGTTCTTTACATATGAAAATACATGAACTCCTTCTCGGTCAACTGTTATATTTTTTTGAGATTATAAGCATTTGAATTTTTGAGAGTATTGGTGAGGCACTGTTTTTTGTTTCGTCGTGAAAATTACCGTGCTTATAAATATTCAAAGAAGTTTTGATTGTTTATTCGTTCTATTTTCAAGAACAATCTTAATATGTAATAGTGTATAATACTGTATTAATTTATCGGTCAAAAATAATAAATATGTAATTCTTTAACATTATTAGTGTATTTGCCATATGGCAACATACACTATTGGCGTCGGTCGGATGGCGGAACCTAGGGGTCGGACCAAAATTTCTCGACGTTTCATAACCTCCTAAACACTTTGGCACCATTTTTAAAAATGTTTATATATATATGTATATATATATGTATATATATATGTATATATATATGTATATATATATATATATATACTTTTTTCGAAGGAGTTAAATGATTTTAACGAAATTTGGCCCATGTGTTGAAATCCATCACCGCAAGAAGCCTATTTAAAATGGGCCCAATCTGGGCATTTTAAGGGTATTTTTTGGGGGTTGCAAAATGTTTTTGGGCCCCGAAATACCGAAAAAAATTTCCGAATCGTTTCAAAATTGAAATTTAAAAAGTGTCCCTAAAATTTTAATAAAATCGGGCCTACAGGACCGGATTTACAAATTTTTTGAAAACACTTATTTGTAGATAGTGACTTATTTATTGAAGGGTGTATTTAATTCGGTGTAGACGTTAGATTGATAATAATATTGCAGTTAAAAAAAAATGTTATTTTAAGGGATGTATTAAGGAGTAAAATTTTTTATTTTGCCCAAAAACCAACTTAAGTTTGCATAATAAAGCCACACTGTCTGTATTAGCAAATACACTATATTGTCGGCAGGGTTTTGGCACTGCGACCCGGGTTTTTTTTTTATTTGTAGCTTTCATTTCACACCAAACAGTAACTTTATAAGAGCTTATATGCTGACGTTAAATTATTCTCTGAATATAAAGCACAGGTACAAACCCTTCTCGAAACTTTGAAAGTTAGTGGCGCCAGGAAAACTTTTTAAGATAAAACAAGCTTATTAGATTTCACTGCCATCTGTAACCATCCAGATTATCGAGCTTGATAGTTCCGGAAACTTCCACAGATCATGCGCATTTAGAACTTTATCCAGACCTATGAGAATTAAGCTATCGATTCCCGTATTTACTAACTCTTCCAGCATTTTGTTGAAGCACATGTTACTGACCTGTCAAAGCATAATTAATTTTTAATGACGTTACAATATGCATTGAGTGAGTGAAGTTTAAGATTAAAATTGTCTTCGTAAAAAGTAAGCATTTTCTAGTTATATTAGGTATTTTTTTTAAATTGTATCTTAAATGTGTAGAAAAACATTTAGATTACATATTTAATTTTAAAATTATTGGAGTTCGATATACAGTGTGTCTCAACCGACGTTGGCTAACATGGATAACTTTGTTATAAGTGGAGATAGAAAGTCGGTTAAATGGGCAAAGTAGTGCAGAAAATTGGGCTCATTAACGTCCCGTCGAAAAAACAATTGGATTTTGACACCCTGTGAATTTATTCAGAAAATAGTGAAAATTGCCATTTATGAAAACTAGCCATAACTTTTTTATTTATGAAGATATTTAAAAATTTCATTAACCATTCTTTAATAACTTTTTAAGGTATTTTTGGTGACGTAGGTTTAATTTTTTTATTTCCACTACATAATGAGATATTGACATGAACTTTGGTTTTTCTTATAGACGGCATTTTTGATTTTCAGATATTCATATTCTGCTTATTTTCTGAATAATTTGACATAGCATATATCTAAACCAATCAGAAGCTACAAAACTGACCAAAATAGCTTTTTGACGTTATATCCATACCGATCGAAGTGTGCCGTGTAAAACAAAATTTGTTGAAACAAATACATATCGACAGGTTAATAATCTGTCGAGCGATTGCTACAGTTTTGCTAATTCATTTTGTTTGATTTACTCTCTAAGATGGCTCAAGCATTCTCAAATTTGGAGAAACAGGCTATTTTTGCGCATACATTCATCGTAACAAAAATACCACGTGGGCTCAAGCAGAATCCTTGAACCTTTATCCAGAAAGGCGACAGCCTTATTCAATAACTTTTAGGAACTCAAATAGAAATTTAAAGGTATACGGTTCATTTTCAAAGAAAAAAGGCAACATTCAACACTGTGAAGAAGAATTAGTTTTAGCAAACTTTGAAATTAATGGAGAAAAGTTAGATATAAGATATTATGCTATGTCAAATTATTCAGAAAAATAAGTAGAATTCGAATATCTGAAAATCAAAAATGCGTTTCATAAGAAAAACCATGTCAATATCTCATTATGTAGTGGAAATAAAAAAATTGAACCTACGCCACTGACAAGATCTTAAAAAGCCATCAAATAATGGTTAATGAAATTTTCAAATATCTTCACAAATAAAAAAGTTATGGCCAGTTTTCATAAATGGCAATTTTCACTATTTTCTGAATAAATTCATAGGGTGTCAAAATTCAATTGTTTTTTCAACGGGAAGTTAATGAGCCCAATTTTCTGCACTACTTTGCCCATTTAACCGACTTTCTATCTCCACTAATAACAAAGTTACCCATGTTAGCCAACGTCGGTTGAGACACCCTGTATATTGCGAAACAAAAAATATTTGTTTTCTTGCTTTTTAACTATAATATATTGATTAGAAAATCTATTTTTTATTTTATAAAATAGCTGCTTTGCCTTCATTTCTAGTGTTTTCAGCGTTTTCAGTACTCGTTTTTAATTTTTCAGTATACTATTTCATATTTCACTTGTGTAGCAAACTTCACTTCAATAATGGATAGTAGTCTAATGGAAATATATTATATTGGTTCGTTGATCAGTTGATTACATGCATATTGCATACATGTATGTATGCGTGCAATGTAACCCATTACATACTAGTGAGATAAAATAAAATTCAATGATGTTTATGCTGCGTATGCAAATCCTACATGATCTATCTGTAATCTACTATTAGGATTGAAGTTTGCTACACAGGTGGTATGTAAACAAATTGAAAAATATACTGAAAATGAAGTGAAAAGTAGCTATTCAGAGGAAATTAGAACTCGAATCAATCATTTCTCTATTGCAGTTATAATGTAGTCTATTTAATTGACTGTAGGTAAACCAAAAGGTGATTATGAAGCGAGAGGCAAGTTATTTTACCCTTCTTAAAGCCATTCTGATTCCTTGTAAGACGCTGGTTCAATTTGTCAAAAATTATTATTAACATTTTACACTTTCTATTGACTTTACTACTAAATACTGTGCCTACTATGTTACTATATTTTTATTTAGGTCATCCAATTAAAATCGGATAATGCAATTAGTTTATACACATTGTTCTAAATACTCAAAAAAAATTTTCACAGAGTATTTAAAATATTTTCATACACAAATCTTGATTTTTCCTCTCGACATTTTTTAAACACTCCTCTATCAGTTTTAATGTAATATTAATTTATTGAATAAAGTAAATTTACGCAATTCTTTTTAAAATATGTATTATTCATTATTAAAGCAAATTGCAACGTGTAGATAATAACAATTGTATCAATACATAAATATAAAGACACGTTGTTGTATTGACAAAAGCTATCGATCGTCAAGTGGTAAGAATTTTCCATAATTCTTAAGGAAATGATTAATTATGACAGCGACCTATAAATTATGATAATTTATGGAACAAGAAAATTTCTTATTTTACACATTTGTTCCGTGACTAGGTAAAATAATTACATTGTGTTAAAACACATTGTAATTACCAGACTTGCGCGAAAGCAAAGGAGGGTTAATGGGTTGAGATTTTTTATTCCCAGGGCTTAAATAGATTTTGATACGGTATGTGGCGTCATGTAAATCTCATATGGTGGACGTTAGACATAATTTTGTCAGAATGAAAAAATCGAAGGGAATCCAAAAAAATATAATATTATTTAGGGATTATTTAAAATATTACTAAGGAAACTAACACTCCGCTGCGTTTGACTTAAAAGTAAAAAAAAAAATACAAACAAGTATTTGAAAGCGAAAACTTCAAAACCAAAAGAGATACAGACACTTGCTTGTGCTTATTGAAATCAGAGTATTTTTTTTACAAAAGTCGTCAATCTATATGAAGTTTCGATTTTTGATATTTTTAAATACGATATTTGACAAAAATTCGAAATCTCTCGATACTTTAATTTCAAATTCAGAATGCTTGTACAAAAAAGCACGCTGATTCTAAACGTCTGCATTTCTTTTAATTTAGAAGTTGTATCTATTTAAAGTTTACCAAAATATTCAAAACAATTTTTGAATGTTCATAACTTCTAAACCAAAAGAGATACAGAAAATTGCTTGTACTTATTGAAAATCAGGTATTTTATTTTACAAAGGTTTGCAATTAGAAAAATATATGATAAATTTCGATTAATGCTTTTTTTCCATATAATGGAAAAAAAACAGCTTTCAGTCAATTTATTAATCATTTCTCTTCTCAACAAAGTTTAACATATAGTTGTAATAAATTCAAAGGTCGATGACAACTGATATTTGATTCTTTTAATAATAAAAATAATGTTATATTCAGGTTATATTCAGATTTTGGGATTATGTGACTGGTATTAGGGAAACGATTCCATATTACGTCAAGTATCAATATTTTTTAAAATAGGCACTTCTCTGAAACCCCTCATAAATCGAAGTACAATGCATATTGATTGCTGTCATTTCCAGAATGCTTCATGACATCAAATTATCAAAACAGTGCAATTGAAAGCTGGTGAGAATATCGTTAAAGGTGTTAAAAAATTGAAGTCTGCATTCAACAATAATTATGACCCGTCAAGCACGCATGATGAATGTTTGTTTAAAATAATTCATAACGTTGTAAAATTTATTGGCGAATTTACTTAGGTATATAGGCTAACTACACTTGGGCTTAGGTCGAAACCTAATAACTAAATACTTTTTAGGTTCGGTCTAAAAATCATTTTGCAAGCATTTTTAACAATTATTTTGACCTGCATTTGATGCAGAATTTAATTACCTTTGGCGATATATTTCACAGTTTCAATGACGTAGGCGTCACTTATCGAGAGTCTATAATGACAATGAAGTACCACGGTAATGCTAGGCGCGTATGTATGATAGATTATTCGAACGATAGAATAATCGAACTGTAATTCTTACATAAAAAAGCGAGTGCGTTTGGAGTGATACTTCTTTGGCGTGACTGAAAACTAATTTTTAATATACTCGTAGATGCAAACAACTTATTGAAATAAAACTTTCAAAAAATTTAAGCATAATATTTACAAAAAATTAACCTCAAACATTTGAAAACACTTTCAAAATTTTGTTTTGGTTTTTCCTTTTAAAATCAATTCATTGAGTAATCAAAAATGCGATATTATAAACCCCACTGGATGGCACTTAAAACAACTATTTGGTTGTAATCAAAGGTTATAGTTGTATTATAAAGTTTCCAGATGACAGAAAGTGCATTGATTTTGTCCATCTATCATTTGAGTCTGAGCATCTTATGGCCAACTTCATACTGTTGAATTTTCGTTAGCTGTGCGCGCACAACTTTCGTTGCATGCTAAAATTTTACTCTCAATGCGCTAAAAAAAGCATATCTTCAAAAAGTCCGCATGAATCGACAAAAAATCAGCCGATTTCATGCACGAGTTTTGCCATTACCATCCGATAGTTCGATCGACTGATTGATTTATAAATCTTAGAAGTAGAACATTTTCCTGGGTGGTTTAGTAGAACAAATTGCAATCAACGTGTTACCTGTACTTTTAAATATATACACATAAATTAATCATTAATGATATAATGCGTTCGCAGTGTTTGAGTCACGATCTCAACTAGTTGTCCAACTCACCATATTATCGATAACTGATTATTATTTCAAGATGTCCGTTATTTAAAGTGTTCTATATTGTGTTTGAAAATGAAAAGTTTTAGTCCATCAATAGTAAGATTATAAAGAGGAAATGTTTTATGTATCTACCGAACCGATTTTCAGTATTTAAAATCCAGTTTCTTCCCGAATGACTCATGCTTTATCCTTTGACTTGGATTCCAAGCGCCATTTCGGAGTTAAATTGGTGTACGTTTGCTAAACAATAAAAGATGCACTAAAGTGATATATGAGAGAATTATTGCTTTTGATTATTTTGCTACTAAACCATAATCTCCCGAGCGCGGAAAGCTAGTATAGTATAATTTTTACACGATTTTATTTTGTCGATAGAGAATAATGTATTTGTGTAGTACGCCAAAATAACTTTCCCATATTAAATAGATCGTCACCTCTACAGCTTCCCTCCCAAAATTTTGTCCGGTGTAAAATTAAATTTTCGAAAGACAAAAATATTTCCTACTTCTTTTATCCATTTTACCGGTTTTAGGAGGTCACTTCTCCCTTTGAGCTGGGACAGATTTCATCTTGACGTATGACGTATAGAACACGAATGCAAAATTTGACTAAAATCGATTTAATAGTTTGTGGTCTTGGTACAACCAATAGATACACGGCGGGCAGATATTACTTTTTTAAAGCATTTTTTGGGGTCTCATATTCAAATTTTTGTACGATCACAAGATTTCCTTTACGCATCTGTACTTGGGAAAGTAAAAACATAAAATTGAATGTAGTTTACAAATGATTCCTATTTGAACGCACTGTAAAAAAAGTTTTTTAAATTATTGACCAGACATAAATCACGTGTTTGAAGTAAAACACATTTGATTTAAAATGACGTGATTCCACTTCAAGTATATCTCCTGTTCACACGTCGTCGACGGCAAGATCTGGATAATTTTACTCGTGTAAATATTAGTTTTCAAAATCTGCGAAATTCAACTCTGATTAAATTTTACCGATACGTTTAATTACTTATGTCCACGCGAAAACTTTCCACGCATTTCATTGTTTTGTTTTTTAAGCTAGAAAATGGAAAGTTATAACAAGACGTATAGTCAAGTAGCTTGACGTTTTTACAAAATACTTAATTTGACTTCATTTTCTATCATTACTCCTACTTGAATGGACTTGATTTTAAGTTAGTTGACTTAACTTGAAACCAAGTCACGTATTAAAATACGAATAACAACTCGTGATGTATCAAGTCAAGTAGCTTGAAAATCAAGTCAAGCTATGAGTCCCTAACGGGACGTCCTCTAGTTCTAGGGGCTTCAGAAAATTGTCTGAATTGTTGATACTTTGAGCCGGTCCTACCTATATCTCTTTACTATTGTATGCGCGTATTCTTCCATTGTATTTGGTGTTGTCATGTGTGCTATTTTTTATTAAAATATTGCTTATATGGATACTTAGATAACCTTGTTTTCGAATTTTACGAAGAACTGTTAGAGGCTGAATTGTTTGTAGGATTCTTTTCTATATCGAAATAGTATTGAGAAATACAGATCGCATGGTATAATTTCACAAGGACCGATACGACAGCTATGAATTCAGTCTTGTAGAAAGGACGAAATGCAAATGGACAAAAAAAATTATAATGAGCCTCACCCTCATAAGCTCACATAAGAAGTTTAACTTTAATATTATTCCCAAGTTTAATTTTTTTTATGTGAAACGAATTTTACACATACTTAGCAACACACTATAAACTTATGTCCTTGTCAGTTTCATGTAATTTAGGAGACAAACTAACGTCCCCTTTATTGCTAGTTCTACTTCCTCTCGATTTATTACTTTTTTCAAACAGATACGTCGCTAAAGAAGTTAAACTTCAAAAAAATTATAAATGCGTGTGCCCAATAGCATATAAACTCCAAAAAGGAATCGTGCTTCAAACAAAAAAATGTTGCCGTATGACGTGTAGAATTTTGCCGCTGCTATTATTGAATATAGTGTTTGTCAAAATCGGGTTAACAAAAGTTGTGCTTGAGTTTTGTCGCCTTTATGGTACTGCTACCCAGTCAACCCCTCGTTAAATATACATCTGCGGACCACTAATTTTATATCTCCATAATTTTTTTAACCGTATTGTGTCAATATTTTGCATAATAAAATTGCAAAATATTTAAATATTTTTGCATACGAGTTTCATTCACGTCTCTCGTTGCAAACTTCATTTGCATTCGCATCGCAACAAATAAGCGTGACACGAAGTTCTCTTATGTCAGCATTCCAGTGAAGTACTTATAAGATGCCAACAAAGATGATTAATTCGTTTTTGAAAAAAAAATGAATAATTCAAAGAAGCCTTGCAATTCTTTGAAAGTTGTAAATTATTATCAGTATGTACCTTTTCTCTTCCATATACATATTTTGTTATATGAATGATTTATCATATAATTATATAATTAAAGTAAATCAATGCTTTATAAAAAAACAAGCAACAATGTATTATTTTTATTGTTTTTTTCACAATTATACGTGAAATTACATATTTTTTTAAAGTCATCGATTGCTTAAGACATTACACTAGAAATTATTATATAGTTTATGTATTTTATATCCAACACTGCATTTGTTTGCTAAAGAGTGATGGCCGAGTGCATAGAATACCTATCCCAAAAAAATAACAATCCTTTATAACGTCAGAGCAGATGCGTCCCGTTGCCAATAATATCCTACTTGAAAAAACATTGACATTTAAATTTCTTGGTATAATAATTTCTGATAATCTAAAGTGAACTAACCATGTGTCAAACTTAAGTTCTAAACTTGCCTGATCTTTATTCGCACTAAGGAAAATCCAGCATAGCTGCATTGACTCGAACCTTAGCCTCACAACTAGGCTTGCCAACTTTAAAATACAAAGTTGCGGGAAATAATGATTTCAAATGCGGGACAAGGGTTTAAAAAGCGGGATCCAACTAATTTTATTTAGAATACAAAAAAACGTGAAATTTTCTTTACAAATCAGGATGAGAAGTAAAATAAACCACCTTGTTAGATTAATAATAGTTAATATTTACTAAAAAAACAGTTATAGTGTAATTTAGACTTTATTATGAAAATTATAAATTACTTTTTAAATGAGTATTTTTCTTGACATTTGGCTTTTTTAAGGATTTTTTAATTTTTAAGTACAAAATTGTAAAAATCTTTGCACGGATAAGAAAAATTTACTTTAACTTGTAGCTCTGACTTTACAGAATCCACATGAAGACGATTTCGCGCGTCGGTCCAGGCATTATTACAAAGTGAGAAGACTCTCTCTGTTGCTGCATTAGAACACGAAATAGATGCAATGTATTTTGCGTCCTCCGAAAAGCGGGACGTCTCGTTAAGGGTATCAGAAACGGGACGTCCCGCGTATAGCGGAACGGTTGGCAACCCTACTCACAACCTATTATGCTTATTTCTATCAGCATGTTAAATACGGAATCATTTTTTGGGGATGCAGTACATCTGATCTTCATAGAGTATTATTAATGCAGAAGAAAGCCATAAGAATTATCTACAATCTAGGTTTTCGTGATAGTTGCAAACATTATTTCAAGACAAATCTAATTCTTACTGCTCCATCAATATATCTATATCTATCACTCGCTATGTCATTTGCAGAAATATATTAGTAAGTATCCAACACATAATGCAATGCATAGGTACCAAACGCGTAATAACAACACAATATTGCTTTCCAAACCTAACCTAAGTCTTTTTCGTAATAGCTCTGAATATTCGGCTTTATTAGAATACTACATATAACTGTCTCCTTACTGACATGAAGATTTTACCATTGTCCAAATTAAAAAAAGTCTTTAAGTCATTATTAATTAAAGCTTGTTTATATTCCGCTAATGAATTTTATGATGTATGTGTATGATTTTATGATGTATTTTTAAATTGTATTTAATTGACGAATCCTGCTTGTTGGCTATTTCGGATAATAACATTTATTCTATTCTATTCTATTATGTTACACAACATCGTTAAACATATATACGCATAAAATAGATTGCCAACTGAAAACTGCTGAGTCGATTTCATTTTTGAAACAGACGATCGTGCGTGATGGACACGGCGAAGTTCTTGTTGTGATGTGGTACTTTTTAAACAAAAAAGGAATGAAAAAAGAGAAAAAGAGGAAATATTGAGCGCACCCAATTTTGGTAGACAGATTTTCTGTAGGACGGATTTCATCTTTATAAAAACTTGACGTTTTATTTCAGTAGGCAATTATGTCCTCGCCCAGTGAAAATTAAACTTAAGGGTTTATTTTTATATCCATAATACGTCCACAATTTTTAATTCCTATACAAAAACAACCATTCAGCGTGTGAGATTCTTTGTGCATATCATAATATAAGCATATGTGCATGTATGTTTGGCAAGTGTGAACAGAGCCATAAGAACCTATACGCCAGTTATGGGGAATGGACAAAGCCGAGCTTAAAAACTGATACAAATATAATTGTGACAAGAATAATATTTCTGTACATAGAAACAGTGCCTCACTAATATAACTTGACGAGCCGTTTATGGTTGGTACTCCGTAGACATAGTATTATAGCGAAGACACGAATAACATCAACTGATAGTTTGCTGAATGTTAATGCATTATTTCCTGAAATGTGCATAGCTATGTAATGCTACAGTAATATCACAAATCAGGTCAATGTTAGAACGTAATCTAACCTTGGTATCAGATCGTTGGTCATTCTAATTGCCGATGAGTTCGGAATAATCAATTAGTTGCATACGATCATTGTGACTTGCATACAACTTTTGCTTTCTAATCGAGAGAAATATAATAAAATAACGTAATTTCGCTTTCTCGTTACTTATATGTATAATTGTATATAATATACAAATAAAAAAATATACACTAAATTGTAAGATACGATCCAAAGGACCATTTATTAATCAACTTTTTAGAAAATAATTGGTCGACATCACACGACCTTCTTTGTGAACTTTAACAATCCGTCTACCCTTTGTTAGGGGTACATCTCTTCTTTTATCTATTGCCGCGAGCACAAATCAATTTGCGGACAATTCCTTTCTGTCATTGGTCAGCCATTGATCATACGACAGGAATGCGAGATGCACACGCATAGATAAATAAGCAAGTACCAAATGTGTGTATTGTGTACAAGAAGTACGCTGACTATATGTATATCGTCAAAATTATTGAACCTCTATTATGCCAACAATAGGACGCTTGATTCGGCAGATTTGTAAATGCTTGTCAAAATTTCTATAAACGTTAGTCAACATACCTAGATAGCTTGTAGATTATAGACGCACAACAGCATATCGGCATAATTCGCCCACGGCTTAACCTGATAATAGTGAAACAGCTCATCATGTTTTCTTACGACGTGTGACTCGGAGAATTTGCAAATGCGTCAAAATCTTGATGGTTGCAAGTCAACGAAACATTGTCATGGCTTGTAGTATGATAGCGGATTAAAGCTTTCGCTTTCTTACGGTGCGATGCTTGGGACGCATAATAAATTTTTACAAACACGAGTCGCAGATAGCTTTTCCATAACTAAGAGTCGAGTTTTTGAGCGCTGACTGTTCATATTTAATCGACAATAAATAAGAAGGCCGAAATTGGAGGTGAACTGTTTCATTCCTTTGACGAATCGACTGGCAAGCTACTTACTGATCTGTAATATCGTGGGAAAGTGTATTTATATCATGTACTAACACTGGGTTCAAATCTAGGCGGTGTAAACGACACACATTTTTTTATTGGCGCATGTATTGAAATGATCATTTTACGCGTATCTAAAATGTTTGACGTTATGTTAACATGTTTATGTTAGTTGACAATTTGATCTGAATTAATTCAAACATTATCCATGCCCGTAGTGATGTCAATTAGATCATTGTCACTGCATTAGCGAGAACAGTGACGCTTAGTGTCAATGGATTGATTAAATCTTGTTAGCGATTGTTAAGACAGAACTTGACTCTTCGGGCCCTCTTTGAATGCTTCAGGCAAATGATTATCTTTTTTAATCAGTGACTTATTTAAAAATTTTCCACCCACTCGTGTATAGAAATTCGATGATTTCGAACTTCGAACTGTTTTTTCTATTTTGGAAATAGTGAACTAAACCAGTTCTTTAGATTTATTCAAGAATTTATTCAATTCACTATTTCTTTACTCATTGAGGTGGGTCATTTTGAAAAAAAAAAAATTCGGGTGAATATTTTTTGAAAACAATTGCACTGTTTTTACTTACATATTTTCTTAATGATTTATATAAAATATATATTTTAAGAAATCGTTAATATGCTTATTCATACATTTTTTTAGACCATTGATTATCGTGACTCGTTAGATTTTGATCCAAATTATTTGTTTTTAAGAAAGTTTCATGATCGGTACGACGAACATATACTAGCTATTTTAAAATATATCATATTCTAATATAGCTTGATTTAGCCTTGTTCAATTCCAAAAACCAGTTTTATTCAAAGGATAAGTATATTAATATTATGTTACGACAAAAAAGGGATAAACAGTGAGTGAAAATATCGATTTAAATCCAAGAGTAGATTTCTATTTTCTTATCAATGACGATTACGATTATTATAGATAGATAGATAGAAAACTTTATTGCGACAGACAAGTCTGTATAATAGTGTCACAGAAAAAAGAATATAACAAATATATGCTACATACAGAAATAAAATGGTACATAAAATCCAATATTATTATATTATGATAGTTTAATTACACAGGGTAGTGAACTGCTCATGTTTAAATAGAAATTTAACATATAAAATCATAAATATGCAATTTCCTGCTCTCCTGACTTTTTTGGAGAAAAAATTAATTGAATTAAAAATTATTACTATTGTCTACAGAATAGGCTATTTAGTTATAACGAAAATATTTTTTAGCGTTTTACAAAAAAAAAACGGTCTAACATATCATTAATTACCATACTGTATTTAACGTTCTAAGTAAGAGTCGCATAGCGTCTCATTAAAAAACAATTATGTGTTATAAATGCATTGTGTATTGTTATCACATTTTTTCGTAAAAACTCTGTAAAAAAATTATTTCGTCACAACTCAGGAACCTATCCTGTATATAATTTATTCTTGATCATTTTTGGTTCAATGTATTTGTGCTTTAATAAAATCAGAAGTGCAGGAAATTGCATATTTGTGATATTACACGTTAAATCCCTATTTACATAATATGATAAGTTCACCACCCTGAGGTCGAGCAACTATAATCTATGTAATAATCTGTCAGTGTTATTAGCAAACGCATAATAAAAATTACTGTTTAAATACGTTGATAAAATGTGTTTATATATTAAGAGATTTGTGTGCACATGTTTCTATTGAAATTGTATAACTTTAACACATGTTCCATTAGAGTTGATTGTTTTAATTGTTTTATTTCGATTGATACGCCTACTATTGTAAATTTCTAGATTTCATATGTCTAGTTAGCAAAAGATGGCACGTTAGCTGATCTCGAGTGTCTACTTGCCAAGAAACGGCATTTTATTAGTGTATTTGCCATATGGCAACATACACTATTGGCGTCGGTCGGATGGCGGGACCTAGGGGTCGGACCAAAATTTCTCGACGTTTCATAACCTCCTAAACACTTTGGCACCATTTTTAAAAATGTTTATATATATATGTATATATATATATATATATATATATATATATATATATTTATATACGTATATATATATGTGTACGCGCGATAACTTTCGAAAGAGTTAATTGATTTTAACGAAATTTGGGCCACGTGTTGAAATCCATCACCGCAAGAAGCCTATTTAAAATGGGCCTAATCGGGATATTTTCAGGGTAGTTTTTAGGTGTTGAAAACTGTTTTTGGGCCCAAAAATACCGAAAAAATTCCCCGAATCGTTTCAAAATTGAAATTTAACCCTTTGGTAGTGATTCAAAAGTGTCCCCACAATTTTAATAAAATCGGCCCGACAGGACCGGATTTACAAATTTTATGAAAACACTAGTTTGCAGATGGTGACTTATTTATTGAAGGGTGTATTTAATTCGGTGTAGACGTTAGATTGATAATAATATTACAATTAAGAAAAAGATGTTATTTTAAGGGGTGTATTAAGGGGTTAAATTTTTTATTTTGCCCAAAAACAAACTTAATTTCACATAATAAAAGTATAAAACCACACGGCCTTATACAAGCAAATACACTATATTGTCGGCAGGGTTTCGGCACTGCGACCCGGGTTTTTTAATTTTTAACTTCCCGCTAAGAAAATTGAAAATTTAAAAAAATTGGGAAGTTATTGGTTTCACCCCGATTTTCGAAATTTGAGTTTTTGTCAGATCTCGACGTTTTGAGGTCCTAGGAAGCTATTCTGACAATTTCCAAAATGATGTCCGTATGTCTGTGTGTGTGTGTATATGCGTGTGTGTGTGTATGCGTATGTGTATGTAAACCTCTCATAACTTTTGAACGGGTGGACCGATCGAAACGCGGATTGCGGCATCTGAAAGGAACTTGCTGAACTTAGATTTTCTGAAAATTGGAACTGATTCGGCCAGGTAAATTTTGAGAAATCTCAAAAATAAAGCTTTTTGGAAAGCAGTTTTTTTAAGTATTTTGAAATATTTTCGAAACTACCGTACCGATTAATTCCAAAATATAATCAGCTCTATTCCTCATAAAATAACGTCAATCGCCGCAAACCGCATCAAAATCGGTTAATCCGTTCGAGAGATGTCGTCGGAGAAAAATTCTGAAAAAAAATAACTTCTCAAATTTTTGATTGATTGATTTTTTTGCAATAAGTTTTGTGCTTTAAAAACTGCGTCGATTGCCGCAAACGGCACCTCGATCACTTGATTCGTTCAAGAGATATTGTTGAAGAAAAATTTTGAAAAAAATGGTTTTTCAAAATATCTTCTCAAATTTCATTAGATCGATTTTTTTGTAATAGATTATTTTTTGTGCTTGAAAAACTGCTTCGATTGTCGTAAACAGCATATCGATCGGTTGATTCGTTCGAGAGATATCGTTGACAAAAATTTCCAAAAAAGTGTTTTTTCAATATATCTTTCCAAATCTTTGTCAGAAATTTATAACGGTTTATAGTTTCATAGTTTCGGAAATATTTTGATAATAAAAAAAAATCAGATGTTCTTTTGTTCCGAAGATCTGTCAAAAAGAAATTAGTTAGGTAGCTGACAAGCATGCTTTGATTAATTTTTAATATAAAATACCATAACCGTAAACCGTTAACAGAAATTTTATTTTATTATAATATTTCAAATGTCAATATGTATGAAGTTGGAATAATCCTGTAGCCCAATTGGCTGGAATTTTTTAAAATAGCCAAACACCGTAGGGGTAAGCCACATCTCAATAGAACGGAAACAGCGGGAAGTTCCAGGGATGGCCTGCAGGATCAACCGTTTTTCAAATTTTTTTTAACTGGTACCGCAGTCCTGGTTTTCAACCACTCCTTTTTGTTATAAATCGTCCCCACAACGACTTTGCTCAAGTTTTCGAATAATTGTACTAGTGGAATCCTTGGTTTTACGATTCATATATAGGTATCTAATAAAAATGTCTCATTTCGATTTATGTGTATTTTTTAAAATTAGATGTCGAAGTCACCCCTACGATGGAGTAGTTTTGCAATTACCTTGTCTATAGAGTCCTCTCAGGACAAACATTGGAATGTTGGTAGCATTTCAATGTTTTATGTGAACCGCAAGCTCGTACCACTCGGTTGGCTGGCAGACTCTCTAATACACACCTCAGTTGTTGAGCGTCTATAATCTACAATAAATCTATCTGTGAACAGAGTAATATCGAAGCATTTCGTTCACAGAGGTATTTTGATATCCATCTATAATATTTTTTTTGTATAAGGTAACCACGCGTAAACGTTAAAAAAACTTAAAATGTACAGTATTTTTGGAGCCTGCTTCTTCAGCTGTCTTAGCTAAAAAGAAAATAGCAATCGGTTGTATAGCTCTCGAGGTGTTCAATTGATCGCTTTTGAAGAACAATTAATTAATAATAAAATTTCCTTTATTTCCGTAATGTGCAAAACGTCGTTTTATCAATATTATCTTTCGATGATGTTAACTTTATTAGCGAAGAGCTCGTTAAGTTTTTAGTTTACTTTGTTGATGTTTTGGAAAAAAGTTATTTATTTTATGAATCATCATTGATTATATAATAATTGCTATATATAATATTAAACTTTTTTTTTTTTTTTTTATACGGCCATATTAATTGGTATCATGAAAATTTTTGGAATTTTATTAAGGCCAAAAACAATTTTTTTCTTATGAATCGAAAAAAAATCAAAACAAAAAGTATTCTTTTTGTATTACAAATATTTATTATAAACAAAACAGACGTTTCGCTTTTTTTCAAGCATCTTCAGTGTAAAGTAATCTACAAATGTATAAAAATAAAATCAATAAACATATGAATTATAAATTACATATTAAATTTGTTTTCTTATTAAAATAAATGCTAGCAAATACATGTTTCCATTCAAACTTACCAAAATTTTTTAAAGGAACAAATATAAATGTATATTATAACAAAATATTATTTGTTTTTTTATTTTTGTCAATCAATAAATATTTAATTATTAGCTTCATGATGAAGTTTATTTATTATTATTTTTATTAATTTAATGAAATTTTTAGCAATTTTAGATTTAAGTTTTTTGTGAAAAGAAAAAATCTTTAGCATGACAAAGCACTTTAGTTAAATTTCTTAGTTACTTTTAGTTTTATGAATAATTTTTATTTCAGAATTAATTTTTGTAAACTTAAAAGAGATAAAATTTTTTCTTAAATATTTTAGAAGGTTTGTTCAATATGTGTTTATTTTTTTATTCAAAAGTAAAAAAAGGTTATTATATATTATAGATAAATTATCAATGTCGGTTTTAAAATTTATTGCATTAGGATTTTTTTTTATATGTATCATCTCAAACATCAACCGTTTTTTTAAATTAATTTCAAATTTTAAAATTTTAGTGTTATTGAAATTGAAATTATGCTGGTAATTATAAGCATGTTCTGTTAAACTTGTTGTCATATCATTAGAGTTGTATTTTTTATTAATTATAGAATTTTTATGTTGTTTTATTCTATTAATGAGATATTGTTTTGTTTGTCCAATATATACTCCTGGACAATTTAAGCATTGAATAGAATAAACAATATTAGAGTTTTGATATAATTCAGTTTTATCTTTAATGTTAGAGAAGATCTGATTATGAAAATTATTATTATTTTTAATTATAGTTATAAAATCAAACTTATTTAGAATATTTTTAAGTTGTTGAAATAAAACTGGAATATATGGTAAAGTAATAAAATTTTTGTTTAAAGGATTATTGTTATTTATGTTGTTTTGTGTAATATTAAGTGGAACAGAAGAAACAACATTATGTATATTATTAGTATCATTTATATGTTTATGTTTAAGAGTATATATTCTTTTAGTAATATATTTATTTATAAAATGAAGAGGGTAATTATTTTTTAATAAAATTTTTTTAATTTTTTTTAAATTTTTTTTATGGAAAGTTTTATCTGATAGTATAATAGCTCTATCAATTAAACTGTTTATAACACTTATTTTGTAATTATTGTTTGTATTAGAAAAAAAATTTAAAAATCTATCAGTTTTGATTGGTTTTCTATACCAATTGGTTATTATTTTTGTTTTTATTCATGATTGTAAGATCTAAAAAGTTTAATTCATTTTTATTATTAGAATATTCAATAGTAAATTTTAATTTTGAGTGGTAATTATTAACTCTTTAAAAATTGTATTAATATTTGATTCGTTTGCAATAAGAAAACAATCGTCAACATATCTTTTATAAAACGCAATACCAGATAAACGACTAATAATAGAATTTTCTAAATCAAATAGGACTAATTCTGCAATTGTAGAAGAAATAGGGGAACCCATAGGTACACCATAGGTTTGTATATAAATTTGATTGTTATAAGAGAAATATGTGCTATTTAAGATGAACGTACAAGTTTCAATGAAATCATTTTTAGGAATTAAAGTATATTTTTGTATGTTGTTCCAATTATTGTTTATAGATTTAATTGCTAAATTAATAGGAATGTTAGTATATAATGACACGATATCTAAAGAGTAGAATTTGTAATTATTTGGTATAGTAACATTTTTTATTTGTTCTTTGAAAGTCCAAGAATCTTTAATACTAAATTTGTTTTTACTAGTAATTTTTGTTAAAATGTTAGAAATAAATTTTGATAATTTATATGAAGGATTTGTATATGACGCAACAATTGGTCTGAGTGGTTGATTATTTTTGTGTAGTTTTGGTAAACCATATATTTTTGGAGTTGTACTATTATGTGTAATTAACATTTTATATTCCTTTTCATTTATGTATTTTTTATTATATAATTTTTTTATTATATTATTATTTTGTAATTGGTATTTATTAGTTGGGTCTTTAGTAATAAGTTTATAAGTATTAGAATCATTAAGTAAATCTAACATTTTTGAATGGTATTGGGTTTTAGTTAATATTACAGTTTTTTGTGTTTTGTCAGCATTTGTTATTATTAATTCAGGATAATTTTTTAGAAAAACTTTTGTATTATTTAAATCTGCGTGTAATTGATTAGTTGTGTTTTTTATTAAGTTTTGTTTATTTTTTTTATTTTTTTTAATGTGTTTTGTTAGTACATTATTTACTTGTATACGTAAAACATTTTGTTTATCTTTATTTAAAGTATCAATTTTACTTTCAATATTTGTAATAATATCTTCAATATGAGATTTATTCTTTGGGTTATATAAGTTAAATTTCGGTCCAAGTTGTAATATTTTTTGTACATTATCAGGGATAGTGATATTTGTAAGATTTTCTATCCATTTTTTATTTATTTTTATTTGATTAGTTATGTTATTATTGTTATGTTTAATTTTTTGATTAATTTTCTGGTTTTTATTAAGGTTATTAATTTTTTTTAAATGTTTTTTATGTAATAAGAGTTGTAAAGTATTATTATCAATAATTTTTATTTCTAAAAATTTTGAAATTAGATTATTTGTTATTTCATTTTTTATAATTTTTAAATTTTTCTTTATTTTTTGTGTATAAAAATTTTTTTTATTATGTGCATCAGTTATAATAATAGATAACATTTTAAAACAAAATTTATTTTTTTCATTTTCTAGTTTTTCTTGGTTATAGTTATTGAATAAGTTTATAATTTTGAACTGATTATTTAGAAATTTTGGAATTAATTTGTTTGATTTGCAGTAATTGAGAAACATGATTTGTGCATTTACCTTAATAAGTTTTTTATTGTGTTTACCACTCAAAATTAAAATTTACTATTGAATATTCTAATAATAAAAATGAATTAAACTTTTTAGATCTTACAATCATGAATAAAAATTCAAAAATAATAACCAATTGGTATAGAAAACCAATCAAAACTGATAGATTTTTAAATTTTTTTTCTAATACAAACAATAATTACAAAATAAGTGTTATAAACAGTTTAATTGATAGAGCTATTATACTATCAGATAAAACTTTCCATAAAAAAAATTTAAAAAAAATTAAAAAAATTTTATTAAAAAATAATTACCCTCTTCATTTTATAAATAAATATATTACTAAAAGAATATATACTCTTAAACATAAACATATAAATGATACTAATAATATACATAATGTTGTTTCTTCTGTTCCACTTAATATTACACAAAACAACATAAATAACAATAATCCTTTAAACAAAAATTTTATTACTTTACCATATATTCCAGTTTTATTTCAACAACTTAAAAATATTCTAAATAAGTTTGATTTTATAACTATAATTAAAAATAATAATAATTTTCATAATCAGATCTTCTCTAACATTAAAGATAAAACTGAATTATATCAAAACTCTAATATTGTTTATTCTATTCAATGCTTAAATTGTCCAGGAGTATATATTGGACAAACAAAACAATATCTCATTAATAGAATAAAACAACATAAAAATTCTATAATTAATAAAAAATACAACTCTAATGATATGACAACAAGTTTAACAGAACATGCTTATAATTACCAGCATAATTTCAATTTCAATAACACTAAAATTTTAAAATTTGAAATTAATTTAAAAAAACGGTTGATGTTTGAGATGATACATATAAAAAAAAATCCTAATGCAATAAATTTTAAAACCGACATTGATAATTTATCTATAATATATAATAACCTTTTTTTACTTTTGAATAAAAAAATAAACACATATTGAACAAACCTTCTAAAATATTTAAGAAAAAATTTTATCTCTTTTAAGTTTACAAAAATTAATTCTGAAATAAAAATTATTCATAAAACTAAAAGTAACTAAGAAATTTAACTAAAGTGCTTTGTCATGCTAAAGATTTTTTCTTTTCACAAAAAACTTAAATCTAAAATTGCTAAAAATTTCATTAAATTAATAAAAATAATAATAAATAAACTTCATCATGAAGCTAATAATTAAATATTTATTGATTGACAAAAATAAAAAAACAAATAATATTTTGTTATAATATACATTTATATTTGTTCCTTTAAAAAATTTTGGTAAGTTTGAATGGAAACATGTATTTACTAGCATTTATTTTAATAAGAAAACAAATTTAATATGTAATTTATAATTCATATGTTTATTGATTTTATTTTTATACATTTGTAGATTACTTTACACTGAAGATGCTTGAAAAAAAGCGAAACGTCTGTTTTGTTTATAATAAATATTTGTAATACAAAAAGAATACTTTTTGTTTTGATTTTTTTTCGATTCATAAGAAAAAAATTGTTTTTGGCCTTAATAAAATTCCAAAAATTTTCATGCTATATATAATGTTTCCATGTAATAAAATGTCTTTTCCGTGAAATTTTAATTTTTTAAGTATATTGGAGGATGCCTTTCCTATCCCGAAATCGTGGGATATTTATTTTAAGCTTACTTTTGGGATAAGAAATTACGTTATTATACCGAGACTGAGTCGGAAACAAAGTCCATAAACCGTATTGAAATGTACAAACTTTATTGCTATTTCTTAAGCACAAGTTTGTTGTGTTCCTGTTTTAAACTAATAATTGCATTGGTCAATAAATAATCGTTCATTTAAAAAATAACGGTCAAGTGATTACAAACATACCACTTTATTTCTAAAATCTTGAAACAATCAGGACAAAAATATTGATGCCCAAATATATATATAAATCAAACAAACATTCGTCTTACCTGTAATGATAAACACTTTTTATATGAACAAACAAAAACAATTAATTTTGACCGAGGTGAGTAAGAAATTAAGAATTAACACTTTACAGACACTCAAAATAAACAGTTCAAACTTAAGTAATGTGAATATTCATAGCTTACATATTTTAAATTATATATAATTCACAATGTCTATTTTATTACGCGATTTAAACAGAAACGACGAACCTTAAATTAAATTAAGAATTACCATGTGTAATGTAACCAGAAATATACAGGCGTGCAACTATTTGTGTTAGGTATTTTTAACTTTTTTATTACAATTTTGGTTGTATACCAAAATTGGAAAAAATGGAACACTTATGGAATCACCTCAGTGTCTGTCGGTCAGTAAGTATGTCTCAGGAATTTTTTACGTTGATTACGACTATTAAAATTGAAAAACAATTAACGTCATTATGATGGCAATTTGGATTAAAACAAATATTTATTGTTGAATATTGCGCAGCTAATATAAAAAAAATATTAATAAATTACTGTCGGGGCCAGAGCTGGGCAAACTACTTGACAAAAGTAGTTAAACTACTTAGTAGTTAAACTACTCGTTCTTAAAAGTAGTTAAACTACTAACTACTAGTAGTTAGTAGTTAAAATTTTAACTACTTTTTTAACTACTATAATAATAATAATAATTAATATAAATCTCTTTATTTATGTCGTACAATCTGCACTTATATTATATGAAAATTATTTTAAAATTTATATTTAATAACAATACGACGTTTCGGCCAAGATGTCAGTTTTTTTCATATGAATATAAATCAAAAATTCTACAAAAATCAATTTACAACCTAGAATGTCCAAAAACGATTTTTAAAAAAATATATAGATATATTACTGTCAATTGCCATCAAGTTTTTGTATATGTATTTTAATCTTTCTTTTTGACAGTCTGGGCTGTTAATTGTTTCTAACTTAATGCTATTTTTGTTTTCTTCAATGATTATTATTTTTTGTAGGATCTTTTATTTATATTCATTTGTAAAGGGCTGATATCATGGCCGAAACGTGTTTTTATTAAATTTTGCAAATAGCAACGATGCGATTACCAGTTCCATGTTGTATTTCAAACTAAAACTCAAGCAACTGATATTTCATTATTTAAAAAAAAGTCTGATCGTGTTCTAGAATCCAGAAAAATGCATAACGAATAAGAACTTGTTCTAACACGTCGGTTAAATGTACCTAATACGGTAGATTAAATATTTTTAAAAGTAGTTAAAATTCAAAATAAGTAGTTAGATTACAAAAAAGTAGTTAAACTACCTAAAGTAGTTAGAACTAAGTAGTTAACTACATTTTTAACTACTTTTTGTGATTAATTGATAGATATTCAAAATAATAGAGTACGATTACTATGTGGAAAAAAGTAGTTAGAGTACAACTACTTTTCCAAAAAAAGTAGTTAACTACGTAGTGAACTACTTTTGTAGTTAACTACTGCCCAGCTCTGGTCGGGGCTTTGACCAGAATCTCCCAATTTCGTGTTGGTTATGTTTACAATAGCACAACAATGATAAATATTTGTCGAACCATATGATTCCTATATATAGCATTTGTAAATAGTAAAATATTTTTTGTTTGAGCATTCAGGGAAAATTCGAGAAGAGAATCATTTAAATCTGTTAAAGAAACTATATGTGTCGTAGAGTGGGGTTGTATTTTTTTTTGCATCATCCGGGAGCTCATACCAAAACATCGTATTTTGTAAGAAAACGTAATTTAAAGTTATCAGTGATAATAACGCATTTAAAAATGTGCATTAAAAGTGACGTAATTTGACGAACAAACACATCTTGCGTTCATTGGTACATATTTTACCGTGATGACGTTATTATAGTGGTTGGATTTTTTTAAAGCTTAAGCGTAATTTTATTCTGTCAAATAATAATAAGACGTGCATTTGAACTGAGTGTGATGATCTCATTCTATCAATATAAAAAATCTGGTAAAGTTCCAGCGATAAGTAAGGGATTGAATTTATAAAGTTTGTGATTTTAAAGTACTTATTCCAAAAATTTTAAGAGTGAGAACTTTTATCTATTCAATAGTCATAGACTTTGTTGCATTTAACAATCAATCAGGTACAACTGGTATGACATTTCATAAGATACATGGATATCTCTTTTAATACTTCTGAAACTTGAAATCAATCAAAACTTTCCAATATCTTTTTAATCAATAATAAATATTATTGTCAATTGTTCTAGATTATATCAAAGAGCGTCATGAATAATTTAAAACTGATATCATACAGATAACAAAATAATAGAAATTTAAATAAGTATAAGAAAAAATATTAGCGTAATGTCGATATGTAAATAAATTTTATTTTGTTTTTGTAGAAGAAAACGAACGAATATTGTGTTTTGTTTTTATAGGAGAAAAAAAATGTTAAAATTGCAAACATTTGCTTTATCTTTGAAAAACAAAATATGCGTAATTTTGCATTTCTTTTGTATATTTTTCTATAAAGTTTGCAGGCCACTTTAATAGATAATTTTAGATGATAGAATCTTTTTATCTCACCAAAATATCCATTCAATATTGTTTTTATATCTACAGCATGTTCAATTTATTTTGAACTTTCGTAAATGCATACAATAAAAAACGGGGTATCGTTTCAATACATAGTTTGGGAATCGTTTTCTAAAGGATAACATAAAATTATAATGAATGGACATTACTCGCGTGAATGTGGATTTTGTTTTTTTAATGTTGATTTTGACGAGAACTTAGTTTAGCCAGTGGTTAGCTGGATTGAAATACTAGGTTAAGTTTTTGCACATGTTAATAGATTACTAAGCTTGATCTATCCAGTACAAAAAAATAAAAGAATGGCATGCTTTCTTCTGTCTAAGTGTGAAAAACTTGCAAAAGACGATATTGCAAACAGACTTCTTGTTACTACTTTTAGCATACTGTACCAAAATTGGAAAAACGGAGAACTTACTTCACTCTGATATCTGTCTGTCCGTCTGTCAAAAGTTCTCAGTGCCAAACGGTACAAGCCAGAGACTTGAAATTTGGTATCGTTAATTTCGTATGTATTAATATTATTATCTGTTATCGCAATATTTAATTAGATAATTAGTTATAGCAAAAAAAACCTCTGAGTACGACAAATAAATTTATAAGTACTTTAAAAGTACCTCTCCTACATTCCCCTTATTGAAGTACTTGTTAGAATATATATAAAAGTTAGTTGTATTGATTTAAGCACTAATTATTGATTGCAATTGTTCTGTTCGCTCGGCAGTGTTTTTGCGAACACCAAGTGTAATAAAGCTGTCAGTGAAGCGGCAGTGGGGAAACGACGCTAGGACATAAACGAGGAGATTTTAATGGACCAACAGTCTAACAGTGCAACTGTAGATCGACCGTATAGCTACGAACTAGTTAATCGAACTAGTGGTGAAACAAATCAAACCACGATGGAGGTCGAAATGGGATCGAAAAAAATGCAATACCTGGCCGGATGCATAGGTGTGTACAGTTTTTTTTTATTTTTAAAACATTTATTTAAGACCATCAACTGTCATGGTTATATAAGTCTAGTACTAATTCATATTTTTGATATTTGGGATAATGTTAATGCTACGGCTTTATACATGTGTAAAAAGTTTATTTCGTGTTATAAACTATTTTTTTTTTAAATTCATTTGATACTGCCACCAGTTAAAAGTTACCCTGAAAATATAATATTTGAAATTTTGTTGCTGCCCAGTTTGAAAATAAAGTCAGGAAATAAAATATATTAGTTACATGCGCAATTTTTTGACAAACTAAAAAAGTTTGAACTAACAATTTCTTACTTGTCATAAATATAAGTGAGATTTGTCACATTGTTGACAATTTTCTCTAGCGACATTATTGATAAAAAAAAAATTAAAAATGTATTTGTCCTTTAATAACATTGGACATTATAAAAGCTTCATTTTTAAGTTTATATAGGCTGTTCATTTGAACGCGCTGTTAAATATGATTGTACTCAATTTACGTCTAAGAGAAAATATAAAAATTTTATATTTATAAGTTTTTGATTTTATGAAGAATATTTTTTTTCAATTTTTTCGCTTCAGGGCTTACTCGATAATATGATCACAGCTTGGTGTTGAGAACGCGAAATTTTTTCAATATTTTATCTTATCTACGTTATTTAAAAAAAAAAATAGTTTTCCAGTTATGGTTGCATTCATGGAAATAAAAAAATGATATAATAATTTTATTATCTATTTAAAGTGTCATAGCATGATTGAATTATTCGACAGTTCATCGTCTTATGAATAAATAATGTGTTTTTTTTTTCAAAACGAATAGATTGTATTTTTAAATCAAAACAGAATCTAATAAATCACTTGTATAACAATATATAGGTAAATATTCATAGTAACCTTGATCATGATTTTGATGTCTGTTATTGTAAAATGTCAACATCATTGTTCAAACTTTTTTTAAATTGTTTTTTTTTTGCAGTTTGCGACATTTTACTAGATTTATGCAATAATTACGTTTATTATAGTAGTAGCAAACTATTATTAAAATCATATACTTTTCTCACATTTGTTTTCTTAGCTTAAGGTTACTAAGAACCAACTGTTCAATATGCTTTCTTTCGCACCGCATAGTTCTATTTTACGACCATTTAGATGTGTGTGTGCATGTACAATGCACTTACGTTTCAGAAATCTAATTTCTACGAAAAATCTTATTCGATATTTGATGTTGTTGCTTCAAAACTATAAAGATGTACCATTCTTCCTATATGACTCTTAGCCAAGTTCTTACATTTAATTTGATTTAAACAACCGATTTAAATTCAGAAAATTACCCTAAGTTTTACACAAATTTTTGTACAGAAAAAATAAAACGTTAAAAAATTTATTAAGTAAGTCAAATTTGCCAGTATTTCCAGCATACGTTTGTGAAGAAAAAACTACAGAATGTTAATTTGCCTTCCCATAATTCGAAATCACGTGCTGTGCTGTAAAGAAATATTGACAAATATCACATTTTTTTATTCAATTTTTAGGGCAAAAATATATGTTTTTTTAAATTTTTAAACACCAAGCCAAATGTTGTGAAGCTTAATACTTAATCGTAGCTAATAAAACACTAATAAAACGAATTTTTCCACCACAGATTAATCATCTTAAAATCTTTGTAAAAATGTCAACAGGGTATTTATTTATTGTTGTATTTTTCGTAAAACAAATTTGGTTAATTCATTTTTAACCACAAATTCAATCAAGCTTTTGCCATTTAGTATATTTGTCCTCAGAAACAATACATGCATTTTAATAAATGAAACGGACAATTTAAATACGGCGTTTATAAAGCGGTGATTTTTTCAAAACCTTAATGTCAATATATACTAAAAAGAAAAAATTGACAGTTAAGACGGATTGAAAAATTGAATATTGATTTAGTTATTTCTAAATTTCTTGTTAAATTACAGCTTTTGAACTTTAGAATCGATTTTGACGATGAAATTACATTTTCATTTCGCATACATCAAGTTATCAGCACATCTAGTACAAATTAATTATCCTTAATAATACTGAAAATTAAATTACACGTTATTATATTTTCTAACTAGCAATTGGGGACTAATTAACGGTTAATAACAACGTCATAAAAAATAAAAGTTATCTCAAAGACATCTCAGCGATTCTTAAGCTTTTGTTGATGCAGTTTCGAATTAACATTTTATTAAACGGTACCCCACTAATTATTTCTGCTTATTGTTTTTTCATTTATCATTTTAAATGAAATTAGTATTATCTCGTAACATATATTTTTGTTATCACGATTTCCGTAGCGTAGGAGTGAGTGTCGTGTGATTTACGCAAAATAAGTGTGTTACACACACTCGCTTTTGTTTATGAGCAATAAGTGCACGGTGCATAGGTCAATAGCAGCATGCAAATCAAGGAATCGAGTGACGGAGAATCTCCCACGACTTCAGTAGTCCTCTGTTTCTTCTAAATTTTTTGTCGCGTAGGGCTTGTTTGGGAACAAACAAATATTAAATTGAAAAGTATTTATAAAAATGTTTAAAACTAGTAGGTTACTAGCGGTCCGGTTCCGCTTCGCCTGGATACAATTAAATATACAGATAAGCAGTTCTACATACGGTGATATCTCCTAAGATATTCATCAAATTAAACGGTGTAAAAGGAAATTTTTGTCTAAATCAAATACTTAAGATCTGACAGTTGAGATTTGTATTGTTTAGGAAGATAATGCCTACTTTGCCGTCTCTGTTGTTCATAAAGATTTAATTGAAACCTGACAGAAAAATTACTATTGGATTGATAAAATCAAATCTCTTTTGTTTCGCTTTACACAACTAGTGTGAAACGGATGATTTTACAATCGCTATACTGTCACGAAGAGCAGTTATTTTATGGGGGTCGCGCAAAAAATATTTTTACAATTTTAATCGTTTAACCCTAAAATACTGCGATGGGCTCCCGAAACACCTCGATGGGATCATTGTAATGTTTCAGAGTGTGTCTCGAAAGTACTCAAATTGTATTTTGTTTTGTTAAGTTTAAAAACTTACCGTCACGTGTCTGCTTTTATTATTATTTTTTATCAACAGCTATCTATTCAAGTAATGCTATCTTGTTTTTTTTATTAAAGAAGTTATCAAATGTATAAACTGAATATGAGTATTCACCCGTACGCAGATAATTTCAGCAATTATTTAGTTCAAGTCGTACAAGATTTACATAAATCTTATTAAGATCGTTTTAAAACTTATTTTTGATATATTCATGTATTATATGTTTTTTAACGTTTTGCAGTCAAAACTCTCTAGAGACTAAACTATTTATTTGGTTGGAAGGTCCGCAAATTTTTGATTGATTTATGATGTAATTTCATTAATACCTTAACCACAAAAAATCAAGTTCAGCGTAAGATATGAAGGGTCAAAGTGATCAAAATTGTTTTGCATAGTCTACTAAGTGAAAATGACAATAATTCAGTGTTAAAGATCAATGTATCTTTTCATTACATTTGTGTGATAAATTATTCTATAAATATTAAAAGAAAATAGATTCTTTACGCATCTTTAGTTTCTGATAGATGCGATAGATTCGCCATTTTGAATTTCGTGAATTAACAAGGATTTTCAAAATTGTTGTTATCAATTTCCACTTACAGAGATCATATGTGAACCAATTTTGTTCACTTTGAGAGCGAATTCGTGGGTAAATGCTAGTAATTTAAGGACGAACTTTACCTGCGGAATATAAAGACAAAACTTAATGTGTGTATCCCGCGTTATAATGGTCAAGTTATTGGACTGTTAATTCGTTGATAAATACTTCTCCACATATAGACCTTGAAAAGTACAAAACATACGATGATAGCGTGTCGATAAAGATCAGTGGCGCACTTTCTGTTTAATGAATTATTTTTGTTTAGCCACCCCCCCTTTCCCCTTAAAACTTTATTGCATGCTTCCGATCGTATTTTTTATTCGAAGATAGATTTTTTTTGCTAAAAAGGTAAATTAAAAAAAAACTGTGTTCAGGCCAAACAATATTTTTCTGATTATTAAATGGTTTTACGTTAACACTACTAAAAAAGCCGGGTCGCAGTGCCAAAACCCTGCCGACAATATAGTGTATTTGCTTATACAGGCAGTGTGGCTTTATTTTGCGAGCTTAAGTTGGTTTTTGGCCAAAATAAAAAATTTTACTCCTTAATACACCCCTTAAAATAACATTTTTTTTTCTTAATTGCAATATTATTATCAATCGAACCTCTATACCAAGTTATATACACCTTTCAGTAAATAATTCACTATCTTCAAACTAGTCTTTCTTAAAATTTTTAAATCCGGTCCTGTAAGGTCGATTTTGTTAAAATTTTAGGGACACATTTTAATTACTGCCAGAGGGTTAAATTTCAATTTTGAAACGATTCGGAGAATTTTTTCGGTATTTTAGGACCCAAAAACATTTTTCAACCCCTAAAAACTACCCTTAAGATGGCCCGATTAGGCCCACTTTAAATAGGCTTCTTGCGGTGATGGATTTCAACACGTGGGCCAAATTTAGTTGAAATCAATTAACTCTTTCGAAAGTTATTGCCCGCACACACACATATATATATATATATATATATATATATATATATATATATATATATAAACATTTTTAAAAATGGTGCCAAAGTGTTTAGGAGGTTATGAAACGTCGAGAAATTTTGGTCCGACCCCTAGGTCCCGCCATCCGACCGACGCCAATAGTGTATGTTGCCATATGGCAAATACACTAAAAAGTTTGTTAATATTTTTTAAAAGTGACCTGTAGCGAATCTGCAGGTCTCCTATATCATTAAAATTTATAATATCATTTAAATTTTAACTGTCACTGTAAATTTTAAATTTTAATTTGTTAAATGTTTTTAATTTGTTAAATAATATGTATACTGTATTTCTATATGTAAATGTTGATGAGTTGAGTGGAAGAGCAGCTAATGCTGAACTTCGCCCTTAATAAATATTATTATATTAATTTAACATCAAAACAGATCCCTTAAGTTCAAAAATGAGGTCAGAAGGTGAACGTATGTGTTTTACGTTTTTGCAGTAAAGGCGACTTACAGTATATTTTTTGTCCTCGTCGGCTGCTTTTAAATTTCATAAAGTACATTTTTTTAGTCAATACATAATCAGTATTTTGTGTGTGTTGTTAATCGAAAGGCCATCAGTTAGGGAGCCCTCTTAGGGGTACTTTAGAGTCAAAGGCTATCCTACCAAGCGAACCATAATAATTTAGCATTATGATATTTGTATTATGAAATATTGTCGTATATTAATATCTTAAAAAAAAAACTTCGGAGAAGTAAAAATTGGTTCTGTGCTAAATTCAAAGACTTGCGGTGACTCGCTCTCAAGATTACGACTTAAACAAAAAAAAAATACAGAATTTCGAGGCAGGCAAGAAATTCAAATCAAGTCTGGAAATTCTGTGCTTAAGATGTGGAAAAAAAATAGTTCCGAGGCAGACAAGGAATTGAAATCCAGCCTCGAAATTCTGTGCTCATAAACCTTCAAGAGCAAGAGCAAAAAAAAATGTACAGATGGCATGTGCCCAGCTCCATATTTATTTGTCAAGCTACCACTAAAAAAATGCCATCTGTGCATTTTTTTTTTGCTCTTGCTCTTGAAGGTTTAAGAGCACAGAATTTTGAGGTTGGATTTCAATTCCTTGTCTGCCTCGGAACTATTTTTTTTCCACATCTTAAGCACAGAATTTCCAGACTTGATTTGAATTTCTTGCCTGCCTCGAAATTCTGTATTTTTTTTTTGTTTAAGTCGTAATCTTGAGAGCGAGTCACCGCAAGTCTTTGAATTTAGCACAGAACCAATTTTTACTTCTCCGAAGTTTTTTTTTTAAGATTTCACGTCTTTTTCCAAAGTCTAGGGCTTTTTAGTGTATTTGCCATAGGCAACATACACTATTGGCGTTGGTCGGATGGCGGGACCTAGGGGTCGGACCAAAATTTCTCGACGTTTCATAACCTTCTAAACACTTTGGCACCATTTTTAAAAATGTTTATATATATATGTATATATATATATATTTATATATATATATATATATATATATATGTGTGCGCGCTATAACTTTCGAAAGAGTTAATTGATTTTTACGAAATTTTGCCCACATGTTAGAATTCACCACCGCAAGAACCCTATTTAAAATGGACCCAATCGGACCATTTTAAGGGTAGTTTTTAGGGGTTGAAAAAAGTTTTTGGGCCCAAAAATGCCTAAAAAATTCTCAGAATCGTTTCAAAATTGAAATTTAACCCTTTAATAGCAATTAAAAAGTGCTCCTAAAATTTCAATAAAATCGGCCTGACAGGACCGGATTTACAAATTTTATGAAAACACTAGTTTGCAGATAGTGAATTATTTGCTGAAAGGTGTATATAATTTAGTTTAGAGGTTCGATTGATAATAATATTGCAACTGAGAAAAAAATGTTCTTTTAAAGGGTGTATTAAGGAGTCAAATTTATTATTTTGCCCAAAAAACCAACTTAAGTTCGCATAATAAAGCCACACTGCCTATATTAGTAAATACACTATATTGTCGGCAGGGTTTTGGCACTGCGACCCGGATTTTTTTTTATTTTTCCTCCAAAATAAATATATGTACGTTCTTAGAATTAAGAGGCCATTTTCTTTTCTCAACGGTTTGGTCTTTTATATAAATTATACGATATAAAAAAATAATTACGCACAACAAGTTTGAAAATATATATTCTGTATATATGAAAAACCCCCAAACGCAATACAAAACCCCCAAAACGCAATACAAAACCCCCAAAACGCAATATATAACCCCCCAAACGCAATATAAAACCCTCAAAATGCAATATAAAACCCCCAAAACGCAATATAAAACCCCCAAAACGCAATATAAAACCCCCAAAACGCAATATAAAATCCCCAAACCGCAATATAAAACCCCCAAAACGCAATACAAAACTCCCGAAATGCAATATAAAACCCCCAAAATGCAATATAAAACTCCCAAAATGCAATATAAAACCCCCAAAACGCAATATAAAACCCCTAAAACGCAATACAAAACCCCCAAAACGCAATATAAAACCCCCAAAACGCAATATAAAAAACCCCAAAACACAATATAGAACCCCCAAAACGCAATATAACTCCCCAAAATGAGTACCACTTGTATTGATATTATGGGTTTTCGTATGCCGTACCAAACTACATTTATGACGAAACTTTTCTTGACAAATGTCACATCCAAAAGTTGATATTTGCGAGACTTTTGTCACCACTAATTACTAAAACAAGAAAATAATTTATTTTTATTATATAAAAGAAAATTGGAAAATAATGTAAAGAAATATCATGTAAAAAACGAAACAGTTGAAAAAAATCAATAGTCACACGCATCGGTCCTGGGATCCGAACTCAGTTCAACCCAAGTTATGAAGCAATGTACGTGCCCTAGACCACTCGGCTACGCATTTCACTTACAATAGCACCTTATACTATGTATACTACTGTAAATATATGTCGTACGAAAATTTGGTAATCAAAGCGTATAAAACTTGGAAACTAGGGTTTTTTACACGGCGTTATATGGGAAAGACTCGAAATCAATGTATAGTAATCTGTAGAGATTTTGTCGGGCGGTCGGACGGCGTGTAAGGGATGGGCTGTTTTTGCGTTTAATGTACGAAATTTATTTTTCATTTATTTTTCATATGCGGAATTTAGCACAGAAAAAATCTCTAACGAGATTCTTCAATATTAAACTATAAAGTGGCTGAATGTTCAATTTTGAGAAAAAATTGAGATTAAATATTTTTAAGGTCTGACAGAATTGTCTAAGATTAGTATTTCTTTATATTATTGACATTTTTACTAGTTTTGAAAGTAAAACCGGGAGTTTGTTCCAAGAATTTAATATGTATTACTATACACCGTTTTACATTTTGAAGAGAAAAATATTACTTAAAACCATGAAATTTTTAACAGGCTAGTTTTTTCTATTTCTAAGTTGTATTATAATGATAATTATCAATTAACGTTTCTTTAGATTTAGTTTTATTTGATTTTTAATAAAATTAACAGTGCTATTGAATTCCATTTCCTTTTATACGTCACTGACAATGTACAGTGAATCACATAATAATTGTGAGATTCTAAATACATTGTGAATTTCCGCAAATTATCTAGCAATTATATATAAAAAATGTAAATTTTACTAATGTCACACATTTCAGTGTATATTTACAAAGTGCCATTATATACCTATATATAAAAAATGTTGTACACGACTACAATAAACATTGTTTCTCCTTCTCATCTACACTAATATTATAAATTAGTTATATAACAGATTCAGATTTTTTCCGCGAGGCTACGAATGTGATATTAAATTTGGGAGAATTAAAGGTTTGACTTTGTAGGCAGTGCCCATGATGCAATAAGAAGGGTGAAAATAGAAAGAATTTGTGTTACTGTAAGAAAAGGTTAAAACGAGATTTCGTATAAGGATAACAGAACAGAAAAAGTCACTGCTCTAAAGGAGTAACTGTCTTGAATCCGTCAAGACCAGCGAAAATGCCCACCGGTGGGTGGTGGAGAACATTTGGTGGACACTATGAACATTTCAGAATGTTGATGGGCGATAGAAAGAAATAATTGGGCACTGGTTTTTTTCCCAAGAATTATAAAATTCTAAAGAAGGTTCTTCATTTTGCTTAACACTATAATAAAAAAAAACCCGGGTCGCAGTGCCAAAACTCTGCCGACAATATAGTGTATTTACTTATACAGGCAGTGTGGCTTTATTATGCGAACTTAAGGTGGTTTTTGGGCAAAATTAAAAAGTTGACTTCTTAATACACCCCTTAAAATAACATTTTTTTTTCTTAACTGCAATATTATTATCAATCTAACGTCTACACTGAATTAAATACACACTTCAATAAATAAGTCACCATCTACAAATTAGTGTTTTCAAAAAATTTGTAAGTCCGGTCCTGTCGGGCCGAATTTATTAAAATTTTAGGGACACTTTTTAATTACTACTAAAGGGGTAAATGTCAATTTTGAAACGATTCTGAGAATTTTTTCGGTATTTTGGGGCCTAAAAACATTTTTCAACCCCTAAAAACTACCCTTAAAATGCCCCGATTACGCCCATTTTAAATAGGCTTCTTGCGGTGATGGATTTAAATACGTGGACCAAATTTCGTTAAAATCAATTAACTCTTTCGAAAGTTATTGCCCGCACACATATATATATATATATACGTATATAAATATATATATATATATATATATATATATATATATATATATATATATATATATATATATATATATATATACATATATATATAAACATTTTTAAAAATGGTGCCAAAGTGTTTAGGAGGTTATGAAACGTCGAGAAATTTTGGTCCGACCCCTAGGTCCCGCCATCCGACTAACGCCAATAGTGTATGTTGCCATATGGCAAATACACTAATAAATGACCGATAACTATTATCTTTATTCGTAAATTTTTTTACACTTTCAGAGAAAATCATGTAGGAAAATAGCTTCAAAAACGGACCATTATTAGGGCTTACTAGTAAAGGTGATAAATTTGAAATTGAGAAATGTGTGGGTGGGCAGTGAAAATAATTGGGCTGTCAGAGTGGGCACTGAACTAAAATAGTTTGAGAATACCTGGTCAAGATTGTTAATTCTTTAAAGTAGGGTTTCCTAACTTTTTCAGTCCTATCACTCCTTAATTCGAAAAACTGTCTTTACCTCTTCTTGAAATACCTTATGAATTCTTTCTATTTTTATGTTAGCACAATATAATAAAAAATTATAATGTTAAAAGGGTCGGTATTTAAAGCCGTTATCAGCTGTTAGTTTTATATATATGTCGTAGGATAATTGAAAAATTCGGATCTTCGCGAAAATTCTAGGATGATTGCAAAAAACCGGGTAATTGAAATCCGGTTTTTTGCGTCCTAGGATTTTCGCGAAAATCCGAATTTCTGTAATTATCCTACGACATATGTAATCCTTTATTTATATCTAACGTATTTTAAGGCTTTATAGCACGGAGCCATGCCTTGTCTTCTTCCATTTTTAACATTGATACATATTGAATAATTGTGTCATAAAGAAAATGTTTACTTTGTTATTAGCGCAGCCTCGAAAATTATGTCAAGTAAATAATACATTTTCATCAGTTGTTGACATGATTCCACTTTAGTTTAATAAATAAATAAATAAGGACTTAAGCACGATGTGTGATCGACTGTCAAATTTAGCTGTCAAAGTAATCTCTCCATCCATCTCAATCTTTTTGATACTAAAAGTTTTTTTTATCATAATAGAAAATTCTGCAGAGAGAACCAATAGAGTGGTGCACTCATGTGCAATTATGAAGACAAATGCAATATTATGGTAACTAACTGATCGGTCCGGCTTCGTCCGGGTGTAAATAGCATTTTTGAATTTTCACCCACTTCACGGTTAACCGATTTCCTACGGGTGGAAATAGCATTTTTAATATAATACGCTAACAATTTAGAAATAAAAAAAAAATTCAAGTTAAACGATTTTATTTCAAATCATCAACTGTACCAAAAACTAGAAAATCTTCTGAGACATTTAACAGACTAAAATAAAAACGTGGGGTGTATAAAAATCTGTACAACGGTTGTATAATTAAATAATTACAAATTGTCTCGAAAAAATCACCAAAATAAATGTTTCAAATACAACCTACATTTTTATTTTAGTCTGTTAAAAGTCTCAGATTTTTTTCTAGATTTTGGTGCAGTTGGTGATTTAAAATAAAACCGTTTAACTAAGCTTTTTTCTATTTTTTTTATTGCTAAACTCATTATAATATCATTATTAATATAATAAATTCTATTCTTCGTCCCCCCTCCACCATTTTTTGAGAGTAAAACTTTTTGTAAAGAAGAAGACAAAATAATTTTGAAGTGAATTGTTTGGAATGGTAATTTAAAAGTTCTTTTAATTGCTTCGGTTTAGTAGCATAATGCAAATTCATGAGTGTGTAATATGAATTGGATTAACGTAACTGCGAATATTCAATTACGTCAACTGTGACCCTGTTTAATATTTATAAAATTCGTGACAGTCAAAAACTAAAAAAAAAAACTATTTTTGTTGTACATTTTCTCTGTTGCAGTTTTTATATATAGTGAGTTCGAAAACAATTTAGTCACGGTCGCTTTTGATTAAAAGTTTGCACGTGTTTGACGTCTTCTTCTGTATGTTTGTTTTCTATGAATATAGTCGAATGTTTTACATAATAAAAAGTTAAACAATTATATTAGACTGATCGTGCATCCTATTATAATAAAAACTGGAATACATGATCACAATGTAAGTTCATTGTCAAATAAGGTGTTTTGACAATGTAGTATACAATTCTGCGTGAAAACTGTTAAAGAGATGCGTTAACATATTATTTTAACGTATAAAAAACCTGTATAACAAACAAAATTACTAAAAGCCTGTGATGCGACAATGACCAATATTTTTTCTAGTCGTATTAAAGACTAGCGAATCCGTGCGAATACTTCGTACCGTTAGTGGTCAGTTACGTAATATAATAGGGTGGAAGTATATTTTATTCTATTCTATTCAGAGACTTCAGCGCCACTACACTTCATATTACCGACAGCTGTTAAAATAAACAGATTGCTACCAGATGGCAACATTTGTTTTTTCTGTAATGAAATTGTTAAAATTTTGAAACTGTATTTTTTTAATGAAAACATTATTCTTAAGATATTAATTTATCTTTCGTCATTAGAGAGAAAAATAATCTCCAAAATGGCGTATCATCCATTAATTTTGATACAGTATTAAGAGAGATATTTCATACCGGCAAAAACAATTTTGAGAAATAATATATATCGATAAGAGTTTTGAATAATTAATTATTAATCTTTTGAATGATTTCAGGAAGTTTGGGTGTCTTGGGTGCTGGAGTATCATTATCGTGGTCGTCTCCAGCAAATGCCAAAATGAGCCACGAGAATCCTAACGCGTCGGAAGAAAGTCCGGTAGGACCTGTAGACGATAGTGGACTATCATGGGTCGGATCATTTATTACTGTAGGAGCAATCTTCGGTCCGTGGATAGCCGTATTTCTAGTTGACAGATTAGGTCGTAAAACGTCACTTCTACTCACCACAATACCCTTTTGTGTGGGATGGATTTTGATTGGAACAGCGACATCATTATTACAGATCTATTTTGCTAGGGTACTCTCTGGCCTTGGCGTTGGAATTATTTTCACTGTGCTGCCAATGTATTTAGGAGAAATTGCTGAGGTAAATATACAAACAAAAATACAACAATTTTAAACGATAGAATTAAAATTGTTTTTTCTTTTTTCGGAGATAAGCTGAATATTGATTGACGCTATTATACCAAATTTGGTTGTTTAATAAAGATTACATCTATCTATCTATCTATGGTCATCACAATTACATTTTTTTATTCTTGGATTAATGTTTTTATTGCTTATGACAATCATATACGAGACATTTTTTAAGGATTCCTTTTAAAATTTTAGAAGCTTGTTCTATTTTTTGTATGAATTTTTTAACTGTAAAACAAAATAAAATTTTATAACTAACGAGAAAGGAGAATAAATATTTTTTTTTTCATTAGGATGAAATTCGAGGTGCTCTTGGATCATTTCTTCAACTCTTCATCACTTTTGGATTGTTGTATTCCTACGTAATTGGGCCATATGTCAGTTGGGTGGTTCTTTCAATACTTTCAATTATAATTCCTATTGCATTCGGGATTACATTCTTTTTTATGCCCGAGTCGCCAATATTCTACATTTCAAAAGGACGCAAACATGAAGCAGAACAGTCGTTGATGAAACTGCGCGGAAAAAGTGCTTCCGGAGTGAAAGATGAATTGGCGGAAATGCAAGATGATTTGGCCGAAACGATGAAACAGAAAGGAAGCTTTAGAGATTTATTTGCGACAGCTGGTAACAGGAAAGCTTTGTTGCTTTCTTTGGGTCTGGTAGCTTTCCAACAACTTTCTGGTATCAACGTCGTACTATTTTATACCCAAGATATTTTCGCTGCAACTAAAAGTAGTCTGCCACCTGAAATTGCGACCATCATTGTTGGCATTGTTCAAGTTTTGGCCAGCTGTGTAACTCCATTAGTTGTGGATAGACTAGGAAGGAGAATGCTGCTTCTGATTTCCGGTATTGGAATGACAATCGCGTTGGGACTTTTGGGAATGTTCTTCTATTTTCAAAATCACGAGTCAGATATTAGTTCTAGTATGGGTGCGTTACCAGTTGTTGCTATGGTTGGGTATATGTGTGTCTACTGTATTGGTGAGTTTTTTTCTGCAAAATATTTTTTTCCTCGTGATAAGTCTGATTAAATATTTATAAAAAGTTTCTTGACGTTCTATTAAAACAGATATCGCTCGTACCATTACTATCTTCAATTTACTACTTTTCCGATTTTTCTAGACTTTAAAATTTCAACTTAGTTTATAGCAATGCGCGAGTTGAAGGAAATGTAGGAAATTAGAATAAAGTAAGAAACCTTATGAGCCAAGGAGTTGGGCTGCTATTCGGCCATGACCTTGCACAAGGAATAAGGAATCATTATAGTAGGAACAAATCCTTATCGTATTTTCCACAGTACATTCCGAATGTTAATCTGCTCACTTAGTGTTAACAAATAGTAAAGCTGAACAAGACAGTTTCATTATAAATTTGATCATATTATCTAAGTGTAATTCTAAATTGTAGGATTCGGACCACTACCATGGGCTGTAATGGGAGAATTATTCCCTGCTAACATTAAAAGTATAGCTTCAACGTGCACAGCATCCTTCTGCTGGCTTCTAGCTTTCTTCATTACGAAATACTTCAACCTGATGCCTAAAGAAGTTGGATTTTGGTTGTTCGCGGCGTGTTCGTTGATCGCAGCTGCATTTGTGTTTACACTTTTGCCAGAAACTAAAGGCAAATCACTACAAGAAATTCAAGATATTTTAAATGGAAAAAAATAAATAATAGCAAATTACTAATAGAGATCTCTTAATAGGATAATAACTATGGCCCTAATGTTTGCAGATTTTTTTTCTGAAAAACTTTCGTAAAAATGATCGGGTTTGAATTATTTAATGACGATTTGTTCGTCTTGGTGTAATGTAGATACCTATTTTTTTGTTTTTCTAATTAATTTATTCTCCAGTATAATTTATATTCAAACTATTTTTTCATACAGTGGGCAATTTTTCAGTCTGTATAATATAGAGGTGAATAAATCGCCGCTAAATACGATCTCAAACTCCAATCATTTTTACAGATGTGGTGATCTAACACTTTTTCATTTTCAATTGTCTGCAAAATTTGGGGTCATTTATATCTGTATAATATGTGTAGACTAAAAGCGGTCATTGTATGTATAATATTTTTTTATCGTTACCTGGTTTTAAGAAAATGTACAAATTCTATAATATTTATAGTACCTACATTATATTATATGTTCAGTTTTTTTGGACATCATAATAGTTAGGTTTTGATCGGAATCTACTTATAGTGTCACAAAAGTTACTTGTGACTACTGACTGTATAGTCTTGTATAGAATCGAGTTTTATTTTTTTTATTGCTAACGGTCACCACCAGCTACGGGTTATTATTGAACCTGGCACCAAGTCGTATTTTCAATTAGTTATTTTTTAATATTAAACGAAATATCTAATAGAAACTTTTACCAGTTCTTAAATTGGAACTTGAAAGCAATTAACTTTGTAAATATACGAGTACTAAAGTATTTCGCATTTCAGTATCGAGTACACTGAATACTTTTAAAAATCGAGTACATTCTAATCAACTTTATAAATTGTTTTTTTTTTTTGAAATTAAATTTTTAATAATTAACATTACGTGAATGTTTAATAAAGATTATTATGTGATTTTAATTGCAATCAATTATTTTAAACAAGCTATTTTTAAAATAGAAGAAGCGCTGTATCTTAATTATTTATGTTTCTGAACAAAATCTTAAATTATTATTATAAGGTAAGTGTAGAGTATTAGCCTAATTTTGTAAATTTAATTTTAATATTTCAATTGCTATTTGATTTAATTCGTGATAAGAGACGGTATTTTTATTTATGTTCGAATTATATAATAGAAGAATTTTGGGAACACTCTGTACAATGTACATGTGTAAACCGGTAAAGTGTGATAGATACGACATTTACCATTGAGACAAAATAAACGTATCAGAATGCGCCAAGATAAAAAATGTCTAATGTGTGAGAGTGAAATAGCGAAGCTTCAGGTTATAAGACGTTACCATAACGACCGTAAATAAACTAATCATTAAGGCTGTCGGAACGCTCCGAATTTTGTTTGTGCTGAGACCCAGCGGTAAGGGGCGAGGTAGGCAAAAGACATATTGTGGGTGTGGCCTTCTTTAGCTCTGTCTCGCTCAAATCATCCGCACGTTTCAATTTTTGGCTGGTGCCAACTACGAGGCTAAAAAATTTTATTGCAAGGTTGCCGCTGTCAACTGATTACTCTAATTTTTGGAAATATTTTGAAGATTTAAAAAACTTTTCCGAAAAAGGAAGAATCACTTTAGGTTTGTGATGGAACAGTTTTGTGAAATAAGTACGAATAAGGTCATAGTGTGACATTGAAAACGTCTGTTTTTTTAGCACAATTAATGCCAACTTTTTTCTAGTAAATCGTACATAAATTACAAAAGTAGTCCATTAGAGACCTAGATTTGTCCTTTATCTTCCGTATAGAGAAAGAGTTTTTGCAGAATGTTGACGAATAAGTCTACAATCAGTTGACAGCCGAAGCTCTATTTTTGGCTTAAATTCAAAGCGTTCCGACAGCCTTAATGGTTTATACTTTATTGTCCATTTATTTTTCAAGAAAAATCTAACGAATGAGGGAGGAATTAATGGCAAAAGTTCATGTTATTAAAAATTATCATAAAAAGTTAAAAACTCTAAGTAAATAAAAAAAAAATAATTATGGTCCATTAATTTTGTCCCCTGCTAAATTCCCTACATGTATACCTTACAGGTTTATATACTGTATATACTTTTAATTAATAATTAGAGTTTTGTTTTTTAGTACACGGTAATATTGTATATAGATTGTCCGAAAACTGTCCTGAACATAAACAATTAACAAATGCAACAAACAGGTCATATTTTTCATAGATACTTTGTTTTCAAATAAAATATAGCAGCTATCTATGAAACACATTAACTTTATACTTTAGTGATTTTCCATGGGTACTCATTATAGCATTCTATCTTTGCCGCGTTACTTATTAGTGTATTTGCCATATGGCAACATACACTATTGGCGTCGGTCGGATGGCGGGACCTAGGGGTCGGACCAAAATTTCTCGACGTTTCATAACCTCCTAAACACATTGGCACCATTTTTAAAAATGCTTATATATATATGTATATATATATATATATATATATATTTATTTTTTTTTTTTAAGGGTAGTTTTTAGGGGTTGAAAAATGTTTTTGGGCCCCAAAATACCGAAAAAATTCTCAGAATCGTTTCAAAATTGACATTTAACCTGTTAATATCAATTAAAAAGTGCCCCTATAATTTTAATAAAATCGGCTTAACAGGACCGGACTTCCACATTTTTTGAAACACTAATTTGCAGATAGTGACTTATTTATTGAAGGGTGCATTTAATTCGGTGTAGACGTTAGATTGATAATAATATTACAATTAAGAAAAAAAATGTTATTTTAAGGGGTGTATTAAAGGGTTAAATTTTTTATTTTGCCCAAAAACAAACTTAATTTCACATAATAAAGTTATAAAACCTTACGGCCCTATACAAGCAAATACACTATATTGTCGGCAGGGTTTTGGCACTGCGGACCGGGTTTTTTTTTGTTTATGTTTTCCTGGTTGCACTCATTAAGTTTTTATGTTGAGAACAAGACACATTGCATGATTTTTGCATAATAAAATTGATGATTTCTATGATCATGTTAAATTAAATTCAAGAGAATTAAAAATGAGTAAAATTTCAAGTAAATTAGTTGAATGATTTCATTATTTTAAAATGTTTTATCCAGTTTTAAAATTCTTCATACATTTTAAGTCTTAATATATGTATTGTCCAAATGTTAGTTTTAGTGTGTAGGTACTCGTTTGTAATTTACTACCTATTACTGTAGTTAGTGTATTTGTTAAATGTAAGATATTTATTTTCAATGATAATAAATAATAATATAGAACAGTATATTTATATGCTAATAATTCCAATAAATTTCAAATAAAGTTTGTCACAGGACGCACGTAAAAAGCGTCATTTAAAACTGTGCATTCATCAATGTTTTTGTCCATCAATCTCATCATACATGAGCAAATTCGTTCGCCTTTTCGTAAAAATTAGGTACTCATCAATTATAATTAACGCAAGTTGTTCAATGTGCAGTTTTTTGACGTATTTATTTGCATCTGTGGTGAGCTTACATCACACATATATATTTGTTACAAATAAATGATTTTTTAATAATTGTGCGTTTTAATAATGCTCTAATTAAGGGTGACAATGCTCGTTTATTTTTGAAATAGAGTACACAAATCTATTATAAGTATTACCTAATTGACGATTTTTTAGAACTTATTCAAAACTTCACTTGTGGAAAACTATTTTGATTTCAATCAGCTAAAGAAGACTCGTACCCTTTTTTAGATTAGAAACTACAATGTTCAAAGTTTTTCTGTCCTTCTAAAGATGCTTGTGCCTGCTAGAAAGAACGATTAAAAATATCTGAGAAAATTAAATTTTTGTTAATAGGTGCACTATGGTAACGCCAAATAAATAACCCCGCTCCAATTGTTGCTATAAATTTGTGATTTAAAAAAATATCAGAAATCAAACTGTGATTTGCATTTGAGCTCAATCATAGTGAGCTTATATTTTGTTTTATTGTTTTTTACTGTTTTCTGAGTGCCAAATTTATTTTCAAAAATGAGTTTCATTAAAACTTTCCTATTTAAAACTAAATCTCATATTTATTTTAATTCACAAACACATTCTTTTTTTAATGTTTCATTGAGATCGAAATCAGGCGATGTAAATGCACCTAGCAGTAAAAGTGAAGTTCCGAAAACTGAACCAGTTTCCAGTAAAGGTAAATATTAAAAAAAACAAATAAGTAACGTAAGGAATGGCAAAGTTAAAAGTGAAAGAAAACGCTTAGGTTTTAGGAGTAAAAAATAAGTAATAAAACAAAAAAAATCATATTGAATCCAAGGTTGACTTTAATTCATTATTTAGTTCAATCAGCACAGTAAAGGACAAAAATTAAAAGTGGGAAAAATTATTCCGTAGCAAAATGGTAAAAAGAGGAACTCTTATGATTGCTGTTTGTCTATATGTCACAATCGATTTTATCACGAACTGATTGCTGATGCTGATTTCGGCATAGTTATTAACTGTGTCCCCGTACTTAAGGATGATTTGTCGGTACAATCGGAAACAAAAGTTAATGACATTTGCACCAAATTCATATCTTTTAATATCTGTTGAAATAAATGATTTAAAACAACCATTTTTTTTTATAATTTAAATTTTGATATTAAGTTTCTAAAAGAATAAAATTTAGTGGTCATTTTAGTAATATTAACATAAAAATCTCAATATAAGTGAAAATTGTAAAATAACTATTGTTTGTGACTGTACCTTGAATTTAACTTTAAAAAAATAAAAACTTAAATTTTTTTTGTCAGTGATCATCGTCACAAATTATCCCAAAAATTAAAGTAAAAAATTAGGAGACAAATACATACGCTCGTAAATTTCCAATTTAATTTTATTTTATTTAATTAAATAAAATAATTCTTGTTTTTATTCAGGAAAGCGTGACAACACCGCACTATTTTAATAGTTGGTATTATCCAATTTTAGAAAAACCTGACAGACAATATCGATGGAAAGGAAAAATTGTCAGCAAGAAAATTTATTTACAACAACGTAAACAAATTTAATTACCACAGAAACGTAAACTTTATGTTTGCGACGTTGCCACGTTTTCTTGTAATTCATACTGCTTATTCAAAAATACGGCAAATATCACTCATTTTTATTATTTTTCTCTGCAAATAATATTGAAACTACCAATTATTAATCGCTTTTATGTTTCTTGGATATTTAATCTATTGATCTGAAATTTTTGGAATTTTTCTCATCACAATTTCATTATTTTTTTTTCATTTAAATAGGTCTGATAGCATGTTTTCCATTTAACTACGTGTTAATTTGTTGCAACTAATAAATGTTATAACTTTTCAACGGGCTTGTAAAAAAATCCCAATTTTTTTGAGGAGCTTTAGTAGACTTGCCAGAATAGTATATTTTTTTTCAGTCGATTTTCATCATTTTCAGTATACCGACAAATCATCCTTAAACCTAGATATTTCGTATTTTGGAAAGATGTGTTATAAAAATGTATTCTTATCTACAGAATTGTTATGTGTTATCGATTAAAAAGGTCTATTTTTTAGTTTTGACGTTCCTAAGAGATTAAATCCCCTAAATAGTGGTTTCTTCATCTGTACTGCAAATTTCTGGATAAGCCAAATAATCTGGCAAGATGTTGAATTTGAGCTTTTCTGTTGCAGATAATATTAAAGAAAGTAACACAGGTGATAATACAGCAAATAAAACAACTAATTGCGAAGCGGATAAGCCAAATGAATCTAAAGAAAACAAAGCAGATGAAACTCGAAATAGTGGACGAGAATCAGAACAATCAGTTCGTGATGCAGAAAATTCATCTGTGCGTCAATTTTTCTATGACCTTTCTTTGCACGGCAATGATTTATCTGGTGGCTGCAACAAAATTCCCATCGAATATTTTATGTATGAATATAACCATAACGTTCTAGACAGTGTCCATGCATATCAGTTTTTGGAAAATGCGAAACTGAAAGATATGGATAGGTCTAAGCTAAATGACAATGATGAGAATGACAAGTAGAAATCTTTGTTAAAAACTATCTATTAATAATTTGAAAATTCCAAAATTTATTATTGTTATGTCAATGTGGATGTTTATTTTTTATTGATTAAATTATTTTGTATTATATTAAATATTTTCTTACTTGTTTTTCAGTTTATTAAAATTATCTGATAAGTAAAGATGGATTTAAGTATAAATAAATAAACAAATAATTTGTATTCAAGCATGACACGCTGGCAAAGTGCGTCACGAAAAATATAATTACAATTGCAGTGCTAAAAATTAAGCTATTCGTTATTTTTTCTTTTAAAACCACCAACAGCTATGCTTATTCATAAGTGTAGCAGAAATTCATATTTTCAATTTATTATTTTAAATCCAGTTTTTGGACTACTGGGAACAGAGGACAATAGAAATGTCGTATAAACAACGAAATCTTCACACGCGTGGTCATCGCTCGGGTATTCTCAAGCCTTTTAACAACTAAAAAATTATCATTTGATAGAAATCAAAAAGCATTTGTTTTTTCATTGCTCAGTAGCTTTTAGACTGTAGATTATAAATGGTCAACACCTGAGGTCACCGACGTTTGGTAGTTTTTATTATTGACAACTCAATAAATGAAGGGTGCTTTAATCCCACTGGCTCCCTCTTTTGACCTCACTGTTCTTCAGAATACGAGCTTAATTCCAATCCTGCTTCGTAATACTGGTCGAAGCTTGGGTAGAGAAAAGTTGTTATTTTTTAGGCATTTATAGAAAAAAAAACTAAAAACAAAACAACGTAAACTGTCATGCTTTCTTTAAAATCAGGTTTTGATAGCGTGATAGGAAAAATAAACATTTCACGCCTATTATTATTCAATCAATCAAAACTGGTTCAATTAAATCATTATCTATACACTTAATATATACTCAAATAATATCATTGAATACAATTAAATTTGATATCATTTTGATAATAAAATCATGGACAATCAGAATTTCGTCAAAATTGCATTCAAATAAATGTTAACGTGGCTATAGTTTTTTCAAGATGATATCTTTTTCTATGTAAGCTTTCTTTAAAAAAATATACAGCATTTCAAACTAAACATCGCCTATTATTTTTATCAGGAAAAAGGGAAATTTAAGAAACCGGCGAATAACGCACGTTGTGATCTAAAATTTTGTAGATTATCAGTGTTATCAGATACAGAGGAGACCTTGTTCCATTGGATAGTAGTAGGGGGATGACGTTATCCAGTGGACTGTCGTTGATATTGCGTGCTTTAGAAAATATTGAATGGTCTTCCAGCTGATGTCATTCATTAACGAAGTGACGTTGTCAGATTATTATAGACGTTTTAAAAGATCTAGATTAGCATTCAGAAGATACAGAATTCAAAAATCTTTAGAGCTGGCTTCATTTATATCCCTTAGTAATTAATCCCCTACTAAGCTTAAAATGGCCATTAATGTAACTCCAGTTAATGTAAAATTGTACGTAAGTTTTACATTACAATCTGTTCAAATATTATAAAGCAAAATTGTGTACCTATATTTATTTGTTCATTGCGACACTACTGAAATAAGATGAACGCCAGATGAGTAGTGAGCGAAAGTGTCTGTAATTTTGTTGTCCTTGATTGTTTGGTTGTCAAACTAAAATCTACCCTGATGGGTGGGTGGAAAAGCTAGGTGGGTGGGTGGGAAAGCTAGTTTAAAACATATAGTTACTTATTTTTCTCAGAGCGACGTGGAAATAAATTGATAATATTCTATCGAGAATTAATCAGTAATCAGCAATCGTTTAATTATTATCTACAGTTACCGACAGTTCCAAAATTTGTTAAAAATTGCTTTCGTAACCGTAAATTTTGCAATAAAGAACTAACAGTAATTTTAATAAATTATTACACATTTATAGAAGTTTTGTTTTTAACATTTATAGAATTATTTGAAAATTAACACGAAGCATTAATTGTAAACAAAAGGATCGATTTCTTACCAGTTTACTTATAAGAAATCTCATTATGATGAGAACCAAAATACACGTACCTAGTACATTGGTTAGCTTAACTGAAAATAAAGTACCTATAACAAACTCGGCACTAGATAATAAAAATATCGATAGTTTTCAAAAACTTTCGATAGAACTCAAATAACATCGATCGTTCTTCACCTTGAAATTGAGAGTTTTAAGCCACCCAGTAAATAAAAGATTACATCTATCGAAACATAATACCTATTTTTTATCAGAGTACGAATATTATTTCAATGCTAATTTTTGCGTTGGATCAATAAAAACAAATCCATGTTTCATTTATTTTGCGATCACTTCGTAATTAGTCTTTTTTGCGTAAAGTGTGGATAGTTTTTTTGATAGGAATCAATTTTGGTACTAAGATTTATAGTTTGCATATCACGTACCCTAATAATTCAAGCTCTCGAACGTCTGTAATTTACACAATACTTCGATAAAATAATATAAAAAAGCCAAAAATGGAATCCGGGTCAAAAAGAATGCAATATTTGTCTGGGATTTTAGGTATGTGTTTTATATTTAAGGCTTTAAAGGGGCTAGACTGGAAATGCTGACGATGGTTGTAATAATATAAAAAAACGCGGGTCGCAGTGCCAAAACCCTGCCAACAATATAGTGTATTTGCTTGTATATATATATATATATATATATATATATATATATATATATATATATATATATATATATATATATATATATATATGTATATATATATATATATATATATAATATATATATATATATATATATATATATATATATATATATATATATATATATATATATATATGTTACGGTAAAAGTAGATATTGCGGCAAATGTACACATTTTCCGGTAAATGTGCACATTTGCCTCCTCGTTTGGGTAATGTGCATTCAACTAACATTTACAATTTCAAACAAGGGAAATGTACATTGAATTCACAATGACCATGTCGTTTTGGTAAATGTGAGCATATTATGTAATTCCAATAGCAATTCTTGCTCAAATAAGTAAAACTTTTTTCATTATGAAATTTCTATATGTTCCTTTATAGTTTTATAAAATTTAACTGTTATAATAAAGAAAAGTATGTTATTATTATTATTTGTTTGATTCCCATCGTATTGGTCCTGAAAAACTAGGACGAAAATTGTATTTATGAATATTGGGATCATAACCTACGACATATTATATAATATGCAAAGAAAAGTATGTTTTGTTTGTCATTTACATTTTTTAATTAAAATAATTTTCGTCATTAAAGCCTTTTGTATTATGTTTATTTAAATAAATATTTTTTTACTGCAACAACATTTTTAATTTACTTGTATTCCAACTTTTCTTAAAACATGAAGGTAAGAGTATACATTTACCAAAACGCGAAGGCAAGAGTACACATTTGCCGGGAAATGTACATATACATTATATTCAGTTCACATATACCTAACTTTTTGGGAAATGTACACATTTTACGGTAAAAGTGTACATTTCCCAAGAGTGTACATTTACCGTAACATATATAAACATTTTTAAAAATGGTGCCAATGTGTGTAGGAGCTTATGAAACGTCGAGAAATTTTGGTCCGACCCCTAGGTCCCGCCATACGACCGACGCCAATAGTGTATGTTGCCATATTATGGCAAATACACTAATAATAAGTACTGTGAGTTATATTACGAATATCTTTAGCTCGATATTTAATATCGATGTCAGATATAGTCGATTCGTATCGAGATAAAAAGAGAGTGTCAAAAAATGTATTTATCTTGAGTTGCGGTATGAACATCTTTGTACCGAACGACCTTTGATAATAACAGATAAACACCAACTTAACATGAAGTATTTTTTCTTACATTTTAGGAAGTTTTAGTGTCATGGCAGCAGGTGTAACATTATCTTGGTCTTCTCCGGCAACCGCAAAATTAAATGCAGATAATCCAACCGTTTGGGAAGATAGTCCTGTAGGACCTTTAACAATTGACGAAATATCATGGATTGGATCACTGCTAACTATTGGTGCGATTATTGGACCTTGGATTGCCATTTTCCTTGCTGATAGATTGGGTCGCAAGATTACTCTATTAATCACAGCAATAATATTTTGTGTGGGGTGGATTCTTATTGGTACCACGAAGACAGTAGCACAAATCTATGTTGCTAGAATTCTTTGCGGGCTTGGCGTTGGAATTGTTTACACAATATTGCCGATGTATTTAGGAGAAATTGGCGAGGTAACTTTCATTTTCATCCAAGATTTCAGGTTGATTTAAATTGCAAGACAAAGAGCCTATGGATGCTAGTTAGAATTTATTTGTATTTATTTAATTTCACGTACCTGTTTTTAAGAATGATTTTAATAATTTCCAATCGTTTATAATAGTACGGGAGAAATATAATTTGTGTAGAGAATTATAGCTAGCACTCATCGCGATTTTGTAGTCACTCTTTCACTCTCTCTTTTGAATGATATTCTACACAGTTTCAACGAATGTAAGATGCTGTATTATGTGGTCATACTTACTCTATATCAAAGTCTTTTTTCAAGGATGACATTCGAGGTGCACTTGGATCATTTCTTCAACTTTTCGTTACAATTGGAGTATTGTATTCGTACGTAATTGGTCCTTACGTCAGCTGGTTAGTTCTTGCACTGACATCACTCATAATTCCTATTATTTTCGGAGTAACTTTTATCTTCATGCCTGAATCACCGATGTTTTACATCTTAAAAGGACGTAAGAATGATGCTTTAAAGTCTTTAATGAGATTGCGCGGAAAAACTGCTTTTGAAGTAGAAAACGAATTAAACGAAATGGAAGCGTCCATGGCTGAAACAATGAAACAAAAAGGAGGATTTTTAGATTTATTTGCAACGATCGGTACGAGGAAGGCACTGGTTCTTTCTCTTGGTTTGGTGATGTTTCAGCAATTGTGTGGTATTGAAGTAATTGTGTTTTATACTGAAGACATTTTTAAAGCCACCGGCAGTGACATTTCACCAGCAATTGCAGCTATGGCCGTCGCTCTTGTTCAAGTCTTGGCTAGTTTTGTAACTCCATTTGTTGTGGATAGACTCGGGAGGAGAATATTGCTTATAGTTTCTGGAATAGGCATGGCGATTTCATTAGGACTTTTGGGGATGTTTTTCTTTTTGAATACGCATAGCCCTGATGTTGCCAACGACATTGGCGTATTGCCCATTGTTTGTTTGGTACTATATATGTGCGTGTATTCGATTGGTAAGCATTACGTTGTCATATTGTTAAATTAAAATAAAGTCACGTTATTCATAATTATTTTATAGTGTGAATCATTCTACCAGAATGCAAAAGACAGCGTTGATTATTTTGATAAGCTCCTATAACTTGTTTGTTTGTATTATACTCTTACGTGCAGCCATTTTAGGCTTGGCGTAAACACAATCACTTGTGCTTGCCACTGCCGGTTAAGCATGGTCCTCGATGACCAGTGGTGATTAAACATATCGATTGTCGGTGGTTGGCCACAAGCAACGAGCTGCCACTGCCGCAGCTCGTGCGAAGTCCAGGGTGGGATACATTGAAATAATTATCAGAGTACTGTAAATTATGTTGCTTTGAAGTTCAAAGATTAATTCTTAAAATGATTGCAGGATTTGGACCGTTGCCATGGGCTATACTCGGAGAACTTTTCCCCGCTAATGTTAAGAGTATAGCTTCAACATGTACAGCTTCTTTCTGCTGGCTTCTTGCCTTCTTCCTCACGAAGTACTTTAAGTATCTTTCCGAAGAAGTTGGATTTTGGATGTTTTCCGTCAGTTCACTTATTGCTACAGTATTTGTTTTTATTTTGTTGCCTGAAACAAAGAACAAATCTCTACAAGAAATTCAAGATATGCTGAATGGAAAAATGTAGATAAATAAGTGTAGGTTTTGATATAAATTTTTAATATTTGATTTTAGTGTAATCTGTAATATTTACAGGATATAAATTTAGTTTTTGATAATGTACTTGTTTAATTTTAACGAAATAAATATTTTGTATAAAAAAGAGCTAAAAGCCAAATAGGCTGAAAGTTTCTATTTTCATTTATAGGAATTTGCGTTTCTTATTAATATGGACTTTTTATTGGGCACAGTAGATTTCGATACGTTGAGTTTTTTTTAAATAAAATGTTTAAAGTTTGTATTAACACATACTTTTATACAATTAAAACGAATTGAAACATTATAATAAATTCGAGTATAATATTTATATATGTAATTATTTATCGAATTGAATATAGATCTGTGCTATTCATTTCTGTAAATTATTATTATGACATGAAAATAACCCCTTTTTAATAAAGCAACTAAAAATACAAAAATTTTAATTTTAAAATGATCACAGTCACATGATGTATTAATTCTCATATATTCCTTCTCAAGTGTTTTTACAAATATTTTTCATTTTTTAATATGAATTTTATCAAAAGTTGTCATTTAAAAATCTCATCGCGTATTTTTAATTCAGAGGCAGTTTCGCCACAAAATGTATCCCATGTAAGATTTTTATCAGATGATAAAGATTCGTGTGACAGCTCCAATGACGAAAAATCAAACAGAGACGCTGTTTGCAATAAAGGTAAGCTTACATTTCACAAGTAGTTGTAAATGTTATCCATAGTGCTTTAATTTTATGATGTAGAAAAGATAATATTAAAGATCTTGCGCGATCCTCCAAAAATCGATTCGCGATTTACAGTTTGGGAACGCTGATTTAGATCATTCACGATGAAAGAACTAGACTCACATTCGAAATTTACTGTATTAAAATCTCAGTGGTGGCAAATGAAGCATAGGTCTTTTGTCTAATTCGTCTCACCAAGAAACGGTAATTACTATACCGGTCTGTTTTTTGAGATTATTTTCCATTGTTTACCTCAACAATTCCAGATAAAAATCGAAAAAAGTTACTTATACAAGACATGGTTGATTTCTTACCAAACTGCCTTATATTTGTTCATGTCGCAAATTTACAAGTGAGACGTAGGACTGCCATCACAATTAATATTGAAACAATAATTAGACAAATAAATTACAGTTGAAATTAAAAGTTTCGACCAGAATTTATTTGTTAAATTATTATTGATTGCAAAATGTGCTTAAATGTAAGTAGTACAATAACAATATTGTAATTCTGCTATATTTTTAGGAACGTTTTGTTTTCTGATGAAAGCAGTGTAAGCCTCGAAATCATCAGATGCTAACTGCAGCATTTCTCTGCAAGGAAACCATCTTGGTGTTCTGGCAAGGAATTTGTTTCGAAGCCTGATATTTTTCTCCATACTTACCTGATTTCATATCAGTGAACTAAACGTGCTTTCAGTCCAATTAATTATTCCTTTAATCCTAAATATTTAGTAGAATAGTTGAGTGGAGCGTTAATTTTGTGTATATTCAAGCAAGAAAATTTGTCAGAGACGCTAGTCGTAAGGACTATTTAATTATTTTGTGGTGTCCTTAAGCAATACACAGTTATTTGTGTATTTGTCAAGTACCATTAGTAGTAAGATTCCGACCTTAGATATATATTTTAGAAGCCAAAATATTTTTCCGTTCTCTGTAACACCTTTCCGCCTTTGAAGTAGACACTTTTTAATTTTTAAAATAATCGATAACCAAAACATTCATATCATTTTAACACTTGCCTTTTGCATCTAAAATTAAGATTGCGAGGAAACTAAGACTGACTGTAAAAAAGAAGTTAAATGTGACCGCGACGAAAAGAAAACGAATCCGTGTGAAAATACGAAGGACATTACCGATCCAGTCGAATTGGAATGTTTGGAACGAGGGTTGGAATATTTGAACACACCGATTCCCAATATGCTTTCCGACGTCACCAGTCGTGGTTATGACTACACGTCCGATGAATGTTATCAGGCACCGGAATATTATATGTACCATAAATATAGTTTCTACGACGCCCATAACCATCTAAGCTCGAAACGTCTGCCTCAACCAAAGAACACTGATAATGTTAGAGTGCCGGAGAAAAAGAAACCGAAGATATATAAATGCAAGAAAAATTTAAAATAACTCTCGATTGTTTAACAATATTTAAGACAATTGTCAACTTTTTCAAATATAATAAAATTTTATTGAATACAAATACATTATGTTTTTTACAGTGCATATACTTTAACGTAATCAACTATTAGCGATGCGTCATATCCATTGTTTTGATCTAATTTCCAAGTTGGAAGCCATTGGTTACGACCGTTCCAAAAATCTGCACCAGCCTGAAAACAATAATATATGTATAATAATTAGGAAATGTTATAATCTGATGGCACCAATTGAACCAAATAATTTTTACCGTTGGTGATTGATTCGACCAAGGTTTTCCATTCGGATTTTGAGCGTTGTCAGGAAAATAAGCAATACCTCCTACCGCCAAATTGAGTATAATATAGAACTCTTGATCAAACGGACTCATCTTGGAACCTCCTTCCCAAGGATTTGCTACATTACTATTTGCGAATTCGCCTAAACCCCAAAATCCAGATTCAGAGGGTTTTACGGTACCAACTTCAACACCGTCATAAGAGAATTTGATGTATTCTAAAATATTCGATTAAAATATAAAAACTGTAGTTTATTTATTTTTGAGACGCGTACACCTCAATACAGTTTCAGAAATTGCGTGTCAGCCTGTTAATAAATCGTTTCAACCAATTGTCACCGCCGGGCTTCAAACCCGGATCTTTCCACTTTCGCGGCGGACTAACTGACAACTCAGTCCGCCGCGAAAGTGGAAAGATCCGGGTTTGAAGCCCGGCGGTGACAATTGGTTGAAAAATAAATTTTTCTAATAAAGCATTGTAACAATGAATGTTTCACAACAATTATAGCAAATTAAGCTAATACCGCACAGGTATAAAAGTCCTACGAACTATAAACGTATGAAAATTTGTCAATATATGGTCCTGTTAATTACCAAAAAAATTAACACTTTTCCGACTATTAAACCACCTTACGAAATTATAGTGTGATCTGTAACTTAAGGACGGAATAATAAAAACATGGAAATTTCATCTGATTCATTCATATCTTTCGCTACTGTGAGGGGTCATGTCTAGCGTTATCGAAGCTTATAATAGCTCTCGCATGATATGAATTTAATGTTACAATTTGCTTTATAATGAAAGATTAACTGTTGAATAGCGTGCACCGTAGAGTAACTGACCACTCAGTCCGCCGCGAAAGTGGAAAGATCCGGGTTTGAAGCCCGGCGGTGACAATTGGTTGAAAAATAAATTTTTCTAATAAAGCATTGTAACAATGAATGTTTCACAACAAATATAGCATATATATATATATATATATATATATATATATATATATATATATATATATATATATATATATATATATATATATATATATATATATATATATATATATATATATATATATATACATATAGGTAAATTAATTAAATAATCCTACTAAATTACCTAAAATTATTATAAACTTGTGGTTTTCAAGAATAATTATTATACAGTAAATAATAAAATGATACATTTCTGACCTGGTGTCCATTCGAGCGAGTAATTATGAAAGCCTAAATTGTAGCCTTGCCCCGGGGGTGAACTCTTTTCAAAATGTGCCTTCATGTAAGCATTATGAAAGTAATCCGGTCCGTAATGAAGTGTAGAACCAACCAATTCTGTACCGATATTTTTACCATTTTCAACTAGCTGAGTGTTACCACGACTTTCCATTAAATCGATTTCCCCAGAGGCTGGCCACGATCCATACGCATTATAGCGTGGCATCAACCAAATTGCTGGCCATAACCAATCACCGGTCGGGTTTTTGGCTCTCACTTCAACTTTACCGTAACGGAAATTGAATGAATTTACAGTGCGCAATCGTGCTGATTTGATTGCATTCAATAAATTCGTTTTAGATCCAGTTCGTGAACAGCCGTAAAATTGTGGATTTGTGCAACTAAAATTATTAAAGTAACAATACAGGTTCAGTAGATGTACAAAATTTCTCCACTTGTTGACTTTAGAGAAAGAATTGAGAGGAACGTCATTTTTGCTAAGCGTACTCGTGAGACTTAACTGTAGTCGATAAATTGAGTAAAGAGATAGTACTTTTTTTGACCGGTTAATTAACTATCTATAGAACTGCACGGCAATTTCCGGTTTCTGTTTCTCAGAAGAACAAAAAACAAAATAACAGAGCAGTGCTCAACAGTAGAATCGAAAGAATTAATTAAATAATGTATTTATATTGTGTAGATATTGGTTATAAGATTAAAATATCGACCGGAAATTACAATCATGCGCAAAACTTTCTGCGCAGCCACGGTTACATAACCATTAATTTACCTTTTTACAGTGCCATTTATATACTCTATATAATATAGTCTATACTCTATATTCTATAGTTTATCAACCGATAATAAAACCACGTGATCAGCATCTGATTGATCGTTTGAAACTCAACACAGCAGAACAACTAATCAAATATTTTGTGTCTCTTTAGTCAATATATGCTGTTCACATGATCACTATATCTGTTGGTGGGAAAGACTCTAAATATAAAGTAGTTTCGTCATATTTGAATTTTTACTAACGCATCAGCTGGTGCTCCTCCATTAACATCAAGTGTCCCACTGTACAAAAATTGTTCGCCATATTGATCAGACAGCAATGTTGGTTTTATATGTAAATTTCCATTCTTAACAAAACTGCTGGTACGGTTGTTTGTGTACCATTGAAATTCCCAGTTCTACAAATAAATATACTTATTACATTGCCATTTTAAAAAAATGTGTATTACATTATCATAAATGTCCGCACTCATTGCATCGGATCGGAGCGATTCGACACTCTGGGCAGTTTTGGGATACATGAATTTCCACGCATTAGTCGGCTCGGATCGATTCGGCAGCATCATATACGCTGCCGTGACGATCCCATTCGATTTAGTGGGTGTGAACCTTAATACTAATCGTACACACAAGATCCAAGTACTATAAATCATTCCTGCTGCTACCAATGAAATTCATATACACAGTCTAGACTCTATAAGGATTGATAGGAAATTAGGGAACCGCAATAATTCTTATAGGTTACGATGTCTTCATTTAGGCCTCCGCCACTTAGCTTCCTCCTGCAGATAATAGAGTTGGTCTACCATTAATACTTGAGGAATAATAAGAAATTAAATAAATCAATGTTGTTGATTTACAACTATAGAAGCTGATTAAATCAGATGCTGAGCATAATCTACAATCTAATCTACAACTAAATATGGGAGATGACGAAAAAGTGGGCCTGTCATCTTTCACATTTAGGCTTTAAATAAATTGATGCTTAGCTTCTCATGATTTGAAAAAAAAAATGTTTCGTTTTGACATTGCATCGTATTATTGATAATAGTAGTACCTACTAGTTAATAAGTATGTCTATCATAGAATGGTAATGCCTTCAATATTCAAAAATAATTTGATATAAGCAAACAAATATTGGCAATGGTCATTAAACTTTGACTCCCAGGTATCTATCTCAGATAACAGTTAATATATAAGTGGCCATTTGGATAATGCAACTAAGAAGGGTCTGATGTATTTATAAAAAAATTGTAAACACATCTTAACCATTGATTTTTCAAGGTCTTTCCAAATTTCAAGGGTATTTCCAAAATTTGAAATTTAATCAATAAAATGAAGATTTATTTTTGAATCCAGATAAAATATGTACCTATTTATATCAAAATTGTGTTATCTGATATATTTTAACCACTTGTCATTGACGATATTTATAACAGAAAGAAAAAAAAAAATTCCAGAATTTTCTAAAAAAAGTGTCCTTTGTTTTTTGATATGATTTTACTGAACTCAGGTAAAAAGCTCGAGCCGAATTATCCAAGAAAACATTACGTCTTATATGGGAGCTTCAAGGAACTAGCCAAGACATTCGAATTGTCTAAATACAGTACATATTATCTATTGGGCATTAAAATTCTATAAAGTTTTACCAAACAGTATAAAAGAAATGAATTATTATAATTTCAAAAAAACAATTAAAGATCTACTGCTTGAAAAATGTCTTTATAACTATAAAAACTTTCTGGAGTAGATTATATCTTATACGAATTATATATTTTGTTTGTTTGTTGACGATTATTGTATACTTTTATTAGTGTTACAATAAAAAATTTATCTATTTATCTATTTATAGTTAAGGGAGTGTGCGGTGGCCAGCCTTACTAGACCGTCCAGGCAAGAAAAAGGAAGCTTTGAGCGTCTTTGATGACTGTGAGGAACGACTTGTCATTGTTGAGTGTGTTAAACAAGTTTTTAGTGTATTTGCCATATGGCAACATACACTATTGGCGTCGGTCGGATGGCGGGACCTAGGGGTCGGACCAAAATTTCTCGACGTTTCATAACCTCCTAAACATTTTGCCACCATTTTTAAAAATGTTTATATATATATGTATATATATATATATATATATATTTATATATATATATATATATATATATATATATATATATGTGTGTACGCGCGATAACTTTCGAAAGAGTTAATTGATTTCAACGAAATTTGGGCCACGTGTTGAAATCCATCACCGCAAGAAGCCTATTTAAAATGGGCCTAATCGGGCTATTTTAAGGGTAGTTTTTAGGGGTTGAAAACTGTTTTTGGGCCCCAAAATACCGAAAAAATTCTCCGAATCGTTTCAAAATTGAAATTTAAGCCTTTGGTAGTGATTAAAAAGTGTCCCCACAATTTCAATAAAATCGGCCCGACAGGACCGGATTTACAAATTTTATGAAAACACTAGTTTGCAGATAGTGACTTATTTATTGAAGGGTGTATTTAATTCGGTGTAGACGTTAGATTGATAATAATATTACAATTAAGAAAAAAATGTTATTTTAAGGGGTGTATTAAGGGGTTAAATTTTTTATTTTGCCCAAAAACAAACTTAATTTCACATAATAAAAGTATAAAATCACACGGCCCTATACAAGCAAATACACTATATTGTCGGCAGGGTTTTGGCACTGCGACCCGGGTTTTTATTATATTAGGTATATCAAAATTATTGATGAAAATTATGAATTCATTTATACCGAAATTATTGTATAATATGCATCTATCGGTTTCTTAACTTACTTATATTAAGGCAAGTACATGCGTCTATATTGGGTTTTCTTTATCGAATCAAGATTTACTCTAAAGTTTAAATTTGACAATTTTAAATATACCTTACTTGCATCATGATTTAGTGTATTATTACTTATTGGATTACTGTAACTGCTAATATGACGTATTGTACCGCGGGACGTCATAATGGCCGATCAGACCAGATCAGTCTCGTTTGCGATCTCACGTATAAAAAAATAGAAAATCTCCATATAATTTAAATATACCTATAGAAATATTTTTTGCAGCATTTTTTATGTTATCCTTATTAACATAATGTGACACAATCATTATTCGTATTTTTGTCAAATTGAAACATCCTAATTTACGAATTGAACTATAATTATTATTTATTTGTACTTACACCTCCACCGGCTAACGTATTTTCATGTTCCCATTTTTGAACATCCAACGTATCAAAATCGTCATTAAAAATCAGTTGTCCAGAACATATCTTGTCTGGTTTATGAGTTCCAGAAATTGTCGTAACTGAAGGTATACATTCTTCTTTGGTTTCTAATAAAACTGCACTACTGTATACTGAGAATCCACAGCTTAAGATGCACAACGATAATATAATATGCATCTTCATTATTCTAAAAAAAAAATATTAACTGTTCAAATTACACCAAAGTGCAGTTTATATGTACTTAATTAATCGTAATCAATCAGGAAATTCCTAAATCTAATCAACTGTAAAATGCAAAATGTCTTATGTAAAAATTTTAATTATATTTTGATTTAATTACCCATTTGATTTAATGAGTTAGGTCTGCATTTTTTACGACAAAAAATTGTATTGTGATCGCGTGTATCGATGTATTTTTTTGTTACACGAGCGTGTCAAACATCAAGTCGAACAAAATTAATTGACCAATATAGGCACACTTTATTGTAAAAATAGTAATCACTAATTGACTAAAAGTACCATTTCGAGATTAAAAAGTAGTTTGGCGATTGAAGTTCGCTCGACGTGCCGTTTGTAATGCTCGTGCGGTAAGGAGACATGTGATTAAAACACTGTTACGAACAATGCAGAGAACTTAATTGTTAAGTGAATGGAATGATTGAATCATTAATATTAATTTACTGAAAATCTGACATAAGTCCTTTTTTTCTTGTGACCACAAACATAAACGGATTATTTTGACGTATTAATAAATATATTGTACAATTTAAACAGAATATATTACATTCATATCTTGATTACATATCTAAGTACGTATTAATCTAATAATCGTATTTCCCATATCCGGGAACATATTAACTTTTATCCCCTGTTATAAATGAAAAACACCGACTAATTTTCCTGATTGACTACAAAAAATAAGGTATTTTTTAGTTTTTATTATAATTTACTTATAATAAATAACGCGATTATTGTTTATAGTATTATTTTATAAAACAAAATAGGTACATTTAATTGTTTTAAATTGAGTAAATAAAGAAAAGGTTAAAACAATTTCTATTATTGTACTATTCAACAAAACAAATTACCTTTTCAGTTGTTAAACTTCTATAAACAAGGAACTCTAAAAATACATGTTTCGTTTTCTTTTATATTGAGATTAAGTGTCCATACTAATTATTATCTTATCAAAATAAATGAGAACCTTGTTTTTAAAAAAATAGATTTTTTCGCATAATCTAAGATAAATGTAATAAGAAGTGTATAATCTACTATCTTCTTCTTCTTTTAATGTATACTATTATGTAAAGAGGTCAAATTTTGTTTCTTTATTGGGGGTAATCTTTGGAACTACTTAACCGATTCTAAACATTCTTTCAGTAGTAATAAGCTACACTATCCCTGACTATTATAGGCTATATTTTATTTTGATACAACGTTACTCTTTTTTAAGGTTACTAGACACAGAGATGATCTCGTTCCGTTGGATGGTAGTGGGGGGATCACGTTATGAAATGGATTGTCAATTGATATTGCGTGGTTGATAAAAATATTGAAAGATCTTCCAGCTGACGTCATTCTTTAACGAGGTAGTTTATGTATCTAGTGACTTTGAAAACCAGGTTCCTTTTTATCCGGCTATATTACGGTTGAAGTCGTGAAGAAATTATCCGTGACATATAAAACTCATGGCTTAAATTTTAAGGGAATATTAAAAAAAGATGTGTCATTAAAATTATTATTATATATTTAAAAATCGACTACGAGTACTAATCAACAAATAACAAAATACAACATAAATAACAATACATTTCTAACTATTTTAACATTATCAAGTTCTGCAAAAACTACGTCAAAGATTTTTTGTCATACTCTGTATAAAATAATTCCTTTGCATGCACGTGTGCGGGAAAGGAAAATTCTGTAGTAATTAGTGTATTTGCCATATGGCAACATACACTATTGGCGTTGGTCGGATGGCGGGACCTAGGTGTTGGACCAAAATTTCTCGCCGTTTCATAATCTCCTAAACACTTTGGCACCATTTTTAAAAATGTTTATATATATTTTAACGAAATTTGGCATACATGTTGGAATTCATCACCGCACGAAGCCTATTTAAAATGGGCCCAATCGGGTCATTTTAAAGGTAGTTTTTAGGGGTTGAAAAAAGTTTTTGGGCCCAAAAATACCGAAAAAATTCTCAGAATCGTTTTAAAATTGAAATTTAACCTTTTAGTAGCAATTAAAAAGTGCTCCTAAAATTATAAGCAAATCGGCCCGACAGGACCGGACTTACAAATTTTATTAAAACACTAGTTTGCGTATACGAATTTACTTACTGAAGGTCGTATTTAATTTGGTGCAGATGTTGGATTGATAACAATATTTCAACTAATAAAATTATTATTGTAAGGGGTGTATTAAGGGGTTCAATTTTTTTTTTATTTTGTCCAAAAACAAACTTACGTTCATTTAATAAAGCCACAATACCTGTATTAGCAAAAGCTATGAAGTGTATCGACCGTGCATTTTCTTTCAATTTAAAGGAAATTAAAAGTACCTAAACTTTGCTATACAAATGACAAATATATTGAAAACGAACACAAAACCCGCTCTTTTATATGTGGTATGAAAAATATCATAGTATATTCTTAAGCACAATGATATTCTGACCCGTTTTTAGGATATATCCCTACGCGTCATTATATATTTTATTACGCCACTAAATTTGCAATCTATTATTCTGTTACAATGTTTAACACAAGTTGACATTTGACAAAGAAAAATTTGTTTTTCTCAATAATATTTTTTAAGAGGATAAAGTTGAGATAAACAAAACATTAAGCGGTGAACTAAGGGCATGTTTCAATCAATAATTGTGAATTATAGACACTCGATAACCGATGTAAAAAACGCCTATAAAATAAAATATAAACAAAGTAAAATAATAAGTAAAGAAATTAAACAATAAAAAAAACAATAAATTAAAGAAGTAAAGACAGTGAGAGTGCCCTTGAATTTTAATTTCTGGTTACGCCAATGGTCCAGCACCTATAGGTTTAAAATAATATGTATCTTCTTGTAAAGCATACTATTTTGTTAAATATGCATCCAGTAATCACACATTGCGACTCAATTATTGCTTACTGGTGTTATTGGAGTTCATTCAATAATTGATTCAATGATTGATCTTGAGTCCAACTGAATTTGCTTGTAGTAATACCGGTTGGTTACGTAATCTTAAATGAGTTTAGATATTTCCTATTTTGAATAAAAGTACGATTTTCAGGTGCTTTGAACATTTGTCCAAAGAAGTGGATGTTTTTCATCCGATTGAAGTTTTACATAAGTTCCACTGGCGTTCCATATTTTCGCTGCTAGCTCTTTGTTGTTTGCTCTACGTGACACTTGATGTTCCGAACATTCAGCAAAATATTTTCCGGTTTCATCTTTGATCTCGTCAGCGACGCAGGCATAAATTAATGTTTGGGCACCCTCAACAGGGTTCTAAAAAGTAACATAAAACGTAATAAATCCATGAGGCCAAAATATCAAAAGGAAAAGAAATAATGTTCGGAAGAAAATGAAAAAAAATACTGTGTTCTTTCTCAGTCTCGATGGCAAATGCCGACGGAACAACGCGCTTCTACCGGTGATTCTATTTATTGCGATGGCAGCTTTCGTGGGCTACGATACAGTCATGATTTTAGGCTACAATTCGCCAAAATTAGTATATTTTAAAGATTTTTTAAAACGAAGCCAAAAATGACATTCTTTACTGAATGGAACGATCAGGATAAAGAAATTTAACTGCCAATTTGAATACAGGGGTCGTGAAGTTACTTTGTTAAGACTTGAAAACTTTAATAAAGAAGCCTTAAGAAAAAAAAATAATTTCGAGGTACCATGTTTGTAAGTTGACATTTGTCTGTACTCAAAGAATAATTAACATTTTTTTCAACTTACTTTAAAAAATATGTATCCAATCAATTTCATTATAATTCTTACAGGCAGAACAACTGATTTGATTATATCTGTTCGAACCCAGCCAGGATGTAAACTGTTACACGTGACACCTGTTCCTTGTAATTTCCTAGCTAGTTCTTTAGTCATCCAGACGTTGCATAATTTTGAGTTGCAGTAGTTAACTGCGTTTACTATCGACGGACTATTGAGGTCTTCTTCATCCATTGATGATAAACAGTGCCCAAAGGAAGATGTGTTTACGATTCGACTTGGAGCTGATTTTATCAACATATCTGAAATATAAACACAAAAAAGAGATAACACTTCTATTCCATGACTCAAACTGTTCGCATTAAACGAAAAATATTTTAATCGCGAGTGTTCTTAACAGGGATTGAAACAGACATTAATTTCTGTTATTGGTTTCGGTTTTTAGGAAGACCTAATCACGGTTTTCGCTTACGGTTTGTCGTATTATTAAATGGATGTTTGGCTAGATAAATTAGAATCGACGTCTAGTAGGAAATTAATTTCACTAATAAGTTACGTGAGTACAGTATCGTCAAGTCACGAATTTTGCATTTGTGTTCATGTTGCAAATTTTGAGCGATAATTTTAATTAGCTGTGAATTTAACCATTTCGGTTTCAGTTTTTCAAAGTTTACATTTGTAGTTTTCGGTTTCAGTTACGATCTATCTGATATTCCATTTTCGATTTTCGGTTTTGATAAACTAAAATGAGTTATTACGGTGCTATTTTTGGATTTGGTTACCGTTGCTGGGACAGCTTTATACGATAAAAGAACTGCGACTTGACCAGGATTTTTAGTGTATTTGCCATATGGCAACATACACTATTGGCGTCGGTCGGATGGCGGGACCTAGGGGTCGGACCAAAATTTCTCGACGTTTCATAACCTCCTAAACACTTTGGCACCATTTATTTTTAAAAATGTTTATATATATATATGTATATATATATATATATATATTTATATATATATATATATATATATATATATATTATATATATATATATATATATATATATATATATATATATATATATATATATATGTGTACGCGCGATAACTTTCGAAAGAGTTAATTGATTTCAACGAAATTTGGGCCACATGTTGAAATCCATCACCGCAAGAAGCCTATTTAAAATGGGCCTAATAGGGCTATTTTAAGGGTAGTTTTTAGGGGTTGAAAAATGTTTTTGGGCCCCAAAATACCGAAAAAATTCTCCGAATCGTTTCAAAATTGAAATTTAACCCTCTGGTAGTAATTAAAAAGTGTCCCCAAAATTTTAATAAAATCGGCCCGACAGGACCGGATTTACAAATTTTATGAAAACACTAGTTTGCAGATAGTGACGTATTTATTGAAGGGTGTATTTAATTCGGTGTAGACGTTAGATTGATAATAATATTACAATTAAGAAAAAAAATGTTATTTTAAGGGGTGTATTAAGGGGTTAAATTTTTTATTTTGCCCAAAAACAAACTTAATTTCACATAATAAAAGTATAAAACCACACGGCCCTATACAAGCAAATTCACTATATTGTCGGCAGGGTTTTGGCACTGCGACCCGGTTTTTTTATTTTGCACCCTTTTGAAATAAATGCTACAAGCGTTAATGTATACGAGAAAATATTGCAAATTAAATTTTATTAAAAATTAATTTTTGTTGAGCACAGCGTCGGGCTAGAAACTGGCTGCGGGGCTGGCTTTCAGGGATGCACTTAAAAGCTATTGTATTGTTTTTGTTCCTTCAAAATAAGTTTTGGGCGGCGCACAATTCTTATCATGCCTTGAGCACTTACAACCTTAGCTACAGCACTGGTTGAGCTAACAGAAAACATTGTTATAAAGGTTTTACTATAGTTAGAATTTGTTGAAATTACCATATTTCGTTACAGTTGTAAATAAGTTGTAAAAGAAATACCGTTAAAAGAAATACAAATTAAGATTTTAGGTAGGTAGCCATAAATAATTATCTGAAAGGAATTTTCGGGACCCTTAATTTTCAAATTCTATGAATAGATCACCTTTCAAAACAAACTTTCGGTAAGTTTCACTAACAAATATGTTTCTTGGGAAGTTTTATAAGTCTTGTTGGAGACGCACCAAATAATATCATTTTAGGAAATTGGTATCTTGATAAAAAACACCCATTTTATTTTTTATCAATGTAGTCTGTCATACAAAATTTGTTTGTAATTATTGTAAATAAATATTGTAAATTATAGACGCTCGACAATAGAGGTTTTAAAGAAATTTCCATTAAAATGTATAGTTTATAGCAGCGGTCGCCAAACTTTTTGACCTCACGGACCAGTTAATTCATAATTTAAATCCCGCGGACCACTAATAGGATTTTTTAAGTGTTAAATATATTTATAAAAAAAAATTGTGATCATAGAACACATAAAATGTACCTAGTTAATAAAATGAAACTATTAATAGTAACCAAGTTATGAAAGCTTTATTAATGCTTATTTATTTATTAATGCTTATTTATTATTAATGCATCTTAAAACATAACTTAACATGATGAGTAGTATATTCCACATTTTTCTGCGGACCAGCGAAATTTTCTCGCGGACCACTAGTGGTCCGCGGACCACGACTTTGGCAGCCGCTGGTTTATAGGACACGATCGAATTTGTCTTTTTCATTATTTTTTTGAAAAACTGGTTATAATTTTAGAATAATAGGTAGCCTAGTCTAGATGTTGGCGGTTGTCGCTGAAAATTTTAAGAAAGTGCGTGAAATATTTCGAAAGTTCTGGTTTTTGTATCACTCGTTTAGACTTGATGACTACTGAGCCAATTTTAATAAAAACTAAGACCTGATCAGATAATGTCTGTTAGAAAACAGTTTACCAACCTACAAGTAGATTAGTGAGCAGGAATGGCCCGAAGTGATTGACCTGCATTAAAGCATAGAGGCCGTCCGGCGTGAATTGTCTGTGGGGCCCCAAGCAGCCGGCATTATTCACCAACACGTCCAGTCGCTCTTCAGTTTCGCGGATGGTTTTAACAAATTGACGCACTGAGTCCAAAGACAGAAGGTCAAGTTTTTGAACTATAACGTTATTGTTGCCAGTTTTACATACGATTTCATCACGAGTTTTATTGGCTGCTTCTAAGTTTCTGCATGCTAATATTACTCTTGCTCCACGACTCGCGATATCCAAAGCTGCTTGTTTGCCAATACCTGTAAGATAAAAACTGTTTATTGGTATTTACGCTTACGGTTTACACATTACAAATGTATGTACATTATTAAAAGTTTTTAAAATAATTTTCAAAAAATTCATCTATTGAACAAAAACTTTTATAATTATTGCACGTGACGCGAGCGTATAAGAAAATTTTGAGAAAAACTAGTGCTGGAATGTTTCTGATATCAAATAATGTAATATAATAAGCATATAAAAAAATTATCAAAATCGGAGCTGTTCTTGAGGATTAAATTGAGGGTTTTTCAGCTTTCTTGTTTTAACAAGGAGATACTAGTTTCTGGTAAGCCCGTGTTTTAAATTGATTTGCTGGCAAAAGGCTAACAGACTGCGGAAGAACGTTAAATATTTTGTGATTATAGTGTTTTTATTATTGTTATTATTGTTGTTACAAACACGTGATATTGCTTGCATCTATACCCTACTGTATGTAGGCCCAGTTGCCAAAGTACATTACACGATGTCTGATTAGTCAAGTCTATGCGACATATTGTATCATATTATAATATACAGCGGCGTTTATATTATTTTTTTTTACTTTTATACGATATTTCGCTGTGCAGGAGATTATGGTACATTCGTTTTTTGTACAGGTACCTTTACAGACCTATTCTTTGTCGTCTGGTACCTGTTCGCAAAACCACGATTCTTAAATAAGTTATGCATTTACGTACATTGAATTTGGAAAGCGTTGAGTCCCTGAACGTATGCCGCGAAAAATTAAGCAATAGTATGATACCAAACAAATTTGATATTAACCACGTTCATTTATTAGGTAAGGACACAGTCTACTTCAGTTGTATGCTCTTTTCTCGGGTAAAGTAAGTTTAGGTGATTTGAAAAATAAATAAATAATTGCGGAACAAACTTAAGTTGTAAGTTTAAAGTGGGCGAAATAATTTACAGGAAAATGCAGCCACGTACAATAATAACGACTATTTTGCGGAAATAATATTTCATGCATTGATCACTAGTCGAAATCGTTTTTTTTTTTAGGGAAAAACGTCCCAAACGTCGAGGAATATGTGCACAAGTCTAAACTATAAGATAAGTGTAATAAATAAATATGGGTTTGGTTTTATTCTCCTATAACGTAGAAGCCACTCGTTGTTTTCTTTTCTGGCGTTACAGCCATTCAGTTTCGCGGTACGATAGTGATAAGAGGTACAGACCAACGAGCGAGCTTAAGAAAATATTCGGCATATTTTGTCAAATGGCCAGAAAACATTTTTTTGGTTCCAAGCCTTCGCTCTAATACGACCTTACGTAGAAATATGCAAGGGAGACGCAATAAAAAATTTCAGCGATTTTCTGTCCAAACAATTCTTGCGTTTGTATAATAGAATGGTTTAAATATAATTAAATGGGCTCACCAGGATACCGGGAAAATTCCTGGGAGCTGCCAATCAATTTTTTTAAAGGCTGCCAGGTATCGGAATTTTTTTATGGACTGCTGCGCTAATTTAAATTTTTTAGAAATACGGCATTGATTTTCAGGAAGAAAGAAAATTAATGGGACTGTTAGCTATTTTATTATGTAATTTTTATAGAATTTTCTGTACGTTTTATCATTACAGAACTTAAGTTGTGTTTATTATATTTATCTATATACGTTTTTGTTTGAAAATGCATAGTTACTGTTTTATCATTTTTTCTGCCTATGATTCCCACACGACTTGTGAACCTTTTCTTTAAATATATTGTTAGTAAGTTTGAACGTTCTAAGATTGCATTAAAATAGTATTTTAAGAGTCAATATTTTAACAGCAAACAATCCCGTGGGAGACCCCCGATTCCTTAAAGCTGCGTCAATGCCCTTCATGTGGGTTGTCATTCTTATTTATCCTGATCCTATTTTATAAGCCCCATCCGCTCCAACAACAAATTCAAACAAAATATATCTGACAATGTTAAATTTAATAAATATAAAACAAATTTATGATTTTAAAATAAAATATATACAGATTCACACATCTGTGCAGACGATGTTATTGAGAGAAAGCAGAGAAAGTTAAATCCGTTTCGTATAGAAAAGGCATTATTAAAAACTCAAAACTTGCCTGTATTTGATCCAGTTATAATAACAGTTTTTCCATCCAGCTGAACGCTGCTTTTGCACTTTGCACTAGTGAAAACTACATAAAATTTAATTAAAGCTAAAATAAACACTATACTAATAATCCAGGTGTACCACTCCATGATGATACTGCAACTGCAGTTACCTGTGCCATAGTACGCGACTTTCCTATATCACCTATGTGCAGAGAGAAAAAAAAAAAACAAGTTCATTAACACACTGTACTACATTCAGTTCTCGCGGATCAAGTCAGTGCAGTGGTGTGGATGCAGGAAGCTATAAAACAGTGGTGTGCAAACTTTATATTCATGCTCTTTTTGAGTTATTTCTTTATTATTTCTCCATCAGTGTTCGCATTCCTCTGAAAAAAAAATTTGAAATAACAAAAAAAAAATAGTCATCCTTGTCATATACATATTTTAGAATTTATAAATAAACTGGCTGTCCGGCCTTAATTCGTCCGAGTACAAATTGGAATATGTTGGTGAAAGTTTTACTAAAATCGGTCCAGTAGTTTATAATATAGGATATTTACTTACTTTATTTTTTATAGATGATGGTGCACGTTAAAAGAGGGCTAGAGCATTCTAGTAAAAGTTGTATGATAAGGAAAAAGATGTTTAATAACGTGCAAACTACGTATGACAAAACCACTAAAAAGGCGACTAAAAAACGTAAAATAAACGACCTCAGAACTTTATTATTTTATGCTTTTTACTGTTTTTTTTTTGAAAAGGTTATTTTTTTTAATTTTTTACTTTTAAGTTGTAAAAATAAACTAATAAATTATGTACTTAAAAAGTTGACACCAAGGTATTTCTGGGAAAAACTACAATAATTAATTAAGCCTATTTCTATATATGGTAAATACAATCAATCAATTTATTGGTAACAGCAACTATACATATTGTACATACAAGCACACTATATTTAGAAAATCAATTTGCAAAAATTAAAAATACAAAATGTTTTTAATAGTACTTTTCATGTGGCTGTAAATTCACTAACTTTTCACTTATTTTCCAAATTTGCTGTGCAAGTTCTTTGTTTAACGCTTTTTTTGATGGCGTTGTTTCTGCACAATTCTCGAAATATTTTCCAGTAGTGTTTTTTTCTTCATCGGCGACTGCAAGATAGATGGTAGTTTGGGCACCTTCTTTTGGTGTCTAAAAATAGAGGTATAAAAATTATAAAATTTTCATTGGGAATATCTTTCAATGCAAGTAGAATTCTCTTTCACTAATGACTAAGTCATTCATGCGGTAAATACGTATAGTATTCTAACACTGTGACAGTGGCGTAGACAGAAATTTAACATAGAGAATGCAATTTATTAAATGGGGTTTCCCTTTAACCTACACTGCTTAATGTCTAAATTCATCGTTAAATTGTTTATCAACAAAAGAACAGATTAAAGGTAATGGGGAATACAAATACACCTTGATAAATGTTATTTATTTCATTTGGGCGTCAAACAAACACGAAATCCAAACAAACGATATGTTTTGGAAAATATATTTTATTAATTTTTCAGCTCAGTTTTGTTAGAGTAGAATTTGGTTTGGCAACGAAATAATTAAGAGCAACAGATCTCTTATATATCATGACATGTCTTAAAAGCAGTTCGTAAAATCCATACTTTCTCCGCCTATTTAAATAAAAAACCGCTTTTTAAGAAGAGCAATTTCCTGAATTTCACGTTTCTAGTTGAAGCTGTTTTAGTGATACGCGTATACTATTCACAAACGCTTCCATCTCCGTTTTCGCCTTTTAAGACGCGAAAACTGAAAATTCACCGAACATATTGTGTCTCATCGATTTTGAAAAGAACACGTACATATTATGTTTAATTTTGTGTTTCTAATTCAATTGGTTTCGGGAAAAGCCTATTTTTCAAAGTGATTTTTCACTTCTTTATATAGGTTAAATTTTCAAAAATTCATTCTTAAAGAACGTCAAGGTTGTAAGAGGTTTGAGCTGAGTAATTGAGTAAATGAAGGTTAGTACCTTGAAATAGATCTTCATAATCCAGTCTGTGAATATAGAGATATATTTTGGAATATGTCTGAACACATCTGTTCTAACAACTCCTGGATGAAGACTGTTACAGGTGACTCCAGTGCCTTCTAGTTTTCGGGCTAATTCGTTCGAAAATAATATATTACATAATTTAGTGTTGCAGTAATTGATCCACTCGATACCACGTGATTCATTTAATTTTTTTGGATCCAAATTATCTAATCGATGAGCAAGTGACGAAGTCATAATTATTCTACTCGGCGCTGATTTTTTTAATAAATCTGAAAGCATACATTATAAATTTAGACGTGTTTCGAAATCTTTCTCACGAATGCATTTGCGTCATCTGTGATCTTTTGACGTTCTTCAACGTTGTTTTTTAAGATATTGTACTAGGTAGATTCTGATGAAACGTAGTTTGAGGGCAAATTAAGCGTGTGTTATTCTTAACAAAACTTGAAATGATTAAGAGCAATATAATATAATGTACGGTTAAACACTACCCAAATACTTTTACCTAGTAATAAATTGGTCAATAGAAAAGGTGCCAAATGGTTTATTTGCATTGTATTGTGTAGATTATCTTCAGTATTTTTGCTTAGTATTCCCGCTACACCGGCGTTATTCACTAAAATGTCTAAACGATTTTCAGTCTCGTGTATCGTTTTAGAAAATTGTCGCACTGAACTTAATGATGCCAAATTCAATTTATGTACAACGACTTCTTGGTTTCCAGTTTTGGTAATTATGTCGTCGCGAGCTTTGTGAGCTGCATCCATGTTTCTACATGCTAAGATTACCCTTGCTCCACGATGAGCTAAATCCAACGCTACTTCTTTGCCTAGACCTTGAAATAATTTATTATTGTTATTATAGTACGTCTGAATTACCTAGGCTATTATATAAATTGTTTTGAATTAATGAGAATATAATAAAAAAAACCCGGGTCGCAGTGCCAAAACCCTGCCGACAATATAGTGTATTTGCTAATACAGGCCTTGTGGCTTTATTATGTGAACTTAAGGGCAAAATAAAAAAAATAACTCCTTAATACATCCCTTTAAATTACATTTTTTTTAACTACATCATTATTGTCGATCGAACGTCTACACCAAAATTAAAAACAACTTTCAGGAAATAACTCACTATCTGAAAAACTAGTGTTTTCAGAAAATTTTTAAATCCGGTCCTGTCGGGCCGATTTTATTGAAATTTTAGGAACACTTTTTAATTGCTATTAAAGGAGTAAATTTCAATTTTGAAACGATTCTGAGAATTTTTTAGGTATTTTTGGGCCCAAAAACTTTTTTCATCCCCTAAAAACCACCCTTAAAATGACCCGATTGGGCCCATTTTAAATAAGCTTCGTGCGGTGATGGATTCCAACATGTGTGCCAAATTTCGTTAAAATAAATTAACTCCTTCGAAAGTTATTGCCCGTACACATATATACCTATATATATATATATATATATATATATATATATATATATATATATATATATATATATATATATACATATATATATAAACATTTTTAAAAATGGTGCCAAAGTGTTTAGGAGGATATGAAACGTCGAGAAATTTTGGTCCGACCCCTAGGTCCCGCCATCCGACCGACGCCAATAGTGTATGTTGCCATATGGCAAATACACTAATTAGTCATATATTTTTATCATACATGAATATTAGCGGAACATGCAAGATCACATATTCTAGGCAAACAGACATAAGTTGGATGTATGTTACCTAACAACACAACAATTTATGTTCTATTGCCTATACGTGAAAATGCATGTAGGAAGATATTTAATATTCCATTTCTAATATGTGTGACCTCACATACTTCATTTTAAATTATTCACTCTGTAGTAGCTTTCCTGATCATTTTTGACTTTGCCACTGAATTACGATATTATTTTTTATTTTGTTAAATTAGTAATCACTGATATTTTACAAGATCAAAAATTTTTATAATAAAATTATAATTTAACGAATACTTTTGTCAATTTAGTTAGAAATTGAGGGTTTGTATAATAGACAAGTTGTCTTCAAGCAACATAAATATTTGACTGGTATGGTACTAGATCTGCATCCCACACAATCAAGTCGTAAGTAGGACTCACCTGTGTTGGCGCCAGTTACAATTACAGTTTTTCCGTCAAGTCGAGCTTTACTCTTGCATTTCCCAGTTATCAATTTCAGGTAAATTTTGATTGCAACAAGAATTGTTACAATCGACACTAGATAAGTTGGGAACGCCATGATAACTAAAACAATTTAAATCAAACAATACGCTGTTGAGTAACACAATATAAAATATTTTATCCGTGTATAGGCAATGATGATTATTATAATATATTCCTACCACATTTTCTTTTTATATAAACTATTTATTGCATGTATTAGATACCAAGGGATGCACAAATGCTGGTTAAAACTGATTTGAATCTCTATCGCTAGAACTACTTGCATAGTTTCGTTCCGGGCTATCTACGGTAACTAAACAGTCATTAATTAAAAAGAAATCATTAAACGTTGAGATATATCTCAACGAGAGACCAACCCTATTAGATATGCCACGAACAACCCTTATACAGCCGTGACCTCTTATAATATGGCAGTTTACAGTCAAAGCCCTCTAAGTGCACAGCTCGGAATCGAGGCCCATCCTTTAAGTGCACACTTCCCCTACGATCTTTTTCATCCCCACTCTTCTAACTCCTATAGCTATCTTTATTCAATCAGATGCTCTCTCTCTCTGCGCGAAACATTGCGCAGAATTTAAAAATGAGTTCAAACTCAAACTGTGTTTACAATCATATGACATGTGTTGATATAAGCGCGCTTACGGTCGCACGTGATTGGTCGCAGATTATTCGAAGTGGGGGCTGGGGAACGTGCACTTAGAGGGCGAGTTCGTGTGCAGTAAGAGAGCGTGTGCATTTAGAGAGCGTGCACTTAGAGGGCTTTGACTGTATAATCAGTAGGTACTTTTGTGCTTAAGAACATACTGAAGAACAACTTAAGAACATACTGTGTGTATCCCTTGTGTGTTTGTAATTCAGCTAGATTCGGGGAATAAGGTTAAATGATTTAGAATATTAAAATAAAACATATAGGTGAAGATCAACGTGTTCTTTGAAATTTGTGTAGCCGCAAGTTTGTAGAGAAAACAGTTATTATTATATTAATTATTATTAAAACTTAAGGAAAACTTTATTGTCAGTGCATTAACTAATTACTTCACATTTTGCAAAAATCAATATGTCGAAAGACCTTTAAATACTCAATCCAAACTACTTCCTCTTCCGAAAATAAATAAAACTTTAAGTACTAAAAACGCCTATTATGTAGCAATAAAATATTTTAATTTTCTTCCCACTTATATGAAACTGATAAATTGCCCTAAAAAAATACTTCGTAAAAAGTTAGGATTGTGGATAAAATCCATACCTACTTTAATTCATTAGAATTTAAGTTACTCTAATTCTTTAAAATTTTGTTAACCTTTATAACACTTATTTCTTTGTGCAATCAAATATATATTTTTATTTTCTATTGTATAAATATTGTATAACTGTTCGTATCTTCTGGCTCTATGCACAGGTGTAACCCACCTTTATAGATTCTATCCAGAAGTAAAATAAATAAAATAAATAAATAAATAAAATAAATATTATGTCAGTTGATTCTGAAGGTCATCTGGTCAAATAACACTGACAGCAATATCAACTAAATCAAATTTTTTATAACTGATATTATAATATGATGTTTGTTTGAGAATTAGATGAAAATAAAAATTTACGTCACTTTTGTAGTTTTAACTTTAATATGAAATATTTCAGTGAAAAGAAACCCTTCATACGATACTTGGACGATATTGTTACCTATATGCTCAAAATAAGATTTCCAAAATTACTGGCCTATTAACTCCAAAATCAATGTCTGAAAGAAATAAACATTTGAAAGATCGGACCGGTGCATTTTTGTAAAAGTATATCTAACTTAGAACGAAAAAAAAACTATAGAATTAGGTCAACTGGTTTTCTTTACGTTTTGACGAAAGTATAGGGTACTTCCGGATGTAATGAAATTGAATAATCATATAAACTGATTTAGGCAATTACATTTTTGAAATTTTCGTCGTTAAAATATACGTAACAACCGATCAGATTCATGTTTAGGGGTGAGGTGGTTAAAAGTACTTGCCAAATTTCGTTAACTAAAATCAAAATTATAATGAACGTATGAAGTAATTGATTTTGAAAACAAAAATATCAGTACAATTTTAGAAGTAAAAACATTATCGGTTTGTGCCCCAAAAACGGATATATAATGGTTTACCCGTTCAAAAAATTTTGAATATTAAACTTTAAAAAAAACCCGGGTCGCAGTGCCAAAACCCTGCCGACAATATAGTGTATTTGCTTATACAGGCAGTGTGGCTTTATTATGCGAACTTAAGTTGGTTTTTGGGCAAAATAAAAAATTTGACTCCTTAATACACCCCTTAAAATAACATTTTTTCTCTTAATTGCAATATTATTATCAATCGAACCTCTATACCAAGTTATATACACCTTTTAGTAAATAATTCACTATCTACAAACTAGTCTTTCTTAAAATTTTTAAATCCGGTCCTGTAAGGTCGATTTTATTCAAATTTTAGGGACACATTTTAATTACTGCCAGAGGGTTAAATGTCAATTTTGAAACGATTCTGAGAATTTTTTCAATATTTTGGGGCCCAAAAACATTTTTCAACCCCTAAAAACTACCCTTAAAATGACCCGATTGCGCCCATTTTAAATAGGCTTCTTGCGGTGATGGATTTCAACACGTGGGCCAAATTTCGTTAAAATCAATTAACTCCTTCGAAAGTTATTGCCCGCACACATATATATATATATATATATATATATATATACGTATATATATATATATATATATAAATATATATATACATATATATATAAACATTTTTAAAAATGGTGCCAAAGTGTTTAGGAGGTTATGAAACATTGAGAAATTTTGGTCCGACACCTAGGTCCCGCCATCCGACCGATGCCAATAGTGTATTTTGCCATATGGCAAATACACTAATAAAATCTGGGTGTGCCATTATTCTTTTTTCTGCCCGTTTATTATAGTTTTGTTCCAACCTCTTACCGTCACACACATGCCCGGTAGATAAAATGCGTTCACACCGAGATATGTACGGTTGTCGAACCGTTCTTAAAGCGCTCCAGCCGAATTTGTGATATAAAAGGTATTTAATATCATAATATATACCTACTTGTCCAAGAAGGGGGCAAAAATTATCTTCGTTTCCAACGCTGAAGGACACGAGCCTGATTCGAAATCACGTTGTTTTTTATATCTTGTTAGTGACCACGTATATTCTTTTCTTACCTATAAAATTTATATTAACGTACGTTTTAAAAGTAATCAAGCGTAAGTTCTATTTTGCTAGAACAGAAGCTAGTCAATCCCTATTTGATTTGAAAACAAAGAAGCAAGTTGATAGAAGGTGACGAATAGATCACTTGAATTATTATAGCTTGATATGTTGTTATTTCCATAAAATAACAATTGCAATTCAAATGATGTTGTGACTAAAGAATAATATTAATTTAAAAATAAAATAGTCATAATATTACGTAGTAAGTACATGATTTGAATTAACTAATTACTTACATTTTGTTTTGTGGTGTACAATTAAACTATTTTGTTACGCGTTTATTTAGACACTTTTAAATGATTATTTTTTGTTATATTATTAATTCCTAAATCTTGCTTAGAACCTTGCTAAACTAGTTTTTACACTTTTCTTTTTTTGGTGTATAAAGTATTCACATTACACACGTTTGTTTGCTACAAATTATCTGCATTAAATATACGATTTTATTTTTCGCTATTACAAATACATACGTTGTTAATTTTATCCTTGTTTTTTTTAATGTACATTGCACATTTAGTGTCTAAATCGAATTAACCAATTTAGCAATTTATTTCTGTTTGTTATACTTCAGGAAATAGGACCGGCTATTAGGTAAAAATGTTATTTTTGACTGAAAATAAAAACAGCTAATGTTCATCGTCCATATTTCAATATTGAATTAGTTGACATTATGATAATTTATGGACAAATGCATCAAAATTATTATACAACTGTTACTAACGCATTTTAACACAAATCGTTTTCTTTTTGCGAGTGAAGCCGCGATTAACAGTTGGTTTAGTCAACGCCGGTACTTGGAGTCCAAGCAAAAGTCAATTTCTGATTCATAACTTCAATGATACAAGAACGTTTGAATAGCTTAACAATATAAAAGTCAGAAAGTTCTGTATAAATATCTTGACAATATATCTAATTTTAAAATGTAGTTTTAACTTTTAAGCATTATCGGTTTCATTAATGAATAAAAAAAAAGTTTTTCACTTTAGCAAATTGCATTATGAGTTTTAATATAGGGTGTACCACAGAAAACCGAACAGGAAAAACTCCATTGAGCAAATTATTTAGGATCAACGATTACTTTGGCCATATATGAGAATGGGTACAATGGTAACGCTGACTAACCATTATTTAATAACAATAATAGCTAATAATGAATAATTTAAAAAATTAATTAAAATAAATTCTTCAATATTAAATGAATCTATTTTTATTAATGAAACAGTTTTTTATAAAAAAAAATGTTTTTTAATAAATTAATTATTAAACGAGACAAACAGTTAAAATAAAAAATTAAAGCAAATGTTCAAATAAATCTCCATTTTGAATTAAGCAGTGGCTTAATCTGTTATAAAAACTTTGTTTCACTTTGTCTAACATTACAGGAGTCACCTTGAAACATACTTCGGCGATTTTGTCTTTAAATTTATCCAGATTTTGCCACCATCCTCGAATAGATTTCATTATGTGAATAGCTCCAAAGAAAAAAGTCGTTTGGTGCTAAAACAGTTCTGATTTCCTCCTTAAGCTATTCCCCTGTATTAACCACTCAACAATTTGCACTTTTTCTTGCGTTGAATAGATACATTATTTTTATTTATAACTAAACTTCAATAGCTAAAGTATCAAATGAACAGCAATATACATTTGTTACTGTATACGTACACCATGGTAATGACCTTAACAGAGAGCACAGCACTTTTCCCTATGTTTGGTTTCCTGTGATACACCCTGTTTATTCCTCCTATCTTGATCTCCTTACTAGTGTTGGGTAACTCAGATCTGAACCGGTTCAAAGAGCCGACTCCGACAGAAGATTCGTCAGAGCAGACTCACTTTTTTTTGAGCCGCCGGATCAACGGATCCGCATAACTCAGTGAAACACTTAACACACAGAAGCACATTTTACGCTTACGTATCAGTTCTTGCTTTGATGCATCTGTCAGCTCAAATGACTCATGCATCACATGTTTGGCTATACATTCTTGATTCTATACAGGTCGTGATATGATTGACTGAACTAGGTAACTCAGTGGCAGACTGCAGTAACATATTCAGAACTAGGCTCATTTTGAACCGGTTCAGTGAGCCGGCTTACATACGGGATCCAGATGCAAAGATGCAGATCACTAAAAAGACCCGTTTTCCCCATTTCTACTCCTTACTTGGGGCTCCTCACGGCCTTAGTGTCCATGGTCCTTGAATTATCAAATTCGACTCTGGGTTTAGTTGCATTATATAAAAAACCCGGGTCGCAGTGCCAAAACCCTGCCCACAATATAGTGTATTTGCTTGTATAGGGCCGTGTGGTTTTATACTTTTATTATGTGAAATTAAGTTTGTTTTTGGGCAAAATAAAAAATTTAACCCCTTAATACACCCCTTAAAATAACATTTTTTTTCTTAATTGTAATAGTATTATTAATCTAACGTCTACACCGAATTAAATACATCCTTCAATAAATAAGTCACTATCTGCAAATTAGTGTTTTCAAAAAATGTTTAAGTCCGGTCCTGTTGAGCCGATTTTATTAAAATTTTAGGGGCACTTTTTAATTGCTACTGGCGGGTTAAATGTCAATTTTGAAACGTTTCTGAGAATTTTTTCGGTATTTTTGGGCCCAAAAACATTTTTCAACCCCTAAAAACTACCCTTAAAATGGCCCGATTACGCACATTTTAAATAGGCTTCTTGCGGTGATAGATTTCAACACGTGGGCCAAATTTCGTTAAAATCAATTAACTCTTTCGAAAGTTATTGCCCGTACACACATATATATTATTAGTGGAAATGTAAAAATATAAATTATGAAATAGTATCTGGTTAGTTACATATGGTTATATAGAGTTCATAGTGTATAAATTTTCTCATAAAATTAACGCAAAGCATTAAAATTATCCATAATTTAAATATCCTAAATTGTAACCTATAAGTTCTAATACAGATAGTGTTACGTAACTCTTTCCTGAATAATGTCGACCTGTGGTAAATGCAATAAAATTGTAGATGAACAAGCATCTGTAACTTGTGATGGATGCAAAAAAAAGTTTCACAATGTATGTGTTGATTTATCCACTGCCGAGACAAAAGTCTTAAGATCAATTACTAAGAAAATTAAATGGATATGTCATGCGTGTGATGAGCCATCTTTAAAGGAAGTTATAATTTCCCTTCAAGAACAGATTAAAGAATTGTCTGATCAACTTTGCAGCTATAAAAAACATGCTCAGTCTTTTAACTTTGAAGACATAATTGCTGAAGTGAATGAATCGTCAACGTGAAAAAAATGTGATCATTTTCAATATAGATGAAAATGTCGAATCAGATGAAGCTGCTGTAAATGACATCATCAAAACAACGTGTGGTAGAGATGTTTTCTCGGTTTCAAATGTGTTTCGTCTTGGAAGGCAAATCATTGATGGCAAAACAAGACCAGTAAAAGTTATATTTGAAAATTCTAATCACGCTTCCAATTTCTTGCAAAAAAAGCTAAGTTACGAAACACCGATTATGATAACATACGTGTTGTTAGAGATCGTACACCCAGAGAAAGAGATTTCTTAAACAAAGTCAAGCCTGAATTAAATGAGCGCATTGAAGCAGGTGAAACTAACATTACAATAAAATTTATAAGTGGAATTCCTAAAATTGTACAGAAAAAAAAACTAATTTTAAGCTGTTTTCCAAAACAAAAGCATGTAATAATATTTATTTTAGCGTTGCACATGTAAATATAAGATCACTTAGATCGAATTTTCTACAAATTATATTAAGTGATAAATGTGATGTTGTGGGTGTTACAGAAACTTGGCTTACGGACAGTATGCAAATCTATCTGATAATATTATTTTAATTTTTATTGATTTTTTAAATTTTAATAATTAAGGTATTTTGTCTAATTTTAAGAAATTGTTTTTATGGATTATTTTATTTAAGGGTTAATTATGGCGACCAACTATGATATCCCAGAGTTAATGATAACATTTTCTCGGTTTTACATATAAATATTCGCTCGCTCAGTAACTGTTTTAATATATTTAAAGATTTCGTGAATGAAAATAATTTTGACATCATTGCATTAACGGAAACTTGGCTTCCATCTAATCAGGATTCTGCTCAATTTTCAATAGAAGGATACAATTTATTTCGGTCTGACAGACTTGTAAAACGTGGTGGAGGTGTCGCTTTTTATGCAAAAAAAAATATTTCAGTTAGGGTAGTTGACATTAATGAAATATGTAGTGACTACTCAGAAGTCGAACAACTTTGGATACAATTTTCTTGTAACAAAAAGAAAATAGGTTTAGGTGTTATTTACAAACCACCGCTTGTCTCATATACACAGCTGGTTTCTGTTGAACGTATATCTCCATCTTTAAATTGTGTACTTTGCTTAGGAGATTTTAACATAAATTATTTAAACAACCGTACTCCAGAATTTGCTTTCCTTAACAACATTGCCACCTCATTTAACTTAAGGCAAGTAATCGATACTGCTACACGTGTAACTACTTCATCACAAACTTTAATTGATTTACTCTTTAGATCTGATCCTTCTCTTTTAGTTAAATCAGGTGTAGTTAATGATGGTTTATTTTCTGACCATAACAAAATTTGCTGTGCTTTAGATATTCCAAAACCTTATAAACATCATAAATTTGTTACATATCGGGATTACAGAAATATCGACATTAATGCATTTAAACGAGATGCAGAACTTGTTAACTGGAATGAAATTGTTGACCATAATGATCTTAATGACAAAGTAAAGTGTCTGAACGATAACATACTAACTCTTTTCAATATACATGCCAAATTAAAAAGGGTAAAAATTACTAAACCCCACACACCATGGATAACGCCTGTTATAAAATTAATGATAAAGTTAAAAAATAAAGCTCTCTCGGATTACAAAAAAACTAGAAGTGATTCTAAATGGCTGTACTTTAAACAGTTGCGTAATTATACTACTTCTGCTATTAGGCGGGAAAAACAGGCGTATCTAAAATTTTGCAACTATAAATGCAAAGACAATAAATTGTTTTGGAATAATATTAAACATTTGGGTGTTAATATTACTAAATCTTCTGAGCTTCCAGAGCACTTCAAGGATCCCGATGAATTTAACAAGTTCTTATCTCATCAGCCCAGCTTTGTATCTGATGCAGTATTAAATGAATATTCAGAATACAACATCCACTCTTCTAATTCGTTTACGTTTAATTTAGCTACAATTTCTGAAATAGAATCAATTATAATTAATTAATCTGAGGCTACTGGTGTTGATAATATTTCGTCTAGAATGCTTAAACTGGCTTTGTCCTTTATTAGTCCTTACGTAACACACATTGTAAACTCTTCTATACTTTCGCAAGAAATCCCGACCATGTGGAAAATTGCACTTATCAAACCAACTCCCAAAATAAGCTCGCCTATCACATTTAATGATTTAAGACCTATAGGCATTTTGCCAGCATTATCTAAGGTTTTAGAAACAGTTTGTTGCAGACAGATTACAGCCTATCTTGAGCGTAATAAGATTCTACCATCAACGCAATCTGGATTTCGTAAAGGATTTTCAACCACCTCAAGTCTACTAAATCTATGTGATGATTTAGTTCGCGCTACCGATAATTCTGAAATCTCACTGCTTGCCCAAATAGATTTTTCTAAAGCTTTTGATGTTATAAATCATGATCTTCTCATTATAAAACTTAAGTCCATTGGGTTTTCACCTAGTGCTGTTAATTGGTGTAGACATTATTTAAGCTATAGAGCCAGACAAGTTAAATTCAGTGAAACTAAAATATCAAATTACTTAAATATTACTTGTGGTGTACCTCAAGGGTCAATTTTAGGACCGATTTTCTTTCTCATTTTTGTAGCTGACCTACCAACAGTTTTATCTCACTGCTCTATGCACTCTTATGCTGATGACACACAGTTGGTACTTAGTTTTGGTCCATGTGAATCAGTTAAATTTGGTAATTTCTTTAATAATGATCTTGAATCACTCTCAATCTGGGTCACTAAAAATGGACTTAAGGTTAATCCCGATAAATCGTTGTTTATGATAGTAGGACGTAAGATACAACGCGAAAAGTTTATTACAAAAAATATAAGCATTTGCTTTCAAAACAAACCGCTTCAACCGTCAGATAGTTTTAAAAGTCTAGGGGTCTATCTGGATTCAGATTTGCGTTTCACGGAGCATGTCAACAAAAAATTGCAAGCTGCTTACATTCGGTTAAAATCTATTTACCAGTACAGATCTTCCTTTAATATCACCGTAAAATTACGTCTAATTAATTCAATAGTATTGCCAGTCGTAAGCTATTGTGATACAGTTTATGTACCTCACTTACGAGTAGTGGACAAAGAAAGATTAAGAATGCTCCAAAATTCCTGTGTCCGATATGTATACGGTATACGTAAATTCGAGCATATTTCCGCCTACAGAATTAAATGCAATATGGTTGATGTGTATGATGTTATGACTGTGCATTTTCTTATATTATTGTACAAGATTATCATATCTAAAGTTCCCAGTTACCTCTTCAAAAAATTAATATTCAAAGATAATCTGGCAGCTGACTTTACTTTAAGAAACAAAAATAATATGTGCATCCCTAAATTTCATTCTAATAAATTTAAAAATACTTTTTCTTATCTTTCTCCCTCTTTTTATAACTCACCTTCAGAAACTTAAATTTATCCTCTTTTACAAAAAAAAGTCAAAAAGAAATATTTAAAAAATTTAATATAGGAGCGATTATATAATTTAATAATAAAACGATGTATAGACACGTTTATGAATCTAGTCGCTAAAATTATCTCTCCTTATTTTTAATTGTATGTTTTTAATTACGTATGTGTTTACTACTTATATATGTCTATTTGTATTTAACCAAAAGGTTAAGTTGTAAAGCAGTTTTGTTAACTGAACTTCGCCTTTTTAGTGTCTACTTATTAAATAAAGAACTTATTATTATTATTATTATTATATATATATATATATATATATACGTATAAAAAAAAAATATATATATATATATATATATATATATATATATATATACATATATATATAAACATTTTTAAAAATGGTGCCAAAGTGTTTAGGAGGTTATGAAACGTCGAGAAATTTTGGTCCGACCCCTAGGTCCCGCCATCCGACCGATGCCAATAGTGTATGTTGCCATATGGCAAATACACTAATTATATTATATAATTGATATATTTTCAAACCAACGTATTTGGTTGTACTGAACTGCACTTACTTTTTTACGCCAGCAACAACTAGGATCGTTTGGAACTATTAGTTAAAACCGATTCATATTTTCAATTTATTATCCCTCAATGATAAATTGAAACTCCTAAAATTCAATTGATACTTATACCAATTCTCGGATTAAGATTGGAACTGGGGGGTCTCGTAAAGGAGAGACTATAGAGGCGCCATATAAACACACCGCATGGTTAGATCTCGGTTGTAAAATATCCCTTCTCTATGGTCTGTGCCTCGCTATTAAAAAAGAATGCGCCTCTAGTTAGGCAACACTTGTAGCTTATTCAATTGCATTTCATATTCACGTTTAAATAGCGATACGAAAATGTGATTTAAAAAAAAACATACAGTACAGTTTTCAAATATAAAATCAACATAATTATTATTACAACAATCATTTTACAAAAACTAATAATCTGATGTCAGCATTTTCGTTTCTCAACATTTCTCAAAAAATACACACAATTTTACATTGATATTAATGTTTTTATTTTAATATTAACTTAGAATAACTTTTGTGTTCAATAAGAAAAATTTAATACTGCAGTAATTAAAATCAAAATTACCTGCCGGAAATCACACCGTAAAAAAGATCACAAAATATTTAATAGAATTTTTCGTGCGACTGTAATTTCACTAATTCTTCGCTTGCATCCCAAACTTTCTTTGCTAGACCCTCGTCCAGAGCTTTCTTCGATGGTGCCTTTTCCATACAATCAGCAAAATACTTCCCGGTAACATTTTTTACTTCTTCAGCCACTGCCAGATATATTGTTGTTTGGGCACCTTCTTCAGGAGACTGAAATTATAATTTCACTAAATATATAATATCACTAAAAGTATAAGGTCAGTCGTATACGGATTGCTTCAAGCATTCATTGGGATATTTTCTAGGAAGATATACAAAACTCCATAGGAAATATATTCTACTGAGTACTTCAAGCAGTCCGTGTACGGCCGGCTTAATGTCTCTTCTGAAAGTACATAACTTCTCGATACTACCGATGTATTTATTATCCATAAAACTGTGATAACAACAACGATATTGTCGCTAAGTTAGGTATCCTTTCTTTCAGACGATGAGTATTAATCAAATTAATAAATCAAGTATTGAGATTTGATATAAAACGATACGACATCTGGTGACAGAAATTGAAACCATAAACACATTACATTTTATATGCTGTTAGAAATAGGTACTATATATATGAAAAGTGGCGGATTCGACATTACGCTTGATCTAACTTACGCCAATATGTTAAATCCCAATAGACCGAGCAGTCATTGCTCAAAACGGCAGGTGCGTTCGTTTTGGACACGCTTAAAAAAATCGATCCAGTGCAGTGACTGGGACTCTAGACGGGATTACAGACAACAGACAGGCAGATATTTTGCGTACATAAAGGCCACTGCACACGAGTCTGCTTTTACCGCTGGATTCTCTGGTTGATTTCGGTGCTAGGTTCCAAACATGCTGTGATGCCGAATTTTGTGACGGTTTGTGTGTGTTGGCCTCACACGATGCGTGTTTTGAAGCTGGATTTGTAGATGGTTTTGGTACACATGCAGGGAGAGTTCGAATGTTAACAAAAGTGAACAAAACAGACACAATGACGCCATGTTTGTTTATGACGTTTGACCAAATCGTCCACGTGACAAAATACTGTTTCTGATTAGTTCTTGCTCAGAGCTAGTAGAGAATTAAATACGGAAAGTAGTCTCGGTTCTAATTTTGAAATCCAGCTTGTAACTACACAGCGGAGACTGCAGTAAGTAATTTCTATCCTCGCAGCCAGCACAAGTCTCAGTAGCGATTCCAGCGGCAAATCTAGTCTTGTGTGTAGCGGTTTTAACTTTACCAAAAACTCAAAATCGAATTCTTGCGCTTAATCACAATACTTTCACTATATACACTGTATATTAAAAAAATAAAAAAAAAATAAAAATGTGACCGTCTATTCAGCTGACGTAAAATTTATCAGCACAGATGTAGAAATAGAATGAAAGGGTACGCATACAATATTAATAGAGACGCAAAAATATCTTTGCATCTCCTTTGGTTACTCTACTGGTGGAGACAAATCTTAAAAAAACCCGGGTCGCAGTGCCAAAACCCTGCTGACAATATAGTGTATTTGCTAGTATAGGCAGTGTGGCTTTATTATGCGAACTTAAGTTGGTTTTTTGGGAAAAATAAAAAATTTGACTCCTTAATACACCCCTTAAAAGAACATTTTTTTCTCAGTTGCAATATTATTATCAATCGAACCTCTATACTAAATTATATACACCTTTCAGCAAATAATTCACTATCTGCAAACTATTGTTTTCATAAAATTTGTAAATCCGGTCCTGTCGGGCCGATTTTATTAAAATTTTGGGGACACTTTTTAATTACTACCAGAGGGTTAAATTTCAATTTTGAAACGATTCTGAGAATTTTTTCGGTATTTTGGGGCCCAAAAACATTTTTCAACCCCTAAAAACTACCCTTAAAATGGCCCGATTACGCCCATTTTAAATTTTTAAATAGGCTTCTGGCGGTGATAGATTTCAATACGTGGGCCAAATTTCGTTAAAATCAATTAACTCTTTCGAAAGTTATTGCCCGTACACATATAAATATTTATATATATATATATATATATATATATATATATATATATATATATATATATATATATTTATATATATACACATATATATATAAACATTTTTAAAAATGGTGCCAAAGTGTTCAGGAGGTTATGAAACGTCGAGAAATTTTGGTCCGACCCCTAGGTCTCGCCATTCGACCGACGCCAATAGTGTATGTTGCCATATTACACTAAAAAGTATTTACTTTAAAATAAAACGAGGCGTAGAGCTGCCAAATAGAATTCAACGGTTCAGGCATATGTCTAAATAATTCGGTTTTAACGGCTCCAGGATGAAGACTGTTGCAAGTAACTTCTGTGCCTTCCAGTTTTCGAGCAAGTTCATTCGACATCAACAAATTACATAGTTTTGAGCTGCTGTAATTCTTGAGATCAGAGTCGAATGGTGTGTTCAGTTTTGATGGATCTAGTTCGCCGTAACGATGCGCTACCGACGATGTCACAATTATACGACTTGGTGCTGATTTTTTTAGTAAATCTGAAAAAACAATTTTTTAAGTGAAACTTCTTTTGGCATGGTAAAGGAAAATTTGGATTTATGAGATTGAAAATATTACGGACGTATAGGTACCATTTAATATTAAAACCGGCTGTAGGACATGAAGTTAGTGAGGTAGAACGGCTGCCTCTTAGCCCGGCGGTTAATGTCATTATTATTTTTTTTTTACAATAATACTAGTTTTGCTTCTATAGTGTGTAGCGTATAATATACGGTCTCTTTTTTTATTGAGAACAACATTAAATTGCTACTTTCAAACGACCATAGGACTGAAGACAGTCTTTTGTTGTAATGGCGAAAAAATCGAATTCGGTATTTAGATTTCTGTGGCTTCTAAAATAATATTGAATAAGTGAGTTTTGGATGTTCGTTCGTATATTATGTGCAAAAGGTTTTGTTAACGCACAGTTTAACATATTGAAATCAATTTTTTTATTTAGGATTTTTAAAGAAATTCTCCAGAGTTTTTTTTCTATTTCTTCCCTCGGCTCTAAAGATTTTGTTATTTTGTTCATATTTCATGAACCGATATGCCATTGACGATCCAATAATATGCCACTTTTCATTTGTCTCGACAAAGTCCGGAAAAGATAATTTACTGACTGTAAAAATTCACTGTCGATGTAGTTCGTCAAGGATTTCTCAAATGCCATAAAACATAATGGAAAATCTTACGTTCATAAAGATAAACTATTGCGATGCAATTAAATAACTCTCTTTAACTTTTATTTTTATTAATATCGTAAATATATAATTTTACAATGATGTCAGCTTTTCATTGTTACTTAAATTAATTTGTTATTAATGTTTGACTAATTGATATGTTTTCGATAGGAGGCAAGTAATTAAATAGATCCATCACTGTTTTCATAATTATACAATATGCATGGTTTGATAAAAAACATCATTGTTTGTCCCATTGACATTGCGCATTTGTGCAACAGGTTAAACGAAGGGTCATTCAGTAGAAACTAGCAGGAGATGAGCAGTGGTGGCCGCCTCGTCACACCTTTTTTCAGTATTTCGGATCATTAAGGTAGGCTTTTTGAAATTTGTGTCCATGACACGTGATAATAACACGCTTTACTTCGACAAATTTTGTTTTAGACAGAACACTTACGGATGAATCTTTTTTTGTCAATTTTGCAGCTTTCCTCATGTTAAGATATAGCATATGAGACATAAAATTACTTAAAAAATGTCTGAAATTTAAGTATTGAAATCATAAATGTGAAAAACCCGGGTCGCAGTGCCAAAACCCTGCCGACAATATAGTGTATTTGCTTATACAGGCAGTGTGTCTTCATTATGCGAACTTTAGTTGGTTTCTGGGCAAAATAAAAAATTAGACTCCTTAATACACCCCTTAAATAACAATTTTTTTTTCTTAATTGCAATATTATTATCAATCGAATCTCTATACTAAATTATATACACCTTTCAGTAAATAATTTAATCTGCAAACCAGTTTTTTCATAAAATTTGTAAATCCGGTCCTGTCAGGCGGATTTTATCAAAATTTTAGGGACACTTTTTAATTACTACCAGAGGGTTAAATTTCAATTTTGAAACGATTCGGAGAATTTTTTAGGTATTTTGGGGCCCAAAAACAATTTTCAACCCCTAAAAACTACCCTTAAAATAGCCCGATTAGGCCCATTTTAAATAGGCTTCTTGCGGTGATGGATTTCAGCACGTGGGCCAAATTTCGTTAAAATCAATTAGCTCCTTCGAAAGTTATTGCCCGCACACACACATATATATATATATATATATATATACGTATATATATATATATATAAATATATATATATATACATATATATATATAAACATTTTTAAAAATGGTGGCAAAGTGTTTAGGAGGTTATGAAACGTCGAGAAATTTTGGTCCGACCCCTAGGTCCCGCCATCCGACCGATGCCAATAGTGTATGTTGCCATATGGCAAATACACTAAAAACGGTCAAGCTCGATAAAAAGAAAAAGTAAAACCGGCTATGCCGAAAAAAAGAAGTGAGACCTAAGAAGGTGCCAAGTTTTCACTTGGCAAGTTTTTATGTTTTATACTCGTGTCAAATGAAAACTTGGCACCTTCTTAGATCTCACTTTTTTTTGAAAAGCCGGCAAACCCACTTGTTCTTTGTAACGAACTTGGCCACTTTTTCTGAATAGAAACGATAAGGAATTTTGACATATTTCACTAAAATCCAACTTTGGTAGAAAAATAAAATAAAGTTGATGTAAGATAAATACTGTACCGAGTAACAAATTTGTAAGCAAAAATGGTCCGAGATGATTGACTTGCATTCCAATATGAAGTCCATCTTCAGTAAATTTGTTTCCCAGTCCACCGGCACCGGCATTGTTTACAAGAATATCTAGCCGAGATTCTGTATCATGGATTTCTTTCGAAAATCGACGTATGGAGTCCAACGATGCGAGATTCAATTCGTGTAATATTATATTTTTGTTGCCAGACTTTCCGATTATTTCACCACGCGCCCAAGCACCAGCTTGCTTATTTCTGCATGCTAATATTACTCGTGCTCCCCGACTAGCGAGATCCATGGCCACGATTTTACCGATTCCTATACACAAGATTTGAGAAACAAAAAAAAATCAATCATTTAATTAGTCACTTTTGGGTACAAAGGTTCAGTGATGGATTTAAGCACAAGCAAAATAAAAACCCGGGTCGCAGTGCCAAAACCCTGCCGACAATATAGTGTATTTGATAATATAGGCAATGTGGCTTTATTATGCACACTTAAGTTGGTTTTTGGGCAAAATAAAAAATTTGACTCCTTAATACACCCCTTAAAATAACATTTTTTTTTCTTAATGGCAATACTATTATCAACCGCATCTCTATACCAAATTATATACAACTTTCAGTAAATAATTCACTATCTGCAAACTAGTGTTTTGTAAGTCCGGTCCTGTCGGGCCGATTTTATAAAAATTTTAGAGACACTTTTTCGGGCCGATTTTATAAAAATTTTAGAGACACTTTTTAAATACTTCTAAAGGGTTAAATGTCAATTTTGAAACGATTCTGAGAATTTTTTCGGTATTTTAGGGCCCAAAAACATTTTTCAACCCCTAAAAACTACCCTTAAAATGGCCCGATTACGCCCATTTTAAATATGGCTTCTTGCAGTGATGGATTTCAACACGTGGTTGAAATCAATTAACTCTTTCGAAAGTTATTGCCCGCACACACACATATATATATATATATATATATATATATATATATATACATATATATATATATATATATATATATATATATATATATATATTATATATACGTATATATATACATATATATATAAACATTTTTAAAAATGGTGCCAAAGTGTTTAGGAGGTTATGAAACGTCGAGAAATTTTGGTCCGACCCCTAGGTCCCGCCATCCGACCGATGCCAATAGTGTATGTTGCTATATGGCAAATACACTAATAAGATACAGCGTAGGGCTTTACGTTTCGCAGAACCTCATTTTTGTTTCGAAACGTGTTTGCAAAAATGCAGAAAGAAAAGATAATAAAATAAAATGCATTATTATTCTAAATAGTTGTTATTTTGCAGATAGCTCCGTATTACACAGTGTGTAAACTTGAAAGGTGAACCTATTGAATTTAGCATTGGGACAAACTGAATGAATTAGACCATGACTATTTTAGTATTGATTTATTTAGGGCTGTTATGGTATTTTTTATCACTTGAAGTAAAGTTTCGCTCTTCGTTTATCTCTCATTCATTAAATATTTATTGTAAAATGAGAATGTCAGAATAAGCCATGACTAAATTAATTACTGATTTATTTACTGTCGTATGATAATGTTCAATAACGTAAAGTTTAGCTATAGATTTCTCTCTTACATATTAGACATTTTTTATCATGGCGCATTCTGATACGTTCATTTTTAAGGAACTTCAAACAAAAGAGGTTACACAATTCGACGCGTTTTTTTGTGTTTCGCGATAGCTCCGCCAGTTGTAAACCGATTTGAAAAATTTCGAATACATTTCGTTTAGAATGTTATCGGATTGGTACCATATAGTCTTTCTTAAAATCAATGTATACATTTTTAAATGACTTCAAAAAACTTTTTTTTTATATTCCAATGTTGTGTCCTATTTACCAGTTTACATACTGTTTAATAATATAGGTACTGTGATATCAATTGTTTTCAATTGATATCACATGAACTTTGATGTTGAGACTATTTTATCATAATAATATGATCTAATTGCGTGAGAATAGCTAAAAATTTCTTTTAGGAATAGGAGGAGTTACGTTTCAGTGAGGACGGGAAAATTCGCTCTTTCAGGTCTATTTAAAATACGTAGTAACAATGCAAAAGTATACAGTATATCAAGTATATCAATCGAACATTCAGTTTTTACAGAATATCAAGGAATAATTATCATTACGATTTAGCAAAAGAAGGCTGAGTAATAGCCCAAGAATGGACTTTTACGCAAGTAAATTTGAGAGTTAAGCCCCTTCTTTGTTAGTGTGGGCTTCACTCAAGAACTCAGGACTTATTGAACGGGTTTTGGCGAAATCTTCACTATTTAAGCTACATTTCGATATATGTTCGGTCCGGATTGGAAGAAATTCGCTATGAGGAACAGGTTTGAGATATTAGCTACCTGACTTGGTTGCGCCTGAGCGGAAATCGATTTAATTGCAAGCTGAATTGAAATCAAATCTGGCGGGGCATCTAGAATATCTTCATTTAATTTTTGGGTTACAACGCTACAATAAATAGGATAAATTAATAGGTAGGTATTGGTTTTAGAGAAAAAATATCGTTAAAATAATAGTATTTTATACATATTTTTGAAACAATTAACATTATTTTTTTAACTCTTTAACGACTACGGGGACACATTTGTCCCAAACAAAAAATGTAAAAGAAGTTAATAACTAAGAAACTAGTGGGTTTCATTTTACATTTATTATTTCCTGAACGTATCTTTTCATTTTTTATATATGGGAACACTGCATCTGAACCGTCATTCTTTGATTATGATCACTGGAAATTGGATCATCCTTAATTGTAAAAAAATGGTTACTTTCGCTCCTAAAATCTTATGGTCCTGAAAGGGTTAAAGGAATTTTGAACCCTTATAATTTCTAAACAAGAAAATATACAAACGTTCGTTTGGTATACTATACATCAAAACACAAATAACATCAATTTCAAATACAAAATTTTGAATAGCCCACCTGTGTTAGCTCCGGTAACAATAGCGGTTTTTCCGTCGAGTCGACATTTGCTCGTACATTTTCCAATTGTCAGTTTGATGTAAATCTTGATAATCACAAGTAATACCACTGTAAATCCTATGTAATCAATGTACGCCATACTTAATTAACTTGTTATTAGATTAATGAGGGACAGTCCATTCGAGTGGACGACCGCGAATGCAGTATACACTGTATGATTTCTAAGTAATGCGAACGTTGTAACTAAAGATAATATTATCGCATTACTTATAAGAGCTCGAAACTTGTGGTCTACTTACAATGTTACGAGCTGTACCGGAAATTGTTTTATTTATAAAAAAAAACTATAATTGCGTTATTGTGTATGATCTATGTTAGAATTTGTAGCTCTAAATTCTAATGCATTTTTATTAAACGGCCTAAAAAGAGATTATCAATTCGACATGTGTCTGTGTGCGTGTGTGTGTGTGTGTGCTGATTTTCAGTTCATAATGAGTATATATTTATATATCTGACGGTTGAGATTTGGATTGTTTACGAATATGACGCCTACTTTGTTGTCTCTGTTGCTCATATGAATTTAAATGGCAACTGACAGAGATATTATTGTAGGATTGTTAAACTCTCATTTATTTTGCTTTACTTTAATACGGACTAGTGCGAAATGGGTTATTTTGCTACCGCTATACAGTCTTGAAAAGCAGTTATTTTGTAGGGGGTTACAAAAATGTTTTTTTCATTTGCATTATTTAAACAAATATTAACACATTTTTTTCTTAAACATTATTTATAGTGGTGTGTTCTAGCTCGACTACGTCCCTGGTAAAGTGACATATTATGTGACAGGTATGCAAAAGACTGTCGTTGAAGTAAAATAGTAGGGAACATTGGGAAAAATTCTGTAAGAGAAGGCAGACCAATGATTTTCTCTAGCTTCATTTTTGAGTGAAGAAAGTCTTTTGAGTGTCCGTCTGTTTGTGAAGAGGTTTGGCTGATACATCATTCAATGAATTCTTCATGAATGATTATATTGTCCCATTACTTTCCTAAAGTTTACTGATGAACGAAAATCAAAAATTGTAATTTTCATGAAAATGGCTTTGATAATTTTTTTATATTCTATTAAGTCTATAAAGTTAACTAATCTTTTATAGGTAATATTATTTGAAACTTTTCAATATTTACAATATTCCCTTAAGTTAACTTTTAATCCAGATTTACTCTACATATACAAAGGTGACGAAATACTAGCTTTTTCGTGGTCTCTTTTCAAGGATATTATAGGAAATTAGACACCTTTTGTCAGACTCATATATTATCTTATATTGCAAACAACCAGGGTTGCACCTAAATTATTTTATTTGATGGGTAAAAATTGGTGCTAATTGTTTTCAGTGAGATCAACAACAAAAATATTTTCGTCAAATGTATGGAGGGTAGTACCCTCCATACATTTGACGAATACATATATTTAGTTGTTTTTTTTTCAGCTGGAGATATGCGTTGGTAAACAAATTTCGTTTGTCACGTTAATTATATTTTCTTAATTTCAGGTAATTGAACATATATTTTCTTTAGGTTAATATCAATAACGGTTAGAAAACTACCTATGTAAATATTTTATCACTGCGGTAATAATTCTTCTTTTAGATAGCCTAAATACATTTACCTTGGGCTCAGAAATATTCCTAGTTGACCCTTAAAATCCTAAATATTTCTTTAAATAAAATCTACGACGACAGTATTTAGTCAGATGATTAATATATTATCAAAGATTATTTGAAAAGATTTTTTTTTTAAAATGCCTAAATTAGCTTGACTTGTCAGTAGTATGTAAAAAAATTTGCAATTCGTTTTTCACCCTCTTTCAAATGTCCAATTACCGTCAAACTTTACAGTGGTATGAAGTTTTGATGACAATACACTATTTTGGCCATAAATAACATTTATATAAATTGAAAATGGGAATAAAAAACAAGTGATGGGAGTAACGATGTTGATGGTGACTAAACGTGTCTTCAGACGTTTTAAAGTTAAAGTAATATAATAAAATTTTAAAATAAAATTTATTGTCAAAAAAAAAAAACAGTAAAAAGTAAAATTATGTATTTTTTTCTCTTTTTAAACGTTTAGAAGCGTGGAACACTCAATGAATTTAATGAAATACAGGTAAAGTAAGTATTCTAGGCTTTTAAGTGATACAGATAGAAAGAAGTTAATCTATTTTTTAGCACGTTGATATATATGCATGTCTTTTGGATTTTATTGAAACTTTACATTTTTAAAAGTCAAAGGTACTAGCATACTTTATCATAATATGTATAAAAACATGCGTAATATTTACAAAATATTTCTAACTGTCTAATATGGGCTTTAGAATTGTACAAGGGTACGCGAATGAAAAGTGAATAAAAGCATTGTTTATTTTACATGTTCCCGGACTGTTCATATATTTGAACAAATGGTATGGCTCCACCGTACTAATTTTTTCGCTTAGCTGACGACGGATTTTCGTTCATTAGCCAACTATTTTTTCTGTATTTTTCCGAGACTAATTATGTTATTGAAGAATCTTTAATGATGTATCTAGTTATGAAAGATGACCAAAATTGCTGGAGTCGTTTTTGATATAATTGCAATTTTCATTCACCAGTATTTTTATTTGGAAAAGTAAATGGGAAAATCTCATTGACGAAGAGTTTTTATACACATAGATAGGATTTCATCGCTTTTTGATGATAACGTTAATAATTGCTGGTAATGAACACCATTTTAAAGGTTGTTTTAATATGTTTGCAATGTGTTCTTACACTTGAAATGATGGAACGGTTATAAACAAATTATAAATAAATGTTTTATATTCAATGAGGCTGCTAATAATTTTACGATTGTTTCATTATATTCATAATATGTACGTGTCGACAATTTAAATATAGTAAGTCCCGTTTATCCGTTATAAATCAGACTAACCGGCTGGCTGATTAACATAGAAATTATTGATGGATAAAACTTTTTGCTGCAATAATCGAGATAATAACTTACTTTTTAACATAAATGCATTAACATTTTAAATGAGTGTTTAATCATAAATAAAATTTAGGTAACGTGGGATTCGTACTATTTTTTTTTGTTATGTAGTTATTATTAAATATTTGGGTACTGCAAGGTCATTACAAGTATATAGGTTACTTTGCTCATGAATGACGTCAGCTGAAAGACCGTTCATATTTTTATCAACCACGCAATATCAATTGGCAGTCCAATGGATGTCGTCATCCCCCACTACTATTCAGCAGAACGAGGCCACCTTTGGAGATATTACACTATTAATTAACATAATTTCAATCCTTCTCTTTCGCTTATAAATGATATGACTCTCCCGATTAAGTTTTATATAAAATCAACCAAATCATGTATAAAACTGAATCCTTTTTAGTTTCAAAACAGCATCGGGAGAGTCATATCATTTATAAGCGAGAGAGAAGGATTGAAATTATGTATGTCAATAGTGTAATATATATACACACACACACATATATATATATATATATGTATGTATATATATATATATATATATATATATATATATATATATATATATATATATATATATATATATATATATATATATATACACATATATATATATACCCAGTATTAAAATTAAAATATAAAATAGCTTGTCACGATGAAATAATAACAAAATTAAAGTTTCGTCAGGTTGGTATATTCTTTGAAACTATTCAGGTAAATTTTACAATGTTCTTCATGCTGGGATAAATCTTTTGATTTGAAAATATTCAGGTACCTTTTATACAAATGATTCTTTTTTCGACGAATTGTTTGCCCATTACTGTACTTATTTTGAAAGTAACCAATGACCCTCATCTTTTCAAAATGTCCAGCCCACAGAAGACCAACTTTAAAATTCATTTCACATCTGGAAATTCGCCAGTCTTTCAACCAACTTATTCCGAAATAAATACAAGATCCAGTGGTGTGAAAATAGGTAGTGGTAAGTTCACGTTTTCACATTTCCATATTTTCATTGTGTTTATTTTCGAAAAATCATTTAAAGAATCAATCTGTATTTCTATCATGCGATGGTATCATTTTTTAAGTTTTCACATATACGGTATTGTTCATTGCTTTTATAATTATACTACTTGTGTATCATAAATGATTATATTAAATTTATTAACTTATTTTTGAACTTTGTGGACATGCAGTATTTTATTTCATTATTTGATTTTGTTCTCAATATATGAATCAATTTACAATTGAAAATTCACTAATATAAATAGTGTTTATATCGGTTCCATATTAGACAAAATGTATAATATAAAAGATAAGATATTGCCTTTCAATTATTTGATATGGAAAGATTCATGGTAGCATATTTATTTTTACTTCTATAATATTTGTACAGAAATTTAAGTGTAAATAGATTTTATATTATTTGATGCTTTTTTTACTTTTATTTGAGCAGAAGACATAGATTGTGACATAATAAAAATTGTGGATTAGGGTAACGGGTTTCGTGATCTGTTGTTTTGAAAATCACATCACAGACCCATTGCCTTAATTCAAATTTTTCTAAACATCGTAAGAAATGCGAATTTTTTAATTATATGGCGCAAAAGATTTTCAGTTTACGAAAGAACACTTAAATTATTAATTCTCAAAATTTTGATGCTTTTTTTGAAAACAAAAAACATTTTTAAATATACCAGATTTAAAGCTGAAAGTCGTATCAGAAATACCACTTTAGTTCATATTAATTAGTTATATATTAACATGGATTTATAACTTTTTGAGTGAGTGGATTATATTATCGATTTTCTAAAAATTAGATAGATATATTTAATACAGTCCGTTCGTCGAGTGATTAGAAAATTTATCTCAGAGAAATTATTATTTTCTAGGTATCTCAGAAATTTAATGAAGCAGTTTGGCTAAAAAAATCAGCATTTCGAAATTCGGTATCTTCGGTGGGTGTCTATCTAGTTTCAGGTTTATTTTTTTCTGTGACTAGATGGCACACTCATCTGAAGAACTTGAATTATGTCACGTTCGTTAAAAGAAGCTTTCGTCATATTTAGTGTAACATTTGGTTTTTTTGACAGCTGTTATTATTAAAACGTATATTTAGATCAGAATCTGTCAATTTTATATTTTTCAGCAAATGAAGAAATTCAGTATTTGCTATAGAGGAATAGGTGCTGTGATGTGTAATTGTTTTAAAACCATATCACAGTCCTATACCTTTAAAGCAATTTACATATTTTTACAGATTTGAAAAAGAGGTAAATATGTTTTTCAATAGATTTATGCCTGCCTGAATAAGATGATTTTTTCATTGATGAACACTACCTACAAAATACTGATTATGTAATGACTAATGACTAACAAAATCTACTCTACGGGGTTTAAATTATAAAAAAAAACATTTCTTTGTTATATAAAAATATAAAAACGGGAAATTGGCGTTTTTTCAATTTTTAAAAATTAACTATAAAATATCAAATTTACGAAAAAAGTTTTTAACATTTCTTGTAAATCGATCAAAAACCATAAAAAAATTGTTTTTTGAAAATTGATTCAAACAATACCAACCCGAAATAGCGCTTGGGTAACATACGTTTTCATAATCAGTACGGTCTCCTGAACTGATTCCAGCACAAAAATTGAAGTGAAATTGAATTCGGAACGGCAGCGTCGATTTCACTTGGTCGAAAGGGGCTATACTTACACATTTTATCATCTATGTTTTAATATTTGAACTCTTATTTGCATCACTATAAAAAGTGTATTTGATATTTATATTTTGTTTTTGTACATGAAGAAAACTGGGAATTTCACTTAAAGGAAACGTTCTGTTATGTGTAATATTTAACTTCCATATCACAGTTCTATTCCTTTAATGAAGATTACCTACCGCATCGCATTTTTTTATACTTTTCCACATACGAAGTTTAATGTGACGTTTTGAATCCAGACCTCAAATGACTGTCTGTCTGTGGTTGCACGAAATCCAAGCCACACATCGAGACGAAATTGCAAAATTGGTCCTAACTGAAATGTGGGAGAATTAATCCGCAACAAGTTATATAACTTTCGAAAGAGTTAATCGATTTCAACTAGATTTGGCCCACGGGTTGAAATCCATCACCGCAAGAAGCCTATTTAAAATGGGCCTAATCAGGCCATTTTAAGGGTAGTTTTTGGGGGTTGAAAAATGTTTTTCGGCCCCAAAATACCGAAAAAAATTCTCCGAATCGTTTCAAAATTGAAATTTAACCCCCTGATAGTAAATTAAAAAGTGTCTCTAAAATTTTTACAAAATCGGCTCGACAGAACCGGACTTACAAATTTTTTGAAAACACTAATTTCTGGATAGTGACTTATTTATTGAAGGGTGTATTTAATTCGGTGTAGACGTTAGATTGGTTATAATATTGCAGTTAAGAAAAAACATGTTATTTTAAGGGGTGTATTTAGGAGTTAAATTTTTAAATTTGCCCAAAAACCAACTTTAGTTCGCGTAATAAAGCCACACTGCCTGTATAAGCAAATACACTATATTGTCGGCAGGGTTTTGGCACTGCGACCCGAGTTATTTTTTATATATTAATACTTAAATAATTTATTATTAGCGGTAAGGAAATGATATTAAAAAATGTACGCATATATTGTTTCATTTTCCTTTGCAGTTACAGAAAATAAGATTGACAATTGATTATTAATGCGTGTAATATTTTAAAATGAAATATTAGCAAAAACAACTTTTTAAAGACAAGTTTTCACTGTCATATACTAAAAAGGGAAAATTAATAATAATTTATAAAAGCGTGAGTTGTAAACTGTGTGATCGATTATTACTCATATCCTACGCTTTTATATTTCCTTTTTTCCAGGTTGCACAGGTTTGCGATGTGCTGGTCAATGCTTGACAAGTGTGCGCGATCTTTTAGTAGTCAAGTCTGTAAGGGTTAGCATTGGACATTGGAATTTGGATTAAGAACATTTGTTTTAATTGTTGTAAATAGTATGTCGAATCACTCAGGAAATATTAATTACATCTAATTACATTTTTTTTTATTAATTATAATAGGTGCTGTTTGGTACAATATTCCATTGAACATCGATATTAATGTTTAATATAAGTACAAAACAAGATAATATTCGTTTTTCAATTATTTAGAATGAGCAAATTGTAATTATGTAAACAAATAAATAAATAAATATTTTCGTGGTATTATTTGTTTTATTTTGAGCTATGTGAGAACGGTTAAAACTAAATTTTATCATCAAAACGATATAAAAATAATAATTTATTGACGGAATCGTCTCTATATAACTTTTCAAAAATATTAAAAGGAAGGAGGATATTTTTCTTTAAAAATTACGAGTTTTGACAAGGTACTTACTAAATTAAATTTCCATTTTTAGAAAAGTACGCTGAATTGAATAGGCAATACATGCGGATCTGTGTTCCTTTTAGTTTAAAGCACTAAAGTTTTTTTAAAAATGTGCAAATTACCATTAAGCTGCTTATGCGCAGATTGGGGATGCGTTCTAAAAGGGGAAAGCTCTTAGTCTGTTAAAAGCATAGATAAACTTTCGAGAATGCAAACATTTAAATGATGTAAAAAGAATCCGGTGAAAAAATCAATCATACATCAAATATACAATCAAACATAGGCATACCAATATTTTTTACAATAAAATAATGAAGTACAATAATACATAAGTCCAAAAATTATTAGACGTCAACCGATTAACCGATATAAAATAGCTCAAAGTGTTAAAATTTTAACACTTTGAGCTATTTTTAATTTAATTATATATTGAATTTTTGGACTTATGTATTATTTGTACTTCATTATTTTATTGTAAAAAATATTGGTATGACTAACAGAATTTTTGAGATGCCTGAGAAAGTTGGAATAATACCGACGAAACGTCGTATAACGAATAAATGTGTTGAAACGTACGGATTGGTCTTTTCACCTGATTCTTTTTACTTGATGTATTTCAAGACTTGATTTTTCCTAATTTAAATGATATTACACGGTGCCGCGACTATTGAACTGACGACAGTTCAACCGTAACAATTCACCCGGCGACAATTTAACCGGTAACTCGTCCAAAAAAAAATGATAAAATACTATTATTTAAAAATATGTTTTTAAAGAAGACCCTTCTCATATTATTTTTAAGATGCGATTTCTTTCATTTTTAATAAAAGATTTGTCATTTATAATTTTTTCGATACTTAATTAATTTGTTGCAATGTTGTGCTAAAGTATAATCATTTTTCCTTATTATTAAATATTAAATAGATAATAAAGATATGTCCTTCATATCGTATTCTGAATTATTTATTAGTGTATTTGCCATAATATGGCAACATACACTATTGGCGTCGGTCGGATGGCGGGACCTAGGGGTCGGACCACAATTTCTCGACGTTTCATATCCTCCTAAACACTTTGGCACCATTTTAAAAAATGTTTATATATATATATATATATATATATATATATATATATATATATGTGTGTGTGCGCTATAACTCACGAAAGAGTTAATTGATTGTAACGAAATTTTGCCCACATGTTGGAATCCACCACCGCAAGAACCCTATTTAAAATGGACCCAATCGGATCATTTTAAGGCTAGTTTTTAGGGGTTGAAAAATGTTTTTGGGCCCCAAAATACCGAAAAAATTCTCCGAATCGTTTCAAAATTGAAATTTAACCCTCTGGTAGTAATTAAAAAGTGTCCCTAAAATTTTAATAAAATCGGCCCGATAGAACCGGCTTTACAAATTTTTTGAAAATACTAGTTTGCAGATAGTGACTTATTTACTGAAGGGTGTATTTAATGTGGTGTAGACCTTCGATCGGCAATAATTTTGCAATTAAGAAAAAATGTAATTTTAAGGGATGTATTAAGGAGTTAAATTTTTTATTTCGCTCAAAATCCAACCTAAGTTCGCATAATAAAGCCACACGGCCTGTATTAGCAAATACACTATATTGTCGGCAGGGTTTTGGCACTGCGACCCGGGTTTTTTTAATTTGAAAATATGCATGTGTATCGATTGTAGGTTAAAAATACTGGATTAAGGAATAGTTTAATGATTACGTAGTTGATTTGTTCTGCTGTTAAAGTGTCGTCGGTTGAACTTCCGACCGGCTGAACTGTCATTCGGTTGAAATGTCGCGGCTTAAATGTCCGCGGTTGAATTGTTACAGAACCGATTCACACACTGGCTGCGTGTAACATCAGTATATTATGCATATTGGTGCAAAATTGTGGACCACTGACCACCGGTTACCCACCGCTGCTTTAAAACCCTGGTCTAAAAATATTTTTTGAATGAGGTACAATATTAATTGTATATATGTGATAAAATCTGTGGAAACAATAAAATAATATCGATTACATTTTCATGTACTGCAACATTAAAATTCAATTGGGCGGATTTCAGCGAGATTTGATCTTTTTTAGATGCATAGGAATTAATTTGGAACGTAGTGTTTCATAATTCTTCAAATAAGGTCAGATATAAAGAATATGCAGGTAAACAAGAGTGTGGCTAAAAACAGCAATTTATTAAATTTTAAACCGCAACAATTTTATTTATGGAGAACAATTCTTCCATTTAGCAAAAGCTAAACTAATCTATATATATAATACAAAACCGGGTTACTTACACCATTTATCAGAACGGCTGAGCCGATTTTTATGATTTTTGATTTATTGGAAAAATTCACGAAAAAAATTTATAAAGAAAATTCGTTTTCACATACATTTTGTATGGAGCGGCTTTTTTGATGATATATCGAGAACGGATTGACTGATTTCCGTGGTTTTTATCGTTCGTCTCGGCCTCGAGAAGTATCCCCGCGCATTGGAAAAGTAAGAAAATTACAAGAAATTTAAACCCGTATACAACGCCATCTTTGATTCATAACAGAAACAAAAAAAAGGAACAAAATCAACAAGGCGTTGCATGCTGGTTCCGGTAATGCCAATAGATGGCGATCGATTTTCACGTGTCGGTAAACCATCCACTTTGTTCGTTCTCTCAACAGACAACAAAACGAAAAATGAAGGGAATCGAGTCGAGTGTAACGCATCTAGGAAATAGTTTAACAAAAAGTAGTGCAATAATGCCACGTGAATCATTTCGATTCGATTTAATAAAGCAAATGCCTTGCTAGCACGTGAATTACATTCATTTCAATGTAATTAAAATACATTTTATTTTGATTTTTGTACATTTATTGAACTTAATTCATTTTAGTAGATATTTTAACATACGCTTGTAGCTACGTACCAGCTGAATTAATTTAGTATAATAGCTTATGTCTGCTATAATTGTTAAGAAACATTCATTGTTGTGGCACCATATTAGAAAAATTTATTATTCCAACACGTCACCGTCTGGATTTAAACCAGAATCTTTCCACTTTCGCGGCGGAATGAGTTAATCAATTACTCTACGGTGCTCGCGAAAGTGGAAAGATTCTGGTTTAAATCCAGACGGTGACGTGTTGGAATAATAAATTTTTCTAATATGGTGCTACAACAATGAATGTTTCTTAACAATTATAGCAGACATAAGCTATTATACTAAATTAATTCAGCTGGTACGCAGCTACAAGCGTATGTTAAAATATCTACTAATATTAAATAATGGTGTTGACAATTTACCTATATTAAATTGTCGTTTTCCGCATTGAAACAGTCCTAACGAAACAGAAAAATTCTGTGACTTAGGGCCGTATTAATAATGGAAAGTTCATCTTTGATTCATTCTAGAGCCCTCGCTACTGTGAGAGTTAATGTCTAGCTATAGCTAAAAATAATTGGCTCTCGCATGTAGTGAATTTGAGTGTTGTATATCACTATATTATGAAGGATTAAAATGTTGAATTGTGTGCGCCGTAGAGTAATTGATTAACTCATTCCGCCGCGAAAGTGGAAAGATTCTGGTTTAAATCCAGACGGTGACGTGTTGGAATAATACATTTTTCTAATATGGTGCTACAACAATGAATGTTTCTTAACAATTATAACAGACATAAGCTATTATACTAAATTAATTCATTTTGAATATTCATTTTTTCTTAATAAAAAAACTGAATTTAATTCAACAAATAAGTTAACACAACATTCTTGATTCTGAGCTGGTACGAAGCTCGTCGGGTCAGCTAGTTGATTATAAATTTTCATTGTTAAATCAGACATGCTTATAGTTTTAATAACAATGGATTATTAACACAGGGTCCAGGAAATACCCAATTTATTTCTTTAATAGGATCAAAATTAACCAACAATTTACTGGAATTGTTTATACCCACCATCAATTAATTATTTTCAACTATTTTCTATACTGGGAAACAGGACAGTGGAGTTCCAAAATGATTTATTATTACTGATTTTCCAAAGTTTCGTTCATTATTTGAACTATTTAAAGGTTTTCATAACGTCTTTGACACGTCAACGAATTAACAAAAAATTAATTTTGACATCGACGTCAAGATGACATTTTCCTATATTTATTGACGGATTAATAATGTTTCTTAGAACCCTGAAAAAGTTTAAATAAAGAACGAATATCGGGGCATAAATAATTAGTCATTTGGTACTCCACTGTTCACTTTTTTAATAATTTAGCTTCTATCCATCAAATTCAATTCATAATTTCAAAATTTCATATTTAGCTTTTGTCTGTTCATATTAATAGAATTTGATATAATATATACTTTAACGTCATTTGGTAACAACAAACCTCCCTAAAATTATCAGCAACTTTAAGAATGACAGAAAGTAAAATAAATATTATGAATCATAGATGAAATCATATTTTCAATTGTAAATATTTTTAACTGATAATTTTCTGAATCATTGATAAAAATTAAATTTTATTTTGGTCAACTATTTTTTAATTTTTGGAATTAATCTTTAACGGTCGCTTCGTTCGGGTGAATTTTTGATTTGATAACTAATCCAATTTAGCTCAAAAATTGCGTGCAATTTCTCCAACACGCTTATTATTGTCATTCACTACTCATCCCTCTGTTGTTCCAGCTGAATGACATTGTAGTCTATGTTTCTCGGAAAGAAGTATTCTCTTAAACAGTTAAATTATTTTTCAAATCGGTTCGATAGGTCTTAAGATTACCCATCGCAAAAAACATATAAACTTTTCCTCTTTATAATATTGCTTTGAGGTGTGAAAATTAATCCAATAAATAAAAACCCGGCTTCTAAAATAGCAATGTTTTGATATTTTAGTTATTAAAATCATGCTTTCTTAGTGGATATTTTTTAAAAGAAAATGAAATTAATTCAATACAGCTAGCAAATATTTTTGAGATGGTTTAAGGTAAGCTTATAAGAGAAAGTAGTATATTTATTTTCAGTGGCTCTGAAAATATGATCAGTTTTGTGGATATTGCTCACCTGATAATATCGTCAAGTGTCGTGTCAGAATTTTCTAAAAAATTCCATAGACGATGATGACCTCGACCGTCGAGCGTCTATAATCTAGAAATTAATCTAGTCTTTGGCAAATTCCACTAAAAATTTTAATATCAAAAATTATTTTGAAAAATGATTTTTGAATATGCAAATCTTGCAAGGTTATTAGATACAGAGGTGTTGGATAGTAGTGGTGGGATGACGTCAACTAGTAGGCTGTGACAATTAGTATTACGAGGTTGGCAAAAATATGAACTGTCTCCCAGCTGACCTCATTTGTTAACGAGGTAACTCTTATATCTAATGACCCTGCAAATCTTGCTTGTTTTTCTAAGCCAATTTCTTAAACTTCTAGTGTAGCATTACAAATTATATGTATATTAATACCTTTCCTGAAAATTCCAAATGCGTGTTATAAATGCCACGGAACAAATTATTATTATTATCAATGTAATCGTATTTCTAAAAAAACTCCAAAATTTTGTTTATGAGTAGGTACCTAAATTGTAACGGTCTGCTTTTTGTCCCGGTTTGAAATGTTTCTGCAACTACTATATAGATGCTAGATACTGCGATGAAATTTCATATGGAATACGTTAAATCTAATAAAAATTAAGCGTTCATTATTTATATTTCATTTTTTTAATCAATATGTATTCAATTTGAAATTGCAAGACGAAATTTTGCTTCTATTTTACGCAATTGACGTCATTATATGAATGTCACTTGTTAATGTTGAAGTGAAGATTAGTTAACTGATAATTAAATAAATTTAAACGGAACAAATTTTCAAAGGGATTCTTAATTATCTGTCATCTAAAATCATAAAAGTAAATGATTATTTACTTTTAGACAACAGAACTAATGTCTATTTGAAAATAGTATAAATACCATCGATGTGTAATTACTTTTACCCCCGAAACCTGTCAACAAAAATACTTAGATAAGAAATTCATATAAATGCAGTCAAATAAGTCAAAGTACGACAGTTAGTGACTTTTATTTCAAAAAATAACAATTCGTATTTTGAAACTGAATAATCAGCTAGTGGGTTCAGGTACCTATCCAGATAAATGGTAAGTTCTTTAAATTTTACATCTTAGTTCTAATTTTTGAGATTAATGTATTAATCTGTGTTTTTTTGAACACTGCATTTTGTTTATTGGAATCTAAAGGAAATTTTCTTTCGTTAATAAAACAATTATTTTTTCTCACTAAATTTATCAGAGCCTGTCAGTATTTTGTTGAAATGATATTCATAATACTGACTAGCTATGATAATTTTTTTGGGAACCATATCGAATTTCAAATATGCTATTTTGTGAAAACTTCAACATAAAATTAACAGTTACTATTTTTTATGCAGTTTTCTTCAATATATTGTATTTTTTCAAATAACGGATAAGTATTTAAAAAAAATGTTCAGGCGAGAAAAATTTTTTTTAAAATGACACATCGAAATTTTAAGAAACTCTATTTCTGTAATTATCTAACAAACCATTCTCTTCATATCTTGGAACAGTTTTTCGTAGTTTTTTTTAAATATTGCTTTTTTCACTTTTACTGCATCCTTTTAGTATTATGTAGTAAAATAATTCATACTACTGAATGGGCTGTAGTAAAATTTTGAAAATAACTCTACAACGTTTCCTGTCTCCAAAATTTGTCTGATGTGGTTTTTAGATTTTAAATTTTTACCAAACAAAATATGGATTCTGCAATAAAGTTGGCACGCACAATAGAATTGAAATTTCTATTGGTATAATTGATTATTTTAAATGTGGAAATTGTTAAAATTTTTTAATTAAAACATAATACTTATAACATTATACAGATTGTATCAACTCAAAGCTGTCCATAGGGCACTCTGTGTGTAAGACAAAGCACCATACACAAACGATAATCAAGAGTGAGATAAATGATCGCTAATAGGTAGTAATTACTATGGTTACTGTAAAATAAATTTAAATAAACGTCTTTGTTTTCTAAGTAAAAATAGCCATTTTATCAATTAATTTATTACGTCGGCGGTTGAAATACCACTATAAAACCATTTAATTATTTGGATTTTTTCGTGAACAGTATAAATAGCCATTTTATCAATAATTTCGGTAGTGACTACAGACTGTCATTAATTGATAAAATGGCTATTTTTACTTAGAAAACAAAGACGTTTATTTAAATTTATTTTACAGTAACCACAGTAATTACTATCTATTAGCGATCATTTATCTCACTCTTGCTTATCGTTTGTGTATGGTGCACTGTCTTACACACAGAGTGCCCTATGGACAGCTTTGAGTTGATACAATCTGTATATGTCATAGGATAATTAAAAAATTCGGATTTCCGCGAAAATCCTAAGACGTTTGCAAAAAACCGGATTCCAATTACCCGATTTTTCGCGAAAATACGATTTTTTCAATTATCCTACGACATATACAAAGCTGGATCAGAACGAGCCATGACTACCTTGAAATATAGTTAGTCGCGTCACCAATTTTTGTTACTCAAAAAAGTTACACTTTTTTGTTGAACATGGTTTCATCTAACCAGCTCTGTTCAATATTTTACTCTTCAAATCGTCGGGGCATTGCCGCTTAAGAAATTTTACTATAATAATATAGAAAAATTACAATAAAACACTTTTTTGTTTATTTTAAATTTTATATGGATAGCAAACCTGCTCTACTTTTTTGGCAGTTTTAAAATTAAGTTACAATTTTCGGTTCTAACTTGTCCAAATAGACTTTATCATTTCCAGTCTTTGGGTATTGTTAGGCCGAGAATTGCTTTCTTATTTTCACATCATTTAAAAGTGATTTATTTTAACACGGTATTTACTTAGTTGACTTGATATTAAAATGTAGTCACTGGATAAATACCAGTGTCGAAATGTCCTCACAATATCAACAATGACCTCAACCACCAGGGATATCTGGGCCTATTACCAATTTGTATTGTTAATTGTTTTTTTTTTTAATAAAATGAAAATTTATCAGTTCTCAGATTAGAACCTGGGAGCTGGGATAACATTATTTTTTTAATTTTATATGTATGTTTTTCAGGGATATCTGTGACACATTTAAGCACAATACCTAACCAGTTGACTTATTAACTGAAGAGTAACTGGGTAAGTATTGGTCTAAAAAGTGTCATCTTCCATCGTTCATTTGCTGGATTTATCAAAAACAAGAGTGAGGTCACCAGTACTTACTATAAAGTTTGATTATTTAATCGGTTGACACTATATCTTTATTCTGTTATTTTCTCGAATTGTAATCGTTACAAAATAGGTAAACGTACAGGTTTGGTTTAAGGGAATCTGAGTTGTGAGGTATGAAATTTAAAAAATTACATCACAGTCCTATTTCCTTTACTTCAAAACTGAGAAACATATTATCAAGATAATTATATTTCCAAAGAAACTCCAAAATTTTGTTCATGAATAGGTACCTTAATTGTAGCGGTGTAGTTTTTGTCCTGATTTAAAAAATTCTTGCATTTATTATTGATGCTAGAGACTACGATGAAATTTTGAATTTCATATAAGTTACGTTAAATCTAATAAAAATTAATCATTTATTTTTTATATTTTTTTTAATCAATATTTTATTCAATTGGAAATTTCAAGACTCCGAAAAGGAAACGACATGATTAATATTATTACAAAATGGTGACGAAATTTCGCTTCTATTTTATGCAGTTGACGTCGTTTTGAAAGTCACTGGTAATGTTGAAGTGAAGATTAGTTACCAGAAAGTCACCTTTTAATTATTTTTTAACGAGATGCCACTATTTATAAATAGTCTAATTTCATCGGACTGGCAAAAAATTGAAAAGAAGATATTCATTTTGGTAAACAAGACTCAAAACTAAATAGCAATATATCTTCGCTATAAAAATATATTTCTTTATAGGTTATTTTTAATAACTGTTCTTTGCTCTAACTTTTGATTTTTTAATATATAAAATTTTTGCTTGTTCTGTTGATAACATATTACGAGGATTACATAATAATAAGAGTTATTGATCTTCGAATAATTTTATTTCAGTGTTTGTCTCATCAGGAATTATCAGTTATGTTTTTACCGCTATCCATTGATATTATGTGAAAATTGTATCATAATACTGATGGATTGTGGTAAAAACGTTTCAGAAATAAATATGAAAGTTATTAGCTGGCGTCCTACATACTGACCTCTACTTTATGGTTTGTAAATTTTTAAAATTTAATTTTCTTAGATATTACTGACAATATTTTAAACATATACTTTAACCATAAAACCATTCAATCATCGACAAGACTTGAAATTTAATTTTAACAAATCTATATTTTTTAACAGGAGATTTATTGAAAAATCTTAAAATATATTTTAATGTTCGTTTTTTAGTTATTTTCAGTCTTTGTTCCTGCAATTTGAATTAAGGTGCCATATTTCTGCGCGATATTTGCCCAGTTGACTTAATATTTGACAGTCACTGGGTTTATATCAGTGCCTACATATGAGTACGATGTCAACATTATTTTTAGCAGCATTATTGAATAGAAGAATTGACGGGAGACAATTAAAGATACTCATAAACTGAGATCATTAGCGCCTCATTCAGTATTATATTCGGCATCATCATTTCAAGAAAAATGATCTATCAATACCTTAATCATGTCGAAGAAACTGTGAACATTTTTTAGCATTAGCTTTGCCAGTCTACTAAACTTAAAAAGTAAACTGGGAAAAGCTAGTGCCAGTATTTGTTCGCTTACTCAGCTATCTCCAAGAAAATTGATCAAAGTAATCGAAAACAGATGTGACTCCAAAAACCGCCTCGAGAATAGCTGGAGTTATTAGAACTTTGCTATTCATATATGAACTTAATATGCGTTTTACGTTGTCCGTATTCAGTTTTGTTCCAATAGAACCTTAATCGTTGAGGGGAAATTTGGTTGAGGAACAATTTTGAAAAGAAACTTTACCGATGTTTCGCTATGGTCTTCCGTCAAGGTATTCTCTGACTTCGTCCCGACCATGTATAGTTCACCATCTTTTGGACCCCAGTCGCAGTGAGAAAAACAACATTCTTTAAATGTTAATAATATTTACAGTTTCATGCTTACATTGACTAAGAAAAAAGATCGTATCATCAATTTGTTAATTATTTTCTTTTCTGCATTAAACAATAAACATGCATACTGTAAATCAAATCCAAAGTAAAATTTCAAAAATTATTCTTTCTGTTTGTTCTAAAATTACACTAAACTTACAGTTTTGTTGTCGTAGTAATTTTTGCTCTTGTGTAAGAAAGAGTTTTTATGGTATATCATAATATGTCTCCCTTCGGATGTTCGGAAAGGACAGATATGTTGGAGCGTGCAGCAATGCAATAGGGATGTTGACTATTTTTGGGAAAATGTTTTAAATCGTGCATAAGTACCTAATATAGCCATAAATATTTATTATTTTTATTTAAATACTACTCAAGCCTTAAAAATCATGAATTTTAAATTCCGTTTCAAATTTCTGTCTAAACGCTAATACTTGTCATGTGGCTGCCGTGACGTCAGACGGTCTCAAAGCGGGAGGCTGTGTTCATAAACGCTGGTAAATTGATGAGGTGTGAAAGGTTGTTTTGTAGTTGTTGCTATAGTTACATGTAATTTGACGTTTCCTATAAACAAATAATAATAAATTACACACTAAACATTAACCAAACAATGAAGCCTTTTTACACCGTCTGCTGTTCACGACTCTCTGACGTCATGCGCTCTGATTGGTTTTCGTTGTCACGTGATTTGAGAAAATATTGTTTTTCAATATTTCTACCATAGAAACTACCAATTAACGTTAAAATTATGTTTTTATTTGAATACAGTCAACATCCCTATTGTTTATACACCATCATAAATACAAACCCAATTTTTTTGGGTTCAAATTTGACAACATGTAAAATTATAAATTGCATTTTCAGTGTATTATTGAAAATATGAATTGGTGCTAGGTCCAAGTATCCCTGGCTGTATATGACCTCAAAAAAAGAAAGGAAAAAGACAGGTTATCTGTCGGTATCATCGCGAAGTTAAGTATTTGTCCTTTCAGAAGACGGGTTTGAGTAATATTTCAATGTTTAAGTGAAAGTTTTTTGTTTTTAATTTTTTTATTACAGATTACATTTTGAAAAATATGCTTCTCATAACTACAAAGTTGAAATAACATTATGTTTTGCCAGTTTATAAGCTTTCAAAAACCTTTTGGTTTTTTTTTTGAATAAAAGTTCACATGAAATTAGCAAATGCATTCAATGAGATATCGAAAAAAAATGTCAGTTATTATGATTCCATGTTGGAAATTCGAATACAAACTGCAGTGATAACTCATAACGTTATTTTTTAGGGCCGTCAATAACATGGGCCGAGTCCCAGTTAAGATTTCCAGTTTATTGTTTTCAATAATAAAGCAATAAACTGCAAATCCATTTGAAACTTTTACCAGTCTTCAGATTAAAGCCTGAGAACTGAGGGTCTGTAATTCTGCAGCTATATGAACAACAGCTATTCTCAAGCCCCATAACGTTATCGAGCAATTTAGTGGCAGTTGCAGATAGTAGGACTTAGTCTAGCTGGAACAGTGTAATGATCAGGATCTCTATGTAAACCATTACGCCTGTAAAAGGTCTCCCTTAGGATCTGTACTCTTCCGAATTTACTTGCTGTTCTGGTCTTAGCATGATCACGCATTTGCCAACCATAACGATAACTCATACATTCTGGATAGTAATACCGATCCTCAGGAGCTATTTTGACGCGTTGTTTTAAATATACTTTCCTACCTTCACCAATAGGATCTGGAAAAAGTAAGATCTTTTAGATTAAATAATTTCATTACGGTTTTACACTAGACTTTTTTCGCCTCGTTCGTAAAATCGAGACCAGACGAGACATTTTTGAAAACTATTTAGGCGATACTGAGACCAATTGCGGTGAGACTCGAGAGTCTCGTTTCTGAACTTTTCCGAGAAAATTAAACTGACAAGCAACATAAACATTTAATTTTTTTCTATAATAAAAACCAGGTCTGCACAGGAAAAGATACGAAATGTAAAGTCTGGTAGCCATATGTAAAATATTTTAATTTATAATTTTGTCTTTCAAGACATTTCAATTTTTTTCAGTTTCAATAAATTTCAGTACTAAATAATTATAGGCACTATTCTGAACTGTATTTAATGTTATTTAGATCCTCTTATTATTAGTGTATTTGCCATATGGCAACATACACTATTGGCGTCGGTCGGATGGCGGGACCTAGGGGTCGGACCAAAATTTCTCAACGTTTCATAACCTCCTAAACACATTGGCACCATTTTTGAAAATGTTTATATATATATGTATATATATATATATATATATATATATATATTTATATATATATATATATATATATATATATATTTATATATATATATATATATATATATATATATGTGTACGGGCAATAACTTTCGAAAGAGTTAATTGATTTTAACGAAATTTGGACCACGTGTTCAAATCCATCACCGCAAGAAGCCTATTTAAAATGGGCGTAATCGGGCCATTTTAAGGGTAGTTTTTAGGGGTTGAAAAAAGTTTTTGTACCCAAAAATACCTAAAAAATTCTCAGAATCGTTTCAAAATTGAAATTTAACCCTTTAATAGCAATTAAAAAGTGCTCCTAAAATTTTAATAAAATCGGCCTGACAGGACCGGACTTACAAATTTTTTGAAAACACTAATTTGTAGAAAGTGACTTATTTATTCAAGGGTGTATTTAATTCGGTGTAGACGTTAGATAGATAATAATATTACAATTAAGAAAAAAAAATGTTATTTTAAGGGGTGTATTAAGGGGTTAAATTTTTTATTTTGCCCAAAAACAAACTTAATTTCACATAATAAAAGTATAAAACCACACGGCCCTATACAAGCAAATACACTATATTGTCGGCAGGGTTTTGGCACTGCGACCCGGGGTTTTTTCTATTTTGACTTACTGTTATATAATAAATCTCTTGTTGCAGACGCAACTGGTTTCATCGGTGAAATAATTAAATCATGTCTAACTTCTCCAGGCGGTGGATCGTCGACACCGTGTTTCGGAAAACGTTTTAAATTGCGCTGTTCTTCTAGTCGTTGTTTGACTACTTCAGCGACTTCATTCGGGGGTACAGTGCATACAAGATCAGATTCAACACTGTCCATTAAACGCTGCTCGTTCCTTCTGAACCATTTCAGACGTAATAAATTTTCTTTTTTGTTCAATTCAATCCACATGCGCGTGAAGCGTGTATCAACACCGGTTGAAGCCGACATTTTGATTTCAAAATGATAATTCAAATTTCAAATCAATCAAATCAGAATCACATTGCAATTTTTATAGTCTAAAGTCTAAGTTTTGAAAATCTAACGAAAATCAACTGAAATTTTAGATCTAAATTTGAAAATAAAAACATTAAAAATTCTGAATTTTGATAGAAAAATAGAACTGAATTTCTGTAACTTATTAGGTTTCTATGACATTTTATAAATCGAAATTTTTCTTTGCTAATAGACGGAAAGAAACTTATCTTTCTCTCATAATATTATATTGAAAAATTATTATGAATGAAAGCTCTCTTTCTCTCTCTCTCTCTCTCTCTCTCTATTTCATGATCATTTGAAAAATTGGAGTCCTTTTAAAAATAAAAGAATAGAAACTTCTTACCACAACAGATTTATTCAGTGGATGTACATTTCGAGAGCTAAGCTCCCGTCTTCAGCAAAACACTTAGTTTACTGTTTTGCTGAAGAATAAATCTGTTGTGGTAAGAAGTTTCTATTCTTTTATTTTTATTTTGTTCCAACCACAGTACTCTTAATGTTTATATTAGAATCCTTTTGTATTATTTGATTATAAGAGGTTTGTAATTTAAACGTGTTTATCCTCTTGAAATATTCTATTTTGATAAATTTCGTGTAGATATTCTTAAAGATCAACGTTTCAGTGAAAAAATAATAATTACAAGTAAACCGTTAACGTGTAAATTATATTATGTGGTAATCTATTGTATCATGGAATATTTAAAAATAACGCCTATATATGATTTCTAAAAAAAATGGTTAGAAAGATATCTAATACTCATTTAAATTTGTATATTAGTGAAGTCTTTATTTGTTCAATTCTGAATTTTTGAAGTAGATTTTTCCAGCATTTTTATTATTATGCGACGAATAATACATTTGGCTGAAATAAAAAAAAAATACTTTAAGTGCTAACAAAAATAATTTATAAGACAATTTTAGGAACCTATTGCACGAAAGAAAAGAATGATTAAACAATAGGTATATGAAATCAACAGTTGAAGTATTTTATTTCTTTAAACAGTAAAACCAACTATTAAAATTTTTAGGCAATACCAAGTATACTCAGGAACTCAGTAAACTACCTACAGTTGTTAATTTTGAGTATCTTGAGTACTTTGATGACTCCGCTGGTGGCAGCGCAGCGCAGCTTCTCTCATACCAGATGCTGGGTTTAAACATGTCGTCAATAAAGAATGGTATAACTAATTAAAAAATTAAATAATTTACTATTATTTGTGTATACCTTTTGTGAAAAAGAAATTCAACGAGATATACTGCAATAGCTAGTACTATGCCAGCGGCTAAGACTTCTGCTGCTGCGTAGCAATCTATAATACCGACGCTGATGAAGCTCGAGCCACGGGAGACGCAAATGGGTTTCTTTGTATACAGCAAACCAACCTCGCGAGTTTGTAAGCCACTCTCGTAAATTTTACGCAATCTGATCAAACAAATCAAAATACGATATTCTTTATATAATTATAAAATCACATAAACGATATAGTACTTTAATTTGGATTGTCATAAAAAAAATGAATAGGGTATTTGACGCTATAAAAAATAAATGATTAAATTATGCAAATACGATAATTTATAGAATAAGACATCAGAAATTATCGGTTTGTATTCACAAAAACACGAGGTGGATTTATTATTTCAGTTTTAAAATTGTAATTTCAAAAACGCTGAACGTCATTATGGTTTAAAGTGTCACGTCAAATTTGTAGTAAACACAGATACACCTATATAAATACTTGAAACACACGTCATGAGTAAACACTATACAAGCCTCGTGTAAACAATACCAAGCATTATTTGTTTGCATACTACAAGAATGACGTCACAGTAGGTAAACATGGTGGCTCGTATTTTCGCGCCAACTTATTATATTTAAACTTTTGGATGCTATTTTATCTTATAAAACGATTGCATTTAAGAGAAATAAAAGTTTCTGCGGAGTAATATTGCGATATGAACACTGAAACAATTTAAAAATAAGAATCAAATAGTCTAATACTGCAAATTAGTAATCATGAGTACGCATGACATAGTAGAAATTTATAAAATACTATAATCATTTTAATCAACAGAAAGCTGGTACCCAATCTTCAACATTTTCTTGTAAGATGTGTTTTTTTCCACGGCTAGATAGGGATCAATAACCTCCAAATATTGTATTTCTTGTAAACCACATTTTTCATCTTCTTGAAAAGTTTCCTGAACAATTTCATAGCCGGGTCCTGTTTCCATATGAAAGGCAAATAAACCATTGCGCATGCGTCTTACACCTTCATGTATTTCCATAAATTTATTTTTTTGACCGGATGGTGTAATCTTTTGTTCGTAGATTGCTTTTCGAACTGGCTCAGTTTCAGTCTGAAATCCAAAAATATTTTATAATTTTACCTGAAATCGGTAAAATCAGGATTTTGTACTTCGCAAGAAAATTGCAGTCAATAGTTACAAATAGAGCTAAGATAATTGGAAATGCGATTGTATACTGTTGTTATAAAAATACGATACAAAAAAATATTTTTTATTTTTAGAAATCATATATAATTTTTATCACCCAGAGCAAGAATTACCAACTAGCGGATCACGGTCCGCATTCAGATATTCACACATTTCTTATGGAAAACATTTGAATTATTTCTTGATTTTTAATTCACGTTTTTTAGTATTACAAGTAAGAAGAAAAATATAAATTACAAATCTAAACGATTTTTGACAAAACAGAAAAGCGGAATGGAAAGGTTGGTTTTAATAATTTTTCGTTTTATTTACCAACAATATATAATTTTGTTTCATTTAGTAAATCAATACTATAACGCAAGGCAAGAATATCTTGTTTTAGAACTGGACGATAAAAGTTTGGTAAGTTTTTAAGACGGACCAAAATAGTTTATGAGCCCTGATCTAGACTTTATTTTTATATTAAATTTAAATAGAGCTAAGGTTCATATGTATAATACGTACACTAAAATAAAAATGATTAAAAACGGTATCATCTACTCCTAGCTGAAGTCTGGAATGTAATAAATCGTTCAAAGTTTGAATGCTGGTGGTTGGACTTTGTAACAACGATACAATATTCGCTGAGTATGATGTATAAAGAAACATTAGTGCCAGAAACAAAGCAATGCAGATGATTCGTCCTGACCAATGAGATGGCGTCGCTGGAACACCTTGTTGACACATTGCTGAATAAGCAATGAAGAGGATATCCAGCCAATTATCGCGTAAGCCTTGCTGAACAGATAAATAAGCGTATTATGAGCAAGCTCTATTAAAATCGTTGCTGACTAAACCAGCGCTTCTAATCCTTTCCCTTCTCTCTCCGCCTCAACTTTTTTAATTGTTACTAGTTTTCACTTCTGCGCACGCGCTGTGGTGAGATGGCAGTAGGCTATATCTGCAGTATGTCTGGCTTTAAATAAAAATGAATAAACAAGAGGCGACCGCGTTATATCAATGTTATTTTTGTGAAATCAAAAAAATGGTAGAATTATTTCAATGGGCTGCGAAGCTAGTTCTTCAATAAATTTGTTTTTATACGTATAAACTTACAGAATGTAAATAATGGTTCCTGTTAGTTTTCGATTCATATTTGTAGGCTAGATAAAGTCCAAAAGAGCACAACAATATGAGACTGAATGTTGAAGCCCAAACTGACCAATGGAATGGCAACGTATAGACATTAGTCACATAACTCAATTTTGGTTGTCGAAACACAAATTTGGATCTGGTTGGAGTTACCATCGCTATATAATCGATAACATTTATACGATCTTTGGTAAAAAATAATGCAGTTCCACCTACAAAATTTTCACGATTAAATTAAAAATATAATTTCTGAAACAATTTTATGATTTAAAATTTAACTCTAGTAAAATCTATTACGTAGGTCTCTGTAACTTGACCATCTGCTTAGCTGGCCATTTTTGTGCGGAACCTAACGAAGTTTGATTTTGAAAGATGGTAACTAATACATTATGTATCGGATTCGGAGACAATTTTGACGAGTCTAAAGTTTGCTTTCCGAGCGAAACGACATTAAAATGGCATATTATTATCGCGCTTCTCTCTCAAGCCTGTCAGCCCAAGCAAGTGTCTTTATCGCTATGTTTGAAATGGAAATTATACCTATGTCAGCTTCTCTACGATGTAGGTCTCCTATCATACCACTCCAACTATTGTCAGATGCGTTGTAATAACCCCATGTATGTTTAATTCTATATTCCAAAGTTGCGTTTACGAAATTTGCCAAATGATTAACAAGAACGTAATCTACCTTAGTAATGGTATCGATATGTTTTTGCCTGTTAATTAAAGTACAAGTAAAATCATTGGCAAACTAACAAAAAATTAAGGAGTCAAAGCATAATGTCGTCTGAAATTGTTCTCAAATTAGTTGAGCTTCTGAAATCGGTTGAAAATCAAAATTAAAGTCTAAAATCCCCCTTTAAAATTTTATCATAATCTAAAAGACATGGACGGACATACACAATTTAGGAAATTATTAGTTTAAGGATAGATTGTGCATTAGTTACGGAAGGAACTATACAATTTGGTGCTGGTGTTAGATTAATAAACGGCTTCCTGAATATTGAAATGACAAAAAAAAAGTGTAATATGGAGGTTAAATATTTTATGTTGTTCAAATTTAAGTTCAGATAAAATATACGGCGTAAGGTAAGCTATTACACGTTTTATCGGTAATTGTGCGCTGTGACATCACTTTTTAATTATTCAGACGAAATTACGCCCTGGTCTCCTCAAATAGTTTTTTAGAATTTACAGTAAAAAATGAACCTGTAATCTGTAAAATGATTGAAAGTTTCATTGTGTGTGACAACAATACTAGACACGAGTTCAGTTCCCATTAAGTCGCTTCTTCTCACAGAAGTCACCTTTGGATTTAGAAAATTCTGTAGTCCAGTATTTTGACTCCATACTCCAAATTTCTCTTTTAGTAAGGGATATCCAATACGTCGTTTATATATCTCGGTTAAAACGTACTCACTTTCAGAGTTGTTCATTGCAATTAATACTTCACTGTCTACCAGTACATTAATTTTATCAAAGATGATTTTGAGTTCATTGAAAGTTTCCAAAACGTCCGCGTTTTCCGTGTCGTTAAAAAGTATCCAACGATATGGCGAAAGAAATAAATATCTACTGTCTGCCTGCAAACATCATCAAAAGGACCTTACAATTGGTTCGAAATATGCGTGTAAACAAACGGAATAATGATTTTTTGATAATCGGAGTTTATTAAGAATGACCTCAATAGAATAACTGATAATCAATTATTTTCGAGTCATCAATTTACTGCGGTTTTTTTTAAATAGCAAATGAAAATTCAATTAATGCGTTTATCCGCTGTAAGACTAGAGCGTCCTAACTGACTACTAAGGATTTACAATATGAACTACCCACAATATACATAAAGATTAGAGTCTCTTATCAATTTCGGACAATACTTAATTATCAACATCAACTACTTCAAATGAGGCTTGGTAATATCAATAATTACAAATCTTCCGTCTGAAGAATTAAATTTTTATCCTGGAGCATAGATTACTACCAAGTTTCAGTTGCAAGGTGTGAAATTAAGTATAATGTATAATTAAAGTATAACTTAAAAGTAAAATATAATGCACATATTTAAGTATATAAAATTTTTAATACAATTCATGTTTTTAAAACTCAAACAATTTTATAATGACTCACATCCAAAAATAAGGATGTCACATTGGGGCAAGTAATATCAACAATAAAAACGACATGCTCAGCTGGCACCGGATATGGAAGGGGTCTTTTATTAATGTCCGCATTTCCAACGATAATTAGCTCATTGACGAAAAATTTGTGAAATGAAATCGCATCTGCAATCAAATGTTAATTAGATAAGAAACTTATCAGCTTTGTTTTTCAGATTATAATAAACGAATTATCGATTTTATTCATTCTAACTTGTAGATAATTGACATGCATGTTATATAATGGCATTTAAAATGTGTATGAAGAATGTATACATCTCAGTCGTACATGTACGCGCGTGAATCAATGTAAGGATTTATTTATTCGCGTTTCAACCGTCACAGATGTAATATGTGGAGCAAATTATTGCTCGATTTTAGTGTGCTTTCAAAGAAACAACTAGAATAAGCTGAGTCCTTAATTAATTAATAGAATTTTTGATATTATCTTACCGTCGCTTTTGCAAAGAAACGTTGTCAATCGAGATGGCTGTCCAAAACTTTTAATGACATCTTTCAACATTTCATTTCGTCTTCCAAAGTTGGCTGCTTGTGACGCAGTTATAACAAAAAATAATTTAAAAATATATAAATGTAATTTCATTTTGGTCGTAACTTTAACACTTAACTTTGTTATGCAAGGATACGCTGAGAATGAAATACTTATAGTGAATTGAATGCTACATTTTTTCTGGGGCAGTTTCTTTTCAAGAAAGCAAATATTCAGTGTTGACAAAAGAATTACGATAATAATGATGAAATTGATTTGTAAACGTTTTAACTCTGATGCTTAAATAAATCCATCGCATGTTCTGAATTAATGTATATTAAATACAAATGTTTTAAATTGATAAAATTATAATATAACAAATAACTGGTTCTGTGGTTTTGTGCAAACCACTTTAACACGCAAACTGTGCTTAATTAACTCATTTTTCCTGGAATTACATCAAATATTCAACAACGGTTCTGGAAAGCTTTTTTAAAACCATCAAGACTGGGGTTATTTACGCCTAGTAGTTTTTCATATTTTCAGTTCATTATTTTTTAATATAAATTTGAAATTCGATCGATGCTTTGACCAGTTCTCAAATTAGAATTTGGGAACAGGGCCCTTGTAGCGGAAACTATCTACTAGAAAATAACAAAACAACAAAAGTACTTAAGAAGTTGTACAGATAAACATGTTTGTAAAATAGACGGTCGATAACCCACATCATTAGTATCTATTAAGTAAGTGTAGGAAATAAAATGATGAAACCAATAAACAAACACGTATTGAATTATTAAAAAAAGTATATTCAATTCAACAATACAATGTGAACTCCATCCTGTCTTAACACCGAATGCTACAATCTTTACAATATCAATTTACGCAGCTTACATGCCATAAACCATTACACAATTTGTAGAACAACACTGATTAACATTCGTTTAAATACTGTCAAACATTCGTTTACATAGTTATATTTTATATTTTAAGTTTGGGTACTAGCAATGCCATTAGAAGTACACAGATTACCTTGTTCATGAATGACGTCAGCTGGAAGACCGTTCATATTTTTATCAACCACACAATATCAATTGACAGTCCACTGAATGACGTCATCCCCCCACAACTATCCAACGGAACGAGGTCACCTCTATATTATCTAATAACCTTGGGTTAAAAACGGTAAAATTTTCAAAAAAGAACTGTGAGTTTTGTGATGACTTTTAATTACTTCATGACAGGCATGAACATTATAAAAATACTGAAACATTTTTTTCAAATCTAAAATTGAACGTATGCTTTGTAAAAACATTTAATAGACATTTTTGTTTTTTCCTTTAGGATCAGGTGTCCAGTTATTGAGTTCTTCCAGATCTTGATTACGAGTATCTGGTTCTAATTCAGAAATAACACATTTCTTTTTACGTTCTTCTCCTTCCTTTAAACATTCCTTGCATTCTCTGGTTGCCGACAACTGAAATATATATATAAAAAAATATAATTTCTTCAATTGTTAGTGTATTTGCCATATGGCAACATACACTATTGGCGTCGGTCGGATGGCGGGACCTAGGGGTCGGACCAAAATTTCTCGACGTTTCATAACCTCCTAAACACTTTGGCACCATTTTTAAAAATGTTTTTATATATATGTATATATATATATATATATATATATATATATATATACGTATATATATATATATATATATGTGTACGCGCGATAACTTTCGAAAGAGCTAATTGATTTCAACGAAATTTGGGCCACGTGTTGAAATCCATCACCGCAAGAAGCCTATTTAAAATGGGCCTAATCGGGCTATTTTAAGGGTAGTTTTTAGGGGTTGAAAACTGTTTTTGGGCCCCAAAATACCGAAAAAATTCTCCGAATCGTTTCAAAATTGAAATTTAACCCTCTGGTAGTCAATAAAAAGTGTCCCCACAATTTTAATAAAATCGGCCCGACAGGACCGGATTTACAAATTTTATGAAAACACTAGTTTGCAGATAGTGACTTATTTATTGAAGGGTGTATTTAATTCAGTGTAGACGTTAGATTGATAATAATATTACAATTAAGAAACAAATGTTATTTTAAGGGGTGTATTAAGGGGTTAAATTTTTTATTTTGCCCAAAAACAAACTTAATTTCACATAATAAAAGTATAAAACCACACGGCCCTATACAAGCAAATACACTATATTGTCGGCAGGGTTTTGACACTGCGACCCGGGTTTTTTTTTAATTTTGTTCCACCTTTTATCATACAACAGAAACCTTAGCACGATGTGTATTTTTGGATTTGCAAGGTATTTTCTTCTCTAGATAAAAAAAAACTAAAGAGCTAACGTGACTTACAGCTACTTTTTCACAATTTTTGTCTGTGAACATTTTTAAGGTATCGAACCATGGCATCGGATTAGTTGGTTTTATTAGTTCGCTAACAGAGTCGATGTTATCTCTTAAATTTGAAGTTGTTGATATTTTTTGAAGATTTGCCTTAACTGGAACAAGATCTGATCGACTGTAGAGATATCTCCAGAACTCTGCACATTTTAAAGCAGTTTCGTTATTATGTAAAGATTTGACGAATTCCAATTCCTAAAATGAATAGTGACATTGACTTTACGGGAAACTTTGACATTTCCTTTTAACTATTTACTTACTCTATTGTGTTAAATTACAGTGAAATTATGTATCCAAAGACATTGTTTTCACGGCATAGAGGTCTTCATGATTATAGTAATAGCACTCGGTGTCAGCGCATTTGATGTCTTGTCGTCAAGGTCAATTTGTTACAGTCAATCTAGCACATGCGCAAACACAATCTAAGTTCGCGTAGCCAATCATATGCGAATTGTTGAGCGGCTGCGTATTCAGAGAACAGAGCCTGATTGAGTACATTTTTCGTAGCAATACACAATATGTAGGTTTTATTTATAATGAAAAGAATTGTTGATTTAGTTATTAGTGCATTTGCCATATGGCGACATACACTATTGGCATCGGTCGGATAGCGGGACCTAGGGGTCGGACCAAAATTTCTCGACGTTTCATAGCCTCCTAAACACTTTGGCACCATTTTTGAAAATGTATATATATATATATATATATAGGTATATATGTGTACGGGCAATAACTTTCGAAGGAGTTAATTCATTTTAACTAAATTTGATACAAATGTTGGAATCCATCACCGCACGAAGCCTATTTAAAATAGGCCCAATCGGGTCATTTTAAGGGTGGTTTTTAGGGGTTGAAAAAAGTGTTTTGGCCTGAAAATACCTAAAAAATTCTCAGAATCGTTTCAAAATTGAAATTTAACCCTTTAATAGCAATTAAAAAGTGCTCCTAAAATTGTAATGAAATCGGCCCGACAGGACCGGATTTTCAAATTTTCTGAAAACAAGTTTGCAGATAGTGAGTTATTTACTGAAAGGTGTTTTTAATTTTGGTGTAGACGTTCGATCGACAATAATAGTGTAGTTAAGAAAAAAATGTCATTTTAAGGGGTGTATTAAGGAGTTAATTTTTTTATTTTGTCCAACAATCACCTTAAGTTCACATGATAAAGCCACAAGGCCTGTATCAGCAAATACACTATATTGTCGGCAGGGTTTTGGCACTGCGACCCGGGTTTTTACTAATTGTATCTGCCTAGTGATTTAGTTAACCGCAATTAATGAAATTTTCGATATTAATGTTGTAATAAAAAAAATTATCTCTATATCTTACATGCATTAATAATTGGAAAAATTTCATCTATGATGCACCCGTAGAGTGAACGTTCATATTCTAATGAATCCTAATATGAAAATTACCTCTCGGAATATGTGAGATACTGTAGCAAAGATGCTTTAGTAAGAGAAATATGACTAGTTTTGATGTGTCACTGTAGAACAAATAATTCAACCGCCACGTAAGTAGTCATGTTTGAGCTCTGGCAGTGACATTGTTTGAACAAATTGCCAACAATGGATATTTTATGATACAGTAGCATAATATAGCTATAAAATATGTATATTTAAAACCTATGTAATGAAACTATGAATTTAGTTGAATAAGTTTACCTTAAAATCAGAAGGAGTGACTTGTCTGAAAGATTTTAACTCACACGAACTGCTTGAATATAAGTTTGTGCCCACTAATTCGGTTTTATCAGATTTACCATCATCATGTGAAGCACACATTTTTACCAAATCTTAGTATAATTTGAATAATGTACGGAGTACCTCGTTATGTCAAAACAATAAAAAAAGCAACAACAAACTTGATCACTTTCAAATGTGCATCTTTCCATAGCACAGATAAAGAGAATGGATTAATTGTAGATTATAGACGACAAGTAAAGAGAGAAGTCATGTGGTGATATGTGTATAAATTTGTATTGGCGAATCCCGTTTTTAGGGTTTTGTACCTCAAAAAGAAAAAAAACCCGGGTCGCAGTGCCAAAACCCTGCCGACAATATAGTGTATTTGTTTGTATAGGGGAGTCTGGTTTTATACTTTTATTATGTGAAATTAAGTTTGTTTTTGGGCAAAATAAAAAATTTAACCCCTTAATACACCCCTTAAAATAACATTTTTTTTCTTAATTGTAATATTATTATCAATCTAACGTCTACACCGAATTAAAGACACCCTTCAATAAATAACTCACTATCTGCAAATTAGTGTTTTCAAAAAATTTGTAAGTCCGGTCCTGTCTGGCTGATTTTATTAAAATTTTAGGGACACTTTTTAATTGCTACTAAAGGGTTAAATGTCAATTTTGAAACGATTCTGAGAATTTTTTCGATATTTTGGGGCCCAAAAACATTTTTCAACCCCTAAAAACTGACCTTAAAATGCCCTGATCACGCCCATTTTAAATAGGCTTCTTGCGGTGATGGATTTCAACACGTGGGCCAAATTTCGTTAAAATCAATTAACTCTTTCGAAAGTTATTGCCCGCACACATATATATATATATATATATATATATATATATATATATATACGTATATATATATATATAAATATATATATATATATATATATATATATATATATATATATATATATATATTTATATATACATATATATATAAACATTTTTAAAAATGGTGCCAAAGTGTTTAGGAGGTTATGAAACGTCGAGAAATTTTGGTCCGACCGCTAGGTCCCGCCGTCCGACCAACGCCAATAGTGTATGTTGCCATATGGCAAATACACTAAAAAAGGACCCTTATAGGATCACTTCGTTGCCCGTCCGTCTGTCTGTCAAGACCCTTTTTCCCAAGAATGCGTGGAGATATTAAATTGAAATTAATACCAAATACTCAAGTATGCAATCCGTTAGAGCTGTGAAAAATCAAACTGCTTAATCAACGCAATCAAAACATACGTTCTTACGCTCTTGGTATAGCCTAATATGTTGATCTTAAAGCGACTTAATTGCACAATTGTGATGCAAACAATAGCATATTATGTGCACTGGCCTTTAAACAACCATCTGCGGCTTTTTTGTAAGATCCTAATTTGGTTCAATGTTTACGGAACTAATAGAAAAACTAAATTCATAAAAAGTAGGCATCGTTGTGAAAGAATGAACATGGGAGTTTAGGTCGTAGCGGTATACTATACTATGGCATGCATAATCAAATATTTTGTAAGCAATAGAATTCGTCTACGAATACAACACAGTAGATACCTTACGTGTAGGATTTTTGTATAATACACATGTCTATTATACCAACTCGGTATGACGACGGGTACTAAGTAAACCGATTCTACCCATGTTTCCCGTATGCAAGTCAATATCAAATTATCGTTATTCTATACTTTTCAGTAAATATTCGCTACCCGATGCAAAGTCGAGGCTTCACACAAGGCAAAGCTAGTACAGTAGTCATTAGCAAATATTTGTTTCAAATCTCGTTTTCCCCTGCTCCCATGACTTCAAGCTGGCTACACATTGGTTCAGTCTGACCCAATGTTACTTGGCAAATATTTGAGTCAGGAACACTTAACCTGAATTATTTTGCAGTATTTATATAGTTAATACCTTTTAATAATAATTTTATCAAATCCTCAATCATGAAGATTTCGGATTATTATTAATTACAAACAAACAAATATATGAAACGTACATTTAAATAAATTTAAAAAAAAATGCAAATATAAAATAGTTAGTTGTGTTAGTATTTAAATACTAAAATACCAACAATGTACAAGTTTCGTCGTTTGTATTACCAATTAATCCATAGCGTTTAGGTGTGGGTACTATAAAACTATCGAATTTCAGGTAGTTATCAGCTGTTAATTACCTATAAAAATCAGGCATTTTCTGGGATACTAAATTACAAAAATTAACGGGTTTCGTCTGTCTTGATATCCACTAATCAGATAGCGTTTTGGTAGTCTACTGGAAGCGGTACTTTCAACAGAACAATAATTTTTATATGAAATATCGATTCCATCATCCCTCAATAAATATATAGGTCACATTTGTACCAACTGTCACTGCCTGATACCAACACATTACAGGACTTAGAATTTTTTGTTTTTGATTGAATTTAAATCTTTTTAAGTTACAGAATTGAGATGTTGCTAAAAACAAAAAATTGTTAAACAGATGCGTACAATAAATTTTGTGATAATATTGATTTTGGTATTATAAATATATATTCAGCTTCCTAAAATGTTGCATGTTTTCAATTCCAGTAATGTAGTAAGAAACTGCGTCGTAAAGTGATTTTAATACGTTCAAACAGTCTTCTTAATTTATTTGAGAGTTGTAAGTTTTTTTTTATTTTTTCCCGAATATATCACATTTTTTTACTTACCTACTATGGCTTATTTTAAAATGAGTTTAATAAAGAATAATTTATAAGAGGTCGTAAAACTAATTCATATTGATATTGAACTGAATTTTTAAAAAGTTTCTTAGATATATAATTAAATTTATAGTATACGCATTTTACAAAATCAAAAAAATATATGTGAATAAAATAGATGCTCTGACATAACGTGAACCAACTTTGAAAGCTGGCCTACACAGTATATGCGCTTTTACCCTTTCCATTCGTGGATTTTTTAGAAGATTATAGACGCTCAAAAGCTGAGGTCATCAGTGTTTATGATTTGATGGAAGAAACTAGTCCTGTTATCTCATTTTTATATCTCATCTATGTGTATAATTTAAATAAAATCTATAGAGCTGTTTTAGAGAAAACACATATTTTAAATTTGTTTTTGTTATGGGATCACTTCTTCCACATTTGACTGTTTTTGTAATTTCAACTTAAGGTGTGTAATCCCAAATTTTGCATATTGTTCGGGACACGCGTGCAAAATTTGGGTAAAATCAATTCTGAGCTGTGGATTCTATGGGCAACCGCACACAATGGAAAAACATAGTATAAAAAGCACTTTTTTATTTTCTCCGAGTACTCAAATCTGAACTTTTGCACGATCACAGAACTTCTACGTAAATGTAGAAAAATATATTGCTTACTGGGAAAAATGTCTTTTATTAATTTTTCAACAGTTCATAAATATATTCGTTAAATCCGTTCCTGTAGGCTTGTGGCGTATTGGAGGTAAATTCAACCGTTTTAGCTTTTTCAGTAAGTCCGTCATGCTTTCAAACGGTTACTGGTGATGGAAAACTTCGGAGCTACTACGGAGACGTCACAAACGGTTCGTTAATCATTTGTTAACAAAAGATTGTAGCAGAAGTTTTGAAATTTTTTATCTTATTAGTTTCAATCTGTGATAACCAAAAAATTCACTAAAGCAATCTAAACTTCATCAATAATAACGTTTTTTTTCCGTTTGGATATTTAAAATTAATGTTAAAATAGAATGGAATGTAAAATAATGTGAACTTGATTTCTTGATTTCGAAAAATTTGTGGTTTCAGTAATAATTTGTTTTTGCGTGATTTATTAAAATTGTGTCACTTTTTTGAAAATTCGTAGCCAGTGAAACTACTGACATGTAATTTTTGAATCATAAAGTGTCTATAGCGTGTAATGTGCGGAATAATTATCTAAAATTGGAAAACACATGTTTTTAGTTTAATAAAGATAAATATTGCTTTTTTGGTTTAAGTTTCAGCTCGCAGAAGCTACAGTATTTAACTCGCATAAAACGAATATGAACTATTTTATAACTCAATAACAACTATTTTTCATGCACTTCCGCTGTTAAAGTAAAATTTTTAATTAAATAATCATGGAAGATCACAGAGTCTATTTTAAATTTTGCACTCGTGCTTTGTTACTTTTCTAAGATTGCGATTAAATTATAAGATAAACTTAATTTAAAAAAAATCATTAAACAAAAGACTTTTTTTTTATATTTCACGCACATTCGTTTTTTTAATATAAATAATACAAAATTTTTAAGATATTTTGAGGGTTACACCTTATTGGAATCATGCACTAAATCATATACTAATTGTCTTTATGTGAATATTGAATGAACTATTGAATAAGTATTTAAAATTATTTCATGTGAAAATGCAAAGGGAGGTGAGCAATAAGCTAAAATGTATTGCAAGTTGGAAATACGGTAAAGTGATATATTTGTTGTTTTTGAAAATTTTGTTGCTAAATCAAAGTCGAATCAGGCGAACCCGAGATGAATTTATCTAAACAACACAAGGAGCAACTCTACTATTTTGTCGGCAGGGTTTAACACTACGACCAGTATATTTCTGCAACTGTTAGCATTCAAATAATTTTAAAATTATGTTCGTTAAGGAACCGTTGTGTTCATTGTCGTTAACCGAGTGGCTTGGTTTGGAACATCGCGAGCTGCCGGAATTGGCCGAACGATACGAGCAACGCCAGTGGCGACAAGAGCCATCGTCCCCTCCACGGCGGCCGGTGTTGCGTCGCGGCGATCGTAAACGACGTCGTCTAACTAGTGCAGTGCTACATTTCAACACGGTGCGGGCTCTTGCCCTGAGACACCAGTCAGGTATGCGCGATTTCTTCTTGTTGCATCCGAAGGCATGCGATACGTGCATTTGTTTATAAATACATACAAACAATCTTTGAAATATTTCATTTTAACGAGTCATTTTGTAAGTATTTTTACTAATTGAGCACTAATTAGCTGAAGATTCCTAACTGCTTTAACTTCGACACTGCTTACAAATTTCCGCAATGAATTTATGCTTTTGCAAGAACACGTATTTAATATTTGCTTGGGATTTCTTGTCGCAATGGTAATAAAATAATGCAGCATTGTAAAGTAACATTAATATTTTATCCCACTAGGAACTTTTTCAGCTGTAGGGTTGTCAATTTTTCAAAAAAAAAAAAAATAACAGCCTTAATTTAAGTTCGCCCTGCAAGTTTTGTCGTCATGTCTCTTTGACAAACTTTTCCTGACTAAGCATTTGACTTTTGATTTTTGAATATGATAAGCAGAAGTCTGCCATTCTTTGCACTATTATATTATATCGACGCAAGATCTGTACTGAAAATTGAACCGTTGCAGGTGCAAATAATGGCAGAGTAAGAAACAGTCGTTAAACGCACAACTTTATTAGCGTGACCATCGATTTTATGCTTTAAATGTGGTTTGTAGTGATTTAGACGAACACCTCCTTACATCGAAGTGTGTAACTGCATAAAAAATATCATGTGCAGTAAGCCTGGGTATCAATTTATAGTGTACCAAGTTTTATCAAAATCGGTACGGTCGCGCTAAATGAATGTCGGTACAAGCAGACAACAATTATAGAAATATTTTAACCTTGAGAAATAAAAAAAAACCCGGGTCGCAGTGCCAAAACCCTGCCGACAATATAGTGTATTTGCTAATACATCAGGCCTTGTGGCTTTATTATGTGAACTTAAGGTGATTATTGGGCAAAATAAAAAAATTAACTCCTTAATACACCCCTTTAAATTACATTTTTTTTAACTACATCATTATTGTCGATCAAACGTCTACACCAAAATTAAAAACACCTTTCAGGAAATAACTCACTATCTGCAAACTAGTGTTTTCAGAAAATTTTTAAATCCGGTCCTGTCGGGCCGATTTTATTGAAATTTTAGGAACACTTTTTAATTGCTATTAAAGGGTTAAATTTCAATTTTGAAACGATTCTGAGAATTTTTTAGGTATTTTTGGGCCCAAAAACTTTTTTCATCCCCTAAAAACCACCCTTAAAATGACCCGATTGGGCCCATTTTAAATAGGCTTCGTGCGGTGATGGATTCCAACATGTGTGCCAAATTTCGTTAAAATAAATTAACTCCTTCGAAAGTTATTGCCCGTACACATATATACCTATATATATATATATATATATATATATATATATATAAATATATATATATATATATATATATATATACATATATATATAAACATTTTTAAAAATGGTGCCAAAGTGTTTAGGAGGTTATGAAACGTCGAGAAATTTTGGTCCGACCCCTAGGTCCCGCCATCCGACCGACGCCAATAGTGTATGTTGCCATATGGCAAATACACTAAAAAACCTACAGTTAGAGATTTTGCTATAATTTGACATGTTAGTATTGATTAGTACGAGCATGGGTTCAAATTATTAATATTTTGAATAAGTTAAAAATATTATAATATTTAAATTACACTTTAATTGACATGGCGCGAAACTTTTGCAAAATTTGGAACTTTGAATGAGAAAGACGTTTTTTTTTCTTTAGTATAATTTTTTTATTCATCTATATGCCGAACACCCAAAACAAAAGTTTGATACAAAAATTTTCAAAATTAACTAAGAGTGGAAGTAAAATAGACACTATAAAGTGCTGTTAAAAATGTTTTTAATGTTTACGCAATGAATATTTTGAATATCCAGCCGTGGTCTACGAAAAAAGAAAATAAATCACCGCAAACAATTTATAAGTTTCTAATTATATCTCAGTCAGTTTAAACATCTAATTAACGCGCGAATTTCTATGACTTGCGGGATGAGAATTTCTTATTTCTTTATGAATCAGCTGTCCACAAACAGACTGCATAGTTTATTTCAAGGCATCTGGTGGTGACTAAAGTCAAAAAGTAGTTCTCGTCAACGGAGTATTATAGAAAGTGCCTATTATATTTAGTTACAGGCAATCCTGTTCAGCTCCGCTCAGGTTTGTAGATTGCCTATTAAATATAGACATATTTTACTGGAGTGCTCTTTTTTAACCGTATTTGCCTGGGAATAACAGCATATTAAGATATAGTCTACACCAGTGGTTCCCAACTTTTTTCAGCTGGCGACCCACCTTTCCTTATCGGAATACCTCCACGGTCCATCGGTCCATGGTGGAGTAAAAAAAATGAGAGGGATGTAGTGGTTATGTTGTCTGCTTCAGATGCTAAAAATCAAGAAACAAGAAAACAATCAAAACATCATTCAATTTGTTCCGATTTTTGTTATCTTTTCTGATGGTTTATTCGATGATTTCTGACAGTTTTAGGATTGAGTCGCGACCCACCTGTAACTCTTCCGCGACCCACCGGTTGGGAACCGCTGGTCTAAATCGTCCCTCATATTAGGTATTTGAACATTGCACGCCATGCGAAATCAGAAACGGAATGTCGAATGACTTGCGACTGCACTAATTATATAACAAAGTCGCGGAAGAAGAGAGGTACCGCTCAGCCTTGACTGTAATGGTATTGGGAGAAGTCTACTGTGAACATACTGCGACACGTTACGATTTTATGTATTTGTAGACTAGTATCGTTTTTTAAAGAGAATGGCAAGAAAGAGAGAGAGAAAGAGAGTTTGTAGATTATAGACGCTCAACCAATAATCTCTCTCTCTCTCTCTCTCTTTATAAGACGAATATACTCTACAAAATTACGCGAAAGAAATGTTAAATTAATTTTGCGATAAAAGAATGATATAAAACAATTTAAGATTTCAGTGGTACAAGATATACTATTTTTTTAAGATTATTATGTCGGTTTTTTTGACTCTTGAATTTTTTAGTGTATTTGCCATATGGCAACATACACTATTGGCGTCGGTCGGATGGCGGGACCTAGGGGCCGGACCAAAATTTCTCGACGTTTCATAACCCCCTAAACACTTTGGCACCATTTTTAAAAATGTTTATATATATATATATTGTCACGTTTTTCCTTTCTGTTGCCCCCCTATGAGTTAATTTAGTCCTTAAACATCTTCTTAAAGTTTCCCCTCTAACGATACATCGTCAATGTTTCACTTTATGCAGTCATTTAGTAGGTGAACCAACTCTTTGAAATTGTGAACGAACGGTACGCTGATAGTGCGCACGATTTGTACGCAATCGACATGCGACCGGAACGTTTTTGTCTTTTTTGGTTTTTGAAAATTTTTTCGTCAGTCAAGGTGTGGCCAGCAAGCTGTTCACTGACGTTTGGTTTGCGCGAATTTAATTCGCTGCTAAATGATTTAATTTATGGAATTGTGTGTTCTTTTGGGCCTAATTGAGGCACTGTTGATTGTGGTTGTTGTGCTGTTCAAACAACAGGAGCGATTCGCTTGTAAATGCGGGATAAATAAAACGGCGCAATTGTGCGTTTTTTCACGAAGCCGACATTACGACCTTGTGTGACCTTGTGGATAAAATTCTACTCTGTGAAAGCGTAGGAAGTGTTGGAAATCATTAGCATCATCCAGGAGGGTGCTGATCTCTTCATCGGAAGCTGTTATCTTTTGCCAATCCAATTACCGTTGGTTCTGCCCTACGAAATTCTACAATACCTCTGCCGTACCTACCAGATCATCAGGACAACGCCCTACAGTTGATCGCGTCACATCCAGTAAAACTTAGTACGAGTTTCCTGATTTAAGGTACAGTGTCATTTTTATTTATTTTGTCCACAAGACGATATTAAAAGGGAAATGTTAAAGTGAATCAAATTGGCATTAGTGAAAACGTATTGATTAATGATGAGTGTAAATTTATGATGTTGTTGATTTAATTTTGACGGTTTATAATTTGATAAAGAATTTTTTTGCAAAACAGTAAATTTTGTACGTAATACATCTAACTCAGTTCAGACTTGCAGTGTAATTAGAATGCTGACCTTGACCATTATATTGTAAATTATACTTGTTTTTTTTTGACAGTTATCAGTCAAATTATTATTTTATAAAATATTAAAACTTAAATATTTAAATTTATTCCGAAATAGAATTCTGGTTATAATTGGCCGATTATTTTAACGTGTCATAGTATTTGTTTTGTTTGTTCATTTTGAGCTGACGCTAAGAACGCTGGAGCTCAGTTAAGTTGTGAAGCTTAATTTTAGTTAAAGCCGCGTCTCTGGCCTTGCACTCTATTAAGCACTTGATTGCCGCGTGAAGTTTCTTATAAATCACTATTCTTGCTCTCTATAGTTTGCTGTTATCTCTCCTGCCTTATTAGCGTTCAGCTAATGATATTGTTAAATTATAGTTATTGTTTTGTAAATCCGTCGTTAGCCAAACATTAAAACTAAATATCATATAATCTCTTTTGAAGGCTATTTTTCTAATATTTATTTATTGATATTCATTATTGTTGTTGTTAATTTTGATTAAATTATTTCGAGCATTGTGAACTAATAACAACTGACAACGGTGTGACGAACACTAGTTTCAATCTTTTGATTAGTTATCCGCTCATCTGTCGAGTAACCTCATATATCCTGAGCTTCGTCCATTCAGATATTGTTAGTTCACTGCTCCTGTTGGTGATGTGTAAGCGTTCAGATTCTGATTAGAATCTATTTTTGTGTTTATTATTGATCTGATTATTGCTTCTGTACAACTAGTAGTCGTTTTTCTCAATGCTAAATTAACCATTTAACTTTATGAAAACCTGCAGCATAGTTTATTGTATTAAATTTTATTTAAATTACGTTGGAGTTATTTTTTTGTTAGGGCTTTTCCTTAATTGTTTCTTTCAGTTGAATCCTGCATCTGGAAGACACGGCAGAGGTAGAGGAATTTCAAGGATTGGCGCCCATTTTTGTCTTTTTATCAGCTTTTCTATTTAGACCGTATGGTTAGTTGCGTCTCCTATCTCTCCATGCAACATCTGATTAGGGAAAGGACCCTTTGTCCAGACGTTGCCTCTCAACCTGCGACCCCCCGCTAGCTGGCCGGGATCAAACCCTCTGGGTGGGGTATTGTGTGTGTCTTTTTCACAAAAAAGAGACGTTACACTTTTGGCGCCCAACGTGGGGCCTGAGATTGTGGTCTTAGATCTATCATAACTTCGTTGTCAGATCCAACGTAATTCTGTGGTGAATTGAAAAAGCGGTTTTGTTGAATTCAATATCTTGCTGTGAATTGAGAATTGTCAGATTTTTTTAAAGTTCGTATAGAATGTAATTCTTTGAAAATTGTGTTAAATTTCAATTTTTTGAAAAAATCGTGTTGATTAAAATATTTACCGAGACATTTTGAAAGTGACTAAGTCAGGGATCGGTCGGAATTATTTGAACCCTAAAGTCGGTTGAGCAATTTGATTTTGTGTTTGTGTGAGAACGGTCCAAAATGGAAATATCTTATGAAATAGAAGTAGATTACCTTACCACGTCTGAGGTTGATTACGAATTATCCATTCGCGGATTAGTTGCTGGGTCGGATGAATTGAAACGACGTAAGTGTCTGAGGCGGTTGTTGGCGGCTGACTATAAACGAGTCGGTATTTCATACCATGCTTCATCACCATTTAATCGCGACGCGGATGGCGCTGAAATCGATCTTAGCATTTCGTCGGTTAGCAGAGCTATAGAAGACTATAACGAAGATTTGGATAGTACTTTCGTGGAGATTCGCACCCGACTAAACCACCTGAAAGGTAGATTACTGAGAATCAGTGCTGATGATGAAGAAATAAAAGCCTTTAAAAATGATAGATTGATAACGATCCTGTCCTTGGAGGATGAATTCTTATCTAAACTGCCAGATGTGACACCAGCGGACGGAGGTCAGAAAGCGGTTGAGCTGAACCGAACTACGGTCGCTTCACGGCTTGATAGTAGTCTCGCGACGGTTCCTGCCAATGATGCTACGGAAGTTACAGCTGACACATCGATTATTAATTTTAATACGCCGTATCGGCACGCGAATTACATCCCAGTTTGTAAGTGGGGAATAAAATTTTCAGGCGAATCCTCAGAAGAGAGCGTGGCTGAAATACTTCAAAGAATAGAAGAAAGCAGCATTTCTAAAGGCGTTTCGAAGGACGAACTATACAGGTCGGTTTTTGATCTATTGGAAGGATCAGCCTTGTCGTGGTACCGTTCGGTGCGTGATTCGATTACTTCTTGGGACGATTTTGTTGAACGTCTTAAAGCAGAGTTTCAGCCCATTGATTATGAGAACGATTTATGGAACGAGATTTTCCACAGGTTTCAGGGACCAGATGAGCGAGTTGGCACTTATTTGTCATGTATGAAAAATTTGTTTGCGCGTTTACCTACGCCTACGTCTGAAGTACAACGCTTGAACGTAATTCGGAGGAACTTGACACCGTACTTTATTAATCATTTAGGAACGAATGTCATCACATCTGTCGACCAATTGACCGCTGCTTGTAAACAGCTGGAACAGAACCAACACCATGCAAATCGTGGTTGCGCAGGACAGTCAAATTCACAGCTGGTGGAACCTGCCTACTCGTATAAGAAAATAACATCTCGAACTTTTGGTCGTAGAAAAAGTAATGTAAGCAGTTTGTCAAGTTTAGTATGTTGGAACTGTCAAGAACGTGGGCATATCAGTCGAGAATGCACGGAATCTCAAAAAGGAAAATTCTGTTATGGATGCGGACAGCGGGACGTCACGCGAGCTTCATGCACGAAGTGTTCGGGAAACGGCAGCGAAAGGGATTAGTAGGCCGTCGTCTCTTTCAGCCTAATCCGGCCTGCACAAACAAATTGGACATATCTTCTTGGAAATCATGGCTAGATAAAGTTGCGAAATTTTGTTGTAAGCCCACTGTTGATGGGGCAGTTGACCCGTTGTTAGTGTCAAAACCATACGATAATCGTCCATACATTTCTGTCCATATTTTTGACCGAGAATATGTTGCCCTTTTAGATTCAGGTGCTAGCGATTCAGTACTAGGTCGTGAGGGTTTGAAAATTATTAAAGTCTTTTCGCTGACAATCCACAAGTCGTCTTCTGCCTCCATTCGGACTGCGGATGGAGCTCCCCAAAATATTTCGGGCTTTGTCTTGTTGCCTGTTGTTATTGGAGAAACATTACGTCTGATTAAAGTTTTGATCGTTCCATCACTGAATCACAGTTTGATATTTGGAAGTGATTTTTGTAAGATGTTCAACCTCGTAATTGACTTTGGTGCTAATCAATTTATGGTAGGCAGTAAAAATATTTGTATCGTGGAAAGGTCTTCGTCTGGTTCAACCGAAGTTGAAAAAGGTTCAGATGGGATAGCGGGTCGTGTTGTCTTGAGTAAAGAACAGAATGGTCGTTTAGAGAAAGTGATTGAGCAATTTGAAAAATTATCTTGGAAAAATGGTACAAAACTTGGGCGTACAAATAGAATTGTGCATCGTATTGATACGGGTGATGCACTTCCCATTAAACAAAGACAATATCCATTGTCACCTTATCTGTTGGAGCATTTATACAGGGAATTGGACGAGATGCTGAGTTTGGGCGTTATACAGAAGTCTTCTAGCCCTTGGTCATCTCCAGTATTGTTAGTGAAGAAGTCTCAAGGTTCGTATAGGTTTTGTTTTGATGGGCGCAAATTAAACTCTGTCACCAAGAAGGATGCTTACCCACTCCCTCGTGTGGACCACATTCTGAGTAAGCTCACCGGTGCTCGGTATCTATCGAGCATAGATTTGAAAAGCGCTTTTTGGCAGATCCCTCTTGATGATTCTTCGCGCGAGAAGACAGCTTTTAGTATTCCTGGTAAAGGCCTGTTTGAATTTGTCGTTATGCCGTTCGGACTTAACAATGCCCCGCAAACTCAGCAGCGACTTATGGACCAAGTTCTGGGACCCGAATTAGATCCTTATGTTTTTGTTTATTTGGACGACATTATCATTGCGACTCCCACTTTTGACAAGCATGTTGAAGTTCTTCTTGAAGTTCACCGTCGGTTATCGGATGCGAAGCTGACTATTAATTCGGAGAAGTGTAGTTTTTGCTTTCCTTCCCTAAAATATTTGGGATTTGTTGTAGACGATCAGGGCTTGCGAACTAATCCAGATAAAATCGCGGCAATGGTGGAGTATCCGCGACCTCATAATACTACGGATGTTAAGCGGTTTATTGGTATTTGCTCCTGGTACCGTAGATTTATTTCAGACTTTTCGACACTGACGGCGCCTATCACGTCACTTATTAAAGGTCGGAAGAAAGGACAGGGCATTACCTGGACTGACGAGGCCGACAACGCCTTCTTGAAAATAAAGCAAGCTCTGGTATCTGCACCCATATTGCGCAGCCCAAATTTTCAACAGCCTTTCACTATCCAGTGCGATGCATCTAATGTGGGCCTTGGTTGCGTACTCACCCAAGAGAACGAAAATGGAATGGAAGCACCTATTGCGTATGCTAGTCGTACCTTGTCGACAGCCGAAAGGAATTACACAGTCACCGAAAAGGAATGCTTAGCCGTGTTGTTTGCTATTGAACAATTCCGTCCGTATATTGAAGGAGTCAAATTTAAGGTTATTACTGACCACCACTCCTTATTATGGTTGCACAGTCTTAAGGATCCGGTTGGTCGATTGGCTCGTTGGTCTGTCAAACTGCAACAGTTTGATTTTGTAATAGTGCACCGGAAGGGTGCCTTGAATATTGTTCCTGATGCCTTGTCGCGATCACCGTTAGAATCGTGTCTTATTGAGTTCGATGAAGAAATTTGTGCAAACGATCGTTGGTATAATAATATGATCCGAATTGTGACTGCTCGGCGTGATGATTTCCCCAATTATGATGTTAGAGATGGTCGGTTATACAAGTTCGTGCCCTCGGATTTTGGTTCAAAGAACAATGTAGAATGGAAGCTAGTTGTCCCCTCACGTCATCGTCGAGATGTGCTTCGGTCATGCCATGATGAACCTACTGCTGCTCACTTTGGTTTTTTTAAAACGCTTAATCGTGTGTGCGGTTTATACTACTGGCCTCGTATGCGTCGAGATATTAAGCGGTACGTGTTTAAATGTAGAGTGTGTGCAGCTCAAAAAATGTCTACAACTGCTAGACCTGGATTTATGGGGCGACCCAAGAAGGTTTCTCAACCCTGGCAATTAATAGCTGCCGACATCATGGGACCTTTCCCGAAGTCCTCCAGTGGTGCTTCCTATCTTCTTGTTGTAACCGATTGGTTCTCTAAATTTACATTGCTTAAACCTCTGCGTCATGCTAATGGAGACGCTATAGCGACATTCTTGGAAAACGATGTTTTTCTTCTGTTTGGAGTTCCGCAAATATTGATGTGTGACAATGGAACCGAATTCACCAACAACAGAATGAGGGATCTCGTCAATCGTTATGGTGTGAAGTTATGGCCAAACGCACGCTATCATCCGCAAGTAAATTTTGTTGAGAGATATAATCGCACGATCGGCACAGCGATTCGGTCACATATTCAAGATTCTGATCATCGATCTTGGGATAAAAATATTCAGAAAGTGGCGTTTGCACTTCGTACAGCTGTTAGTGAGTCTACAGGCTTCTCACCAACTTTTTTGAACTTCGGGCGTTTTGTGCCAGTTAATGGGAACTACTTTGGGCGGTTCGAGGACATTGATGAGCTAGATTTAGATGTTGTTAGAGAATTCCATGCTCGTGAATTAGAGGAACTACCAGAAATTTACAAGACTGTTCAGCATGCCTTAACGGAAGCATATGCGAGGAATGTCCGCTCCTATAACAAAAGAAAACGACCTGCAGAATCCTATTCTGTTGGGGATCGTGTCTGGAAGAGACACCACGTAATGTCCAGCGGGAGTAAACATGTAGCGGCTAAACTTGCACCGAAATACACTCTGGCTGTTGTTCAGCGAGTTGTCTCCGATCTAGTAATGGAGTTAGCAGATGAAGAAGGTCACAACTTGGGACGTTGGCACGTTCAAGATTTGAAACCCTTTCGAAGTGATACACCCGTAGCATCGGATTCTGATTCTACGTCTTCGGAGTAATACTTAACTCAGTTGTTTGATAAATGCTCTTGTGGCTCGCATTTTTCTAAGGAGAGGGGGAGTGTCACGTTTTTCCTTTCTGTTGCCCCCCTATGAGTTAATTTAGTCCTTAAACATCTTCTTAAAGTTTCCCCTCTAACGATACATCGTCAATGTTTCACTTTATGCAGTCATTTAGTAGGTGAACCAACTCTTTGAAATTGTGAACGAACGGTACGCTGATAGTGCGCACGATTTGTACGCAATCGACATGCGACCGGAACGTTTTTGTCTTTTTTGGTTTTTGAAAATTTTTTCGTCAGTCAAGGTGTGGCCAGCAAGCTGTTCACTGACGTTTGGTTTGCGCGAATTTAATTCGCTGCTAAATGATTTAATTTATGGAATTGTGTGTTCTTTTGGGCCTAATTGAGGCACTGTTGATTGTGGTTGTTGTGCTGTTCAAACAACAGGAGCGATTCGCTTGTAAATGCGGGATAAATAAAACGGCGCAATTGTGCGTTTTTTCACGAAGCCGACATTACGACCTTGTGTGACCTTGTGGATAAAATTCTACTCTGTGAAAGCGTAGGAAGTGTTGGAAATCATTAGCATCATCCAGGAGGGTGCTGATCTCTTCATCGGAAGCTGTTATCTTTTGCCAATCCAATTACCGTTGGTTCTGCCCTACGAAATTCTACAATACCTCTGCCGTACCTACCAGATCATCAGGACAACGCCCTACAGTTGATCGCGTCACATCCAGTAAAACTTAGTACGAGTTTCCTGATTTAAGGTACAGTGTCATTTTTATTTATTTTGTCCACAAGACGATATTAAAAGGGAAATGTTAAAGTGAATCAAATTGGCATTAGTGAAAACGTATTGATTAATGATGAGTGTAAATTTATGATGTTGTTGATTTAATTTTGACGGTTTATAATTTGATAAAGAATTTTTTTGCAAAACAGTAAATTTTGTACGTAATACATCTAACTCAGTTCAGACTTGCAGTGTAATTAGAATGCTGACCTTGACCATTATATTGTAAATTATACTTGTTTTTTTTTGACAGTTATCAGTCAAATTATTATTTTATAAAATATTAAAACTTAAATATTTAAATTTATTCCGAAATAGAATTCTGGTTATAATTGGCCGATTATTTTAACGTGTCATAGTATTTGTTTTGTTTGTTCATTTTGAGCTGACGCTAAGAACGCTGGAGCTCAGTTAAGTTGTGAAGCTTAATTTTAGTTAAAGCCGCGTCTCTGGCCTTGCACTCTATTAAGCACTTGATTGCCGCGTGAAGTTTCTTATAAATCACTATTCTTGCTCTCTATAGTTTGCTGTTATCTCTCCTGCCTTATTAGCGTTCAGCTAATGATATTGTTAAATTATAGTTATTGTTTTGTAAGTCCGTCGTTAGCCAAACATTAAAACTAAATATCATATAATCTCTTTTGAAGGCTATTTTTCTAATATTTATTTATTGATATTCATTATTGTTGTTGTTAATTTTGATTAAATTATTTCGAGCATTGTGAACTAATAACAACTGACAACGGTGTGACGAACACTAGTTTCAATCTTTTGATTAGTTATCCGCTCATCTGTCGAGTAACCTCATATATCCTGAGCTTCGTCCATTCAGATATTGTTAGTTCACTGCTCCTGTTGGTGATGTGTAAGCGTTCAGATTCTGATTAGAATCTATTTTTGTGTTTATTATTGATCTGATTATTGCTTCTGTACAACTAGTAGTCGTTTTTCTCAATGCTAAATTAACCATTTAACTTTATGAAAACCTGCAGCATAGTTTATTGTATTAAATTTTATTTAAATTACGTTGGAGTTATTTTTTTGTTAGGGCTTTTCCTTAATTGTTTCTTTCAGTTGAATCCTGCATCTGGAAGACACGGCAGAGGTAGAGGAATTTCAAGGATTGGCGCCCATTTTTGTCTTTTTATCAGCTTTTCTATTTAGACCGTATGGTTAGTTGCGTCTCCTATCTCTCCATGCAACATCTGATTAGGGAAAGGACCCTTTGTCCAGACGTTGCCTCTCAACCTGCGACCCCCCGCTAGCTGGCCGGGATCCAACCCTCTGGGTGGGGTATTGTGTGTGTCTTTTTCACAAAAAAGAGACGTTACAATATATATATATATATATATATATATATATATATATATATATATATATATATTTATATACGTATATATATATATATATATATATATATATATATATATATATATATATATATGTGTGTACGCGCAATAACTTTCGAAAGAGTTAATTGATTTCAACGAAATTTGGCCCACGTGTTGAAATCCATCACCGCAAGAAGCCTATTTAAAATGGGCCTAATCGGGCTATTTTAAGGGTAGTTTTTAGGGGTTGAAAACTGTTTTTGGGCCCCAAAATACCGAAAAAATTCTCCGAATCGTTTCAAAATTGAAATTTAACCCTCTGGTAGTAATTAAAAAGTGTCCCCAAAATTTTAATAAAATCGGCCCAACAGGACCGGACTTACAAATTTTATGAAAACACTAGTTTGCAGATAGTGAGTTATTTATTGAAGGGTGTATTTAATTCGGTGTAGACGTTAGATTGATAAAAATATTACAATTAAGAAAAAAAATGTTATTTTAAGGGGCGTATTAAGGGGTTAAATTTTTTATTTTGCCCAAAAACAAACTTAATTTCACATAATAAAAGTATAAAACTGCACGGCCCTATACAAGCAAATACACTATATTGTCGGCAGGGTTTTGGCACTGCGACCTGGGTTTTTTTTTGACTTTGTTCACAGTCAGGTGTCCTGACTTAAGCTATACCACTAAACACACCATCAAGTGTATATAGACTTACGATCGGTGTTATTTATAGATCCAAAACAGTTTACGTTGTACGTACTAAGTGTATATAAAAACCTTCTCCAGCTTGTTTAATTTAACGAAATAATTTATCTGGAAGTTCATTGCACCTGCCGCTTCTAAAATATTTAATATTTTTGAATAATTTATTGAAAGTTTCATAGAAGACAACTTTATTTTACGTGATATTTGTGCGTTAATAAAATGACAAGCGAACTCTTTTTGAAAAATAGAGTAGTTATGCCTAAGTTAAAAGATTAATTTGTATTATTTTATATTTGGGTATTTGAATTAAAAAAATATATATTAAGGCTGTCGGAACGCTCTAAATTTAAGCCAAAAATAGAGCTCCAGCTGTCAACTGATTGTAGGCTTATTCGTCAACATTCTGCAAAAATTCTTTCTCTATAAGGAAGATAAAAGACAAATCTAGGTCTCTAATGGACTACTTTTGTTATTTATGTACGATTTACTAGAAAAAAATTAGCATTAATTGTACCAAAAAAACACATGTTTTCAATGTCACACTACGGCCTTATTCGTACTTATTTCACAAAACTGCTCCATCACAAACCTAAAGTGACTCTTCCTTTTTCGGAAAAGTTTTTTAAATATTCAAAATATTTCCAAATATTAGAGTAATCAATTGACAGCGGCACCCTTGCAACAACATTTTTTAGCCTCGTAGTTGACACCAGCCAAAAATTGAAACGAGTGGATGATTTGAGCGAGACAGAGCTAAAGAAGGTCACATCCACAATATGTCTTCTGCCTACCTCGCCCCTTACCGCTGGGTCTCAGCACAAACAAAATTCAGAGCGTTCCGACAGCCTTAATAATAAATTCTTTATAATGGGAAAGTGAGCATTTACTGAATGCTATATATTTGCCTTTATTACCAACGTTTCGTTAAACACCGTTAACTTCTTCAGGGTTCTCTAAACCGGAAAATACGTAGTTACAAAAACAAAATACATAACCAATTAAAATAAATTTTTCAAACCTGGTAATGACACACTAGTTACTAATATATTTTAAAAATTTGTTTACTGAATTATTAAAAAAAAATCGTGTAATCCATGGACTCACGGAACACATATTGAATATTATGGGCCTGCTGCGTTATCCATATTTTAAATATTTTTATTTTTATTTGTAATTAATTAATAGCACAATATTTATTTAAACAATAAATTTCTATTTCTATTTCTAATTAATTAATGGCATCTGAATGGCTTCGCTTTTATAAATGAATAAATGTTTTCATTTGAAATATGATTGATGGCGTTTTAATTCTTATATATTTGACCCATTTCGAAAAACTAGGACATAAAAATTTACACTGGTCAGATTGTGAAGAAAACAAATCACAAGCATTAACTTCTTCATTGGTTTTGACCTTGGACTATTCTAGCTTTGGTTGATGGAAAACGTAAATTTATAAATTTATTTTTCGCGTGTCAAGAAGCAATTAATATTTTTAACGGTTGGCGATAAGGCTTGCGTTTGCATTGTGGTGTTTTCTTTTGCACTAAGATGTTGAAAAGTCTACTACGCATATTTACCAATAATTTTATTTTCTAAAATTAAAATGTAAACTATCATACATAGTTTCTTCTTCCTCTTAGTAAAAATAATCTTTTTTAATATATTTTCATTCTTAGTATCTTAACACACAATAACCATTTTAAAAGAAATCCTGCCACTAAAAGTCGTCATTTTTGTATTTGTTAATTGGAAAAGGAATAGCGGATTTACGTAAATCTATTGAAATGCAATTTTAAATATGCTTCGAGTATATTATATTAGACTATAATAAAATTAATTTAATAAGTGCCAACACTTTTTCAAATAAAATACCAACATAATAACATATTGACTCAAATGTATTCACTCCGAAATGTTCAAACAAAAATTATTATTAGAGCAGCTAGTGAAAAATCCGCACAATCTGTTGACCTTTCCTATTTAAGTTTTATGCTATTATTTTTTTTCAAAAATAAATTAAATATTAAATAAAACGAAACCACTTGCGATTACTGTTCAAAATATTTTTTTATTCACAAAACTTTTCGACCAAATTTTGGTCCTTTTCAATTTAATAATAAATTTAATAAATTGAAAAGGACCAAAATTTGGTCGAAACGTTTTGTGAATAAAAAAATATTTTGAACAGTAATCGCAAGTGGTTTCGTTTTATTTAATATTCTATTACTGTTGGTAGAGTTAATATTATTAATAAATTAAATAGTTCGATTTTAATGATTTTATCAAACTTGTGGAAAATGATAGGCTAATTTTTAGGAGCACAACCAAACGTCTATAGTTTTATGCAGAGAAGTAGTATTCGATTAAAATTTTCCCAAAATAAAAAAAAAATGTCCGTAGTTACCAAAGTTTGTATTAAACATGTTGAGATAAAATGTAGCCTACATATTAACGGAGAGTCTAACTAAGACATTAGATTCTGAGATTAACCCAAATAAACAAACAAACGCTCCTTCATTATAATATTAGTGTAGATGTATTGGTATCGCAAGGTGAATTTGATCCGATTTCCTCAGAATAAATAGTTCTTATTATTTTTTTTTAACACGTAGGTACATGGTATAAAAAGGAATTCTCTGTCTACAAAGTTTTAAACTTTTTCCGGTCTAAAGATACCTAAACACGGCCTTAGAATTTACCCTAATAAGGCCTATTTTCAATAGGCTTCGTGTAGTGATTGTTCCGCTCCCAGGTCCTAGGACTAGAACTCACAACACCATTGCGATATGTATAGGCAAATACGCGATCTAAATAATGCCTATGTATTGGAAAGAATTAGTAACGGCGATGCTAATTTCCTAATTGAAACAGTTTAAAATTGATTTGCATATCGATTAAAGTGGAAGAATAGTACAAAGGTCAGAGATTATATCTGTTGAAAATGTAAAGTAGTTCTAGGGGGATGAGGATGACTCATCGCACTACAGTCAAAGCCCTCTAAGTGCACGCTCTCTAAATGCACACGCTCTCTTACTGCACACGAACTCGCCCTCTAAGTGCACGTTCCCCAGCCCCCACTTCGAATAATCTGCGACCAATCACGTGCGACCGTAAGTGCGCTATTTTCAAACTTTCCATTTCCATCATATTCATAGAGTTTTAGAGATATTGTTTATAGCATCTGATTGAATAAAGATAGCTATAGGAGTTAGAAGAGTGGGGATGAAAAAGATCGTAGGGGAAGTGTGCACTTAAAGGATGGGCCACGGTTCCGAGCTGTGCACTTAGAGGGCTTTGACTGTATAGGAAACGAGTGTTTATCGTGAAACAACACATAATATACAGATCAACGTCTAACGAACCAGTATAACACATTAGTGTAAAAAAATCATTTTAATAACTAGTCTTAATAAAAAGGAGAATTAAGTTTGACGCTTCGGTTACGGGGTGATGTTAAATAAATCTTTTCATTTTATCACAATTATTTTAGTATTCCATAATATTTTGTATTTAGGTGTACTTCGGATTTAGGGGGCTATCAAAGTTTTTAGTGTTCGTACACTCACTGCCAACCGCTCGATCAGTCACTGAAAACTGCTCAAGTCTTTTCCAATGGTCTGTGATGCGTTTTCTAGATAATCATGCTCGAGCAAGTCAGTATATGTATTGCAACTGTTTGGTGCGATCGTGGCTGCTCGGGCGGTCGAGAGCGTATTGTGGAATATTTTCTATAAAGATGTGTAGTTCGTCATGTAGTTGACGATTGAAGCAGTCCGTTTCGACTGCTTGAAGCTGTCCCTGTACAACCGGCTTTACCAGTAGCCCAGCGTTACTCTGTTATAGAGAAAAAATATATTTTGATATTGATTAGAAAAGAAAGTGAAAATGGAAGTAACTACATCATATCTTCTTTTTTCTTTTCAACAATTTCTGACCTGTTTGTAACCGTTGAAAACAGAAAGGCGCTGAAAGTGCTTACTACAATTATTGTTTACTAGCGGTTTACCCGCGACTTTGTCCACGTGGTATAGATTGTACCCGCAGTACTTTTATATAAAATCCACCCCCACTCCGTTTGGATAGATGTGTTTAAAAGACAGTCAAACGTGTATTTCTTTATTTTCTAAGAAGAGTATTTTTTCCCGAGTTTCACGTTTTTAGCTTAAGCAGTTATAGAAATGCAGCGTATTCAGCCCCTTAAGGATTATGTTTAGGATAACATGTAGCTTAGATCACCCCTGGCGTATCCCTTTACTTGTCTGTGATCACAATTGGGTCAGTCGTTTCATATACAGACAGTAGTCCATAATTTTTACATTTTTTCAAGTTTCATATAGTAACCCAGATATTTCCGGGATAAAAAGTAGCCTAAAACAATCTTTGAAAAGTCCTCTACCTGCAAATGAAAGTCTCGTCAAAGTCTGTTCAGACCGACAAAAAATTAAAAAAACCCGGGTCGCAGTGCCAAAACCCTGCCGACAATATAGTGTATTTGCTTATACAGGCAGTGTGGCTTTATTTTGCGAGCTTAAGTTGGTTTTTGGGCAAAATAAAAAATTTTACTCCTTAATACACCCCTTAAAATATCATTTTTTTTCTTAATTGCAATATTATCATAAATCGAACCTCTATACCAAATTATATAGAACTTTCAGTACATAATTCACTATTTGTAAACTAGTGTTTTCATAAAATTTGTAAGTCCAGTCCTGTCAGGCCGATTTTATTTAAATTTCAGGGACACCTTTTAATTACTACTAAAGGGTTAAATGTCAATTTTGAAACGATTCTGAGAATTTTTTCGGTATTTTGGGGCCCAAAAACATTTTTCAACCCCTAAAAACTACCCTTAAAATGCCCCAATTACGCCCATTTTAAATAGGCTTCTTGCGGTGATGGATTTCAACATGTGGGCCAAATTTCGTTAAAATCAATTAACTCTTTCGAAAGTTATTGCCCGCACACATATATATATATATATATATATATATATATATATACGTATATAAATATATATATATATATATATATATATACATATATATATAAACATTTTCAAAAATGGTGCCAAAGTGTTTAGGAGGTTATGAAACGTCGAGAAATTTTGGTCCGACCCCTAGGTCCCGCCATCCGACCGACGCCAATAGTGTATGTTGCCATATGGCAAATACACTAAAAATTGCAAATTTATGTTTTGGTTGTATATGAATAACCATATGAACTTAGGAAAAAGGATTTATTTCGAAATCACAGAGAGACACTTAAATTTTATTTATATGTAATACAAAGTAAATTCTCGCCACATTCGCTTGACTGTACTATACATATTGTGTTTTATGTAATACTGTATGGCCTTATATAGGGTTGATTGACACGTTCCCCACACGTCTGGCGTTACATTACCGCGGCACGAATGACCAAGGACTCAAGGGGTTGGAGAGCGGTGAGGAATGAGACGACGGTTACACGACACACACTGACCCTTGCTTCCACATCAAGTCTACATTCTTATATATGCAAACCTTTGTACCATTAATTCGTGTATATGGTATGGTAAATGTAATAATTTCGCTATTTTTTAAATAAATTAATCTAGTTGAAAATTCTTTCAATAAGTAATGTTGCGTTATATTAATCCCCAGACTCAGGGTTTTCGAATTTTTATATCTAAATAAATGTTCAGTAATCACCTGTATACATAAGAAAAAAGAGTTGGTATCAAAATGATCTAGAAGCCGCAAGATAAAAACAAAGCTATTACTAAAATTAAAAAAAAAAACTGATTACGGCCAACTCAGAAGTATAAAACAAGCTTTTAGTACGTAAAATGTTAGTTTTATGCTTGTTATCTGAAAGGAAATGTAACTAAGTTCGTGTTAAAGCCAATTCAGACTAGCCGTTCTCGGTTACGATTCACCGGTTCGGTTCGGTTCTCGATTAATCTAGGCTGCTCACACTATCCCGATTCGGTTCTGAGATTATTCTCGGTGCGCATGCGCAATTTCGAAATATGATTTGACGTTTGATGTGTAGTTAAACGTCAACAAAAACAGCTGGCTAGTCACGTGACTCCAGCAAGCGTTCTCATTGGCTACGGTTGCCAACGGTCCGGTTGAAATTAGAGCTGAACCTAAACGCTCGAACCGAACCGCAATCGGGAACGACTGCGCCCTGATTGGTCGAGCTCCCAACCGGACCGGTGAATCGTAACCGAGAACGGCTAGTCTGAATTGGCTTTTAGTGACATAGTTTTATGAATGGTTAGGGTTAGGGTTAGGTTTTTATTTCTTTAGTAACTTTTAGTGTAACATATATGTAGTAAACCCATACGCTACGTCTGGAGTGTTTAACTCATAGTACATTGGCCAGATTTAGTATTTACGAAAAAAACGTGACAAATAAATAAATGATATTAAGTATAATTAATCGTTGGAGTAATTTTAAGGAACGTTTCTAAATTGAAAATTACGTATGCTTAGTTCAAATAAATATATATATTTTTGATCGACTGCAATAGAAACATAAAGAGCGCAAACTTGTAAACTTGTTTGTTCGGCAATTTGTAAATACATATTTGCTTAAATTCACTATAGAAATTTATCCAAAAGTGGATCGAAAATGCACCTACTTGCACTTTCTCTTTGAAATGCAAGAGTTGACTATCTAAAATGTTGTCTCGTTGCTTGTTGCTCAGACCACCGATATTATTTTTATCGACGATATCGCCAACGTTATTCTAGTGTGTGCTGCCTCATGAGCAGACAACCTAACCTTAAAGTATAATTCAGTGGCCGTTCGTATTTTAGATTTGAGGAAAATGACGCCTAACAAGTGTTATGTTGAACACCACTAAACTGCACAGTGTTCATATAGTATATTATCTAACTATATAAATGTACATGAATAGTGTTCACTTTTAGCTGAATATTGATCGTTGAAGGGTGAAATGGGGAGCAGTAGGGGGGAGAGTTGCACGAACACAAGAAATGTACGGAAAACACGCGGTTTAAATGGATACGTTCAAAATACAGTAGAATAATCTTCATAAACATGCAAATGTTCCAAAAATGTTATGCGAAGGTCTTCACCAATGCCAGGGTGATCTAGATAACACTCTCTTAATTGTCTCTAACCTTAATGACCTTAGTTGTTGAACGTCTATAATTTACTATAGCCTAATCCGTATTGCCTCCACTTCACATCTGTTCGATTCTTTCATTGAAATATTTGGGCACTTTTGCTTTTTCAAGCAAGGTCAATCTGAAGAGAATTTGATATGTTATGAATAATATTATTTTTTTTTCTATCGGGAATACAATTGATCGTACAGATAAAAAACATGCACACTTGCATTGTTTTCGTTTAGGAAGTTGTAAATATTTATATTTTTCGATTGGAAACTTATATTGTATAAGTTTTTTTTTATATTTTTTAACGGGAAATTGGACAAATCAAATTTAATATAGTTAAACTAAATTAAAAAATTGCCACGTCTCGTTAAATGATTTCAACTTCTTCGGGCAGAGCTGAAATGATTACAAATACAAATTAGTTAATGAAATAATTACAATTTTTTTTTATTAAATTTGATTTGTCCAATTTCCCGTTAAAAAATAAAAAAAAAACTTATTAATTATAATGGACGTGAACAATATTGAGACTTATATTGTATATTAAAAAGTTGAAAGAAATACAAGTGTACGCATTGGAGTAAGTTGTTTCACGAAGTTTGGATGGAATAAGCTAAATCCAAATATTGTACAAAACTAAAGTCCTTTGCAAGCAGCATAGTGAAAATTAAAAAAAGCAGTTTATTTAGCATATTAATTGACTTAAATGAAAAAAACTTCGAAGAATTTTTTATAGATTATTTTTAAATGTATAAACAGTATCAGTATTTCCTTATTATATCTAAAAATATTAGGTCTAAAATCACACAAAGAGGCGGGTTTACAAGAAATCTAAATTGTGTACGAAATTATCTGCGCATGAAATACATTCATGCTTGACGCTTTAGTTTTTTTGTTTTAATTGTACTCAGCTGTACTTAAGACCTATATGAAGCATATACCTAAGAATTACAGCTAACTTTACACAGTTGATTGCCATACAAGTAAGACTCGATCGATACTTAAATTTTCTTTTAAGCTTATATACATTACAATAAAACTATTATTTCATTAGTGTATTTGCCATATGGCAACATACACTATTGGCGTTGGTCGGATGGCGGGACCTAGGTGTCGGACCAAAATTTCTCGCCGTTTCATAACCTCCTAAACACTTTGGCACCATTTTTAAAAATGTTTATATATATATATATGTATACATATATAATATACCTATATATATATATATATATATATATATATATATATATATATATATATATATATATATGTGTGTGTGTATGTGTGTGTGTGTGTGCGGGCAATAACTTTCGAAGGAATTGATTAATTTGAACGAAATTTGGCATACATATTGGAATCCACCACCGCACGAAGTCTATTTAAAATGGGCCCAATCGGGTCATTTTAAGGGTGGTTTTTAGGGGTTGAAAAAAGTTTTTGGGCCCAAAAATACCGAAAAAATCCTCAGAATCGTTTCAAAATTGAAATTTAATACTCTAGTAGCAATTAAAAAGTGCTCCTAAAATTATAAGCAAATCGGCCCGACAGGACCGGACTTACAAATTTTATGAAAACACTAGTTTACGTATACGAATTTAGTTACTGAAGGTCGTATTTAATTTGGTGCAAATCTTGGATTGATAACAATATTTCAACTATTAAAATTATTATTGTAAGGGGTGTATTAAGGGGTTCAATTTGTTTTATTTTGTCCAAAAACAAACTTAAGTTCATGTAATAAAGCCACAATACCTGTATTAGCAAATACACTATATTGTCGGCAGGGTTTTGGCACTGCGACCCGGGTTTTTCTTTCTTTGAACTGATTTTAATGACACCCTGATATTTATGTACATCTTTTCATTTAAGGCGTTTAAAGTTTCTCAAAAACTGCGTCACGTTTTACTCAACATGCGTGAAGTGTTAAATTACATTGTTACTAAAATATGCTGCAGTAACCAACACGACCCGTGTACATTACAAGAGATGCTAGTCATTTTCTTTTAGTTCACCGTGACGTTTGTAATACATAGTTTTGTCTTTGTCTTGTTGTAAATAATTGCTATGCACTGTCTCATAATAACTGCTTACGTCACAACAAACTAAAAAAAGTGGCACGCGAACATATTCTAGGATGGAATAAATCTCTCTGAAGTCAAAAGGCAGCACAGTACAGTTTCGAAATAGATTTAAACGTACGTTGGTAAATAATTTCATTTGACTCAATATTCTCGACGCTCTTGTATTTTATAAATAACTAGCAGCTACTCGCAAATCCGCACGCGATTGAGATGAAACAGTGTTTTATAACCCACTCGGCAGCGACAACAGTAGTGGAGCCTCACGAGACTGTGCCTCGCTCGACAGCGACATCAGTTAAACTATTCGATCTATCCATCATTTGATCAGCGCAGCCAAGCAGCACTTTTTCTTCCGACATGATTTACAAATATTGCTATTTCGAACTAAAACGTTATTTTAATCAAAGTAAAATATACTCAATATTACTCAAGTTATTAGTGATTTTTTTAGAATCGGTTTGATAGTTCCAGAGATTTTCCCCTACAAACAAATACATTTTTCCTCATTATAGATTATAGATTATAGATGACATACTACTTTTAGTCCAGGAGATCGTGGTCAAAAAATGTAATTAGCAGTCGGTAGCTGGAACTTCTATTGACTGCTTACTTGATCGATTCCATCAAAATCACTCATTTCATAAATTATATTCAGTAAATTGACCCTGTACCCAATTTCAACTTTTACAAAACACTAGCTTTTTTGCATCTTTTAAAACACCCCGATACGAGGTGTCCCGACCGCTGACTTGATTATTTATTTACACTTTAAATATAAGCAAATTTCAAAAGTATATTAGCTTTTATAATATTTATACAATTTTTGACCACGGCCTCTTGGACTACTTATTCTGTTTTCTGTTCAGATACTGTCGTCCTGTACCTTGAAAAAATTATTCAGCTAGTAAAAATATGTACAAAGATAGGAAGGCTTTATTTAAAAAAATCATTAATTAATATAAAAACATGAGAGGATAAAATTTTACACTGACGTGTACCTATTTGATTGCCTCTCGAGAAAAGTTTTTTTTATAATTTTTTCACTGCTTTTAGACAACATTTTTGGGATGGTGCGTATTATACTTATCTGTATCTAATTAATCATCTATTTTACCCTAAAAATACCTGACACATTCCTTATAATACACACTAAAATCTGACTCCGGTTATATGATTGCATAATATTTAGAAATACGTCATTAATATTACTATTGTTATTTATTATTATATTACCAAATTACTTGTAGTATTAGTTATACTTGTGCTATTAAATTTCGTATTAAACTAGATCCTTTTAAAAACAATAGATTTTTGTACAGTTGAGCTTCGATTATCGCAGATTAACAGGTCGGTTGATTATCCGTGCAGCTACATATGTTTAGTATCCGTGTAATCGATTATCCATGCTTGGACAATAATGCTGGATTTCTGCTATGGTTTTCAAAGCTGAAATCAATTTTAGCTCTGCATGGAATCACGGTAAATTTCAATGTACCTACCTGAAATGTTTTTTTTTTTTTAAATAAAACTTCTTTACGCATATTTTGTGTAACTATACGTGAGTTGTCATCATGTACTATATACTATAGTATAGTGAAAGCTAAACATATAGCTTCGTATAGTATTTTCGGTCTGAGAGCCGGGCCAAAAGCTGGAAATAATCGAAGTAAATCTTTTAGGTATCTCGGCTATGAACACTTTGCCGCTGATAATATATGTATCGTTAACATGTTTTACTTCAACCGTGCGTAAAGCTACATGCGCATTTGTTATTTTGTAAGTCGTACCAGAACCCAGCATAAACATGTTTTTCCTTGAGAACTTTTAATCGTGCAAACGACATGACGAATCTATTCAGTACTTATATGAGCAGTACGTACATAATATTTGCATAAAATAAATTGTTATTAAACTGCTTTCAAAAATAAATTATAATTTTAAAACTGTATAAGGCTATTCAAGGTATTAGTTAGTGTAGGTAAGTTCCTCTCACCACGAATAATCGAAACTCTACTGTACATATAAATAATGCATTTGCGGTTTGTATTAAGATTTAGAGACATGCATGAATTATTTAGTTAATTTAATTAACATTTTATTTAATATCACTGTCGACTATGTTGTATTCGTTATCAAACTAAAAACTAAATATTTATAATAAACCGCAGTTATGCATTGCTTCAAAGATGCATTAAGAACTGTTTAAACACACTGTTTGTTTTGTTTTGATGCAAATTTTCAATGGAGAAATTGTGCAATTATATACTAATGAAAACAATAACAAAAAATAACCTGTATGAAAATGTTGGTTTGAGAAACACGTGAAAAAGATATACCGTTGAACTGCTAACGAATGTGCTCTATTTTCATCTATTTACAAAATATTTTATTTTATTTGACAGGAAGGAAAGGATCTTTTCATAAAATATTTAGAAAAACAGTGCGAAGGAAAACACCAACTTTAAGTCAAGTTTTGGATGTGATTCGAGGAGGTTGGTGTACACCAAAAACTTTAAGCATGAACTGGTAATAATTTCTTATTATACATGTTAACCATCTGAAACTAAATGTGATTATTAAAATTGGACAACAATTATCGTCCATAATGTATATTACCAACAAACCCCGTCATATTTTTCTCAAAAAATCGTGACAGTGATTGCCATCGCTTGTAATCATTTAATTTTGAAGAAACGTGGCTTTGACCTTACATTAACGCAAGGTCATTAGAAATATGCAGGTTACCTCGTTAGTGAATGATGTCAGCTAGGAGACCGTTCAATATTTTTGTGAACAACGCAATATCAATTGATAGTCCACTGGATGACGTCATCTCCCCACTACTATCCTACGGAACGAGATCGATTCTGTATCTAATAACTTTGACATTAACGTAAAACTAGACATTTAAAACAAATCGGTATACGAACAGAATCGATATATATATATAGAAGGCAAGCTCAATAAATTTATATACATTTGTTCGAGAAAATATAGTCTGACCCCTAGGTCCCTCCACCCGACCGACCGCGACACCCATAGTTTATGTGCCATATAGCAAATACACTAATTATTTATTGGGGGAAAAAATTGAGTAACTGGCATTTATCGAGTATCGAGTTATTATCGATTTAAGGGTAAAACCATGAACCCGGATTTCAAAAATTAACGGTCCTACTCATTCTCACTATTTGCCTAAGCTTGTACGAATTGTAGAAATGCATTCGACTGTCGCAATGACGTCATAATGTACAAGCGGATGTCGGTTCGATCAGGCTTGTGAAGAGGAGCGGCTGTTAACGAGATATGATAAATGGATGGACTAAATAATTTCCCTTATCACTAATCACTAATGCGAAACATCAACATCGATGTTTAAAGGAAGACTATAAATAGGTTTAATCAAATTAAAATACATATTAAATTAAACGATAGCGGTAATGGCACAACTCTGATTAAAAACTTTAGTATCAAAGGCATTATGAATATACAGAATGTTTCATAGTTATCTGTGTTTTAACATGTTTTATTCAGTTCCCATAAAATAGCTAGTTTTAATGTCTGTATAGCGGCCGTAAAATGATCCATTCAGCACTAGTGCTGTATAAAGTAGGTGTATCAAAAATGCGATCTAACCAGTTCAACAGAAATTTCCATAAACGACCTGTCCTTAAAAGTGTATGACGATCCATAGTAGACGCAATTTTCATAAACAACCAAATAGATCTGTCAAAACGTCAGAGAATGTAATATGTATCTCGAACATGATGATACTACGTTTAACATAATGTATAATAGCATCATTTACGTTCTAGATACATAAAGTTCTATTATTATAGATCTTTATATCTAAAAAATTCTGTACAGCGCATTCAGTTTCGAGAGTTTGAAGAGAAAATAAGACGTGCTTTTTAAACCATTTAGTTCTAGTCGTTACAGTTCATTTGTTCGGTTTAATGCTGAATTTTTGATACGACCTTCAGCTGATCAGTTGTTTTTAATTAAATGAAGACCTTTGTTTTGTTGAAAACAAATGATATTCTTAAATCTGTTAAAGCTGAAAATTGTACCAAAGTCTGAGCATACGTGTTCCGTGTAAATTATGTGACTTTTTGTTTTGCAAAAATTTAATTTCTGTTTGTGAATATCAGCTTTCTGACTTTGTTTGAGCTAATTTATTATAAAAAGCTGCACCAAAAACACTAAGCATTTCATTATTTTGACAATGAGAAGAGATTAAGTAGGTAAACAAAGAATTTTACCCACTGGTGTTGAAATATATAACGTAACATTAGCGTAACGTAACATAATTAATTTTAAATTGATACACATGCTTTTAAAATTGAATATTAAGCCCATTTTTCCCATAAAGTAAATTTTAGTATAGACCAAATTTTATTAGGTTTTATTAGGTGTTTTTATACCTATCGATCAATATTTTTAAATTAATAGTTGATACCAGTGTATTTTTTTTCAATTGTTTACATGCTTGATTTCTTCTTTGTGCAGCAGGTAGAAATGAATGCATACCCGTCATTTCCACCATGTTAGTCACAGCGCCTCCACCATACATGAGATCATGAAACTCTTAAGTTTAATAACGGTTTGCAAAAAACATGCTTATCGTTCTAACGTTTAAGGACCATTTTCTCAATTTTCTGTTTTCACATTTATAACTAAATTATGGTATTTTTTTAGCAGAAATATTTCTTTGCTTTTGCAGTAACGCCAAACTTACTGACACAAATAAACCAGTAGATTTCCGTCATCGAAATGACTCGCCAATGTCTCCAGTGGTACTGCGACGTCGGCTTTCAGTTCCGGAAATTATTATGAGAAAGTAGGTTTCGATTGTCTTTTGTTAAATATTTGTTTTCATTTGTGTTTGAATTCTGATTGACCACTTTCATATTTGTAATTGATAAATTGATCATTACTAATAATTTCAATATGGATATGATTACTAATAATTTTTAGTAATTTTAGATGATATATTACACCTGTAAATATTATAAATTATAAATATTTGATGTTTCTGAAAATATTCGTTTATGTCTAAATAGCTCGTTCCCGAGCTATTTAGACATAAACGAATATTTTCAGAAACATACTATGCTAAATAACTTCCGTTATTTAGCATAGTTATAGATAGTATTCATAAAATAACGGAAAAAATTCAACCTCTGCACTTGTTCTTTTTAATAAGTTAGGAGCAGCTGAGTATTTCCAATTTCATAACTCAGAGTGTGAATTGAATACAAGAATTCAGGGGCGAGTGTTTACTAAATATTATAAAGATATCATAAAACGTAATATGGTTAGCCCCCATTTTTTAAATGCAGTTTAATAAAAACATTAAATTCCACATTTTTTTGTTTTTATATTTTTAATTATATAATAGAAAAAACATGTAAAATGTATGTCCTGCTACTGAATTGGACGCGTTAGGGTTGCGTCATAAGTTATCCATAATTATGTTGTTCAAGTTCTAGGCGCAATATAAAAGATAAGCGATGACTTCATTTGAGATGCTATAATACGTTTATAGTCCAATGTATTTTTTGCTGGCATAAAAAGTTTAATATTGTGATTTTTTTCATGTCATAATTCGAATTTTCGAAATTCCATAGAGAGGATGATCCCATTTTGATATATAATTGATTAAGTCGAGTAAAAGAATTATTAAAATAGTAATAGTAATTTTTTTCTGGTGCACCTGTACATTAATGTGTTTTCTCGTGAATCGAACAATAATGAAAGAAAAAACCAATCAATAAAATATTAATTCATTTTGTTGTAGACACGCATTGGCCCAACAATTATCTCGCTCGGACTCAAATAGTGACACCGAATCAATATCTGTCCTCCTTCCGCTTGAAAGAAAATCACCACGTCCGTTAACACGACATTTCCGTCAACGAAACGATCGAGCTTCTGGAAGTGATGGCGATCTAAGTGAGCTGCGTCAAAGAAAACGGAACTCCGCTCTTCATATTCGTAAATCAACTTTACTTCGGCGTTTCTGGAACAAAGAATTGGAGAGAAATTCGTCAACTGAAGCATTGTGTTCACCGCACAGTTGGTCTAGACATAATTCGCCAACTCGAAGTAACAAGAGTAGTTTGAAAGAAAATAGATTATCGCTTCCGGAAAACGAATTTAAAATAAAAGGTCATGCTGAAAGTCCACGGCCAAATAACAATGAATTTACTGAAACTACACTGAAGCACAATCCAAATCAACTGACCGTTCCAAATAACGACGATTCTAAAAGTCAATCTTTTATAAGCTCAGCTGAAATAAGTAGGATAGGTAAAGAATCTATATGGACACCTAGTGTATCTGATACAAATCAATATGACGAATCGTTAGATTCCAGTATTAAAAATACTCCGAATTCTAGCAATAATAATTGGCCATCGACTTGTTCATCTAGTCAAATAACTCCAGAGTATCCAACAAGTTTTTTAACAACAGCCAAAACACATTTTTCTACTGAACCCATTAGTAACACAATTAGTTCTGAGCCACCCGATTCGGCCTATTCGAATAGTAAATCATTAACAAGTTTCGCTTCATCTTCTTACAGTGAACATTTACCGTCTAGAGAAAACATGAGTGAAAGTGTTAATAATTCAATGATTCTGACACCGTTAATTCATGATGTAAAATCTGATACAAATAGAATATTAAATAATCAATTTATTGATACTTGCGTGAATGACAATCAGTTACCTCAAGTTAATCAACTCGTTACCAATAGTGTAAGCATTATGAAAACAACTTTCCAGCCAAATCAAAATTCTTACGACCACTCAACTTGCAGTTCATCGTCTGCTGGATATAAAAACTCAGTTACATCAGAAATGGCTGTGTTTCGTAGTACTTACGATATCACTATAAATAAAGTTAATAACTATGAAACAGAAGACGATATGATGAGTAACGTGCAAACTGGAAGCGTCTATCAATCAGTAACTGAAGAAAGTGAACTTTTAGTACCGCGTTACTCTGCGTTGCCTAGAACAGTATCAATGGAAGTGGCAGTATCTTCCGGTGATAATACGACCGACAGGGACTCAGAAGGTGGTAGTCTCGTTGATAGCTTGGACGATCCAGTTTCACCACGTCTAAAACTAGCCACACCACCAGACAAAAAAATAGATAAAGAACCTATAATTGAATCAAATATTTATAATGTCTTCCATAAAGATGATACGATAATTACAAATAATAATAACAAACAAATAAATAACAGACATTTTTATATAACCGAGCACGACGAAGTTAATAAAGAAAATCTTTATAATAATAATGAAGTATCGTACGATAGTAGCACAGCGGTATATTCAAATAATTTTGAGACGTCACCAAATTCTACCAGTTCGCCGAAAATTTTGAAACATGATGACAAGCCTGTAAGGGGAGAAATAAAGCCGTTGTCCCCCGAAAACAAACTCGAAACAAATGAATCTCCGCGTGGAAGAAAAGGCTCTGCTTACTTTATAGCAATGCAAAATGAACAACCTGCTGAATTGAAGGATCACAAAATTGTTGTAGCCGATCATATGCCAGAACATCTTAAAAACAAAATACAACAACGTCAGATTATTATCAAGAAACATAAAAAGTATCGAAAGCATAAATCCAATTATCTAGATATTAAGAAAAATGATCAAGAAATCGAAACAAATTCTGAAATTATTGATTCGAATGGAACCGAATCTGAATTTGTACCCGACGTTAGCATTCAAACAAATTATTTAATAAATAAAATAGTTCCACCGAAAGTAACAAAAAAGCGTTACAAACGACCAGATTTTGAATCAATTCAATGTTTTAAAATCGATGGTAAAGGAAATATGCAAATGCTTGATAAAAATTCAGGTGAACAGATGAAATCAAAACGCCATTTAAATTATCATTCTGATCGGTTAAAAAGTTTTAAACAAACAAATATTTTGCAATCACGGAAAAGATCTTCAGCCGATAAACGTGTAAGTAAATTAGGATATCATCGCAGTAGAAATAGTTTTAAAAATTTCTCGAACACGTCAGTAACAACTAATTCAGAGATTTCTAGTGATCCAAAATCAGAGGAAGTATTAAACTCTGCACAAAATCAAGAAACACCAAACATACCAAGCGATCCTGAAAATTATAATTCGATTAATCCGATGCCAAGAAGGATCTACCAAAAAACTGAGTTTAATGATGGCGGACGACATATTGAAATATTAGAAATCGTTGAATGCGTTGATAATAATATAAATATCGAGAACAACTTTAAGCATCGTGTGCAACAATCGAAAAAGATAACAACTGCACCTTTTAAATCACGAATACCTGTTCCGGTGAATCAACAATTGAGACATAAACAACCAGTTGAAACAAGCGACAGTTCAATAAATGAACGACAGGTTACTTATTATTCAACAAACAATAGCACTATAGATGTGATTAACCAGAAACCAATTAATATTAGTCGAGCGGCATCTACTAATAACAATTTATCACCGTCAACAGATCCAGCTCTAGACAGATTGATAGCTGGAATTTTAATTGGAAGTTTAAATCAATCTGATTCTTCAGAAATGTTTAATCATTCTCCACATATCATTGTCAGGTCTCCGCATTATCAGTCAAAAAATGAAAATATTGAATACCAAAACCACACTTCCCATGCACAAACGGTTAATAGAAATAGTATCCTACCTCGTTCTCATCATATTTTTGAAGCCATTCCAGAAGAAAGAAGTGCTTCGATGGATTCCTCGACTGAAGAAATTGTCAAACGTTCGATTCAATCAGCCAATAGTGATACTACATATAATACTGAAGAAAACGATGAAGACGCTGTGGTGTGTGCAAATGATAGAAACTGTACAAAAGAAGTTGCTAATACACAAAAAAATGGCGAGAAGAGTATTGAAAAGACAACGGAAGAGATCGATACAGCTTTAAATACGTCTGAAAAAAGTGAACCAGGTGAACATTTTGAAAAAAGAGCTGATAACAATAATTTCAAATATACACACGACTTTATTCAAAACGAGAAAGAATTTTGTGCCGATATGAAAAAATGTGTTTCGGATAGCGTCAGTAAAATAACAAATTCGAAAATTCTAATTGAAGATACAAATCAAATTAATAATAATTTTATTTCTGAAGAATCTAAAAATATATCTTATTCTTATTACGAACCTCACGAGTTTTGTGGATTAAAATCTTCTCTTGAAATACAGAGCCTTCCCAATACTGATTCTTATGCTGAATTAAACGGACTATCAATAACTGAAATACCTCCTTTGGATAAACCACAAAATATTAAAGCTTTAGCTATTAATACTGAACCTCCTCAACTAAAAGTATCTTCTACTCAAACTCCTGAAACAATTATGGCAATATCATCAGTCTTACCACTACTAAAAGTTAGTGAAACGCAAACTTCGGAATCTTTGTTTACAACGCCAAGAAAAACTCCAGAAGTTTGTAATAATTCGCCCGATGATAATAAACAAGCCACAGTTTACGTAGTTCCTTTGATTCCAACACCTGAATTGCATTTAATTAATCAAAATCAAAATAAACAATTACTTTCTGAAAGCATTTCATCTGAAAACGGATCATCAGTTAAAGAATATAAAAATGAAATCGAAAAACTGAAATCTGAATCGGCTTATCCGACCGAATCAGAAATATTTAAGAAGAAGTTGGAAAAATTGCAAAGAAGTTTTTCTCAGAAAGAATTCTATAAGGGAAAAGCGGCATTGGATATACCCGTTGAAGAAAATGCGCCAAAAGGTTGGGCTTCGTTTTGTTATCTCAGAAATGGTCAAAGTCCTCCAAACGAAAATGTTGCTGATACAGGTAAATTATTATTAAAAATATCTTATACACTTTTTTAAAGAAATAAGTCAAAAATAAATCGGTTAATACACAAACATTCTTTGTAAATTTTAGAAATCCACAAGGTCAACCAGCCAAATCCAACCAATTTAAAACAAACAACCAGGAAAAGGGATCGAAAACATTCGACACAAATACAGGAGCATCCATTATCAGTGTCAGCAATAGAACCTAGGAGAGAACTACTCCAAGATACGAATGGGAAACGTTCGCTATCCGAAAATAAATGTGAATCGTCCACCAAGCACGCCGTTCAACATTCCGAGTCGTCAAATAGCGAGGAAGATCCGTCCACTTCAGAATCGGAAGAAACCGATAGCAGAGGACGTCCTAAATTGATATATGCCACAGTACCACCGTCATATCGAGCCGTCAGAAAACAAAGGAGGTATCCAGCTACAAGATCTAGAAATAACAGTCTTATTTCGGGAGAAGGATATTTGCCACCAGGGGGATGGTCCGTCACAGGTAAATAATATGTTCATATTATAATATTATATATAATATAATTTCATTTTTATTTTAACTTACTGTAAAGCTCCACATCCCTTGAATCGGATCGGCATGGCAGCGTATACGTACACTGAATGTTGCCAAGTCGATCCGAGCCGACTAGTGCGTTAGGTGTGGACCTTTAATCTAAAAACAATAAACAATTGTCTTATCGATTTAACCGAGAAAGAAATTCTATATTTGTGCCGTTCGAGTTTTCCATCTTTTTGTTTATTAATCCACAATGAAGATATCCAGTTCTCAGAAACTGGTAGGGCTTTTTCATTTTTTATCAGTTTGCTTTAACTTTAATAAAAGTGCAAGATTTAATCCTTGTTATGAACATAAAAAAAATCATATTTAATTTATACATAAATCTATTAATTAATTACATTTTAATCGATTAAAATAAAAGTAGAATAGAATTTTAGACATATTGGGACGTATATACGCAATCATTAAACTGATAAATATTTATAAATATAGCTCATGAATATGTGATTTCTTTTCAGTAACTGGGACAAATGCAGTAGGTCAACAAGCTCCGGATTTGAAAATGCGTTTAAAGTTTCCGACCCCTGCATCAACAACTGTGATTAGTCAGTCGGATTCAGGATTGGGGGAGGAAACTGCCGCCCACCAAGCTTTGCAACATTCCGCTGCTGTTAATAAACGCAACGTATCGGCAGTAAAAATTCCAAATCAAAGTATGCCAGCTATATAATTTTATTAGTGGACCTTATATTTATTATCATATCTGTTGTAATAATATCTCATTTTTATAATTCCTTATTTTCCTTAAAATTTAACAAAATTTTGCACAGTATTATTTTTCTTTTTTACCGTGTAAATTTTCAGGTTCCACAAGAAACCAAAGTTCTAAAAAGAAGTTTCAATATCTACCTGATGTACATAAAACCAGAAGTGCTGCGAAACCTATCAAGGTATTTAAAAATGGTAATTGAAATTTCTTAAGTTGCACAAAATTCATTTCGGTAAAAAAGAAATTAATAAATACAAAGTAATAAGTTTTGATTTGTCACGTGTGATTTTGAGTATAAAAATTTTTAACACATAATTATTTAATAATTTAAATATTCTTTTTAATTTTTAAGCTAATGCTGGGTTGCACAAAACATTGTCAAAAAATTGGATTTGACAATGATCTTAGATTGTGATAATATAAGTACAGTTTTCAAACAAGTAAGAGCAGCGTAATATCGTATTCAAACCCCCTGTCATGTACAACATTATATTGTATTCACACAAAAACAAATGCTTGATCTACACAGAAAAACGTCGTTTTTCAAGTCAAATTTTAATTAAAATGCGTAGAAAAATGTCGTTTCGAAGTAAAAATTATGCAAAAAAACTATGTTAAATACATGTATACACGTATAGTTTAAAAAAATTTATAATTTCAATCGATCAATTATTTTTCGAACAAAATCGAATTAAAATTCTATAAAGCTTTTTTTATGGAGAAATATGTGTGTTTATAATCTAAGGTCATTGTCAAATCAAATGATTTAACAATTCTTTCTGCAATCCAGCATTAATTTTCAACATACTCGGTTAATAAAAATAATTAATATGTTTGTACACAGAGGCGCGAGTCATGCAACGTGGTTACAGCGAAAGCGCCGAGACAGATCGCTACAGGCCGGTGTTCGCATTGCCGGCAATCCGCTCCCCGCCCCACAAAACATAACAAATCAGGCAAATGGTACGTATACTATATTCATATCATAATAATTAGTCTTGTTCCGAGATCTTTAGAAACGGTAGCTCAGAATAATAGGGGAAACCACGGTATCTTTCTTATAATATTCATTAATGCCTCCTGTTTGGTGCCGCATTTGTTGGCAGTTTCGAGAAATCAAAGCAGCTCAAGGAGCTTATTAATTTATTTAAAAGAACTAATATCGGAACTTTTCAAAGGTTCTGAAATTATTTATTTTCAAAACATTTTTTCCTCCCTGGATACATGTTGAGACGATTGCCATTCTCTTACATTCACACCAAAATTTTTGAAAGCCGGACCTTGTTAAATGTGTACTACGTAGTGAACAATTTGTCACAAATGATGTGGTTTGTAGGATTTATTTCGAAGAAATAAAACTGATTGAGCCTGCTCCAGGAAGCCTAAGTATTCTAGGATTTGCAATTACTCCTGAGAAAAAACCCAAAGTGCCTACAATGAGTGAACGGGACCTGACAAGGATGGCTAATAATCCACATTTGTACAGATAAATCTAAATATATTTATGTAATAATATACTACATATCATAGAATAATAATTAATATGTTATATCGACATTTTGTATATCCTTAAAATATAAATATTTTGTATTTAAATAATATTTGTATAATAATAATTATGTATATATAATAGTATAACGATTTAAAAATTTGTTAGTTAACGATTAATAATTATTTATTGATTTTGACATAATTGATTATATTTTTTAAAGTTTAACTGTTGGATTTTTTTAAATATCACAGCTGCCATAATTATTACGATACTTTTTGACAAAAATCTAAAATTCATGTGGCGCGCAGTGCAGGAATTTCAACTTTCTGGCCACATGGTGTATACTATTTTTCTTCATACCCGGTCGAAAGTACGTACTTTCGTGTCAGTGTACACGAGAAAACTGTTTCGGCCCGCCAGTACAGGCGGCATACGAGTAATTCCAGATGTGCATAAATGTTAGACTTTCTGCTTTAAAATCGAAGCGGAAAGTACGTACTTTCGACTGGGTATGAAGATAAATTATTGTAAGTATATTTATAAACAAAAATGTACTTACAATAATTTTTCATCATGCACTCATTTTAATTTGTACTGAAAGTCAGAAAATCAGCCCTGACCTATAAACATTTGACTAAATTTCAGAAAAAAATAATATTTGTAGAAAACCGAAAATGTTTCGTTTTATTATACAAACAGTACCTACCTACTATTTATAAAAAGAGATGTTAAATATTATCAAATATCTTTATAAGTATAAAATAAATAAAACATCATTTGATTCTGATTGAATCAAAAGATGTTTTATTTATTTCATACTTATAAAGATATTTGATAATATTTAACATCTCTTACTTCTGGTTATTCATTTATGACTATGGCTTATTACGCTTTTTAAATTATTCCGTTATTGATAAATAGTACGGCATAAAAAAGACTGGTATTATTCTTGTAACTAGTTTTGACTAATAATTAGTTACTTTTAAAATATCACAACACAACATAAAAATAAAACCATCAAATATAATATAATATATAGGTAATAAATATTTTATATGCACATTTTTGATGAAATTTTGAAACATTTATTTTTTATAATATTTCAAGATTAAACCTGTTAATATAATGAAAAATGACGTCTCAAAAAGTTTTAGAGAAAGGTAACTTACTTAGTTTAAAGAGATATTCACATTTGTACACATTAGTTGCAGTTGTATGTAGTGAAACAATTAGGTTGCCATGAAAAAAAGAATAATAAGTGAGTTGAGGAAAGGATTATTAATTTTTTTGACATTAGAGTTGGAGTAGGCTGAGAAAAAATAACGAGTTTTTGATGCGGATGATTTTTTTACATTTGAGTTTGGGGAGAAGGGATTTCTTCTTGCGAATTAAAGTGCTTAGTGAAAGATTAGTTATTATTGGGAGTATCGTTGGGAAATAACGAATAGCGTGAATTGAATCTTCTCTGTGGCGCCGAAAATACCTTAAAGTGCTGAGAAAAGGTTAGCTTTGCAAAAATATCGAATATTTGAGTTTTGTGTTATCGATTCAATACTTTTTGGTGTTGTAATTATCGTTTTGTATGCCGATTGCTGATTTACGTTGTGCACTATCGAAACGATCTGAAAATTTGCGTCCGCCATCTTAAATGACCGTGTGTTCACCTTGCTGAGATCGAGTCATTCGTGCTTCTTCAGCTTCCAGCAATCTCATGGCAACTGTGCCTAAAAAAATTACAACCTACCTAGTAGTAAGCGAATGGTCTACTCAAGGTATTTAAGAATAATTCAATTCTGATTTGTTTGTGACGTCATTTTGATTGCAAATATAGTAATAAATTGGAGTGCAGTGAATTAGTTATCTAATTTGATACTTTAAACTGTTGTTACGATATTATTTAAAGATAGACTCTGTACTGTTGCAAATTTTGTAAATTATATAGCGAAAGATCACACTTATGGTATTGTTTTGTTGTCGATGAAACGTTTATAGTTTATTGCGTTGCTGAGCTTGCGTTTGTGGTTGTTGTATGATTATTAAGTTGTTGTTAAAGGTCATTTTAAGAAACGTCACGTTCTTCTAATAAAATCTGATCTTCTGTTACTAATATATTAGAGTTTAGATTGTAAGTTTTATTCAGTTACCGGTAGTCTCCCAAGAGAGAGTTATAGTTGCGTTGCGTGTAATTTGTTATGTAGACCTTCCGTCCCTACCGTCAATGAAATCCCGTTTTGAAATGATTAACACATGTGTTGTAAAATTAAATTATAGCATTTTGTATAATATAAGATATTTATTTTGTTTAATTTAAACTAGTTGACCTGTGCAAAACCTTTTTGCAGGCAACTTAACACCGATTTCAAAGATCAATGTTTTTGGTATGGGTCTGCGGAAAATTTTTTTTTTTACAAAATTTTTTTTTTTTGCATCCGTTTTTGCCATGGTTTGTAAAGATCACTGTGATTTGAATCACACCTGCGGCGCCAATTATCTTTAACGGGGTACGCAAAACTTTTTTAAATGTGTTTCTACAATAGTTTTCCAATATCGATGTGTTTAGAATCACGCCTGCGGCGCCAATTACCATTGCTGGCATACACAAAACTTTTTTGAATGTGTCTTTAGAATAGTTCTCCAATATCAAAGTGTTATAAAATTTGTCTGGGACCCAATAATTACTCGGCCTAACGGCCTCGCCATATGGTCCCAAAAAAATTCGTCTGCGATTACTCGGTCTTACGACCTCGCCGTTAGGCCCAAAAATAAATTAGGGCACAGCGGGCCTTCGGCCCGCAATAAATTGGTCTGCAACTCAATATCTACTCGGTCTTACGACCTCGGCATTAGGCCCTAAAAGAAAATAAGACACGGCGGGCCTTCGGCCCGCAATAAATTGGTCTGCGGCTCAATATCTACTCGGTCTTACGACCTCGCCATTAGGCTCAAAAAGAAATTACGGCGCGGCGGGCCTTCGGCCCGCAATAAATTGGTCTACGGCTCAATATCTACTCGGTCTTACGACCTCGCCATTAGGCCCAAAAAGAAATTAAGGCGCGGCGGGCCTTCGGCCCGCAATAAATTGGTCTGCGACTCAATATCTACTCGGTCTTACGACCTCGTCATTAAGCCCAAAAAGAAAATAAGGCGAGGGGGGCCTTCGGCCCGCAATAAATTGGTCTGCGACTCAATATCTACTCGGTCTTACGACCTCGCCATTTGGCCCAAAAATAAATTAAGGCGCGGCGGGCCTTCGGCCCGCAATAAATTGGTCTGCGACTCAATATCTACTCGGTCTTACGACCTCGTCATTAGGCCCAAAATGAAAATAAGTTTTTCTAAATGGAAATTTTCACTATTTTCTGAATAACTTAAATTTTCTGCACTACTTTGCCTCTTTAACCGACTTTCTATCTCCACTAACAACAAAGTTACCCGTGTTAGCCCACGTCGGTTGAAACACCCTGTATATATTATGTGTAAATAAAGTGAATTTGACTCCTCGCATTAATATTCAAATTTTAAAGAAATCGGGTATTTTTCGTCAGATTTTATGTATTTCTACACTTGTTAACTTTTTTAAGCCTGTGTACCGAATACTAACTTCATCGAATCAATGGCTTTGCCTTTGTTGAATAAATATTATTATTATTATGCACTACCGTCTCTTAACATTCCACGGGCCTCCCATTAGCGTCTAGCTTATACATGGCTGACTAATTTTGTACCACAGAACTCGCTGAATTAAAGCAATTTCGAACGCAGTTATATCTGTTTCGGTATTGAGAGCGAACTATTTTCATTATTTCAAAGGAAAAACATATTTAAAAAAATGCGTAATTACTTTAAATATTATCAATAAAAATAATTTTATTAACAATTGTCAAATCATAACAAAAAGAAATATTTACATAACCTCACATTTTTAAAAACATAATTCATGAGAAATAATATTATATATAATATGATAATATCGTTAATAAATATGATTATATTTTGCAACAAATCCGATTGACCAATGTAGTCTTCTCGTTTAAAATTCCAATCTTGTCATTCCATCAATTTCACACATTCGAATTCACTGTAGGTAAAATATTCAAAATTCTAAGTATAATAGGTAGAAGATACAGGAAATCAATTTGTAATCTGTTTCAATAGATCTGTAAATAAATTCATATATGACTAATTTCTATATTTTAGGAAACAAATTATTATTTTTCATATTATAACCAAATAATTTTCAAGGTTAAAAATGTTTTTTTTTTCTTAATCGTTATATGAAAAGTTAATAATATATAAAATAACGTATAAACAAACCGTTTTATAATTGAAAATATCCCAAAATACATCAATTTCCATAGTAAGATATGTATTTATTTTCATAGATCTGTCAAAATAATCTCACGCCATTTTTAATTTTATCTGAACTGCTCTTAGACATACGTCGTAATCGACATTACGCGACTCGATTTTATACGTCGTCTCTTTCTAACCAATTGCATATATGGCGACCTCTTGGCGGAATTATTTTTCGAAATATCTTCGCAAAAATTACCGGATTTGTTTCGAGCGTCTGTCAAAAGGTTCTATAATTTACAATTTGCACGATTTTGGCAAAAAGTTTACGTCCGATGGCCATAATTTCGCTAAATAATGTTAAAAACCAATTCAACTGACAGCTAGAAAAAATTCAAATTTTATCAATCATTTGTTTTAAATTTTACATTTCAAAATAGAATTGACTTGTTTCACGAATCAAAATGCAACAAAAAATAAACTTCTGTCCCCGTCACTTTCATGTAATTTAGCGACGTATGTTTTTAAAAAAATTTGATCGATTTGTCGCGTGTTAATTTTCCACTTAAGTTAGACTGTGACTTTTATTTTTTTTTGCTATTGCCCTAGCAAAACGACTGTTTCACAGTCTAAACGACAGAGAAAAAAAAGAGAAACGAATACTTTTATCGGCGAATTAAATACTTGAAAAAAGTCGCTTCGAACGCATCTTTTGCACTTTTCAGTTAGTCTTTTTGCTACTGAATCGTTTAAAACGCGTCCCGACGTCGTACGACCAAAAATGGCCGAGATATGAGCAATTAAAATTTCCCCATGTTAAACGTCCTATGGTGACTCTGCGCGGGTCCGAACTTTTGGCTTTGGCGGCCGAACCGCACGCTCGAATTTCGCGTTCGAAGCGTCTCGTAAAAATAGAAAAATGAGCGAAAATCGTCCCAAAAGCGCATCCTCGTGCGATTTTTTTTACTATTTTAGCCGTCGATTTCAAATCGGCCCAATGCGTTTCAAATGGGGCCGAGGCCCTGTTTGAAAAATCGCCCCGACCGTGCCCCTAAAATGCAAAAAAAGCCCACCCCCCTATACAATAGAGCGTCGCGAGCTCTACAACCGGTAATTTTCCTGAATTTTTTCGTCCAAAAATGTAAATTTGTATAAACATGAAACTTTTTGCCTCTAAATTTTTGCATTTTAATATATAAGACTAGTTGACCTGTGCAAAACCTTTTTGCAGGCAACTTAACACCGCTTTCAAAGATCAATGTTTTTGGTATGGGTCTGCGGAAAAATTTTTTTTACAAATTTTTTTTTTTTGCATTCGTTTTTGCCATGGTTTGTAAAGATCACTGTGATTTGAATCACGCCTGCGGCGCCAATTATCTTTAACGGGGTACGCAAAACTTTTTTAAAAGTGTTTCTCCAATAGTTTTCTAATATCGATGTGTTTAGAATCACGCCTGCGGCGCCAATTACCATTGCTGGCATACACAAAACTTTTTTGAATGTGTCTTTAGAATAGTTCTCCAATATCAAAGTGTTATAAAATTTGTCTGGGACCCAATAATTACTCGGCCTAACGGCCTCGCCATGTGGTCCCAAAAAAATTCATCTGCGATTACTCGGTCTTAGACCCAAAAAAAAATTAGGGCACACGGGCCTTCGGCCCGCAATAAATTGGTCTGCAACTCAATATCTACTCGGTCTTACGACCTCGGCATTAGGCCCAAAAAGAAAATAAGGCGCGGCGGGCCTTCGGCCCGCAATAAATTGGTGCGGTTCAATATCTACTCGGCCTTACGACCTCGCCATTAGGCCCAAAAAGAAATTAAGGCGCGGCGGGCCTTGGGCCCGCAATATATTGGTCTGCGACTCAATATCTACTCGGTCTTACGATCTCGCCGATCAGTCCAAGAAGACAGTTTTTGTTTTTTTATATCTGTCTAAATAAAATAATTTTCACTTATACCATTTATTTACTTTAGTATCCAAATAGACGACCTTTGCAAAACCTTGCGAGTTTACACCGTTTTCAATGATCAATGTTTTTAGACGGGCCTTTAAGATACGTTTTTTATACATTTTTTTATACCTATTCTGCAAAGGTTCTCGTTGACTTTTCTCCATTAATTTCAAAGCTTGCTAAAACTAATTCGTCTTCACAGTGTTGATTGTTGCTTTTTTTCTTTGAAAATAAACCGTATACCATTAAATTTCTATTCTGCTTGAACCCACGTGGTATTTTTGTTACGCTGAATGTGTGCGCAAAAATAGCTCGTTTCTTCAAATTTGAAAATGTTTGAGCCATCTTAGAGAGTAAATCAAACAAAATGAATTAGCAAAACTGTAGCGATCGCTCGACAGATTGTTAACCTGTCGGTATGTATTTGTTTCAACAAATTTTGTTTTACACGGCACACTGATCAGTATGGATAACGTCAAAAAGCTATTTTGGTCAGTTTTGTAGCCTCTGGTTCGTTTAGATATAGGATGTGCTATGTCAAATTATTCAAAAAAATAAGCAGAATTTGAATATCTGAAACTCCAAAACAGCGTCCACAAGAAAAAAAAAAAAAATATATATATATATATATATATATATATAAATATATATATATATATAAATATATATATATATATATATATATATATATATATATTCAAGTGCATCATGGACGTATCATATGAAAGGGTTCGCTATGAGAAATACTAATATATTTCCTTTATAATTTTAAAATGCGTAGCTCGAAAGATATTAAAGAAAATATACAAAAATCGAGCGTTAACCATCTCCCCCATCACGGTGAAAACTGAACTTCAATTTTAGAAAATAGGAAATATAGTTTATAGGAAAACCTAAACGAAAATCCAAGTCTTAAAGATCTCACGGAAAACTGAATGGTATCGAACCATCTTCACGCGAGCTCGACTCATTCTTGCTCGGTTTTTTTCTCATCTGTGACATACAGAGGTAAATTTATCACAATGAAGTCTGTATTTGAGCGTTGATTTTTTTTTTTGATATTCTGAAAAAAAAATCCTTCATCGATTTTTAAAGAGATAGGGGCCGATTTTTTTAAATGTTCGATTCGAAAAAAATCTGTAAATATGATACCATTTATTTATATGGTAGCCAATTTTGAGCCATTATAATTCATCGGCGCCTTTTCCCCTAAGTTAACCTCGGTGACCACCCTCTGTAAATTTCGGCGTCATTTTGAAATTTACCATCTTTTATTTACATGAAAAATACCACTCGTAAGTTGGTCTCTATTTGATTAAATGAACGGTGTGTTTTCAAACCAACTATAAAATTTGATGGCCATCCGAGTTGAAAATTATTTTAAAATAACAGATACGTCTCTTAATCTCATTTCACGGATTATTCTATGTAATAAAAAAGGAATGCTGTTCACTGGTAGGCACAGCACTTGAAAACGGCAGGACCGATTTGGCTAATTTTTTCTCAAAATCAGAAAAATATTGATTAATATTTTCTATGGTATCTATTCTTCTTATTATTATCCATGCCAAAGCCCCGCGAGGCTAAACTAATATGCTTGAGCCGGCGGCTCTACTATTGTTGTTGTTGTTGTCGAGCAGGTCGCTGCCCCGAGAGGCAAATTATAATATGGTAGAAACGAAGGCTCCACTACTGCTGTACAATCACACAAATTAAATGCTGTCAGTAATAATAGAATCATATACAGCGTGTTCAAAAAATTCGGAAACGCTAAAATATCGCAAAGAAATAGTATTTTTTGGAAAATGTTTCGAATAAGAGTTTCTCAATTCCAATCAACGCTTATTTTGATGACAAATATTTCCCCTTTAGGGGATACACTTGCGGGGGACTGAGGTCAACTCTAAAATTTCATATGGTAAACACTATTTTTCTCTATTAGGTCGTATTAAAAGTAAATTGATTAGAGCTCATATGATCCAAAAGATGAATTTCGGTTGAAAAAATATCATGCTTATGTCACCTCAATTTCAAAATACAGTATAATCTTTTGGGGAAGCTCCAAACACCTAATCAAACTGTTCAGACTACAAAAAAATGCATTCGCATCATCATGAAAGTCGGCTATAGAGACTCGTGTATTCCGCTATTCAAAAAACTTAAAATACTACCTTTGCCGTCAATATATATATTTGAATGCGCCTGTTACGTTAAGAAACATTTTGAATAGGTACTTTGTAGTTTGTACTACACATAAACGGACATAACTACCAAACACGACACAAAATAGACTTATATGCAGGACCTAACATATACAGTGTTATTAACAATTAAATAAATATCTACAATAACGTACCAGCGGACATAAAAATTCTTGAGCTTGAAAGATATAAAACAGTGCTATATCAACATTTAGTTAACAATTGCTTTTACAGTGTCAGTGACTTCACTGTTCAGCTCCAACAAAAATAACAATATTTTAATCTATATCCATATTTTATATAAATTGTAATATTTCATAGACGGTGACAGTCGTTTGAAAATATTTTTTTCTTATATAGCATTGTAACAATGGTTGTTTCTCAACAATTATAGCTAACGATCGCTATTATACTGCCGATTATGTTTAATCTATTACTTGGCTATAATATATGAACATTAACTTATATTTTAATAGTTATTTAATATTTTATATATTTTTTAATAATCTAATGTACAAAATGTATGACATATTCAATGGATTTGACTTTGTTGAATAAATATTATTATTGTTATGCACTACCGTCTCTTAACATTCCACGGGCCTTCCATTAGCGTCTAGCTTATACATAGTTGACTAATTTTGTACCACAAAACACGCCGAATTAAAGCAATTTCGAACGCAGTTACCTATATCTGTTTCGGTATTGAGAGCGACAAATAATATTATATATATGATAATATCGTTATTAAATATGATTATATTTTGCAACAAATCCGATTGACCAATGTGTAGTCTTCTCGTTTAAAATTCCAATCTTCTCATTCCATCAATTTCACACATTCGAATTCACTGTACGTAAATATTCAAAATATATAATAGGTAGAAGATACAGGATATCAATTTGTAATCTGTTTCAATAGATCTGTAAATAAATTCGTATATGACTAATTTCTATATTTTAGGAAACAAAATATTAGTTTTCATATTGTAACCAAAAAATTATCAAGGTTAAAAAATGTTTTTTTTTTTTCTTAATCGTTATACAAAAAGTTAATAATATATAAAATAACGTATAAACAAACCGTTTTATAATTGAAAATATCCCAAAATACATCAATTTCCATAGTAAGATGTGTATTTATTTTCATAGAGCTGTCAAAATAATCTCACGCCATTTTTAATTTTATCTAAACTGCTCACAGACATACGTCGTTATCGACATTACGCGACTCGATTTTATACGTCGTCTCTTTCTAACCAATTGCATATATGGCGACCTCTTGGCGGAATAATTTTTCGAAATATCTCAGCAAAAATCACCCGATTTGTCTCGGACGTCTGTCAAAATGTTCTATAATTATCAATTTACACGATTTTGGCAAAAAGTTTACGTCCGATGGGTGTAATTTCGCTAAACAATGTTAAAAACCAATTCGACTGACAGCTAGAAAAAATTCAAATTTTATCAATCATTTGTTTTAAATTTCGCATTTCAAAATAGAATTGACTCGTTTCACGAATCAAAATGCGACAAAAAATAAACTTCTGTCCCCGTCACTTTCATGTAGTTTAGCGACGTATGTTTTTAAAAAAAATTGATCGATTTGTCGCGTGTTAATTTCGCATTTAAGTTAGACTGTGACTTTTAATTTTTTTTGCCATGCTAAGTGAGAACCCCACACGGTCACCGTCATAGGAACGGAACAAAAAAACAATAACGCCGACTTTTATTTGCGAATTAACGGCGTTAAAAAAGTCGTTTTCGACGCGTCTTTTGCACTTTGCAGATAGAGTTTTTTCTCGCGCTTCGTTTAAAACCGGTCTCGACGTCGTGCGACGAAAAGTCGCCGAGATACGACCGATTCCGGACGACGGGTTAATCAAATGGGAGTTTTTTGTTTCCGCGTCGGCGCCCGAATTTTCGCCGAAAACCGTCCGCACGAAAACTCTTTAAAAAGAGGCGAAAAAAGTCTGCAATTCAAGACCGGCCTCGCCGCTGGGCGATTTTTTTTCGATTTTAGCCGAGCGTTTAAAGACGCCTCTCAACGTTATCCTTACGGGAGACAGGGTCGACTTTGAAAAATCGCCGGGGCTACGCCCCGCAAACGCAAGACACCCGAATAGCGCTACGCATCGAGTCAAAAAGTCCTCTTTAAGCACTTTTTTTAGCGAATTTTTTCGTCCAAAAATGCAAATTTGTATAGCTGCAAAAGTTTTTTTTTTTTCATTTTTTGCCTTTTAATACAAGTGGATTGTATTTTAATCAGATTTATACTAACGTGTTATTTTGGAGGTTGGGTCCCCTGTTTCTCTTACAGGCGTAGGCAGTGTCGTGAGATTGCATAACAAGAAGAGAATCTGCCTTAGCGCCCAGGACACTCCCAAGCTTGACATCAGCCTTTTAAGGTTAGCTAGGTCTTCTTGATTACACTGTATCTGCAGGTAAGTGCCTAACCCCCCGTCTTGGTTTTGATTTCGTTCACGTAAGTAACGCTATTTGAATCCACGCCCACCCCGCTGAGTAGCGCTAGCCGCAGCATATTAAAAGCCATTTTTCATGGGGAAAACTGCTGTTACAGTAGATATGTACAAATATTTGTTGGCAACAATGCTAATGACCTTAGCAGTCGAAGCACATTTTTGTTTGTTTTTCGCATTAAATAAAAAAATAATATTTGTTGCCGATTTACTTAGGGATACACTACTCATAAGTCATGTTATTATGGAGGATTTTTTGAGGCTTGGCTTCAGTTATAAATCACTAAATATTATGTATTACAAACAGTTTTTTATAAATAAAAAGTTCGGTAAATGATCGGTAAAAGATTAAAAGTAAGGTAAAGTTATAAAAAAATGCCATTGAGGCGTCATTTTTACAAATATTTTTTATCAGTAGTCATGATATTCTTTCATTTAACGACAACCAAAATCGCGTACCATTCTGTCACCAATGGGAAACACGGGGCGATAATTCTTCATTAATTTGCCGTTCATTTCGTCTTTTGGTGGTTCTTCTCCTCGTTTATGGTATCTCAAAGTTCTGAATAGATTCAACTGAAATGACAGAAACATTCCTTATTAAAAAAAGATCAAATGATTTTCTGGCAAGAAATATGTGAATAAGACTGTTAAATAATACGAATAATAAATGTTAAAATGGATGTTTACCCCCTTTTGAAATTTTTAAGCAGCAAGGCAAATATTGTGAAGGTTAATGCGTAATCGCAGCTAATAAAAACAGTAATAAGATGAATTTTGCGACCACACATCGAAATTACCTGAGAGCATATTTTACAACCTTATTAAATTAAAGTTTTTTTGTAATAATAATTGCGAAGATAAGATATTCACCTGACTACGTGATATATGAATCGGTGCTTTTAATATCAGCCAATCAACGGTTTCACTACATGGAGGAGTTGTCAAACTTCCAGGGTAAGTCCAATAGCTTAAATCGTCAGGCAAACATTTTTCTATATCAATCTACAAGCAAAAAGATTTTTTTTAGTCTAATAACAAAATTGCAATATTTTAATTTTCAAAAATTGACTTTCTATTTATTTTTGTCAACTGCCAACTCAATCCATATTTCCATCAATTCTAACATTTTATAAATTAATGTGAAACAGAAATTTAATAGCGCTGTTATTTTAACACTGACCATATCGAATAGAGTGATAGATTAAAAATACTAGAATAAAAAAAATATAATGAGCTTCACCATCATAAGCTAACATAAGAAGTTTAACTTCTTTAGTTTTTAAATAATTAAATAAATTAACTCTACCAACAGTACGATATATTTACAAAAGTGGTACAAAAGTGGTACAAAAGTGGTATTTCAATAAATAAATTTGAACAGTATAGCAAGTAGCTTCATTTCGTAAATATTCTTTAGTTTTTAATATTCTTCCCGTTTAATTTTTTTTGTGTAAAACTAATTAATAATATTTACACATACTTATAGCAACACGCTATAAACTTCTGTCCTTGTCAGTTTCATGTAATTTAGGAGACAAAGTAACTTCCCCTTTATGTGGCAGTTCACTTCTCCTCGATTTTTTACTTTTTTCAAATAGATACGTCGCTAATAAGTTAAACTTAAAAAAAATATAAAATTTGCAACTTAAAATTTTAGCGAAGTGTTGATAAAAGTTTTCTTAATATGTAAAATCTTTTTTTTTTGTCTGATACTACGTAATTGTTATATAATATAAACAAACGTTCGAACATTTTGAAAAAAAAACGAACTTTTCATTGTACATATTTCATTCATCAAATTTAGATCATTATTTTGTTATCTCTTAATTGTAATTTTATAAAAGAAATATTATATAGGGTATCGGACCACCCGTATCCGTCGTTTTTTTCGAAAACGGTTAGTCGTAGAGAGTTGTGTCAAAAATCTGTAACATAAAAGCCCTAATGAAGAATCAAATGGTAATATATTTTTCCCCCGGAAAGGTCGGCTTCCCTATTAGTTTGCTCATGAATGTTCAGAACTCCGGAATTTTAAATGGCACGATAGGTCGAAAGTGGTATTACTGAAAAGATCTTTAAAAAATAAGCAAGTTTTGTAGGACATTTTTTTTTGTTGCTATCATCCCTGTTAAGTAATAGTCGTTTGAAATTATTAAATTGAAATGTGATAATAACGAACTTAATTTTAAAAGTCGGCATTTAAAATCTATAGTTACCTAATTAGACACTGTCAGAATAAATTATCAATAATTGCAATTGCTTTTTTTGTCGTAAAATCACACATTGAGCAAATTATCAGTTTATTGTTCAGTGTTTCTGTTTACATTGTAAATAAAATTAATTACAGTTAAAATTTATGTTATTAATAAATTGAATTAACTTTATTTCTTAAATTATGCCGTTTTCGAATTTAGAAGCTTTCGACATGTTAATGATATTGGGCGAAAGTGGACAAAATTACAGAGCTTTTGAACGAATTTATGCTGAAAGATATTCAATGTTTTTCGGAGATTGGCAGTGCGTGTTCGTACAACAGGTCAGATTCAACCGACAAACAATAGAGATAAGAGAATTATACGACATGTACTTGATGGCAAAGAGGCTGACATTCTTGCTGCAATCATTGTGGATCTGCATATTTCAACAAGAAGACTTGAAATTGATTCTGGACTTAGCCAACGCTCTGTGTGTAGAGTTTTAAAAAATCATAACTTTTAAAATTAAGTTCGTTATTATCACATTTCAATTTAATAATTTCAAACGACTATTACTTAACAGGGGTGACAGCAACAAAAAAAAAATGTCCTTCAAAACTTGCTTATTTTTTAAAGATCTTTTCAGTAATACCACTTTCGACCTATCGTGCCATTTAAAATTTCGGAGTTCTGAACATTCTGGAGCAAACTAATAGGGAAGCCGACCTTTCTGGGGGAAAAAAATATTACTATTCGATTCTTCATTAGGCCTTTTATGATACAGATTTTTAATACAACTCTCTACGACTAACCGTTTTCGAAAAAAACGACTGATACGGGTGGTCTGACTCACCCTGTATATTCATCAAATGTCTATATTTTTACCTTTACATCGCTGAGGTCAAATTTTTCACCATTATAACGAATTTTTGGTAAAAGATTTGTTAGTTTTTTTATTTCTTCGTGACTGTCTCCTTCCTGTAAAAGAAAAAGGTTGTATTAATTGAGATAAATATCACTTTAAAAATAGACACTAATATATAGATCAGGGATGCCCCATATGTCGATCTTGATCTTTCGATCGATGCAATCATCATTCTTGATGAATCTAAAGAACTAGAAATCATAAACTTGTTCCTTTCTGAAGTATGTTTATATTCTGAGAAAGTTTTTTTTAATATATTGTGGCTAAGTAGAGTCGGAACCCCGCTAGTCCGGACATCTGGTTAGATCGGACAAATTTTATTTTAAAAATTCTACATCAGTTCGTAGTTAAAAACTTTGATCTAGTATTGAAGAATCTCGTTAGAGATTTTTTCTGTGCTAAATTCCACACATGAAAAATAAATGAAAAATAAATTTCGTACATTAAACGCAAAAACAGCCCATCCCTAGATCTCTAAGAGATTACTATACATTGATTTTGAGTCTTTCCCATATAACGCCGTGTAAAAAACCTTAGTTTCCAAGTTTTATATAAGCTCTTACCAAATTTTCGTATGACATATATTTACAGTAGTATACATGGTATAAGGTACTATAAGAAGTGAGATGGATAGCCGAGAGGTCTAGCGCACGTACTTTGATTCACACCTTGGATGAACACTGAACAGGGTTCGGATCTCAGGACCGACGTGTGTGATTGTTTTTAAATGTTTCGTTTTTTACATGATATTTATTTAAATTATTTTCCAATTTTCTGTTATATAATAAAAATAAATTATTTTCTTGTTTTAGTAATTAGTGGTGACAAAAGTCTCGCAAATATCAACTTTTGGATGTGACATTTGTCAAGAAAAGTTTCGTCATAAATGTAGTTTGGTACGGCATACGAAAACCCATAATATCAATACATGTGGTACTCATTTTTGAGGGGTTATATTGCGTTTTGGGGGTTTTGTATTGCGTTTGGGGGTTTTTCATATATACAGAACATATATTTTCAAAATTGTTGTGTTTAATTATTTTTTTATATCGTATAATTTATATAAAAGATCAAACCGTTGAGAAAAGAAAATGGCCACTTAATTCTAAGAGCGCACATATTTTTATTTTGGAGGAAAAATAGAAAAAAGCCTTAGACTTTGGAAAAAGACGTGAAATCTTAAAAAAAAAACTTCGGAGAAGTAAAAATTGGTTCTGTGCTAAATTCAAAGACTTGCGGTGACTCGCTCTCAAGATTATGACTTAAACAAAAAAAAAAAATACAGAATTTCGAGGCAGGCAAGAAATTCAAATCAAGCCTGGAAATTCTGTGCCTAAGATGTAGAAAAAAAATTAGTTCCGAGGCAGACAAGGAATTGAAATCCAACCTCGAAATTCTGTGCTCATAAACCTTCAAGAGCAAGAGCAAAAAAAAGTGCACAGATGGCGTGTGCCCAGCTGCATATTTATTTGTCAAGCTACCACTAAAAAAACGCCATCTGTGCATTTTTTTTTTGCTCTTGCTCTTGAAGGTTTATTAGCACAGCATTTCGAGGTTGGATTTCAATTCCTTGCCTGCCTCGGAACTAGTTTTTTTTCTACATCTTAGGCACAGAATTTCCAGGCTTGATTTGAATTTCTTGCCTGCCTCGAAATTCTGTATTTTTTTTTTTGTTTAAGTCGTAATCTTGAGAGCGAGTCACCGCAAGTCTTTGACTTTAGCACAGAACCAATTTTTTCTTCTCCGAAGTTTTTTTTTAAGATAATATATACGATAGTACTAAAACTAAAATTAAGCTGCAGGGATAGAAAATACATCGATTTTTTTAATTTTACTCATCTAATACTCGTGATATGTGGAGTTTAAGGCAAATTCAGTTTAATTCGAACTTTCGATGAATCCAGCCAGGGTCCGGTCCCATCTAGTCGGATTAACCGGATTCTATAAATAAATAAATACTTTAATCAACCCGGGATGTTATGTTTATATTTGCAATTATACTGTTTGTAATTCTTACTTCTATTCAATTTTGTGTTAGGAGCAATGTTCTAATAATAACAAAATCACGGATTTGCCATGGGTTTACTCTACAGGCCATCAACGACATAGTTGTGGACTAATGGATGATTTGAATGGCGTATGCATCTGCCTTAAAACCTGTATCATTAATCATAAATTGTACTATTTCGCCCCTCCTCCTCTCCTCTCCTCCATTAAATACCTGCATTTCATGCCTGTATAGCGGTAGTAATAGAATCATTATCTACCAGTCTACTATCCCGATTACACTATGCAGTTGAAACCTTAGAAAAGAAATCTAATAAAAAGTATTTAAATACTAAATACAATTTCACTATGTTTATAGGTAAAGGGTAAGATTTTAAGACTATTGATTTCTGCTCTTTTGTATTGAAGATACATTTTCATTCCCTCCTGAAATTTATATTTTCATATGACCGTACGAGTAAATACTGTGGTTCTTAGAGTTGTTTTACTCTAATAAACTACCCGCTTGGAACGCTAGTGTATTGCATTAACAGTACCTATGTCTAATTTTACAGAAGCTGCTTTTACTAATTATCAATTTTTATATTTCATATATTATGTCTCTAGTATTTAATCATAATATGGTACCGCACTTTTTAGTGTATTTGCCATAAGGCAACATACACTATTGGCGTTGGTCGGATGGCGGGACCTTGGGGTCGGACCAAAATTTCTCGACGTTTCATAACCTCCTAAAGACTTTGGCACCATTTTTGAAAATGTTTATATATATATGTATATATATATATATATATATATATATATATATATATATTTATATACGTATATATATATATATATATATATGTGCGGGCAATAACTTTCGAAAGAGTTAATTGATTTTAACGAAATTTGGTCCACGTGTTGAAATCCATCACCGCAAGAAGCCTATTTAAAATGGGCGTAATCGGGGCATTTTAAGGGTAGTTTTTAGGGGTTGAAAAATGTTTTTGGGCCCCAAAATACCGAAAAAATTCTCAGAATCGTTTCAAAATTGACATTTAACCCTTTAGTAGTAATTAAAAGGTGTCCCTGAAATTTAAATAAAATCGGCCCGACAGGACCGGACTTACAAATTTTATGAAAACACTAGTTTACAAATAGTGAATTATGTACTGAAAGTTCTATATAATTTGGTATAGAGGTTCGATTTATAATAATATTGCAATTAAGAAAAAAAATGATATTTTAAGGGGTGTATTAAGGAGTAAAATTTTTTATTTTGCCCAAAAACCAACTTAAGCTCGTAAAATAAAGCCACACTGCCTGTATAAGCAAATACACTATATTGTCGGCAGGGTTTTGGCACTGCGATCCGGGTTTTTTTTATGTTGAAATTTGCGTGAAAATTGTCATCTATGCAAAAATATTTGCATAGAAATGTCTAAGCTAATATAAATATAAATCCACTTAATATAAACACTTGAAGTGCTATTAATAATATATTGGAACATTTTTATGATAGGTGGCAGATACTGAACTAACATGTTACGTATCTGCCCAAACAATTATATTATTTGAACAACAGATATGGAATGTTTGCAGTTTTGTTTGTTCCAAAGAAATATAAAGTTTCTTATTATAACATAGCGTTGTTTTTTATCAAATAATTCTATAGTCTGCAGTAATGCAACCAAATATACACATTTCATTTAAAGCATAAAATAAAACATGCAGTAATATAAATTTTGTATTATTACGCAACTAGTTTATGACTGTATCATTGTATGTATGTAAAGGTGATTTTTTAAGAGTGTCCGAACTTCTATCCGAGAAGGCTGTGAAATGAACTGTCACTTTTCGCGCTTGTAGTGTCAGAATTATTCAGTATAGTCTGGCAAATCATTATGGAAAGAATAACACCAGAGCGACGCTTGCAAATTGTCCAAATTTATTATCAAAACCAGTGTTCTGTGCGCCAAACTTATCGAGCACTTCGTGAATTCTATGGTGCCCATAATCGCCCAACCGAACGATGTATTCGCCGAATTACCTATAGACAAATTTCGAACGCAATTTACATTACTCGATATTAAAACAAAAACCAAACAAAAAACTGTGCGTTCCCAAGAAAATGTCGCCGCTGTAGCTGCCAGTGTTGATGAAGACCCAAATTTGTCAATTCGTAGACGTTCGCAAGAAGTTGGGCTTTGTTATTCGACTATGTGGACAATTTTGACTAAAGATCTTGGTCTGGTGCCTTACAAGATCCAGCTTACCCAAGAACTTAAGCCGCAAGATCATCGTTTGCGTCGTACGTTCGCTGAATGGTCTCTTAGTCAATTGCAACTTGATCCAGAATTTAACCGCAAAATTTTGTTTAGCGACGAAGCTCATTTTTGGTTAAACGGTTACGTCAATAAACAGAATTGCCGCATTTGGAGTGAAAATAATCCCAAAATGATTCAACAATTGCCGTTGCATCCAGAGAAATGCACGGTATGGTGTGGATTATACGCCGGTGGCATTATTGGGCCGTATTTTTTCATTATTGGGCCGTATTTTTTTAACAATGAAGCTGGAAACCGCGTGACAGTTAATGGGGATCGTTACGGAGCAATGATTAATGATTATTTAATTCCAAATTTGAATAGTATTGATTTGGAGGGGATGTGGTTCCAACAGGACGGAGCCACATGTCATACAGCCAACGCAACACAGGATTTATTGAGGGAAGAATTCGGTGAGAAAATTATTTCGAGGAATGGACCTGTCAACTGGCCCCAAGGTCGTGTGATTTAACGCCATTAGATTATTTTCTGTGGGGTTACGTTAAATCTTTGGTCTATGCCGATAAACCGGCAAATATTGACGCATTGGAACACAACATAACGCGGACAATTGCAGACATAAGTCCCCAATTGCTTGAAAAAGTGATCGGAAATTGGATTGACAGAATGCGCTTTGTTGGAAGAAGCCGCGGCGGACATTTGACCGAAATTATTTTCGAACATTAATGCCATTAAATGTTATTTCACATAAAATAATATGGTTGTTGTTTAATTTGAATTTAAAGTTCGGACACTCTTAAAAAAATCATTCTTTATGTGTGACTTTTACCATTTATAAAGACGATTTTATAAATTCACAAAATGATCTGCTACCACATGAACGCTACCTTGCGAGTTCGATTTGTTTGAAATAGGTATATTATTAGTAAAATTAGTCTAAAACCTGCAGTCATGAAAAAATCTTTTAAAGGGTAATATAGTTTATCAAATAAATTCTGAAATCTTTCATTGAATGTTTGTCAGAAAAGTAGATTAAGAAATGTTCTAGATTGTTAGTGTATTTGCCATATGGCAACATACACTATTGGCGTCGGTCGGATGGCGGGACCTAGGGGTCGGACCAAAATTTCTCGACGTTTCATAACCTCCTAAACACTTTGGCACTATTTTTAAAAATGTTTATATATATATATGTATACAGGATGAGATTTAAGTTGATGCTTTTTTTTACAGCGTGTAAAAATCAAATAGACGAGCAAATATTTCAAATAGTTTTTTTATCAAAACTCAAAAATAAGAGAGAAACAGCCTTTCGAAGTTTAAATAAATTTTATTAAATTTTCTTTAATTTTGAGGTCGGTCCTGGGGTTATATTATGTTACTATGGAAATAAGTTGTTATTATCAAGTATTCACAGAAATTGTTCGAAGTTGTCCCCGTTTTGTTGGATATTTCCATAGTAACATAATATAACCCCAGGACCGACCTCAAAATTAAAGAAAATTTAATAAAATTTATTTAAACTTCGAAAGGCTGTTTCTCTCTTATTTTTGAGTTTTGATAAAAAAACTATTTGAAATATTTGCTCGTCTATTTGATTTTTACACGCTGTAAAAAAAAGCATCAACTTAAAACTCAGCCTGTATATATATATTTATATACGTATATATATATATATATATATATATATATATATATATATATATATATATATATATATGTGTGTGTGTGTGTGTGTACGCGCGATAACTTTCGAAAGAGTTAATTGATTTCAACTAAATTTGGGCCTAATCGGGCTATTTTAAGGGTTGAAAACTGTTTTTGGGCCCCAAAATACCGAAAAAATTCTCCGAATCGTTTCAAAATTGAAATTTAACCCTCTGGTAGTGATTAAAAAGTGTCCCCACAATTTTAATAAAATCGGCCCGATAGGACCGGATTTACAAATTTTATGAAAACACTAGTTTGCAGATAGTGACTTATTTATTGAAGGGTGTATTTAATTCGGTGTAGACGTTAGATTGATAATAATATTACAATTAAGAAAAAAATGTTATTTTAAGGGGTGTATTAAGGGGTTAAATTTTTTATTTTGCCCAAAAACAAACTTAATTTCACATAATAAAAGTATAAAAACCACACGGCCCTATACAAGCAAATACACTATATTGTCGGCAGGGTTTTGGCACTGCGACCCGGGTTTTATTCTTTTTTATTATTTAAAAACGTTATGACAAGAGTTGAGAAAATGCTTTAAATTATATTAAATTTAAAATTTCTTTATTTTAAAGACGTAGTGAAAAGTGAGTTTTTTATGTGGCGACTAATACTTCAATTTTTAAAGATTATTTAATTTGAAAAAGAGGACACTGGTATATTCAGACTTTGGGTTCGAATCTGACATTATATGGTGGAGTCAACCCTCAAGTGATATTTTCGTCTATATATGTGCATATTAATCTACTCCATCGGTATACATGTAGTTGTGGATATTATATTTAAAAAAAAGAACTTAAAAAAAGTGCAAGTGTGGGTTTTTGATTACAAAACTTTTTTTAAATACACAGTGCCTGGTCATGTGTTTTTTAGAGAGCAGAATTTCTATTCTGGAAAATAATTTGAAAGTACTAAAAAAACTAAAATTATAAAATAGCAATGTTCCCGTACTTTACTTCTTTTATTTACCAAATTGTTACACTTGGTTACATATTACACTTGCTTACATATTATTGCCAACATAAAAAAACCCGGGTCGCAGTGCCAAAACCCTGCCGACAATATAGTGTATTTGCTTATACAGGCAGTGTGGCTCTATTATGCGAACTTAAGTTGATTTTTGGGCAAAATAAAAAATTTGACTCCTTAATACACCCCTTAAAATAACATTTCTTTTCTTAATTGCAATATTATTATCAATCGAACCTCTATACCAAATTATATACAACTTTCAGTAAATAATTCACTATCTGTAAACTAATATTTTCATAAAATGTGTAAGTCCGGTCCTGTCGGCCCGATTTTATTAAAATTTTATGGACACTTTTTAATTACTACTAAAGGGTTCAATGTCAATTATGAAACGATTCTGAGAATTTTTTCGGTGTTTCTTTCGAAAGTTATTGCCCGCACACATATATATATATATATATATATATATATATATATATATATATATATATAATATATATACGTATATATATATATACGTATATATATATACGTATATATATATACGTATATATATATATATATATATATATATATATATATATATATATATATATATATATATATATAATATATATATACATATATATAAATAAACATTTTTAAAAATGGTGCCAAAGTGTTTAGGAGCTTATGAAACGTCGAGAAAATTTGGTCCGACCCCTAGGTCCCACCATCCGACCGACGCCAATAGTGTATGTTGCCATATGGCAAATACACTAAAAATGGAATTCATTTTTTGTCCCGTTTTTTCGAGTATTTTGTTTGACATCTACACAGAAAGACATATATTCCCGGAATTTTTGTTTGTTTATTGTGTTTGTATCGGTAGTATTTAGTTGAAAACGGTAGGATCGATTTTGATAAAATTTGGTGTATACTATTGGCATCCGAACTTAAAGTTTAATGCACTTTTTACATCATACTCAGAGAAAGGCAAAGTATCCGTGAAAACCGAAATTAAGCTATAATGCGACGGAAAGTAAATTGTGTTTTCTAAAAGACCATTTCTTAACGGGGACATTTTCAAGGATATCAAGTAAGTTAGAGAGACACGTATCTCCTAGGATATATCTTGGCGCCGTCATTTGTAAGTAAAGTGAAGTGTTGTGAAAAGTGGCCATATTAGATTTGTGAATAAGCTTTCGATTCGCCAAAGTTACGGAGTCCCACTGTATCATTGTTCCGAAAAGTTACAGCATTCAATAGCCGAGAAATTGTAAGTTTAAAACTTTGTTTTCATTATTGCACATCGTTATAATTCGTTCCTACTTTTATCGCATCATTTATAACCTTGAAGTTTTATACGCTCTTGTATTTGTTATTATATAAACACTACGTATAAAAATATTCTATCAGCCACACACTCGACGAGTGGCATGGGAAGTAGCGAGGAAAGGAGGCAGAGACGTTATGTGGCCGCGTTATTCGTCATGCCGAACTTCATGTTCCTCGTCATGCCCAGTGCTTCCTCGATTGTCGGTTTTTTGTGCGCGAGTCAAAGGACCGGCAATAAGAACGCGAGTAAGCCGGCCACATACTCCCGCGCCACTCAGTACGCATCAAGCGGTCTAAGTATAAAGGCATAGTAGTCCAAGAGCTAGTAACGCGTGTTTCATGAAGTGTTTGATGCACCTTAAAATTTTTCAAATTCAGTATCTATGAAAAAAAAAGCCAGAATACCTGTGTCGTCTAAGCCCAACTACTGCCGTGATGCTGCTCTCACTCACGCCGCCAACCACGCACTACCTATCTCTTTCTATTTTAAATAAGAGCTATTTTCATGTCTGCCGGTAATTAAACCCCGGAAAAAGTGTGTGGCTTTTTGTTATTAATTTTTTTAATATTTAATTATGAGGCTATTAAAATTTCAGAGTGAATCAAACACTTCAAATAGTATTTAAAAAAAAAAAACTTTGGGGAGGATTAATTATATGTAAACCCTCTCAAAAATGTCTGCTTTATTAAATTGTATTTTTAAAATCATTTAAAATTTCGATTAAAGTTTGTTGGCCTCTGAATTAAACACTTTTTTCGGGTTCAATTTTATTACACCTTTCTGTAATGCGCAGTACCTGGTGTACCGGGTTGGGCTAAGCCAACACAGGTATTCTGGTTTTTTATCTCATAGATACATTTGAAAAATTTTAAGGTGCATCAAACACTTCATGAAACACGTGTTACTAGCTCTCCGACTGTGGCACGCTGCCACAGTATCGACCTCCATTGCCGAAAGGCGAAAGCCGAGTACGGAGCCTCGCGAGTACAGCAGTGTCTGGCCGCTTAGGGCAACATCGCGACAGCGCGATGAGCAAAGCGAGTAGCAGTGCGAGGAGCATAGTCTGGCAGTAGGGTTACAGACAATTGATCTGAATTATAGTACAAAAAAATTAATTTAGTTAAAAATAAATTGTAAAGCAGCGTTGAAGTACACAAAATGAAAATGTTTTCTATACTTTGTCCGTGTTATCCTGGTTCACGATTATTTAATTTTGTGCATTAAGCAGACTACGTCCTCTTACTCGTTGTCTTTTCAATTGCTAAAAAAGAATATCATAATGTGAATGAACCTAGCTCTGGATAAACAAACTTACTTGTAGGAAAACTGCAACGACTGCTAAGCCATCACGGTGTTCAGCTGCCTCTGCGAAAGATGAGTACTTTGTAGCATTCCAGTGAACGAGATGCAACTGAAAGTAATTTCTTAATGAATTATTTGCATTCGTTAAATTTATCAATGGCAGCATAAATTGCCCATGGAACTATGCAACAAATTTTAAATTCTAAAAAAACTGTGCTTGTAACCTTTATAAATATGTAAACAATACATATATTGTTAGCGGCAAAATGTAGTTTTTTATATAACGGGTGCAGTTAAATAAACAGACAAATATGATGAAAACTGAAAATTTGCTCTAGGAATCTTTAAAACTGTACAATCATAGATTTTATTTATTTACGATTTTATATATTTTGCAGGTATTAATTGAATTAAAAATTAAAAACAACTCTCGCAGTATGTGGATTTTGCAATCCGTTGCTATATAGGTAAACAAAGAATTTAAATATTCTTATATTATGTATATAAATTATGGATGCTTTACAGTTTACTGTATAAACGGAGTATAGGCTCCGCAAAAATGTAACAAACTTTCGTGATGGCAAATCGCCGAGTTGCCCCTTCGCAAAATTCACAAAATTAAGTTTTACTTAAAAAATTTTCAAAATTTCATATTGAAATATTTTGAATCAAATTTGAAATTATTCAGCAGATTCTTTGGGACTGTGAATTACACTTTATGAAAAGAATTCGATATTTATTAAAAATAGAAGCATTAAAGTTTAGAGTTGGCTTAAAGAATATTATTTTCGTACTTCTCCAGAATAACTTTTTCCGTCAACGGTATGTTCCGAGCCTTTGTCGTCAGTCTGTCCCCAGTGGCAGTGAAATTGCTCCAAAATATATTTGCCTTCCAATGGACCGCCTGTTAATTCTGCAAATAATAAACAAATTGAGTTATGCATACTGGCTATAGGCGTCGTGTATAAATTGTTCGACCGATTTAACTATCGAATAGTAATGATAACGGTGTTATATGGAAAACGCGTACATGAAGTCGGCCGATTTTGTGTCGGTTCCTGCGAGTTTTTCATATTAGGCGCACAGTTGTCATTACTATCCGATCCATACTTGTTTATTTCAACAACAGGGTTAAAACCCAATCACTCTTGAAATATCCACAACGGCATAAGAAAAAACAGAAAAGTTTACATTGCCAAAAATAGAAAAAAAAAGATATAAGGAAGTTTAAACGACTTAAGGCTGTCGGAACGCTCTGAATTTTGTTTGTGCTGAGACCCAGCGGTAAGGGGCGAGGTAGATAAAAGACATATTGTGGGTGTGACCTTCTTTAGCTCGGTCTCGTTCAAATCATCCGCACGTTTCAATTTTTGGCTGGTGCCAACTACAAGGCCAAAAATTTTTTTTGCAAGGGTGCCGCTGTCAATTGATTACTCTAATTTTTGGAAATATTTTGAAGATTTAAAAAACTTTTCCGAAAAAGGAAGAGTCACTTTAGGTTTGTGATGGAACATTTTTGTGAAATAAGTACGAATAAGGTCATTGTGTGACATTGAAAACGTGTGTTTTTTTAGCATAATTAATGCCAAATTTTTTCTAGTAAATCGTACATAAATTACAAAAGTAGTCCATTAGAGACCTAGATTTGTCCTTTATCTTCCTTATAGAGAAAGAATTTTTGCAGAATGTTGACGAATAAGACTACAATCAGTTGACAGCCGAAACTCTATTTTTGGCTTAAATTTAGAGCGTTCCGACAGCCTTAAGCTTTTTCATTATTTTTTCGTTCACCTGTTAGTTTATTTTTTGGACACTAACTGCGCTGATGATCAAGTACGTATAGTTTACTCAATGATTATTGAGGACGTACCGTTAACGCTATGAATATTGGTTTAAGCGAGTATCTCGTGCAAAGTAGCGCACTCTATGTGTCTATTAAATCGAGTTTGGGTTCCTTAAATCTCTACGTCGTTGTTCGATCGGTCGAACGATTTATCATTCACGCACGTCTAACTCAAGAAGTATAAAATCTTAACAAATAATATATAAAACGTAAAACTAATATAGATGCTTATGATCTCGGATGTCGAATGTCTCTAATTTACAATTAGATTTATTAATGTCGGTTCTGTAAAATATTGACAGAGATTAAAAATTTTTTTTTGTAATAATAGAAATTAGTTTCACGGGTAATTGGAATAAAAAATCAATTTAAACACTTATTGATTGCAACGTTTCGTCTTTATTAAATCAAGACTTTTTCAAGCTCTCAGCACGTTTGAATTATAATAAAACTATGATATAAAAGGCAATAATTTTGCATTACAAAGATCAATAAAGTCTTGATTTAATAAAGACGAAACGTTGCAATCAATAAGTGTTTAAATTGATTTTTTATTCCAATTACCCGTGAAACTAATTTCTATCATTACATATTTTGGAATTGAACTTTAAAGATGAATTTTTTTTTGTATACTGTTATTCTTTAGAAATTGAGTCATCTCGTATTTTGGAATTTTAATTTACTAATTAGTATATTATAGGGTTAAAGTTGAATATTGTTATGACGAAAGATTAATAAAATAATTATTTTATCAAATTTCAATATTTTAAATGAATAATAGAACCCAGTGGCCTTAAACTATTGATAGCTGGAACGTCACACTGTCCTGCTAAAGACATGCGCGCGTGTAGCTTGGCAGCATTGTTATTTGCATTTAAGAAGCTATCATAATCATAATAAGTTTTTTAAACGTATTAAAGCATAGTTCTTGACGGACAATGCTTTTATTTTTTAGATTATTACATCGGAAAGAAAATATTGATTTCTTTCAGTTATTTGAGGATCTATTTTGTACGTTAACATTACCTGTATTGTCTCCTGAACAATGGACCTTCCATCCATAGCCAGAGTTTACGATGTCGCGACAATTGTCCGTTGAGTATTTAATAGTTAACGGATTTTGTACGCTGCCTACAATCTTAGTTGTAACAATGTCCACCGGACTTTGGCGCTGACCGCTTGCATTTACGTAAAATTGAAACCAAGTTTCTGGTCCTGAAAAAAATGAGAGAAAAATTCATAAATATACTTATATGTGTAGCCAAAAGGCAAAACAGCTCATTTCTTATACTTTTCAAAGCACACAAATGTCGTCTCTACATCCCTTGAAACAGTGTCGGCCTCAAAATTTATAAATTCTTTTTCAGTAAGCCTTTAAAACAAAGCAAAAAAATTGAATATTCGATACGCTTTTTTAAAATTTATTTATTAGGTTAATACAAAAAAAAATGTTTCTTATTTATTTTAATTTCACGACAAGTAACTCGTGGACGCCCTTCTAGTATGTGATCCTGTTGGCATAGGGTTGCCATCTTTAAAATTTGGCAACCAGGACAAGACGCGTGAAAACCCTGGATTTTAGAGCCCAGAATCCGGACATGTCAACAAGTTTTTTTAAACATAGTCAGTGCAATAAAAAACAATTGAAAATGTCATAAATCACCTTTTTATTTATTTTCAGACCTTAAAATTAAATTTAGTCATCTTTTATCATCATTTTAAATGTACCTAACAAAACAGAATCGTATTACAGTTTGTTACCAATTGTTCTAATAATCAGTTAGAATTTTTTTATTCTTAAAATAAAACACACAGTGATTGTGTCGCGGGCGGCCCAAGACTTTAAATTTTTAAACTCGGACTACAAATGAAGCCCCGCCCGGATGCTCCCCGGATGCCCTCTAAACTAGGACAAATCCGGGGAAACCCGGACGGATGGCAACCCTATGTTGGCAGAACCGCGGGTACTTAATTGTGACCGATTCTGTCCCGAAGTATAATTTTATTACACAAGTATTTCACACTCTCGTTCTTGAAGAAGCAAAACTCTGAATTTTCGAATTGGGGCAGGCGCTGGACTGCACCCCGTATGAAAAATATGGTGGATTCATTCCGATTGATGATTTAAGTTCAGGAAGACTGGAAGGTGCCGGAAAAATCGACGTGCAGTTTTTTTTTAACCGGACTGTATCCGCTAAAAACGCGAGAACAATTAAACGGATTTGAATTTGGTTTTTACCATTCAATATAGCTTATTTACTGTAAAAATTTTAAATCTGCAAACCTGGATTCGTTCGAATAAAATATAGATTGATTCTAAATTGAAGATCGAACGAACTAAGCGAGTGAGTAACTTAATAATTATTTATAAATTTGAGCAAACGAGCTAAGTACAGACACGAAGAAATATTCCATTATGAAATGCCACTGAATTCAGATTATAAACTTAAAATTTCTCCAATAAATACGTTATCGAATCGCAATAACCTTATTCAAATCCGTTCAGTGTATTGAATTTAAACCGATTTTCGCCCGGATGAACCCGGGTCAACCAGCTATTATAGACCTAAGCTTTTTCTAAGAAATAGGCTATCGAATGATAAAACCGCATTCAATTCCGTTTAGTAGTTCTCGCGTTTTGAGTGGATACACAAACACAAAAAGCAATAATTCCCATAGCCCGGTTAAAAAAAATTATACACAGATTTTGTCCAACACCGTTGGAAATTTCTTTAGGTCTTTCTGAACTTAAAACATCAATCGGAATTAATCCACCGAATTATTCATACTGCTCAGCGCCCGGTCTAAATGTTATTAATGTAATTGTCACGGTTTATTCTTGAATTCTAATAAATACACGTTACATTATTATTCAGTTCCTAGCAATAATGTCGCAATGAAAACGCCTATAAATCTTGGATTAATTTATAAAAAATGGTTACGCGTACACACATTCTTGGCTAGCGGCCATATGCAATGTTTTTCAGTTTAATACGAAATTATTTATTAGGTCGTTGTAGGCGTACTATTCGAATGTTTACTGTATTTCAAATCCATACCAATTATATAAATGTGTAATTAAAGAAAGTATGCCGTTTGTTTTAAGTTAGGCTTCTTTTCAAAACCAACGTTTATGCAATCGAACTTGCGGGCAAAATTGACGTTCACGTTCCACGGAACGCCAAATTGGGAAAGTGATTATAACATAGTGTGGCCAGCAGGTCACATGACCTCACAGAAACACGGATTGACTGCGTCATATTGAGCCATTATACGCAGTGTACAGCTGTCGGCTGCTTCTGTATGGGGTGGCCGCGAAGGCGCTACGTACGCAGTCGCAGCTCAACATGGCGACGACCGGATGTATTGACTATTGTTGTGGTCACTCTAGAAGTCGGAGGCAAAAGTTACAATATATTTAACGCGAGTGAAGCCACGGTTTCAGTCTAGTTGTATAATTACTATTAACAATTTCATTTATAATTTTTTTTTAATCGGTTCAACAGTCTTAAAACAAAGATTTTTTTAAATATGCTACTCAATATTTTCAGCATTTATGAATTGACTTTGATAGAGTATACCCTCAGAGTGAACTCAAATAAATGTTACATACATCGGTGCAGCAATTTTTTCTAGTTTAGTAATAAAATGTTAAATATTATAAAGTAGGTAAGACAATTGTTAATAATATTACAATAACTAAGAGGTATAGGATATAAGGGTATTAAAAGCAATAATTATTTGCTAAACTTATTTAATGATTAGCGTTTCAGCAGAAGCAAAGTAAATTTCTGCCGAAACGTTGATCATGAAATAAATTTAGCAAATAATAATTGTTTTTTAATAGCCAAGTATCCTGTACCAAGTTAGTTAATAAAATATTAAGGAACTAGAAGACGGCTAATAACATACAAATTACGGACATATTGCGAAGCTACTAAAAAATAAAAAAAAACCCGGGTCGCAGTGCCAAAACCCTGCCGACAATATAGTGTATTTGCTAATAAAGGTATTGTGGCTTTATTAAATGAACTTAAGTTTGTTTTTGGTCAAAATAAAAAAAATTGAACCCCTTAATATACCCCTTACAATAATAATTTTATTAGTTGAAATATTGTTATCAATCCAACATCTGCACCAAATTAAATACGACCTTCAGTAAGTAAATTCGTATACGCAAACTAGTGTTTTCATAAAATTTGTAAGTCCGGTCCTGTCGGGCCGATTTGCTTATAAATTTAGGAGCACTTTTTAATTGCTACTAAAGGGTTAAATTTCAATTTTGAAACGATTCTGAGAATTTTTCCGGTATTTTTGGGCCCAAAAACTTTTTTCAACCCCTAAAAACTACCCTTAAAATAACCCGATTGGGCCCATTTTAAATAGGCTTCGTACGGTGATAGATTCCAACATGTATGCCAAATTTCGTTAAAATGACTTAACTCCTTCGAAAGTTATTGCCCGCACATATATATATAAATATATATATATATATATATATACATATATACATAAACATTTTTAAAAAAAGGTTATGAAACGTCGAGAAATTTTGGTCCGACCCTTAGGTCCCGCCATCCGACCGATGCCAATAGTGTATGTTGCCATATGGCAAATACACTAATAAAAGAAACTTTTTAAACTAAGTAGCAACCTTCTTCAAAACAGTCACTAAGTAGCAAGAAATTTTAAAGTTTTAAGTTTGATGGTTATAGTAACTTCAGAACTTTAGTATTTTTCGCCTTTTAGTAACTTTTTTGAAGGAGATTCAATTTTTTTAAAAGTTTATTGTAATCGCGGGGTGAAGTCGTTCGTTGTATGGGTTTTTACGGCCTTGGAATTTGTATTTAATAAAAAAACTGAAATAGAAATATATCAAAAGAAAATAAACAATTGTTTTGAAAAACACAATTTGAAAAAATGTAAACTTAGTTGATATCTGGAACTAGTACATATCAACTTCATTAATCTGTCAGTTCGAAATAACAAAAAACGATATTGTTTTGATAGCAGCTGTGTAAATATGCAACAACTTGAAAGGATGTGATGTTGATTATTTTCATCTTTGCAATAACAGATTTTAATTTTAGTCGTTCGGAAAATATAGAACTGAACTATCGATAAAATCGACTATTTCTTTGAAAACTGAAAAGTAATGATCAATGAATGGATTTATTAAAAGCAATAAATAATGTATACCTATTTATTTTTGTTTTGAAAATAAAAATATCAAATGGGCGACACAAAGTTTTATGTTATTTTGTTCACTTGCACATCCAAAAAAATTATTCGTTCGATTTCTTTTAAGTTCTGCATAACATGTTTCTTGCTTTAAGTTCGTTAGAAACTCACATACGTCTTAATATGCCTTTCAAAACTACGCATTCATCAACGAATTGTGTTTAAAAAAACTTGCGAATTGTTAAAAAAAAATGTTTTAGTCAAAAATTGAAGAAAGCTAAATTCTTTATTAAAAGATATTTTTGAATTTGTCGCCTTCTATTTCTTACATTATATTTTTGTGCCCCTTGATGAAGACTGAATGGTCTTTTTAAAGTGTTTCTTCCACCAAACTATAGAACTCTTCAAAAGTGTAATGTTTTCTAAAGTAATATATTATTTATTGTCTTAAATGACACAACTTCAACCAATTTTTCTAATTTAATGTAAAATTTTGTAAAATTATATTTTTGGCGATATACGAGATTAATCAACAATCGTTATAATTACTGATATTGCTTTAAATAATTTCAGCAATATTTTTTTTTCATATTCGTTATACACATTTAGTGGCACATTTTTCAATGATCCAACGATAATTAGCCATATTCTACTATTTTTGTTCTAATCACTCTTCTTACGTAACCACAGTGATTACAAAATTTATAAAGAGTTGTCTGAATGTAATTAGAAGTCTATTTTTGTGCGGTTACCACGGTTATATACTTTTGAATTTGTGTTAGTTGTCAAGTCCTGAAAATAATTAATTATTAATAATAATTATTATTATTATGGATAATACAAATTGATGATTGATTTTATTGACGCTAATAAAAATATGTTGAGTGGAAAACTTTCATCAACCGAATCCACAATTATGGATAAAAAATGAGAAAAATTAGCCCTTATACTGAATTCCAATTCGAATTTTGGATTAATAAAAAACGTAAAAGAATAATAAAAAAATGTATAACGCGTGTACGTTAATATAATTCTATTATTAACCTGTTTTCATTCTCAATTAACTCCAAAATAAGTAAGTGAAATATTTTAGCGTCCATTTTAATTAATAAACACTCAAAGTGTCAGCTTAACAACACCCATTTACAAGTTACAATTTATCCACTCTTATAAACACGGCACATGATCATTTTAACCACTTGTGGCAAACACTTTGCTTAGCAGAAAGAAACAAATAAAAGTTGTTGCCCAGAGTGTATATGTTGCTAAGCACTTGGTAATCACCGTGATTATCATTAGTAGAATAGCCAGGCCCGGCAGGTCATGTTCAGTCCGTGTGGGTAGTGAGATGAAAAAAAATTTTTTTTCGATCTAGCGGTGATTAAATTAACAAACTTCAAAGCAAGCCCCCTCCAATTAACTCATATTTATTAATATGTGAAAAAAGTGTCAAATTCCATGTGGGTATTTTACCCACACGGAATTTTTCGTATGGGTATAGCTACCCACAAAACCCTGGTCATCCGCCGGGCCTGAGAATAGCCCTGAATGAATAATATTTGCATAATTTTTTTTCTATTAAAAGAACAATCGATTCTAAATTCACAGACACCTGTGTAAAAAGCAATTAATCATTGGTACAAAAATGGAACGAAACGGCGTTACAATATTTGTTTGTCACGCTAAATTTGATGCGGTGACTACTTGCCAAGACAAAATTGCTGTATTTCCGTGAATACGCTATTATTTCAAGGTTATTATTGTTTTTGCGTCACGAAAGAAAATAAATTAAACAATTTATAAATGTAATACGATATATATTTTTTATCGACATAATATTTGCGTTTATGTACAGACTAGTGAATTAGGCATGTCGCCGTCAGGCGCAATTGAAGTTCAAATATTCAGTCTCACGCTGGGCGAATAATTATTTTTGGAATGGTTTTGTTTGTAAAATAAAAATTTTTAACGTTTCGAAGTAGCATGTGTAAGCCGTGGAAAAGACAAATTACTTATACACGTCAAAAAACTTACCTATAATACATAAATTAAGGGGGTATTCTTATGTGAACGCATAAATTTTACCTTTTTTTAGGGAATTTTTTTTAGACGACAATAACATTGAATCATTTTAATTTTTTTATATTTTTGTTTGTATCTTAAACTGTATAAAAAAATTTTTTTTCTCTTATTTTACATTTTTTATATATATATTTTTTTTAAATTAAATTAGACACTAAAAAAAAGCAGATCACTGGTCATAGTAATAGCAGCTGTTCATGTTGTCTGAAATAAAAAAATCGAATAGATCATTGTTCAGTAGGGATGTCGCTATCGTTCCTATTAAAATTAATCAATTTCATTAAAAAAAAAAAAAAATGGCGGACTGTAGAAAAAAATTTGTGTTTTTTGTTAATTTTTTTGTTAAAAATCGTTTAAAAAAATGAGAAAATATTTTCGAAAATAAGCAATTTTAGTACGGACGATAACCATTAATGAGTAGAAGAACATATATAAATTTCAAAGCAATCGGTTGAATACTTTTTTTTTAGGACCATGACAGTTTTAGGATATAATGTTTCCAGAAAAATGCGTTTAAAGTTTCAAGAGCCAACAAGTCGCTTACGGCGCGTCGGCCACTATATGAGTTGTAATTTATTTAAAACTAGGAATTTCGGTCTCTATTTTTCACAGCATATTTTCGATAGGTTTTACTATTGAAATATGAAAAAAAAAATCGATTTTTCGAAGTGGTCACATAAGAATACCCCCTTAATTACTTAGTACCTGGGAGACCGATCTTTCCTCGGAGAGTTCGATAAACATGGTATTAATTTGCTGTGATTTTTAAAATATTTTTTTTTTATTAATTGTTATTGGCCTGACTCTTGTCTTTGACCAGTTGCCGTGGTGTTTAGCTTGATTAATTTCAAATAACAATTGAAAAAATTGGTAACAATGAACCAACAAATAAAAAATTTCAAACAATGAAAAAATGCCGTTAATTTATTTCAGTTACATTTTAACGATACCGGAGTTTCTTGAGCGATAACTCGCTTACACGTCGCAAAACTGGTATGTGAAGGCTGTGATTTGAGAGTGCGTGATTATAAAATATTTTAAAAACAATGGTTTTCTTTTGCACTAAAAACTAGCAAATAATTTTGGTTAGAATAATTTTAAACATTAATTGTAAAATAAAATATTACTGTTGCTGTTTCATGAGCGCCCAATCTGTAAAAACCCTTTGTTAGTGGATAGGTACTTACGTTATAGAAGAAATATTTATATTTCAAATTTCATGTTTCATAGTTTCAGCAACAGCAACTTTCTCAAATCTGAACTGTGAATATGTTAAAAACATATTGGACCATAATTATTTCTGGCAACACTGTGACTCCTGAACCTATTTTAGACGCAAAAATGCGGTTTTCATATTTTGCATACAAAAGTATGACGCTTGTACTAAATTGTAATATTCATATTTTCAATGTTTCCTTTAATTAACATTTTTTACTGTTATAAGACGAAAAATAATCTGAAAACCAATAACTCACTGCGCACACAATTATTCTACACTTTTTTCAACTGACTATTAGTTTAATTAAAAAATTAGTAATTATTTGCAAACTTATTTGACATTTGAAATCAGAATGTTTCAGAGTTTGTTATTGGTAACCAAGGCAACCAAACACCATGGCCTATTATGTTCTATGAAGTTTTTTTCTAAAAACACTCCTATTTCAATCTCTGGGGAGAAATCCCACTACATTAGGTTCTGTTCCGTGTCTTGTACTATATTATGTGCCAAATTTCAACTTCCTAAGTCTTCTTGGGCCTTCTGGAGGATCTGGAAAGGCAGACATCCGGATACATAAATCAATAGGAAATTATATATGGACAAGATGTATTTTGACCTTGAAGATTTCAGTTAGCTCTTTCATTTATAAATTAGTTTTTAAAATTGAAAGCGGTCGGTAAATCATCATTTTGTCATACCCTTTGTAAAATACTAGCTTTTACATGCATGTACATACATACCGATCTGTAATGGGTGACGAAAAGCGGGATTTTTTTACCTACTTAAAAAAATTCAATAGAAATTTGGTGCTACCGCTACTGGCTTAGGTTACTTAACAGTCTTACTGTGGGGGTTACCAAACACGGGGGCACCATCGTCAAGTCCCTTGATGAAAATGATAAATTAAGTTAAGACCGACGTTTATTTCGAAAAAATTAAGAAATAATAGAACATTTATTTCACTCGCACAATATTATTGTGAAAAATGAATAACAATAAATGAACAATAATTTAATACGATCTAGTGTGCTAGTATCGTTTTCATTAATAGGGTGAACCAAAACTTTCTTCTTCCTCTTTCTCGTTTTCATACAAATCGAAAAAATAAAAAGATCTTTCACCCAACTACGCACGTTCCAGCTGCACACTCACTACTTGAAAACAGCAAAATGTCTGCCTCACACGAAACCGGCACTAAAACTTGCTGGTCCGTGCTGGTCTAGTGTGCGAAATCATGCAGGTTGCAGGCTCGTGCTGTGCTAGTACGTGCTGGATAAGTGTCCACGGTCTTTAAATATGACCATGGCTATTTTCTGACTTGGTCATATTTTTTATGGTTAGTGTTATGTGCTTGTTGGTCCATTATTGTAACAATGATATTTCAATTTTGTATTTTTCGACTTTCCGCATGTTCCTCGACACTTTTTTAAAATGTACGAAATTTTTTGGGTTTCGTACCTCAAGAGGAAAAACAGAATTTTTATCACGCGTCCGTTCGTATGCCTGTCAGTCGTATATATTCCAATGGTCAGAACTTAAAAATATGTACTTACCGTTTTGGGGATGCGGGCAAAATTTGATACCCTAATTAGTGTATTTGCCATATGGCAACATACACTATTGGCGTTGGTCGGATGGCGGAACCTAGGGGTCGGACCAAAATTTCTCGACGTTTCATAACCTCCTAAACACTTTGGCACCATTTTAAAAAATGTTTATATATATATGTATATATATATATATATATATATATATATATATATATATATATATATATATATATATATTTATATGTGCGGGCAATAACTTTCGAAGGAGTTAATTCATTTTAACGAAATTTGGCATACATGTTGGAATCCATCACCGCACAAAGCCTATTTAAAATGGGCCCAATCGGGTCATTTTAAGGGTAGTTTTTAGGGGTTGAAAACAGTTTTTGGGTCCAAAAATACCGAAAAAATTCTCAGAATCGTTTCAAAATTGAAATTTAACCCTTTAGTAGCAATTAAAAAATGCTCCTAAAATTACAACCAAATCGGCCCGACAGGACCGGACTTACAAATTTTATGAAAACACTAGTTTGCGTATACGAGTTTACTTACTGAAGGTCGTATTTAATTTGGTGCAGATGTTGAATTGACAACAATATTTCAATTAATAAAATTATTATTGTAAGGGGTGTATTAAGGGGTTCAATTTTTTTTTATTTTGTCCAAAAACAAACTTAATTTCATTTAATAAAGCCACAATACCTGTATTAGCAAATACACTATATTGTCGGCAGGGTTTTGGCACGGCGACCCGGGTTTTTTTTTAGTGTATTTGCCATATGGCAACATACACTATTGGCATCGGTCGGATGGCGAGACCTAGGGGTCGGACCAAAATTTCTCGACGTTTCAAACCTCCTAAACACTTTGGCACCATTTTTAAAAATGTTTATATATATATGTATATATATATATATATTTATATATATGTATATATATATATATATATATATATATATATATATATATATATATATATATATATGTGTGTGTGTGTGTGTACGGGCAATAACTTTCGAAAGAGCTAATTGATTTTAACGAAATTTGGCCCACTTATTGAAATTCATCAACGCCAGAAGCCTATTTAAATGGGCGTAATCGGGCCATTTTAAGGGTAGTTTTTAGGGGTTGAAAAATGTTTTTGGGCCTCAAAATACCGAAAAAATTCTCAGAATGGTTTCAAAATTGACATTTAACCCGTTAGTAGCAATTAAAAAATGCCCCTAAAATTTTAATAAAATCGACTTAACAGGACCGGAAACACTAATTTGTAGATAGTGACTTATTTATTGAAGGGTGTATTTAATTCAATGTAGACGTTAGATTTAATAATAATATTGCAGTTAAGAAAAAAAATGTTATTTTAAGGGGTGTATTAAGGAGTCAAATTTTTAATTTTGCCCAAATACCAACTTAAGTTCGCGTAATATAGCCACACTGCCTGTATAAGCAAATACACTATATTGTCGGCAGGGTTTTGGCACTGCGACCCGGGTTTTTTAATTTTACAGAGTTTTCTTATCCCTGTGCTATATTTATGCGTTATTGGTTTTATGTCACCTCTGTATATTTAAGACCTTGTCACGCCTTTAAACGCACGTAGTTTATCGGTGCATTGAACTTAAACGACACAATTAACATGAACAAACATATCGGCCATCGGACGGATGGTGTTTTTGGTCAAGAGTAACCACTTTCTGATCTTGTAAGTAGATCAAGACCCCTGGATTTTCGATAGCTGAATTATAGACCAAAAACGCTCGACAGTTAAGATTATCAACGTCCTTGAATATAGTTCCATTCATTCACTGTGAGTGAAACTGTTCTACCAGTGCTGGTGAAGCCAGCAAAGTATATCAAGAATATTATATAAAATAAAGAAAATTGCCTTGAAGTTAATTAAAAATTTTTAACTTTTCACTTCATTTTAGCATAGATCTGAAATTTTTGAACCAATTAATTCTTATAACATGACAGTAAAGCATTGATTTTATTATTTCATTAAGTGAACCGATAAATCTCGATATTGTCTGCAATTTAGTTACTAACTGTTTTACTAGAGAAGTCTTTTACCTCAAGCGTAACACAAATTCTGGGAAAAAGCATTCTCCCATATATATATATATATATATATATGTCACAGTAAAGGCCCGAAAATACGTAGAAAAACGAAATTACAGAAAGAAGTCTCGCTGTAATTGTTTGATTAGTATTGATAAATTGAGTGTAAAAACCGACAATCTTTTTTTGTCAGATCAATAAAATGGTCAATTATTTTGAGGTCAATATTTCAGCAAAGAGTGCAGCGGTGTGAATCAGAAACACCAACTCTACCCATAGTATTATAGTACAGAACGTATAGGTTTGGCAAGGTCTGTAGCAGGAAGTGATATTATGAATACATCTAATGTGTGAAATATAATACGCTAAGCTATTTTACCTGACACGACCTAGTGCCAATTTAATTGTTGGTTTCAGCTTTCTATTAATTTACTGAGAGACAAGGATAAAAAGATTGGATAAGGAAAGAGAAGAGAGAGAGAGAAGATTATAGACGCGTGAAAACTAGTGTTATACTGGCGTACTGAGGTAGGTTCCCTATCGTTCCCTATCGACCACAAAAGTGGTTGAACCGTTGTAATTTATTTCAATAAAAAACTTTGAACAGTATAGCAAGTAACTTCATTTCGTACATTTACTAAATTATTTATCCAGAGAGTTTCGACCGCGATCGACATATCTACGCACGGAAAGACAATAAGGGTTCCGTTATTTTTTTTCTTTTTGAGGTACTGAGTCTTAAAAACACCAGATTTAGTAAGAGACAGACGCGCCTTGTAATTTGTACTTCCACATTGCCACTAGTCAAAACAAAGCATTGAAATGTTCATATGCAATTAAACGCAATATGTATTGCGTTGGTAGATGTAAATCAAGTGTTTTTAATTATAATATTATAATTCATATTGATGTTTAAATCAGTAATGTTTACATTAATCAAATAAATCTGCATAATAATATTTAAAATCTCAAAGGTGAACTGGTAATTGGCAATGAACACAGAGTTGCCAGTTATTAGCCATAACAAAGTCACAAAGGTCATTATTTAAAAATAATTCATTAAAGTAAATTGCAAGAGATTGTTACTATACATATTTTATCCTTAAAAATTATATATACGTCCATTTTTTTAAGTTCATTTATATAATAATTTCTTATAATATATAATTAAACGTACAAATTCGGACCTAATTAAAGTAATATTTTTGATACAAGAAGATTTTAATACAATATGGTATTTGAAACTAATTTATACTTGCTGAAAAATATATATAATTTTGATAAAGGTTCACACCCATTGAATCGGTGGTTTTGGGATACATGAAGTTAAATGAGTTTCCAGGCACTAAAGTCGACTCGGATCAACTCGGCTACATCTAGTGTGCGTGTACACTGCCGTGCCGAGCCGACCTAACCCGATTCAGTGTGCGTGGACCTTTAGAGGTTGCTAGCCTTTGTGAAGGCTATTAATTAGAAAAAAAAACATAAAGAAGCACCCTTTAATGATTATCTCTTTCTACTGAGCGATACTTTTTCTATCACGTTGCGTGATCCATTCTTGACCACTGGTTTTATAATATTACTTTCATTCAAAAATGCAATTTAATTTGTCACAGCAAATCTGTAGATTTTAGATGTTAAAGTTTGTTAAGCCAAAGTCGCCATTTATTTGTCTTCCAAAGCTGGCAACGTTGAATGACTGTTCAAAAATATACTTGAAGAAAGTTTAGTATTACATCAATGTCATTCAATTATTTTGCATTATAAATAATAATTTACCGGAAAAAGCTAACTGAGTAACCAGGGTCAGTGTATTTAATTTGACGGAAATTTTTTGCAAGAAAGTGTTTATAATGAAACAATAATTACTGATCACAATTTAATCTAAATATAAATTTTGAAATATAATTGCACTTCACAAGGTCATATTAAGAGCTAAAGGCGGCAACGTCGTTTATAAATTAACTACCTATAGTTCAGTTCGGAAATAGTAGGTAGACAATTGACTAATACATTAATACTTTATAATGCAATACAAACGGCACGGTTTTTATGCACAGGCCGGGTATGCTTAGTATTGTTTCATTGCTTTACCGCTCTATTACGCTTATTAGTAACTATATGTGTGAAATATGAATCACTGGCATGGATTTTTAAACATTTTTGTTTTGTCTGTTATAGAGACCATTTATCTAGCATTTTGTTTACAGCGATACATTTTTAAATCTTTTTTTAATCGATCGGTAACCAGTAAGTAAGAAAGAGAGAGATTGTAGATTATAGACGGTTGACAACTGAGAAGTACCCACTTAGTTATCTGTCATGTGTAAGTACAGATAAAAAAAAACAATTTCAATGAATAGATTTTGTAATTTATTATTTGCAAAAATAATATTGTAATTGTAAAATGTACTGGATGTAATTTTAGAATTACCTAATTGAAAGTTGGCTAGATGAAATTTTTTTTCTTCAAAATTTCATATTTAGAATACTAACTAGTTATAACAATACAACTTTGGTTGTACGCGCAATGGCACATGTTTTTTGAAGTGAAACTTCTCGTGCCTGTTTGAAATTTTCTGTGACGTTAAATGATTCAATAGCGGGGAAATATAAGTAAAACCATGGTGACGCAAAATAAATAACGCATCAATGAAACGAGTTCAAAACTCTAAAAAAGTTTCAGTTCCTCCGTGAGCTTATGTGGGTGAGACTCGCACGTTTTTTATCACATCATTTCAAGGGGTTATTTTTGCAAGTCCAAATCAGTAATTTGAATATGACATGGGTCGCAGATAGAAATCTCGTCCATCTCTAAGCTTGAAAACTGCAACATGTGTGTAGCACATCCTGAAGAAGAGGGAATCGTTGGGTGACAATTTTAGCGAGGAATTTGAATTACCAATACAACTCACGCACGCTACGTTACAAACATGTTTACTATACTAGGTGTGCTTAACAAGTGAACAACACTAATAATAATAAATAAAACAATCCGGGTCGCAGTGCCAAAACCCTGCCGACAATATAATTTGCTTATACAGGCAGTATGGCTTTATTATGCGAACTTAAGTTGGTTTTTGGGCAAAATTAAAAATTTGACTCCTTAATACACCCCTTAAAATAACATTTTTTTTCTTAATTGCAATATTATTATCAATCTAACACCTATACCGAATTAAATACACCCTTCAATAAATAAGTCACTATCTACAAATAAGTGTTTTCAAAAAATGTGCAAGTCCGGTCCTGTTGGGCCAATTTTATTAAAATTTTAGGGACACTTTTTAATTGCTACTAACGGGTTTAAAAGTCAATTTTGAAACGATTCTGAGAATTTTTTCGGTATTTTGGGGCCCAAAAACATTTTTCAACCCCTAAAAACTACCCTTAAAATGGCCCGATTACGCCCATTTTAAATAGGCTTCTGGCGTTGATGAATTTCAATACGTGGGCCAAATTTCGTTAAAATCAATTAGCTCTTTCGAAAGTTATTGCCCGTACACACACACACACATATATATATATATATATATATATATATATATATATATATATATATATATATACATATACATACATATATATATAAACATTTTTAAAAATGGTGCCAAAGTGTTTAGGAGGTTATGAAACGTCGAGAAATTTTGGTCCGACCCCTAGGTCCCGCCATCCGACCAACGCCAATAGTGTATGTTGCCATATGGCAAATACACTAAAAACCTGGGTCGCAGTGCTAAAACCCTGCCGACAATATAGTGTATTTGCTAATACGGGCAGTGTGGCTTACTTACGTGAACTTAAGTTTGTTTTTGGACAAAATAAAAACAAAAACCCCATAATACACCCTATAAAATAATACTTTTTTTTCTTAGTTAAAATATTGTTATCAATTCAAAATTTGAACCCAATAAAATACACCCTTCAGTAAATAAATCCTTATACGCAAACTAGCGTTTTCATAAAATTTGTAAGTCAGATCCTATCGGGCCGAGTTTATTAAAATTTTAACACCACATTTAGATCTTTACAAAAAGATAAATTTCAATTTTGAAACGATTCTGAAAATTTTTGCGGCATTTTTAGACCCAAAAACTTTTTTCAACCTCTAAAAACTACCCTTAAAATAACGATTTGAAAAACATCAAACCAAATATCCCGTTAAATATATGACGCTGAACAGGGTGGTTCTACGTCATAATTGCGGCCTTCCTTTAACGATTATATTTTAGACCAGGCATCCAAATTTCATAAGCGCATTCCTCATTATTTTTAATGGCGCAAATTTACAGTCGGCTAATTGACGACGTACAAACTACTAGCTGCGAACCCGGCTTCGCTCGGATCAAGTTCTGTGTGTATATAAAGTTAATAGCCATATAAATAGTACTGCCATGGCGTCTCAATCAAATCTACCCTACCAAAGCGTCATCTAAGAGCCTCTGTATAAACGGCTTAAGTGGATAAAATGGCATTCGACACTAAACTGTTTTATTGATAGAGACGGGAAAACTATCCTGGCATATGAAATAATTGTCATTACGTCTTATTAGTGTATTTGCCATATGGCAACATACACTATTGGCGTCGGTCGGATGGCGGGACCTAGGGGTCGGACCAAAATTTCTCGACGTTTCATAACCTCCTAAGCACTTTGGCACTATTTTTAAAAATGTTTATTGTTTATATATATCAACGAAGATAGTGGACTTGTTTAAAATTCAAAAGAGGTGTCTCAGAGCCATTGAAAATGTTTGTACAAGACAATCCTGCAAACCAATATTTAGGAAGCATGGGCTGTTAACAAGTTATGATCCTAGGGGTCGGACCAAAATTTCTCGACGTTTCATAAACTCCTAAACACTTTGCCACCATTTTTAAAAATGTTTATATATATATGTATATATATATATATATTTTTATATATATATATATATATATATATATATATATATATATATATATATATATAGGTATATATGTGTGCGGGCTATAACTTTCGAAGAAGTTAATTTATTTTAACGAAATTTGGCACACATGTTGGAATCCATCACCGCACGAAGCCTATTTAAAATGGGCCTAATCGGGCCATTTTAAGGGTAGTTTTTAGGGGTTGAAAAAAGTTTTTGGGGCCCAAAATACCGAAAAAATTCTCCGAATCGTTTCAAAATTGAAATTTAACCCTCCGGTAGTAATTAAAAAGTGTCACTAAAATTTTAATAAAATCGGCCCGACAGGACCGGACTTACAAATTTTATGAAAACACTAGTTTGCAGACAGTGACTTATTTATTGAAGGATGTATTTAATTCGGTGTAGACGTTAGATTGATAATAATATTACAATTAAGAAAAAAAATGTTATTTTAAGGGGTGTATTAAGGGGTTAAATTTTTTATTTTGCTCAAAAACAAACTTAATGCCACATAATAAAAGTATAAAACCACACGGCCCTATACTAGTAAATACACTATATTGTCGACAGGGTTTTGGCACTGCGACCCGGGTTTTTATTATTGCGAAAACGTGAGTATTCGAATTTTGTACACATATAATATGTTGTCGACTCGAAATTAATATTTTAATAGTTTCTGCCGTACCCCTGGACGAAATTATTAATATAAATTTAATCCAATGAATTAACAGCTGCAAGTGAACGATTGCTTATAAAAGAACTAAACAGTCGGCCGACTAGACATTGCCAGGTCTAATATATTAGCTAAGATACGTGTCTTTTTAAAAACTTAATTTAATTACATTAAACAAAATGTGTACTTATTTTTAAATGTGTTAATTTTCTTGTAGTTTTTAAAAATAATTTTGGGAAACATGATAATTGCAACAATAACACTGAGAGCGCGTCATAACCACTGATTTCTATTATACCTAATACATGGAGAGGTTCTCAAGAAGCTTTTGTTTCAAATCGTTACACCAGGGCAAACTAGACCATCAGTGATTACATGAGGTAGGGTCCAACAGATAATTTGAATTTCAAAGGTAACTTGCATATTTATGGAATCTGGCGACTAAAGCAAAGATTTGAAATCAAAGGCAAACTTCAAACATTGTATTATAAGTACTATACAATTTATATTATGTGATGCAGACACATTATGTTTCTATTAATTTTATTTCTGATTTACATATTTAACCTAATTTACTTATGATTCCTATCATGCTGTATTTTGTACTATTTTTGTCTCCTTTTCCTTGGGGCACGATTTTTAAGCGAAACACGACTCTCTATGGTAAAACAAATCTATCCACTATCCATGATTTGTTTACATCAGTGGTGTTAACCTCTGCTATATATTTAATTATCACATAAGATAATTATAGGTTGATTGGTCTAATAATAACAATAATATTGTGGCATTATTGAATTATCGCATTTGTGGTTGCAAAACATGAATGATGAATGTTTATTTATTTATATTATTTTGCGACTTCAAATTGATTTTTTTTTGTACAAAAGTATGCGTAAAGGAAGAATGGTACAGATTTCTTGTCTATTTTGAAGCATTAACATCAAAGATTGAATGTTCCTGCACCAGTACAATACAAGAAAAGAGGATCTAGTCGTTCCTTTTTTTCAGACAAAAAACCCACATATGGTCCGAATTATTTAGGTTTACAATTTTTTAATAAATTATCTTTGAACACTCGAAGAAAAAGTCTAAAAATGTTTTAAAAAATAATTTACAAATATCTGATAAAAGAGTGTCTCTATTCGCACAAAGATTTTTTTAGAGGTGAACAATGCTCCCTAACACATTGTATTCTTTGACATGTTTTTTAACATTTACTTTTTTGTATAACGGAAACCAAAAACCCGGGTCGCAGTGCCAAAACCCTGCCGACAATATAGTGTATTTGCTAATATAGGCAGTGTGGCTTTGTTATGCGAACTTAAGTTGGTTTTTTGGGCAAAATAAAAATTTGGCTCCTTAATACACCCCTTAAAAGAACACTTTTTTCTCAGTTGACATATTATTATCAATCGAACCTCTATACCAAAATATATACAACTTTCAGAAAATAATTCACTATCTGTAAACTAGTATTTTCATAAAATTTGTAAGTCCGGTCCTGCCGGCCCGATTTTATTAAAATTTTAGGAACACTTTTTAATTACTACTAAAGGGTTAAATATCAATTTTGAAACGATTCTGAGAATTTTTTCGGTATTTTGGGGCCCAAAAACATTTTTCAACCCCTAAAAATGGCCCGATTACGCCCATTTTAAATAGGCTTCTTGCGGTGATGGATTTCAACACGTGGGCCAAATTTCGTTAAAATCAATTAACTCTTTCGAAAGTTATTGCCCGCACACATATATATATACGTGTATATATATATATATACGTATATAAATATATATATATATATATATATATATATATATATATATATATATATATATATATATATATATATACATATATATATAAACATTTTTAAAAATGGTGCCAAAGTGTTTAGGAGCCTATGAAACGTCGAGAAAATTTGGTCCGACCCCTAGGTCCCGCCATCCGACCGACGCCAATAGTGTATGTTGCCATATGGCAAATACACTAATAAATCTATCTATCTATCTATTATCTATCTATCTATCTATCTGTCTATCTAACATTTTTAACATACGTTGGTGAAAAAGGGATCATATTGAACAACTAGTACTCAGTAACCTTAAAGCAATATTTTGTACTTGCACTTAATATTATTAAATTTTTAACTTTTAAAAAATTTCAAAAAAATTTACAGAATTTTTTTACGAATGACCTCAGATGTCGAGCGTTTATAATTTACAATATGAAAGAAGTCATCTGTGTCTTCCTCAAATACGCTTGTTTATTAGTTCACGGCTTTTAAACTTGTTATTGTAAAATGCAAATATGAAATTATTATGTTATTTCTATTGAAATTTGAAATACAAATTTGAATTTACATGTTTCGTAATATTTATTTGTTATTTTATCTCCAAGAAAATGTTTTGTAAATAGAATAAAGAGCTAAATTACCATTTTACGTAACGTAGGTACTCTAGATAATTTGATATATTTGCTTAAAAAATTCTGTTGTCAGCTGGAGATATTCCAATATGCATATTATTATGCTAATAAAAAAACAAAACTAGAAAAAATTAAATTATCATTTATGTACACGTTCCATAGGTACGTAGTATGTTATACAGTATAGCTTCCTCAGATTTATTAGTGTATTTGCCATATGGCAACATACACTATTGGCGTCGGTCGGATGGCGGGACCTAGGGGTCGGACCAAAATTTATCGACGTTTCATAACCTCCTAAACACTTTGGCACCATTTTTAAAAATGTTTATATATATATATATATATATATATATATATATATATATATATATATATATATATATATATATGCGTATATATATATATATATGTGTGTGTGCGGGCAATAACTTTCGAAAGAGTTAATTGATTTGAATGAAATTTGGCCCACGTGTTGAAATCCGTCACCGCAAGAAGCCTATTTAAAATGGGCGTAATCGGGCCATTTTAAGGGTAGTTTTTAGGGGTCGAAAAACGTTTTTGGGCCCCAAAATACCGAAAAAATTCTCAGAATCGTTTCAAAATTGACATTTAAGCCTCCAGTAGTAATTAAAAAGTGTCCCTAAAATTTTAAAAAAATCGGCCCGACAGGACCGGACTTACAAGTTTTATGAAAACACTACTTTGCAGATAGTGAATTATTTACTGAAAGTTGTGTATAATTTGGTATAGAAGTTCGATTGATAATAATATTGCAATTAAGAAAAAAAATGTTATTTTAAGGGGTGTATTAAGGAGTCAAATTTTTATTTTGCCCAAAAACCAACTTAAGTTCGCATAATAAAGCCACCCTGCCTGTATAAGTGCAAATACACTATATTGTCGGCAGGGTTTTGGCACTGCGACCCGGGTTTTTTTTAATCGGCATCACAGTAAAGCTTTGGTTTTCTAAGATAGCGGTACCGTAATACAACGACCGTAACATCATGGTGAATAATGTAACAAAAAACGTTTACATAGAAGTAAAAGGATGCCGCTATTTTACGTTACGGTGGTGTCGTCGCAACCGAGAAAACTGCATCCATTTATTTCTATGCATACGTTTTCTTATTAAAGCTTGGTTTGGTGAATGACGTAACAAAAAACGTATGTAACAGAAGTAAAAGGGTGCCGCTATTTTACTTTACGATGGCCATCGCGATTGGAGAAACCTCGTCCATTTAATTATAAGCACATGTTTTTATTACGTTATTCACAGTCATGTTACGCCCGCTAAATTAGCGTACCGCTATCTTAGGAAACATAGGCTTAACTATTCAAAATGAATCCAAGAAAAATGTTATAATATCTACATAAAAAGTAGATATTAATTCAGGCATAGGATTCAGATTTAAAGTATTTGTCAAAGTTCTCGCAAACTTCATCTATTATATTATTTTTAGTGGAGTGCCGTTAGACGTAAAAATTGTAAAACCTCGGAATCCAGGGCCAGTCAATGAAGCTTCATAAAAACTGTTGGACTGCATTGTTAAAAGCTCAAATAAAAAAGTTAAAAAAAAATTGTCGCTCTCGATTGCGAGGTGGATGCCACCTCTTCTCGGAGGTGAAAAATATTTCGTTGAAAATAAACACGGAAATAGATAGGTTGATTAATTCTAAGCAACTTTTGTTCTATAAAGTTTTTTCTGAAAGTTCATACTTTTCCACTTATTCGTGAGTGTAAGTGTCAATTTTTCAACCAATAAACCCACGTTTTCAGATGGTTTTTCCCGAATAACTGAAAAAGTAAGTATTTTATCGAAAAAATCATTCTTAGTAAAAATGTAGCTTATAAAAAAAACAAAAATAATGGTGAGTTTACAGTGTCTGTAGACTCAATACAAACGGAGTACTACCTTGTTGAAGGTTGGTTCTTATTCATCAAAAGCCAAAATTGAAAGTTTCAACGTGAAGTTACCAAAATACAATGCATTTTTTGGGGAAAACTCTTGGAACATTTTTTGAAGTGCTTGAAAAAACCTTTATTTTTATTGTTTATAAAAGTCCCTAGCATCAAAACTAACTGAATTCTGAAGAAAACAGTGTTGGTCCCTATTTTTTTCGGCGTCAAAAAATGTGAAAGTCACCCCCTTATTACCACCCAAATTAAAAAAAATCGTTACCACTTCACAATTCACTTTATTTATGTACTTGTAACATGCTCTAGAAGTTTGACAGGTTTTAAGTCTTTTGACAGTATTGCGTTTGTAAAATCCAATGACCTGTTTGGTATTTCAGTGTTTCACTAAAAGTGTATGGACGAGCAGTCCCGACTTTTGGGCAGGGGAACGTAATGTAGTGTAGATCACGTTATGTTTGAATGTGACTATTGCTAGAAAAATTCATAATTTTGGTAAATCTAACGAACACTTTTCAGTGTCCACTTCCATGACTTATCTATATTACACGAATATACAATGAAAATATTGCAAAACTGCGAGATTAGTAATATGAATAAGAAAACATTGTCGTAGATAAGAAGATAATCAGAGATGAAAGACTACACAAAAAAATAGCTGAATTGAATTTCACAAAAAAAAAAAAAAATGAATCAGGTGACGCATTCACGCGATATTTAAAAAACATTAGGTGCTTAAACGCTTTTCAGTTTAGTGCTATAGTAGAGTAATGTAATGTGCTTGTTTTGAATTTCTGTCACCAGTGTATCGTTTTATGTCAAATCCCAAAAAAAACTTTTAGTAATTAAATTGGCGTCGATCTTAAGATTTTAGTATTTTTCTCTTTTTAGTGCCTTTTTTTCTTTATCAAAGCAATGCGCTGGTAATAATTATTTTCGAACAAAAATAAATCATATATGCCTGAAACAATAATTATTGTATATCATGCTTTTAAACTTGTTATTGTAAAATGCTAATTTTAATTATGTTTATTTCTATTATTTTAAACAATACCCACTGATACCATAATTTATTTAAAAGTATTTATAAAACGTACATTTTGTATTTGAATAATAACAAACACATTTATTTTAAATTAAAAATAGACACTTGAGTTTATGACCGCAAGTAAGGATGGTCGCGTTTAAAAATACTGCAAGCAGATGAACTCAAAGCAAAACAAAAACAAAAAGCACCGCGCCTAGTACAATATATTACCAAGTATGAGTACAGTGACTCCCAGCAGATCAACGCTATTTTTTTACTATTTCAAAAAAGGATTTTTAGATTTGAGAACAGCTAGCCTCGTAGGGATGCCGTTGGTTATATAGAGTATAGACTTGTCAATGTTATAAACTCCAATTTCCAAGGCTCTACTTTTCGAACTGGTGAAAGCGTAAATTGAATTTTCAACGTATCTTATTAGAGGGCAGTATAGTGTAGTGGTCAGCCTGCTGGCTTCTAGATCGGATTGTCGTGTGTTTGAATCCTGCTTTTGCTCATGTATGCTTTGTGATGTCGATTTATTTGACTCAGCTTTGATATTTAATAATGCTACAGTTCATAAAAAATAGTGCTACAGCTGAAACGACACTGTTAATTATGATTATGTCCACTTCTTGATAATCGACAATAACGATCAATAGAGTATTTTAGTGTTTTTGAAGTGTTTTAAATTGTTTATGTGGTAGTACTGTTCCAGTAGATTTTCATTTCCTTTAATAAAGTCGTAAATAGTCTAAAACGGCATTTTTAATTTTAAAATTGACATTTTGCGCGTTAACGCTACTTGTTTTGGCGCTACGTGTTCCAAATATAAGTCTATAGAAACAAATTGTTTCGCTAAAAATACCAAACTTTCAACGACGATAATTTCGTGCAATACTTATGATATGGTTAGGTTGACTACTGCAGAAAAAATCAGGTCTTAAAATTTTTTGGTTGTTGGAATTATTTAACGTCGTACCTTTTATTTGCAGATCTGTTATTAAATATTCAAAGATTCTCTTAAACACCGATGTTTTGCCCGTCGAGTTGGGTTCGAGGCACTTCCGTTGTCCTGTTTCCTATGTCCTAATGGTTCATCCTTCTTGTGCCCCCGTCTTATATATGCGTATGTAAAGTTTTATTATATTTAGTCACAATCATTTTTTGGTTTTAATTATACAAACAGTGTAAAACCCAAAAAGGCTATATTATAAAAAAAACGTCAATGTAACTTTAATATAGAAACTATTGCTTGATATTGTCTGTGATGAAAAACATTATTCATTGAAAAAATCGATTTTAACGCGAACAAAGTCTACTTATTTTATATATTAATACAAGGAATTGATAACAAAAAAATATGTATTTTCATCTTTTTGCGTTCTGGCACTAATTTGTTAGTCCTACATCCCTGGACATTGCATTTTAAAATACATATATCTCTGTGGATACAATAACGATAATAACACAAAACAGAAAAGGATATGTCATTTAAGCTAATCAACGAAAACAAACAAACAACGGAAGTAATAATGGCTTGTGAGTACAATTAAAATGTACAGACATACGTCACTGACCACTGCATTGATAGCACAATATTTTATATCACAGAACATTTTAAAACGTTTTTCAACCGAACGAATGTTTCTCCAGATTTTTTTGATCAGTAATTTTTGGTTCTAGCAAAGAGTAAATAAGCTTTATTAAGGAGGCTATGCTTCGAAATGTTATTTTGATACTTAGCACAAGGTTAGTAGATTACAGATGTTAACTCGTTCCGTTAGAGATACTGGGGTGATGATGTCATCCGCCGGAGCTGTCAATTGCTTGCCTGGCAACGGCTGTTGTTTATAAACTTTAATGGCATTATTTAACAAATATATCAAAGAAATCAAAAGATAGAATATTGATATTATTTGCAATAAATTTAATTCTTAAGGCACGAGATTTATATAGTTCTAGTGAAATATAAATGAAATTTTTGAATTGTCATTAAAGGTTCATAAAAATATGAACGGTCCGCCAATTGACGTGTTATATTTTAGGAATTTTGTTTTTGTCATTTGCAAAAAGAATTCAGCTAATTTGTTTATCTTAACTTGCAACTTCAAGTAACTGTAGTTTTGAATGTCCACACAATTTGCATGCTTTCACGGAAAATTAAAACTTTTTTGTTAATTTATTTAAGGATATGGACTGTTAGTGTTTAAATTGTACAGTTTTTTTTGAACTTATTGTATAATGTAAAAACAGCTGCTGTAACTTTGATGGGTTTTTCATTTTTTTTTACAAATGTTTTATATATCCTAAGTATTTTCAGTTAGAAAGAAAAATATGTTTACATGTTTATATCACACAATAGATTTTCGGTTCCAAAAATATTTTTAAGCAATATAATTCAGAAAAGTGAAAGAAGAGTAGATACTACTAAAACAAAAGCAAGGAACTTCGAAAAAAACAAGTAAATTTCATTAACACTCGATAGTATCTTCAACTTAAATTAGTATTTATAACAATAATTCAGAAAGGTTTCAAGAAATCTGTGTTACGTCTTTTTGAGACGAAAATAAATACTTTATATTGCAATTTATATCAGGTTTGCCAGTTATGAGAAAAAAATTGCAGGGCGGATAATGATAAGTGTAAAAAATTATTCTGTAGCATCAAGCAGTGTAAAACCGTATTCTAGATACTAATAACAAAAAATTATAAAAAATAATGAAATAGTCCGTCATCGATTTGATTATTTTCATTATAAATTTTGCTCGAGTCAGTTATATAAATGTTGTCCCATCGACATTTCTACGACCAGAGCTTGGACTATGAAAACCGTAATATTTAAAAGTAGGTACTTTTATTATAACTTTGAAAGCCGTATAACATAAGTTGTTCTATTTTCGGTTTTGCAATATACTTACGTCAAAATCTGTTAATAATGTACCTATTGAAAATATGTAATCAGTTGCTATCTCTTGGGAAATTATTATTGTGCACATTTAATCAAAGCAGTACTTGAAACTTAAATATGTATTCAATTACACTTAATACCACTAATTGCGATATCTCAGAAGTTAAAATAATATCAACATCGGACATGCACTTTTAATTGTTTAGGGGGGAGAGGAACTTTTAATTTCGTGATATTGACTCATGACTTAGTACTTATCATACGAGTAATTGTTAAAATTTAGATATTTCGTTTTTGTTTTTAATTTTCTGCTGTCTTATCATTTTTCATATTCGGAAAGCATTCTAAAAGCTTCACAGAATATTTTTTCAAGGTAAAGAAGAAATGAGTTTTAATTTAGTAACTGTTACGAACTTAAATTGTCCCCTTTTTAGAGTAGAATCTTCTTTACTTGAAAAAAAAAACTTTGAAAGTGTGTCGTATAAGCGACGTCTCTGACAGGCAGTTCGAATAGTTGTAGTCTGTTCCACAGACCCTGTGGTCTATCATATTTAGAGCTTATGCTATATTGAATCCTTCTTGGTCAGCTGTTGAACATTTTTGAGGTTATATGACGCTGTCGTCGTTTTCGAATCGGAGTGTTTTCACATTTCTTGAAAATATTGAAGACACGCAGTTTTTTTTTTTTTTTGTTTCCCGTTACTGTATCTCTGAAGAAAACATTTGAAATAAAACGAGAACGGTTATTGCAAATCAAAACATTAAAAGAGAAGTGTTTATTTTGTGAGAAAACAAAATATTTTTATTTTGGATTTTTTCCAATTTTTTTGTTTTCAAATGCAAAAAAAATTGATTCTAGTAAAATACTACCTAATATCGAAAATCTAATACAAATGTAGAAGTTGATGACTTCTGCTAATTAATTCTTTATTATTACAATTATATTATAAATGCCCACTTTTTGCAAAAAAATAAATTACGGTACTCACGATTTAAAGTAACAATTAAAACACTTTTTTAAGCAATTAACTTGTAATCTCAAAATCCTAGTTATTTCTGAGATAACCTGTAGAATGGAAATGCATTTTATAATTAATGGAAAAAAGTTAATGAAAAATATAAGTATGTAGATATCTATCGATTTTTGTATGTGAAATAATTTTAAGGCGCGTAATTTATGCATTTCTAAATTCCCCAAGTTGTGGGCGGATTCGGTACATCAACATGAGGTAACGCATTATTAAAATGGAATTATGTTGTCAATTGTCATATCAATGAATTGATGGCAGGTATTATAAAATTACAAAATATTCGTTTTTACTACATTCTGTGTAGTAGTTTAAAGAAAAGCACGAATCGTGAGGATCTATGCGATATTCTGGTAAACTAAAATTTACTTACAAAATGAATGACGATTTTTATAACATAAGCATTGATATGCAAAATATTAGATATCAAATGTCTATAATAATAATAATAATAATAATAATAATTCTTTATGCAAGATTGTCATTATGACAAAGAAAGCGTCAGTAAATCACATAGTACAATACTTAAATATAGGAAAGATCATACGGGCATTTTTCTAATAAATACTCTGTAACTTTTTTTTTAAATATATTGTAGCTTTCCACGTTCGTAACCTCTGGTGGGAGAGTTTCATAAAGTTTCATCGCAGAGTAACGCGGTCCTTTGGCATACAGGGTAAGGCGGTGCCCCGGTACACCGTGATTAAGACGTCCCCGTGTATTATAATCATGATCCGGCAAATGTTGAGAAAATAAATGCTTGTTTTTAAAAAGAAAGCAAACAGACCTTAGTATATAAATTGCATATATTGTCAAGATTCTGTTTCTAACAAAAGCTGGCTTACATGACTCAGCAAACTTAAGGTGGAATATAATTCTTAATATTTTTTTTTTGCAAAATGAACGCGCCTCAGACGTTGAGGCGGAAAAATGATGTTGATTTCGAATAAAATCAAAAATTTCTTTAATAAAAAAGATCAATGATAATATTGCAGAATTTGTTTCAAAAGAAAAATTCATAAATTCATTCAGTAAGCCATTCAAATAAATTTTACTTTTTTGCAAAAATTTTCTCCCTGTACAGTCACGGGTCAATTCAAAATTTTTAAATCGAATACTCAACTAAAACGTTTTTCATTGTGCTTTTCTTCGATTTTTTCGATTATTTTTTCAACTCAAGTCGGTTATTAAGTACTTTTACAATTCGATCCATGTTCAATTATACACACATAGCTATTAACAAGCTATACTAAATACTTACATAGAATATTATAAAACGACTAAGATGCGTTTATTTGAATAAGTAACCGATTTTTTAAAGATAATTAATGGTAAATTGACATCCGGGACTTTATTTTGCTTATTTTTAAATTACACCGTATCGGATCACACGATACATTATTTAAAACATGAAAACAAAAACCAGAGTTTTAAAAATTGTTGATTGACAGTTCTAAAGCAGTAATTTTTTTTTAAATATGCGTATTTAAAACTTGTGTATATAATTAATTATCAATACATAATCGGTTTAAATTTTTATATTATTTATTTCACCTGAACAAATATTTCTAACAAATATTTCAATAATTTGTCGTGGCAATTTATACGAGATAATCAAGGTTATTATAGATACAAAGGTGACCTCATCGCGTTGGATAGTAGTGGGAGATGACGTCATCCAGTGGACTGTCAATTGATATTGCGTGGTTGATAAAAATATTGAATGGTCTTCCCGCTGAAGTCATGCAGGTAACCTGAGTATCTAATGACCTTGCGTGTCAATATACTTACCTATTTTCCTAGCTATCAAATCATTATATAAAAAGCAAAAATACAGGGTGTAACGAGAAAGAACGGTAAATTCAACAAGTGACACAAGCTCGAATTTTCAAAGTGACATCCTCAATTGGCTAGGCCCCTCGTTTCCTCACACTTAGGGGCGTCGGCTCTATGGGTGCTGGGGATCTCCTGACTGGTCTTTAATTTAAATTCTAATTCCAACAGTTTTATTTGTTTAACCGCCATTCATTTCATTTTTTTTGGATACTAATATATAAAGAAAGAATGATGTATCTATGCTACCTCAAAGTTCGAGGACCACTGAACCGATTTGAAAAATACTTGTACGAGTAGCATACGCTACGAGAAAACTGTGAACGCGAATGAATTCAGATATAAAGAAGCCTATCCTCTAAGTTGAAAAGTCCTATGTTCGTGTATCAAATTGTTTTGAAAATTGGATTAGAGGTTTAAAAGTTCGGGCGAAACAGATAGACAGACAGAAAACAATATTAAGAAAATCATGAACTTTGAGTTGAGCCTTTCTACCCTGCAAAATGTCTAAAAAAGATTGGTGACATCCGATAAATTTGAGTTTTAATTTTTTTGTGTTCTAAACGATATATTTTATCTTGATTTCAAAATTGCTAGAATTAATAACTACAAGCCACTTCAAAAACTTGTAATAATTTATAGATTTGTTATCAAAATTATGTAGATATAAATTTTAAACTTAAAAAGTGCCCAGGAATTATTGATATATTTTTTTACATGTTTTGCTTGTAGTTTTTAACCGACTTCAAAAAAGCGGTTATAAGATTCGACGCGTATTTTTTATTTTTTATTTATTTTTTTTGTGTATGCTCCGCGATATAGTTTTTTCTAAAATCGATTCATCAGTTTTTACTTATTAGTGTATTTGCCATATGGCAACATACACTATTGGCGTCGGTCGGATGGCGGGACCTAGGGGTCGGACCAAAATTTCTCGACGTTTCATAACCTCCTAAACACTTTGGCACCATTTTTAAAAATGTTTATATATATATGTATATATATATATATATATATATATATATATATATATATATTTATATATATAGGTATATATGTGTGCGGGCTATAACTTTCGAAGGAGTTAATTCATTTTAACGAAATTTGGCACACATGTTGGGATCCATGACCGCACGAAGCCTATTTAAAATGGGCCTAATCGGATCAATTTAAGGGTGGCTTTTAGGGGTTGAAAAAAGTTTTTGGGCCCCAAAATACCGAAAAATATCTCAGAATCGTTTCAAAATTGAAATTTAACCCTTTAATAGCAATTAAAAAGTGCCTCTAAAATTTTAGTAAAATCGGCCCAACAGGACCGGACTTACACATTTTTTGAAAACACTAATTTGCAGATAGTGACTTATTTATTGAAGGGTGTCTTTAATTCGGTGTAGACGTTAGATTGATAATAATATTACAATTAAGAAAAAAATGTTATCTTAAGGGGTGTATTAAGGGGTTAAATTTTTTATTTTGCCCAAAAACAAACTTAATTTCACATAATAAAAGTCTAAAACCACACGGTCCTATACAAGCAAATACACTATATTGTCGGCAGGGTTTTGGCACTGCGACCCGGGTTTTTTTTTTATATATTGTACCTCATATCTGCAGCATTTGTGAACCGATTTTGATGATTATTTTCTTATTTAATAGGGCTTACATTCAGGATGATCCCACATAAACTTTACTAAAATCCATCTAATAGTTTTTATGTTCCACGATATCTCCGCCAGTTGTGAACCGAAATTTGCAATTTTCAAATAATTATTATATCACGATGGGTAACTACCTATATTGTCGTTTTTTAATTTATAAACAAAGCACTTATGAAATCGCAATGTGCGAAATCAAATCCACAAAAAAGCGAAAAAAAATTAAAAAAAATTAATCACTTTCAAAAAAGTCACTAAAGATAGGCGCCGACTCAAAATCTCATTATTTTCCTCTTTATTGAAGGAGGTTAACATTTTTTTTTCAAAAGTTTTTTTTTATATGCGATTTGTCCGATTATTATAATATTGTAACTATATGGTGTACAATCGAGCATTTATGTTATTTTAGATATTAGTTACAAATAAATACGTATCCAACTTAACTAAAAAAGTTAAATATTTAAAATCAGGTGACAACATTTTTTTAATAAATAAAAATTGTACGAAAAATAAAATATATTTTTCATACTTTTTTTATAACCAACTGATATGGGTTATCTCAACCTAATACTCAATTTTTTATCAAATTATTTATAAACACGAAAGCTCATTTCATTTCTATTTTTACAAACTTACCGTTTTCTTCGCAATAACCCCATTTATCCATTTCGCAAATAACTAGTAACAAAAAGGTCGGAACACTTAAAACTTGAAATTTCAACAAAAAAGTCCAGTTAAACAAATGAAATAGCCAAACAATTTTGAAAATTTAAGCAAATATATTATGATATTGTAAATAATAACATAGCAACTAAAATAAAAATAAAAAAGGTCGAAATTTTGTTATCGATAACTTCAGTATCCTGGACAATTACAACAATCTGTATTGTTAGGCGCGTGAACAAAACAAACATTGTTCACGATACATCGTGGTTTTATTTGAATGATTACCCCTTCCTCCGTATCTTCAGTGGTTGGTCAAGAGAAGGCCGATATCGTTGAGATATCTCTTTATTCTTGCACCTCTACTGGATTTCATGACGTGCCTGTGCCATAACCAATCCTACTGCCGTACTGCGGCCGAGCTAGAGGTGCTAATCACGATTTATTTTTGAATTCACAAGAGTGAGCACGTACATTTTTAGAAATAGAAAAGGAAAACGGATCTAAGTTCATCTTTCTCATATAAAATATTAAATTTTATTTATTTTTCAGTTTTGTTTGGATATTAATTAAAATAATATTTTCTTATAATATAATTTTGAGAGAACCGAAAAATTTTAAATATGAAATATGAAAAGATTCGTGAACAAACCCTAATTGATGGTTATTTATTTAACGGTGCCAGTAGTGCCATAATAGATACGGCAAAATGTCGTATTAATAATTTTGTGGAACTTAAAATTTTCTACAAAAAGTCCTCTTGAGCATAATACGCCGAAAGATTATAGTTATCTCAGAATTTTACGCTCTTTAAAATGTAGGATTGAGTTTATATATAGCACCAACAAGCGCCGACAAATTTGGGAAAAAACGCTTTTCCAAGATTGCGGCGAACTACGGTGGCGGAATCTACCGATAACTCGACTAATTATGGTTGTAATATACGAGTGAAAAATGCAAAAAAAAAGATGCTTCATGGGTAATTTTTTAGGGATGAGTGTAAACAGTAAACTGACTTTTTATAGTTAACTCAAATCAAATCAACTTTAAAAACCCCGGTTGGGATGCCACAAAGCAACATACTGGAACCTATTCATTAAGGCTAAGTTCACATGACCGCGTGGCACCGCGCGGTGACGCGCGGTGGAAGCATTCACATGACAGAATATGTACGCGCGGCAGTCTGGCATTAACATATATCTTCGCTACTCATTTTTCTTGATATATGCGTATGTTCGTCTCAAACTGCGCGGATCAACTGAACAGGTCGATACAGATTTGCAGAACTTGCACCGCGCGTCACCACGCGGTACAAGATTGTGCGCGCGGATCGTAGCGCGCCGCGCGATGCCGCGCGGTGACGCGCGGCTATGTGGACAATAAACACTGTTTAGATTGATCTTGTACCGCGCGGTCATGTGAACTTAGCCTTAGTCTATGAGAAACTGCTCTGCACATCAGTCGAAGACACGCAGTTATACATATTGGGTCAATTAGTTAATAAAACTAATCACAATATTCCAGCACTACAGAAATGGCTCTGTTCACATGATTTTTGTTCGTTCAATCGAGTCAATACCTTATTCGCCCGTTTCACTCATTCGCTCAAATTGATAATTAATTCCTATGTTACTCACTGACATTGTTCGTGCAATCTCTCATTTAGAATCAATCTGATCTGCACTCATGAGGCAAATTCGGCTCTATAAACGTGAACTTTCCACAAGAAACAAATTATAGAATAGTAAAAACCGCATTCAAATCCTTTCAGTATAGTGAATTCAATTCGATAATCATCCGGACGAAGCCGGGGTGAATAGTTATTACAGATCTAAACCTTCCGAATAGTAAAAAGAGTAAAAACCGCATTTAAATTCGTTCATAGTAGTTATCGTGTTTTTAGCTGACAGAAGTGGAACTCAAATGAATATTATTTTCATTGATTAATATATTCAGTAATTTACGTCATAGACTTTGAAAATAAGTTTTTCGGGAAAGTAGACTGAAAGTAGGCTGATATTGAAAAAAAAAACCAACTCATATATTTTTTCAAATTATTTTTTTAGTGGAAGCAGTAGGTGTTTTTATGTAACATAACTAACGTATGTCACGATTTTTAACTTACAATAAAAAAGTTAAATAAGGCAACCTTTATTTATCATTGGCCAATGCGTCGTCTTTTGTCAAAATTGCATTTATAATTTGTTGAAAAATTCAATATTAACTAGAGTTCTATTTTAATCTTCGAAGTATTAACATCAATTAATTTATAGTAATTTAAAATAAATTACATCTCTCGGCAGTGATTTGTAACGTGGCGAGGCTTGGTCCATTATTATTATCCACGTTAAAATAATTACACCAGTAAGAGAGCAGTGCATATTTTCTATATTAATTAATTAAACAAAACGTAAAGGAAAAATTATCACCATATTGGCCGTCGACGTTATGTCCACCGGCGAAGGAAGAATTGTCGTCGTCTTGTACAATAAATAGTAAAAAAATATCTTCGTCTCTCAATTACAACACCTTTACTTATTCGAATTTGATCCTGCCTTTTTTTAATATAAACAAGGGCGGGAAAATTTATAATACTATCTTTGTGATAGTTGTTGTATTTAGAACAAAATACAAACATTGAAATAACTCGTGAACCGTCATCAATGAATAACCACATTTTTGGCTATTTTGATTGCAAATGATCTTCTTTGTCACCTCACCTCGTTTGAGCGTCGACTTCTGGTACCCTTGTATATTAGAATAGAAGTGTTTTTTTCTCTCTCCAAATTGCGAATAATACATAGATATCTGCAATACATAATTAGTTAAATAATACCTAATTTTGGCAATTTGCAATATTAATAAAACTGCTTTAGTTCTCGAATATCTATAACCCTACTGCCAGACTATGCTCCTCGCACTGCTACTCGCTCTGCTCATCGCGCTGTCGCGATGTTGCCCTAAGCGGCCAAACACTGCTGTACTCGCGACGCTCCGCACTCGGCTTCCGCCTTTCGGCAATGGAGGTCGATACTGTGGCAGCGTGCGCACTATGCCTTCACACTTAGACCGCTTGATGCGTATTGAGTGGCGCGGGAGTATGTGGCCAGCTTACTCGCGCTCTTATTGCCGGTCCTTTGACTCGCGCACAAAAAACCGACAATCGAGGGAGCACTGGGCATGAGTTTAAAAAATTTTCAGAAAATAATCGCATAAAAAATATTCAAACACAAGTACGAAACGCGAATAGACTATATTTAACAAAATGCCTTAAAAGGCGCTTAAAAATCCACCACCTACCACACGACACACAGGACAGCACAAAATAACGAGTTCTCAAAATCTATTACAACGGGAATGACCGTAAAACGGCCTGAAAAATCCTACCACCTACCACTCGGAAAATTAACAACCACAAGACACGAAAACACGTAGCTGACCAAAATCGGTTCTGATATTCATAAAAAATTTACGTATTCTCCGACTGAGTTACCGGGGCGCCAAGACACGAATCGTAAATAGCCACACCTAGATAGTCTAGACTAGGAAGCTTAGACCCAAATGGTTCAACTACAACCCTGGAAGGGCCAGACACCAGACACAGTACACGAAACAATATGAATAACACGTTAAAAACTTTTGACTAGAACGCAAACATATTTTACGGAATACTTGATCCGGGAATTATCTGACACCCGGTATATTAAATTCTTGCCGTCAAAATACACTTAAGATAGGATTGAGATAAGCAGAAACAGTTCGCAGGGCGATAATTAATCCGTAAATTTTCGTACACCCTGTATATATGATTTCTGGAGTCACGGGAATAAATCATGACTGAGATATGCGTAAACGACACAAAGAAAATAAAAAACAAAAACACAGCAAAAGTAAGCACGTAATTTTGTAGACACCCTGTATATGACGTCGTTTTCGTCACGGGAAGCGTTAATATTAATGACCATACAGTGATAAAACCGGGAACTAATCGTAAGATCTAAAACACCATGTAGAAATGTGGCTTAACTGAACTTAATGCACATTCCTTGAATATTTTCTCGGTCCGGATTCCCGAACTGGATTTTTATTAGTCCGACAGGACGGTCGGTAATAGTTCGCCAAAAAGTTTTATTCACAACGGAACCTATGCACAGGAATGTTCGAAGTAAAATAGAATTGTAACACAGTTCCAGAAAACTGTGGAATGTATTCCTGTATTCCAGAATCCAGATCCAACACAATTACGAAAATCTAAAAGATCCTTGATGAATAATTCACGGTAAATAATCCCTTTTCGAAAAACGCTCCTAAATCCAGGTATATAATGGGCAACACGGAAAGCTTACACTCCCTAACAGCGCTCGCAACAATAAACAACAATTGAATTTATACAAAAATCCAGATATCCAGGAAAATACGGGAATTACGATAAACGGGAAAAAATCTCTGGATAGGTACGATAAAACTGGAGTCAATAACGGAAACTAGAACGATACACCTCCAGGTTAGCGACAGATAATAACAATCGAAATTTGCGAGAAAAATAATTGATTATTGGCGATAATAATATCTCATTTTATTTTGCTGTATTAAAATATATCACGCTATTCGTCAATCTGACCAGCCAAGAGGCCAGCCGATGACTGTCGTTCATAAACATTCAAGACAAAATACGCGAATTAGACAAGTTCTCTAACATGAATCTGCGAAATCTATGCAGTATCTATCTCTCTAAATACACAAAAACATATGATCTTCTGTTTCAACATCGTCCAAATGAAACCGATTTCTGTCTTTTAACACAAGTTCGTGTCATTATACACAAATTTTAGTAATATAAAATTTATAGTGCGTTCGCTGTTACTGTAATAAAAGATGTTTGCTTTAATTTTGATGATACGCAATAAATGTTTCTTTTATTTTCATGAAAAGCAAAAACGATCTGGTGTTGCATTCTTATGTATAATGAAATTCAAACACTAAAGGGGGTCACACACGCTCAAATTTTTATTTTTCAATTTTTGAAGCCAAATGTTGTCCTAGAGTTACGGGAGTTGTCGCTATGGATCCAGGTACTCTAGACCTCGCTTTTACGACGGAAATTATCATTCTATAATATATATATATATATATATACATATATATATATATATATATATATATATATATATATATATATATATATATATATATATATATATATATATATATATATATATATATGTGTGTGTGTGCGGGCAATAACTTTCGAAAGAGTTAATTGATTTTAACGAAATTTGGTCCACGTGTTGAAATCCATCACCGCAAGAAGCCTATTTAAAATGGGCGTAATCGGAGCATTTTAAGGGTAGTTTTTAGAGGTTGAAAAATGTTTTTGGGCCCCAAAATACCGAAAAAATTCTCAGAATCGTTTCAAAATTCACATTTAACCCTTTAGTAGTAATTAAAAGGTGTTCCTAAAATTTAAATAAAATCGGCCCGACAGGACCGGACTTACAAATTTTATGAAAACACTAGTTTACAAATAGTGAATTATTTACTGAAAGTTGTATATAATTTGGTATAGAGGTTCGATTTATAATAATATTGCAATTAAGAAAAAATGTTATTTTAAGGGGTGTATTAAGGAGTAAAATTCTTTATTTTACCCAAAAACCAACTTAAGCTCGCAAAATAAAGCCACACTGCCTGTATAAGCAAATACACTATATTGTCGGCAGGGTTTTGGCACTGCGGCCCGGGTTTTTATTTAAAAAATTGAAAAGGACCAAAATGGTTGGTCGAAACGTCTTATAAATAAAAAATTAATTTGAACAGTAATTGCAAGTAATTTCAGTTTGTTTAATATATGTATATAATATTTTCACTTATTGACAAAATATTAGTGTACCAGCTGTAAGAACAAGGTAGCCAGTATAATTTATTAACTAATGTATTTTGAACACTTTGTAATTATAAATAGATAACAATTAAAAATTTTATTTCAGATGAATGACTACATGCATAAATCAACATGTGTGGTTTTAGTTATGCAACGACTTGACCGTAACAAAAAAGTTCACCCCAAAACGAAATAAAACCCTTCAAAATATCTCAAAAAAATTATAGAAATATTTGGAGAAAAAGATTTAGAAACTGCCTATGACATGAAGCGAGCTGATTTTTTTTTTTTATTTATATTTAATTTTTTGACTGCATATAGGCAAATCATCTTTCTTTATAGTAATTAGTGCGCCTATATGCAGTATTTATCTACAACTATTTAATAAAAAAAATATGTAAGGCTTAAGATTGTTTAAGGTCACCTGGCCGACATTCTTTTCCATAAAAATATATTTTTTGGAGACCAGTAGTTCGCGATCCTTCGTTCCTAACGTCCCTATAGGTTCTCAGTCCAATATCATTTATAATTATTTTTGTTCAACAAACTCTGTTCTTTAGTTATTTAATTTTGTCGATAATTAGTGTATTTGCCATAAGGCAACATACACTATTGGCGTTGGTCGGATGGCGGGACCTAGGGGTCGGACCAAAATTTCTCGACGTTTCATAACCTCCTAAACACTTTGGCACCATTTTTGAAAATGTTTATATATATATGTATATATATATATATATATGTATATATATATATATATATATATATATATATATATATATATATTTATATACGTATATATATATATATGTGCGGGCAATAACTTTCGAAAGAGTTAATTGATTTTAATGAAATTTGGTCCACGTGTTGAAATCCATCATCGCAAGAAGCCTATTTAAAATGGGCGTAATTGGGGCATTTTAAGGGTAGTTTTTAGGGGTTGAAAAATGTTTTTGGGCCCCAAAATACCGAAAAAATTCTCAGAATCGTTTCAAAATTGATATTTAACCCTTTAGTAGTAATTAAAAGGTGTCCCTGAAATTTAAATTAAATCGGCCCGACAGGACCGGACTTACAAATTTTATGAAAACACTAGTTTACAAATAGTGAATTATGTACTGAAAGTTCTATATAATTTGGTATAGAGGTTCGATTTATAATAATATTGCAATTAAGAAAAAAAATGATATTTTAAGGGGTGTATTAAGGAGTAAAATTTTTTATTTTGCCCAAAAACCAACTTAAGCTCGCAAAATAAAGCCACACTGCCTGTATAAGCAAATACACTATATTGTCGGCAGGGTTTTGGCACTGCGACCCGGGTTTTTATTTATTTTTATAATTTTTTTTTGTACTTTTTCTAAGAGAGAATTTTTTTGTGGTGAATATATTGTTAAATTTTGTTATTCTGTGTTCTTTTTATTTCTTTAATTTTTTTTTGATCTACGGGGCGTTTTAATATCTTAAACGCCACAGACAATATATTTCATGCAGTAGCAAACCAAATCAATTCGAATGGCACTGAAGATTTTTTTGAAGAATTAAAACAGAAAATATTTAATGTGGGCCTGGCACTTACATATGAAGCCATTCTAAATTCAGTAAAATACGATAAGCGTGTGGAGGTACCATTAGCTATTGTTTATAAATCAGTACAGGTAAAAAACGACTCAATTTTCAATGATATTTTTAAAACTTTTAAAAAAACGCTCTCGCCGACTGCAAGTATTTGTACAGATACAAATGACTACGTTCGGATTAAGGATAAGACGAGAAATTGTATAATGGATGCGTATATACAATTTTTTAATGAATACTGTATATTTTGCTATATATAGCAAAATATACAGTATTCATCAAAAATTGTGTATACGCATCCTTTATACAATTTCTCGTCTCATCCTTAATCCAAACGTAGTCAAAATCATGAATATTGGTGTTAAATTCATGACTTTGGGAGAACAACTGGTACAAATTAAAAATACAACATATCTAGGACATGATGTTTTTTGGGACGGAAAAACCAGATTTGAAGAATTACCTCTGAACAGCTTTTGGGTCTTGGAACCCTCAAAACAAGATAAGTGTTATATTAGAAACGCAAAATTTAGTGATCAGAATTTGCGAATCCCATGTGACCCACTAATCTCGTACTCAACACGGTTCAACGCGTACGATGCCACACTTAGTATTAAACGAATACATGTTTTAGCAAAACGAATGTGTTGTAAAATAAAAACTACCCATAGCATTATAACGTAGACTGTTTTGATAGATAATGTTAAGCATTTCAAATATAGGTGCCGATAGGCATTTCAAATATAGGTGCCGATAGGCATTTCAGATATAGGTGTCGATAGGCATTTCAGATATAGCTGCCGATAGGCATGTCAAATAGAGGTGCTGATAGGCATTTCAGATATAGGTGCCGATAGGCATTTCAAATATAGATGCCGATAGGCATTTCAAATATAGATGCCGATAGGCATTTCAAATATAGGTGCCGATAGGCATTTCAAATATAGATGCCGATTGGCATTTCAGATATAGGTGCCGATAGGCATTTCAGATATAGTTGACGATAGGCATTTCAAATAGAGGTGCTGATAGGCATTTCAGATATAGGTGCCGATAGGCATTTCAAATATAGGTGCCGATAGGCATTTCAGATATAGGAGCCGATAGGCATTTCAGATATAGTTGCCGATAGGCATTTCAGATATAGGTGCCGATAGGCATTTCAATTATAGGTGCCGATAGGCATTTCAGATATAAGTGCCGATAGGCATTTCAGATATAGTTGCCGATAGGCATTTCAAATATAGGTGCTGATAGGCATTTCAGATATAGGTGCCGATAGGCATTTCAATTATAGGTGCCGATAGGCATTTCAGATATAAGTGCCGATAGGCATTTCAGATATAGTTGCCGATAGGCATTTCAAATATAGGTGCTGATAGGCATTTCAAATATAGGTGCCGATAGGCATTTCAGATATAGGAGCCGATAGGCATTTCAGATATAGTTGCCGATAGGCATTTCATAATATAGGTGCCGATAGGAATTTCAGATACAGGTGCCGATAGGCATTTCAATTATAGGTGCCGATAGGCATTTCAGATATAAGTGCCGATAGGCATTTCAGATATAGTTGCCGATAGGCATTTCAAATATAGGTGCTGATAGGCATTTCAAATATAGGTGCCGATAGGCATTTCAAATATAGGTGCCGATAGGCTTTTCAGATGTAGTTGCCGATAGGTATTTCAGATATAGTTGTCGATAGGCATTTCAAATATAGGTGCCTATAGGTATATCAGATATAGTTGCCGATAGGCATTTCAAATATAGGTGCCGATAGAAATTTCAGATATAGGTGCCGATAGGCATTTCAAATTTAGGTGCCGATAGGCATTTCAAATATAGGTGCCGATAGGCTTTTCAGATGTAGTTGCCGATAGGTATTTCAAATGAAGGTGCCGATAGGCATTTCAGATAAAGGTGCCGATAGGCATATCAGATATAGGTGCCGATAGGCATTTCAAATATAGGTGCCGATAGGCATTTCAGATATAGGAGCCGATAGGCATTTCAGATATAGTTGCCGATAGGCATTTCATATATAGGTGCCGATAGGAATTTCAGATATAGGTGCCGATAGGCATTTCAATTATAGGTGCCGATAGGCATTTCAGATATAAGTGCCGATAGGCATTTCAGATATAGTTGCCGATAGGCATTTCAAATATAGGTGCTGATCGGCATTTCAAATATAGGTGCCGATAGGCTTTTCAGATGTAGTTGCCGATAGGTATTTCAGATATAGTTGTCGATAGGCATTTCAAATAGAGGTGCTGATAGGCATTTCAGATATAGGTGCCGATAGGCATTTCAAATATAGGTGCCTATAGGTATATCAGATATAGTTGCCGATAGGCATTTCAAATATAGGTGCCGATAGAAATTTCAGATATAGGTGCCGATAGGCATTTCAAATTTAGGTGCCGATAGGCATTTCAAATAAAGGTGCCGATAGGCTTTTCAGATGTAGTTGCCGATAGGTATTTCAAATGAAGGTGCCGATAGGCATTTCAGATAAAGGTGCCGATAGGCATATCAGATATAGGTGCCGATAGGCATTTCAGATATAGTTGCCGATAGGCATTTCAAATATAGATGCCGATAGGCATTTCAAATATAAATGCCGATAGGCATTTCAAATATAGGTGCCGATAGGCTTTTTTGAGATATAGGTGCCGATAGGCATTTCAGATATAGTTGTCGATAGGCATTTCAAATAGAGGTGCTGATAGGCATTTCAGATATAGGTGCCGATAGGCATTTCAAATATAGGTGCCGATAGGCATTTTAAATATAGGTGCCGATAGACATTTTAAATATAGGTGCCGATAGGCATTTCAGATATAGGTGCCGATTAGCATTTCAAATATAGATGCCAACAGGCATTTCAGATATAGTTGCCGATAGGCATTTCAGATATAGGTGCCGATTAGCATTTCAAATATAGGTGCCGATAGGCATTTCAGATATAGGTGCCGATAGGCATTTCAAATATAGTTGCCGATAGGCATTTCAAAAATAGTTGCCGATAGGCATATTAAATATAGGTGCCAATGGGCATTTCAAATAGAGGTGCCAATGGGCATTTCAAATAGAGGTGCCGATAGGCATGTCAAATATAGGTGCCGATAGGCATTTCAGATATAGTTGCCGATAGACATTTTAAATATAGGTGCCGACAGGCATTTCAGATATAGTTGCCGATAGGCATTTCAAAAATAGTTGCCGATAGGCATATTAAATATAGGTGCCAATGGGCATTTCAAATAGAGGTGCCGATAGGCATGTCAAATATAGGTGCCGATAGGCATTTCAGATATAGTTGCCGATAGACATTTTAAATATAGGTGCCGACAGGCATTTCAGATATAGTTGCCGATAGGCATTCCTAATTTAGGTGCCGACAGGCATTTCAGGCTTAGGTGCCGATAGGCATTTCAGATATAGATGCTGATAGACATTTCAGGTATAGTTGCCGATAGGCATTTCTAATATAGGTGCCGATAGGCATTTCAGGTATAGGTGCCGAAAGGCATTTCAGATATAGTTGCCGATAGGCATTTTAAATATAGGCGCCGATAGGCATTTCAGATACATGTGCCGATAGGCATTTCAGATATAGGTGCCGATAGGCCTTTCAAATTAAGGTGCCGATAGGCATTTCAAATATAGTTGCCGATAGGTATTTTAAATAGAGGTGCCGATAGGTATTTCAGATATAGGTGCCGATAGGCATCTCAGATATAGTTGCCGAGAGGCATTCCAAATATAGTTGCCGATAGGCATTTCAAATATAGGTGCCAATAGGCATTTCAAATAGAGGTGCCGATAGGCATGTCAAATATAGGTGCCGACAGGCATTTCAGATATAGTTGCCGATAGACATTTTAAATATAGATGCCGACAGGCATTTTAGATATAGTTGCCGATAGGCATTTCAGACAGTTGGCGATAGGCATTACAAATATAGGTGCCAATAGGCATTTCAGATATAGGTACCGATATGCATTTTAGATATAATTGCCGATAGGCAATTCCAATTTAGGTGCCGATAGGCATTTCAGGCTTAGGTGCCGATAGGCATTTCAGATATAGTTGCCAATAGGCAATTCAAATATGGGTGCCGATAGGCATTTCAGATATAGATGCTGATAGACATTTCAGATATAGTTGCCAATAGGCATTTCTAATATAGGTATCGATAGGCATTTCAGATATAGGTGCCAAAAGGCAATTCCGATATAGTTGCCGATAGGCATTTCAAATATAGGCGCCGATAGGCATTTCAGATATAAATGCCGATAGGCATTTCAAATATAGGTGCCGATAGGCATTTCAGATATAGGTGTCGATAGGCATTTCAGATATAGTTGCCGATAGGCATTTCAAATAGAGGTGCTGATAGGCATTTCAGATATAGGTGCCGATAGGCATTTCAAATATAGATGCCGATAGGAATTTCAAATATAGATGCCGATAGGCATTTCAAATATAGGTGCCGATAGGCATTTCAAATATAGATGCCGATAGGCATTTCAGATATAGGTGCCGATAGGCATTTCAGATATAGTTGACGATAGGCATTTCAAATAGAGGTGTTGATAGGCATTTCAGATATAGGTGCCGATAGGCATTTCAAATATAGGTACCGATAGGCATTTCAGATATAGTTGCCGATAGACATTTCAAATATAGGTGCCGACAGGCATTTCAGATATAGTTGCCGATAGGCATTTCTAATTTAGGTGCCGACAGGCATTTCAGGCTTAGGTGCCGATAGGCATTTGAGATATTTTTGCCGATAGGCAATTCAAATATAGGTGCCGGTAGGCATTTCAGATATAGATGCTGATAGACATTTCAGGTATAGTTGCCGATAGGCATTTCTAATATAGGTGCCGATAGGCATTTCAGGTATAGGTGCCGAAAGGCATTTCAGATATAGTTGCCGATAGGCATTTTAAATATAGGCGCCGATAGGCATTTCAGATACATGTGCCGATAGGCATTTCAGATATAAGTGCCGATGGGCCTTTCAAATTAAGGTGCCGATAGGCATTTCAAATATAGTTGCCGATAGGTATTTCAGATATAGGTGCCGATAGGCATTTCAGATATAGTTGCCGATAGGCATTCTAAATATAGTTGCCGATAGGCATTTCAAATATAGGTGCCAATAGGCATTTCAAATAGAGGTGCCGATAGGCATGTCAAATATAGGTGCCGATAGGCATTTCAGATATAGTTGCCGATAGACATTTTAAATATAGATGCCGACAGGCATTTTAGATATAGTTGCCGATAGGCATTTCAGACATAGTTGGCGATAGGCATTACAAATATAGGTGCCGATAGGCATTTCAGATATAGGTACCGATATGCATTTTAGATATAATTGCCGATAGGCAATTCCAATTTAGGTGCCGATAGGCATTTCAGGCTTAGGTGCCGATAGGCATTTCAGATATAGTTGCCAATAGGCAATTCAAATATAGGTGCCGATAGGCATTTCAGATATAGATGCTGATAGACATTTCAGATATAGTTGCCAATAGGCATTTCTAATATAGGTATCGATAGGCATTTCAGATATAGGTGCCAAAAGGCAATTCAGATATAGTTGCCGATAGGCATTTCAAATATAGGCGCCGATAGGCATTTCAGATATAAATGCCGATAGGCATTTCAAATATAGGTGCCGATAGGCATTTCAGATATAGGTGTCGATAGGCATTTCAGATATAGTTGCCGATAGGCATTTCAAATATAGATGCCGATAGGCATTTCAAATATAGATGCCGATAGGCATTTCAAATATAGGTGCCGATAGGCATTTCAAATATAGATGCCGATAGGCATTTCAGATATAGGTGCCGATAGGCATTTCAGATATAGTTGACGATAGGCATTTCAAATATAGGTGCCGATAGGCATTTCAAATATAGGTACCGATAGGCATTTCAAATAGAGGTGCTGATAGGCATTTCAGATATAGGTGCCGATAGGCATTTCAAATATAGGTGCCGATAGGCATTTCAGATATAGGTGCCGATAGGCATTTCAGATATAGTTGCCGATAGGCATTTCATATATAGGTGCCGATAGGAATTTCAGATATAGGTGCCGATAGGCATTTCAATTATAGGTGTCGATAGGCATTTCAGATATAAGTGCCGATAGGCATTTCAGATATAGTTGCCGATAGGCATTTCAAATATAGGTGCCGATAGGCATTTCAAATATAGGTGCCAATAGGCTTTTCAGATGTAGGTGCCCATAGGCATTTCAGATATAGTTGTCGATAGGTATTTCAAATGGAGGTGCCGATAGGCATTTCAAATATAGGTGCCGATAGGCATTTCAGATGTAGGTGCCCATAGGCATTTCAGATATAGTTGTCGATAGGCATTTCAAATAGAGGTGCCGATAGGCATTTCAGATGTAGGTGCCCATAGGCATTTCAGATATAGTTGTCGATAGGCATTTCAAATAGAGGTGCTGATAGGCATTTCAGATATAGGTGCCGATAGGCATTTCAAATATAGGTGCCGATAGGCTTTTCAGATATAGGTGCCGATAGGCATTTCAGATATAGTTGTCGATAGGCATTTCAAATAGAGGTGCTGATAGGCATTTCAGATATAGGTGCCGATAGGCATTTCAAATATAGGTGCCTATAGGTATTTCAGATATAGTTGCCGATAGGCATTTCAAATATAGGTGCCGATAGGATTTTCAGATATAGGTGCCGATAGGCATTTCAAATTCAGGTGCCGATAGGCATTTAAAATATAGGTGCCGATAGGCATTTCAAATATAGATGCCGATAGGCATTTCAAATATAGATGCCGATAGGCATTTCAAATATAGGTGCCGATAGGCTTTTCAGATATAGGTGCCGATAGGCATTTCAGATATAGTTGTCGATAGGCATTTCAAATAGAGGTGCTGATAGGCATTTCAGATAAAGGTGCCGATAGGCATATCAGATATAGGTGCCGATAGGCATTTCAGATATAGTTGCCGATAGGCATTTCAAATATAGGTGCCGATAGGAATTTCAGATATAGGTGCCGATAGGCTTTTCAGATGTAGTTGCCGATAGGTATTTCAAATGGAGGTGCCGATAGGCATTTCAGATAAAGGTGCCGATAGGCATATCAGATATAGGTGCCGATAGGCATTTCAGTTATAGTTGCCGATAGGCATTTCAAATATAGATGCCGATAGGCTTTTCAAATATAGATGCCGATAGGCATTTCAAATATAGGTGCCGATAGGCTTTTCAGATATAGGTGCCGATAGGCATTTCAGATATAGTTGTCGATAGGCATTTCAAATAGAGGTGCTGATAGGCATTTCAGATATAGGTGCCGATAGGCATTTCAAATATAGGTGCCGATAGGCATTTCAAATATAGGTGCCGATAGACATTTTAAATATAGGTGCCGATAGGCATTTCAGATATAGGTGCCGATAGGCATTTCAGATATAGTGGCCGATTGGCATTTCAAATAGAGGTGCTGATAGGCATTTCAGGATATAGGTGCCGATAGACATTTCAAATATAGGTGCCAATAGGCATTTCACATATAGGTGCCGATAGGCATTTCAGATATAGTTGCCGACAGGCATTTCATATATAGGTGCCGATAGGAATTTCAGATATAGGTGCCGATAGGTATTTCAAATATAGGTGCCGATAGGCATTTCAAATATAGGTGCCGATAGGCATTTCAGATATAGTTGCCGATAGGCATTTCAAATAGAGGTGCTGATAGGCATTTCAGATATAGTTGCCGATAGGCATTTCAAATATAGATGCCGATAGGCATTTCAAATATAGAGGCCGATAGGCATTTCAAATATAGGTGCCGATAGGCATTTCAGATATAGGTGCCGATAGGCATTTCAGATATAGTTGCCGATAGGCATTTCAAATAGAGGTGAACCATTTAATGATGGTTGTGAAGCATTGAAAACAACGCGTAACTTCGTTGTAGAGCTTGCTGTTTTTGTCACTGAATGATGCGGCAGGACAAAACCAGATTCCTTTGTTGTAGTGATAGCATTGGAAATTGGAGCCATGTGACCCAGTGAGCTGTACTCAGTCATGAAATCAACATATGATGCAGCTAGTTCAGGATTTTTCATGAAACGTCGTTCCATATGTAGTAGTAATTGAAGTGCAGGTTGATAAGAATCGCTTAATACGAAGTGTGTTTGTTCAGTCTTAAACGGTAGTCGAACCACATAACGGCCTTGATCGTCCCGAGTGTGAGTGTTTGTAAAGTGAGTTTCACATTTGATTTCTTCATCGGTCAATTGTGCGAAACCAGTGGCTACATCTTCTATTTGCCAGAAACGTTGTAGTTGAATGGATAACTCTCTATTGGTTATACAGTGTAGACTGCAGGTCGTCGACTGTAATGAAGTTGTCGGTACTACTCCAGAAAGTATCCATCCTAGAGTTGTGCGTTGAGCTACAGGACTGTTGTGTGACCCTGTGCGTACACCATCGAGTAAAATTTGACTGTAGACGTCAGCCCCCAGAACTAGCTCGATGCCTGCTGGTTTGTTGAAATCTGGATCTGCGAACTGCAATCCTTGTAGATGAGCCCAATTTTTGTTCGAACATTGAATAGTCGGCAACAATGTTGTTAGTTTTGGCAGAACAAGAGCTCTTACCTCATAAGATTTGTCTGGATCTATTTGAGAATGCATCTGTACGAACGCAATTGTTTTAACGGTTCCAGATGTAGCATTTCCTAGTTCGTATACAGTGATGTTGGCAGGTTTGTCAGGCCTAGATTTCTGGCCTGACCAAAAAAAAATAATAATAATAAAAATAGTCCCAATGCCCGCCGTAGCTCGTCGGCGCTGAGGGTGGGTTCAGATCGCGATATTTCTCAAAACTCGATAGGCAACCAAACGATACGGAAGACGAGGACCTTACCTGATACGTTGTTACTTAATAGGTGCAAGGGGGACAAAGCTAACATAAAGTTGGTGATCAGATTCAGAAGAATTTGAAAGGGCGCCAGTCGAAATATCCTCCTTGCCGGGGCAGTCTCATAAATGTTCGACCCACCTATGAGAGGAAGTATCAGGGGGGGAGAGGGGCTCTACTAAATCAAAAATCAAAAAAAGGAAACTTCATAAAATATTAAGTTTAATAAATTGATAGAAAACCCGTTTACAAACTACAGGTTATGGTTGCGATCCAGAAGAGAACACACCATCCAATTGTAAATAAAATTAATGTAAGTTAAATACGACAATATTTACAGAGGTAAAATCAAAAGAATTATTACAAAAAAAAATTATCTGCACGAGTTGTACAAAAATATGATACCGTAGACACAATACATTTTAAATCATTAGCTATCATTACATAGAATTCCGATATGTGAAATGCCGGTAACCGCAACAAAATTTAGAACGCAAAAATTTAACAGCCGCAACCAAATATAAACAAACGTAACGATAGTCTTAAACAACTACCAAGACGGTAAAAATACAACCGTCAAAAACACACGATAAATAAACTTAGCGGTAATCGTAATTAGCAAACATTACCAAGTAATAGCAAAACGTCCCAAATATTTTCAAATCTATTTATACTTGGGTAATCTGCGAGGCGAAAACAAATTACTCAGTAACCATATCGGAAGTCAATCCACTATATATTACGTGATCACGCAAGACATATACTTAATACTAAATAGCTCATAATAAGCAACACACTAAAACTAGTAATTTGTCAAACGCCCGGTTTCCGACTAGTACACGATAAAAAAAATACGCTCCAAAATTTAATAACGAAAAATAAACCAAACTTCAAACTCAGTAATTCGTAAGCCGCGCAATACAGTAGTCAGAAAACAGGCTTTTAACTGTACAAACAACTATACTTAATAGTATAAATGGGAAAAATTCTTCAAACTCGAAAGGAACAAAAATTATCATAAAATAGGTAACGTGTAACACCAAATAGTTAATTATTGAAAATAGTGATGGTAAATTGATTCATTGTAACATATTATAATGCTACTCACATATGGTTTCGGTCTGTATCAAAAATAACTAAATACTTTTAATTTTTGAACTGTAAAAATTGTCTCAATAAAAAAAAAACTTTACGGGTACGAAATTTAAAAATGATTCAAAATCTTTATCACAGTGAAATTGCGTAACGATTTACAGTAACAATCTTATGAATAAATGCAACACGAAATGTTATTGTAGTCAGTTCGCGTATGTTTAATACGACGTCAATAAAGTTATTATTTTAATAGCGTGCGTAGTATTTTTGACAGAAAGTCAAAAAAAAATGTGACGTATCGTTATGCGGAAGGCATCGAAGGAGAAAGGGGCAAAACAAGTATAAGCTAGAACACAGTTCACACGAAATGATTGTACGTGTTATGATATTTATACGCGGACAAATGTAAAAGTATTTATCCAAAATATCACGATGCAAATAAAATTATTCTCTTAGAATTTTGAGAGTCGAAGGACACCTGGTTTAATGGCTATTCACAAATTACGTCACTATAAAAAAAAATTTCACAATACCTTTGATGTCTTTACTGTACCCAAAATTAGTAATTCACGCAGGTAATGAGGCCTTACAGGAACCAAACGAAGCTTCCGTATCTGATCCAGGATCGGGATGAAAAGTTGAGCACCAATACCAATCCAATTCTCCCAATCTCGAATAACGTGCACCAAGAATACTCCTTGAACAAAACCAGCTACGTCCTTCAGTGACCTCTACGGTGGTATCTATATAAGAATAAGATGTCGGAATCCCCTCACAGTACTCCTCAAAGTGAAAAATAACCACTCAATCACTCGTTGGCTTCCAGAAACTTTAATATAACTTCACAACGTAATATACAAATAACCGATTCCTAGTTTCATAAATTCTCAACCACTCTCTATCTATCACCCACATCAGACTTAAAAAAAACGCTCTGATCTTTAGCGTTCGGCCGTCTGCTCTCAAGGTGACCCTACCGTCGATGATAACATTCAACTCGCTGCACTAAAGCTGGTTTTCCATAGACTTGAATTTCTAAAGCACAAATTCCAAAGTGCTACTCGTCAAAATTCTGTCCGGGATACAAAAGGTCACTCATCCCCAAAAACAATATACATAAAAGGATTACACGTGTTAATTATACTACATCGGTCAGTTGTGACGTAACAAGGTTTTCTTTTTAAACGTAGTTGTTGTGCAACAGACTCCGTAATAAACGATGATTCTGAGCCTTGATCCAATAGAGCCCGTACAGTAAGCGTTCGACCATCCGCAGAGCGAAGATTAACCACGGCGGTAGCGAGAAGTACAGCTGTGTTTTATTCGTAACATTTTATTATTGATGTCATAGCCGACGTTGAAGCTTGCTCAGTTGAGTCTGTAGTCTGATTGAGAGTTGTAGCAATAGAGCTACCATGTAGCATTGAATGGTGATTAGCTCCACAACTCTGACATCGTTTCACAGAGACACAGTTTCTCCTTAAATGTCTATTGCTTAGACAATTATAGCAGAGTTGTTTTTGAAAGACCAACTCCCGTCGTTGTTCAGGAGTTTTCTTGCGAAAGCTTGAGCAAAACATAATAAAATGCTTTCCAGAGCAATCTTGGCATTTTTGTTCGTCGGTGGTAGTAGTAGCATGTGTTTTGCAGCGTGATAATTGTGCTTCTTTAGGAATCGTCGTCTTCCCTCGAGTAGTAGATGATTCAAGTGCTTCGAGTTCTCGTATGCGCCCTTCAATGAATTCTTTGAGTTGTTTGTACTTCACTGGATCTGTCGAAGAACTGATTGACTTTTCCCAATCACGACGTGAATCAATGTCAAGTCGATCCACTGTTATATGCACGAGCCAGTCATCCCAGTGGTTAATCGGTCTTTTAAGATTTTCTAGTGCTGGAATCACTTCGGTAGTTCCGTCATATAATCTTTTCAAATCAGACGTCGATTCACTTTTTACAGCAGGAAGCTTTGTTAAGTTTTGTAAATGAGCGTAAATAATTAAACGCTTGTTTTCATACCGGGCTACCAGTTGATCCCAGGCAATTTTGTGGTTGGCGCTGGTGACTTCAAGATTCTTCAGTAATTGTTCGGCTTCGCTGGTGAGGCTTAACTTGAGGTAATGAAGTCGTTGTACATCTGATAATGACGTATTATTATGTACGAGCGAAGTAAAAAGATCGCTGAAGCTTGTCCAGTCAGTATAATTGCCAGAGAATCGAGGCACATTAATGCGAAGTAGCATGTTATGATGGCCTCCAGCAGTAATTGACACATCTTCTGTATTTGTTGAATTTGCATTAGGCGTTGTCGTTTCAAATTCGAATAACATGTCAAGTAATTCTCCTTTAACAGTAGCGTAATTTTCAGCAGCCTTATCGAAATAGTTTTCTTTGAAATAAGGTGTTTGTTGAAATGTCGGATCAAAGAGTCGTGATTCTCTTGTAATTTATCCCAGTAGTTTTCCAGTTGCTCAAGACGGGCACGTACAGCCCCACGTGTGATATTGTCCCGGCCAAGTTTCTTGAGGTTAATTATAGTGCGTGAAATTAACGCAGATGTCCATTCTTGCTTGTTTAAGAGATCCTCCATGATGATCAATAGTGAATTTAAGCTTGCGAAAATAATAAGTTGTAAATTGTACTTGTATTGTACGTAAAAAGGCGAGATTATAGTTACAACCGTTGTAGAATGCGTAGTTATTATTTTTATTTCTGCGTTGATGTTATAAATTATCCAGCTTCGAAGTACCAAAATGTACCAGATATGGTGTAGATTTAGTTATATTAACTTCACAAAAATAAGGGATAATAATTACGAGTTGTTTTACAGTTAGTAGTTGAACATAAACTGATTTTTATTTTAAAAATTTTACGATGAAAGAATGTACAAGTTACAAAATAAAATCATAATTACAAAATATAAAAAAAAATACATAACTAATTTATTTTAAAAAAGGCAGGGCTGGACTAAAAACGAATACTGAACAGCACCTAGGTATATCTGAAATGCCTATCGGCAGCTATATTTAAAATGCCTATCGGCACCTATATTTGAAATGCTTATCGGCATTTATATTTGAAATGCCTATCGGCAACTATATCTGAAATGCCTATCAGCACCTACATCTGAAATGCCTATCGGCACCTATATTTGAAATGCCTATCGACAACTATATCTGCAATGCCTATCGGCACCTATATCTGAAATGCCTATGGGCACCTATATTTGAAATACATATCGGCACCTATATTTGAAAGGTCTATCGGGACCTATATTAGAAATGCCTATCGGCATTTATATCTGAAATGCCTATTGGCACCTATATTTGAAATGACTATCGGCAACTATATTTGAAATGCCTATCGACAACTAAATCTGAAATGCCTATTGGCACCTATATTTGAAATGCCTATCGGTATTTATATTTAAAATGCCTATCGGCAACTATATCTGAAATGCCTATCGGCACCTACATCTGAAATGCCTATCGGCACCTATATTTGAAATGCCTATCGACAACTATATCTGCAATGCCTATCGGCACCTATATCTGAAATGCCTATGGGCACCTATATTTGAAATACATATCGGCACCTATATTTGAAAGGCCTATCGGGACCTATATTAGAAATGCCTATCGGCATTTATATCTGAAATGCCTATAGGCACCTATATTTGAAATGACTATCGGCAACTATATTTGAAATGCCTATCGACAACTAAATCTGAAATGCCTATTGGCACCTATATTTGAAATGCCTATCGGTATTTATATTTAAAATGCCTATCGGTAAGTATATCTGAAATGCCTATCGGCACCTACATCTGAAATGCCTATCGGCACCTATATTTGAAATGCCTATCGGCATCTATATTTGAAATGCCTATCGGCAACTATATCTGAAATGCCTATCGGCACCTATATCTGAAATGCCTATCGGCACCTATATTTGAAATGCCTATCGGCACCTATATCTGAAATGCCTATCGGCACCTATATTTGAAATGCCTATCGGCACCTATATCTGAAATGCCTATCGGCACCTCTATTTGAAATACCTATCGGCAACTATATTTGAAATGCCTATCGGCACCAATATCTGAAATGCCTATCAGTACCTCTATTTGAAATGCCTATCGGCAACTATATTTGAAATGCATTTCCAATATAGGTGCCGATAAGCATTTCAGATATAGGTGCCAATAGGCATTTCAGATATAGTTGCAGATAGGCAATTCAAATATAGGTGCCGATTGGCATTTCAGATATAGTTGCTGATAGGCATTTCAAATATAAGTGCCGATAGGCATTTCAGATATAAGTGCCGATATGCATTTCAGATATAGTTGCCGATAGGCATTTCAAATATATGTTAGGTGCCGATAGGCATTTCAAATATAGGTGGCGATAGGCATTTCAGATATAGATGCCGATAGGCATTTCAAATATTGGTGCTGATAGGCATTTCAGATATAGGTGCCGATAGGCATTCCAGATATAAATGCCGATAAGCATTTCAAATATAGGTGCCGATAGGCATTTCAGATATAAGTGCCGATATGCATTTCCAATATAGGTGCCGATAGGCATTTCAGTTATAAGTGCCGATAGGCATTTCAGATATAGTTGCCGATAGGCATTTCAAATATAGGTGCCAATAGGCATTTCAAATATAGGTGGCGATAGGCATTACAGATATAGTTGCCGATAGACATTTGAAATATAGGTGCCGATAGGCATTTCAAATATAGGTGCCGACAGGAATTTCAGATATAGGTGCCGATAGGCATTTCAGATATAGTTTAAGATAGGCATTTCAAAAAAAGGTGCCGATAGGCATTTCAGATATAAATGCCAATAGGCATTTCAAATATAGGTGCCGATGGGCATTTCAGATATAGGTGCCGATAGGCATTCTAGATATAGTTGCCGATAGGCATTTTAAATATAGGTGCTGATAGGCATTTCAAATATAGTTGCCGATAGGCATTTCAAATATAGGTGCCAATAGGCATTTCAAATATAGTTGGCGATAGGCATTTCAGATATAGTTGCCGATAGGCATTTCAAATATTGGTACCGATAGACATTGTGACGATACCCGAAGGCATCGTCACTAATGTGACCGTAGTTTGTTTCTGTTATTAAAAAAGTGCAATTGTATTTAAATACAGCCATTCATGTTTGAACGTTTGTTTTGAAATCGCGTAGACACAAGTTCCAGTGCACCGATAAATAAAATATATTTTTTGAATGCAATTTATTTCCGCTCTCGCTAACACGACGATACTGAAATAAAGTGACCTGTGTGGAGTTCAGTGAAAGTAAGCTCCCGAACACATAAGGCATACAGCCACCGTTAGATATTATATTTTGTGTTTGTTACCAGATCCGACCCGTTTACCGCTCTCCCACTTGAACCGCCCGTCCTCCGACCGGTGTTGGAAGTCGATTGACTTTCAGTCTGAAAGGACTACCGGTACCCCTTTCCTAGTCAGTCGGTGGTGGGGGTTGATTAACCCTCGACCTGAGAGGGTCACCGACTGAGTCCGTCACCTCTTCGCCGCCCCCTCACGACATCAGCCCTCCTGGCGACTGATTACGGCACCAGTGCGTTGTGCTGTCGCCAGGCTTCCTAACCACGTCTCCCCCTGCGTTTTATATAAGGGGTACGCCACTTCCGAATATTTTGTACCTGTTTGTTTTATATAGAGTCATACCGATTTGTTTTGTATAGAGTTATACCGATTTGAATTATATAGAGTCATTTGGACACTACGGTGTCATTTCAAACTATTGTTCTTTTATTTTGTAAAGGGTATCTTTTTATTTTTTTGTCATTGAATAAATGTTATTATAGAAAATACGCTGGTTATTCATTTCATAAATACAGTATTCCGTTTCCACTGGGTTCGTACCCTGGATTCCGGCGAGTCATCCGGCCTCGACGCAAACCAGTGGACCGTTGTGACACATGTGCGCGAACACCTAAAAAGCGACGACGTCGCAACTGGTCGCAACATTTCAGATATAGGTGCCGATAGGCTATCCAGATATAGTTGCCGATAGATACTTCAAATATAGGAATAGGATTTGTTAGTGTATTTGCCATATGGCAACATACACTATTGGCGTCGGTCGGATGGCGGGACCTAGGGGTCGGACCAAAATTTCTCGACGTTTCATAGCCTCCTAAACACTTTGGCACCATTTTTAAAAATGTTTATATATATATGTATATATATATATATATATATATATATATATATATATATACATATATATATAAACATTTTTAAAAATGGTTTATATATAGGCATTTCAGATATAGTTGCCGATAGGCATTTCAAATATAGATGCCGATAGGCATTTCAAATATAGGTGCCGATAGGCATTTCAGATGTAGGTGCCGATAGGCATTTCAGATATACTTACCGATAGGCATTTTAAATATAAATACCGATAGGCATTTCAAATATAGGTGCCAATAGGCATTTCAGATTTAGTTGTCGATAGGCATTTCAAATATAGTTGCCGATAGTCATTTCAAATATAGGTGCCTATAGGCATTTCAGATATAAATGCCGATAGGCATTTCTAATATAGGTCCCGATAGGCCTTTCAAATATAGGTGCCGATATGTATTTCAAATATAGGTGCCCATAGGCATTTCAGATATAGGTGCCGATAGGCATTGCAGATATAGTTGTCGATAGGCATTTCAAATATAGGTGCCGATAGGCATTTCAGATGTAGGTGCCGATAGGCATTTCAGATATAGTTGCCGATAGGCATTTTAAATATAAATACCGATAGGCATTTCAAATATAGGTGCCAATAGGCATTTCAGATTTAGTTGTCGATAGGCATTTCAAATATAGTTGCCGATAGTCATTTCAAATATAGGTGCCAATAGGCATTTCAGATATAAATGCCGATAGGCATTTCTAATATAGGTCCCGATAGACCTTTCAAATATAGGTGCCGATATGTATTTCAAATATAGGTGCCCATAGGCATTTCAGATATAGGTGCCGATAGGCATTGCAGATATAGTTGTCGATAGGCATTTCAAATATAGGTGCCGATAGGCATTTCAGATGTAGGTGCTGATAGGCATTTCAGATATAGTTGCCGATAGGCATTTCAAATATAAATGCCGATAAGCATTTCAAATATAGGTGCCGATAGGCATTTTAAATATAGCTGCCGATAGGCATTTCAGATATACCTAGGTGCTGTTCAGTATTCGTTTTTAGTCCAGCCCTGCCTTTTTTAAAATAAATTAGTTATGTATTTTTTTTTATATTTTGTAATTATGATTTTATTTTGTAACTTGTACATTCTTTCATCGTAAAATTTTTAAAATAAAAATCAGTTTATGTTCAACTACTAACTGTAAAACAACTCGTAATTATTATCCCTTATTTTTGTGAAGTTAATATAACTAAATCTACACCATATCTGGTACATTTTGGTACTTCGAAGCTGGATAATTTATAACATCAACGCAGAAATAAAAATAATAACTACGCATTCTACAACGGTTGTAACTATAATCTCGCCTTTTTACGTACAATACAAGTACAATTTACAACTTATTATTTTCGCAAGCTTAAATTCACTATTGATCATCATGGAGGATCTCTTAAACAAGCAAGAATGGACATCTGCGTTAATTTCACGCACTATAATTAACCTCAAGAAACTTGGCCGGGACAATATCACACGTGGGGCTGTACGTGCCCGTCTTGAGCAACTGGAAAACTACTGGGATAAATTACAAGAGAATCACGACTCTTTGATCCGACATTTCAACAAACACCTTATTTCAAAGAAAACTATTTCGATAAGGCTGCTGAAAATTACGCTACTGTTAAAGGAGAATTACTTGACATGTTATTCGAATTTGAAACGACAACGCCTAATGCAAATTCAACAAATACAGAAGATGTGTCAATTACTGCTGGAGGCCATCATAACATGCTACTTCGCATTAATGTGCCTCGATTCTCTGGCAATTATACTGACTGGACAAGCTTCAGCGATCTTTTTACTTCGCTCGTACATAATAATACGTCATTATCAGATGTACAACGACTTCATTACCTCAAGTTAAGCCTCACCAGCGAAGCCGAACAATTACTGAAGAATCTTGAAGTCACCAGCGCCAACCACAAAATTGCCTGGGATCAACTGGTAGCCCGGTATGAAAACAAGCGTTTAATTATTTACGCTCATTTACAAAACTTAACAAAGCTTCCTGCTGTAAAAAGTGAATCGACGTCTGATTTGAAAAGATTATATGACGGAACTACCGAAGTGATTCCAGCACTAGAAAATCTTAAAAGACCGATTAACCACTGGGATGACTGGCTCGTGCATATAACAGTGGATCGACTTGACATTGATTCACGTCGTGATTGGGAAAAGTCAATCAGTTCTTCGACAGATCCAGTGAAGTACAAACAACTCAAAGAATTCATTGAAGGGCGCATACGAGAACTCGAAGCACTTGAATCATCTACTACTCGAGGGAAGACGACGATTCCTAAAGAAGCACAATTATCACGCTGCAAAACACATGCTACTACTACCACCGACGAACAAAAATGCCAAGATTGCTCTGGAAAGCATTTTATTATGTTTTGCTCAAGCTTTCGCAAGAAAACTCCTGAACAACGACGATACTGAAATAAAGTGACCTGTGTGGAGTTCAGTGAAAGTAAGCTCCCGAACACATAAGGCATACAGCCACCGTTAGATATTATATTTTGTGTTTGTTACCAGATCCGACCCGTTTACCGCTCTCCCACTTGAACCGCCCGTCCTCCGACCGGTGTTGGAAGTCGATTGACTTTCAGTCTGAAAGGACTACCGGTACCCCTTTCCTAGTCAGTCGGTGGTGGGGGTTGATTAACCCTCGACCTGAGAGGGTCACCGACTGAGTCCGTCACCTCTTCGCCGCCCCCTCACGACATCAGCCCTCCTGGCGACTGATTACGGCACCAGTGCGTTGTGCTGTCGCCAGGCTTCCTAACCACGTCTCCCCCTGCGTTTTATATAAGGGGTACGCCACTTCCGAATATTTTGTACCTGTTTGTTTTATATAGAGTCATACCGATTTGTTTTGTATAGAGTTATACCGATTTGAATTATATAGAGTCATTTGGACACTACGGTGTCATTTCAAACTATTGTTCTTTTATTTTGTAAAGGGTATCTTTTTATTTTTTTGTCATTGAATAAATGTTATTATAGAAAATACGCTGGTTATTCATTTCATAAATACAGTATTCCGTTTCCACTGGGTTCGTACCCTGGATTCCGGCGAGTCATCCGGCCTCGACGCAAACCAGTGGACCGTTGTGACACATGTGCGCGAACACCTAAAAAGCGACGACGTCGCAACTGGTCGCAACATTTCAGATATAGGTGCCGATAGGCTATCCAGATATAGTTGCCGATAGATACTTCAAATATAGGAATAGGATTTGTTAGTGTATTTGCCATATGGCAACATACACTATTGGCGTCGGTCGGATGGCGGGACCTAGGGGTCGGACCAAAATTTCTCGACGTTTCATAGCCTCCTAAACACTTTGGCACCATTTTTAAAAATGTTTATATATATATGTATATATATATATATATATATATATATATATATATATATATATATATATATATATATATATATATATATATATATATATATATGTGTACGCGCGATAACTTTCGAAAGAGTTAATTGATTTCAACGAAATTTGGGCGACGTGTTGAAATCCATCACCGCAAGAAGCCTATTTAAAATGGGCCTAATCGGGGTATTTTAAGGGTAGTTTTTAGGGGTTGAAAACTGTTTTTGGGCCCCAAAAAACCGAAAAAATTCTCAGAATCGTTTCAAAATTGAAATTTAACCCTTTGGTAGTGATTAAAAAGTGTCCCCACAATTTTAATAAAATCGGCCTGACAGGACCGGATTTACAAATTTTATGAAAACACTAGTTTGCAGATAGTGACTTATTTATTGAAGGGTGTATTTAATTCGGTGTAGACGTTAGATTGATAATAATATTACAATTAAGAAAAAAATGTTATTTTAAGGGGTGTATTAAGGGGTTAAATTTTTTATTTTCCCCAAAAACAAACTTAATTTCACATAATAAAAGTATAAAACCACACGGCCCTATACAAGCTAATACACTATATTGTCGGCAGGGCTTTGGCACTGCGACCCGGGTTTTTTAGTAATTACTCTCTTCTTTTAAGAAAAAATAGTCTTCCGTAATAGTTATAGGGACCCCATTACCCTAAAGTGCCCAGGGCCTTTAATGGATTAAAGACGGCCCTGGATATAAGTAAAAAATAAAATAAACTGAAAATATGAGTCGGGACGCTAAGCTTAATTAATCCTTGCGCATTTTGTATGCTAATTACCGTTTTCTTATTCGTATTCTGACACCTCAGCAGTTAAACGAACAATTTTATCACCTCGAGGAGGTCAGCGTGGCCTAGTAGTTAGCGTGCTGGCTTCTTGACCGCACTGTCGTGGGTTCGAATCCTACCTCTGTTCATGGATGTTTTGTTGTCTCGTTCAGTTTTAAGTGATTATGTTATTTGATGCATAATTAACCCGTTAATGACCTAGCTTATCGAGCATCTATAATCAGATATTATTTTACACGGTATTTTACATGGTATGTGACGGTTGATAGGAAAAATGTTTAATTGTTTCCTGCGCCGGATTTGCTAGCAAGAAAAATCGATCTGGTTGATATGTGCTGCCAACTAACGGTTTCGCGTTCGTATTAACTTGTAACATAGCTATTAATTTCATTCACGGACTCTCAAATGTTTATAACAAAATTTAACCTAGATAAAACAAAACACAAACGAAGTCAATGCTAGTGTTTAGACTTTAGAGTGAATTGATCAGATTGTATAATCATCTATTAACTTGACGGTTTCCGTCATTTCAGTTGAGCTGTATGTTTAATTTATCATAATTAGTAATTAGATTAGTCACTTGAGAGCACTTAGCTAATGCACGAAATGCAGTTAGAATTATTACTGGAATGAAAATTAGCATATATTATAGATTATACAATACTAGAGGTTTTTACTTTAGAGGTTATGGCTTTGCATCATATAATTTTTTGCTTTATGTTATAATCGTAAAAAAACGCTAGTTATGCATATTTTTAGTAAAGCTCCAGTTAGTAATTTTGAGCATCAACAGGAATCAAACACATAAGAAATTGCAGTTTGTTTACTTTTTTTAATTAACAGGTTTACCAAACGAAAATAGCATGAATGATTAATAGTATATTACACCGCAAGCCCAGAAAGTTGCAATTCCTGCACTGCGCGACACAAGATGCCCTCGACTTTCTCGCCGTGTGGTGTATATGCTTTTTTTCTTTATACCCGGCCGAAAGTACGTACTTTCGTATCAGTGTGCACGAGAAAACTGTTTCGGTCCGCTGTTACAGATGGCGTGCTAGTAATTCCCGCAGTGCATAAATGTTAGACTTTCTGCCTTAAAATCGAAGCAGAAAGTGCGTACTTTCGACCAGGTATAAATACACAACTTTAGCCCCAAATTAAAAAAAACCCGGGACGCAGTGCCAAAACCCTGCCGACAATATAGTGTATTTGCTTGTATAGGGCCGTGTGGTTTTATACTTTTATTATGTGAAATTAAGTTTGTTTTTGGGCAAAATAACAAATTTAACCCCTTAATACACCCCTTAAAATAACATTTTTTTTCTTAATTGTAATATTATTATCAATCTAACGTCTACATTGAATTAAATACACCCTTCAATAAATAAGTCACTATCTGCTAACTAGTGTTTTCATAAAATTTGTAAATCCGGTCCTGTCGGGCCGATTTTATTAAAATTTTGGGGACACTTTTTAATTACTACCAGAGGGTTAAATTTCAATTTTGAAACGATTCGGAGAATTTTTTCGGTATTTTGGGGCCCAAAAACATTTTTCAACCCCTAAAAACTACCCTTAAAATGGACCGATTACACCCATTTTAAATAGGCTTCTTGCGGTGATGGATTTAAATACGTGGACCAAATTTCGTTGAAATCAATTGCCTCTTTCGAAAGTTATTGCGCGTACACATATATATATATATATACAGTGGAATCCGTTTATAATGACATCGAAGGGAATTGACAAACACGTCATACTAAGCGGACGTCATACAAAGCATTTTTGTGAAAAAAAAAACTTTCTTTTTTTTAGGTAGCATAGGGCCGCTGACGGGTATTCCTTTGTTTCGCGTGATTTTAAACTACTGAATTAACGCTTGATCAACATTTTCTTGCGCGATTTTCGAAGCCTCTTCGGTTTCAAAACATTTGAATTGAACGATCGCTTAATCCGGTTCTTGTTTTTGAAAATCATTGAGATTGTCGAATGACCCACGCCCAATTCCTCTGCGAGAGATGAGCTTGATTCTCCATTTTCTAATCTGCATATTATTCACCTTTCTCCTCAATCGTAAATGCTTTACGACGTTGAGATGATATTTTTTACATAGGATATCACTAAAAACAATGCGTGACGTTCAACTATCAATTACTCACTGAGATTCAAAACAAAAACAAGCCACGTGCCGAACGTCGTCGGGAATCAGCGAACATTGCCGAAGGTGTAAAGAATCATGTCGGTCACTATAGACGGACAAAATTTATTAAAAATGGGTCATAATAAGCGACATGTCACTGTAAGCGAAGTCATTATATCCGACTTTGTTACAAAGAATTCTGTATGAAAACCAAACCTCGTTGTGTAATTACGTCATAATAGGCGGTTGGTCAATATAGGCGGAGTCATAATAAACGGATTCTACTGTATATATATTATATATATATATATATATATATATATATATATATATATATATATATATATATATATATATATATATATATATATATATATATGTATATATATACGTATATATATATATATATATATATACGTATATATATACGTATATATATATATATATATATAAATATATATATATAAACATTTTTAAAAATGGTGCCAAAGTGTTTAGGAGGTTATGAAACGTCGAGAAATTTTGGTCCGACCCCTAGGTCCCGCCATCCGACCGACGCCAATAGTGTATGTTGCCATATGGCAAATACACTAATAAAAAACTGCTTCGTATGTATTTAAATGTATATAAATTGCTGCTAGGAATATTACACGACTTTGATGTCGTTTCTGACAGAAACTTTATCTTAACTCAACCGGATAAAAAGCAGCATATATTTTTGGGTACTTGTAAAGAGAGATACTAGATTATAGACGCTCAACATCTGAGGTCATCAGCGTCTATTGGGTACTTGTAAATAATAGACCGAGTTTCATCTAAATCGGTCCAATCGTCCTCTGATGGATTCTGGAAACACGCCGTACCAAAATATGTACAAAATACCAAAAACAAAAAACTTGTAGAAATTGAAACTAAGTTGTCGCAACTTACAGGGTCTACTAGTTGAGACGGGATTACATTTCTGGTTGCTCTAGACTCTAACCCAAATGTCGCCCTCCTGGTTATCGGACGTTTCTTGGTGATTTTTAACAAATATTACAACAACCATAAACACTGGTTTCGAGAATTTTACATACAATTTTGCGCTTTTTTCTTTTTGGCTTTCATCCAAAATTTTTCGTCCACTGAAACGCGCCGCACTAAGTTTTAGCCCAGCTGAAATCCACAAAATAGGTAATTCCAATACCTATACTGACATAAAACTAGTAAATCTAATGTAAGAAAATTGTATTTTTATTTGACTACATAAAGGTGCAATTTTGGAGGTTAACATCTCAATATTTGTTTCATAATTTTATGCAATTTTTAGTGTATTTGCCATAGGCAACATACACTATTGGCGTTGGTCGGATGGCGGGACCTAGGGGTCGGACCAAAATTTCTCGACGTTTCATAACCTTCTAAACACTTTGGCACCATTTTTAAAAATGTTTATATATATATGTATATATATATATATATATATATATATATATATATATATATATATATATATATATATATATATATATATATATATATATATATATATATATATATATGTGTGTGTGTGCGCTATAACTTTCGAAAGAGTTAATTGATTTTTACGAAATTTTGCACACATGTTGGAATCCACCACCGCAAGAACCCTATTTAAAATGGACCCAATCGGACCATTTTAAGGGTAGTTTTTAGGGGTTGAAAAAAGTTTTTGGGCCTAAAAATGCCTAAAAAATTCTCAGAATCGTTTCAAAATTGAAATTTAACCCTTTAATAGCAATTAAAAAGTGCTCCTAAAATTTTAATAAAATCGGCCCAACAGGACCGGATTTACAAATTTTATGAAAACACTAGTTTGCAGATAGTGAATTATTTGCTGAAAGGTATATATAATTTAGTTTAGAGGTTCGATTGATAATAATATTGCAACTGAGAAAAAAATGTTCTTCTAAGGGGTGTATTAAGGAGTCAAATTTTTTATTTTGCCCAAAAAACCAACTTAAGTTCGCATAATAAAGCCACACTGCCTATATTAGTAAATACACTATATTGTCGGCAGGGTTTTGGCACTGCGACCCGGGTTTTTTTTTTTTTGACGTACCGAAAATTTTTTGAACTCGTCATTTCCGAGAAGTGTTATTAAAATTTCAAAATGCCTCAAGAGCTTTTTATTGCAAAAATAATTTTTCAAATTTAAAAATTTGAGCCCCGCTACCCTCCAGCCACGTCTGTGTTTTTGTATTCGGATGTTACTAAAGAGGTATTGTACAAGTTTTCGTAGTGCCTCAAAAATGTCTAACAGCTCTCCTACTATATTGGTAAATTCGTTCCTGATGTGTATACAATGGAATTACGGACGCATCAACACTGATGACCTTACATGTTGAGCGTCTATAATCTACTATGGACGCATCACAGGTAATTTAATCAAATAGTGGGTACGTTATTATTTTTGGCAACTTTTTCTAATAAACAAAAACGCAAAGGAACTCACCAATTCCTATACCTATATGCATTTGGACATCTACAGTATGATTTGTTGTTTGCGAAATGTTTATATACAAAAATAGACCAGCGGCATATTTTCTCATTCAGTTTAAAAATTCAAACAAGTCGATTAGTTTAATTTTTAAGTCACTAATTTTAATTTATTAATGAACAATAAATATAGTAACGTCGGAAATGTTTACATTAATTTATTTTTAATTTTGTTGTACCCGTTGTGTTTACACATTGTTTTTTTTTGTTTTGTGAAAGAGGTAAAATATAAAATATTTTGTTTTATGTGTTTTAAAATAATTGTGGAATTGTTTCTAAAGCACTAAACTAAAATTAATACCTAAAAAATCATTCCCTTATGCGATTTCTGCTGTTTATAGAAGCATACGACTTTTACGTTAATAAAAAATTAAAAATCGGCGAAAAAAATTTTTTTGAAGTCCATATGCGAAGTTATAAAAAGTGTTGTATTGTAAAAAAAAAGCCGGGTCGCAGTGCCAAAACCCTGCCGACAATATAGTGTATTTGCTGATACAGGCAGTGTTTCTTTATTATGCGAACTTAAGTTGGTTTTTGGGTAAAAAAAAAATTTTACTCCTTAATACAGCCCTTAAAATAACATTTTTTTTCTTATTTGCAATATTATTATCAATCGAACCTCTATACCAAATTATATGCAACTTTCAGTAAATAATTCACTATCTGCAAACTAGTATAAGATATACTTTTATTATAGAAAAACAATTCCAAAATTATATTAAAATTTTGGAATTGTTTTTCTATAATAAAAGTATATCTTATACTATTATATTTTCCAAATTTCTTTACGTAAAATATTATAATGCAAACTAGTGTTTTCATAAAATTTGTATGTCCGGTCCTGTCGGGCCGATTTTATTAAAATTTTAGGGACACTTTTTAATTACTACCGGAGGGTTAAATTTCAATTTTGAAATGATTTGGAGAATTTTTTCGGTATTTTGGGCCCCAAAAACCTTTTTCAACCCCTAAAAACTACCCTTAAAATGGCCCGATTGGGCCCATTTTAAATAGGCTTCGTGCGGTGATGGATTCCAACATGTGTGCCAAATTTCGTTAAATAAATTAACTTCTTCGAAAGTTATAGCCCGCACACATATATACCTATATATATATATATATACATATATATTTTTAAAAATGGTGGCAAAGTGTTTAGGAGGTTATGAAACGTCGAGAAATTTTGGTCCGACCCCTAGGTCCCGCCATCCGACCGACGCCAATAGTGTATGTTGCCATATGGCAAATACACTAAAAATAACATATCTTTATTATACTTGTAGAGCGCCAAAAACGGGGAATTGGCGTTTTTGCACTTTTTAAAAATTAATAACACTGAAAATATAAATTTTACGAAAAAGTTTTGAACATTTCTCGTTGGAAATCGGTCAAAAAATATAAGAAAACATTGTTTGAAACAAATATGTGCCTGGTAAGTGGTAACATGGGTTTTTATAATCAGTACGGTCTCGTGAACTGATTTCAGCAAAACAATTGAATTTATAGAGGTATCACAGATTATAGACTTTATTATTTAGACGTTAAATTATCAATTGTTAATGTACTATACATTTTCATTAAACATTGATAGCTTTTAAATTACAGACGTTTATAAAAATCTGAAAAAATGAAAGAAAAAAGAAAACTTTATAGGATAGTTACTGTTAATCAAATACCTATCTAGGTTGAATTTTGTATTCAAATGGCAGATGTGAAATTTCTCAGATAGTTTAAAGAACTTTCAATTTATTATTCATGATCGGAAAAATCTACTTCAGAAACAATGAAAAAGGTGAACCTCTAAATGAAATATAAAACTATAAAAAACATAAAATAGTGTCATTTGAAAATACTGTACATCTATGAATTGATAAAAAAGAAACAATTCTATTGGAACTAACAATAACTTTTAAGTGTATCTGCCATATGGCACATATTATACTATAAGTGTCCGGCCGGATGGCGGGGCCTAGGGGTCTGATCAAAATTTCCTGACGTTTCACATCATTCTAAGAAACTTGGCACAATTTTTTTTAGATTTTATGACGTCTTTAAAGTTTGAAACAATTTGTAGTCCACCGACTTGTGCTTCTCGACGTTTCATAACAATTTAGCACCATTTTTGAAAATGTTTTGGTGGCAAAATGTTCAGAAGGCTATGAAACATCGAGAAATTTTGGTCCGGCCCCTAAGTTTTGCCATCCGACCGACGCCATATGGCAAATACAAGCAATAAATGAAAGTCCCCGTGGGTACAGGAATAAGAAATAAATGAAAATCAACTTTAGGGCATTATACTGTGGAGTATTTGATAACTCATCCACAGTGCCGGATTATACCAAGTGCCGCCTGTACGCTAAAACAGGGTTGCCGCCCACTTAAGGCTAGCGTTTTCCCGAGTTTCTCTAGGTTATCTTTTCTATCATTGAAGTTACTAAGTCCTTGCATGGCATAGGGGTATTTCTGTTCGAAGAGTCGAGCTTGAAGTGATGACTTCCGGATTGGATAATTTGAGGAAGGAGAAAAAAGTGCTTTTCCATTGAAGAGCGTAAATACGATTTTTTTATTATTGCATTGGACAGCGACTACTTACTGTACATTGAGTTGCAAATTTTTAATCTATTTCATACATCAAATTGGTATTCTTTGCCTATGATCGAATATCTATAATCGACTAACATAAAGAAAAAACTGATTATCATTACATATATCAACGTGATCTTTCATAAAACTTCTGCTTATTTATTAATTACATACTCTCTACCTGTAACTTATTTTTAAAAATTCTTCTTTCGAGCTTTCTGTTCGGCAAACTTTACAATAATCTCATCACAGTCTAGAGCTACTGTTATTTCCGATTCAATGCAGAGAATCGAAAGCGCGTTGAGGCGGTCTTGGTTTTGGGTCGACCTTAAATAATTTTTCACCCTTTTCAAAACAGAAAATGATCTTTCTCCGGAGCAGTTTGTTACCATCATGCACAAATACAAAGATAGAGCTGTATTTACATTGGGATATACAGTTAACAAATCCTTTTAGTAGCCCGCAAATATACCAGGTTTGAACCAGGTTCTCATTTATCCTACCAAGACTCATGTTCGAGGGAAAACGTCGCCTCCCGCCCCTGATAACGTGCTGTGTATATTAGTTAGTAATATCTGATTCCGATTGGAGGTTCAAGACAGACCCTCATTTCGTTAGTTAGAAATCATTTTTTTTTTTTGCGACCGTCCCTGCCGCCCCTCCGACGAGTGCCGCCCTACGCTTCAGCGTAGTTAGCGTATAGGGTAATCCGGCATGCTCATCCAGAACGATCCTGGAACTTCCAGATTAAAGTCGAGCCAGTGACATTCGTTTTTAGGGAGACTGATCTAAACTTAGGCAAAGGCAATTTTTTTTAGTTTATATTACGTTAAAAAAATGATAATCATGCGAAGGGTCTATAAAGGGGTGTCATCATGTAGACCAAAGAAAACATTTTTACTTATTTTTAATCGAAAATGCGGCGTGAAGGACCTGAAAAATGGCCAATTTAAAATCGATTCAGTGACTTCTGAGATAAGTACCTCATCAGAAGCTCATAAATAGCTGCAATTACTGAATTTGTGCCCAAACGAAATGGGTGCTTGACCGATTTTTTTAGTGTAGCGATTAGTTTTGAATGATTCATGGAGATCTAGTTATTATAGTTCGCTCAAAAGTTTAATATTTCAAAGATGAACTGAAAACTTGTTAGGCAATAAAAATAAGATAAAAATACACACATTTAAAAATATATAATACAAAATTAAATAGGTCATCGCTAAAATTATACCCACTTATAATCATTCATAATGTGACAAGTTATACTTACAGAGTTTTGTGTGTAAAATAGCCCAGCTATGCTCAAGTCGCTCTTAGACATATTATTTACTCACGCGTCTTAATTCGCGGATCGTAATGCTTGATAACTTGCTGTCAATTTACGTAGAATAGATTTCGTAGCATATTATTAGTGCATGATGAATAGAATATAGAGAGGTTGTTAAACTATTTAAGTTGACTTGACCTATTTACTTTTTTACTAATGGAACAATAAAATTTGTTTGGCTAAAACAGTGACAGATTTAAGAGACGACGAATGACAATTTTCTCATCTGACATAGCTCCCCGGACTCTTAGGAGAGTCCATAAACGACGTAGCTAGATCAAGAGGGAGGGGACTAGTTCGAAAGCTATGCTGAGCTACGTGAGGGGAAAGGGGAGTTGGAGTCAAGCTACGTAATTTTTTTCATGTATTTAATTTGGCACAATGAAAATAATTTGCAGAATAAGCTGAATATTTATTTTCAAACATTGGTTACTTTACATTGGAAATTGTTGCGACCATATTTTTTTCAAACATACAATTAAGTTAGCAGGAAAGTGGACAAATTGATGTAAATCAATAAACCAATTATTAATTTAGCGACGTTTCGGTCATTTATTTATTGTGCAATATTATGTCACATGTTGATAATGCTTTACTCTTATTAATTAATAATTTCTGCCAGATTTATTAATTTTGTAATGTTTGTAAGTAAAAATAAGATCCATGTTGCTATTTATATGATGTTTATTATATACGATGTATTAAGATGCCTGATGAAGATCAAATAAATGACCCAAACGTCGCTAAATTAATAATTGGTTTATTGATTTACACCAATTTGTCCACTTTCCTGCTAACTTAATTGTATATATTGGTTACTTTTATATCTTCATATCTACATATAACAAACATTAGTCTTCTTAATTTTAAACCAATTTTTTTAATAATTTGTTAACAGGAAACAAAAAATGTCTTCTGGATTTGATAATAAAAAACTATGTTCAATACGGGGAGAAGGGTGGTTATAGGAATAGCTACGTTAGGCCACATGAAGGGAGAGAGGGGTACCAGAGAGACTGAAATACGGCAATATGTGGTTTATGGACGCCACTCTAGAGAAATACTTATTTTTTAATTTAAAAACTCGAATCGTTATTTGAAACATTTTTATAAGCAAGTAATTTAATCGAAAATCGTCAGTTTGCATTTAAAACTCTCGGTAATCAAAACTCACTAATCATAGAAGGGCCCAAACTTCATTAGATCGAATTTCAACTTTCTTACCCGGTTGAAAGTAGGTACTTTCGTATCAGTGTACACGAGAAAACTGTTTCCGCCCGCCATGACAGACGGCAGGCGAGTAATCCCAGCAGTGCATAAATGTTAGGCTTTCTACCATAAAATCGAAGCCGAAAGACCGTACTTTCGACTGGGTATAAAGAAAAAAAACCCGGGTCGCAGTGCCAAAACCCTGCCGACAATATAGTGTATTTGCTTGTATAGGGCCGTGAGGTTTTATACTTTTATTATGTGAAATTAAGTTTGTTTTTGGGCAAAATAAAAAATTTAACCCCTTAATACACCCCTTAAAATAACATTTTTTTTCTTAATTGTAATATTATTATCAATCTAACGTCTACACCAAATTAAATACACCTTTCAATAAATAAGTCACTATCTGCAAACTAGTGTTTTCATAAAATTTGTAAATCCGGTCCTGTCGGGCCAATTTTATTAAAATTGTGGGGAAACTTTTTAATCACTACCAAAGGGTTAAATTTCAATTTTGAAACGATTCGGAGAATTTTTTCGGTATTTTGGGGCCCAAAAACAGTTTTCAAGCCCTAAAAACTACCCTTAAAATAGCCCGATTAGGCCCATTTTAAATAGGCTTCTTGCGGTGATGGATTTCAACACGTGGCCCAAATTTCGTTGAAATCAATTAACTCTTTCGAAAGTTATCGCGCGTACACATATATATATATATATATATATACGTATATAAATATATATATATATATATATATATATATATATATATATATATATATATATATACGTATATAAATATATATATATATATATATATATATATATATATATATTATATATATATACATATATATATAAACATTTTTAAAAATGGTGCCAAAGTGTTTAGGAGGTTATGAAACGTCGAGAAATTTTGGTCCGACCCCTTGGTCCCGCCATCCGACCGACCCCAATAGTGTATGTTGCCATATGGCAAATACACTAATAAATTTTCTTCATATCCTGTCGAAAGTCTTCGATTTTAAGGTAGAAAGCCTAACATTTATGCACTGCTGGGATTACTCGCCTGCCGTCTGTCATGGCGGGCCGAAACAGTTTTCTCGTGTACACTGATACGAAAGTACGTACTTTCAACCGGGTAAGAAAGTTGAAATTCCTGCACTGCGCGTAACATGATGTTCGAGGCGAAGCCGAGGGCATCGTGTGTCGCGCAGTGCAAGAATTTCAACTTTCTGCTCTTACGGTGTATTATACTTACTACATATTTACTTCAAAAATTACTCAAAAATGCATAGTATATTCAAGGTCGAATAAGATAATATTCTAATAGCCCTGCCGTATATTGCACATCTGATGTCTTATCTCCACGATCAGCGTATCAAACAATTGACATGCATTTATTAGGCCATGTTGTTCGCACTTTGATTTAATTAGGTAAATGCAAGCAATTTGAACACCGATTCGAAGTGTAAACTGCCAAACAAACCAAGGTCATTCCGTATAATAATAGACATAAACATGACAGACGACAGTATGTTGTCATCGCCGTTGGTTTTTACGTAACACTAACGAGACAAGTCTACCAACGACTTGTAAAGATAAGAATAGCCTAGTCTGTTATCACTGGTCAGTTTCGGTTGGATATTCAATACGTTAAGATCGTGTCTTGTGTGATTGTATCTTGTGTGTGCCACTGCTATAATTCTCGAAAACTTGGGTACGTCATTACTAAATACTATTTGCACTGTACAAAATGTCGGCCTTTCAAATTTTGCATATATGTCTTTTATTATGGGTAATGGGAGACTGTGACAGTACGCTAATGGTCGATTGCAGAACGCATCGTCAGAAAATCTGATTTTGACAATGACCTTAGATGGTGACCATATTAGAATTTTAAATCGACCCAGTTCGAAAAAAAAATTATAATGAGCCTCACCCTCATAAGCTCACATAAGAAGTTTAACTTCTTTAGTTTTTAATATTATTCCCAAGTTTAATTTTTTTTTATGTGAATCTAATTAATAATATTTACACATACTTAGCAACACACTAAAAACTTCTGTCCTTGTCAATTTCATGTAAGTTAGGAGACAAACTAACTTCCCCTTTATTTGCCAGTTCTACTTCCCCTCCATTTGTTACTTTTTTCAAATAAATACGTCGCTAAAGACAACTTTTTTTTACATATTTTGATGAAAATTTAGCTTGAAAAGCAATTTTTTTCTATGTTGATCAGTCATTTGTTTTTGTGTGAGTACAATCTAATGTTCTACTTGACAGGGAATTTGAATACGACATTAGATTGCTTCTCAATGTACTACAAAAATTGTAACTATATTATCACAGTCTAAGGTCATTGTCAAATCAATTTTTTTGACAAGGTTTTCTGCAACCCAGCAAGTGTATGTTTTCATATTTCATATTTTTTTAAGCTACGTACGTTTAATGTTTGAACTAGGGCGCCAATTTTGAGCACCAGTAGCCCCCACCTGCGTACATTTTTGGAGAAGTCGCCACCTGCACCTCATTCCCTTTTCACCCACAAAAAAACGCTATCACAACAAAATCCTCCGGCGAGAAAGTCTGCCCCTACGAAAAATACTGAGAAATGAAAACGTATTCTTGGCTTTTTATTATGTAGAGTCATATCATTGTTAAAAAACGCAATAAAGTCTTGAATCCTGTAGACAAGGAACTTTTATTAAAACTGAGACCAGCATTCCAACTTCACAGCCAAAAACTATTTACACACTTAATTGATAAAAACTGACCTTCCTACGATCTCAAAAAAAACTTTTCATTTTTACATACTTGCTTGCAGGTAATTGAATTGTCTAAAAATTTACCAAAAAACCAAATGTTCAATTACCATACTTTTTTCAATAATACAAACACCGCAAGGGCAGGAATTTCAACTTTCTGGTCGTGTGGTGTATACTATTTTTCTTTATACCCGGTCGAAAATACGTACTTTCACATTAGTGTGCACGAAAAAACTGTTTCAGCCCGCTGTTACAGATGGCGTACGAGTAATTCTAGCAGTGCATAAATATTAGGCTTTCTGCTTTAAAATCGAAGCCGAAAGTACGTACTTTCGACCGGGTATAAAGAATTTTTTTTATTTTAGAATTTACAAAATTTAAAATAGGTTTATTAAAAAAAAATCAAATTAATATTAAAATAGAATTTAATGCTATTATAGACTGTCTCTTAGGCGAATTAAAATCAAGTTCATAATTACAAATATTTAATAGTTAGAGCTTTTTATTGTTGGGCAAGAGCTTATGTTAGCTTAGCATTTTTTTTTTGTGAACGTACAGCTCAACAAAGGCTATTTAATCTCAGTGGCGGAGAATAGGCAAAATGGTTCATTATATAAATAATATGCATCGACGTTGCTAATACAGTCGAACCTGAATAATAGAGACCTGGACAGTCTCTATAAATAGAACAGAAAGCTTAGTCCCAGCATTTTTCATCCCAAATCTTCCATAAATGGAAATTTTTGTACCTTCTTATGTGGAATTTTTGTTTGTTTCACGTCTTTATTTTATAATATTAAAAACAACTCTCTTTTATTTCAAGTGGAACCTTATTTTTCTTTGTCGCATTAAAAACTCCTCTTTCTATCCAACCGTTGTTATTAAACCAACAATTAAATGAGAAAGCAATTCCATTTGTTTGGTGTACATAATGATTTAAGTGGATACTTCTTTTTTTAACAGCGTGTAGAAATCAAATAGACGAAGAACCATTTCAAGTAACTTTTTTATCAAAACTCAAAAATAAGAGAAAAACAGTCATTCAAAGTGTAATTAAATTTTAAGATCAGTCCTGGCGTTATGCTATGTCACTACGGAAATATGTTATGTCATTATCAAATATTTACAGAAATTGTTCCCGTTTTGTTTCAAATAGGTAGCAAGAAACTTGATAATGACATAAGATACGTCCATAGTGACATAACATAACGCCAGAATCGACCTCAAAATTAAATAAAAATTAAAAAATGTAATTAAACTTTGAATGTCTTTTTCTATCTTATTTTTGAGTTTTGATAAAAAAGTTACTTGAAATATTTGGTCGTCTATTTGATTTATACACGCTGTTAAAAAAAGAATCAACTTAAAAATCATTCTGTATATCCCACAGGAACATGTGATTAAACTATATTATTTACTCTCGTTCAAACATTTAAAAAACTGTCACAACGCCACTGTTGTCAGTAGCGCCCACGCTAATGCATTTATTTTTAACATACATACGAATCGGTCGATCTATGCCACTGGCTGAATACGCTGCTGGGTCACGAGATTATTGTTATTTTCAGTTTTTCAAAATCCCTACAACTGTTCTTGTCTTTTTTCTCTCTGCTCTTCCTACTCTCTTTTATAATTATAATAAATAAACCTACAAGACAGAATGGTAAGTTTCTAAAATGTATTTATAAACATTGGTTTTATTGTCGTTTCGGTATAATACACGTTAGTGCAGTCGAATTAAAATAGTTTCTGCGACTGGTTGTAGAGTCGTGTAAACATGTCAATAAAAATACCTAGCGATATACAGTGCTCTCTCGTTAATCCGCCTTCATAAAAACACGCAAGTGCCGGATTAGTAGAAGTGACGAATTACAGTGTATGCATGGTAAAGTAAAGTCACGTATATTTGGTAATAACAACTTGAGACGCATAATAGGCGTTGCCATCGTAAAAATCCAAATATAATTCCAATATGGCCCGAACCGAACTATCAAAGATATTACAAATACACTTAATATGATGTGAAAATCAGCTATATATAGGAGGTACGTGCTGAAAGTGTAGTATGTATCTTGTTTGTATTTCTATTATGACTCGTGTGACTGTCATGAAAACTCGTTTGTCGCTCGTTTAAACATAATGTCACAACTCGTACATAAAAACTGCATTTACGAAGGGAGTACAAAAACTACTATCGCATTATGCCTTTAACTAGTTAAAAAAATGGCGGGTTACAATGTTCGTCGGATACTCAAACGGCGAATTAAAGAGAGAGTGGCTGAATATACAATCAGATAGAAAAATATGTTTCCATGACTACATCACAACAGACAACATGATTTTTATTGTTTTTGTCTTTTTTCAATTCTGTCAAAAAAGAGAATGAATATACTTATTCAAGTGAATTCTTAGAAATATACAACCACAAAGATGTATAATTATTGTGCCAATCGACTTTAATTGATAAGTGATTATTAAGAATTCGGGCTATCAATTTTTTTTCGTAAATATTATGAAGAAGAAATGTCTGTGTACTAAAAATGTATCTGAGGTATATAAACGAAGCTAATATTTAAAAAAATAAGGAAGTATTGTTGCGGCATCATTAACAGCTGATTTGTTTTTCACAAAATTTATTTGTTTTGTTTGATATGAGTCATTTAAAACTCAGATTGACATATTTAATTTAGCTGTATTTACGGACTCGAAACGACAGTAACTTAAGATTAAATTGATGAAATAAAAGCATAAAAGATTACGTTTCCCTTTTCATGATAAAATAATATAATGAATGAGTAATTCCTTATTTTATTACTCAACCTAGAATTTTGCCTAACCATTTTTAGATAAGTTTTTAGTTGGGTTTAACTGTAACTATGAATCTGATTATTTTAAAATATTTATAGTAGAACATATACTTTTCTGTTTATTCTTTATCAAATTTCTATCAGATATTAGTTTAAAAACATATCTTGTACCTACCCCGGATCTACGATTTTTTCGAACCAGCGTTTGAGATAAATTGTTTAAAATACTCAAAAATATACAATGGGTGGCATTTTTTGTGACCGGGAGGTGGGAATAAGAACCTTTTAAAAATTTTATTTTTTTTTAATTTGTTATCCATTTTCAAACATACTATATTATGACTTTAGCGCCTTCTGTAACTGCCGCCCGGGGCAGGTGCCCTGGTTTGCCTTCCCCCCTAGATCCGGGGCTGAAGTTGACTGCCATGCAAATTAAAAAAAGGGCTCGCATATAAATCCATTAGGCTGGACGCTTTGAATAATCTTAAAAATAATTAAGTAAAGGATTCGCTCTAAATCTATCTGGACTTTAGAAAACTCAGTAATAAACAAAGACCTACACAGTACATAGGATCGGTTTAGCATCGAGTCTGTTCGCAATGCGCGTACCTTCGTTTATTCGTGTGTTTTCTAAAAGTGACAATAGGGTATTTGACTACTATTGTAAATTGTTTTAATACTATTATTTATTACATTTAATGCACGATATATTCATATTTTCGTGAAAATCTGTCGTATTTTCGGTAAATTTCAGTGTTAAAAATTTGAATTAAAAAAAACGCGCCAAAACGCGATTTGCAAGTCAGGTGATACATGACGTCACAGTACGGTAAACATTAAGCACATGTTTTGTGACATATAGTAAGTAAATGAAGATTTGTTTATTTTCTTGAATTTGATATAAAGTAAGGTTTATAAATGGTGCATAGTGCCCCAATGTATAAGTACATCCATAAAAACTCCAGAAAAACTGTTTGTTTCTGTTCCAAAGGAACTTTATGCTCTGGACACATTTTACATTTTACTGTGCAAAGACCAGAGTCCCGATGCAGTTGTACATAGCCAATCGCATCGTCTCCATAACATTCCCTTGTAGACCTGGAAAACCAAAGAAATTGTTCACTTTACTTTACATACAATTTGTACAAAATGTCAACATAACCTAAAACATGATTTTATTAAAATGTTTAGTACAGCTCTCGAGTGATTTCTATAAATAAGTTACTTCAAAATAATACTTACATTAGCGTTTTTATGTTTTCAGTTCAGCAGCATAAAAATCAGGGTTATTTTTAAAGAACAATCCAACCATTACTGCGTCTACTTTGGGTAGGTTGCCACTGTCCACTTGTACAAAATTTCTTTCCATTTTGCAGTTAACTTGATAGATTGAAATATTTACGAGAAAAATATGTATATTGCACTCAAAAATCACACGATGACACCACAAATTGTCAGAACTCACGTATTTAGTAAACTATAATTCGATATGTGTATCACAAATGACCGCGTGTTCTGTAATGTTTACCATAGAACACATGCGATGTTTACCGCAGTGTGACGTCATAGAGCGTTTTCGATCACATGATAAAACCTCAGAAAAATTAAAATTTTATTCAAGTTTTTTTCAGAAAATAAACATATTTTATCCTGAAAGTAAAGTGGATAGGCTTTTTTACGCCGTAATACATTAGAATGACAACAATTTATAACATATTTTTAATTGAGTCAAATACCCTATTGTTGCGAATCGATGATATTCTACATTAACCAACTATTTGTTTATAACTAAAAGAATTATATATAATAAATAATAAGCAAATATTTTAAAGACTCGACAATAATGTAGGTAGCTCTTTATATGTTACGCACAGGCTCAAGAGGCTGAAAAGCGGCTTCAAGCTAAAGAAACTATGAGCCCGTTGGGAGACACAAAATTGCCAATAGTATGGGTCTTGGGAGGTCCGGGTTCTGGTAAAGGCACTCAGTGTGAACGCATCGTTGAGAAATATGGTTTTACACATCTTTCAACCGGCGACTTGTTACGTGCCGAAGTACAGAGCGGTAGCGAGCGCGGCAAAAATCTCACCGCTATCATGGAACGCGGCGAACTCGTGCCAATGAGCGTCGTACTCGATTTGCTGAAGGAAGCAATGATTAAAGCAGCGCCGACGGCGAAAGGATTTCTTATCGACGGATATCCAAGAGAAAAAGAACAGGTAAGGCCAAAACATATTATTTAGTGCTGTATTATAGAAAACTGTAAATATTTTACTAACCGACTTCAAAAAAGGAGGAGATGTTCTCAATTCGATTCTATGTTTTTTTTTGTATATTTGTTACGCGATTACTCTGCTAATTATGAACCGATTTAAAACATTTCAAGGCCATTTTGTTCAGAATGCTGCCGGCTTGGTACGATATAGTTTTTATTAAAATCGGTTCATCCATTTTTAAACGACATCAAAAAACATGTTTTTTATATGAATGCTACCTGATATCGCCAGCATTTGTGAACCATTTTTGATAACGATTACTTTCTTATTTAATAGGGCAACCTTTAGGGTGATCCCACATAAATTTTACTTAAATCGATTCAGAAGTTTTTTTATTATAATTTAAAAACAAAGCAACTGCGAAATATTATTCATGAAAATGTGTGAAATCAAATTCACTAAAAAGTAAAAAAAAAATTTACAATTGTAATTTCACAAATAGGGAATGCTACCAATTCTGATGAAAATTAACTTTTCACAATTTTAAATTTTCCCTACTTGAGGTCGAAATGTCAACAACAAATTTTAATTAAATTTTTAGATAATTCGCGCTACATTTTAAAGAATGGAAGTAATTTGAAACAAAATCTTTTGCAGGGTATCGAATTCGAAAAACAAATCGGGCCGGTTGATGTAATTTTATATTTCGAAGCCAGTGAAGAAACCCTTGTTAAAAGGTTGTTGGGACGCGCTGAAACGTCAGGAAGAGCTGACGATAATGCCGAAACAATCAAATTGCGATTGAAAACGTTTAACAATAATAACGACAAAATACTTGCACAATATCCCGAAAAACTCAAAAGGGTAAGTTATTCTACAGATCAAAATTATTTTCCTTTCAAATAAAAAAGTAAATGATCTACCTTTTTTGACTCAACTATGATTTTTCGATGGGTGCGTGGATGACCAACAACGTATTTAGAGTGAGAGTTCGGATACCTCCTCCGAAAAACTTTATATAAGCGAATTTTCTTAGAAATAAAATGTACGAGAGAGAGAGAACTTTTTGGCCGCATTCTCCGTTTATTATTAGTACAAATTATTAGTACAAAATAGATATTAATGTTATGGCGAATAACAAAAACTTATAGATTGGCCATATTAATGTTTGTCAATTTTGCAATGCCTTTTTGATTCGTATCTACGTGTATTATCAGTAATCTGTTTCTTATATTTTTCAGATCAATGCCGAAGTAGCAGTATCTGATATATTTGCCGAAGTTGTAAAGCACTTAGATGCTATCAAAAAGTAATAATTTATATTTAATATTTAAATGAATAAAACAATAAACTTTGTTATACAGAAACGTTCAAAAGACCCAGGTCTCGTAATATTTAATAAATATAGTAATTATATAATGCAATTTCGCTTTTGACACTTTTATTTTTTGAGTTTTTTTTTATATATCAACGTTTGATATGTTTTCATTCTTTATTTGTATTTTTTTTTATTAGTTGAAAGCAATCAAATTTTGTTTAAAATAAATTATAAGTTGTTATTATTGTTATTGTTTATTGTAATTTATTGATTAATTATAGTAGAAGTGTTATCTCTAAATTAAAAATGTTATAATGCAGATATGCAATAATAACTAAAATAAAATTAAAAAAATATTCTCGTTATCAAAAGAGTATTTTTTTGTTTAGAACTGATTTGCGAACAAATAAATTTCCACCTGTTTAACCCCTTGTCAAACTACCCCAGCATTCCTTCAGTGACTACGTTCGTTGCGACCGTTTTTTAAAAGTTTCTGTGCCAAATTTCGTCGATGTAGGAATTGTTTTGTTGTTCACATATTTTCTGGAGCTTCATGAAAATATCTTTATTTCTATAGTAATATCGACTTCTCGCGATGACATTTCTCTTTTGAATTTGGCACGATCAAAATTTTTTTTTAATATATATAATATTCTAAATTGTAAACTAAATGGTTAGAAATGGGAGGTGTAAATTCAAAAAATGGTTGTGTTGAGGTAGAATTTTTTTCTTTTAAAGCTGAAGTAAACTTGCCGTCAACTAGAAGCGAAACTGCGCTATGCCTAAAATATTCATTATTGATGGTTCCGTATGCGACAACAATTTTTAGTTCTTACCTATATGGATTCACAACAGTGGCGGATTTACCAACAGGCTGAGTAGGCTAAAGCCTAGGGCGGCAGATTTTAGGGGCGGCAAATTTGACCCAAAATTTTTTGTCTTACCTACAGAAAAAAAACACTATTATATACCTAGAGGAAACGAGTTTCGAGAATTTCACAAAAATTTCAATATTTTAGTACTGTACTGAATACTCTAACGTCTATATGAAAAATTACTAAACGCTCTGTAAAATATACTTTTGTGATCATGAATTTTTAAAATATTCCAATAGCGTTTCAATATTACATTTTAAATTTTGTAATTTTTACTCATTTTTTTTATTAATCATTACTATAATTTTTTTCTCCATGTACCTAAATGTTAGGTTCACTCACACAATTCATTTGACGTGTAATATGTTTCAACACTTAAATATTTTTTTCGTGCAACGTATTTGCGTAGTCGTTTTTGGGTCCCTGGCATACCTTACCCCGCCTTTTAATTAGTACATAATTGAGCTTTTTTTAGCTCGGAAGTATACCCAAAAACTATTTCTCGTGTTATCTTCACTAAATCGTAAGTTGTAAAATTAATCTAGAAACTAATACAATGATTCCCGAGTTCACCATCATAAAGACGATAGAGCACAAATCTTAAAGTTGCAATTTCATTAACAGAATAAATGTAATTAATATGATTGCGAACTAGAATATCGAATTACAGAGGTCAGTAGGGGCGGCAAAAATTTAATAGCCTACCGGCGGCAAATTTGTAAATCCGCCACTGATTCACAAACCACTTGTAAATCTGTTTAAATAATCATAGAAACAACAAATTTCAAGTTACTTAAAATAGTCAATATCATTTTTTTTAATTTCCATTATTTACATATATTTTGAGAATAATACTCTAACTTAAAAAATCATCCATGTGTACCGTTGTTTTTGCAAGTTATCATGCAAGACATTTTATTATCACATTCCTAGCTCGTCATTCGACCAACGCCAATGGTGTAGCTATGTATAGGAAATTCGCTAATACCATGGCTTAATTTTCTTTTAACAGGATTCCCCTTTCCAAAGACTTAGATATGATCTTACACTGGTGCTTAAGAAAAAGGTTCCAGTCATTTGGATAATCGCACCTCCCGGAATAAATAAGTCGTATTATGGTAGCCGAATATCAGAATTAACTGGATTTATAAGTATAAGCACAAAGCAACTGATTTTTAGCACGGCTCAAGAAAAAAACGATATAGGAAGATTAATTTCAAACTGCCTAAAGACTGGTTTGAAAATTCCTGATGTAAGAAAATTTAAGATGATACTAGATGTGTAATGTCCCGTGTCTTAAATGGTGTAATCAAATATACTAGATTTCTTAGAGAACCAATGATCTATTTCAAATTGTACCGATATATCGATATTTAAAAAATCTATAGATATAGGTATTCTCATCCGCCATATTGTGTCCTTGCTTGTCACGCGTAGTACGACAACATATGACTAAAGTTAACAGATAAATTATATTTCATAAAAGAAAAATGATTTGAATGTTTGTCAAGATTTTTTAAAGGTCCTGCTGTTGTTTGTACGCGTTTACCCGTACGCAAAAGTGCTTTAAAGTGGGAATATCAATGTGACAACTGTACAGAAGTTGACAGAAAAAATTGCGGTAATTATTTATTTTTCATCACTGTACTATGCAGAATAGAAGAATTATTTGTTAATTGTAATGACTATTGTTTTTTTTGCGGGTTATTAAAAAAAAATGCGGAAATGTCAGAAAAGAAATCTGCCTTTGGCAACGACACTTCAATTTTATCAGCTGAAATACGAAACAAATTAAATAAAAAATATTGGATACAAGTTGAATTATTTATTATAAAAAAAAAGATATACATTAAATAAAATACATTATGGAGAAGCATTTCAATTTTTTTTTCTTTGCTGACGCCGTTCTATAAACTATTTTGCGAAATTTGCTATTTTCAATGAAGTTTTTCAAACAGTAAGAACGGACGTTAAAAAAATGCCGGATAATTCTCCCTTTCACATTGTAACATTCCGGAAAAAATATATCAATATTGTCCACTAAACATTTTCCCAATTAGAATTTCCGTTTTAATTTCTTCCATCCATCCTGTCGACGATTTTCAAATTGTGATTCTTCAAAATGTGTCTGTAAGAAAAATACGTTTAACTGTATTCTCAAAAAAAAAAAGAAAAAAAGCGGCTGTAAGTGCGGAGACAGGGAAAATTCGAATTGGGAAAATGTTTAGTGGACAATATTGATATATTTTTTCCGGAATGTTACAATGTGAAAGGGAGAATTATCCGGCATTTTTTTAACGTCCGTTCTTACTGTTTGAAAAACTTCATTGAAAATAGCAAATTTCGCAAAATAGTTTATAGAACGGCGTCAGCAAAGAAAAAAAAATTGAAATACTTCTCCATAATGTATTTTATTTAAAGTATATCTTTTTTTTTATAATAAATAATTCAACTTGTATCCAATATTTTTTATTTAATTTGTTTCGTATTTCAGCTGATAAAATTGAAGTGTCGTTGCCAAAGGCAGATTTCTTTTCTGACATTTACAATTAACAAATAATTCTTCTATTCTGCATAGTACAGTGATGAAAAATAAATAATTACCGCAATTTTTTCTGTCAACTTCTGTACAGTTGTCACATTGATATTCCCACTTTAAAGCACTTTTGCGTACGGGTAAACGCGTACAAACAACAGCAGGACCTTTAAAAAATCTTGACAAACATTCAAATCATTTTTCTTTTATGAAATATAATTTATCTGTTAACTTTAGTCATATGTTGTCGTACTACGCGTGACAAGCAAGGACACAATATGGCGGATGAGAATACTCACATCTATAGTGCCTTAGTAAAAGTTTAACCCTCACCGTTGCCGTTGCAGTAAAGCACTATAGACATAGAGAAGACTATAGAGAAGAAATCCAAAAAGGCTGTATGTATAATGTAATTCTCGCAAATTGTCGATATGTATTGTTGTCGGCTCTTAAGTAGCTATATATTTTTATCTGTAATTGGACCTCTACTGGTCTGTTGATAAATAAATTTATTATTAGGAAAAATCACGTCTTGAAATAAATCAGGTAAAAATAATCAGATGAAAAGACCAATCCGTACGTTTCAATACATTTATTCGTCGGTATTATTCCGACTTCCTCAGGTATCTAGATTCTAGTTTCAACAGACATAAATAGATATAATAAATTACAAGTTATAAAATAAATAGAAAGTTATAAAAAATACAATGAAAATTACTTCGAAAATTCTGTTAAAACATAGTGATACCAATATCTTTTACAATAAAATAATGAAGTACAATAATACATAAGTCCAAAAATTATTAGACGTCAACCGATTAACCGATATAAATTTTAACACTTTGAGCTATTTTATATCGGTTAATCGGTTGACGTCTAATAATTTTTGGACTTATGTATTATTGTACTTTATTAGTGTATTTGCCATATCGTCCCCCTAATATTACAAGGTTGTAAGTGACAACGACGTGTTTCTGAGAAAAACGCCTTTAAAAAAATGACCTCCCTAAAAATTGTTCATATTGCCATTTTCAACTCTTTTATTGAACAAATAAGTTATTTGGTTAAGTATTAATATGATTTAGCGAAAAGTTGATCAAATAATAAACAATATCCCGGAAAATATTTTATTTAAAAAAAAACATAGAACTTTGATAATCATAAGGTTTATTAAAAAGAAAATAAAGTTACATAGAACTTCAAAACAACAATACTTACATTACTTAAAACATCAAAAAATATTCCTATGCAATATTTAAATGGAAAAGATAATCTAATTAACACATAATATATTGAATTATTTTAGTAGTGCAACAAAATTTGTCATGATTTAAGACATTCTTAACAATAACTTAAAAAAAATTCGAAGAAAATCCGTGATAGAATTTATTTTCAATTAAATAAATTAATATGTACCTGAAAATGTCTTAATTAATTATCCAAGATAATCATCTTCTTGAAAATGATTCCTAATTACGCCCTACTACTTTTTTTTGCGTAAAACGGTCTCAAAGTACGTCTTATCCATCTCAGGCATCCATCGGAACATGGATCTTATAGCGTCGATTTTTGTTTGAGGGAGTGCAATATCGATATCATTTTTTTTTAGCTCTAAAGGAAATATGTCAGGTTGCTTGGACGTGGCTGTAGTTGCGACATTCCTCCGAAGTCTACGTAAGTGCAAATTGGCTGTATTAAATACAGATTCCGTGGGTTGGAATGAAACTTTATATTTAAGCTCAAAAAAGCATCTTGAAAACTGTAAGCAAACGACTTTGGAGAATGGTACAGTATTGTAATTTAGTTGTGCAGAGTATGATTGAAAATCTATGAAGTCTTGCTTCTGCATTTGAATTACTTTATAAGGGTTAAACCTATTTACTTTTATTAGGGCTCGGATAAGTGAAACTGGTGAAAAGTACTCAAGTTTGCTCAGTGACCTTTCTATTGAGCTATGAATTGCATCTACCTCTTGAATGCACGAGTGCCCTGGAACGGAAAACTTCATTGTGATATTTTTCAGGTTATTGCTGCTTTGAATGATATGCGTGAGTGCATAACTCATCAGACTGTTCCTGTTCTGAGGAACGCAGCTATCGCTCCACAATATTATTTCTTCAAACTCGGGATGTTCTTCTAGTACTTTTTGTAGTATCTTATAGACTGCACTAGCAATGTCGTTCCCCGTTCTACCGTGCAAAGCCTCAGTCCAAACAGCACAGTAAACCCTTTTTCCGATCGAGAGGTGACCAGTCATGTTATAGACGTTTAATTTGCTTTTGTAAAAAAAGTTTTTTATGTCTGCCTTTGGACATGTAAGTACGTTTTCTAGATCGAAACACAAGATTGGTTTTCCACTTTCCTTATCTTTTTGTTTTTCTTCTCTCATATATTCTTTTTCTCTTAGATGATTTTTGAATGCATTTTCCAACTGTTCATCTACTTTATTTTCTTCTTTCTTCAATTTCATTTCTTCACACTGGTCGCATCTATCTTTGCGAGGTTTATGGAAAGCTATATTGAAATGTCCACAAAATATCTTTCTGTACATACAAAATGTAACTGGAGTTTTTTCTTTTTCTTCTGCATATTCCAAATACATTTCATACATTCTTTTAGTTGTCAGGTCACCATCAATATACTCTTTATTGCTTTTTTTGCGACAATAATGGGATTCCACTCGTGGGAATAAATTAATATGTTCTTTTACGAAATCAACATCTTCTTGTTTTGTCACACGTTTTTGATGTTTTCCTTGCTTGCTTTGGGGTAATGTATTAGTAACGGTTTTATGTTTATGAACGGTGTAAATTGGCTTTTGGCTGATAGATAACGTTCCAGTGTAAAAAAGTTTGCAAACTTGCACTTTATCCTCATTTAATTTAAAATAATATTTGAAACTTCTGCCTTTTTTCGAATTATTTTCGTTTTTTTCCTTTCTTCTTCTTCTAGGGATATCTACTTCAGTTGTATTCAAGATATAATTTTTTTTTTCTTTGGCAGAGAGCTTGTAATAATTTTGAAAAATTTCTTTTCTTTGCTCGTCGCTTATTTTTCGCGAGCATTTGAACAAGCATTTTTGTACACAATCTTTCTTATTCTGTATTTCTTTAGCTGGCACAACTTTTTTCCTCGAAGAAATGTATTCAAGGCCTTGATCGAATTTTGATTTTCTAACGTTACACGCCCACTCGGAAACATTTATCTTTCGTTTTCGTGTTAGCTTCTTCTTCGTATTGTTATGAACCTCTTCTGCAGAATGGCTGTGAGTATTCCCATCCTGCATAAAATATTATATCATTGTATTTAAATTATTATCTTGAAAAAAGTCATGCAACTCGCAAAAGGCAAAAAAACAGATATGGAATTATAATGATAAAATCGCCGTGTTCATAATTTTATGGTATTTAAAAGTCTTGAGATTGGAAAGCAAGCTTCATTTCTACATATTTTACATAATATGCATATTGAATAGTTAAAATACCTGAGTTTTATTTTCTGTAGGACGTTCGGAATTTTCCATAACACGTTCAGGGAGAGCATCTAGGAGTAGGGGCTCTTCTGAATAGCTGGAAGTAAATTTCTCAATCTGTGTATCATAATCAATTATAGGTGCCGGAATGTTTACCGTAGCACCTTTTTTGGAAAAAGACTCTGGTGAGAACGTATAATTCTCACCAATTATTGCAGTACTAGTATTTGCAATATCTTTAGCTGATTTAGGAAAATATCTGTCGCTTTTAGAGTTTTTATTTGTGGAACAGCCAGGCTCGTCCCTAGAAGAAAGAGAGTACATACACAATATTATAATTTACTGTATCCATCAAAAAGTGTGCAACAAACTACAGAAAAAGCATGATGAATAAATACCTTGAATCATTGTAGCAATGAGTTTTTGAAACCACATTAGAATTAATGTCACTGTCGCTATCTGATATCGCAAGGTCAAACCACCTGCCGCGAATTTTTAATCTAAAATAAAAAGTAAAATGCGTTATAGCCCCGTGAAACCTAACCTAACTAATGTGTCATATTGTATTTGTACCTCGTTCCTTTCCTATTTGATATTTCATGTTGTATATCTGGAATATATTCCTTGTCTTTATCCGAGTCATAGTCATAGCCATCACTAATATAACTATCATCCATAACTTGATTAACTTAATCTAACACTGTCGGGCACAAACACGAACTTAGGTCAAACTGATATAACACATTGATAACATAACCTCAAAATATACACTGTGATATCATGTTGTAACATAGGACTATGTTACATTTACTTTTATTGAAAAGTCTTGTATCACGGAGTACTATGTTTAACATACAACCTTGACGTACCGAACATCCGCCTTTTATGACATACATCTTTGATTTTTCTTATGGTATGATGGTTCTATGTGAGCTAGCGAGTCCATTCTAACATCAAAATATAGTACTTGTCCCATAGAACCTTGTAATACTTAAAACTGAAAATTCTCAAAAATGTTACATACAACCTTGTAATATTAGGGGGACGATATGGCAACATACACTATTGGCGTCGGTCGGATGGCGGGACCTAGGTGTCGGACCAAAATTTCTCGACGTTTCATAACCTCCTAAACACTTTGGCACCATTTTTAAAAATGTTTATATATATGTATATATATATATATATATATATATATATATATATATATATATATATATATATTTATATATATATATAGGTATATATGTGTGCGGGCTATAACTTTCGAAGAAGTTAATTTATTTTAACGAAATTTGGCACACATGCTGGAATCCATCATCGCACGAAGCCTATTTAAAATGGGCCCAATCGGGCCATTTTAAGGGTAGTTTTTAGGGGTTGAAAAATGTTTTTGGGGCTCAAAATACCGAAAAAATTCTCCCAATCGTTTCAAAATTGAAATTTAACCCTCTGGTAGTAATTAAAAAGTGTCCCTAAAATTTTAATAAAATCGGCCCGACAGGACCGGACTTACAAATTTTATGAAAACACTAGTTTGCAGATAGTGAATTATTTACAGAAAGTTGCTTATAATTTGGTATAGAGGTTCCATTGATAATAATATTGCAATTAAGAAAAAAAATGTTATATTAAGGGCTGTATTAAGGAGTAAAATTTTTTATTTTGCCCAAAAACCAACTTAAGTTCGCATAATAAAGCCACACTGCCTGTATCAGCAAATACACTATATTGTCGGCAGGGTTTTGGCACTGCGACCCGGGTTTTTATTTCATTGTAAAAGATATCTATGACTATGTTTTAACAGAATTTTCGAGGTAATTTTCATTGAATTTTTATAATTTTGTATTTATTTTATAACTTGTAATTGATTATATCTATTTATGTCTGTTGAAACTAGATTCCTAAGGAAGTCGGAGTAATAGCGACGAAACGTCGTATAGCGAATAAATGTATTGAAACGTACGGATTGGTCTTTTCACCTGATTCTCTTTACCTAAATTTATTCTTATTACATAATCGTACCACTTAGAGTTGAGAGAGTCAATTAATTACTTCCTATTTCGATTGTGACGTCACTGTTCAGCGATAAATTGACAATTTACAATATTCAGCACTCTCGCATTCCTAGCGGTGTTACAGATATATCATCTTGCACTTTATAAATTTAATCGGCCGATTTGTCCAATTGCAAGTTTTGATAAGAACTTACAAATGGACATATTGTTCTAAAATTAATAAAACCAAAGTTTAATGATAAGTAATATATACTTTATACTTCTCAGTTCTAGCTGATAATATTGATAGATTTTTGGTATAAAGTATATGAATAGATATTTAATCATTAAAAATGTATTTCGTGCCAAAAACCAATCAATATATACCTACTTTCAGTTCAGCTAGAACTTATTAATTGCAAAAGTGCCGGATAAATTAATTTAATGCTATGCTTTTCGAAAAACGTAACAGACTATTATTGTCGATCTGGTTAAAGAAGATATGCTCGCGAAAATTACGAACGCTCCAGGATTTACTATAAGCAGCTTTCCGTTGACCGTTAACCAAGGACTGCATTTTGAAAAGGATCTTTACACTCCTATTGGGGTATTGTATCTCACGAAGAGTCTCTCCGGTAAAAAATCAGTATTGCCGAAAAATCAACTTACTAGCGTTATTAATAAATACCATTATTATCTTGAAAAGGTTAGACAATATTAATTAAATAATTGCTTAAAAATTTAAAAAATGCACACTTATTTGCTTTTTATCTTTACAGATAATTTTAATTTCAAATGACGAACACAATATTGAAAATATCAAAAATGTTTTATTTGAAAGATACAACTTAACTATACGCGTTAGAAGTATTTTAAGTAACTAGCGGCCCGGTCCGGTTCGCACAGGTAGCACTAATTATCTAATTATATAAAATATGAGAATCATTAGTATACAATTCTCAACGTGTATTGAATTTCCGCAAAAATCTAAGAAAAGTCAAAATTGCCAAAAAACAAAAAAAACAAAATATGTTGATCCGATCACTACCAAACTTTACAGGATCACCCGTTGGGCTAATCTGAAGATTGCATGAAAATTTCCCCAAAATCGCTTCAGCCGTTTTGGAGTCCATAGGGAACATACATACACACATCGCCTTTTATACATATGGACTAAGTTTTTCCTATCTGCAGTTTAAAGTTGTCTCATACTCAAAGTTTTAAAACTGGTTAGAATCCATAACAAAAAGTTAATAAAAAAAACGAGAAGTGTCGTGGGACACCCAGTAGGAACTAAGTTCCTTTCGCTATAATATATTATGTATTATATTATTAAATAACAAGCACAATGAAGGGATTGCAAAAATTTTTTTAATAATTTTTTTATTAAAGTTTAAAAAAGAATACTTATACAAAATAATATAGTTATATTGTGCTCAGGGGCACCTGAGCTTATCGCTCAGAAAATTTCAAATGAGGAAATATATTAAGTGTCACCTCCAATTTGACATCTTTGACCACGTCCACCCACGAATTGTCCCCGATCTCGTCTGCCAGACTGCGGCCTTAATGAACTCACAGAAACTAAGGTTCGAGGAATTACTAAGAGTAAAATCGTCACTAGCTCTCTAACTATTAGCGCAGTTCTGAAAATAGGAGCTATTTGTGTTTTTAAGTCAACGAGAAAAAATATTCATTGGAAGAGCCTGAGTTCTTGGACAGTTTTTTGCTTTAAAAATGCAAGAAACAATAATATGCGTAACAAAATGATAATACAACATAGAATCAAACAGAAGTTTTATTTAAACTATAACAATATTTCTATTCTGTGCTCATATGAATAAAGCCATATTTTATATTTCCGGCCATCATTAACTTCCGACAATCTGACAGCGTAATTTTATAAACCCCTTAATAGTTGGAGAGCTGTTAGACATTTTTGGGTAGGTATTTGAGTCACTGTGAAAATTTGTACAATACCTCTTTAGTAATATCCGAATACAAAAACGCAGACTTGGCTGAAGGGTAGCGGGGCTTATCCGACCCTTAAATTTTTAAATTAGCAAATTTTTTTCGCGATAAAAAACCCTTGAGACATTTTGAAATTTTCATACCTTGAAATTCAATATTTAAGGAGCTGAAAAATAAAAAAAAACAGATTTCTTAATCGGGTCTAAAACTTTGCCAAGTGTTTCCAAAATTATATTTTTGAAAAATTTAAAAAATATATTTAAGGCACGTTGAAATTTAAACAGAATAATATTGATAACTAAAAATAGATATATATATATTTATAAAAACAGGTCTTTTCGGTGGGACCTGCAGGTGATAAAAAATTTGAGACTCGGTTAAGCCCCGCTGCCCTTCAGCCAGACCTGTGTTCTTGTATTCGGATATTACTAAAGAAGTATTGTACAAATTTTCACAAAGCCCTGTAGTCCTACCCAAAAATGTCTAACAGCTCTCGGGCTATAACAATACATATTATAGACATTTTGCAACAGGAAGTAATAATCAAGAATCGTGATGTCAGGGCTGTGCGACCACTCGAAAAATAGATACTTATATATGAACGAGTCAAGCCAAGTAGAAAAAAAAATAGTCGAAAATATTTGAGTCGAGTAAAATTAAAGAAACAAGGCAATTCTGAAAGAACGGAATGACGTTTTCTTCGTTTTAAATTTGAAACCATCAAAGGGACAAAATATTATTTGAGTGTTACTAAGTTAAATTACACATTCGTTCTACCATAAACTGATCATATTGCTTTAGTAAGTATTCTAATTTCTGCAGTTCCTAAAAAGTGAAAAAAAACTGCGCATTCTGTGCGATTGATAATTAAATAGTATATTACACTTCAAGAGCAGATAGTTGAGCTTCCTGCACTGCGCGACAAGATGCCCTCGGCTTGTGTGTCGCGCAGTGCAGGAATTTCAACTTTCGGGCCATGTGGGGTATACTATTTTTCTTTATACCCGGCCGAAAGTACGTACTTTCGTATCAGTGTGCACGAGAAAACTGTTTCGGCCCGCTGTTACAGACGGCGTGCGAGTAATTCCAGCAGTGTATAAGTATTAGGTTTTCTGTCTTAAAATCGAAGCCGAAAGTACGTACTTTCGACCGGGTATAAAGGAAAAAACGCATTAATCACTTCTATCCAAATTCCGTATAATTAAAGAAAATAACACACTGGATTCAAAAAGTCATTTTTGATTCAGAATCGTAGCTTCTTGATTCAGAAGCTACAAACGTTCAAAAAATTAAAACACGCGTAGTACCTGAACGAAAATTTTCTTTGACTTTTTAAGTTCTTTTACTATAAGTGTATTTTTGAAAACAATCAACTTATAAGCTCACAAATTTGATTCTCTGCAGTTTTCACAATATATTTTCGGCCGGTCCTGCTAATCGGTTCGACTTGGTTGGACAATCGATTCTAAAAAGGTATTCAATTACTATGTACTAACACACCCCTGGTGTTGCCGATTAAAAATTGTAAATTTGAATTTTGACTTGTCAATATTCTATTCCAATCAATGTTGATTTTACGTCAAGTTAACACCGATTTTCCACGTTTTCTTTCAAAAAGTGGTTTTATTCCAGTCTGACAATGAATTTGACAATCGGTTTAATAATATCACTGGTGGCGGTCAATGGAATCACTTCAATAATGCACTGCAGTGAAACGCATCAAGCAGACCCGACCTATCATTTGATCAAACCGTGCCACTTATCTGAAATGGTGATACTCGGTCGTGGCTATCAAAAAACCGTGAAGAAATGCGCTGAGTTCGCGCTGCAAAAACACGGACTGGCTTTCAACTTCATGGTGTCTCGCGGCGGAGGTAACCATGGTAACAGAACAGTCAAACAAGAGAACGGCGGCGATCCCGACAATGACTACAACGAACCCTGCCTTGTCTTCGACTGTGCTGAATCCGAAAACTTCACGTCGCTAGCGAACGACACAAGATACGACTATTACAGTTTGTTTGCGAATCCTTTACGTGAGTTGGCATCCATTTTGAATAATCTTCATGCCTACTCTACATCTAACGAGTGCTCGGCCATAGTGATAAGCAAAGCAAGAATTTTCGCAATTATTCTGTCACTTATCGTTAAAAATATACTGATTCGTTCAAAGAAAAACAAAGTGTGAGACTCACTCGGCTTTAACAACTGCTGGGCCGAGTAGATCAGCGAATAATTCGGCCGAGCACTCGTTAGATGTAGACTAGTGCTGGGTTGCAGAAAGGAGTGTCAAATAATTTGATTTGACAATGACCTTAGATTGTTATAATATATTTAGTTTTCATACATGCTAGAGCAGTCTAATGTCGTATTCAAACTCCCTGTCACACAAAAACAAACGCTAATTGATCTACACAGAAAAAGATCGTTTTTCAAGTCAAATTTTGATTAAAATGCGTAGAAAAATGTCGCTTCGAAGTAAAAATCATGCAAAAAACTATATTCAGTAAACATATACACAGTTTAGAAAAAATATAATTTCAATCGATCAAATATATTTCGTACAGAATCGAATTAAAATTCTACAATGCTTTTCTTATGGCGAAAAATGTGTGTTCACAATCTAAGATCATTGTCAAATCAAATTATTTGACAATCCTTTCTGTAACCCAGCATAGCCACGAGACCGTCGTTATTTTATAAAAGCTGAAAGTTTGTCAGCGCATGCTTCCAACACAGGTAGGAACGATGGGCGATTATGTACATTGGGTCATCGTGGCTTTGGTAGGTAACAGGTAGCAAAGTTGTATAAAATACCGACTTAATTTCGTCAAATTATAAAGCGTCAGTTTTTATATTTTTCTTCGGAATAATATTAAAAATCACGTCGTCCATTGCCAGACACAACCCCTTGCCAGACACCCTTAATCTTCAATAAATTGTAACTGTACTTACGTTATAGTATATAAGCTGAATTTTATACAGGTTACTTGGGGAACTATTAGAAGATGTTTCCCAAGTAGCCAGACAGTTTCGACAGTTCTAAGCCCTAGCCAGACAAACATATAGGGTAGTTGTAGGTGCGAGCGCGAGGCAATATACATATATAAATACGAAGGTCTGGCATTCACGGGCTCTTGACCTATTAGGTGAACTGCATTAAATGTGTCTGAATGTCTAATAAAAAGATTTAACGATATGGTACTGGACCACCGTAAGCTATACTATAGCTAATCTCAAAACATTAGCCTTTACAAAATTCTTACAATTTTGGCAACGACTTTTTGAACTATTATTTATTTTCAGCAACATCGAATTACACCTGCGTGCCGGGAGTTGGAATGTTCAAACTGTTCATGGAACATTTGAACTACACGTCTGCGATGAGCACGTGCCAAGAAGAAGGCGGTGATTTAGCCTTCGTACTAACTGATCAACGAACCAGCGGTCTGTCAGCTCTAATCGCTAAAGAAATGAACAGAATTCCCAAAGTACGTAAGTCCCAGCAATAGAAACAATGCGTTAAGGTGTATCGACTTTGTTTAGGGTGCTAATCGAAACTTAATATGAGTCATAAGTAATTTTATAAAAATCGGTCCAGCCGTTATTGAAAATTTGTTAAATACCTACACATCTAATAGTCAATACTGATCATACTGGGAAATTAGACGTGTGGACCTCAATGATCGCACTTGTAGAGTCCCAATAAACGACCCACCTGACGGCTTGTTGATATTTTGATACAGACACAAAAAATGGCGTATGTCGGACTAAACGATATGGACAGCGAAGGCGTGTTTGAAACAGTTCTGGGAGAGCCATTAAACTGTTTCCCGTATCGAGCTTGGGCACCGGGACACCCCCGATCAAGAAAAAATTCGGAAGATTGTGTAGTCATCGACACTGAACGAATGTGGAAGGTAGTGTCCTGCGAAAGGAAAATGCCGTTCATATGTGAACTGTATCCTGGAGGACCTGCTGACTTCTACGACGATGATGACTATGAAAGTTGTCCAAGGGTTTGACCGTTTGAGGCAAAAAAAATAATAAAACATTGGTCACACTGCCGAATTCTGTCGGCAGGATTAGATTAGATTTCTAAATATTCGATAATTGTCTACCTATTGATAAAATGTCCTATTTTGCTGGTACAATTAACGCCGGTCCTGGCCCTTGATCAGGGTAGAGCGAGACTGTCTTTCAGCGCCCTTTGGTCGACGCTTTCACTCCACGTAAATTGTACTTCGGTTTTATGTTGCCACTTTGCTAGTCTAGCCGCTCCAAATAGTCAGATTTAGCTTTTAAAAAAGTCTGTAGACCTATAGATTTATGTAGAGAAAGCCTATGGAAATCTCCGGATTTTTCAGCGTCAGCCCTAAAAATCAGATCTGGTAACACTGCCCCCGCGCCTCTCAAAAGGCTCCACCAAAATTTTATTTAGCGCTGAAAATTGTTTTTCGCATTTGGCTTTTTGACGCCCCTTGCCACTGGCGCCTAGAGCAACCGCTCCTCTCGCTCTACCCCAGGGCCGGCGCTGGATACAATTAACAGATTTAAATGTGTTTGGTGGTGCAGCTCGGACAGTTCTGAACTGGTCATCTATTACTGAAAGATGCTGACAAATTATTTTTAATTTTATGAGTAAAAAAATGTTCTGAGACAATTTTCCATGTTTTCCGAAAGAGTACGTATTTTACGCTCAACTTAATTAATAATTACATACAGTTATTAATGAATTAATTAATACGACGGTCGCAAATTATTGGAAGCCTCCAGTATAAAAAAAAACAGTTTTTAGAAAATTTCAACTTATAAATCCTCTATCCACCATCTGTACACTGCTGTATATGCAGAGGTGTAATTTGGAATATCCGTAGTAAAATAGTATTTGTAGCACAAATCTAGGTTAGTAGGTCAGGCATTTATGAATGAAATCGACAATAAGATCCCGCTTAACGCTGAAAATACGTTCCAGTAAGTTCCCGCGCTATACGAAATAGCGCTTAACGAAGTCATGCTATAATACGTAGATAATATGCATATTGAAGAATCTCGTTAAAGATTTTTTTCTGTGCTAAATTCCGCACATGAAAAATAAATGAAAAATAAATTTCGTACATTAAACGCAATAGCAGCCCATCCCTAGATAGCCGAATGGTCTAGCGCGCGTACATTGCTTCATAGCTTGGGTGAGCAGAGTTCGGATCCCAGGACCGACGTGTGTGAATTTTGTTTTTTTTTTTCAATTGTTTCGTTTTTTACATGATATTTATTTACATTATTTTCCAATTTTCTTTTATATAATAAAAATAAATTATTTTCTTGTTTTAGTAATTAGTGGTGACAAAAGTCTCGCAAATATCAACTTTTGGATGTGACTTTTGTCAAGAAAAGTTTCGTCATAAATGTAGTTTGGTACGGCATACGAAAACCCATAATATCAATACAAGTGGTACTCATTTTGGGGCGTTATATTGCGTTTTGGGGGGGTTCTATATTGCGTTTTGGGGGTTTTGTATTGCGTTTTGGGGATTTTATATTGCGTTTTGGGGGTTTTGTATTGCGTTTTGGGGATTTTATATTGCATTTTGGGGGTTTTATATTGCATTTTGGGGGCTTCATATTGCATTTTGGGGGTTTTATAATGCATTTTGGGGGTTTTATATTGCATTTTGGGGGTTTCATATTACATTTTGGGGGTTTTATATTGCATTTTGGGGGTTTTATGTTGCATTTTGGGGGTTTTATATTGCATTTTGGGGGGGTTTTATTGCATTTTGGGGGTTTTATATTGCATTTTGGGGGTTTTAATTGCATTTTAGGGGTTTTATATTGCATTTTGGGGGTTTTATATTGCATTTTGGGGGTTTTATATTGCGTTTTGGGGATTTTGTATTGCGTTTGGGGGTTTTTCATATGTACAGAATATATATTTTCAGAATTGTTGTGTTTAATTATTTTTTTATATCGTTTAATTTATATAAAAGATCAAACCGTTGAAAAAAGAAAATGGCCTCTTAATTCTAAGAACGCACATATTTTTATTTTGGAGGAAAAATAAAAAAAAGCCTTAGACTTTGGAAAAGGACCTGAAATCTTAAAAAAAAAACTTGGGAGAAGTAAAAATTGGTTCTGTGCTAAATTCAAAGACTTGCGGTGACTCGCTCTCAAGATTACGACTTAAACAAAAAAAAAAATATAGAATTTCGAGGCAGGCAAGAAATTCAAATCAAGCCTGGAAATTCTGTGCCTAAGATGTAGAAAAAAAATTAGTTCCGAGGCAGACAAGGTATTGAAATCTAACCTCGAAATTCTGTGCTCATAAACCTTCAAGACGGCGGGTGTAAGGGATGGGCTGTTTTTGCGTTTAATGTACGAAATTTATTTTTCATGTGCGGAATTTAGCACAGAAAAAATCTCTAACGAGATTCTTCAATTAATTAAAGTTCGTGATTAGTGAGCTGAGAATATGTTCAATCCCCAAAAACGCCATCTATTGAAAATAATTGGAAGTAAAACAGTGAAAAAAATCAAAAAAAAATAATTCGAATCGGTCGGGCCGTTTTCGAGTTTTAGCAAGTCACACGCACGGCGATTCATTTTTATATATAAGAAGATTTGAAATAAAAATTACAATACATTGTTCTCTGACATAGACGTAGTTAATACCAGAGCACATTTTAGATAATTACAACAATTCATTTATACATTAATAATGCTTTAATATTTAGCTAATTATTTTTTTAATTTCTTAATATTTTTTGCTAACGTAACATTGGCTTCTGTCAACTTCATAATACTCGCAGACAATTTATTCATAGAAGTGCAAAGATTTCTGGTTGAAAATGCAAACCGTTTCATCATAAGAGCTAATGATGTTTTTTTCCTAAAACATTTCATTTTACGTATCACATTTTTCCGTTGTTTTTCCATATTATTTTTTGAACAATCATTATTTGTTAGGTCTGGTTTTTCAATTTGATATTCTTCATTTGTATATTCTAAATCTAAAGACAATTTCGAACAATCGCTGTCAGTATTTTTTTCCATATGCAACGATTCCGTGTCTGATGTCTTGGAAGTTTCCATAAAATCATTGTTCCAATTATCCGGTAAAATTATAAGATTTTGTGACGCAATGTCCGGTTGTGAATTGATGTCAGATTCGTATATTTCTTTATTTGCTTCTTTTGAAGGTTCCAGCAATACATACAATTTATTTTCAAAGTACGTGAGTGATCTTGAGCTATTGTCATTTTGTTTTAAATTGTTGATTCTATTTCTAACTTTTGATTTCCATTCTGTAAACGTCTGTAAAAAAGTTAACTTTTAAATTATGAAACAATGCAGCCACTATTTGTTAATTTGAGTTCATAATTTTTAAGAATCAATCTCAAAAATAAACATAGTTATTACACGTTTTGAATATGTGTAAAAATTCAAATTCGAAAAACTATCTAACTTATTAAACTTACTTTCTTCCACAGTTCATTTGATTTTTTAGAACCACTTTTACATTTATTCAACCTATTTGTCAAACTGTTCCATAATATCTCAACTTGCATTGTTCTTGACTGAGCTTTATTCAACATTATTTTATTTTCGGACATAAAATCTAACATAATATTTAACTGAGATGGACTCATTTTGGTTGTCCTTTTTTTCTTCATCAACGATTTATTTGGTTCATACTTGACTAAATGGGAGACTTTATCTTCTGCAATGAATAATGGATCTTGTATAGTCTTTTGTTTTTTGAAGTCACAGTCATTCAACTGTTTTGAAGAACACTTAAAATCTAATAGCGCCAAAAGTTTATTTTCCGGAACTGATAAACACTCGAAGGAATTATTATCATTTATTGTTATATTTTTTGTTTTTCTTTCCACTTTTGATTTCCATTCAATAAATGTCTGTAAAATAAAGTATCACAAGTAATATAATAAAAAGAGATAAATTTTAAACAATTAATTTAAATATAAGTTTTGCGTTTTTTGAAATTTGCATTTGAGATTTAGGTTTCAGTTACGGTGTATCTGATTGCATTTTGAGTTTCGGTTAATTAAAATGAGTTTTCGTTTTTGGTCTCTGCAAATAAATACACTAATGATAATTAGACGCACGCGATACCGCCACAGAAATCAAACGATGTACGTTAACAATCAAAGGTATTTAGTTGTAACTTCACGTGTAAATTGACGGTTACATAATGAATCACCTGACGACCAAAACATCTACGACAAAACATCGCATATCAAAATTGTTTACATAGAAAAATATTTCAATATTTAAACGAATGTTAATCAATATGAACTAAACTATGAATTATGTAATGCTTTATGTTATGTAAGTAATCCACATTTATATTTCTACCATGTAGTCGATTTCTATTATTGCAGCCAGGGCAAGACTTGAATTTTGAAACCCAAATCTTATTTTTTAAGAAGAAACTTTAAAGTGTGCCCCTGGCAGCCGTCCCCGCGGCGAGCCCCTAACTACGACGCCTGCTGTTATGCTTGTAAATTTTAATTATTCACTTACTCTTTTCCATCCGTCAGGAGTTTTCTTGGGTCCCGAATTAGGGCAGTTTAAAATATCTGACAGAGATATCCATAGTTTATTTATTTCATTCATTCTTGATGGGTTAGTATTTCCACCCATCATTATTCTATTTTTAGACAAAAAATCTAGCATCAGTTTTAACTGAAAGTTGCTAATTTCAGGTGTTTTTTTAATATTTGGGTCTTGATCCCGATTATCATCAGAACTTAATTCAGATATATCCCTTTGGATCTCACCAAACTCTTCTTCTAATGTGGGGGTTACTTTTTTCTCATCTAACGATTGGTCAGAATCATTATCGAACTTTAAAGAACCGTTTTCAGACATTTTTTGTTGATATTTATCACAGTCTCCTTCCAGTATAAGTAGTCTGTGTTCTAAATGTGTCAATGATTTTGGTTCATTGGGATTGAGTTTAAATTTTATTCTGTTTTTAACTTTTGACTTCCATTCGATAAATGTCTGAAAAATAATTGCCTGATAACTATATTATGACCTCGACTTGCTTTATGTTGACTAAAAGTACGTTTTGTAGCTGTGTCAAACTAAAAGCATTTTACCCTTTTCCACAGTTTTCCAGATTTTTTAGGACCATCGGTACATTCATTTAAGCTATTTGCAAGTATTTCCCAGAGTTTTTCAATTTGTTTTACTTTTGACGAATTCATATTCGAATTCGGATTTATATTCCTGTTGAACATTACTTTGTGCTCAGATATGAAATCTAGAATAATGTTTATTTGAATATTTGTTATTTTCTGTGTTCTTTTTCTTGTCAAATTCATTGTTAATGAAAATAAACATTAAAAAGGAAGATTAACAGCTGTCAATGTCAAATACGAAATGTCAAAAGTGTTTTAACTAGCTAGGGTATTTTGGTTTTTTTAGTAACGAAATTGGCAAATTTAATAATGACGTTTAATGCAGAAAAGTTATTGTTTAATCTGAAAATGATTAAATAAATTAAGAATGCAATTTTCGTAATTTTAGCGCACAAAAAGCACAGTTTAACTCTTAACACTATAATGGGACAAAGTAAAAGTCAGTTTACCGAAGAAGAACTTCAGGATTACCAAGTAAGCAATTATTTGATAATAATTTAACCAAACAAATCGTTAATATCACCATTTTTTGTAGGATCTAACTTACTTCACAAAGAAAGAAGTATTATAGTAAGTTTTAGATTCATCTTTTGTATTTACGAGTGTCCAGTCAGATTAATTATTTATATAATAAACTACCTATTTTGTAGTGCGCACCAGAAATTTAAAGCTCTAGCCCCAGAAAAAGTTGGTCACAATAAAAATGCTAAACTCCCAATGTCAAAGATTTTACAGTACCCGGAATTAAGGGTTAACCCGTTCGGAGACCGCATTTGCCAAGTATTTAGTTCTAGTCATGATGGAGATTGTACGTTTGAAGATTTTTTGGACATGATGTCCGTTTTTAGTGATAGTGCTCCAAAATCAGTTAAAGCCGAACATGCGTTCAGAATTTTTGGTATGTAATAATTATTACAAAGCACTTAAACTATGCATCTTGAATAAATAATATAAAAATGACCAATTGTTCGAATAGATTTTGACGGAGATGATATGTTAGGAGTTTGTGATCTACGACAAGTGATTGATCGTTTAACTGGAGAGCAAAGACTTTCTGAAAGTGATATGCAACAGCTTATACAAAATCTCTTGGATGAAGCTGATTTAGATGACGACGGTGCTCTATCGTTTGCTGAATTTGAACATATCATCGATAAGTCTTCAGATTTTACTACGTAAGAATCACAATTATCATAATTCAGTTAAGAAAACCTATTTATTAAATATTCAAAATCGAGGCTTCAAGCTTAACTTTTAGAATCTACTTTTATTCATTTTGTTCGTTAGTAAATTTTTATCAAAAGTATTTTGTGTTTCAGAGCATTCCGCATTCGTCTCTGATGCCAAAGAATATTCGAGACTGGTTTGTATTAAAGTATTTTATATTTAATTTCTTTTAGTTGGTATTTTTCAAGTACATAAAAATATAGAGTCCTGAAATGTGCAATATACATGGTTCTTGTCAAATGAAATATACTTTTATTTATTACCCCGAAATAAAAATAAATTGTAACTTAGTTACTTCTTTTCCTGCGGCTTTGTTCGCGTTAATATCGATTGTGACAGAAACCTTACTTGTCCTGACCGTAGTCCGATAGAAAGCGCCCTTTCGGTGTGTTAGTTTATATAGAGATGAAAATTAAGAAATATTTTCCTCTCTTGAGTCTCATTACTGTTTGTAGTATTTTAACCAGCAGCTACAAGTTATCTAGACTTAGGGCAATTCTAATTTATTTTATTGTTATACATAAATATCAAAAATCGTAGAAATTGTTGATAAAGAAAAGCTTTATTGTCTCCTTGGGGTAACTATTTTAAAATTTACTTTTTGAATCTTGTCAAATGGTGATTTATACACGGAAAAAAGTAGATATAGATATTTATAATTGGAATATATTCAGAATTAAAATTACAAAAATTCTTAAAATTATGAAACGAAATATTACAAAAAATAGTTCATGTGACCATTTTATACAAGCATCTTGATATTACTCAAAGTTGACATGATTTTACATTCAGAACAATAAAATTCGATATGCTGAAAAGAAATTCCGTTTAGAAAACAATATTTTGAAACAAGGTCCTATTCATAATGTGCGTTTGACGAGTTTTCCTAAGGAGTAATAAATTATGAATTAAGTTTTTTTTGTGGTTTATTATTATCCAAACATAAGGGAGCGTTTTCAATGGAAGAAAGATTCGTATTTATGATTGAAGATAGCCAGGCAACTTCATTCGCATGAAAATCCAAGTAGTAAAGAATGAAACCAAAACACATAAGAAACCGACAGATATTAATAAAATGCGATTCAGTTTAGGCGTGGTTGGACTGTGTGTTTGATCTAATATAATAAAACCTAGTCCGCCCATTGTAAACAAGAAACTTGAAGCTAATCCTTCCATAATGTACTGTCCATTTACGCGATACGGCATGAACGCTACGGGTCTTGAATGTCCATGTTCATCAGTCGTGGAACCAACGCTTGGCGGCTCAACAATAACATCGTAAATGATACCTTAAAACATAGAGGAAATTGTTTGTGGATTTCCACCAAAATAATATGATTTACATGGAAAAACGATCACAGATACGAAATATAACCTCACCTCCCGTAACCAAAAAATATGATAGTAACACAATAGAAAACATAACCATAGCTGACGGCTGATGAAACCATGATGGTCGTTTAATTTTTATATTCGGTACTTCTAAAATATAAAAAGGTAGAGTAAAAAATGCTTCCATAGTTTAAAATTTAGCTTCAGACCGGTGACTTTGACAAGTGCTTGAGTTTTTACTTTTTTAGAGGTTAGATGTGACGTGTGCAAATAATATGTTATAACGACAGGTCGTTTTTTGTTAAAATAAATTTAAAGAGATGGCAGTAACAACAAATACGTGAGCAAGATAGTCCCCGGCTAAACTGTAATGACGTCACGGTTGCATAATGTTATTTTCAAGTTCATCTTTAAAGTTCAATTCCAAAATATGTAATAATAGAAATTAGTCTTGATTTAATAAAGACGAAACGTTGCAATCAATAAGTGTTTAAATTGATTTTTTATTCCAATTACCTGTGAAACTAATTTCTGTTATTTTCAAAGTTTTGAAATTTTTGTATGATCGGAAAACGAGTCTCCTGAAAGGAAAGATTTTTCTGAGTCATTTTTCTTGCAAGTTTTCTCTCAAAGTTCTTTCAATTTTTTCAACCGTTTTCTAGCTGCAGTGGCAAAATACGTTTTTCATTCCCTTTTCAATGTTTTTACTACCCTTATAATGCGTGTGTGTGTCTTTCTGTGGCACCATATGTTATTTGATGTAAAGACGCTAATGACCTAAGTTGTCGAGTGTCTATAATCTATAATATATAAAAATGCATGCTCCAAATACAAATAATACGTTCTTACGGCTTGAAGTCAAAAAAAAAAATGTTGTTAGACCATTCGATTTTTAACTGCCGACGCAAAAACAGGGGCCGTCCTTAATCTATTTGAGGCCCTGGGCACTGTAGGATAATGGGACCCCTATGACTATTACGGAAGACTATTTTTTCTTTAAAAAATATTAATTACTAAGCAAATCAATAATTAATATATACGTTATTAAAAAATATATCGATATATGATATTTTTCGGCAGTATCGGTTATCTGGCAAGAACTAGGGAGCCCTATCGATTGCGAGGCCCTGAGCACGTGCCCAGAGTGCCCAGTGGAAAAGAGGACCCTGCTTGTTGGCGACACAGAATCACTTAGAATCCTAAAACTTTATACTAAATACGTTTCCTCAGGCTCTAACACACCTTTCCTAAAATTTTCAATTTCTTGCTCAAATCGTAATTTCGAGCGGAAAAGTCAACTAATCTAGTATTGCACTTCACAGAATTTTTCAATTCTCCGCTTGTGATTTAAGCGTTAATTAAAAACAATAACTAACTTTTATGTAGACATGTCCAATTAGCACTTCACTAAGAAATTACATAGACTGGAACAAATGGGTTTTTAAATCTTAAATAAAAAGCATAAATTTTAAGAAAACCCATTAAAACACAAAAACATCAAGTCATAATAAATCGAGTCTATGTCAAACACAGCAAGACCTCTCTTAACGCTGCACCGCTTAACGCTGTTTCAGTATTACGCGGTTTCTAAAAGAAAGTTTAGCCACTATAACGTAAATTATGAATAAGTTTATACAAAATGATTCAAATGTTGATAGAAGTTCAAAGGCAAGACGAAGTGTCATTGGCGCAATATCTTGCTATCAACAGCTTGCTGAACGAAACAGAAAAAGGCAAACGATATTAGATGACCAAATATGTCAAATGATGAACCTTTCTCATCACAATCATGACTTCTTACTCGAACTTTTAGTTGATTTTCATAAATGTTTTATGAACAACAAAAAAAAATTAACAACTTTTCTTATTGTCGATTGTGTAAGATAATATTATTTTTGATGTTGGTCAAAGTAATATTTTCTCTAAATATAGTTGTTCCCAGCACTTAAGATGTAAAATTAGCAAACGTTAGATAATAAAGAACACGTTGACAGACATTACACAGGGATGGTCTGTCCTGAATGCGTGGGGTCGTATATGGATAAGGTTCTCAGAAATAATACCTAAATTATTAGTTAAAAATGTAACGATGTACTTGAAAAGGGCAGAAAGACGAAGGGACAGTTCTGAGACGCTTAACAGTTATTGATGAGATTTGGAAGTGAACAGTTGTGCTTGTCTTTGCATATTATTCTATTCAGAATGTGTTATATTTCAATAATAATTGTAATTGATCTGTGTAAATTGTATTGTGATATTGTTCCAGCATTTCCAGAAATTAAGGTAGGTGTCCAAAACCTACTGAGTATTTATCATAGATTTATTATGTTTGCGAGTGCAAGCTTATTGAGTATTTTATATGAAGGTATACATGATCATGGGCCTATAGGATATCAATTTGATAAGAATAACGTATTGTTGGAAGAATGTGAGGTTTATGTGATTCTGATTGAAATACTGTTGAAGTAACTGAGAGCTATAAGTAATGGAATACTAACTGAATGCTGTATGAATGTGGTTACTGACCGAAATGAAAAGTACTTCAGTGGAATTACTTAGTTTAGGGCCTGATGCTGGTCAGACAACTGTTATAGATAGATTTCTATATCAGGTGGCTTTCGAGGGTCAGGGATGTGAAAAGTTAAATAATTCGTAGATAGAGATTTATTTGAAATGATGTTGAGATTTGGAGGCAGTCGCTATAAATGGCTCATTTATACAGGCTATCTATAAAGTAATGTTTTTATGACCTCGACGTGCAATTTGATGTTTCATACAGTCAGTAATATCTGGTGTGTCCGATATATCTATTCTCGCTTATGGGGTGTCCATAAGCTTGTGTTGTGTACTATATGTGAAGATCATGGTTTGTCCGTGATGTTTATGGGGTGTCCATAAACTTAATTTCACATTGTGTTGTGTACTATATGTGAAGATCATGGTTTGTCCGTGATGTTTATGGGGTGTCCATAAACTGAATTCCCCATTGTGTTGTGTACTATATGTGAAGATTATGGTTTGTCCGTAATATCATCATGGTTGAAAAGAGACCACAATTCTGTCAACAGAGGCTGGCTGTCCCTGAACTGAAAAGGATACTCATCATGGCTTAAGCGAGACCTCTGTAATATGTGATGAGTATGATTGTGTTGTGTTTGAGGACGGAATGATGTGAAGAGTTGAATGACTAACTATAAATAATGATGATATAATGTGTAGTTTGAATCTATGAATACTCATATGCGTTTTATGACGGGAACATGTTGATGACCACTGGAATCTGACCTCACGTCTCGGCAATCGCAAGGATCCTGATAAGTCCTGACAATAATATGTATTACGTATGGTATGTGGTTATCCTAACAAAATTATATAACAACTATATACTGTATTGATATAGTATATGATAATGAGAAAAGAATAGTATATAGTTTTAAAATTTAATCTTTCTTACAATTGTTTCACTTATGCCAATTATTTACATATTAAATGACCTCGTTTAGCGCTGTTTCGTATAGCGTAGAAACTTATTGGAGAGTATCTACCACGTTAAGTGGGATCTTACTGTATGTTTCTGTCTTAAAAATCATTGTATAGGACACCACACATGGCCATATTATAACGTAGAGGATAATAAAAATGAATCGTCGGAAGCAGTGCAGTGCTTGATCAACACAGCAATATTTTCAAAAGAGGAACTAAGCAGTGACAATAAAAGTGAAGTGCCTAAGTGACCTGGGTCATTGAAAATCGGCTGTTCGGAAACCTTTTGTTGCATGTGTTGTTTAAAACCTTGAAGATATTGTAGAATATTTAATGTATACTAGCTTTGGCCCGTGTTAAGCTCCAACCAGCTGCATAATGAAATAGTATACACCACAAGAGCAGAAAATTGAATTTCCTGCACTGTGCATCACGTGTCGCGTAGTGCAGGACTTTCAACTTTCTGCTCGTGTGGTGTATACTATTTTTCTTCATACTCGGTTGAAAGTACGCACTTTAATCAATATATAAAAAGACTAATTACTTTCAAGTGAGCAATGTTGGGGTTATAAGTAATAAGTCGTTCTTAAGTATTAATTGTACTTCAGAATGGTATTTTGAATCAATATTTTAATTCATTTATATTGAGTTATTTTTATAGTGTCTTATTTAGCGATTGAAAATAAAAGTATCTCCGCTTATGATGACAGGAGATTGTCTGATAGTGCAGATTCATGCTAATATTTTTCACTGATAATGATTACTGGGTGATATGTAAGTAGCATAACTAAAAATAAACAGGCAGATGCAACGCTCTTAAGGCTGTGATTCTGTTTCATAAACTTATGAGTTTTCAGAATGTTCTATATTTTTAACACGCTTTTATTAGCTTCGCCTGTATGTTTGTAACTGAATCTCTGAACGTGAAATTCGCCCCCTTCAAAACGTCAGATTAAACTGAAACTTTGCACACTTATCAAGGACCGATGACCAGCGTCGGACTGGCCATATAGTCCAGGTGACGATTGCCAGCCGGGCCCCAGCCTGCGCGGGCCCCACACGGAGCATTAAGTTCTGTAGTGCTAGTGCGTAAATTTGTCTATGACTTAACACCAACCAATTTCTTTCTTAAAGAAGTCCTAAGATGTGTTTAAGAGCCGAATCGATTTGTCCAGATCCATAGGAAAAGTTAATTTTTTATACCCTAAGCACAAAGCTAAGTAGATTCGGAATTTGCCTTCTACATAACGTATTTTCAAAGTTCTCTGCGTTTTCGGCACGGGTTAAACTGCATAAATTGAGCTGAGATTTTAAGCTAATCATTTTTTCAATATATAGAACCATTTCAGGGGGGGGGCATTAAAAAATTACGTTCGCATAGAAGGGGGGGAGGGGTCTTGCTGAGTGTGACAAGATGTGACAAGGGGGGACGAGGGGTCTACGGCAACGTGACGTTCTCTGTTCATTAAAATATTTTAAATTAATTGACTTTATTTCTTTTTTGTCCTTGGTAATTAATATAAAAATGATTTTTCGGGAAAAAGGACTTTATTTATAAGTAAAACACTTAATATTTTATTTTCAGCGACGTTTCGTTCCTTGTTAGGAACTTTATCAAGCTTTAATAACTATTAAATGTTGTGATTAAATAGATATAAAAGATAATATATACATGTGAATATAAATTTGAGTTTAACAATATTAATACAAAGTTTATAATAATTATTATAAACTTTGTGTTAATATTGTTAAACTCAAATTTATATTCACATGTATATATTATCTTTTATATCTATTTAATCACAACATTTAATAGTTATTAAAGCTTGATAAAGTTCCTAACAAGGAACGAAACGTCGCTGAAAATAAAATATTAAGTGTTTTACTTATAAATAAAGTCCTTTTTCCCGAAAAATCATTTTTATTTTAAATTAATATTTTTTCAATAAATACTTTTTTCTCAATTTTTATTATGATATCCTTGGACTTCTGATAAATAGAATTATTATTTATTTGTTCGTTATAAAAGATATTTATTAATTTATTCAAATTTTATTATAAAAACTAAATAAATATTTTTAATTTTCAAAATTGGTGTACTATCCATTGAAATTTATTATTTTCAGGGGGGGGGTCTTAGTTTTTGTGACGAAATATTTACAGGGGGGTCACAGAAAGTGTGACACAGCGTGACAATAAGGGGGGAGGGGGTCAAAAAAAGTTGATTGTAGCGTGACGTATTTTATGAACGGCCCCGGGTAGCAACTCAAAAAATTTGAAAAAAAAATTGGCTTATACAAATAAGGGCCAGTCTAATAGATTGGCCCTTATTTTGATAAGTTGGAAATTGTCACATGCTAACCTTTAAAATGGTTCTTTACATTGAAAAAATGATTCTCTGAAAATTTCAGCTCGAATGATTAAAATTAACCCGTGCCGAAAACGCTGTAACGGTTATAGGTTTGCGAGGCTTGCCGCAAGCCAGGCGGTAGGTATAGGATAAGGGGCCCATGCAGGCTAGGTCCCAGCTCTTGCGACCTAAATGTAAACTAGATCAGATAATTCGTTCATACATTAGAGAGAAATGAAATAGAAAAATATCGCATCCACCATTATCCAGTCTCGGGCCCCAGGCTTGTGGGAAGCCACCCGGGCCCTGCCGATGACCGTACAATAATTTAATAAGTATGTCTCATCTTGACCAGCTTATTGAGCTCCCATAGCCAATCGCACGATCTTTGCGGCTCGCGCGACTCAAAGTACGGGGGGGGGACCGCGCGCGTTACTTCAAAGAAAATGTGTAAATTTGTGGGGGTAGTCGTGGGTAGTCTATCGACCGCTACAATGTATTACTTATTAGTGTATTTGCCATATGGCAACATACACTATTGGCGTCGGTCGGATGGCGGGACCTAGGGGTCGGACCAAAATTTCTCGACGTTTCATAACCTCCTAAACACTTTGGCACCATTTTTAAAAATGTTTATATATATATGTATATATATATATATATATATATATATATATATTTATATACGTATATATATATATATATATATATATATATATATATGTGTACGCGCGATAACTTTCGAAAGAGTTAATTGATTTCAACGAAATTTGGGCCACGTGTTGAAATCCATCACCGCAAGAAACCTATTTAAAATGGGCCTAATCGAGCTATTTTAAGGGTAGTTTTTAGGGGTTGAAAACTGTTTTTGGGCCCCAAAATACCGAAAAAATTCTCCGACTCGTTTCAAAATTGAAATTTAACCCTTTGGTAGTGACTAAAAAGTTTCCCTACAATTTTAATAAAATCGGCCCGACAGGACCGGATTTACAAATTTTCTGAAAACACTAGTTTGCAGATAGTGACTTATTTATTGAAGGGTGTATTTAATTTGGTGTAGACGTTAGATTGATAATTTAAGGGGTTAAATTTTTTATTTTGCCCAAAAACAAACTTAATTTCACATAATAAAAGTATAAAACCACACGGCCCTATACAAGCAAATACGCTATATTGTCGGCAGGGTTTTGGCACTGCGACCCGGGTTTTTTTATTCTGTGATATCAGGCAGGAAAAGTTATAACTTAAAAAAAATAAGCCTCTAGGAGAGGCAACTGCTCCTACCTGCCCCCTCCCCCTTGACGACGCCCACGCCATATGACGGCATAATTTTAAGAATAATTAGAATAACAGCCTTAATGGAGGTGCACATGTGGTGGCGGCTTTCAGAATTCAATGGCAAACAGCAACCCTCATATACTTTAGTGGTGACATGTGAGCCATGTGCGCCTGTGTTTGTGAATATGTGTGCTCATAATCAGCTTAACCACTTGAAAAAGCTGACGCAGAAATATACAACTAGACCTCACAGAACAATCCATTAAACTCTGCATAATACGAAAGAGTGTTGCCTTCAAAGTTAAAAAAACCCGGGTCGCAGTGCCAAAACCCTGCCGACAATATAGTGTTTTTGCTTGTATAGGGCCGTGTGGTTTTAGACTTTTATTATGTGAAATTAAGTTTGTTTTTGGGCAAAATAAAAAATTTAACCCCTTAAGATAACATTTTTTTCTTAATTGTAATATTATTATCAATCTAACGTCTACACCGAATTAAAGACACCCTTCAATAAATAAGTCACTATCTGCAAACTAGTGTTTTCAAAAAATGTGTAAGTCCGGTCCTGTTGGGCCGATTTTACTAAAATTTTAGAGGCACTTTTTGATTGCTATTAAAGGGTTAAATTTCAATTTTAAAACGATTCTGAGATTTTTTTCGGTATTTTGGGACCCAAAAACTTTTTTCAACCCCTAAAATTCACCCTTAAAATGATCCGATTGGGCCCATTTTAAATAGGCTTCGTGCGGTAATGGATTCCAACATGTGTGCCAAATTTCGTCAAAATTAATTAACTTCTTCGAAAGTTATAGCCCGCACACATATATATATACCTATATATATATATATATATATAAATATATATATATATATATATATATATATATATATATATATATATATATATATACATATATATATAAACATTTTTAAAAATGGTGCCAAAGTGTTTAGGAGGTTATGAAACGTCGAGAAATTTTGGTCCGACCCCTAGGTCCCGCCATCCGACCAACGCCAATAGTGTATGTTGCCATATGGCAAATACACTAAAAAGGATACTGTTTTTTAACAACCTTTAAGCTGTGGCTGACAGAAAACGATATTATAATTTCAATGACCACACCTAACATCAGAGGTCTGTATCTACTACCATTGCAAAAATACAGACGATAAAAAATGTTCAAGTTTTTACGTGGCCCTATTTCAACCTCTCTGGAACCGCTCTCTAACGTAGCTTTTCCTGTGCCCGCCCCCCCCCCCTCCCTTTCCGGATGGACCATAGCTTTTTTATTATCTAGTCTAGTGATGAGCAAAATTGGTCTTGGTCTTGCAGCCTTGGTCTTGGTCTTGCAAAAAAGCAAGACCAAGACCGAGTATGCAAGACCAAGACCAAGACCGAGTATGCAAGACCAAGACCAAAAGCAAGACCAAGACCAAGATCGTGTATGCAAGACCAAGACCGATTATGTAAGAGTAAGACCTGCAAGTATGCAAGACCAAGACCAAAATGCAATTCCAAAAATGTTGCTTGTTTTGTCTTCTTACTGACTTTTGGGCGTAAATTAAATTGTATTTCGGTTAGTGGAAGTGTAGTTTCTTCTCTGTTTGAACAAAAAAAATTGGCAAATATTTACATCGTATCTAAATAATTTTTTAGTCATCTAGGATGATTATAGAGTGTAAAAATAGGTTATTTAAGGTGGAGGAAGGAATTTTTAGTCATATTAAAAAAATGCATATTTGAAATGAACAAAAGTATACCTATATATAGACAATAGATTTTTTTTATTTTAATGACTTCAATAAAATAAATTGATCTATTAGTTAATTATTAATTGTGAGTTATTTATAATTTATATCTTTAAGGGTCTTTATAATAATAGTGTTTTAAAAAAAATATTAAAAAAACGTAATTAAGTACCAGGTCAGATGAGCAAGACCAAGATTTAACACGCAAGACCAAGACTAATTGTAAGACTATATAAGTAAGACCAAGACTAGAAGTATTTGAGCAAGACCAAGACCAAGACCGAATAATCAAGAACAATACCAATACTGACCCAGTCTTGGTCTTGGTCTTGCTTTGCTCATCACTAATCAAGTGTTTTCTGTTAACCAACTATAAAAAAAATTTGATTGAAAATGAACAAGACTGATATTTGTTATATGTAGATATTAAGATATAAAAGTAACCAATGTTTGAAAATAAATATTCAGCTTATTCTGCAAATTATTTTTATTGTGCCAAATAAAATACATGAAAAAAATGATGTAGCGAGAGATGGGCAAGGCAGATTATTATCAGTTCATTAGTGAAACTGCGAAGCAACTTCTGAGTTCAAGCAATTCAAGCAATATAAGCAGAGTTTCGACAGTGACTTCTCATCATCGCTGTAGTGTTTCTGGTTAGTCTTTCAACCCTCAAGTGAGGCCCCCGTCATAAAAATGCGCTCGTGTCATGACGCTTCTACAACAGACACGCGTCCAGACGGAAGGCATCTTTCTTGTTCGTTCCCCGACATTCTACCCAGAGCTGTCGTCTCATTGGAAAAACAGTTGTGTCGTATCAAAAGATTCCGCGCCGCGTTAAGTGCCACACGTGTAGTTCAAGTTTACCTTCTCGAATTCTAGGTCATATAAAAAACAATGGAAAGTAAACAAAGTGTGACTTGGAAAGTTTTATTATTTTATAAAAATATGTGACCCGAAATTTGAAATTATTGTATAGAATTATTTTATATTTCAATGTAAATATAACCGCATCGAAATTTTTATTTTGTTTAAAGTTTTTCGGTTCTCCGTTTTTAGATCGTCAGTTGATTTCATAATTGTAATAAAAAATAGAATAATAATTTTATTTTAGGAAAAACTAGACGATATTTAAGTTTCAAATTATTTTATATATATTATGTTTGTTATAAAATTCTTTATGCATGTATTGGAAAATCGTTAACGACTTAAATAAGCGAAGCCCAATAACAATTAATTTTTAAGGTTTCTTCGAGCCATTTTTAATGTTAACAGACAGTTGATTTTTTAATTAAATTATTTAACATAAAAGGTGATTTTATTTTCTTTATTATAACAATTGTGAAGAAAATATCGCGCTTATAGTATTCCTGATACTTATAATTATTAGTGAATTATATAAAACTATAAATTAATGTTTGATCAAAACTAATAATGACCGAAATAGATCGAATTTCGTACATATTCGGTAGTTTTTCGCGAAGACGAAATTCGCCCGAAATGACGTCGGCAAAAAGACGAAGTATTGCTCAAATTCATCAAAAGTTTTCTCAATCAAAATCGAATCATCAGCGAGTTTCGTCACCGAAAACTGTGTCGGAAGAAACGTCAAGCGGCACGTGTAGCGTTGAAAAAAGTCAAAAGTTTTCTGATGACGACAGACTAATATGCAAAATATGCAATGGAAAATTCGTCGAACCTAAAGTCTTACCGTGTCTTCACACTTTCTGTGCCAGGTGTATCAAGGAATTAATTGTTAATCAATTGACTTCTTGGAATAAAGAATACGATGGTAAGAAGCGTAACTACTTCGAAGCAGAAAATGTACCATAGCTTCATAAATACAAAAAATAAATACTTTTAAAAAACTAAAAAACATGCTTTAATAGCAAATCGAACTAAAAAGAAAAAAATATTTTTTATTATTAAGATTTTGTTTAACAGCGATAGAAAGTCCATAATTATATTGAGTGAGTGAACTTTCTATATATAATTAAAAATTATCTTTTAGTTTTTAACAATCAAAGAAAGCATAGTACTTCTTACCACAACAGATTTATTCAATGAATGTACATTTCGAGAGCAAAGCTCCCATCTTCAGCAAACAGTGTTTGCTGAAGATGGGAGCTTTGCTCTCGAAATGTACATTCATTGAATAAATCTGTTGTGGTAACAAGTACTATGCTTTCTTTGATTGTTATTGTTTCAACCACAGTACTCATAATATATATATATTTTAGTTTTTAGTTCGGTTTGCTATTAAAGCGTGTTTTTTAAAGTTTTTTCAAACTATTTATTTTTGTCTATTCTTGATACGAATTACATATAATAATTATAGCATTTATAGTTTCACTATCATATTATGAAATATTTATTATTATATTCATTAATTTGCAATACTGTTTCATAATGCGATACCAAAACTAAAAATGCTGTAAATATTATATGTAATTATTATCATATGTAATTCTTAACAAGAATTTTATTCAATAACTGAACCATTAGTATTACGAGATGTGTAATTTCCGCCGTTAATTAATAATAGGATAAATCACATTTGATTCACAATTACACTTAGCTCTCGGTCAAGTGAAGGTTCATATTCTGACAGTGTTTAATGTACAAAATATGAACTTTTTTATAAAGCAAATCCGAAAATATAATATTCTTTATTCAATTAAACGCTCTCAAAACTATTAATTTTTTTATTTTTTGGTCTTATTTTTTTATCCAGATGATTCTGATAAGGATAGTAGGACAAAGTTATCAAATTATTGTATTGTCATCGGTCCTCAATACGTGTACAAATTTTTTAATCAATCGGACGCCTTCAAGTGCATTCCGTCACAAATATACAGGTGACACGTCTGAAGCGTATTAATAACACTCTGTTAATAACAAATAACATTCGAAACCCTGTTAAAGGGAATCCACACGGTTAGCCGGAAGTCATAAAGTATTCACAATTTAGATATTTTAGTCGGTCTCGCACTGAATTCCCTTGTTCTCGTTTTACGGTTGAAATTCCAATCATGTCTAGCATCTGAGTTCAACGTCTAAATACACCCCTTATTAATTATATAGTGCAGCAGTGAGAAGAATGTCAAAAATTAAAACCGATTAAAATATCACCGAGTACTAATATAAAGTTTTGAGATCTTTTTTGTATTTTGCATTTATTTTTCAGTTCCTGTTAGAAGTAAAATAAAATCGTCAGTATCGGAGTCGAGCACTGGATCCGAATATGAAAGTGAGCTACGAAATGCATCTATCAGTTCAAATGGAAGTTGGACGCCACAGACGACCGGAAGTAGTAAGAGCAGTCAACAGGAAGCGTCAGAAGGAAGAATTCAAGAACTGAATATTTTAACTTGCCCAACTTGTAAAACTCAGCATAGATTGCCTCAGGATAGCGTCAATTGTCTACCGCCAAATTATTTAGTGCAAAATCTTTTACATCGGCAGATCTATGAGGACCCATATTCGATCAGAATTTTGTGTGATTTATGTACATTCGATGTGTCGGTAAGTATTTATAATTGAACTTTCATTTGTGTATTGAACCAAAGCAATCATTAAAAGACCGCGCGCACATATCCAGCACGGACTGGCACGATTTCGCACACTAAACCAGCACGGACCAGCAACTTTTAATGCAAATTTAAGTGGAACTCGTGAGTCACACAGATTATCTCGATTAAGTCTGTGGTGCGATTTTATGCCACAGAATATAAAAATTCACACAAGAAATATAAACATTTTACTGTTGTCAGATTGGATCCCGCGAAGTAGCGAAAAATATTGTGTGAAGGCTCAAATTAATCGCCTTAATATGCTCTGTCTTTTTTATATTTTGCTCCCTATTTGTTTATTAACAATTTACGATTGTTTAAAGACCTCCTGCTATTAAAAATCGTTTTAAAAAAAAGTCTAATTATGTCAGAATGTCAGTAACCTCCCCCGACACTTTGCCCAATCAACATTTTTTTTTTATTTTGCTGGCTCTTAATTACTTTTTTTTATGGAAACCCACCAATATGTACGGTACTCGCCTCACATTCTTCAATTATCCCATCTGCGCATTTGAAACTCATATTCAAAATATTAATAGTGTTTTATTAAAAAACGTTGACCTCGCCAGACTTTGGATGAAATGTCTCTTTGGTTACTTGGTAGAAAATGTTTCGTCTGCACGTTGGAGATACAGTCAAGTATTACGTCCTAAGTTCGATTCGACTGCAATGACTAATTGTGTTATTCCAGGCAACTGCTCAGTGCAAAAGCTGTTCAAAAAATATGTGCGCCTTGTGCACCGAAGCCCACAAAAGACAAAGACACACAACGCGTCACGTAGTCTCGCCAATCGACACTACAAAACCAAAAGCCGGCGGTCAATTCTGTCCTCTGCATCCCGACCAAGAATTGCACTTATTCTGCATTAACTGCCGTCAGATTGCCTGTCAAACGTGTTGCGTCGACGTCCACAACGGACACGACTGTGAAATAGTCAGCAGTTTAACGAAAACCTACATAAAAAATATCCGGGATGCACTGAATCGGGCAAAACCGGCTGCCGAACAAGCGAGCTCCGCAATTGATCAACTCGATACGCTCACCCAACGCATCAAAAAAAGAAGCAGTATTGTACAAAAAGAAGTTGAGCATTTCGTTGAAACGTATAAACGGACAGTTGAAGAACACAAAAATACGCTGTTGTTGCAGGTGACCAAGTCGCGAGAAGACAGACTTCTGGTTGTAAACGCACAGAAAACCAATTTGGAAAATCGTGTCCAAGAAGCAAATAATGCCATCAAGTTTGCTGAAGACCTTTTGGCGAACGGATCCGACGTGGAACTAATGAGTTTTGTTGGCCCACTTTTGGATAAATTGGATTGGTGTAGCGAAGTTGCACGACACACTGAACCTCGTGTGACTGACTGTATCCAATTTTTGCCTGAAGAAAAGTCGTCGGTGACGATTAAAGGTACTCCTGTAATGTATGGCGTGATTTCAACTCAAACAGTCGTGCCGCAAAACTGTGTTCTGTCAGCACCAGATGGTACGCATTGTGTATTTTCAATTTTTAACGTAAATGTTTATTATTTTAAAGTAATGTACACAATAATATACTTCTCGGAATCTGTTCTACATTTAGAATTTAGATGGTAATTGTTTGTTTTTTCTCAAAAAAAAAAACGTATGTCATTGCGATTTGCAACCAGAAACATGTGTTAAGAAAAGACAACACTGATGTTAACCATTTTAATATCGAAATACCAAGACGGTTTTATTTATTTTTTTGTTTTTTGTAACAATTGTATTTTGATTGTATCTTTGTTTTGTTTTTAGGGTTCCGTACCTTAAAAGGAAAAAACGGAACCCTTATAGGATCACTCGTATGTCTGTCCGTCCCACTGTCACAGCCAATTTGCTCCGATCTACTGGACCGATTGAGTTGAAATTGGGTAGATACACATATGTAAGTCGGGTTCCATAGGACGGGCGTGTAACGTAAATAAATGAATTTTCGGGGTCAAATTAGGAAATTAAAAAAAAGTTTTGGAAACTGTACCGTGTGACATATCAAATGAAAGGGCATGTAGTAAGGGTCTCAAATATATTTTTTCATGGTTTGGATTGAGAACCGGTCTTAACGGAATTTCACGCCTTTTGATATTTTTAGGGTTCCGTACCTCAAAAGGAAAAAACGTAACCTTTATAGGGTCCCACTGTCAAAGCCAATTTGCGCCGAACTACTAGACCGATTGAGTTGAAATTTGGTACACATATGTAAGTCGGTGACCATAAGACGGACGTGTAACGTAAATTAATTAATTTTGAACATGGGGGTCATCATTTTTTGGGGGTAAATTAGAAAATTAAAAAAAAAAGTTTGGCAAACTGTACCGTTTGCTTGTAGTAAGGGTTTCAAAATATAGGTATATATTTTTATAGTTTTAAAATAAATAGTTTTCAAGTTATTTAGGAAAATACATGAAAATTTACCATTTACCCACCATTATCTCCTACTGGACCGATTGAGTTGAAATTTGGTACACATATGTAAGTCGGTGACTCAAAGACGGACGTGTAACGTAAATAAATAAATTTTGCACATGGGGGTAATTTTTGGGGAAAAAATATTTTTTATCAATATTATTATTATGTTAAATGAAATTGAAATGAAATTTCGCTTAAAATAGTAATTTAAAATATGCATTATGGTGTTTTGGGTTAAAATTTAAATGTGCACGTTTTACGGAATAAAATTAATGCCATTATTTAGAACATATTGAGAGATATTTTTTAAAGAATATTTCATTTTTACTCGTATATACGAATAATTGAATTCTAAAAAACAAATTCTTCAATAGAATCGATGTCCAAAAAAGAATCTTATTGTGTAACAAAGTAATAATTTCTTTAAAAAACAGGGTTACAAGACTTACGAGTTCACAGAAAATCAGAACTTTTGATAGAAACGCGTGATGTAGACAACCGCTCACTGTGTCACGGCGGAGAGACTGTTACGGCGGAGTTGCGTTACAAAGATGCCGGTTTACGGGCCGTACAGGTCACCGTAACCGATTTACGGGACGGCACATACTCCCTTACTTTCGTCCCAGAATCAGCTGGTCAATTATGTCTTAGCGTTTACGTGCGGGGAAAACATATTAAGGTACGTAGATGTTGACGCGTTTGGTTCCCACCTGTTACAAGTCTCCTAGACTAGCGAATGTGCTCTATTTTAGTTTATTATCATATTAATATATAAATTGTAAAAAGACCTAGTGTCTGTAATCTCGTTTTTTTGCGAGTTTTCGAGTATTTTGTATTGATACTTACGCAGCTGAATGCGTCTCCAGAATTTTCGTCTGTCTGCTAAACGTCTAAGCCGAGCGTATAATTTTACCTGGTAACGGTATACTATCAGCTAGCATCCAAACTCAATGAGTTATACTATACTAGCCGCTACCCGCGGCTCCGCACGCGATTGAAATGAAACACGGCAGCGACAACAGTAGTCGAGCCTTCGGCTCCACCGTATTACGATCTTGTCCTGCGAGGCTGCGATACTTCCTATGGGCAGACTGAATCTGATTGAAAGATTAATCAATTAATATTTGAATTTTTGTTTGATATAGAATAGTCCTTTTACGGTGGCTGTACGGACAGTTCGACCCCACCACGGAACATTCCATTGTTGCAGTTTTTGTTCGAGCGGAGGCAGTAAGCAGGCCGCTTGTGGATGTGGCGGGTTGATGCCGGGAGGCTATCGCGGTTGCGGTCACGGACACGACGGACATCCGGGAAAACGACATTGGTCGTGTTGTGGAAGTCTTTATGAACATTCCGAGTGTACTGCTGCTGTGAGCTTGAGTCATTATCAGTTCACTCTTTAAAAAAAATGTCGTTTACAGAGCGCTGATTTGGAAGGGATCTTAGGGAATATTTAATTATAGTTCAATTTATCGTCCTAAAATTTTAATAAATTCAGTCCTATCCAGTGGCGTAGTTTTCAGAGGACTAGGCGGGGCAGTGCCTTGAGACCTCCTTGGCCTCCTGAGTGACGTTCAAAAATGTTGTTTAAATATCCTAATCGAATAAAGAATTTTTGACTTTTGACTCTTTGGCCCCTGTAGCCTGGTTCACAAGTTGAAAAACGTGTCAATTTTTGCTACTGCGAGTTAAAATACGTGTCATAGCTCATTGGATTCGTAATCACCTCTAGAAAAATGTACAAAAGTTTCAAACCCGCACATAAACAGTTGCAAGAGTTATTAACAATTAAAGAATTCCAAAAAAGTGGGTCTATTTTTTTTGCAAATATCTCGAAAACTATTAATGCTAATGAAATTTAAAAAAAGATTCCTAAAGAAGAGAAAATTTTCTGAAAAAAATGTCGACTCCCGGAACTTCATTTTTATTATTATTACTTTTCGTTTAGTGTTGAAAATAGGGCTCTGCGTGACCGGCGCTGTGTCGATAATCTTAACCAATTTAAATAAGACCCCACTTTCCTTTTTGAACCGGGGCCCTTGGTTACGTAGTTACGCCACTGGTCCTATCTACAATTATATCTACGTGAGATTTTCCGAATGGGTACAGGGAACTCCGTAAATTTTCTCTGTAGTCATAAACAAGAATGCTGATATGTTTTATGTGATAGGTAAACAAGTGTCAAATGACTATTAGAGGTATAACGATTTTAGTTTAGAATTATTGTAAATAAAATTGTATTATTTATTACATCAAGCACATTTTTATTGTAGTTATTATTGTTTCCTTAAAAAGATTAAAAGGACTCCTCAAAAAATGCAAAATTTACTTACAAGTCTTACGCCTTTTCTTGTTTGTTTTTGACAAAATTTGAAAATGTCGTTGTTTCTTTCAAAATTTTAAATTACTTTCAAGGACGATAATTTTATCAAAGTTAATAATTCACTTATAGTCGCGCTGTTTATTTTCATTGTTGAAACAAACATGTGGGCTGTTTTATTTAATAATTAAAACAACAATATAATAAATAGAAGATAATTTAAAAAAATCAATTCGTGTATTAGAGAATCTACAACGACGACAGATGCAGTAAGCCCGGGCGAGAGCACACCCAGAGGTCTGTATTTATTACCTTTTCGGAAATAGAGCCATTCAAAAAATTTGCGAAAAAAATATTGAGAGGCCACCAATCGCAAACTTGAGCTTATTTTAGAATTTGAAAAGTCATTCATCTGTGACACTGGGGCCGTTCAAGTATTACGTAAGCACTATAGGGGGCAGGGGGGTCTTTGCTTTTCTTATTTTTGATGACATTGGGGGTGGAGGATCTAGATGGTAATTACGTCAGCAGTAATTATTTACTTTTTTCTAGAATTATATCTGCTACTCATGAATCAATAAAAAAAAGATTACATTAAAAGAAAATTGCATATACCAATGGGGGGGGGGGGGTAAGAGCTTTGCTTACTTTTGCTGACAAGGGGGACGGGGGGATACATAATTGTAGTAAATCTGCTTACGTAATACTTGAACGGCCCCACTGTAACTCTTAATATGTTATTTGATGTACGCTAATAGCCTAAGTTGTCGAGTGTCTATAATCTGTAATATATAAAAATGCATGCTCCAAATACAAATAATACGTCCTTACAGCTTGAAGTCAAAAAACAAATGTTTTGTTGTGCATACTGTAGACTTACTATTTATAGTTTTTACAGGCATTAGTACGGCAACTGTCACGACTGTGATTGGTCACTTCGGGATTATCCATTGTAATGCTGAAACGGCCAATCTTAGACCATACGATTTTTAACTACCGATGCAAAAACAGGGGTGTTATCAGGGTCGTCTTTAACCTATTTGAGGCCCTGGGCCGCTATGACTATTACGGAAGACTATTTTTTCTTTAATAAAATATTAATTACTAAGCAAATCAATAATTAACAAATACATTATTAAAAAGTATATCGATATATGATATTTAGCGGCAGTATCGGTTATCGAATGTTGATCTGGCAAGAAACAGGGGGCCCTATCGATCGCGGGACCCTGGCCACGTGCCCAGTGTCCAATTAATTAGTTTGATATAAAAAAAATAAACTTGGAAGTAATATTAAAAACTAAAGAAGTTTAACTTCTTATGTGAGCTTATGAGGGTGAGGCTCATTATAATTTTTTTTTTGCTTGCCCCACTTCCTTACAAAATTAGTCTCAAAATTGCAAGCGTCCCATAAGTACGGAGCAATAACCAGAATGAATTTTTAAGAATTCAAAGAACCAAACCTACTTCGTTATGTCAAACGAGGTTCAAACCTTACAAACTTCTAAATTATAACAATGCTAGGTTATAAAAAGTATAATTAATTTTAAATAGGTTGTGATTAATTGTAAATATGGAATTAGATTTTAACAAAATATGTCGAGTTTGTTTATCTGAGGGAACAGGTCAAATGATGTCCATTTTCAAAGTTCATATTAGCAAGAAAATTATGGCGTGTTCGTCTGTACAAGTAAACAATATATTGTCTTTTTTATTACAAACTTGCTTTTGTTTTTGCTTAACTGTGAAATTATTTGCAGGTTTGGCAAAATGATGGATTGCCAGCTCAAATATGTAACAAATGTGTGGCGAAACTGCACATTTCTTTCCAGTTTAAAAAGCAGTGTGAGAAATCCGATGCGAAACTACGACAGTATTTGTTGGATTCAAACATTATAAACCAAAACAACATAGAACAACAGCCGCCGAATGAACAGTCTCCATTACAAGAGAACAGCTGTGTATACGTAGAATGCACGCCGACAGTAGAATTGCATGCCCAACAAGAATTACAACAGCAACAAGCTCAGTGTCACTACGATTCGAGTATGCCAGTTGTGACGTCGGCGCCGCCTCCAATTTTACCGCAAATTAATTATAACGTGCAACAGATCCAGACCCAAAATCACATGCCAATTCCCAGCTACAATATACAAACGGTAAGTCAATTTCCACCAATGTATAACATGCAGACTTTGGGACAGGTGCAGTTGCCTACAGCAACTTCTGCCGGCAACGTATTAACACTCGGCCCCGTCGGACAAGTCCAAGCTCCGACCCTAAACGTACCCGCTGCCGGCTTACAAATATCAATACACCATCAGCAGCAAATTAACGATATTAAAATCGAGAAAGACGACAAAAAGAACTCCAACAAGAAGAAGGATAGTCGGATGTCTGTAAACCAGGATAACAAACAATGTCCGACCTGCGGTAAATCGTTTCCGACGGGTACTAAGCTGAGCAGGCACATGAAGACACATTCGAGTGACATGCCGTACAAATGTCGCGTTTGTCAAAAGGCTTTCGCGCACAGCGGCAACTACAAAATCCACTTACGAATGCATACGGACGAGCGACCATTCCGGTGCACGGTATGCGATAAAGCTTGTCGGCAGGCGCAAGATTTAGAGAAACACATGCGAACGCATACGGGAGAGCGACCGCATCGATGCGTGCTTTGCCCCAAAGCGTTCTCGACGAGTAGTAACTTGATAGCTCACGTTCGTACGCATACTGGAGAGAAACCCTACGTGTGTTGCGTGTGTCAAAAGGCGTTTTGTCAATCAAACGAGTTGACCAAACACATGAGAACGCATACGGGAGAGAAAAGTCACGTGTGTGCTGTGTGTCAGAAAGGGTTCAATGGTTCGAGTACGCTCATCGTCCATATGCGGTCTCATACGGGCGAAAGACCTTACGTGTGTACGGAATGCAACAAAGGTTTCGCTCAGTCTAGTTGCTTGGCAGTGCACATGAAACGTCATACCGGAGAGAAAAACTATCGCTGTTCTGAATGTGATAAATCGTTTGTGGTCGGGGCTGATCTCAAAGAACACATTTTGACACATTCCGCTGAAAAACCTTATCCTTGTACGATGTGTGATAAACGGTTTACTAGAGCCAACGATCTCGGCAAACACACCAAGACCCATAATGTTTGAAATGTCTGCTTTCTCAGACTTGTGTTTTGTATACTTGGTCTGAGTTAAATTCTTTAGACATTGCTCATTAACTCATGTACAGAACAAAAGGAAGCTGTGGTATAGAAGTTGCCATCAGGGTTACTAGAATGTTGGGCAAAGGCTATAAACATGGTCACGTCTGTGTTTGGTAGAGTCAATTGCTTACGTCATCGATGTTCATGGCTTGGTTTTTCAATTATTGTTATCCCAACGGTTTGGAAAAAGATTCCAGGTGACGTCACACGTCTACTTCCCCCGCTTCCTCTCGCGTCTCGCCTAGTCACACCTTCAACAATGCTAACGCCTAACCAAAGTTGGGCGTAAGAGGCTTTAAACATGGTTATGTCTGTGATTGGTTGAGTCGGTTGCTTACGTTACCGATGCCCATGGCTTGGTTTTTCAATTATTAATTAGTCACACCTTCAACAATGCTAACGCCCAACCTTCGTTTCTAGTAACCTTGGTTGCCATTTGACTGCCTTTTGTTTAAGCATAGTCATTTGGAATAAATTAAACAAGTCTTGTACAAGATTAATGGCTAATTATACACAATTTTTAAATTTAAAAAAGTAAAGACAATACAACTTTCTTATTTCCATTTATGGGCTCCTTTGAATTTAAATACAACTGGTAAAGGATATAGCGTGTGGGGTCCGTACTAATTTAATTTCAGGCTGAGTGGTCCGCAAACTTCTACAAGTTGGGAACCACCGGTCTACATTTTTATAGACTACAGGTATGAAATATGAATGCTCCCTCTGAAAACCGCGTATTCTGCAAAGCAAATTTTAATGTACTTAATTCAGAAAGTGTAAAAATAAGAATTTTTTATAGTAAAAATAAATGTGCAAAAAATCCGCATATATTTTTAAATTATGCAAAAACAGAGAATGTATAAACAATTTGTACAGGTCGTACATAAAAATTAAATATACAGTGGTTCTAAAAATTTGTTGTCTATATTACCATTCAGTATTTATCACAAAAAAATGATCTCAGATTTTATTTACTGATAAAATTGTATATTTAAATACTTAATTATTTTTTATTTTATGTTTGTAAAATTTACAAATGACAACAAAAAAAATCAAAATAAATTCAATTGTACTTAAAAATAAAATATTTACAAGACATGTGGGAATTTCTGTTATAACAGATTATTTTTCTAAGGTTAAACATCAGCAAATTGTTTCTCCTATCACAAAGGTCTTCACCTAAATTCAAGATCCGCCATTCTTTCAATCACTGTCGCTAGTGGCTTCACATAACATTTTAAAAATGTCCGCTTTTAATTTAATTTTCTTTTTTCTGTTGGTAATTTTATTTAGTTCAGCCGCAATACTTTGAGCAAACAAAAAATCTTCATCCCGTTGTACAGACGAATTTACAGATGTCTGCTGCTCTGCCCTAGGAAAAAAAAATGATACGTGTACTATGTACGTGCGGCGGAAGTTATACTTCTTTGGCGTGATCGCGATAATTGATATTCGCATTTTCGTTAAAGATGTACGTTGATAAAATAAAATACTGTTGAATCCATAATTTAAAAAAATACAAGGACTGAAGCTATTTAACTGTCAGAAGATGTTAACAACACTATCGCTTTTAAGAATTTCCGTTCGATGTCGCTAGTCTAACTTACTTTGTTGTTTTATGAAATAACTATTTTGACATTATCAGAAAAAAATGTGTCATCTATGAATACAAAGTAAATCTACACTGCATCGAAGAGTCACCTTCGTAGTGTCTCATTTTCGTTGCATACTGCATGCGCAACTTCGGTAACAGAAAATTTTACCCTCAATACGCCAAAAGAAGTTTAACTTCAAAAATATATCTACGTTTACTAAAAAGGAGCTGTATTTCAAAGACAAGTTTAATTTTGATAAGTCAGTATGAAATTTTTACCTTGAAGAAAGACTTGTTACAGATTCAGGTGATTCCACTAACTGGTCAGTTTCAATAAATTCTATATTTTCCAACTTGATTAATTTTTGATCTGAATCTACTTTAGGTAAAATTTTACGCAGAACGTTTATTTTGTCAGCTGCTTTATCAACTTTATTATTACTTTTGAAAGACAAGTAATTCCTCGATCTTCTCGTTTTTATGTATTTGCCAATGAATGACATTTCTTCAAAAAGAGGCCATTTGCTTTCTCCTTTACGTTCTCTAACAAATCTTTCCCTTAACGTTTTCCAACGGTTCTGGCAATTTGACACTAAAATAATATTTAAACGTTTGTTGCGTATTTTATGGCAATGAGAAGTCTTATTTTTTTATCCTGGTCAGGATAATACGACACACTTATTAGTGTATTTGCCATAAGGCAACATACACTATTGGCGTCGGTCGGATGGCGGGACCTAGGGGTCGGACCAAAATTTCTCGACGTTTCATAACCTCCTAAACACTTTGGCACCATTTTTAAAAATGTTTATATATATATGTATATATATATATATTTATATATATATATATATACGTATATATATATATACGTATATATATATATATATATATATATGTGTGCGGGCAATAACTTTCGAAGGAGTTAATTGATTTTAACGAAATTTGGCCCACGTGTTGAAATCCATCACCGCAAGAAGCCTATTTAAAATGGGCGTAATCGGGCTATTTTAAGGGTAGTTTTTAGGGGTTGAACAACGTTTTTGGGCCCCAAAATACCGAAAAAATTCTCCGAATCGTTTCAAAATTGACATTTAACCTTCCAGTAGTAATTAAAAAATGTCCCTAAAATTTTAAAAAAATCGGCCCGACAGGACCGGACTTAAAAATTTTATGAAAACACTACTTTGCAGATAGTGAATTATTTACTGAAAGTTGTATATAATTTGGTATAGAGGTTCGATTGATAATAATATTGCAATTAAGAAAAAAAAATGTTATTTTAAGGGGTGTATTAAGGAGTCAAATTTTTTATTTTGCCGAAAAACCAACTTAAGTTCGCATAATAAAGCCACACTGCCTGTATTATCAAATACACTATATTGTCGGCAGGGTTTTGGCACTGCGACCCGGGTTTTTGAATTATTGTATTGACATCGGTCCTTGATAAGTGCAAAGTTTCAGTTTAATCTGGGGTTTTGAAAAGGGTAAATTTCACGTTCAAAGATTCCGTTACAAACATACAGGTGAAGCTAATAAAAGCGTGTTAAAAAAGTTACATTGCTGCATACCAGAATTTCCCATTTCATCTGCTATTTCAATCCACGTATCTTCTTTTGCTATATTACTGCGTACTGAATTATCATACAGATGAGGATTTTTTCGAATTAGTCTAATTAATTTCAATTCTAGGGATCCATTGTCTTTTCCAAGCAATCTAAAATCATGAAGCAAACTAAATCGTCAAAGATTAAAAATTAATAATGAACTGGTGTCATTTTTAACGTTAATAAACTATTCGAACGATTATAGATTTTTCAGAAATTTTCACGCTTAATTTTTTTTGTTTTGGTAGGACACCAACACGTTTGAGTTGATGTCTGACTGTAATAAAGTAGCTAAATCCAATATTTTTTGTAATGACGTTATCTCAGCTTTAGACATTTTTTGTGGAAGATCCTACAGGCTCGACTGTAGAGCCAATACAGATATAAATAATTCCTGAACGATTGCGTTTTACATTAAACCATTTAAATAGGGTATATGCAAAATTTTTGAAAATAGTTTAAATCAAATATTTTCATATCAAAAGTTATCAAACACGAAATCATTCTTATTGAATTGAAAAATAAATATTCTCTTTGGGCAAGATATTTTGGTTATTCAAACGCGCCTCACGTCATAGTATATGTCAAACATCTTGTTTAAACAGATTTATATTGACTCTGGTTAGAGAATACCTAGCAATCACACGAGTAGTTATGTTTACATATACTTTGACGTCACACTGCCTTTCGATATTTTATATTTTGCGCGTATTTATTGCATTGATATACATATATATTATTTAGCAAACATTTAAAAAGAAAAAAAAACTATTTGGAGTTTAATCAATTGCAATAAAGATTACAAAAAATAATATTTGCACTAAATATAAGTTACATGCATATACCCTATTGAAAAATGACACCAGTTCTGCAATATAATTTGAATATAAATATATTCTGACCACCATCACCGATAGAGTCGTCGTCCCAATCTGTAAATTGCGGACGATTTGTCTGTTTATTGGTTAACTGTGCTGTGCGTCTTCTATGCCTGATATGAGGGTCTAAAAATTTTAAGTCTTCTAGAAATTCCCAACTTGAATATTTAGCTATTTCTGAGGGATCACCAAGAGCAAATTTTCTCTTCACTTTACTATACATTTCTCTCAAACACCTCCATCTATGTTGACATTCGTCAGCTGAAAAATACAACGAAAAATATATAACAGTCCCATTACTTTATAGGTGTATGGATTACAACAGTGGTCCAGTTTTTCATTGCTGGTCACGTCCAGAGCTGGATTTCAGCAAATCTATATTTATTATAGAAAAAAATGGCCAAATGAAACATTGAATCACTATTGTGTAACCCCGCATAAAATGAACGACTATGAATATCTTACTTTTCGAATGCATTACATTTGCTATGGCTGTCCAAGCAATCTCTCTTTTTTGAATATCTTTGAAATGAACGTGACTTTGATCGTACAGAAAAGGGCAATTTCTTACTAATGCTATTAATTCTAATTCGTTTCCTATGACACCATCTACATCTCCTATATCTAAAAAAATAAGCTCAAATTATATTTCCACTTTTTAACCTAATATAATATAACCTCAAACTTACTCAATTCTTTACTCAATTCATATACGTATGCTTCAGTATTCTCCGGCACTTTTTCACTAACGGCTATTAAAATATCGTCTGCCATTATGGCAATTAATTAAAATGGTACCAATATTTACTGAAATTAATTTTACCTAAGTTTATTTACAATAGAATTTACAACCATTTCACAAAAAGGAATAAAATCTCGAGAGCACTTATTAACTCCATAGTTACAGAATACCACCGCTTACAGCGCTAAAAAGCCCGAACTAGTAATGCAAAGAATTATTATTTATGTTTCGCAGGGTTTCACGTACTGCCATGTGAAGTATGTCGGGAATGTCATACGATTTTTGTTTAATTTTTATTCTTGCAAGTGTTGATTATTGATCGGATTTCTATATTTTTAGGAAGAATTTAATTTTTATTATCTGTAGTGTTTATAAGTAACTAACTAATATTAGTCATTAAAATATATTCATTATATTTTATCCTGTAATATAATTATTGTGCTTCAAAATGGCTAGTGATGATTCTTGGCGGACGCCTACTTTTCGTCAAAGTGTTGTATCCAAAATGTAAGTTTAGATAGAATTTTAGAAGTCTATTTTTGCTAGTTGTTAATAATTGTGTTGTTCATTTTATCACGCGTTTAATAATTTAACTGACGATTTAATTAAGCCAATCATGAATCATAAGATTAATGATGGAATTCTATCATTTTTTACAGTGAAGAGGCTATTAAACAGTCGGGAATGCCGACTTCAAAAAACAGTGGCGAAATGGAAAATCATGTGTTCCAGAAAGCCAAAACGAAAGAGGAATATTTAAGTTTTGTTGCAAGATTAATTTTGCATGTGAGAGAAATGAGTAAGTTATCTTTATCGAAACAATAGTTTCATATACTTACATTTAACTTATTTATTATGTATTTTATTTTTCTGCGTGAACGATCGTAAATTATAGACGTTCAACAACTTTTTGATTTCCATTGGTATATCTTTATATCATGTTCTTTGTAAGGAGTTTTTGAAATTATATTTCTTTTGGCGTAAAATGTTCTCTGCACGCACCAAGCAACGAACATGAGACCCCATGAAGCTAGCTGTTATTTTAATATGAATGTCCTACGTGTATCGGCATGGTTGAAATCGTCAATGAAGCTGACACTTTGATGCTGTATAGTTTTACTTTGTATTCATAGATGACACGTCTCATTTCTCTGTTACAATGTGCTGATGAAGTTATCCACCTATTATCCAAAGTAAATGAGTACTACTCAAAGTGAACAGACTAACTTTTAACTATATTTATCATCTCCCAAGACCTCCTATTTTATTTTATCAATGTACATCTTTAACGAAAATGTGTCATATATGAAAATGTTTCATATACCTAGGCAGCAAGATACTTGATAATGACAAGATATTTCCATAGTGACATAACATAACGCCAGAAGCGACATCAAAATTAAATAAAATTTTAAAAATTTAATTAAACTTTGAATGACTGTTTCTCTCTTATTTTTGAGTTTTGATAAAAAATAATAAAAATGGTGCCAAAGTGTTTAAAAGGTTATGAAACGTCGAGAAATTTTGGTTCGACCCCTAGGTCCCGCCATCCGACCAACGCCAATAGTGTATGTTGCCTATGGCAAATACACTAATAATAATGCGTTTAACGTCCGTTTCTCGACTTTATGTCATAACAGACGCCATTCGCACCATTACTATTTTCCATCTACCACACTTCCCGTTATTTTTCTACATTTTTAAAACTTCAACTTATGTAATAGCAATGGGCGAATGAAGGAATTATAGGAAATTAGGATAAGGTAGGCAATTTTTGAACTAGGAGTTTGATAGGTAATCGGCCATGGCCTCAAATAAGGAACCATCTCGATATTTATCTGGAATTAATTGAGGGAAACCATGGAAAACCTCAATCAAGATGGCCGGTACAGGAATTACCGTTTCTCGGCGAGAGGCAGTAGGAAAAAGTCCCAGCCACATCTGCCCCCGCCGGGATTCGAACCCGGACCTCCCGAATGCGAGTCTAGTGCTGTCACCACTACTCTACCCAGCTCGGTAGTTTTGATAAAAAAAGTTACTTGAAATATTTGTTCGTCAACTTGATTTCTACGCGCTGTTAAAAAAGGAGAATCAACTTAAAAATCATGCTGTATATAATACAGCGTTTGATTTTTGTTCTTGGGGAAAGAATTTTAATTTGTTTTATTTCTGACGACCTTTATTAGTACAGTGAACGGACGTTGTATTATGTATAATAACTACTATTATGCAATATTTTCGGTGGGAGAAATCTGCCAATATATCAAAGACATTTAGATGAAGTTTATTGAACATTTTAATTTATGGGTTTCTAAATTGTAAAATACGTAAATAGTTAATCAAAACCTCTTCAACGACTAGAATTATGAAGAAAAAAGATTGTAAGAAAATAACGTTTAGGCATTTGTTCGTATTTTTAGATTTTGTGTTTTAAATATAATACAGTTATTATTTTATCTTCTGAAAAATTACACGTTACGAGATTTTGCACTTTCGTATTGTTTCATTTTTATGTCATTTTTGGTTTGAGAAATCTAATTTGTAAGAGAAGTGTACTTTTACAGCCACAAAAGTGAATGGCTTGAATATGAATAAGAAGGGATAAAAATATTTTACTTTTTTTATAGATTCAAAGAAACCAGGTGGAATAGGACCTGGTGGAAATCAAGGTGGTCCAGGTATGCCTGACCCAATAAACGCTTTGCAAAATCTGGCAAGTCAAGGTACCAGAACTAATCAGATGATGGGACTAGGTGGACCGCAAGCTCCGGGCATGGGAGGTCCGCCCGGCCCTGGAATGACAGGACCGCAAGGTCCTGCTGCAAACTTACTTCAGTCACTGAATCGTCCTGGACTTGGATTGCAAGGACTTCCTAATAAGATGCCGGGTATGCCAATGGTACCAAATACGGGTCAGATGACTAATCAATTAGGAAATCAGATGCAACCACAAATGCCAGGACAACTCCCAAATCAGCTTGGAAACCAAATGCCAGGACAAAACATGAATCAGATGCAAGGACAGCTGTCAAATCAACTGCAAAATACATTAAGCGGGCAACTTCAAACACAAGGACAAATGCCAAACCAGATGCCGGGGCAGATGACTGGACAAATGCCTGGTCAGATGGGTGGACAGATGCCCGGTTTGCCGATAAATCAAATGCCTGGTCACATGCCTAATCAAATGATGAACATGCAACAGATGCAAAGAAACCCAACCGGTTTTACGGGACAGCGTAATGTAGCACCCAACCAGTACATGCAGCAAAGTCCTACGTCTACGGCTCATTCGCCGGCCGGTTTGGGAGGAACGCAACCTGGAAATCAGATGGTTGCTTCGCCGGCGCTAGTACCATCGCCCAGTTCGGCGATGACAATGATGAGCCAACGCCCTGTCGGCATGGCGCCGTCTCCGAGCAGCTCCTTAAATACGCCGGGTCAGGCGGTTCCGACGCCAAGTCCCATTGGAATGCAGGAAGATCAAGCATATCGAGACAAAGTACGCCAACTCAGCAAATACATCGAACCCCTGCGCAAAATGATTGCCAGAATGGGGACCGATGGTGAGCGTATGTCATCCTTTTTTTATTTATTTTTGTTATATTTATGTTTCATTTTTAACTATGGATATTTGATGTTTTCCATTGCTCATTATATTCCACATTATTGCTAAATTTTGTCAGTGGTACTTAATTAACAAATGCTTATTTCCTAAAAAATATTGGTATTTTTTTTGTAAAGTAAAATGTACCTTTCTGAATCAAAAAGTCTTTTTTTATTTCAATGATGATCTTTTCAATTAATTCACATAGCTTTCTTCAAATTTTGCCTATCGAGTTTTTAATCCACAATTAACGTTTGGCGCTTTTTTATTGACTGTGAATTTTTATTTTAAATTTTGTAATTACCGACTCCATTTGCACACAGAGGATTTAAATTAATAATAATACAGTCAAACCGGGATAAGCAAGAGTTCAAGAAACCGCGATCTCATTTTTATTTACGGAGGTTTTTCACTAACCCAAGTTTCGAGTTTATAGAGATACAGGAATGCCCTTTCTCACTTATAGATGTCTATAAAAATACAGCATATATATAGAGTCAAAACCGTTTACAACAACATCGTTTAGAATGACATACCGGTTATATTGACCAAAATCTTAGGTCCCGGCTGAATGCTATATGACTGTCTTATAAAAAACACTGCTTTTTATGACATTGCTTATTACGACATACCGCATTAAGCAACTACATTTAATGTCATATCTTTGTATCTTCGGAGAATTATATCTGTTAGAAGGACCAGCTGTATTGTAAACAATTTGACAGTACCATATTATTCAATTGGTACATATTTATACTTTTTTTATACAGTGTAACAGTGTCAGATTTATAAAAATAACAATATAATAAGTATCAAATTCATTGTTATGAACAAAGTTAAAAGAACAACAATGAATTTGAATATATTAAAGAGAAGGGAACTCGACATGACAGAGAATGTAGGATTACGCAGAGCGAAACAATAATATGAACAAATTTAAAAGAATATTATTGTTTGGCTTTTGCTCATAGCGTAATTATTGTACCTCGAAACATCACCGATTGTTATGACTATTGGTTTTTATGACCAAATATGAGTAGTCCCTTCGAAGTCGTTTTAACAGATTTTGACTGTATATAAGACTTATCAACTGTAGTAAATTCGACAAATAAGTCAGTACACACGCATATTCGGCCATTCGAATAGAATATGAAAAACAAAACCAATGATACAAAAACAATGTTAGTTAGTTCAGCTATTTATGATTTATTCGTAAATTTCGTGGAACTATTAATACATTCGAGTATCGCTTATAGAGGTACTGGCGAGTAATCGTCTCAGTTATAGAGGTCCATGAGTGAAAAACGTCTTCCGCTTTTAGAGGTTTCTGTTTTACACTTATAGAAGTTTTAGAGGGTTACAAATAGGGATTGCAATCCAGCGGCATTTTTAATCGAGCTGGATTTATGCTAGATTAAAGCAAATCCAGCTGGATCCAGCATAATCGATTTTGCAAATAAATGTAACAATTTTTTTACTCTGGAAACTGTAATGACTATTTATCTACATTTTCGTCAAATACTCATTTTTTTGACGTTAGTAAAGTACTCTAATAGTAAGTAATAGTTACGAGTATCCGAAGTATAATTATTAATGATCACAATACAGTCCTAAATCACCTAAATCGATATTCTAGATATCTGAAATAGTTAACAAAATAAAATTACTTGCAATACTGTTCAATATTTTTATCTATATAAAAGACGGTTCAACCAACAGTTTTGGTCCTTTTCAATTTTCAAATATAAAATTAAAAAAAACCCGGGTCGCAGTGCCAAAACCCTGCCGACAATATAGTGTATTTGCTTGTATAGGGCCGTGTGGTTTTATACTTTTATTATGTGAAATTAAGTTTGTTTTTGGGCAAAATAAAAAATTTAAACCCTTAATACACCCCTTAAAATAACATTTTTTTCTTAATTGTAATATTATTATCAATCTAACGTCTACACCGAATTAAATACACCCTTCAATAAATAAGTCACTATCTGCAAACTAGTGTTTTCATAAAATTTGTAAATCCGGTCCTGTCGGGCCGATTTTATTAAAATTGTGGGGACACTTTTTAATCACTACCAAAGGGTTAAATTTCAATTTTGAAACGATTCGGAGAATTTTTTCGGTATTTTTGGGCCCAAAAACAGTTTTCAACCCCTAAAAACTACCCTTAAAATAGCCCGATTAGGCCCATTTTAAATAGGCTTCTTGCGGTGATGGATTTCAATACGTGGCCCAAATTTCGTTGAAATCAATTAACTCTTTCAAAAGTTATCGCGCGTACACACATATATATATATATATATATATATATATATATATATATACGTATATAAATATATATATATATATATATATATATACGTATATAAATATATATATATATATATATATATATATATATATATATATATATATATATATATATATACACATATATATATAAACATTTTTAAAAATGGTGGCAAAGTGTTTAGGAGGTTATGAAACGTCGAGAAATTTTGGTCCGACCCCTAGGTCCCGCCATCCGACCGACGCCAATAGTGTATGTTGCCATATGGCAAATACACTAATAAAATTAATTTTATATTTGAAAATTGAAAAGGACCAAAACTGTTGGTTGAAACGTCTTTTATATAAATAAAAATATTGAACAGTATTGCAAGTAATTTTATTTTGTTAACATATCTATTACTGTTGGTAGAGTCAATATTATTAATCTGAAATAGTTATTCGTTTACCTATTTTACAAACTATGTAGTCTCAGTTTCTCAATCTCAATAATTTTAGAAATAAAATTGCGTTTCCCGCTTATAAAATGTTTAGTTAACTCTTATTAGAAATAATATAAATTATATTATATAATTTAAGACTTGACTTGTCTTTTAAAGAATAAAGCCAATCACACTTTTTTTTTTACTTTTTTTAAAGTAAGATCTCAAAAAAGAAATGTTATGGATGGTGTTATCTCTCAGCCTACTTCTTAAAGAACTGCAAATAAACCCGCCTACTGAAAGGACTCTCCTACCTCTACGCTGGTTGGTTTGAGAGTCATTAGATTAAAGCTAGGTTTTCACTTCTTACTCCCTCACATTCATAAAGTGGCATTTCTTTCTTCATTTCTTCAATATCTTATCATAATCCTTCTTAGACCCAGTTAATTACTTGTTTTTAGCCGATTGCGGATCCGCACCACTGGATCCAGCGTTAGATGCTGGATCCAGCAAAGCCAAAAAAGTGTTGGATCCAGTTGGATTGCTGGATCCAGCATTGCAATCCCTAGTTACAAAGACGGTACCTGGCAATTACTCTCACTTAAAGCGTTTTCTCGCTTACCCAGTTCTCACTCACTCAGGTTTGACAGTACATATATATATTTTTTATGAAGGCCAGTTCCTCGTTGCTTTTTGTCGACTATTATATGTGTTATGGGAAATATTTGGAAAACATCATTTTATCCACAAAAATGAGTTATTTTTTTGTGTGCTTGTTTGTTTTTATCATGTGCATTTGTTTTGCAGATGTTGAGAAATTGAGCAAAATGAAAAAGTTGCTAGAAATTTTATCAAATCCGAGTAAAAGAATGCCACTCGATACCCTACTTAAATGTGAAGTTGTCTTAGAGAAGTTGGATTTAAAGCGGAGTGAAGGGAGTGTTCCTCAAAATGCGTCAACTCAGTTCACCCTTAAAGAGCATCATATATCGAATCCTTTGTTGGAAGCCGTCAGCAATTGTTTACAGAGTCCAGTCATCAACCACACATTGCAGAGGACGTTTGGTCCCAGCACAGATGCACTGAAAGGACCTGAAATAAAGTAAGTCGTGTAAAAAATAACTTACAGGATTTTTATTGGGAACCTTGGGAAAGGCGTGGGTTAATTTTTGGCCGACTGGTGGTATTTGTTTAAAAAAATTCAATTAAAAAATTAAAATGCGTGATTCAATACGAGAAATTTGTAACTTTAAATGCTCAGGTTCCCAGTATAGTTTTTTGATTAAAGAATTTCATTCACGTTTCTTTTTTTGGCAGAGGTTTGCCTCCACCTTTAAAAAAAAAGAAAGTAGAAGAGCCAGCAAGCGATATTCCTGACGTATTACAAGGAGAAATAGCTCGTCTTGATTCAAGATTCAAAGTATCGCTCGATCCGAGCCAGCAACCGGGCTCGCATACGATTCAGTTAATATGCTGGCTAGACGATCGCAATTTGCCGTGTGTACCTCCGGTATCGCTCACCGTTCCAGAAGATTATCCGAAAAATCCTCCGAGTTGTCACATGGCGCCTCATGAATATAATTCGACGCAGTTCCTTTCTACTGTACAAAAAGTACTACAGATGCGAGTTGAAAAGCTACCGAAAAGGTATTCGGTGTCGCAACTTCTCGATACTTGGGAAATGAGTGTCCGGCAGGCATGCGCGCCAAAACAGACACCGGTATCGGTGGCTACATTACTTATGGGACTTAACTAAAGTCGTTGTATATTCAGTGTAAACTCTATATAGCGACGCTGAAGAGACTGCGCATTTTCTGACGTTATAGAGAGTTGTCGTTATATAGAGAGAAAGAAAAAGTCAATATTGTTTTACTATTATAGTATTATTTAATAATAACGCATAAAATTTACAAACATTACTATTAACACAAATAACAACGCTTATTGCGTTAAAACCTGCAGTTCTTATCAATTTCGGCAATTTAGAAAGTACCTACAAACAGTAAGTGCTTTATAAGTTGCCGAAATTACTTGCTTTATAATGACATACTATGGTCGTTATTTAGAGTCGGTATGATGCTACATAGAGTATCATTGTATGGACAAGGCATACCAACCAAAGTCGGATAATTTCGACGTTTTAGGGAGTTTGGCGTTAAATCGAATGACGTTACATGGAGTTTACACTGTGTTTTTAAATTATTAATGTAATATATTAAACTATCAGTGTTTGTAAATTTGTCCTGTTGTAAAATCAGAAATAGCTTCCACTTGGAGTCTGAACTCAGATAATCGAATTTTGACAACATTTTTATATGGATGTTTTATTTTGAGTAATATGATCAAAGAATCAAAAGAAAAATATTTAAAAATGATTTTAAATTAAATAATTACTTATTTTTTTATGTTAAAATATATAAAATATACAATTTAATTAAATGTATTCATTGTGCTATTTATTTGCTCCTTTCTGAAAACATGTCAAAATCTAAACGTCATCCTTCCACAACTATCCATCGAGACAGAGGTAACCTTTGTTAGTATAATAACTTTGATGATAAAAATAACTCTAAAAATTTTTAGTGTATTTGCCATATGGCAACATACACTATTGGCGTCGGTCGGATGGCGGGACCTAGGGGTCGGACCAAAATTTCTCGACGTTTCATAACCTCCTAAATACTTTGGCACCATTTTTAAAAATGTTTATATATATATGTATATATATATATATATATATTTATATATATATTTATATATATATATATATATATATGTGTACGCGCGATAACTTTCGAAAGAGTTAATTGATTTCAACGAAATTTGGGCCACGTGTTGAAATCCAACCACCGCAAGAAGCCTATTTAAAATGGGCCTAATCGGGCTATTTTAAGGGTAGTTTTTAGGGGTTGAAAACTGTTTTTGGGCCCCAAAATACCGAAAAAATTCTCCGAATCGTTTCAAAATTGAAATTTAACCCTTTGGTAGTGATTAAAAAGTGTCCCCACAATTTTAATAAAATCGGCCCGACAGGACCGGATTTACAAATTTTATGAAAACACTAGTTTGCAGATAGTGACTTATTTATTGAAGGGTGTATTTAATTCGGTGTAGACGTTAGATTGATAATAATATTACAATTAAGAAAGAAATGTTACTTTAAGGGGTGTATTAAGGGGTTAAATTTTTTATTTTGCCCAAAAACAAACTTAATTTCACATAATAAAAGTATAAAACCATACGGCCCTATACAAGCAAATACACTATATTGTCGGCAGGATTTTGGCACTGCGACCCGAGTTTTTTTGTTTTTAGAGTGATGATGATCCTTAAAGTAATTTGAGAAATTTCCTAAGATAAAAGATTGCCGAAACGTTAGAAATAAATGCAATTTACATAGTTCAGTATTTGCTTTCTTTTTCGATCCTGTGCCATCTAGGTTATCCTAGGAAATTTCTCATATAATAACTTTGTTTAGTTTACTTTTAAAGCCAACCGTGACCATTTTTAAATTTAAATGTTTTGGTAACCTTAATGCAATGAACTAAGATACCTAAAAACAATCTTTATCTTAGATTCTTTACTCTGTCGGTTGACGAAAAATATCTTAAATGCTAAAGTAATACATTTTAATTAAATACTTTTTCTTCCTACCACGCCGAAAGTACATACTTTCTGATTCGATTTTAAAGCAGAAAGTATAACATTTATGCACTGTTGTAATGACAGCTGAAATTATTTGCATATCGTTTGTATAGGCGGGCCTAAACAGTTTAGTCATGCGAGACTGCCGTTTCAGCTCACGTGTTCGCCAGAAGGCAGTAGTAGGTAGCCATCTGCTGTTATGCACGGACATTATTAGATCCCTGTGTCATTACGTATAACCCCAACATTGCTCACTTGAAAGTAGTATATTGGTGAAAGCGCGGACTACGAAGAAAAATAGTATACACCACACGAGCAGAAAGCTGAAAGTCCTGCACTGCACGACATATGATGCCCTCGACTTCGCCTTGGGAATCATGCGACGCAGTGCAGAAAATCCAACTTTCGGCTCTTGTGATGTAATATACTATCGCACAAAGTTTTTTGTATTGTCTTATCCTTTGGGATATTGATTATTTATTATCTTGTATCTAGATATTTTTCGCGACTATCTTCTGCAACTCTGAATCTAGACCGAATGATTCAGTATCTGGCTTTTTGAAAAAAGGAGAAGTTCTCCATTTTCCACATATAATGATTGTGTTTTATATACCTAAATGAAAAATCAAAATAAATGTCAGATCTGGTATTCTCAATCTATAATCTAAAAACTTTCCAAAACTTGTAACAAAATTACAAATTTACATTTATTTATATATAAAAAAAAATATTAAACAGGTCAGTCAAGTTAAATTAATTAAATTGTACTTATTTATATTTCAATCTATAACAGTCAATGACATAATTTCTTATTCTGATGTAATTAGTTAAAATAGATAAAAATTCCAATTGTAAAATCAAAAGATCGAATATTGAATATTGACCGAAGTCAATTTATTTCTGCCTTGGTTAAGAAATATGAATTTTGACTATCGCGTATTATTATTATAATTGTTTCATTTGTGTATCGTACAGTACCAAATAATTAAATACATTTTATCTTAAACCCGTAAACCTGCGTTTTATTTAATTTTAATACACTACAGAGTGACGTGTATTACATAATTTTTTTACCCTCTTGCCCGTCCTTGTCACAGGTAGTCACATTGGTGGACCCCCCCCCCACCCTGTTGTTACCACACATATTTTGCAATTTTAAAACCTAGAACTGAGTAAACGAAAACACCAGTTCCAAAATAATTTTAACGAACAATAAATGAAATGTGACTCCCCCGCCCTTGTCACACGATATCAAACTTCGTCCCCCCCTCCCCCTCTTAACGTATGACGTAATTTATGGATGTCCCCCAATAACAAAATAAATGTGGCGTCTAATTTCAAATTCAGTTAGATCCAAAAATGTAATTTTTACAGTATGTGATTTTTTTATATTATTAATATTCCGTGAATAATATAGTTGTCAAAATTTAAAGCAATATTTGATAAGTATAGCAAACACCATATTGATTTTAAATTCATTCGTTTTAGAAGTAAAATATGCATATTTTGTGCCAAAAAATTGGATGTAGCTGACTTTGATATTCAGTTTTGGATCTGGCGGGTTATGAAAAAAAAAAGCATAGGATCTAACTGATTTTGTTACCAACTTTAAGCTAAGACATCATCTATACAAGGTGTTCTTTACTTACTACAAAATGTAGAACAAAATAATAGAAAACAGGATCACGGGTAATTGGAATAATAAAATTAAATCAATTTAAACACTCATTGATTGCTTACACATTTACAAAAAATTTTGACCAAATTACTTAAAACATGAAATTTCATGTTTTAAGTAATTTGGTCTTTTCAAAATTTTTTTGTGTAAGCAATCAATGAGTGTTTAAATTGATTTAATTTTATTATTCCAATTACCCGTGACCCTGTTTTCTATTATAACATATATCTGGAATTGAACTTTGAACATGTAGAACAAAATATTTTGTTCAAAGGACAAAATCAAAAGAAAGACTTTAATTGTTGTTTATTCATCTGTGCGTACGCCACTGATGACTTCAGGTGTTGGGCGTCTATAATCCATAATCTGAGCGTGCGCTCCAAATAAACGGACGCTTTCGCGCGTGATAAATTGCTTTTTTAGGAACATCTGGTACCACACGCCCGGAATGCGTTATAGCACATGCTCTTTAGCGAGTTCCGAGCGCACGGCAAAAAATGTGCATGGAAAGGCCAGTTTCATTTAATAATATTTTTAATTTTTACATAACACAAAACTTGATGTTTTAAAATATTTTGTTTTCGATATTATTTATCAAACAAGACGTGTCAGTTTTATAATACTAATATAACAGAAGAATAACATCCATAAAAATAATACAAGACATCCGTCCATTACTTCTAAGTTCGAAATCGACCATCCTTTTTCCATAATGTTGCGTACCGAATTAGTAGGAATTGTGAATGGTAACAATTTTACAATAATTTGTAGTGGATACGGCAAGCCTTCTATTGGCCATAGAATACCTAAATGAAATTTAAAAAATACTATAATTACTACTGTCATTGAAATTATATGTTAAATATCGAAGTAACCATTTAATGAATGTATTTTTTACTCTATCTATACCTAAAACAAAGTCTTCAGAACATTATACATTAGGTCAGCCGCACAGAAACAGTTTTGTGGTCAGCCGTACACGTACTGCTCGAGCGGTTAATCGTCAAACCACGTGCACGAACAGTACAGCGGAAAGTAGTCACCGTCATTGTCTTATCTCTGACTTTGTCAGCACATCTGACTATATTTACATTGTCTCTATTCACTGCCGACGACTCGTGCACTCAGACTGTACGCGGGCAACTCAAAATCACTGCTTGGAGCAGTCCGTGTACTTTCCGCGCTACAGGTTGGTCCATTATAACTGATTTGAATTCTCAACTTACCGCTAGTAAGCGTTATTGGCATAAAAATACTTGATGATAGAGCTAAACTTGCAGTTCTGGAAGGACTAAGCGCGGAAATCATCAAACCTGTAATAAAATAATTAGTTCTTCAATTTTTCGAGAAATCGTCTATAAATTGAATTGGTTAAGCCCTTACAGGCTTGGAGCGCCAAACCTATTTTTTGAATATTTGAAGTACATACCAAAACTCATGCCAGTTAATCCTTCTATGAAAAGGATAAACGCTACTGCGGCTACACTTCCGGCGCAAGGAATCCCAAAAATTACAAATACTGTCAAGACTATTTCAGTTGTCTGTATTGCCATCATGATCGCTTGGATGATTAGATGGGACAGTAAAATCTCTGTTGAGGTGCAACCAGCTACTGTGATTCGGTCCCACATTCCTTCTAATCGCTCAATTACTAAAATGCTTGAAGTTACTATTGTCGCTGATGCAAAATTAGGTCTGGAAATACGCAATAGAGTATAATATGCAACAATCCGAATGGAAAAACTCATAATCTCAAGACATTTAATTTTTCTTTGCTTATTAAATTAACTACGGCATCCAAATTACTTACATCATAATCAGTGAAGGAGTCATATAAATGGTGGGTTTGTAATTTTTAGATCCATATATTGGAGGATCAACAATGAGCAATGGAGTTTGAACAAGTCGAATGCTTTGATTACATTCACGATAAATACCCTTGATGAATTCGTTATATTTATCTGTAAGACTTGTTCGTATTGCGCTGCCTATTCGATAATCTGCAAATTTTAAATTCCTCCGATAAAATCTTGACGAATGTAGTAAAGTTGGTATTACTGATCGCTCTATTAGTGCGAAATTCATATAGTGTAACGGTATTTCTGTGTGTACATTTAGAAGTTAATTTTTGCGTGATAACTAATTTGAATTTGAATAAACAAAAAATATTCAGATACAAAGGTAAAAATGTATTCGAAAAAGTTTTTTTATAAAAGAAAGAAGCAATTTGAAGCCTGCAAGAAACTAACCTCAAATTTTAACTTCAAAAGTTGTATTTAACAGAAAGTCTTTACTGTTTATCTTGTAAAGAAGTATTGTCTCTTTCTTGTATTCAAAGTGACAAACAATGTGGGTTTGCAAGTTTGAGATACTGTGCCTTGAAACTCGTGTTGTATCAACGAGCAATAAAAGTTCCAGTTATTGCAATAAAAAATTTCGTCGGAAACTATATGACGTTAATTGTAGATCTGTGTTCGGTAAGTCGATTTTGTATTGTAATTATTATTTTCATTTTGCTATTTGGGATAATATGAATATACTTTCGCGTTTATTTCAATGCCATGCACAATACACGGTTTAGAAGCGGTGTTACCGTTTCTTCTTTCATGATGTCGGTACACCATTTAATGATGGTGCTTTTTCATATCTTTAAAAATTAATTTTAAAAAAACTGTAGACGTTTATTTGATGACCTTTGGCACATGTCACCACTAAGGTTATATCAATATGTAACTCGAATTTTGTAACTTTCTTATCACTTATATCAATGATACGAAATAATTTTATACATGATGTCGAAGTGCTAACTTTTGACAATTTTTTCGCGATAACTGCAGACAGGAATGTGTTTAAACTCCGCGAACGGATTACTAAAGTGTTTATTTCCATCATATATTTTTTTCGAAATTTTCTTATCGTAAAAAAATAACGCCCCAACTCCCTTATATTATTACGTGTGCGGGATTTGAGTTTGAGACGTAAGTGGGATTGACAACTATGTTCAGAGGCCCCCAACAGTAAATAACATCAGGATAATCTCATCAGAGTTATTTCATCACAAAAAATTAAAACACATGACTGTAGGCGCTTTCAGTCTGCTTTCAGTGTTCAGGGGTTTCCTAGTCTTAATTCAGCACTGATCGGCTTCAAATACTTTGTGGGTTAACCAAAATAAAGAGATTTGCCCTTTTAATAAATGTAGCAGTTTAACAAACGATTACTCACTAGACATGTCCATCCATACATTTAATTGTCCATTTTCAATATCCGTTTTCGAAGCAGTCAAACCATTTTCTAATCTTTGAGCAAATGTTTTTGTAAAGTTTGTAGCAAAATGCATGACGCCAACAACATCGCCGCTATGAACTGCCTCATTGGCAGAACTAACATTGGGATAAAATTTCTACAATAAAAAACATTAAATTGATTGTGGTTTTAGGGGACATTTAAAACCAATATATTATACTTTTATAGGTTTAAAATATTTAAACATTGAATAAATATTACTTTGGGTAAAGTTATTAGAAAAAAATCATCTGACATCTGTAGACAATTTGGTCGAGATCAGTTAAAGCATAAAAATTGATTGTCAAATTGTGAACCAGGTAGTAGACATGCAGACATGTCATGATGTTTGACAACCTATACCCATGGTGGGAGCGAAGCATAACATCCACCATGAAACCATTATATTGATCAAAAAAATCGAAGCCCATTTGAGCAATTTGGTAGCGTGTCTGCACACAGGTTACCTCGTTAAGGAATTATTTCATCTGGGAGACCTTTCATATGTTTATCAACCATGCAATATTCAATGGGAGTCAACTGGATGACAATCATCGCCCTACTACTATTCAACGGAACGAGGTTACCTCTGTATTTAATAACCTTGGGACACACTTACCTTTATAAGAAAAGTGTCGTTAAATGAATTTAGAAATCGACAACTCAGCATGTTTTTCTGGCAGATATTGTTAAAGTGATCATACATGACCGTGGAATTATTCAACGAATAGTTTTGACAGTATGTCCAGTTGCTTTCGTCGTTTACAACGGCTATCTTTATGCGTTTAAAGTCACCGCCAGTGGCTATGTAAAAACTTATTATTGTTGCTAATGGAAATAATAGATAAAAAAATATTCCTCTGAAAACAGAATATCGTTATACTACTACACTGTGATCTTTAAAACAAATCAGGCTGTAATCTGAATTTTGCCCCCCTCCCTCCTCCATGATAAGAAATAGGTAATGAGTAGTGACTAATGGATATGCTACGAACATTGTAATACAGTAATACCCTGACTTACGCGTTTTACGCGGATTCAGAGTTACGCGATTTTTGAAGACATTGAAGAACCTGATTCCTTAGACCCAGTTCAATTAGAAGATCAAATAACGGTTGGACTTTTGACAGAAGGCCTCAGTTCAATTAAAGAAGGATTACACATTTTGGAAAACATAGAGTCCAACCAAAAATTATTTATTAGTGTGGTACGAGGACATGTTACGTGAGAAGAAAAAAGCCTTGATCGCGTCAGACGACTTTGTTAGATTTTAAAATAATATCGATTTACGTTTCTGCAATTCATAATAATATAACTCGTATTATTTAAGATTTTTTTACACATTTTCTTCTAAACTATTGTTTTTAATTTACGATCCCAATTAAACATAATTTGTATGTTTTTATATGCAAAATTGTACCCCGACTTACGTAAATTCTATTCGCACGGGTATCGCTCGATCTCACCTATCGCGTAAGTCCTGGGTATTACTGTACTTTTAATGAAATGTGCGTAAATAATGCTTATCTTCGAATTTCAAACTACTTCCTTAAACACATTTTGAAGATTGATTAATATGTGATCCTAATTCTCGGAGTTAAGGATATTGTTAAAACTGATTATTTTGAAGAACACCACACTATTATTGCTTAAAAATGGCCGATCGCTTATCGACGTGTTATAATCAGGATTCAGTATATCATCGAGTGGAAATAGATCATAGATGGCGTAAGCAATTAATTTAGACGGTTTGAGAACTTTTTGGGTGTGCAAAAATATTTAAAGAGAGCTATAATTAATTACTCTGCGTTCCGCGTGAACTGTATCCAATTTTTATAAATTAACAACTCCAATCGATTTAGTTGTAAGAGTGGCCGTTCTCTCTTTTTCAGTTGTGTATCATCTGGAGGTATTTCCTGCAAAATATATTTTTTATTTTTTTTTCAAGTCAGTCGATTTTTTGTTTACAACTGGGTTTAGTAAACAATAATGATTGTATGCTATACGCTTGTTATGTAGTATTCATTTGAAAATACCAAAACTTTCGCTGTGGTCAAACACTGGACCCCTGATGATATAAATAAAGAAATGAGAAAATAACTCAGTTTTGCTTTTTTCTTATTAATTACCGTAATGCTGTCTATTGAATAAATGTCATTGATTGAATATTGTGCCTCATTTCTCAATTGAAGACGCATCTGATATTCTTCACTTTGAAATTCAGGTGCTGTTTGACCTTTAAATTGTCTTTCACTTAAATAGAGAAACACTTCTTCTAAAGTTTCCGTTCCAAAAAGTGTCATTAGAAATTCAGGATTTTCTTCGGCTAGAAGTGTACCATTGCGCATTAATCCAATCTGAAAAAAAATCATTTGCAACAATAGCTTTGTTCTTGTTGTGATTTAAGTTGAGAGAAGTGTAAAAATTGACCAATCGCTTACAGTTTGAGCTTGTTTTGTTTCTTCTATGTAGTGTGTGGTAATAACGATAGTCGTCTTATTTCTGTTTGATATTTCAATTAGGTGATTCCATATCCTTTTTTTGTACAAAAAAAATGTTATATATTATCAAGACTTAAATAACAATAATACACTTCAAACGACGCGATCCTCTAAAGGCCTTTCATTATTTTTGGGCGTTTATTTAAATTTTAATAAAATGTAACGTTTGTAGATCGATTTCTTGATTATTTCGACGCGGTAATCGCGAAATGTTTTAACCAATCATTCAAATTTCATAACGTGAGCTAAAAGAATAATCTAATAAAAGATTAATAACATTCTTCACAGCTTTTACACATGTTTCGACAATTTTAAATGCCTGGATAATAATTTCATAACGAAATCATTATTTCACTTTGTGGTGTGATTTTTAAAATTTAATTGCCTATTTGTAAAGATATTGCTTGTGAAAATTACAATATTAAATTCTATTTTACCTGTCCCTTAGTACCGGGTCGACACCAACAGTAGGCTCATCTAAGATAAGTAGTTCAGGTTCGTGAACCAATGCAACTGCGAGTGATACCCTTTTCTGCTGCTCTGAGCTGCAATTTTTGATGTACCGGCCATCGGGAAGCAGCTCTAACAGGTCACAAAGGAATATAAATCGTTCGAACAACTTCTCTTTTTCAGTGCCTAGTAATTTACCAAAGTAGTAAATTGTTTCTTTGATGTTAAATTCTTCTATTAACGCAAGTTCCTAAATATAAGATTCATTATTCGCACGCGTCGTAATTTAATATTTTCCGTTATATCTTTTGATTTTGATTTATGTTAGTTCTTTTTTTTAATTTGAGAAATATAAATATGAGGATTTTAAAAATACGGAGGGTGCCGGATTATTAAAATTTGTTAGCGAAATTTGTTTAAAAACTAATTTGGTTCTTACGAATTCCTTCCCCATCAGCATTTTTTTAATGTGTCAATTGAATAATGGTGCAAGCTAAACCATTTTATTGTTTTTCTAAGTGAATACTTCTTATGTGATTATGGTCATGTCATAGTTTTTTTTGTGTTTTGTAATATTTATGCCATGTTAAATTGAAAAACAAAGATAAAAATATTGTAATTGGTGAATGCTTAATTGTATTGATTTATAATATCTCAGAAGAAAAACGTTTTCTTTCTTTCGCTCTTCTGCGTCATTCAACTAATTTTATGTAAGAAGTATTCACTTCAGCCGTGTCTAATGACACACAAACTTTTTTTAACCTGAGGCATGTATCCAATTCTAGGTCCTGGCACGCCGCTATAAGGCGTTCCAGGTCTCCCACCAAGAACCCATATTTCTCCGGAATTGAGTTGACGTTGTCCGACAATACAACTAAGTAAGGTTGTTTTTCCGCATCCATTGGCACCCAGTAATCCATATCTAAAACGAAGCTAAACACATTCGGTTCCATTTTTCTTCAAATATAAAACGTTTCTTTGACTCTAAATTCTAATCTTCAATATTGTATCAAGATTTGTGTTGTGTTCGTAAAAAATAAATACCGGTTTCTTGACCGGATATACTCGAAAAATGTTGTCATAATTATTCCAACAGAGATGTGAACTCTACATCTTTTGCTAGCTTTGCGTTTTTAATGTTTGATTTCTGTACAAACCGCGATTTTATTTCCACAAATTATTAGACTTACATTGTTCCTTGAGTAACAGTCATGTCAAGATCAATTAATACATCGCGTCTTTTCACCTTTTCAACAGCAGGGTAATATTTACATGCCGCCCGGACACGTATCACTTCTTTTGAAACCATTTTATTTCCTACAATTGTGTTTTTTATTTATTATTTAAATGTTACGATAACATGCTAATTTTGTGATTTTTTATTGAGGATTCTTGGTTTGTTTATCTCTTATAGAGAAAATGATATGCGTCGAAGATCTATATCTATAGGGGAGAGTCCTACAGTACCGGCCAGCATCCAGTACCGGCCAGTTGCAAGTTCTCTAATTCTATAAAAAACCCGGGTCGCAGTGCCAAAACCCTGCCGACAATACAGTGTATTTGCTGATACAGGCAGGGTGGCTTTATTATGCGAACTTAAGTTGGTTTTTGGGTAAAAAAAAATTTTTGCTCCTTAATACAGCCCTTAAAATAACATTTTTTTTCTTAATTGCAATATTATTATCAATCGAACCTCTATACCAAATTATATGCAACTTTCAGTAAATAATTCACTATCTGCAAACTAGTGTTTTCATAAAATTTGTAAGTCCGGTCCTGTCGGGCCGATTTTATTTAAATTTTAGGGACACCTTTCAATTACTACTAAAGGGTTAAATGTCAATTTTGAAACGATTCTGAGAATTTTTTCGGTATTTTGGGGCCCAAAAACATTTTTCAACCCCTAAAAACTACCCTTAAAATGCCCCGATTACGCCCATTTTAAATAGGCTTCTTGCGGTGATGGATTTCAACACGTGGACCAAATTTCGTTAAAATCAATTAACTCTTTCGAAAGTTATTGCCCGCACACATATATATATATATATATACGTATATAAATATATATATATATATATACATATATATATAAACATTTTCAAAAATGGTGCCAAAGTGTTTAGGAGGTTATGAAACGTCGAGAAATTTTGGTCCGACCCCTAGGTCCCGCCATCCGACCGACGCCAATAGTGTATGTTGCCTTATGGCAAATACACTAATAAATGGCACTGACAGTTTTACGCTATATAGTGCGGTACACTCGTGCAAGTATATGCCCCGCGCGGCGTCGATCTGTCGCGACCGGTTTACTGTCAGTGCAAAGATTTCTGTTGCGCGCAATGAATGTACGCTACGTAATTAAAATTCTGTTGGTGATTTTCGAAGTTCAAGGATTCAATTTAAAACAAATAACTCCTGGTAAATTTAGTATGCTTATATGGCTATTAGAAACCGAATATTATTTCAACCTTTGTACGTTTGTTTTCATCTGGAATCGAAACTCTTTTTTTTCGTTTCCTCCAGTGCCGGCCAGTACGCTGTCCTGCAGTACCGGTCATTCCTTAAATTAGTTTTAAAAGGTTTGCATTACTTAAAATTTTCTTGAAGAAGATAATAACAAGAAAACTAAGGTTTCAGGAAAAGGAGGTAATAGAAAAGGTAAGAGTTTACTGTCAGGAAGAGATGTCAGTAAGAAAACAAAGAAAAATACAAACGAAAACCTACCTCGTACTCACAGACCGAATGAAGAAGAGACAGTTTGCCCTTTGTGCGCTGAATGTCATGAAGATGATTGGATACAGTGCGGAAACTGTAAAATTTGGGTCTATGAGGCTTGTGCAAATATATCGGAGCTATCCGATCAGTACATTTGCGATTATTGTATTGTCTAAATGGTTACATTCTTACTGGCCGGTACTGAAGGACAATTTTTTTAGTCTGATTTTTCCTAGTCTTTGAATTGCAATAATAAAGCTGATTATTTCTAAACGAATTGGTTGTTGGTTATTTTTATTAATAGCACAATAGTTCTTGTAAATATATCAGGAGGTATTGATCATGTAACCTTGAGAATTTTGATTTTTTTGTAGATAAACCTTAAGGTGACGGTACTGTAGGACTCTCCCCTAACAATTATATAAAAAACAAAGTTAGTTTGGTTGTGTATTGGTATGTATGTGTGTTGTCAGTACTATATGAGAAACTTATGAAGCGATTTGATTTTTTTTTACTATTTTAAAGACCTGTTTCTTCTGAATGATCATATAGATTAAGTGTTACGGAAAAAGGGAGATGAGCGATGAATGTAAACGTAAGGAAATCGGAGATCCCGTACGCGTATCATATAAACTCGATTGAACGAGCAAAGCGAATGAGATGATGCCGCAATAAGCATTTGTTTAAAGACTACAGTTGTGAATTGCGGAATACTACATAAATCTGTGACTTACCTATATTGTTATTTGGATGTCTATTGTAGGTCAACATTTTCAATTAGTAAACTTTTTTTGAATTGAATGTATTTATATGTGTTAAATATAATACAAATTCGTGGTTAATTATTTACTTTTAATTATTTTATTAACCAGATGTAATGAAAATCAAAGATATTGCAAACGGTTCTAATATTGCAAATAAATTCGTTTTTCCTGCACTCTTTAATTCTACAAGAAAATTAAAAATCAAACTTTTAACGATTTAAATAATTAATTTAAACCTCGTTAGATTATCAGAGATTTTTCAATTTCAGGTTCAAATCCAAATATGTTTTTTTAGATTTTAACTAGTTGGGATCAAAACATCGTCAAGACACTTTTCACAGTCTATTGTGTAGGAAACGATATTGTCATTTTTTACTTTCAACACTTATATTTTCACGTAAATGCCTATAGTATGGTTCAAAACTTCTAAGACTGTTGTTCCTTATCATTGATCCATTTGACTAATGATACATACGTGACATTGATTTTAAATTTGTAAGCGCAAAGGATTTTTTTACCGTTATAAATCGGAATAATCCGATAATGCTTTTTTAGATCGGTCAAAATACCTTGCGTTAAATACTCTCTCAATCTCAAACGTCTGTTAAATTTTTGGTCGTAAATAATTATTGGTAATAAATGTACTCTCTTTTATTGTGTCAATTAAAATGTAATAATGATGATTCTGAGTACCGCAATGGCGGAGCTAATATAAAGGTGGGCGTGGACAAAATCGAATTGCGCGAGACCTCTAATATAAAAACTAGTTATTTTGCTCGGATGAGCTCGAGTGAAATTGAGAAAGCAACGTTTTGCTCATTCTAAATAGTGTCGCCTGTTCGGGTAGTTTTTCTGACAGATCGTCGAACACACATCTTAGAGCGAAATTTTTTAATTAGACCCTCCCGCGCCCTTCTACAAACTTCAATTATGTACTTGTTCAGGCACCTTAATTAAGTAATTTTATTAACTAAATTAATACAATAATTAATCAGTAATGTTATAAAATCTAATTAAAATCTGTAAAAGAGCATGAATTGAGTAATAATGATCTTGTCCATACTCTAATCGTCGATTGAATATTCAACGGTTTAATTCTGCACGGAAAACAGACGATTGACTGCCATAGATGAAGGATTATATCTACATTTCAAATTTATAAAATTTAAATACCCTTAAAACCTTTATTTTCAAGAATTGTTCCTAAAATACCGAGACTTCTTCAGACAAGGATTTTAAGATCATAACAACTTTTCGATCATCTTATGATAAACATTTTGTCTTATTGATTCCCGATTAAGAACTTTTTCAGCATAAACTGCTTGTATGTTTAATAGTATTCAAATATGTGCAACCATGAAATGGGAACACAGGATCGTTTATTTTATAACACGCAGACGCTAGACACGGTAAACACGCATATTAAAAAAAATAGATGCATGATTGCATTTTTGGATTTTGTTGCAAGACAAAAACAAATTCTTCTTGAAAAATAATACTAGATTTAACTGTTTTTATGGAAAAAAATTGTTAGTACACCATAAAAATTCAAATTTAGTTTGTAACTTTGATTTAGACTCCGAATTCGATTTTTGGATCATGTGTTCAGATATAACAAATTTTCGACAGATAAAGAAATTAAAACTTAACTTCAGTTAATTAATTTATGAATGTTGTAATATATTTATTTCAACAAAAATCAGACACAGTGGATATATGATATGGAAGAACCTCACAAAATCTTACACCATCTTGAAACATTCGTAATGGCGCTCGCATGCTTGTAGACTTTTAGTATTGCATAAAGCAACGTAGCTTCGGAATTCCAACTGTGAAAGGCCTACTTTACTTTTGAACATAATCACAAAAATAGATTTTCTATAATTTAAACAGTGTTGATTTTTTAAAACATTTTACGGGTGCAGTAAATAAATTATTTATTAACAAAAAAAAAAAACCCGGGTTGCAGTGCCAAAACCCTGCCGACAATATAGTGTATTTGCTAATACAGGTATTGTGGCTTTATTAAATGAAATTAAGTTTGTTTTTGGACAAAATAAAAAAAAATTGAACCCCTTAATACAACCCTTACAATAATAATTTTATTAGTTGAAATATTGTTATCAATCCAACATCTGCACCAAATTAAATACGACCTTCAGTAAGTAAATTCGTATACGCAAACTAGTGTTTTCATAAAATTTGTAAGTCCGGTCCTATCGGGCCGATTTGCTTATAATTTTAGGAGCACTTTTTAATTGCTACTAAAGGGTTAAATTTCAATTTTGAAACGATTCTGAGAATTTTTTCGGTATTATTGGGCCCAAAAACTTTTTTCAACCCCTAAAAACTACCCTTAAAATGACCCGATTGGGCCCATTTTAAATAGGCTTCGTGCGGTGATGGATTCCAACATGTATGCCAAATTTCGTTAAAATGAATTAGCTCCTTCGAAAGTTATTGCCCGCACATATAAATATATATATATATATATATACGTATATAAATATATATATATATATATATATATACGTATATAAATATATATATATATATATATATATATATATATATATATATATATATATATAAATATATATTGTGACGTACACTTCAGGGTGTCTGTTAAATTATTAGGGAGAATCTTAAAATTCAATCACACAAGGTCTCCGGCTAGCTTACTCAGCGGCGCTAGATCGTGGTTCGAAATATTGTGCTCTAAAAATCGATCTTTTAAAAAAATATATTAAATAAGCTGACCTAAATTCGGGGGGGGAGTAAGCTACGCTCAACAGGAGTTCGACGCTTACTCCTTTCCCTCAGGAATAAAATAACAATACTGTCAATTAACAGTTTTGTTTTTAAAGAAAGAAAAAAACCCTACCACCTACCACATGACAATGAACAAACACTATTTAAGTACACGAACACAATTACACTTATTACCCCAAAAGACAAGGGGACTACGGCAACCGTTGAAAGAAAAAAATCAGAGACGTAATCACCGACTAGATGAAAAAAGTAAAGGACGCCAGGACCACTTAACGCTCTGATTCACGCTCCGCCTCTAGGTCCAACGAGGTGCACTAAAATTGCAGCAGCCCCTAAATCCCCGAATGGAAGAAATTATAAATAAAATACGGGCATAAATGACAAAACACAACTGCACAAGGCTTTTGTGAAATAATAACACAAAACTCGAAACAGATTAAACTGTCGCCAGGTAAGAAATCAATAACAACAATAAATAACGATGATAAATAATAACGGATAAAAAATAATCAACGAAAATAATAACAACGGTACTAACACTGGCGAAATATTTAAAATGGCACGCTACTGAACACAAAAGCTATAATTAATTTCGTTCTAGGATTTTAGATCGCAGAAGATCAAATAGGTGACGATCAGAACGCCCTCCTATTTAAGCGTACCAAAATCAACCCCCAAAACAACAACCAGTCAAAATCAAATTTCCAAAAATTATCCCAATCAAACGACAACAATCACCTATGCTAACTAAACAACTCGAATAATAATAATCCTAGCAACAATAGATGTCTAAAAACTGTCTACAACAATCCATCTTATCATAACATCAAGATAATGGTAACACCTCTATCTCGTGTGTGTACCGTCCTCGGTCCCTGTGCAGTCTGCCGTTATCGGTCGACTTTCAAAATAGACAGCCTACTAAAACACGTCGCGAAACGCCCACCCTCTCGCACACGCGATAGGTACTATAGGTGCCTCTTTGTCGGCCAAATGATACACTCCATGATGCCAAGCAATTCGTGTCTATTACCTGTTCGTCAAATAGACACTAGTAAAACACATTTATTTAAAAAAATGCACATAGGCTCGAACTATTTATTATTTTAGGGGGGTCCTAAAACTCTAAAACGCTACAAGGCATATAAAATACTTGTGCAAATGAAATAGCTTCTAAACGTATTTTACTCTACAAAGACTTGCCATAAACTTGTTATAATATATCGAGGACGCTATGGAAAACAAATGTCGAGTGCGCTTTGATGTTTCTGGAGCTAGAATTCAGCGTTGACAAATGCTCTGATTTTTGGTGGACGTTCCGATTTTTTAGCCAGAATTAAATGTCCAGCGCGGGACTTCGTGATTTTTCAAAAACATTTAGGTCTGATGAAAGGAACATGTGTTAATAAAATCAGAATTACTTCTTCAACACAATATGGAATTTTCATATTCAAATTTTTAACAACACGCAAATTGAAAAAATAGATGTATGATTCTTCAAAAATAATAGTAGTTTTAAACTGTGGTTACGGGAAAAATCGTAAATACAGCATAAAAATTCAAACTTAGTTTATTACTTGGATGAGACGTCAAATTAATTAATTTGTGGGCGATGCAATCAATTTATTTTAACAAAAATCAGACACAGTAGATACATATATGACATGGAAGGGCCTGACAAAATCTTACATCTTGAAAAATTCCTAGTGGTGCTCGCACACGTGATAACATTTAGTATTGCGCAAGTTGTAAACGAACGCAGTTCCGGAATTACAACTGCGAAAGGCCAACTTTAATTTTGAAAATAATTACAAAAATAGATTTTTTATAATTTTAACAGTTTATTGATTTTTTTAACATTTAACGGCTGTAAATAAATTCTTTATTTATTAGCCTAAAAATAGAATACCTGAGAAAAATGGTAGGATATTATCAAAGAAAGTCATAACCATTCAGATGTATTATAATCAGAGTTTTATTTTCTGTAAGCTAATGTATAAAAACAACTTAAAATACTGGTGAGTAGCCCATTTTAAAATGCCACAATAAATAAATACAGTAACTATATTACATATCACGTATTTTTAGATAACTTATAGAAACTAACGATAGAGAATAATATGGTCCACGCCACTGTTATAAGGAATCCGTTTAACACAGCAATGTTTGTGATTGTCCATCCACGTGTCAATACGTTACGTAGTGACGTTATGGGAATTGTGAACGGAAGTATCTTCGCGAATTGTTCCAGCGCGTATGGCATTCCTTCGATTGGCCACACCATTCCTGAAAGCAAAAATAGTTATCAGGAAAGTGAAAATAGTAATCATATCGACACGACTGAAGAGGTCAGGACTTGACTTCGCACGCACGTTGAATACCAAAGACGTGTTTGTAAAATTTGGCCAAAGACGGTCTGCCGACCACCTTTTAGTTCTGTTTTCTGTGCACCCTACACAAATTATAAATTATAAATCGAAAAATTAGTATAAAATCCAAATGATCGTGGCATTTAGTAGAACGCAACCCTGAAGCTATGTGAATGTCTTAATCTTGCAAAAAAATTATTTCTACAGCTTTTTCTTTCAACTTTCTTTAATGTTTCTGACAGAGGTCTTTAATTTATTAAAGTTGAAGTTTAAACTTACCACTTAGAAACAGCATCAGGTAAAAGCTTCCATTCGAAAAATATAAACTGGTTGTGTGCGTGTTGCTATAAGCTGAGATTAGAAAACCTGCAAAAAGTTTGTTTTATTAAATAAATTATAGCTATAAGCAGTATTAAATTTCTGGTATCTTTAGGCGCCTTTCACGTAGAAGTTTATAAAGGTCCGTTTCGTTTAGGACTTCTTGAGTTATAAATGGCCAAAGAAAATTTCAGATCATTTTGTGACATCTCCTAACGGGTTTCGAGAGCCAGATCTTTGACTAGTCGCCCTACGTATTGCTTCGATTTTTGTCATCTGTTCATCTTTTAGTTGGTTAACCCGTTATGACGAGCCTTTACCCTTTCCTAATCCTGACCTCTGTGAACCCTCCCCTTGTGGAGGCCTTGACCTTGGCGGTGGGTTAACTTGTATAAGTTAAATAAATAGATCCCTTCATTGGTTTTCAAGATGGGATATTTATTTACCGTAAGTGATTCCAGCAATTCCTTGTAAAATAAGGAGTAATATAACCGTGAAATAATTGCCGATACAGTTGACTCCGACTACGATGAACACAATGATAACGGTTTCGATCGCCTGCATTATTGAGAACGTTATTTGCGTAATACTATGTGATAATAGAATTTCCATTGCGGTGCAACCGGCCACCACCGTTCGATCCCAGATACCTTCTAGACGATCTGTTACGAGGACGGTTGAAGTCGGTAATGTAGCCAAGAAGAAATTGATTCTAGAAACAATAATTTTATATAAACGAAATATTTTCGAGATAACTTTTAATATGCGTTTATCACATTCGCGAGTTTCATTCCAGCAATTTCGCCGTTTTGCGCCGATCATTTCGCGTATTGCTATGTTCACGGGTGTCGCCAAGCAGACGCATGTTGTACGTGTGTAATAGTGCAATGCGACAGCAGTGAATACAGTGAACATTACTGAAGTACATCTCCAGGAACATAACGAAATGTCCCGACATCGAGAACAAAAAATTCCAGCCAATTGGGCGACAGAACCATTTCAACTTCGTAAATATTGACATTTGAAATGTAACAAATAAAATAAAATTTCTTCGTATTTGCATACCAAACATCCTCCCAAAATTTGGTTTCAATCCGTTAATCCGTGTGAGCTGTATCGTGCTCACAGCCTAACAGACAATTAGAGTTTTTCCAAAAATATGTTTTTTGAATTCGAGGATCCTCAAATCGAAAAAATATTGTAAAATTTTGAAAAGTGAATTTTGACCCAAATTAGTACCATTCGAATGGTAAAAATGGTAAAAATCAAATGTTATGCCAGGAGTGAGACCTTGCTTTTATCAAAGATGAAACTTACGTTATCATTGCACCTGGTGTTATAAACACGGCGTACTTATCGTTTTTCGTACCATAAATAGGTTCGTATATATGAACTGGAAGCTCAGCAAGCTTCAAATTTTGATTGCAGTCTTTTGTAACACCTTTAGCGAAATTTATGTATTTGTCTATGAGGTCATATTGAATAACCCCCCCTATCTGACGATCTAAAATTGAGAGAAACAATATAAATTATTTCCGAAAATATATTTTAAGTAATTTAATACAAAGTATTTTCAAAACAATTTGCTTATTTTAAACGATTCCAGTTCACTCACTCGACATGTCCATCCACATATTTATGACGCTGTTGTCAATGTCGATGTCGGATACAGATCTGGCGTCATTGGTTCTTGATGACAATGCCTCAGTATAATTGTGATTAAAATACATCGCACCCACCACAGTCCCTTGTCGGACTGCCCCTACAGCAGATTCGAGATCGGGATAAAACTCCTGGAAGAAATTAGTTATTTGAAAAAATAGTGTGACAATATGTATATTACTTCATTAGATCATGATGTCATTCCATCGATTTATTTCTGTACATTGTTACTTCTGGAGTATGCCAGAGATTATGCTAGTTACAAAACTTTCTAAAGAGACGCGTTTTGAGTTCCTTCTATTGAAACGAAAGATAGCTCTTCGGCTGACTAAAAAAAAAACCCGGATCGCAGTGTCAAAACCCTGCCGACAATATAGTGTACTTGCTCATACAGGCGGTGTGGCTTTATTATGCGAATTTAAGTCAATTTTTGGGCAAAATAAAAAATTTGATTCCTTAATACACCCCTTAAAATAACATTTTTTTTAATTGCAATAATATTACCAATCGAACGTCTATACCAAATTATATAAAACTTTCAGTAAATAATTCGCTATCTGCAAACTAGTGTTTTCATAAAAGTTGTAAGTCCGCTCCTGTCGGGCCGATTTTATAAAAATTTTAGGGACACTTTTTAATTACTACTAAAGGGTTAAATGTCAATATTGAAACGATTCTGAGAATTTTTTCGGTATTTTGGGGCCCAAAAACGTTTTTCAACCCCTAAAAACTACTCTTAAAATGGCCCAATTACGCTCATTTTAAATAGGCTTCTTGCGGTGATGGATTTTAACACGTGGACCAAATTTCGTTAAAATCAATTAACTCTTTCGAAAGTTATTGCCCGCACACACACATATATATATATATATATATATATATATATATATATATATAAACATTTTTAAAAATGGTGCCAAAGTGTTTAGGAGGTTATGAAACGTCGAGAAATTTTGGTCTGACCCCTAGGTCCCGCCATCCGACCGACGCCAATAGGCTAACATAGGCTCTGTTTGATCATTAATCAATCGTCAATCACATTCGAGAGTAAATTATAACAACTGACTTCAGTGGAATTTAATCTCGTCAAATGAGCCAAAGTATGCTAATTAGTGTATTTGCCATATGGCAACATACACAATTGGCGTCGGTCGGATGGCGGGACCTAAACACATTGGCACCATTTTTAAAAATGTTTATAATATATTATATATATATATATATATATATATATATATATATATATATATATTGTGTGTGTGTGCGGGCAATAACTTTCGAAAGAGTTAATTGATTTCAACTAAATTTGGCACACGCGTTGGAATCCATCACCGCAAGAAGCCTATTTAAAATGGGCGTAATCGGGGCATTTTAAGGGTAGTTTTTAGGGGTTGAAAAATGTTTTTGGGCCCCAAAATACCGAAAAAATTCTCAGAATCGTTTCAAAATTGACATTTAACCCTTTAGTAGTAATTAAAAAGTGTCCCTAAAATTTTAATAAAATCGACCCGACAGGACCAGACTTACAAATTTTATGAAAACACTAGGTTGCAGATAGTGAATTATTTACTGAAAGTTGTATATAATTTGGTATGGAGGTTCGATTGATAATATTATTGCAATTAAGAAAAAAAATGTTATTTTAGGGCGTCGAATTTTTTATTTTGCCCAAAAACCAACTTAAGTTCGCATAATAAAGCCACACTGCCTGTATAAGCAAATACACTATATTGTCGGCAGGGTTTTGGCACTGCGACCCGGCTTTTTTTTATTGATATTAGCTACATAGTATACTGTGGAAAAGAACAAACGTACTTTAGTTAAAAAGCTGTCGTTGAATGAGCTAAGAAAACGGCAGCTAAGCAGATTCAATTGGCAAGTATCGTTGGTTGGATCGTATGATGCGGTAGAATGATGGGCTAAATAGTTTTGGCAGGCGGTCCAGTTACTTTCGTTGTTCACAACGGCTACCTTAATGTCATGCAAATCTCCACCGATGGCTCCATAAAATGCAAACAGATTTAATACTGGAAACAGCAGCAAAAAAAATAATCCCCTGAAATATAAAATATATCGTTTATTGAAAAAGATACCAGCTGTCGTATATTCGAGAATTTTAGCTATCATTGAATTCACTCTGCACTGGTACCTAATGCCGGCCACACACGTAACTGCATACTTGTCAAGTATACATGCGCTTGACGCTTGATCAAGTTTGCATGACCGTATGTGTGATGATTTTGATCAAATATTTTGACTTGACTGCCGAACGAATTTATAATCTGCGTACTTGAAGACTTGACAAGCGGCCAGTATTGTGACGTGACAATCAGGCGTTCATAGGTAATCTGTTGTGACTTCTCTTTTGTCTATACGTGTTTCGTGCATATTAGTATGTCTACTGACATTCGTAGAGCTGTCCGCGAAGTGTTTGAAGAATTTATTGATATATTGATACAAAAATAAAACGCAACAATGTATTTTCCGTTATCGTGATTCGTCAAAGACGAATCATGTTAAATTTTTGGGTGTGATTATTAATGATGATATGAAGTGGAAGGCACATATTGATCATGTATGTAATAGGCTTGTAACTGTAATCTTCCTACTTAGGAAAATATCCTCGAGCGTTTCAGAATCTGTTATGTTAAATATCTATTATGGACTATTTCATTCTATCCTTTCTTATGGCATACTATTATGGGGAGCAGCTTCTGATGCTGTGAGAATTTTTAAATTACAAAAAAGAGCGATCCGCATTATTGCAAAAAAGAAATCAAATGATCATTGCGCTCCTTTGTTTAAACATTTTAATATACTAACATTACAGTCGCTGTATGTACTGGAAAATTTATTGCATGTAAAACAAAACTTAGACATCTATGAATCGGCAAACAATATACATTCCCACAGCACCAGAAGCTGTTCGGACATTAGAATACCGTTTTATAAAACGAACAAATTAATTAATGGTCCCAATTATTGGGCTCCTAAATTATTTAATCACCTCCCGAACAGGATAAAATTGTTACCCATAATTAAATTTAAAAGCAACATAAAAAAAATACTGCAAAACATGTGCCTGTATAAATTTACGGATTTTTTTAATTATGACATTGTATAATATGTAATTGTGTAACTATGTATAACTGGAATTTTTGACGTTCTTTTTAAGCCACTTATGGTTTTTAAAATAAATATATATTATTATTATTATTATTATTATTATATTATTACATAAAACTAATTTTCATTTTCATTTTAGTTTATTATTAACCAGTATTTGTTATATAAAATCATTAAACACATATTGAAATTAAAACATAAACAGCGGTGACCATAAATTAGCGACAAGGACAGCAAAAACAAAGAAAAGTTGAACAAATAATTTAATTGTTGAAGAACTACAAAAATGTCTGTATTTTTATTGAATTCGGATAGAAGCCGCTACAGTCTACAGTAGCAGCTTCTTTCTGAATTCTAAAGAAAATACACGCATTATTATAGTTCTTCAACAATTAAATTATTTAGGTACCTATTTATTAATATAATATTGAAGAATCTCGTTAGAGATTTTTTCTGTGCTAAATTCCGCACATGAAAAATAGATGAAAAATAAATTTCGTACATTAAACGCAAAAACAGCCCATGCCTTACACGCCGTCCGACCGCCCGACAAAATCTCTACAGATTACTATACATTGATTTCTAGTCTTTCCCATATAACGCCGTGTAAAAAACCCTAGTTTCCAAGTTTTATACGCTTGATTACCAAATTTTCGTACGACATATATTTACAGTAGTATACATAGTATAAGGTGCTATGGTAAGTGAGATGCGTAGCCGAGTGGTCTACGGCACGTAGGTACATTGCTCCATAGCTTGGGTTGAACTGAGTTCGGATCCAAGGACCGATGCGTGTGAATTTTGATTTTTTTCAACTGTTTCGTTTTTTACATGATATTTCTTTACATTATTTTCCAATTTTCTTTTATATAATAAAAATAAATTATTTTCTTGTTTTAGTAATTAGTGGTGACAAAAGTCTCGCAAATATCAACTTTTGGATGTGACATTTGTCAAGAAAAGTTTCGTCATAAATGTAGTTTGGTACGGCATACGAAAACCCATAATATCAATACAAGTGGTACTCATTTTGGGGAGTTATATTGCGTTTTGGGGGTTTTATATTGCATTTTGGGAGTTTTATATTGCATTTTGGGGGTTTTATATTGCATTTCGGGAGTTTTGTATTGCGTTTTGGGGGTTTTATATTGCGGTTTGGGGATTTTATATTGCGTTTTGGGGGTTTTATATTGCGTTTTGGGGGTTTTATATTGCGTTTTGGGGGTTTTATATTGCATTTTGAGGGTTTTATATTGCGTTTTGGGGGTTTTGTATTGCGTTTTGGGGGTTTTGTATTGCGTTTGGGGGTTTTTCATATATACAAAATATATATTTTCAAAATTGTTATGCGTAATTATTTTTTTATATCGTATAATTTATATAAAAGACCAAACCGTTGACAAAAGAAAATGGGCTCTTAATTCTAAGAACGTACATATATTTATTTTGGAGGAAAAATAAAAAAAAAGCCTTAGACTTTGGAAAAAGACGTGAAATCTTAAAAAAAAAAACTTCGGAGAAGTAAAAATTGGTTCTGTGCTAAATTTAAAGACTTGCGGTGACTCGCTCTCAAGATTACGACTTAAACAAAAAAAAAAAATACAGAATTTCGAGGCAGGCAAGAAATTCAAATCAAGTCTGGAAATTCTGTGCCTAAGATGTGGAAAAAAAAAATAGTTCCGAGGCAGACAAGGAATTGAAATCCAATCTCGAAATTCTGTGCTCATAAACCTTCAAGAGCAAGAGCAAAAAAAAATGCACAGATGGCATTTTTTTAGTGGTAGCTTGACAAATAAATATGGAGCTGGGCACATGCCATCTGTACATTTTTTTTTTGCTCTTGCTCTTGAAGGTTTATGAGCACAGAATTTCGAGATTGGATTTCAATTCCTTGTCTGCCTCGGAACTATTTTTTTTTTCCACATCTTAGGCACAGAATTTCCAGACTTGATTTGAATTTCTTGCCTGCCTCGAAATTCTGTATTTTTTTTTTTTGTTTAAGTCGTAATCTTGAGAGCGAGTCACCGCAAGTCTTTAAATTTAGCACAGAACCAATTTTTACTTCTCCGAAGTTTTTTTTTTTAAGATTTAATATACGATATGAAGTTAGTATGGCTGATAATAAATTGTTAAGATAAATTTAAAAAATGCGAAACGTACGTAAACGACTAATTATTAGTGTATTTGCCATAGGCAACATACACTATTGGCGTTGGTCGGATGGCGGGACCTAGGGGTCGGACCAAAATTTCTCGACGTTTCATAACCTTCTAAACACTTTGGCACCATTTTTAAAAATGTTTATATATATATGTATATATATATATATATATATATTTATATATATATATATATATATATTTATATATATATATATATATATATATATATATATATATATATATATATATATATATATGTATATGTGTGCGCGCTATAACTTTCGAAAGAGTTAATTGATTTTTACGAAATTTTGCCCACATGTTGGAATCCACTACCGCAAGAACCCTATTTAAAATGGGCCCAATCGGGCCATTTTAAGGGTAGTTTTTAGGGGTTGAAAAAAGTTTTTGGGCCCAAAAATACCTAAAAAATTCTCAGAATCGTTTCAAAATTGAAATTTAACCCTTTAATAGCAATTAAAAAGTGCTCCTAAAATTTTAATAAAATCGGCCCGACAGGACCAGATTTACAAATTTTATGAAAACACTAGTTTGCAGATAGTGAATTATTTGCTGAAAGGTGTATATAATTTAGTTTAGAGGTTCGATTGATAATAATTGCAACTGAGAAAAAAATGTTCTTTTAAGGGGTGTATTAAGGAGTCAAATTTTTTATTTTGCCCAAAAAACCAACTTAAGTTCGCATAACAAAGCCACACTGCCTATATTAGCAAATACACTATATTGTCGGCAGGGTTTTGGCACTGCGACCCGGGTTTTTTTATAAACTTTGGTTGCTTTGTTTTCAAAACCTATCAATAATATTTAATATTTACAACTTCTATTTGTTTGCGTGTTCCTATCGTCAATTTATGCTTACCACTCTGTTTATGTTTTAATTTCAATATGTGATTTATTATTTTTAGATTAGCGGTAGAGAATTCGTAAAGTGCAAACACATTCGTAACAATATCTACAAAATCTACAAAAACTGTTCTCTTCTCTTCAGCCACCGTTTACACCAAACAGTATGGTTTATTCTACGTTTCTGAACCATTTCGGTAGCCAACACCAAGCTAATTATTGCTAAAGCATCATCATATGTGGATGCCATAGTCGATAACTTTACTTTTGCACGCCACTTCTGGTTGTAGAACTGACGCCGCTTCAAGCAAACTTGTGCGTGTGTGAGAAAAACAAACTAATTTTGTATTAGATCAAGATAACCCGGACAGTTAGTATGAAATTAAACAATACTCAATAATTAGTGTATTTGCCATATGGCAACATACACTATTGGCGTCGGTCGGATGGCGGGACCTAGGGGTCAGACCAAAATTTCTCGACATTTCATAACCTTCTAAGCACTGTGGCACCATTTTTGGAAAAATTATATATTTAGAAACAGTTAATTCATTTTAACGAAATTTGGCACGCATGTTGGAATCCATCACCGCACGAAGCCTATTTAAAATGGACCCAATCGGATCATTTTAAGGGTGGCTTTTAAGGGTTGAAAAAAGTTTTTGGGCCCAAAAATACCGAAAAAATTCGCAGAATCGTTTCAAAATTGAAATTTACTCTTTTAGTAGCAATTAAAATGTGTTCCCGAAATTTGAAAAAAATCTGTCCGCCAGGACCGGATTTACAAATATTATGAAAACACTAGTTTGCACATAGTGAGTTATTTACTGAAAGGTGTATTTGAAACTTGATCAAACTTCAAGCGCATGTATACTTGACAAGTATGCAGTTACGTGTGTGGCCGGCTTAAGGAGAGAAACCAAAGCTGGTGGCAAAAAATAAGTTATAGTTAGCAAAAAAAAAAAAACTTGATAAAATCTAAACTCAGTGGTGAAAAAAATCGGCAGTGCATTTAACATAATTACAAAAAGTAAAATGAACTGAAAGGTTGAAATGTTTAATTTTTTTGCCGATGTACTTGCTACTATAATTTGTACGGTTTGTTCTAAAAAATAGATTCAGTGTTATTACTTTTGGAGTTTTTATTAACATTGTCTTGTCATAGTTACCCAGGATGACGTATTAACTGTATCCAGTTTTTGTGAATTAAAGATTTCAATCTGCTTAAGTGAACACCACTTCCTACGCGTTCGGCACTTGGTAAGTTACTGACAGTTGAGCTCAGTTCCTGAAACACAAACATAACACAAACACAAACATAACATTTATAACTAACGGCCCGGCCCGGTTTTGCTCGTGTGTGTTAAATTTTTTTATCTCAAAACTCCTTTCAACAAACTGTTTCATTGCGATATTTCATGCACTTTGTTCAATCAACCGATTTAAATTAAAACAATAGGTACTGATGGAACAACAATGTTCGTCAACTTACAATTGTGCTACCGGTCGCAATAGTTAGGCTGCTGGTGCTTACATTTGTCATTGAATCGTATAAATTATTTCGCAATTGTTTATGCGCTAAATATTCGTTACTTTGAAACTCAAGCACTGGCTGGTTCTTTGACTGTTTTTCACTTAAATACAAAAATACTTCTTCCAAAGTTTCAGTTTGAAATAATGTCAACAAATAATCTGGACTTTCTTCTGCTAGAAGTGTACCGCTTCTCATTAAGCCAATCTAAAAAAAATTTGAGTTTTTTTTATAGAAAAAGAAAGATAGGTTCCCTTTCTTAAAAAATTGAGAAATTTAAAAAAAATTAATTTGCTTCGTTTCGTTTGATCCTTTGATCCTTTGTTCTGTTAGTATCTGAAAAATATCTAATTAAGCCTAACGTAATAAAAAAAAATATTTGGATTACTAAAATTAAAATTTTCAGTAATGAAATCAATCACTATTGTTAGTGTATTTGCCATAAGGCAACATACACTATTGGCGTTGGTGGGATGGCGGGACCTAGGGGTCGGACCAAAATTAGTCGACCTTTCATAGCCTCCTAAACACTTTGGCTCCATTTTTGAAAATGTTTATATATATATGTATATATATATATATAAATATATATATATATTATATATATATATATATATATATATATATATATATATATATATATATATATATATATATATATATGTGTGTGTGTGCGGGCAATAACTTTCGAAAGAGTTAATTGATTTTAACGAAATTTGGCCCACGTGTTGAAATCCATCACCGCAAGAAGCCTATTTAAAATGGGCGTAATCGGGGCATTTTAAGGGTAGTTTTTAGGGGTTGAAAAATGTTTTTGGGCCCCAAAATACCGAAAAAATTCTCCGAATCGTTTCAAAATTGAAATTTAACCCTCTGGTAGTAATTAAAAAGTGTCCCCAAAATTTTAATAAAATCGGCCCGACAGGACCGGATTTACAAATTTTATGAAAACACTAGTTTGCAGATAGTGACTTATTTATTGAAGGGTGTATTTAATTCAATGTAGACGTTAGATTGATAATAATATTACAATTAAGAAAAAAAATGTTATTTTAAGGGGTGTATTAAGGGGTTAAATTTTTTATTTTGCCCAAAAACAAACTTAATTTCACATAATAAAAGTATAAAACCACACGGCTCTATACAAGCAAATACACTATATTGTCGGCAGGGTTTTGGCACTGCGACCCGGGTTTTTTTACTTACTGTTTGTGCTTTGCGTGTTTCTTCTATGTAATGCGTCGTAATGATAATTGCTACTTTATCTTTAGTTGATATTTCCACCATATGATTCCATATCCTGCATTTGACAAAAACAGTAATCGATACAGAGACTGTTGAAAATTGTTAGTGGCGTACCTCACACTGTACCAGGGGTAGCAAAGTTTGCCAGGTGTCAATTTTCACCCAGACAATAGGGTCGTTCCGTTTATCAAAGTTTGATAATTTTGTACAGTGCACAATACTACTTATATATAAACAAATAATGTAAGCAAAATATTTAATTCTTATATCCTTCCTCTTAATTGCAAACCAGAATTTAAAAAAATGTATTAATTTCAAACACTCGAGCTTAGGCGCCATATGACGATGTCAAAACACAACCTGAGTCAGCAGATCATTTTCGCGAATAGTTAAAGAGAGGCGTGTCTACTGAAAGAGATGTCTATACCAATTGATTTATCTATTTCTCGCTTCATTCAGCTTGTTAGTAACTAAACATTGGTTACTGACGTATTTTCTTACCGTACTATAGATTACTATACAAGTTTAAAATAAATTCAGAAGTAGACTCAAGCTGGAAACTTGTATTTTCTATTATGGCTGGATGAAAATGAACCGACTATTAATGATCCAGTGCCTTTTAACTTCGTGACTTTATAGAAAAACAGATTCTAACTCACCTGTCTCGAAGTACCGGATCGAGACCAACGGTTGGTTCATCTAATATGAGTAATTCGGGTTCGTGCACCAGTGCTGCTGCAAACGACACCCTTCTCTGTTGACCGCCGCTACAATTCTTTACGTAACGATTATCGGGGGGTAAATCCAATAAATTTGATAAGAACTTGAATCTTTCCGACAACCTGACTTCAGACATACCGAATATTTGACCGAAATAGTACACGGCTTCTTTGACTGTGAATTCGGCTATCAAAGCAGTGTTCTGAAAATTAGTTGTGTTTGTAAGTCGAATATTTATTTTTTACACTTATACATTTTTCAAAGTTTTAGTTTTGTCATTGCAACGTAAATACAAATTCATAAGTAATAAAAAATCTTATTTAGTTTCATGCAGATGTTCGTAAAATAGATTGATCTTTCTTGTGTTAATTCTTGGCTGAACAAAACATTTAACTCAAAAAGTATTAAATTCATTCTTAGACCCGAATTTGATATATTTTCATAAGTCCTTGAAAAGCTCGAAGATCTTTTGAGTTCCTCAGACGACTAGCATTTATTGTCAATATTGGATATGTGTCGGAAGTATTAATATAATAGATTGACAATAACTAAGTATCCCATAAGGGCTGATGTAAATAATTCATTATTATCTATATTATAACACATAAGTATTTTTACCTGTGGCATATAACCTATTCGTGGTCCAGGTACGCCGCTTCCAGGTGTGCTAGGTTTTCCACCGAGAACCCATATTTCTCCAGAATCAAGATGGCGTCGTCCAACAATACAACTGAGCAAAGTTGTTTTTCCGCATCCACTGGCTCCCAGTAAACAATATCTACAAACGTTTTAATAGTGCTTATTAGGTTTATAATTTGATAACGAGTGACAGCAACTGGATTTCTAATTTACTATTGAGAAAAACATAAACTAATTTTGTATTAAATCGAGATAACCCGGACAGTTAGTATGAAATTAAACAATACTCAATAATTAGTGTATTTGCCATATGGCAACATACACTATTGGCGTCGGTCGGATGGCGGGACCTAGGGGTCAGACCAAAATTTCTCGACATTTCATAACCTTCTAAGCACTTTGGCACCATTTTTGGAAAAATTATATATTTAGAAAGAGTTAATTCATTTTAACGAAATTTGGCACGCATGTTGGAATCCATTACCGCACGAAGCCTATTTAAAATGGACCCAATCGGATCATTTTAAGGGTGGTTTTTAGGGGTTGAAAAAAGTTTTTGGGCCCAAAAATACCGAAAAAATTCGCAGAATCGTTTCAAAATTGAAATTTACTCTTTTAGTAGCAATTAAAATGTGTTCCCGAAATTTGAAAAAAATCTGTCTGCCAGGACCGGATTTACAAATTTTATGAAAACACTAGTTTGCACATAGTGAGTTATTTACTGAAAGGTGTATTTAATTTGGTGTAGATGTTCGATGATAGTAGTGTTGCAATTAAGAAAAAAACTGTTAATTTAAGGGGTGTATTAAGGGGTTAATTTTTTTTATTTTGACCGAAAAACTTAAGTTCATGTAATAAAACCAGACTGCCTCTATTAGCAAATACACTATATTGTCGGCAGGGTTTGGGCACTGCGACCCGGGTTTTTATTCTTGTACGCGTAACTCCTTCTAAACTACCCGACCTCTTATGATAATCAAAGTGTCCTTTCAATAACAGATTTTGAACAATTAATAAAAAATGAGATTTTGCATACAGGGTAGAGTAAATTTTTAAAAGACGTAGAAACCACTATTAGAAAGGATATGATATTTTTGACTTTGAAAGTGTTACTTTTTAAAACTTACATTGTTCCTCTAGAAACAGTCATGTCAAGATTGACAAGAACATCTTTTCTTTTGGGCCCATCGGATGCACCGTAGTGCTTACAAGCTGAGCGTACTTGTACAGCTTCTCCGGGTACCATGGCGAATACTGAAATGTAGAATAGATGTTCCGAATAAATAAATTTATTATTTTAATTAATTATCTCCAAAAAACGCGTTTGAAGAAACGCGTTTGAAGAAACGCGTTTGAAGAAACGCGTTTCATGATTTTTTTGCATCAATTCTTAAAAAACGCCTTTATGGAACCTATTAGGTATCTTATTTTAATCGATCAAACAGTCGAATTAATCTGTAAAACAAATCAGGTACACAGACCTTGAGATTTTTTCAGTTGTTGTGAAAATATCTTGTGCTAAATAGAAACCGGTTTTGTTTTTTTTTTTTAGAACTTAAATTTTTATTAGAATCAATTAGATCATTCGACAGGAACATTATAGCGAGTACATTTCCGGACAGTCGCAGTTACCATTTAAATCGAAATCATTATTTAACACCGATTTGATTTGAAACGAAACTCGGCAGCGTATTGTTATCTTAACTCATGGGGTTCCGCTCCAATTGGTATCAACAATAATAGTGGAGGCATCGGCTCTACCTTACTGAACTCGGCAGCGACAACATTATAGTGAACCCTTTGGCTCAACCGTATTACTATCATACCTCGTGAGGCTGCGCCCCAACGATATCAACAACAGTACTGCGTTGAACTCGGCAGCGACAACTGTAGTGGAGTCCAAAATTATCCTAAAATATAGCCTATGTTACTCGCTGACAAGAATTTTTAAAATCGGAACAAACAATCAAATCTTTCCCTTTGTAATATTAGCATAGAGTATAGATATTTATAATTTGCTTGATATGTATCGTAGAGATTTATTGCATTTTTACATCTTTATAGTAAAAATATTAAAATCTAATGAGCTCCAGTATCTACTTGTAAAACTGTCAGCCTGCCAAAATCCTTACAGTTCTCGTTATGACGTATTTACATTGCGTTTATCCTATTTCTCACAATTTCAAAAATTCTTTTCATATGTAGCCCCAAAACTATTAAATGATATGTCCCATTCTCCAGGCCCGGCAGATATTTTAAACAAAATATTGATTTTGAAACTAATTAAAATTAGAATTTAAATAAAAAAATTTTGTGTACAAAAGGCAATTCAGTACAGATAAATATCGTGTTTGTCTGCGTTAATCGACCTGGATTTTATAAATGTTTTTAAATGTGTCTCCTACCTTGCTTTTATATTTTATGTTTGATTTTGTCTATATTATTATTTTGACTATAGTATAATTGTATTATATTATTGTATGTATCGATTAGGAAGGTAGACCAGTCTACAAAAACTGATTTCTGGCCATTTGCGCTAAGCAATAAACGATATTATTATTATTAAATCTATATGAGCGACAGAGAAGCAAAGTAGACGCTGAACAGTTCATACCAATATGTCCGAACGTAAACTGTCAAAAATAATAGGAATATATACTTATTATGATATGAAAAATAGCAATTTTATAGAAGGTACGTGCGAGAAATGTAGTATGTATCTCGATTTTAATGCTTTTATGACTCGTGTGACTGTTGAAATTCGCTAATCTCTCGTTATTAACACATTGTCACAACTCGTGATAAAATAATGCATTGCAAACTAGATACGTAAACTACTATCTTAGAGTCATATTTTTGTTGTTGACAGTTAAATCCTTTGAAAGATTTTATTTATGAACATTTTTCTTGATATTAGATTACCAAATTTAAAAAAAAAAAAACCGGGTCGCAGTGCCAAAACCCTGCCGACAATATAGTGTATTTGCTTGTATAGGACTGTGTGGTTTTATACTTTTATTATGTGAAATTAAGTTTGTTTTTGGGCAAAATAAAAAATTTAACCTCTTAATACACCCCTTAAAGTAACATGTTTTTTCTGAATTGGAATATTATTATCAATGTCTACAGCGAATTAAATACACCCTTCAATAAATAAGTCACTATCTGCAAACTAGTGTTTTCATAAAATTTATAAATCCGGTCCTGTCGGGCCGATTCTATTAAAATTTTGGGGACACTTTTTAATTACTACCAGAGGGTTAAATTTCAATTTTGAAACGATTCGGAGAATTTTTTCGGTATTTTGGGGCTCAAAAACATTTTTCAACCCCTAAAGACTACCCTTAAAATAGCCCGATTAGGCCCATTTTAAATAGGCTTCTTGCGCTGATGGATTTCAACACGTGGGCCAAATTTCGTTGAAATCAATTAACTCTTTCGAAAGTTATTGCGCGTACACATATATATAAATATATATAGATATATATATATATATATATATATATATAGATATATATATATATATATATATATATATATATATATATATATATACATATATATATAAACATTTTCAAAAATGGTGCCAAAGTGTTTAGGAGGTTATGAAACGTCGAGAAATTTTGGTCCGACCCCTAGGTCCCGCCATCCGACCGACGCCAATAGTGTATGTTGCCATATGGCAAATACACTAAAAAACATGGATCCGATTTCGATGGTTTCTCTGTGACCTAAGTAAAAGTATCTAGCTTAACGCAAACGGATCTGAAATCGGTTAAAGGCTCAACTATTAATACAAAAAACAAAAAACTTTGATTTAAAGAAAAACGCTGAATCTGCATAACCGCTTCATTTTATTTGGATTAGAATTAATTAACTAAAATTAATTCCATGAATATTAATCATCTTACAAACTTGACAATATCTAATATGTGTCAAAGTAAAATTCAGCTTGTTTGCAAAATGATAATAATTCGCGATGACAGCTTTCTGCGTTTTATTACTATAACCACAGATCAATCAAACCACGTGGATGTCCGCAGACACAATATTATTTATTATACGTGTATTCAATCATTAAAAAGATTTTATTGTTTTGTAGAATGTTGTGGATACGTAAAAATATTATATTCGTTGTTTTTCCTGGATCTATAAACATGAAAATTAATTCGCGCCAAATTTAGCCGGGATATTTCATCAATTTCACGGGGGGGGGGGGAAACATGCATCGTAATGTTGATTTCTGAATAATAATGCTTCAGGGGACTAAATTGTTTTTTAATAAATAAAAAAAAAACGTAGCCAAAATATCAAATTCTTGACTCAATTCTAACCTGTGTCCAGAAGCCCTTGAATATTCCTATTTTAATAGTATACGCTTTGTGGCACTTTGCGGTTAATTTTTTTTCTACCGCAATTTTGTTTTAAAATAATCTGTTATACTTGGAAAACTTCTTACACATAGTAGTGGGATTTAAAAAAATATTAATTAAATTAAATTAATTAAACGTCGCAATTTTTAGTGTATTTGCCATATGGCAACATACACTATTGGCGTCGGTCGGATGGCGGGACCTAGGGGTCGGACCAAAATTTCTCGACGTTTCATAACCTCCTAAACACTTTGCCACCATTTTTAAAAATGTTTATATATATATGTATATATATATATATATATATACTTATATATATATAGGTATATATGTGTACGGGCAATAACTTTCGAAGGAGTTAATTCATTTTTACGAAATTTGGCACACATGTTGGAATCCATCACCGCACGAAGCCTATTTAAAATAGGCCCAATCGGATAATTTTAAGGGTGGTTTTTAGGGGATGAAAAAAGTTTTTGGGCCCAAAAATACCTAAAAAATTCTCAGAATCGTTTCAAAATTGAAATTTAACCCTTTAATAGCAATTAAAAAGTGTTCCTAAAATTTCAATAAAATCGGCCCGACAGGACCGCATTTACAAATTTTCTGAAAACACTAGTTTGCAGATAGTGAGTTATTTCCTGAAAGGTATTTTTAATTTTGGTGTAGACGTTCGATCGACAATAATGATTTAGTTAAAAAAATTAAATTTTAAGGGGTGTATTAAGGAGTTAATTTTTTTATTTTGCCCAACAATCACCTTAAGTTCACATAATACAGCCACAAGGCCTGTATTAGCAAATACACTATATTGTCGGCAGGGTTTTGGCACTGCGACCCGGGTTTTTAATTTAGTTTAACTATATTAAAATTGAATTGTCCAATTTCCCGTTAAAAAATAAAAAAAATTTATTAATTAAAGATTTTTAATGACATAATTTTTGGAACTTGACAAAAACATTTGTTTTCTCAATTGTGAAACGAGCATAGTTTTTGTGGGGTGTAAAAGAAAAGGGAAAAAAGTTTCAGAGTCTTGCGGATAAAGATGACAGGATAGAGAAAGCGAAGGATGGGCCCAATATATCCGCAAGAAGGAAACGCAAAAAAAAAAAGGAAAAGAGAATGGTGAACGAACTCTCACTTAACATAAATGAATAGTTTTAAATTAAAAAAAAATGTATTGAATGCTTTGAAGTGTTACAAAAAATGCGTACTTTGATACAATATTAATATAACAGTTTATAAATGTACGCTCGTAATACTTGTTTTCGACTGAATGCCTAAAAATCTAAAAGGAAAAAATCAAATTGATCAATGCCAAAAAAGGAACGTCTTTTGTGAATATTAGATCATTATTACTAATTATTAATTTTTTTCAAACACAAAAAGGAAATACAGTCAAAACCTGTTATAACGACTCATATTTGGTCGTAAAAACCGATAGTCGTAACAAGCGGTGATGTTTTCGAGGTACAAAGTAATTTTTTATTAAGTGTGTAGTATTATTGATTATAGGTACATATAAATCCATAGATATTAACATAGCTGGGCACCGTTAATCAAATATTTAACTTCGTTAATCGTTAATCCGTTACTAAAAAAGTTAACTTCGTTAATCGTTAAGCCGTTAATCTTGCAGGTTAACGATTAACGAATCGTAAATCGTTAACTCGCGATAGAAATTCTATTTTATATTTAATGTTAATAAAGGGCTATGGAAGTTTAGGCAGGTCATGAAATATTAGTAAAAGAAAGGTGTATCATTAGAGTTTTTAATAATAAATGTTCAACTCAAAATACAGCTAGTCTGACATAAGGTGCATATTCCCCTTCATAAACAACAATATATTGAAGTTTTCGTCGGAAAGTGAGGCTCTTTTAGGCGTTAAAATGTCTTTTCCCGTAGAAAAAAGGCGTTCGACTGCAGCACTTGACGGTATAGCGGTACTATATTTAATAAACAGATTTATTATTATCTGTTCTCCGAGGAATGCCGCATCGTTAAAAGAGTCTTTTGACTTCATGTCTAGCCACATTTTGACGAGACTTTGAGCTTTAGTTCTTAAAGATTTGTGACTTTTTCTCGCAATGACCGCCGGCCGACCGGCAAAACTGTACATGTCTGAACGTGTTTTTCGCGGCGCGGCACGGTCCTTGTGAATTGTAGGTACTTAATTAACGATTGAACGGACTTATGGCAAGTTAACGGAAGTTAATGTGTCCGTTAACATTTTTTAAAGTTAACTGAACAGTTAAATCGTTAAGCACTTTGTTAACTTCGTTAATTAACGATTAACGGATTAACGAGTTAATGCCCACCTATGGATATTAATAGGAATAATATTCACATTATCATTGTCATTTTTCTGTATTCATAAAATCTGTAATATTTTAATCTGTTTGGAACACTTCTGTGCGTACGACTTTTGTTTACAATACAGCTGGTCGTTCTAACAGATATAAATTCTCCGAAGATATGAAGATATTACATTAAATGTAGTCGCTTAATGCGGTATGCCATAATAAGCAATATCGTAAAAAGCAGTGTTTTTTTATAAGGCGGTCATATAGCATTCAGCCGGGACCTATGATTTTGGTCATGATAACAGGTATGTTGTTCTAAACGATGTCATCGTAAACGATTTTGACTGTATTTATTATTGGCGATAGGCTACCGGCACAACCAGCGGGCTACGACGGTGGACGCTTATTCTGGCGAGTGTTCAGTATCAACACAACAAAATATGTTACAATTGTTGAAAAAATTTCGCTTAAATACATTATTATATAAAATTTTTCTCAAATACCTATTTCCATATCTAATGCCAAGTTTCAAATTTTTGAAAATAAAATTGCGATAAAGACAAACAATTGTAGTTGTGACGATAAAATATTTGAAAAAAAATTACACGTCCACGGATGTTAACAATTTCCGGTCCGTTTGAAAGTGGTGCAACGACGCATAGAAACGTCATCAGGAAAATTGAAACTCAGGGACTGAAAGCTGAGAAGATTCCCGTCAAAATGCTGTTTTCGAAAAATTGTTCACATGGTGTATGTGCTATCATAGAAAGGCATTTGTCCAGTTGTTAGTGTACTTGCCATATGGCAACATACACTATTGGCGTCGGTCGGATGGCGGGACCTAGGGGTCGGACCAAAATTTCTCGACGTTTCATAACCTCCTAAAAACTTTGGCACCATTTTTAAAAATGTTTATATATATATGTATATATATATATATATATATATATATATATATATATATATATATATATATATTTATATACGTATATATATATATATGTGTGTGCGGGCAATAACTTTCGAAAGAGTTAATTGATTTCAACTAAATTTGGCCCACGGGTTGAAATCCATCACCGCAAGAAGCCTATTTAAAATGGGCCTAATCAGGCCATTTTAAGGGTAGTTTTTAGGGGTTGAAAAATGTTTTTCGGCCCCAAAATACCGAAAAAATTCTCCGAATCGTTTCAAAATTGAAATTTAACCCTCTGATAGCAATTTAAAAGTGTCCCTAAAATTTTAAAAAAATCGGCCCGACAGGACCGGATTTACAAATTTTATGAAAATGTTTACAAATAGTGAATTATTTACTGAAAGGTGTATATAATTTGATATAGAGGTTCGACTGATAATAATATTTCAATTAAGAAAAAAAATGTTATTTTAAGGGGTGTATTAAGGAGTCAAATTCTTTATTTTGCCCAAAAACCAACTTAAGTTCACATAATAAAGCCACACTGCCTGTGTTAGCAAATACACTATATTGTCGGCAGGGTTTTGGCACTGCGACCCGGGTTTTTAATATTTTAAATAAAAAACCGGCCAAGTGCGAGTCGGACTCGTCCACCAAGGGTTCCCTGCAAACTTGTAGGTATGTAAATAGTTCGTCCAACACTGGTACCGAACTTTGCCGTTGGAAAACTATGTTGTCCCCATACATCGACATATGTCGCGGTCGGTATACCGACTGCAAATAAATTTATAATCGTAAAAAACTATTTATTTTTGTGATAAGACTACACTGTTTTTGGATTTTTCCCTTTACTTGTGTTCTAAGACATTGCTTCTTGCCAAATTTAATTACGTTGATTGAGACTTCAAATTAATTAATTAATTTATGGGCGATGCAATTAATTTATTTTAACAAAAATCAGACACAGCGGATACATACATGACATAGAAGGGCCTCACAAAATCTTACATCTTGAAAAATTCCTAATGGTGCTCGCATACACGTGATAACATTTAGTATTGCGCAAGTTGTAAACGAACGCAGTTCCGGAACTGCAACTGTGAAAGGCCAACTTTAATTTTGAAAATTGTCACAAAAATAGATTTTTTATAATTTTGACAGTATTGATTTTTTTAACATTTTACGGATGTATATATATTCTTTATTAATTAGTCTAAATAATAGAATACATGATAAAATTGGTAAGACGTTATCAAAGAAAGTAATAACCATTCAGAATTATTATTATTATTAATCAGAGTTTTATTTTCTGTAAGCTAAAGTATGAAAACAACTTAAAATACTGTTGAGTAGCCAATTTTAAAATGCCATAATAAATAAATACAGTAACTATATTACATATCACGTATTTTTAGATAGTTTAAAGTAACAAACGATACAGAATAATATCACCCACGCCACTGTTATAAGAAATCCGTTTAACACAGCAATGTTTGTGGTTGTCCATCCACGTGTCATTACGTTACGTATTGAATTTATGGGAATTGTGAACGGAAGCATCTTCGTGAACTGTGCCAGCCCGTATGGCATTCCTTCGATTGGCCATAGTAGTCCTGAAAGTGAAAATAGTTATCAGGAAAGTAATTATATCAACGCGACTGAAAAAGTCAGGACACCATTGATCAAAGACGTATTTGGAAAATTTGCGCCCTGGGAAAAACATATTTACCGGCCTCGTTTCAGTTCCATTTTCTCTGCGCCTACGCATTAATAAATTGTATCGCCTCTGACAAACATTTATGACGGAATTTTAAATTTAAAAAAAAACCCGGGCCGCAGTGCCAAAACCCTGCCGACAATATAGTGTATTTGCACTTATACAGGCAGGGTGGCTTTATTATGCGAACTTAAGTTGGTTTTTGGGCAAAATAAAAATTTGACTCCTTAATACACCCCTTAAAATAACATTTTTTTTTTCTTAATTGCAATATTATTATCAATCGAACTTCTATACCAAATTATACACAACTTTCAGTAAATAATTCACTATCTGCAAAGTAGTGTTTTCATAAAATTTGTAAGTCCGGTCCTGTCGGGCCGATTTTTTTTAAATTTTAGGGACACCTTTTAATTACTACTGGAGGCTTAAATGTCAATTTTGAAACGATTCTGAGAATTTTTTCGGTATTTTGGGACCCAAAAACGTTTTTCAACCCCTAAAAACTACCCTTAAAATGGCCCGATTACGCCCATTTTAAATAGGCTTCTTGCGGTGACGGATTTCAACACGTGGGCCAAATTTCATTCAAATCAATTAACTCTTTCGAAAGTTATTGCCCGCACACATATATATATATATATATATATATATACGCATATATATATATATATATAAATATATATATACATATATATATAAACATTTTTTAAAATGGTGCCAAAGTGTTTAGGAGGTTATGAAACGTCGAGAAATTTTGGTCCGACCCCTAGGTCCCGCCATCCGACCGACGCCAATAGTGTATGTTGCCATATGGCAAATACACTAAAAAACGAACTAGTACAATACCCAGGAGCTACATGAATCCCCAAACACTGATAGATCTTAAGCTTGCTTTTCCTTTAACTGCACTCTTTCATTTCTGAAAGAGGCGTTTAGTTTATGAAAAAATTTAAATTTATGAATCTTTGAACTTACCACTTAGTAACAATATCGGGTAAAAGCTTCCAGTCGAAAGATATAAACTGGTTGTGGTTGTGTCGCTATAAACTGAGATTAGAAAACCTGCAAAAAGCATTTTTACCAGTTAAACTATAATTAATCACTATTAAAATTCGGGTATTTTTATTAAAAAGACCGCCATATCTTTCGTGAAATTTTGTAGTGCCCAACATTCCATTTAATTAAAAAAAATCATTCAAAACTTCAACTGTGGAAAATTCTAGATCAGCTGGGGATTGCTTAAATTTCATTGGCCATGGCCTATACATTTTCTAGCGGGCCACCATACCTACTACGTCAATTTCTGTCATCTTTTTGTTAGCCAATACGTTATGGCGGGTCTTTATTATACCTAGTCCCTCTTATGGGGCCAGGGCCTTTGCACCTTGCAGTGGGCGAGCTTAAATAAGTTAAATAAATAGGTTCCTTCACTGGTTTTTAATATGGGATATTTATTTACCGTAAGTGATTCCAGCAATTCCTTGTAAAATAAGGAGTAATATAACTGTGAAATAATTGCCGATACAGTTGACGCCGACTACGATGAACACAATGATAACGATTTCGATCGCCTGCATTGTGGAGATCGTTATTTGCGTAATGCTATGTGATAGTAAAATTTCCAGTGTGGTGCAACCGGCCACCACCGTTCGATCCCAGTTGCCTTCTAGACGATCGGTTACGAGGACGCTCGAAGTCAGGAATGTAGCCAAGAAAAAATTGATTCTAAAAACAGTAATTTTATATAAACGGAATATTTTAGAGAGATTTTTTAATATGTATGTGTTTATTACATTCGGGAGTTTCACTCCAGCGATTTTGCCAATCAGATGCATATTACGCGTGTAGCAGTGCAACGCAGAAGCAGCGAATACAGTGAATCATTAAGAACATAGCGAAAGTTCACGTGATCGAGAACAAAAAAATCAAATGTTCTGACACGAGTGAAACTACTGGTTATTCCGTGCTTTTATCAAATGTAAAACTTACGTTAGCATCATACCGGGTGTCATAAATACGCTGTACTTTTCGTTTTTAGTACCATAAACAGGTTCGTATATACGAATTGGAAGCTCAGCAAGTTTCAAATTTTGATTACAGTCTTTTGCAACGCCTTTGGAGAAATTTATGTATCTGTCTACGAGGTCGTATTGAATAAGCCACCCTATCTGGCGATCTAAAATAAAATATATCCAAATTGAGAGAATCAATATAAATTATTTACGAAAATATATTTTAAGGCACTTAATACAAAGTATTTTTAAAACAATTTGCTTATTTTAAACGATGCCAGTTCACTCACTCGACATGTCCATCCACATATTTATGGCGCTGTTGTCAATGTCGATGTCGGATACAGATCTGGCGTCATTTGTTCTTGATGACAATGCTTCGGTATAATTATGATTAAAAGACATCGCACCCACGGCAGTCCCTCGTCGGACGGCCCCTACAGCAGATTCAAGATCGGGATAAAACTCCTGGAAGAAATTAGTTATTTGAAAAAATAGTGTAACAGTATGTATATTATTCATCGATTCATTTCTGTACATTGTTAATTGTTTCTTATATTCTTTCCAGTTAAAGAAAAGACATCTCAATTGTCAATAACATTCGAGAGTAGATTATATATGCACGACAACTCACTTCAATGGCGTTTAATGTAGTCAGACGAGCCAAAGTGTGTGTGTGTATTATATATATAAATATATATATATATATATATATATATATATATATATATATATATATTGTTACAAAAATGATATTTAACATTTTTGAAACGAGAATCGCTAGAGCCTTGAATGGCAAATTCATGGCTCATTAGATAATAAAAAAGTGGTAACTAAGAACACTTTTGAAAAACAATAATAATTATTATTTTTTCCGATATAAACCAGTTTCACATAATTTTTGCTCCTTATATATAAATTCATTAATTTTAAATATTCTGTTTATTCTAATTATTTGCTTGTCTTTTTCATTTTTCCGTTATTTGTTTGTTATTATTATTAGTTTATTTTTTAATTTAAGTGTTTGTACATAATTTTATTATAGTAAATTTTGTCTTGTGTTTAAATTCTTTATTTTAAAAACTCTAATCAATTTTTCTGGGATAAAAATACTATGGGCCAAATTTTGTTTATAACACCTGATTAGAGCAACCATTTTTTATAATGGTTGGTTAAAATATATATATATATATATATATATATATATATATATATATATATATATATATATATTATAGGCGTCGTTCGGCGTTGCTCGAAAATATTCGGAGATATTCGAATTTATTCGAAATTATTCGAAGTTCAATAAAACTTGATGTAGGGTTAATATCTTTCATGTGTAGCACCGAAGAACCATTTAGGCTGAATCCGAATTTAATCGGTTGCGCGGCTAGCTTCAGCTGGCGCTGGGCCGGGGTTTAGTTTAAAAAAAAAATTAAGAAAATAATTGCATAAAAAATATCCAAACACAATTACGAAACGCGAAAAAACTATATTTATAAAACATGCCCTAAAAGGCGTTTAAAAATCCACCACCTACCACACGACACAAAGGACAGCACAAAATAACGAGTTCCCAAAAAAATATCCCAACGGGAATGACCGTAGAACGACCAGAAAAATCCTGCCACCTACCACTCGGAAAATTAACAATCACAAGACACGAAAACACGTAGCTGACCAAAATCGATTCTGATATTAAAAAAAATTACGTATTCTCCGATTGAGTTCCCAGGGCGCCAGGACACGAGTCGTAAACAGCCACACCTAGATAGTCCAGACTAGGAAGCTTAGACCCGACTGATTCAACTACAACCCTGGAAGGGCAAGGCACCATACACAGTACAAGAAACCATATAAATAACACGTTAAAAACTATGGACTAGAACGCAAACAGATATCTTACAGAATACTTCATCCGGGAATTATCGGACACCCGGTATATTAAATCCTTGCCGTCCAGATAACACATAAGTTTGGATTGAGATAAGCAGAAACAGTTCGCAGGGCGATAATTAATCCGTAAATTTTCGTACACCCTGTATATAGGATCTCTCACTTCACGGGAATAAATCCTGATTGAGATATGCGTAAACGACACAAAGAAAATAAAAAAACACAGCTAAAGTAAACACGTAATTTTGTGGACACTCTGTATATGACGTCGGTGACATCACGGGAACGTTAATCTTGGTTGGAATAAACGTAACAGCCATCTAATTATAAATCCGGTAATTAATCGTAAGATCGTAACGTATAAGGAACGTAGGTACCAAATCAAGAAACTGTATGCAACAAATCCTGGAAAAATTTAAAGCTGAATCCAACGGGATAACCCTGGCAGGTTAGAGATTGCCCAGAATCACGTAATAATTCTTAAAGGTAGACACCATGTAGAATAGTGGCTTAACTGAACTGAATGCAAATCCCGTAAATATTTTCTTGGTCCAGATTCCCGAACTGAATTTTATTAGTCCGACAGGACAGTCAGGAATAGTTCGCCAAAAAGTTTTATTCAAAACGGAACCGATGCACAGGAATGTTCGAAGTAAAATAGAATTGTAACACAGTTTCAGAAAACTGTGGAATGTACTCCTGTATTCCAGAATCCAGATCCACACAAGTACGAAAATCTAAAAGATCCTTGATGAATAATTCACGGTTAATATTCCCTATTCACAAAAAACGCTCCTAATTCCAGGTATATAATGGGCAACACGGAAAGCTTGCACTTCCTAACATCAATCACAACAATCACTAACAATCGGAATTATCCAGAAATCCAGGAAAATACAGGAATTACGATAAACGGGATAAGACTTCAGGATAGATACGACAAGGCTGGAGTCAACAGCGAAAACTAGAACGATACATCTCCAGGATAATGTCAGATATTAACAATCGAAATTTGTGAAAAAGATAATTGATTATTGGCGATGTTAAAATATCATTTTTATCTTGCTGTGTAAAAATATATCAGTTATATTTTTTTTATTTGCAACAATAACGCGATCTGACTTCTGCTCTCTTTGCTTGTTCGGACAGAAGTCCGTATACTTTGCGTGTTACGAACTTGGACAAAAATTGAACAAATCATAACATCATCGCCTCTCTTCTAACACACAGCTCGCTACGTCTGTCTCATCTTAAGACAGTCCACTACGTCACAGACGTCGCTCACGACACCGGCCGTCGGCTTGCACTTTTCTCTGCTATCTCACCTACTCTCATGACTGCATACCCCGCGCGGTGAGTCCTTTACCCACTCATGTAAGACCATTGCCTCTAATCATTCAAAATGGAATGCATTTTGATAACTTGAAATCGCGCGTATAGTGCGTTTCATAAATAATCATCCAGCAATGCGAATGCCTTTATTTAATCTTAGATTGTTCAAAAATGGTATGGAGTGACTCATACGCAAGACAACAGGCTATAAAGGTGGTTGCACACGCTCAAATTTTTATTTTTCAATTTTTGAAGCCAAATGTTGTTCTAGGGTTACGGGAGTTGTCGCTATGGATCCGGGTCCTCTAGACCTTATTGTTAGGCATAATTTGAACATGGTAATATACATATATATATATATATATATATATATATATATATATATATATATATATATATATATATATATATATATATGCTATAATTATTGTGAAACATTCATTGTTACAATGCTTTATTAGAAAAATTTATTTTTCAACCAATTGTCACCGCCGGGCTTCAAACCCGGATCTTTCCCCTTTCGCGGCGGAATAAGTTGTCAGTTCCTCTACGGTGCACACTATTCAACAGTTAATCTTTCATTATAAAGCAAATTGTAACATTAAATTCATATCATGCGAGAGCTATTATAAGCTTCGATAACGCTAGACATGACCCCTCACGGTAGCGAGAGATATGAATGAATCAGATGAAAATTCCATGTTTTATTATTCCGTCTTTAAGTTACAGATCACACTATAATTTCGTAAGGTGGTTTAATAGTCGGAAAAGTGTTAATTTTTTATGGTAATTAACAGGACAATTGGTTGAAAAATAATTTTTTCTAATAAAGCATTGTAACAATGAATGTTTCACAACAATTATAGCAAATTAAGCTAATACCGCTCAGGTATGAAAGTCCTACGAACTATAAACGTATGAAAATTTGTCTATATATATATATATATATATATATATATATATATATATATATATATATATATATATATATATATATATATACTGTGGTAAAAAAACAAACGTACTTTAGTTAGAAAGCTGTCGTTGAATGAGTTAAGAAAACGACAGCTAAGCAGATTCATTTGGCAAGTATCGTTGGCTGGATCGTACGATGCGGTAGAATGATGGGCTAAATAGTTCTGACAGTCGGTCCAGTTACTTTCGTTGTTCACAATGGCCACCTTTATGTCATGCAAGTCTCCACCGATGGCGAAAAAAAATGCAAACAGATGTAATACTGGAAACAGTAGCGAAAAAAATAATCCCCTGAAATATAAAATATATCATCGAAGTTTAAATCCATTATTTAATAATTTTAAAGTTTAATGGGTATTATGGACAAATTTGATGTGTTAAACTTTTTAATTTATTGCCAACGTTTCAACAGTTTTTTTTTTTTGACTTTTGTGTAAAGCGAAAAAATTTGAGCCCTGAAGAAGACAGCAAAGACTGTTGAAACGTTGGCAATAAATTAAAAAGTTTAACACATCAAATTTGTCCATAATACCCATTAAACTTTAAAATTATAAAATATATTGTTTATTGAAAAAGATACCAGCCGTCGTATATTCGGGAATTTTAGCTATCATTGAATTCACTCTGCACTGGTACCTAAGGAAAGAAACCAAAGCTGGTGGTAAAAAATAAGTTATAGTTAGCAAAAAAAAAACTTGATAAAATCTAAACTCAGTGGTGAAAAAAATCGGCAGTACATTTAACATAATTACAAAAAGTAAAATGATTTGAAAGGTTGAAATGTTTAATTTTTTGCCGATGTATGTAGGTACATGCTACTATAATTTTTACGGTCTTATTCTAAAAAATAGATTCAGCGTTATTACTTTTGGAGTTTTTATTAACATTGCCTTGTCATAGTTACCCAGGATGACGTATTAACTGTATCCTGTTTTTGTGAATTAAAGATTTTAATCTGCTTAAGTGAAAACCACTTCCTACGCGTTTGGCATTTGGTAAATTACTAACAGTTGAGCTCAGTTCCTGAAACAAAAAGTTTTCATAAAATTTATAATTAGCGGCCCGGCCCGGTTTTGCTCATGTATGTTTAGTTTTGTGTCTCAAAACTTCTTTCAACAAATTGTTTTATTGCAATATTTCATTCAATTCGTTCGTTCAACCGAGTTAAATTGGAACAAAAGGTACCGATATAACAACAATGTTTGACAAACTGCCATTATGCTACCGTTCGGAATAGTTAGATTAATGGTGCTTACATTTGTCATTGAATCGTACAAATTATTTCGCAATTGTTTATGCGCTAAATATTCGTCACTTTGGAATTCAAAGACTGGCTTATTCTTTGACTGTTTTTCACTTAAATACAAAAATACTTCTTCCAAAGTTTCGGTTTGAAATAGTGCCAACAAATAATCTGGGTTTTCTTCTGCTATAAGTGTACCGCTTCTCATTAAGCCAATCTGAAAAATAATTGAAGAACATCAATTAATATATCCTGTTTATGCTCGATTTCTGGTGCGATTTTGGAAAATAGTTCGGTTTTATTTTTTGTCATGTTATTAATTTGTCTAGGCGAAGTAAGATATTTTCTGCACCCTCCCCCCTTCCCGTCAAGTATCTGTTTTTCACGCTTGTATAGCGTTAGTAAAATGATTCTCGTACTAGTGCGTAAACTAAAACAAAAAATGCGACTTTATAATTTCAACAGTTATTTTCAAAAGTGACCTGTCATTTACCGTTTAATTCAATAAGATGAGCAGAGATAGCATGCTATACAAATTTTTGAAAAATAAAGTCACTTCGTTTCATTTGATAAAAGGTACACTTATAGATAAAAAATCACACTGAATCGATTCAGACCCTTAGTATCGGAAAAATACCTAATTAAGCCTAGCGTAATGAAAACAAGATTTGGATTTGGATTTTAATTCAATCACTATTGTTTTACTTACTGTTTGTGCTTGGCGTGTTTCTTCTATGTAATGCGTCGTAATGACAATTGCTACTTTATCTTTAGTTGATATTTCCACCATATGATTCCATATCCTGCATTTGATAAAAACAGTAATCGATACAGAATGTTAAAAATTGTTAGTGGCGTAGCTTACACTGTACCAGAGATAGCAAAGGCTACCAGGTAACAAGTTTCACCCAGACAATAGGATCAGGGGCGTCGCCAAGGGGGGCAGGTAGGGGCAGCTGCCCCTCCCTAGAGGTTCGGGATTTTTTTAAGTTATAAGTTTTCCTGCCTAATATCACAAAATAAGTAAGTAATAAAATGTAGCGTTCAGTAGAATCACTCTGAAACTAAAATCAAATTTAAGGATTCAATAAATGTGTTAATATTTAATATCTTAACCCTCAAAAATATGAAATTTTTGTTTTTTTTTCTCATCCTTCTGCCCCCCTCTGGCTCAAAGGCTGGCGACGCCCTTGAATAGGATCCTTCCGTTTATCAAAGTTCGATAATTATGAACAGTACACATTACTACTTATAGATAAATAATTTAACAATGTAAGCACATATTTCATTTTATATCCTTCCTTTTTTATTGCAAATCAGAATTTTAAAAAATGTATTAATTTCAAACGCTGAGCTTAGGCGCCATATGATGACGTCAAAGCAGGACCTGAACCAACACACTTTTTTCTCGAATAGTTAAAGAGAGGCATTTGTATGGAAAGAGATGTATGTACCAATTGATTTATTACTTTGCCGCTCAATTCATCTTGTGAGTAACTAAACATCGGTCACTGGCGTATTTTCTTCGCGTACTATATATTGGTACAAGTTTAAAATAAATTCAGAAGTGACTGGATGAAAATGTGCTAACTATCAATGATCCAGCGTACTTTAACTCCGTGAAATATAGATTCTAACTCACCTATCTCGAAGTACCGGATCGAGACCAACGGTTGGTTCATCTAATATGAGTAATTCGGGTTCGTGCACCAGTGCTGCTGCAAACGACACCCTTCTCTGTTGACCGCCGCTACAATTCTTTACGTAACGATTATCGGGGGGCAAATCCAATAAATTTGATAAGAACTTGAATCTTTCCGACAATCTAACTTCAGACATACCGAATATTTGACCGAAATAATATACGGCTTCTTTGACTGTGAATTCGGCTATCAAAGCGGTGTCCTGAAAATGAGTTCTTTTAGTTATTCACGGAATACTATGCTCTTTTTATACTGGGTGAACCAAAACGTATGAAGGTTGTGTGTTTATAACTCCAACATTCGTTTCTTACAGTTATACATTTTTTTTAAAGTCTCAATTTTGTCATTGCAACGTAAAGACAAATTCATTATGATATAAAAGTTCTTCTGTATTTGGTTTCATGAAAGATGTTTGTAATTAAATCGATTGATATTTCTTGTGTTAATTCTTGACTAAAGGTCTTTTCGGTTCCTCAAACTATTAATATTTATTGTCAACATTGGGTATAAGTATCGAAGTATTATTATAATGGATTGACAATAACTAAATATTAATCGTCTGAAGGTCCCATTTATATATCTGATGTACATAATTGATTATTATAATATTATAACACATTAGTATTTTTACCTGTGGCATATAACCTATTCGTGGTCCAGGTACGCCGCTTCCAGGTGTATTAGGTTTTCCACCGAGAACCCATATTTCTCCAGAATCAAGATGTCGTCGTCCAACGATACAACTGAGCAAAGTTGTTTTTCCGCATCCACTGGCTCCCAGTAAACAATATCTACAAACATTTTAATAGCGCTTATTAAGTTTATAATTTAAAAACGGGTGACGGCAACTGGATTTTTAATTTACTATTGAGAATATCATAAACTGATTTTGTATTAGACCTAAATAACCCGGACAGTTAGTATGAAATTAAACAATAGTCAATAATTATTTTTGTACGCGGAACTCCTAAACTAGTCAGCCGTTTTTGATAATCAAAGTGCCGTTTTAATAGCAGAACAGCTAGATTTTAAAAAATTAATGAAAAATGTGGTTTTACTCTATCCAGAGTAAATTTTTAAAAGAGGTGTGACGGAATCGTTCTCATACGAAATTAAATTTTGAAAACGCTTACGAAAGTCCAATGGTGCAAAAGTCAAATTGAAGACATATAGAGCGGTGTTTTTTAAAATTTTAATAAATCTTTGCCCCCCCCCCCCCATCAGGCAAATAAAATAAATGTATTCTCTCGCTAGCTCCCTACCTCAGTCTCTACTATGTACAGGTATAATACTTTTGTAGTATTGGATAAATACATACTTATAAACTGTTAACATCTTACGGGATACATTATGGTGTAATGGATTGTGATATAAATTATTAAACTTTGCTTTTGTTTGTGACTCGTAACCCAAATGGAATTTTTTCACGACCCCCTTTCAATTTAGACAACACTATTAGAAAAGATGTAATATTTCTGACTTGGAAAGTGTTACTTTTTAAAACTTACATAGTTCCTCTAGAAACAGTGATGTCAAGATTGACAAGGACATCTTTTCTTTTGTGCCCATCGGATGCACCGTAGTGTTTACAAGCTGAGCGTACTTTTACAGCGTCCTCGGGTACCATGGCGATTACTGAAATGTAAAATAAATGTTCCGAATAAATAAATACATTATTCTATTAATTAATTATCTCCAAAGAACACGTTTGAAGAAACGCGATATATGATTTTTCTTGCATCAAGTCTTGAAAAACACATTTATTTTAACGGCCAAACAGCATTTTATTAATTTTTAAAACGATGCAGGTACGCAAACAGTGAGATTTTTTTCAAATTTTATGAAGATATCTAAACCTGTATGCTAAATAGAAACCGATTTTGTTTTTTTTGGAACTTAAATTTTTATTAAAAACAATTAGGCCAATCGACAGGGACATCATAGCGGGAACATTTCCGGACAGTCAGTTGCCTTTTAAATCTATATGAATGACAGAAATGCAAAGTAGGCGCTGAACAATTCACATAGATACCAATATGGTCGAACGTGAACTGACAAAAATATTACGAATATATACTTATTACGATATGAAAATTGGCAATTCTGTGTGACTGTTAAAACACGCTAAACTCTCGTTATTAACACATTGTAAAAATGCTGTTTTCAAAAAATTGTTATTGTTTTTCCCATAAAGTTACATTAGTTTGAAAATGATTTGTAAAATAAACAATATCGTTAATTTAGGTTCATGCGCATAGCCCTATTCGCTGCGCATGTTGCCTAAAAAATTGTTTATTTGACTATTTATTTTGCAAACGCTGTTAATTGTTGCACAACACAATTTTATTATTAATATGCCGAACGTGAACTGACAAAAATATTATAATATGAAAATTGACAATTCTATAGAAAGTACGTGCAAAAAATGTAGTATGTATCTCGATTTTATGCTTTTATGACTCGTGTGACTGTTGAAACTCGCTAATCTCTCGTTATTAACACATTGTCACAACTCGTGATAAAATAATGCATTGCAAACTAAATACGTAAACTACTATCTTAGAGTCATATTTTTTGTTGTTGACAGTTAAATCCTTTGAAAGATTTTATTTATGAACATTTTTCTTGATATTAGATTACCAAACTTAAAAAAAATAAACATGGAAATGATTTCGATGGTTTCTTTGTGACCTAAGTTAAAAGTGTCTAGCTTAACGCAAAAAGAATCGTCTAAATCAGTTCAGTAGTTTTGGACATTGTGGAGACAACCCTGCATACGTATACATTTATGAATCTTTGCTATAGGAAGCTCGCACAGTATAATATATTATGATATTACGAATTACTGACGATATTACGTAATGAAATACAAACCTCCTTTGTAAGTCGTTTAAAAAACGTCTCAATACAGCTCGGTTGTCAGGTGTCCTTTCTTACTCCTAATTGAAGTCTCTCATAGACAAGAATTGACATACATATCAATCGAATAGTCAAATGGATAACTTCTTTTTCTGAAGTCGGTTAAAGATTGATGAATTTATATTCTGCTTAACTATTAATACAAAAAACTTTGATTTTTTTAAAAAAAGCTAAATATGCATATCCGGTCTATTTTACGTAGATTAGAAAGAGGTACATTTTGGGATGCCACGATTTAATTTCCAAGAATATTATCAAACTTACAAACCTGAAAATATCTAATATGTATCCAAGTAAAGTATACATCACACGGTGCTTGTTTCCGTGCTTGCTCGCTTGCCTGGTTTCGTTGCAGGCTGTCTTGCGTGGTATCTTGCATGGTGGTCGGCAGGGAACGGTGCTAGTTCCGTTCACACGAAGCTTGCTACTTTGCTTGGTGCCTTGCTAGGTTGACAGTATATATGGATGTGGTTATGCAAGAAATAATTTTTGATGTTTTTTCAACTGTTTCGGTTTTTACATGATATTTATTTACATTTTTTTTCAAATTTTCTTTTTTATAATAATAATAAATTATTTTCTTGTTTTAGTAATTAGTGGTGACCGCTCAGAAACTGCAATTTCATTTTTGTTTTAAAATGGAACACACATGCAATATTCATAATTTTACGCTAATAACCTGCATTGTTTTTATAATGAAAATAATGTTGCGTGGTTTATGGATCACTTAAAACGGCGATATTGATATTTAATATATCTATCAATCTTTATTTTCAATAAAATCTTTATTTTCAATATAACTAAACGATATAATTATTTTTACAAGGTAATAAGATTTTAATAATAACAGTATATTTATATATAAAAAATCAGAAAAACGATTGACCCTGCAGGCCATCCCTGGAACTAGTTTTCGAGATATCGAATTTTGAAATTCTATTTTTCTAATATATATAGAAATGGCAACCCGATGTATATGCATAAAGAATACATGTATATGGGCATTTGTATCATAAACAATTATTTACACTTTCATGGTCCTAATTAGCACCATGACAATTTTTTTGTAACATTAATATTGTATTACATCAACCCGCCAAAACGCAATATAAAACCCCCCAAAATGAGTACCACTTGTATTGATATTATGGGTTTTCGTATGCCGTACCAAACTACATTTATGACGAAACTTTTTATGACAAATATCACATACGAAAGAGACTTTTGTCACCACTAATTACTAAAACAAGAAAATAATTTATTTCTATTATATAAAAGAAAATTGGAAAATAATGTAAATAAATATCATGTTAAAAAACGAAACAGTTGGAAAAAAATCAAAAATCACACATCGTCGATGTTGTGATTCGAACTCTGAAATTTAGGTATGAAACTACGTACGCGCGCTAGACCGCGCGCCCATTCCATGTTGCCGCGCAGGCCATCTTATTATAGTATACCATGTATCGCCAAGTTCTTAGGCTTGCAAGTAGCCGTGCAGGAAAAAATAGCACCGGTTCTATCAGCAAAAACAAGCACGGTAACACGCAACGGACCAAGCAGTGACGTCATTTCCAACAACGTAGCATGCAAGACGGCCAGCAGAGCTCCACGCAAGCGAACAAGCAAGGAAACAAGCACCGTGTGATGTACTCTTAAAATCCAGTTTGCATTGTTTGTATACAAAATAATAATAATTAGCGATGACAGCTTTCTGCATTTTATTATTATGATCACATATCAATCAACCTACATGCATGTCCACGGATATACGTGTATTCAAGTGTTAAAAAAATTTTATTGTTTCCTAGAATGTTGTGGACACGCAAAAATATTATATTCGTTGTTTTTCTTGGATCTATAAACATGAAAATTAATTCGTGCCAAACTTAGTCGGGATTTCATCAATCTCATGGAAGGAGGGGGGGGAAGTCACGGTAATGTGATCTTTAAAATGTTAATTTCTGAATAATAATGGTTCAGTAGACTGAAATGTTTCTAAGTAAATAAAAAAATGCAGCCAAAATTTCAAGCTCCTGTCTCAATTCTAACCTGTGTCGAAAAGCCCTTGAATTTTCCTATTTTTAAATAAAATACGCTTCGTAAATTTCTTACACATAGTACTGGAAATTTAAAAAATATTTTGAGATTTTTAACGACATAATTTTATTTTCTTAATTAGTGAAAAATTTTCGCTGAAATATTTTATTATATAAAATTTTTCTCAAATACTCATTACCATTATATCTAATGCCAAGTTTAAAATGTTTGAAAATAAAAAAATAATAGGTTGTCGATGAAAGGTTCGAAAAAAAATTACACTTCCATGGATGTTGACAATTTCCAGTCCGCTTGGAAGTTAGAAGTGGTTCAATGACACATAGAAAAATCAACAGGGAAATTGAATTTCAGGGACTGAAAGCTGAGAAGATTTCCGTCAAAATGCTGTTTTCGAAAAATTGTTATTATTTTTCCCGCAAAGCTGCATTAGTTTGAAAACAATTCGATGTGTTTAACATTTCCTTTATTTTTTGTGATTCCTTTCTATTCATTCACTTAGTGTATATTATGTGGTACTACAGAAAGACGCTTGTTCAATTATAAATATTTTTAATAAAAATAACTTTTCTGATAGTTTAAAAAATAAAATGGTGTATTTTTCTTAGCTCTTTTCGACTTATTAAACCGACCCTCGAAGTCATTAAAGAATCTAAGAAATTACCCAAGCAGCAAATAGAAAATTTCTAGAAAAATTTCGCTAAATTACAGTTTAAATAAATTGTACATTAGTTCCGTTCACATTTTTTAATTATTAAAAAACAAAATAAAATTGCAGTACTTACAATAAATAAAATTACGTAAAATAAACAATATCGTTAATTTAGGCTCATGCGCAATTTTTTTATCTGGCTATTTATTTTATAAACCCGGTTAATTTTCGCACAACACAATTTTATTATTAAAAATAGCTAACAAAAAAACAGATAAAAATATGAAATATCGTTAGCACATCGATAATCAGAGGATTATAAACAAAACACCAAAATAATTAAAATTGCACACGATCGGTGTTTGTTTTAAAATTCGTTATCAGTAGACTCAGTTCTCGCACTACGAGTTGAGCTTGGCGACTGGCAATTGTTACAAGCGCTTGAACAGCAATGTTCGTTCACTGCAGTTCGTTAAACCTGGTGTATAGCCTATAGGCATATAAAATCCTTATGCAAATGTATTTGACTACTTATACAAAGACTTGCCATAAACTTGTTACAATATACCGAGGATGCCATGGAAAACAAGCATCAAGTGCACTTTGACGTTTCTGGAGCTAGAATTCAGCGTTAACAGATGTTCTGATTTTTGAATACGCTGCGCAGGACTTACAATTTTTTAGAAACACTTAGGTCTGATGAAAGGAACATGTATTCATAAAATCAAAGTTACTTATTGAACACAATGAGGAATTTTCGTATTCAAAATTTAACAACACGCAAATCGAAAAAATAGATGTATGATTCTTCAAAAATAATAGTAGCCTTTAACTGTGGTTATGGGAAAAATCTTAAATACAGCCTAAACTTTCAAACTTAGTTTATTACTTGGATGAGACGTCAAATTAATTAATTAATTTATGGGCGATGCAATAAATTTATTTTAACAAAAATCAGACACGGCAGATACATATATGACATGGAAGGGCCTCACAAAATCGTACATCCTGAAAAAATCCTAATGGTGCTCGCACACGTGATCACATTTAGTATTGCGCAAGTTGTAAACGAATGCAGCTCTGGAATTACAACTGTGAAAGGCCAACTTTAATTTTGAAAATAATTACAAAAATAGATTTTTTATAATTTTAACAGTTTATAGATTTTTTTAACATTTAACGGCTGTAAATAAATTCTTTATTTATTAGCCTAAAAATAGAATACCTGAGAAAAATGGTAGGATATTATCAAAGAAAGTCATAACCATTCAGATGTATTATAATCAGAGTTTTATTTTCTGTAAGCTAATGTATAAAAACAACTTAAAATACTGGTGAGTAGCCCATTTTAAAATGCCACAATAAATAAATACAGTAACTATATTACATATCACGTATTTTTAGATAGCTTAAAGAAGCTAATGATACAGAATAATATGACCCATGCCACTGTTATAAGGAATCCGTTTAACACAGCAATGTTTGTGATTGTCCATCCACGTGTCAATACGTTACGTAGTGACGTTATGGGAATTGTGAACGGAAGTATCTTCGCGAATTGTTCCAGCGCGTATGGCATTCCTTCGATTGGCCACATCACTCCTGAAAGTGAAAATAGTTATCAGAAAAGTAATCATATCGACACAACTGAAGAAGTCAAGACTTGACTTCGCACGGACGTTGAAGACCAAAGACGTATTTGTAAAATTTCAGTTTCGCCTTCTGTGCGCCCTACACAAATTATAAATTATAAATCGAAAAATTAGTACAATATCCAGATGATCCTGGCATTTGGTAGAACGCAACCATGGAGCTGTGTGATTCATCAAACACTGATGTTTCAAGCTTGCAAAAACATTTTTCTACAACTTTTTCTTTTAACGTTTCTGAAAGGGTCTTTAATCTATTAAAGAATTGAAGTTTAAACTTACCACTTAGAAACAACATCGGGTAAAAGCTTCCAGTCGAAAGATATAAACTGGTTGTGCTTGTGTCACTATAAACTGAGATTAGAAAACCTGCAAAAAGCATTTTTTATCAATTAAATTATTACTAAGCTGTATTTCTCTGGTATCTTTATTAAAAGGCGCCTTTCTTGTGAATTTTTCTGATGTCTAAAAGTTTATAAAGGGCCGTTTCGTTTAGGACTTCTTGAGTTATAGATGGCCAAAGAAAATTGCAGATCATTTTGTGACATCTCCTAACGGGTTTCGAGAGCCAGATCTTTGACTAATCGCCCTACGTATTGCTTCGATTTTTGTCGTCTGTTCATCTTTTAGTTGGTTAACCCGTTATGACGAGCCTTTATCCTTTCCTAATTCTGGCCTCTGTGAACCCTCCCCTTGTAGAGCCCACGACCTTGGCGGAGGGCTAACTTAAATAAGTTAAATAAATGGGTTCCTTTATTGGTTTTCAAGTTGGGATATTTATTTACCGTAAGTGATTCCAGCAATTCCTTGTAAAATAAGGAGTAATATAACCGTGAAATAATTGCCGATACAGTTGACGCCGACTACGATGAACACAATGATAACGATTTCGATCGCCTGCATTATTGAGATCGTTATTTGCGTAATACTATGTGATAGTAAAATTTCCAGCGTGGTGCAACCGGCCACCACCGTTCGATCCCAGATGCCTTCTAGACGATCGGTTACGAGGACAGTCGAAGTCAGTAATGTAGCCAAGAAGAAATTGATTCTAGAAACGGTAATTTAATATAAACGGAATATTTTGGATACATTTTTTAATATGTTTTTATCACATTCGGAAGTTTCACTCCAGCGATTTTGCACCAATCCTTCCGCGCATCGCTGTGTTCAAGGATGTCGCCAACAGACGCATATTACGCGTGTAGTAGTGCAACGCAGAAGCAGCGAACACAGTGAACATTACTGAAGTGCATCTTCAAGAACATAGCGAAAGTTCACATGATCGAGAACAAAAAAATTAAATGTTCTGGCACGAGTGAAACTACTGGTTATACCGTGATTTTTATCAAATGTAAAACTTACGTTAGCATCATACCGGGTGTCATAAATACGCTGTACTTTTCGTTTTTAGTACCATAAACAGGTTCGTATATACGAACTGGAAGCTCAGCCTGCTTCAAATTTTGATTACAGTCTTTTATAACGCCTTTAGCGAAATTTATGTATCTGTCTACGAGGTCGTATTGAATAACCCACCCTATTTGACGATCTGAAATAAAATATATCAAAATTGAGAGAATTAATATAAATTATTTCCGAAAATTTATTTTAAGTAATTTAATACAAAGTAAGATTAAAAATTATCAGGAAATTGGACAAAATAAAAAATATGCAATCAATTCTGCGACTTTTCGGTTTTTTAATTAAACCTTCATCAGGCTTCTGAAACATACATAGTAAGAAATAAAAATAATACAATTAATTAATAAAATAAAAAAAAAAAAAAAAAACAATATAAATATACCTTGATTAAAATATTTAAATAACAATAACTTATTATACATTACTAATACTCATAAACTTTTCAAAATTCTTTAATTTTTTATTTATTTTTATTAAAATATATTAAAAATCAATTGACAGAAAAAAATTTTTTTGAAATTATTAAAATAGAAAAAATGAACGTTGCTCGTCAATTTGTTTATGTATTTATTCGTTCATTTTTTCTATTTTAATAATTTCAAAAAAAATTTTTTCTGTCAATTGATTTTTAATATATTTTAATAAAAATAAATAAAAAATTAAAGAATTTTGAAAAGTTTATGAGTATTAGTAATGTATAATAAGTTATCGTTATTTAAATATTTTAATCAAGGTATATTTATATTGTTTTTTTTTTTTTTTTTTTATTTTATTAATTAATTGTATTATTTTTATTTCTTACTATGTATGTTTCAGAAGCCTGATGAAGGTTTAATTAAAAAACCGAAACGTCGCAGAATTGATTGCATATTTTTTATTTTGTCCAATTTCCTGATAATTTTTAATCTTAAAAAATTATGGATGATAATATTAATATTTAATACAAAGTATTTTCAAAACAATTTGCTTATTTTAAACGATTCCAATTCACTCACTCGACATGTCCATCCACATATTTATGGCGCTGTTGTCAATGTCAATGTCGGATACAGATCTGGCGTCATTTGTTCTTGATGACAATGCCTCGGTATAATTGTGATTAAAATACATCGCACCCACCACAGTCCCTTGTCGGACTGCCCCTACAGCAGATTCGAGATCGGGATAAAACTCCTGGAAGAAGTTAGTTAATTGAAAAAATAGTGTTACAGTATGTATATTACTTCAGTGCAAAGGTGTCATTCCATTGATTTATTCTTGTTCCTTGTTCCTTCTTGGATATACCAGAGCTTATGTTAGTTACAAAACTTTTTGAAGAGGCGAGTTCTATATTTTTCTAGTGAAAAAAGACGTCTCTTCGGCTGACTAGAAAAAAAATAAAACTCACTTATCAAAAAGTTTTGAAACTCACCTAATTTTTGTTTGGTCGTTAATCAATTGTCAATCACCTTCGTGAACGTAGAATATAATTGCACGACAACTTACTTCAGTGGCGTTCAATCTACTCAAATAAGCCAATGTGTGCTATTTTTTATTGATATTAGCTACATAATACACACCGACTATGGAAAAAACAAACGTACTTTAGTTAGAAAGCTGTCGTTGAATGAGTTAAGAAAACGGCAGCTAAGCAGATTCATTTGGCAAGTATCGTTGGCTGGATCGTACGATGCGGTAGAATAATGTGCTAAATAGTTCTGGCAGTCAGTCCAGTTACTTTCGTTGTTCACAACGGCCACCTTTATGTCATGCAAGTCTCCACCGACGGCGACATAAAATGCTAACAGATCTATTATTGGAAACAATAGCGAAAAAAATAATCCCCTGAAATATAAAATATACATTTATTGAAAAAGATACCATCCGTTATATTTTCGAAGTCAAGAAATTTGTGGCCATTGTTTAATCAAGGGCAAAGTTAGTATATTACAGATGCTGTCTCGTTTTGTTGAATAATAGTGGGGAGATGACGTCATCTGACGGACCTGTTAATTGATTGTGTGGCAACGCCTGTTGTAATAAACTTTAACGGCAGTATATAAATGATGTCAATAGAATCAAAAGAGAAAATATTGACATTATTTGCAATAAAATGATTTTTTAAAGTAAGAGATTTACATAGTCCCAGTTAAATATAAATGGTATTTTCTATGTTGTCTTTATAGGTTGATAAAAATATGAACGGTCCTCCATCTGACGTCATTCTCGTGTTTACGCTGATTGATCAGATGTAACGAAGCAACATCTGTAAATTACTAACCTTGATTGGTTAAATCCAAAATCAGCGGCGAAAAAAGCGTTAGTGCATTTAACATAATTACAAAACGTAAAATGATTTGAAATGTTTAAAGGCTCATTCTACTTTTATTTTTCCGGTCTTGTCTTAAATTATTTGTGAAAATTTAACAATGTAGCTGTTTTTTGGAAAAAAAGTGGATTCGATATATTTTGAAGATTATGTTAATATTATCTTGCTATATTTACCCAGGATGACGTATTAGCTGTATCCAGTTTTTGTGAACTAAAGATTTTAATCGACTTAAGTGAAAACCACTTCCTACACGTTTGGCACTTGGTAAGTTACTGACAGTTGAGGTCAGTTCCTGAAACATAAAAAGCTTTCATAACATTTATAACTAGCGACTCTACCCGGCTTCGCCTGTACAGATTAAATTTTGTTATCGCATAACTTCTTTTAATAAATTGTGTCATTGCAATATCTGTTTTACTTTGTTCGTTCAGTCGAGTTAATACCTTATACACTTGCATCTAATGCGATTTGTACTCGGCTGAATCCAGGTATATACCCAAACTTTCCTTAAGAAATAATTTTGTAACAATTGCATTCAGATCTATTCCATATAGCGTATTTATTCCGATTTTTACTCGGATAAAGCCGGATCTGTTGTTATAGATCTGAGCCTTGCTGAAAAAATAAGCTATCGAATGGTAAAAATCACATTCAATTCCGATCAGCAGTTCTCATATTTTTGGTGAACACACAGACAACATTCTTTTATAAAATTCTTACACAACAGTGAAATTAATTTGTGGATTTACAAACAAACAAAAAATGATTGAAAAGCTCAGAAACCAAATTAGCTATACTATTGCTACTTTAAATGAAATGACGTTAACCACACTTTAATCAAAACGACAGTGAGTTGTTAAAACTGACTTGATTTAACCGTTATGACATCACAATCGTCAGAATTTTTAACCATAGTCACGTTATCACGGTATTTGAACCCATAAATATCCATGCCATAGTTATAAACATATTTTAACCGAAGTGACGTGCTACGGTATGTGTATATTAACCAAAGTGACGTCACTATACGAGTAGTCCATGTATATTTTTGTATTTTTTTCTCGTATTTTTTTTGAAAACTTTTAACATCTGGTGAGTTTAACGACTTTTTAGTGTGTTGAATCAATGATTTTGACAAAATTAGGCACTTTGGTGCATGTGTTGTGTCTAACAATATCGTCTAAGTACCGAATAATGCCTTTTTGGTAAATTCCATTGACATTTTTCAGATCAAAAAATTATTTTAAAAAATGATTTTGGAACATGGAAGTTCATATCGAATTTTTGTTATATCTGGGTGACAACTTCTACTAATAAATTAGAACAATACTGACGTAACAACAATGTTTCTCAACTTACCATTGTGCTACCGTTCGCAATAGTTAGGTTGCTGGTGTTTACATTTGTCATTGAATCGTATAAGTTATTTCGCAATTGTTTATGCGCTAAATATTCGTCACTTTGGAACTCAAGCACTGGTTGGTTCTTCGATTGTTTTTCACTTAAATACAAAAATACTTCTTCCAAAGTTTCGGTTCGAAATAATGTCAATAAATAATCTGGATTTTCTTCTGCTAGAAGTGTACCGCTTCTCATTAAGCCAATCTGAGAAAATTATTGATGATCAATAAATATTATATTCTGTTGAGAAACAATTTAAAAAGAGGTTTTACTGATGTTTCGCTTGTGAACGACGTTTCGAAAAAAAATATTTTCACCTTCCAGGTCTCAGACCTTCCATAATGTACGTAAAAATTCTTCAATTTAAATTAAACAATTTTAAAGGTATATATAATAGTCCTTAAAAAAATAATTGAATTGTAGTGACTCAAAGAGAGATGATTATGTATTTAAGATTAGTACAATTTACCACTTTTCAACAAGCCTGAGACTCTGAAATTGACCGCAAACGAAACATAGCTAAAGCTTCTTTTTAAATTCTTTGGTGTTAAGTATAATGGACTTAAATCGACAAACCTAGTTTTTAGTCATAAATGGCAAACGACTTAAAGTCTAGTAAAAATGAAATTTAACCAGTGATAAGAAATAGATGTTCCTATTAAAAATGTCAAAGTCACCCCCATCCCTGCGCAGGGGTTGGGGGTGGGGGTAGTTTTTGTCTCCAAACGATGTCCCCCTTCAAACTGCACAACTTTTGTCTGAAATTTTTTTCCCGAAATTGTTGCCCTGTCTCAAGAATATCCATATAGATTAAAATGGATCATTCTGTATATGTAGTAACAATATAAAAAGTAATGTATAATATATGTTATGTTTTTTATAACATTTTTAATAAACTTTTAAGAATAAATAATATAAAAAAAGGAAAAGATACATTTATTTAAAGTTTTAAACATTGGCCGATTTTTTTTATTAGTGCGCGGGTTTTCCGTAAAAATTTGCCACTTTCTTGTGAATATTTCTGGCAACCCTAACTGTATAAGTCATGTTGCTTTATATCAACATTCTCATCCTGATTATGAATATTCGCAAAATGTTGAGCAAAGTAATTAGCTTTTTCTGTATTAGTGAAGAAGATCTGTTGATACGAAATTAAGGAGAGACTTGCTTCCATTCTTTAGTGATGATGTATGGAGGTAAAGTTATTGTACGCCTTACACGCAATTCATTACTGATTTTTTTCCATTAATAATTATAGTGTGACCTTGACGTTCGTTAGAGCGTGCCAGTTAAGACTAATGCAAAAAAAATAATCTGGATTACTGAAGTTAAAAAATCAGTTGCGGTATGTGTTTTTAATTATTTCAGCAGAGATTATTCATCGGTAAGAAAGTTGTTTTTTTCCGATTATTCAAGTCGCAATGTATTATTATATTTAAAAAAATGTATCATTTATTAATTCAATCACTATTGTTCTACTTACTGTTTGTGCTTGGCGTGTTTCTTCTATGTAATGCGTCGTAATGATAATTGCTACTTTATCTTTAGTTGATATTTCCACCAAATGATTCCATATCCTATATTTGAAAAGAGAAGTTATTATTATATAATATATAGTATATTATATATAAAGTAATAATCGATACAGAAATTAAACAATTGTCAGGGTTGCCAGGTGTTCGGTTTTCGCCCAGACAGACAATGGCTTGCCCAGGTCAAAAATAGAAAGAAACCCGGATTGTGAAGTGTCCAGTTTTTTGAAGTATCAATAAACAATAAGAGAATCACGCTTTAAGTTAAAGAGTTCTTGCCGATTCGATGTTTGTTTTTAAACATATATATTTTACTAGCAGCCCGGTCCTGCTTCGTCCGGATTTGTGCTTTAAGTTCTTGCCGATTCGATGTTTGTTTTTAAACAAATATATTTTACTAGCAGCCCGGAACTGCTTCGTCCGGACCTAGTAAGATAGATATTAAGCTATCCCAACTTTTTTTTAAATTGAATATATCCGCCGTATTTACTGGGCATGCTCGGGAAAGATAGATGTGATTTACTGCTTACGTACTTTACTTGCATTTATTCATCGGTAGTATAAAAAAAAATCTAAAATTATACGCTTGATAACCTTGTATAATAAAGTGCGAAAAGCGCATGTGAACTGCACTGTGATATACTTGCAGTTACTTTTGTCAATTAACTATATTATATACCGGGTGTTTTTTCAAAAATTTGGATGGATTTTTTTGTTGATACGCCGGTTGAATCAAAAAAAGTTTTAGGCAAAAGTTGTTGGGTTTTGAGGGGAAAATAGTTTACACGTAATACCAACCCACTCCCCCCACCCCTCGGCAGGGGGAGGGGGTAACTTTTGTTTTTTAAATTGAAACTCCCGATTTTTATGATTAAATTTTTTTTTTGTGTAAAAATGAACAACTTTTGTCTAAAACTTTTTTTAATTTTCCCTGTTATTTTTGTGTAAAGTCTTGATAATGTTGATGATAATGATGAGGGGCAACTGCATTTTGTATGGATGGAATTTATGTAATTTCAACACCTTGCGCACCGAAGGCACTGAAAGACCGGTTACTTTAGCAGCTTGGCGAAGAGAAAGATTTGGCGTTGCTACGAAATGTCCTAATACTTCGATGGAAGTTTCTTCGTTTAGCACTCTCGGTGTGTTCCTCTTCTTATTGGCGATAGATCCAGTCTCTCGGAATTTATGCACTAGTTGGCCTACGTATACGTCACTCACCGTTGCTCCCGGATGTTCTTATTGAAACACCGGGCAGTTGCACTCGCATTGAAATCATTTTTCCCGTACAGAAAAACAATCTCCACTTGCTGCGCTAGAGAATACACCATTATCAAACTCTGTTGTCAATGAATGAATGATAACATATCAACAAGAATCATCAAGATGTCAAGAAAAATCTTGATTTGTTTACTCTCAAGGTAAAATTGAATTGTTATAATTTTTATCGTTGTTATTATTCATTCAGTTTCAGCGGAGCGAGTGGGAATTATTTCTGACTACAGGATAAACAAACAATGGAGAAAGACGAAAAGATGAAAAAAAAAGAAAATTGGCAACTCGGAATACTTCCCCACCCCTCATCATTATCATCAACATTATCAAGACTTTACACAAAAATAACAGGGAAAATTAAAAAAAGTTTTAGACAAAAGTTGTTCATTTTTACACAAAAAAAAAATTTAATCATTAAAATCGGGAGTTTCAATTTAAAAAACAAAAGTTATCCCCTCCCCCTGCAGAGGGGTGGGGGGGAGTGGGTTGATTTTACGTGTAAACGATTTCCCCTTCAAAACCCAACAACTTTTGCTTAAAACTTTTTTTGATTCAACCGGTGTATCAACAAAAAAATCCATCCAAAGTTTTGAAAAAAACACCCGGTATACAGGTAAACGTCGTTTTGCGCCGGTTCGATTTACGCCGATTCACAATTACGCCGATTGGTGCACCGGCGGGGATTCCCCGGTTAGGCCGACAGTAGGCGCCGCGATTCTAATAGCAGACACACTTTTATACGTTTTATTCTATTATTGTGTACGCAAGCAGCCTATTGTGTGTGTAAAATTGTTTCCGAGTTAGTTTTCGTTTTGTTTTTAAGTAAAATAAAATGATGGAAAATCTCTAAAAACGGCAGATCTAACTCGTATCCTTTCTTCTATAGAAAGGTTAACAGATGAGCTCTGTGAGATAGATACGGACATCAATCGAAGCGCAAATGTTAAAAGAAGCATCACAGCTGCCCTTTGACCTCATGCTATGATTTTGCAAGAAATGAAGCAACAATCAAAGCAAACGAAATTTAATGCTTTTTTCAAAAAATTGTGAGAATTTAATTTATTACCGACGAACTGATGAGTTAGTTTTATTTAAAGAAAAATTTATATCAAGAGATTATTAGTGTATTTGCCATATGGCAACATACACTATTGGCGTCGGTCGGATGGCGGGACCTAGGGGTCGGACCAAAATTTCTCGACGTTTCATAACCTCCTAAACACTTTGGCACCATTTTTAAAAATGTTTATATATATATATATATATATATATATATATATATATATATATATATATATATATATATATATATTTATATACGTATATATATATATATATGTGTGCGGGCAATAACTTTCGAAAGAGTTAATTGATTTTAACGAAATTTGGTCCACGTGTTGAAATCCATCACCGCAAGAAGCCTATTTAAAATGGGCGTAATCGGGGCATTTTAAGGGTAGTTTTTAGGGGTTGAAAAATGTTTTTGGGTCCCAAAATACCGAAAAAATTCTCAGAATCGTTTCAAAATTGAAATTTAACCTTCTAGTAACGATTAAAATATGCTGTTAAAATTTTAATAAAATCGGCCCGACAGGCCCGGACTTACAAATTTTATGAAAACACTAGTTTACAAATAGTGAATTATTTACTGAAAGTTGTGTATAATTTGGTATAGAGGTTCGATTTATAATAATATTGCAATTAAGAAAAAAAATGTTATTTTAAGGGGTGTATTAAGGAGTAAAAATTTGTATTTTGCCCAAAAACCAACTTAAGCTCGCAAAATAAAGCCGCACTGCCTGTATAAGCAAATACACTATATTGTCGGCAGGGTTTTGGCACTGCGACCCGGGTTTTTATTTATTTTGTAAACGAATTTTAACTGTATTTATTAAATGCATTCAACATTTATTTTCCATATATGTATAGGATATGTATTAAATAAACATGTTAGATTGTTCTTAGAATTTTGACAAGGATCCTAACCTTATATCGTCCATTATATTCGCGTTCATTTTACGCCGGTTTTTCTTGGAACGGAACCCCGGCGTAAAACGACTGTACATTATTTATATTATCTATATTAATTGAAATCTAAACTGTGCTACAAAGATAATTGCCAGTGCTTCATATACTTATAGTTCACGTTATATTATAATATAAGCGTCACACTTTTTATGCAAGTTTATACTTTGATTTAATACTTTGCGCTTACATTAAGCTTGATAGTAACTAAGTATTGGTCACTGACTTATTTTCTCACCATACGATATATATTCCTACAAGTTTAAAATAAATTTAAAAGTAGATTCAAGCCGGAAACCTGTATTTCCTGTTAAAGCTGAATGAAAATCAAGTGATTATTAATGATCTAGTAGACTAGGGTACTTTACAGAAAAACAGATTTTAACTCACCTGTCTCGAAGTACCGGATCGAGACCAACGGTTGGTTCATCTAATATGAGTAATTCGGGTTCGTGTACCAGTGCTGCTGCAAACGACACCCTTCTCTGTTGACCGCCGCTACAATTCTTTACGTAACGATTATCAGGGGGTAAATCCAATAAATTTGATAAGAACTTGAATCTTTCCGACAACCTGACTTCAGACATACCGAATATTTGACCGAAATAATATACGGCTTCTTTGACTGTGAACTCGGCTATCAAAGCAGTGTCCTGAAAATAAGTTCGATTAACCAAAACTATGGTTCTTAGTCGAATACTCGTTTTTTACCGTAATACATTTTTATAATTTTTTCATAGAATTTCATAGTCGCGAAGCTTTGTACTCTCTAGGTTTAGTCATTGCAATGTAAAATTGACAATTAGTAAAAATTCTTCTATGTTTGGTTTCATGTAAATTGTAAGGTGTTCGTAATTAAATAAATTGATATTTCTCTTGTAAGGAATTATTAACTGCACGAAATATTAAGCTCAAACCGTTTAGGAAATAATAATAATAAAAACATATTTATATTTCATTGATTTTTATTTTCAATAAGAATGATTTAAATAAGAATGATTTAAATAAGAATAATATTCATAACTCAGTAAATAACAATAAATGGCGAGGAAAAAAATTTTCACTTTGCATAAGTCTGAGATATTTTCGTAAGTCCTTGAAAGCTCGAAAGTCTTATGGGTTCCTCAGACTATTAATATTTATAGTCAATATTAGTGACAGCTTGGGTATAACTATTGAAGCTTATAATAAATTAATAGTAATTGAATATTAAACGTCTTTATTATATATTATATATATTATATATATATTATATATATATATTATAATGCATAAGTATATTTACCTGTGGCATATAACCTATTCGTGGTCCAGGTACGCCGCTTCCAGGTGTGCTAGGTTTTCCACCGAGAACCCATATTTCTCCAGAATCAAGATGGCGTCGTCCAACAATACAACTGAGCAAAGTTGTTTTTCCGCATCCACTGGCTCCCAGTAAACCATATCTACAAATATATTAATAGCGCGTATTCTAAAAATTATATTAGGAGTATTCATATACAATATATGATACAAAAGTATTTAAAAGAAAATTAATAAAATGTAAGGATGTCCTTGTTTTTGACTTGTTTGTTGTAAATTCATAGTTCCTAAGCTTATACATAATTTGGACATGGATGAGAGCAACAAAAGTGGATTTTTAATTTACTATTGAGAAATCAATAAACTGATTTAAAACTAGACCTAGATAGCTCTGACATTAAATATTAATAAACATTTTTTTTTGTACGCGTAAAACTCGGCCGCTTTTGATCGTCAAAGCAGAGATAATCCGTTGAATAACGTTCTACTGTTTATTAATACCGAAGGCGATTTTAAACAATTAACAAATTGTGTTTTCACGTTCATAGTTAGCTTTTAAAAAAGGTGTGACGAAATCGTTTCTCATACGAAATTAATTCTCGAAAACGTTTACGAAAAGCCAATATTGCAAATATCAAATAGGAGAGCTGTGATTTTCAAACTTTTTTGAGCCACGACCCTCTCAACCGCCTGCAGACACAAAAAACAAAAGGTCTCCCTAAATTCTAGCAAATTAAGCAAACTTACTTTTGTAATAGTAAGTAACATACTTATAAATTGTTAGTATTTTACGTGTTATATTATGATGTTACGGACTGTGAAATAAATCATCAAACTTTATTTGTGGTTTTTCTTTGTAATTCGCAACTCAACTAGAATTTCTTAATGACCCTTCTCTACTTGAAAAATACGGTTATAGAGGATATGATATGATATTTCTGACTTTTTAAAACTTACATAGTTCCTCTAGAAACAGTCATATCAAGATTGATAAGAACATCTTTTCTTTTAGGTCCATCGGATGCGCCGTAATGCTTACAGGCTGATCTTACTTGTACAGCTTCCTCGGCTACCATGGCGATTTCTGAAATGTAAAATATATGTTCAGGATAAATAAATCCATTATTTTAACTCTCTGTACGATGCAAAATTATTTCCAAAGAACTCGTTTAAGGAAATGTGATTCAACAATTTGTTTGCATCACTTCTTGAAAAATACGGTTAAGAGTTTATCTTATTTTAAATGATCATACAGCATCAGGGAATATTTGATTAATCAGTATACCTACCAATACAATGTACGTACGCAAACCTTGAAAATTTTTTCATTTTTATGAAAATATCTAAACTAGTATGCTAAATACAAAACGGTTTAAAAAAAATAAGTTATTTCTTTATTAAAAACAATATGTTAATTGTTTATGGAAAGCAATTGTTGAAATAGATGAGCACACAAAACGCAATTGTGCCTTAAATGTTTTTTTTTTATAAAAATCTGCCATTTTGTTAAATTTAAAGTATTGTAAGCAAATAACACGCTGAGATATATGATTGACAAACTCTCTTTATTTGGATATTTTAGACTTTAAAACAAAAGATATAAATCTTCAAAAGTGTGAAAAAATGTGTACCAGAAAAATTGCGTGCTACACATAACAAAAAAAAAGCAACGTATGCAGTTTTCAATTAATATGCTTCGTGGGTGAACAGATAAAACTACAAAATTAATGCTGTAATACTACATTAAGTTGACGTTTCGAATACAAATTCATTCATCCTCAAAACCTCAATAACGTACAACATATTAGGTAAATAAACTGTACATTATAATTTATATCAAACATTGATGGAAAAATAAAAAAATTGCAATCTGTTATTATTAAGAAATTTGCACATGCTTTGACAAAACATTCTGTAATGAAATGAAATAGCTACAGTAGACTTCCAATAAATGCACAACTGCCTGGCAATAGGACAATGCTGCCCCATCTTCGTATTCCTATTTCAGCAAGTGCACACATACGAAATTCGTCAAGGTCAAGTGTGTTGTGGTGCGCAGAATTATTTCCGAAAGTACTGAGTGTAAAATTTCAAAAATAGAGAATATAGGATATCACTCATAGTTTACAAGAAAATCTAAATGAAAATCCTAACTCTTAAAGTTCTCACGGAAAGTGGAAAGGTACGGAGCCCTCTCCACGCGAGTTCGACTCTCACTTGACCGGTTTTTTATAGGGGTTAACGAGCAAAATCGATTTGAAAACTTAATACAATAATATTTAAATGGATTGTAGAATCGATAGCACACCTTGACATGAATAACGCATTATTACATATTATTACAGCAGGTACATTAGATTACATCAGTTTTTCTCAAACTTTTTCACCCGGCGGTTCTTCAAATCTATAAATAAAAAGGTCTAGAGATGAAACCATGAGAAGCCCCGACGGTGCATGAACACTGACTCTATGAAGTCGATACTTGATATACCATATACTATAAAAACCGGCTTGTCAGCGATAGACTACGGTATCTGAGATGCATAGCGGCTGCCTCGTTCACAGAAGATCACAGCTTCAGTTTGGGCGGTTGGTGTTATTGTTTTTGTGTTTTTTACTACTATTCCATTTTCCACTTATATTTATATTTTTGTTTTCAATATTGCTTTTATTTCATAGAAATAAAATCACGCCCATTATTTTAAAGTTGTTTCTGTCAGGGACAGACTTTCGACTAGAAATTTCACTTGTGTGGTGTGAAGTGTAAGATACGCAGTTTCTTTATTTCAAATATGTAAAATGTCCAGTAGATTTTTAACTGAAGTTTTATAATTGCATGAGGAGTCCCGGCTCACAGTTTCAAAAGCGCTGTCATAGTATAGGTAAATATACTCTAGCACCGTATTAAAATCCATTAGACAAGACATTCATGTATTTTATCAATCATCGTTGACAAACCAGACTATTCGTACATCGATGTGCAACAATGCATTTATATTACTTTATTAACCTTTGTATTAAAAATTAACACGTTTATTAGTTTGTCAGTAAAAAAGTTACATTATTATCAATTAATTATTAACCACTAACTGCAGTAATCAGACTTATTTGATAAATTTATACTTTTAGTCTACATAATAGCGCTGAATTGTTTAGACGGTTTTTGAATTAAAGCTTTTTTCGCACTGTAGGGTAAAATTGATTGATGAGATTGAAAATGTAACGAGCGTGTCACAATGTACCTATACCATTGTCGTAACCTAAAAGTTGTAGACTCAATCCAGGCGATCGAACATTTTTTTTTACAATTACTTCTGCAGTGTGTCGTATAAAATACACTGTCTCTTTTTTATAGTCATATTATTTGTTGTTGGCAGTCAAATCTTTTCATGGATATTAATTCCCTTATAAACAGTTTTATTTTTCATTTTTTAGTGGATTCTTTCTTGATATTAGGTTACTAAATAAAAATAATAATAATAATAATAATGCGTTTAACGTCCGTGTCTCGACTTTATGTCATAACAGACGCCATTCGCACCATTACTATTTTTCATTTTACCACTTCCCGTTTTTTTTCTACATTTCTTAAACTTCAACTTATATAATAGCAATGGGCCAATGAAGGAATTACAGGAAATTAGGATAAGGTAATTTTTGAACTAGGAGTTTGATAGGTAATCGGCCATGGCCTCAAATAAGGAACCACCTCGATATTTATCTGGAATTAATTGAGGGAAACCATGGAAAACCTCAATCAAGATGGCCGGTACAGGAATTACCGTTTCTCGGCGAAAGGCAGTAGGAAAAAGTCCCAGCCACATCTGCCCCCGCCGGGAATCGAACCCGGACCTCCCGAATGCGAGTCTAGTGCTGTACCACTACTCTACCCAGCTCGGTTAAATAAAAAAAAAAAAAAAGACTACGGTACGATTTTGATGTTTTTTTCACTGTGAGGGTGTTTAGCTTAACGCAAAGAAAATAGTTTAAATCAGTTCAGTAGATCCGTGCTAGGTTGCAGAAAGGATTGTCAAATAATTTGATTTAACAATGATCTTAGATTGTGATAACATTATTACAGTTTTCGTACATGAAAAAGCAGTCTAATGTCGTATTCAAACTCCCTGTTATGTACAACATTAGATTGTTTTCACACAAAAATAAATGCCTGATCTGCACAGAAAAAGTTCATTTTTCAAGTCAAATTTTGATTAAAATGCGTCGAAAAATGTCTCGAAGTAAAAATTATGCAAAAAACTATGTTATATACACATAAACACAGTTCTTCATTCGATCAATTATTTTTCGAACAGAATCGAATTAAAATTCTTCAATGCTTTTCTTATGGAGAAAAATGTGTGTTCAAATTCTAAGGTCATTGTCAAATCAAATTATTTGACAATCCTTTTTGCAACCCATCATTAGATATAAACGACGACAAACATACATTCTACTTACATTCACGAAACTTGGCATATTTGCTTGGCAGCTCACACTGCAGTAGGTGTAACAGATTGACATTTTATAACTATCTGATCATATTACATTTATACGTATTAAAAGTGCGAACCTCCATTTTTTAAGTCGATTAAAAAATGTCTTAACGTCTACAGTTCGGTTGTCAAGTATCTTTTCTTACTCCTAACTGAAGTCTGTCATAAACATGAACATAATATTGACATACAAATATTGGAAAAAAATTGACGAATCTCTGTTCAGCTTAAATATTCAGATAAAAACAAAAATCTGTTAATTTTGAATCAAAAAGGCTAAACAATGCATAACTGGTCTATTTTATTTGGATTAGAAAGAGGTGCGTTTTGGGATGCCATGAATTAATTTCCGAGAATATTATATCAAACTTTACAAACTTGAAATATCTGATATGTGTCAAAGTAAAATGCAGTTTGCATTGTTTGTGTGCAAAATGACAGTAATTAGCGATGACAGCTTTCTGCATTTTGTTATTATGATCACAGATCAATCAAGCCACGTGGGTGTACCCGACCAAAGTAATATTTATTATAGGTGTATTCAATTATTAAACAGTTTTTATTGTTTCGTAGAATGTTGAAGACACGCAAAAATATTGTATTCGCTGATTTTCCTGGATCTATAAAAATGAAAATTTTTTCGTGCCAAACTTAGCCGGAATATTTCATCATGCACCGTGGTCCTTAAAATGGCCATTCCCGAATAATGGGCCCAAATGTTTCCAAATAAATAAAAAAATGTAACTAAAATTTCAAGTTCGTGTCTCAATTCTAGCCTGTGTCCCAAAGCCCTAGAATTTTCTTATTTTAATAACATACGATTTTTGGTACTTTGCGGTTAATTATTTTTGCTACCGCAATTTGGTTTGAAAAATTTGAAACTTAACAAATCGTTTATTTAATATGTCGTTGGATAATTGAAAAAATCGGACCTTTGCGAAAATCCTAGGAAGATTGCAAAAAACCCGGTAATTGGAATCCGGTTTTTTGCAAACGTTTTCGTGAAAATCCGATTTTTTTAGTTATCCTACGACATATATAATAATGGGTTTTTTAGAGACTTTTACCGGTATAATTGTTGTAATTATAGCTTGAAAAAACCATTTTATCACATATCTTTTTTACCATATGTATTTTTTAAAATACCTATTAGTAATTACGGTAAAAAAAATAATAAAACCCGGGTCGCAGTGCCAAAACCCTGCCGACAATATAGTGTATTTGCTTGTATAGGGCCGTGTGGTTTTATACTTTTATTATGTGAAATTAAGTTTGTTTTTGGGCAAAATAAAAAATTTAACCCCTTAATACACCCCTTAAAATAACATTTTTTTTTCTTAATTGTAATATTATTATCAATCTAACGTGTACACCGAAATAAATACAGCCTTTAATAAATAAGTCACTATCTGAAAATTAGTATTTTCAAAAAATTTGTAAGTCCGGTCCTGTTGAGCCGATTTTATTAAAATTTTAGGGGCACTTTTTAATTGCTACTAACTGGTTAAATGTCAATTTTGAAACGATTCTGAGAATTTTTTCGGTATTTTGGGGCCCAAAAACATTTTTCAACCCCTAAAAACTACCCTTAAAATGCCCCGATTACGCCCATTTTAAATAGGCTTCTTGCGGTGATGGATTTCAATACGTGGACCAAATTTCGTTAAAATCAATTAACTCTTTCGAAAGTTATTGCCCGCACACATATATATATATATATATACGTATATATATATATACGTATATATATATATATAAATATATATATATATACATATATATATAAACATTTTTAAAAATGGTGCCAAAGTGTTTAGGAGGTTATGAAACGTCGAGAAATTTTGGTCCGACCCCTAGGTCCCGCCATCCGACCGACGCCAATAGTGTATGTTGCCATATGGCAAATACACTAATAAGTGTGACGAAAAATTAAAAAAAAAAAATTACACGTCCGTGAGTATTGATAATTTTCGGTTCGCTTGGAACGTCATCTGAAAATTAAATGTCAGGGATTGCAAGCTGAAAAGATTCACTTTAAAATGCTGTATTCGAAAAATTGTGATTGTTTTTCCCCGCAAAGTTACATAAGTTTGAAAACAATTTGATATGTAATTTTACAACATTTCCTTTCTTTATTGTAATTCCCTGCTATTGATTCACTTGATGTATTCCATGCTGGGTTGAGTCATGTCGATTCAGTGTAAGTTTTGTTTCAAACTACCAACTGTGAACCAGCGCCGAAATTATATTTGTAAGGCCCCTAAGCAGTAGTACCTCAGAAATAATTCAGCCTTTAGAAGCTAAGCAAATCCTAAAATCGGAGAATTAATTAATTCGACATAAATTATTTTTCGAGGTATTTATTTTTTAAAGTATGGAATATTAACCGGAAGCGGAAATTATTTTTTTCTTAATTATTGAAATATCAAAAAATTGCTCCTTAAATGCTCTATCAGAATCAGTAATTGCTCCATTTCTAAAATTATTAGTTTATTTATAATTAATTTTTTAAAAAATCTATTTACTGAAAACTTGATTTTACTATAGAATGAGAAATATTCACTTTTTACACAATGTTTTTTGCTAAAAAAATTGCTCTCAATTTGCTCTATCAATTGCACAAAAAAATTATTTAACTTTGACAATTTTTATAGTAATTAACAGAAAAATAATGTTTGTATGGTAAACCTACTGCGCTGTGACGTCATCAATTGTCGCTGCAACTTATAAGGGTCATATTTACATGTATCAGCACTACAGTCATATTCATAGTCACCTTAATGTTTATGTTTTCTACTTTAATTAATATTATTTATGGTATTATTATAAGTAAGACTATCAAGTGAATTTTGGGGTATAGAATCATAATTATTTGTTATTATTCGTATTATCAAAGCCACATGATTGCTTGATAATTAATAACCTTACTTATAATAATACCATAAATAATATTAATTAAAGTAGAAAACATAAACATTAAGGTGACTATGAATATGACTGTAGTGCTGATACATGTAAATATGGCCCTTATAAGTTGCAGCGACAATTGATGACGTCACAGCGCAGTAGGTTTACCATACAAACATTATTTTTCTGTTAATTACTATAAGAATTGTCAAAGTTAAATAATTTTTTTGTGCAATTGATAGAGCAAATTGAGAGCAATTTTTTTAGCAAAAAACATTGTATAAAAAGTGAATATTTCTCATTCTATAGTAAAATCAAGTTTTCAGTAATTAGATTTTTTAAAAAATTAATTATAAATAAACTAATAATTTTAGAAATGGAGCAATTACTGATTCTGATAGAGCATTTAAGGAGCAATTTTTTGATATTTCAATAATTAAGAAAAAAATAATTTCCGCGCTAACTTCTTTCCGGTGGAATATTAGCAAAAGATTCTTATTATTTAAGAACAAAATAAATCACAACACTGCTCTTCTGGATTTCACAAGTGCAAATTGCTCAAGTATGTCATTGAAAAACAAACTTCAAAATATGTCTGATTCTGTACATAAAATAACCCAATCCTCGAGTTTTTCCGGTGACGTAGCGATGCGAAAATAGTTCTTAAATTTTTTTTAACTCTTCAATTCCCATGTCCAAGTTAATAAAGATTTTTGGTTTCTTTTTAAATAAAATACCTTATATACATTTGGTTATGACAAGAAAAAATATAAATAAAAAATAAACTACCCCAATTTTCTTTTATGGGGGTGTCACCTGCAGGTGACACTGGGCGTTGTGAAATTAAGAATTTCAAGCAGACACAGATTGTTTCTTATTGTTACGGTAAGAATAAAACGTTAGAATTTATAAGGATATTTATTTATATTTAGATATAATATCAGTTTCTTTATAATAAAAATAGTTTATCTAAAAGAAACAAAACACTTATCTATTCTAATATCATAAAGCTGAAGAGTTTGTTTGTTTGTTTGAGCGCGGTAATCTCAGGAAATACTGGTTTGAACTGAAAAATTATTTTTTTGTTGGGTAGTCCATTTATCGAGGAAGCCTATAGGTTACATAATATCAAGCTACGACCACTAGGAACGGAGCATCAATGAAAAATGCTGCAAAAACGGGAAAAATTATTCCTTTTGAGAGCTTCCGTTGCGGCGTAAACGGTTATTATAATGCCCAGTGTCACCCGCAGGTGACACGGCATATTTCCAACGTCGTAAAAAATCTGTTCAGAGTTATTTTTACCAATAAAAAAATTTGTGCAATAGCTTATTTATTTATTTATTACACGCAAAAAGAAAAAATAACAATAGTTACGGTTTAGGCATTTTTATTTCACTTTTTATCGCAAGAGATTACACAAACACAGACTGCTCGAACTTCGCGCGAATCATCTGATTATATTTGACAGATGACATTTGGCTAGTGTTGTTAGAAAAAAAATATTAATAGTTTTACTTATTGGCTTTGCAACAATGGTAGTGGAATTAAATAATAAAATCTCCGTGTGGTAGAAAAAAAATATTAAAGTTCTGTCACCTACAAGTGACACTGGGAATTGAAGAGCTAAATTGGAAACCGACCTTTCACCAGAGTAGTTTGTGACTAAAATACAAGCGCAATATAACTTCAACGTTCGGAAAAGCAGTTTTAGGTTTGTCATGGAAAATTATGTGATATCTTTAGATATTTTCTCTGTCCCTAGGTGATTTTGACTACAATCGGGGGCCCTCACTGAACAACTGTTTATTTTGCTTATCGTTAAATCCGGTCCTGCTGTGAACACTAATGCAATGGCGTGATAATTGTGATTTGTGAATCACCTTCAGTAAATAAAAATCCGGCGCTGTCTTATTTTTTAAATTAAATATGACATTATTAATATCATTATCCAGTGCAGATATCTCGACGGCCGTCGAAGTGAAAATGCATTTATAAATAGAAATTAATCTGCCTGTACTATTATAATAAAAAGAGAAGTCCTGATTGACTGACTGACTCATCAACGCAGAAATTCTAAATTTGAATAGTAGGTTCCTTCCATGGCCCACGCACGCAATAGGGAGAGATTTTACACACTAAAGATTTTTTTTTTATAAAACTATGTGAATTAAATTGCAAGGTTACAGAACTTGAGTACCTACTCTTGAAAAAATTATACAGTTATCAAGCTAATAACTTTTTACTATCCGGTTTAAAGTGTAAAAACCAACAATTTTTTTGCAATTAATCAATTCAAGTTATTCGTATTTTAAGCGGGTATTGAACTGTGGTAATTTATGAATGACAAAATGTCTGAATGATTTTCCTTACAGATTTATTGACAAAAGAAAATATTTACCATGGTTTAATTTTATTGAAATTATAAAAAAAATGAATAACTTTATAAGAGGTCAAATATGCCTCCTTCAACATCAATGGGAGCTCTTGCACGGTTTAATAGCGAAACATCGACAATCGTTGTAGTAGGGATTTTACAGATGTAGGTTTTATTAACAGATGCAGTTGCGGAAGCGGATTCTTTGACTTTCATATCTGCAGATGCGGATTTTTTGACGTTCATATCTGAAGATGCGGGTGTGAAAATAATAAAAATAATAATATTTTAACGATAAATGGAGCTTCTGATTGTAAACATTACATTTTCGTGAAACTAGGCCAAAGAAATTGTAATATTATCATTTTTAATGTCATTATTTTCATTACTTAAAAATCAAATTTCGGAATCGGTAAATTATATTTGAAAATAATAACATTTTAACCTTCTTAGGATTAAGGCGATCTCACCAAGGCTCATAATATATTAATTTCTATTGGCCAAGTATCAAAGAACGCGTCAAGTGCCAGGCCCGCCTCCGATAATCTTGTCACAAATTGCAACAGATCCGCATCCATCAAACTTCCGCAATGACTGTTGCGGATGCGGATATCAAAAATGATGCGAATGCTCTGCGGTTCCGGATACCGACATCTGCAACATCTCTACTCTGTAGCATATCTTGAAGTTTTGCTTATTTACAGTATGGAATTTATTGATTTTAAGTCCGTATCTGAATCTGGGAACCTACTCTATACAGCACCTTTGTAGTCTATTAAAAACAATTATTTATTACGCCATACAATTTCAGGATGGACTTATACAAATGTATATGAAGACGACCAAAAACATTTGCTTCACAACTGGATTTAGATAAATCTGTTTTTTCTCAATCGAAATTTATTGTCACCTGGGTTCTGCGAGAATTTAAAAAGGCTTACGTAAAAAAGTACAACTTGTCACTTTTCATTATTCTTCTATAGGAACTTGTCTTATTTTCAATTAATATTATTATTTTTTAACTGTATTTTTACGCCTCAATTTTGTATTTTAATCTTGTTGATCCTAATATATGTCAGCGAAAGTTTATTAAATATTTTAAGGGTTCTTCCAACTAAAAAAGGCTGGGAATCATTGTGCTCTGGATTTTCGATTTATACGTTTGACTTACTAAACCGATCCGCGAAGACATTAACGAACCTAAGAAATTACATACAGCAAATAAAAATTTTTTAGAAAAATGTCCGCTGAATTACAAATTGTAAATTATTTCCGTTCACATTTTTTTAATTATTAAATTCAAATACATACAACAATTTAAAACAATATAAAACTGCAATACTTACAATAAATACAATTTCGTAAAATAAAAAATACTGTTTATTTAGCGATTTATTTTATAAACACTGTCAATTTTTGCATAACACAATTGTATTATAAAAATAACTAACAAAAAACAGATAAAAACTGTGAAATATTGTTAGCACACCGATAATCAAAGGATTATAAACCAATCACCACAATAATTAAAGTTGCACGCAATCTGTGTCTTTTTAAAAAAAAATCGTTACAAGTAAATGCAGTTCGCGCGCTACGAGTTGAACTTCGACTGGCAATTGTTTCAAGCGCTCGACCACCAATGTTCGTTCACCGCAATTGGCAAGCACTTAACTCTGCCGTAAAGGAATATAAAATTCTTATGCAACTGTAATAGCTTCTAAATCTATTTTACGAATACAAAGACTTACCATAAAATTGTTACAATATATCGAGGACGCTATGGAAAACAAACTTAGAGTGCACTTTGACGTTTCTGGAGCTAGAATTCAGCGTTGACAGACGTTCCAATTTTGGGGGAACGCTCCGATTTTTTAGCCAAAATTGAATGCCCCGCGCAGGACTTCAAACAGTTAGGTTTGATGAAAAGAAAATATATTAATAAAATCAGAATTACTTCTTCAATATATAGTGGAATTCTCATATTAGGAACTAGTTTAAAAAGTGTTGACACTTTTTACACTACTGCATTTGTTCTTGTTCTATTTTTCAGTTTAGTAAAGCTTACAAATAGCACACTGTTTCCAGCAAGCACCTTTACTGTATATAGTTACAATTCCGTATTTCTGTTAGTTTAAAAATACTGGAGCTTAAAATGTCTGCCCATAAACCGTAAACTAACTACTTAGGTTTATTTTGTAAAACATTGACTACAATAATTACAGCAGTGAACAGTAGAACTCATAATTTTATTTTGAATTAAGTAATTTTAAACATTTTCTCTTGTTTTAAACATCGGCTGATACAATAATCCAATTATACTTTTGAAGTAAAACTCATGAATTTTCAACCTGTCGGAACTAATCGGCTCCTGTATTTTCAACTTCTTCTTTATCCTCACTTTGTGAATCGTGGCAGGCATAGACCAATAAAAAAAACCTTTAATAATTTGAGATGAAACGTTGTCAAACGTATTTTACTATTAAGTGAGCCGCGTAGGATGAGAGACTTTACGTGCGAAGTAGAGACTAAAAGTTTGAAAACACGTAATTAAAATTAGTTGAAAATAGATGGGGTTCAAGATACATGAGTCGAAAACTTGGTTAGAGGCTTGGTGATCTTAAAAAAGAGAGTATGGCTTAAGATCACAATTTCTTGACTACTTTGTCAACCTAACCACCGATGGCAGTTCTACCAAACGAGTTGTGTAGGTCATAAATAGTGCGTCAGTTGTAGATTGTGCTCTAAATCTCAATTTATAGTCACTTTTTCGCTTCATCGGCTTACGAACTTACCCTCACTATAAAAGTTTCACTTCAAAAGGATTAAAAATGCGACTCAGACAGTTTCGAAGCCGCTAAGTAGCTACGTCATCAGTGTGTATTTTCCTATTTTCGGCACGTCATTGTAAAAATCTTCGCCTTAATTCAATATAACGATCCAATATGTGTTTTAATCACGTGTAGAATTTGCATGAGAACAAAGACATAGTAACGCATTAACGACTTCATGTGTTATTGTTAATATCTTATTTATTTGTTATTTGTTTTGACTTTATAAAAATATTATTACATTACTTGCGCGAGCCCTCTGTCCTTATATAGTTCATTTTAAAGAATTTCATAAGTCAAGGTTTTCGATAAAGTAACTTAAATTATTTTCGGAATATTTTAAGACTAATAATTTAATAGCTACTGTAGACAGTGTAGGTAGACTTTCCTTAAGTCGGTACACCTTGTGGAGCTGCTGGGAAAAACTTACCGGAAGCTTCTTTTATTTCTTTCATAATTTTTATGAACTAATTTCGGAGAATAATTACCGCATCAGTTCTCTGAACTGTAAGCTTTTTAATGAAGTTTTATTGCACACCATCTAAGTATCGAATAAAAAAAGCCAGATGAGGAAATAAGCGTAGAGTTATGTTTTCGTTCAAAATTATTTGTAATCATAGTATACATAAATATTCTCTAAAATTTTTAAAAATTCCCTTAAATACTCGGATAATTTCCTGCATTTGTATAATTCTCGTGAATTTCCCATCTCCATACAAAATTGTGTAGGATATAAAATAGATATTTTCAAAAATGGTACCAATTTGTTCAGAATGATGTGAAACCCCTATGTCCCGCCATGTCTAGGCGATCACATTCCAGTCAACATTGCTTCACATACTCAAATTAATGATGGCAGCAAATCCATTATATAATACACTGAGAGAAGTATTTATTTGACTCAAAAAAATTAGAATAAAGTTGTGGCTAATTACGCTAGTAAGCGCAGATGTCAAAAAATACGCACAGGCCGATATTTAGCGATGACCAGTCTCTTGTGAAATTGAGATTTCATGAACAACACTCCATTGGTATCGCATCATCAATTTCACAAGAGACTGGTCATCACTAAATATCGGTCTGTCTGTATTTTTTGACATCTGCGCTTACCAACGCAGTTGACCACAACTTTGATATAAACATTTATTGTTACAATGCTAAATTAGAAAAAAATATTTTTTATCCACTGTCACTGTCGGGATTCCAACCCGAATCTTTCCACTTTCGCGGCGGAATGAGTTAATCAATTAGCCTACGGCGCGATATATTAACAGTTAATTCATCATAATAAAGCAATTGTAACATTAAATTCGGGTTTGAATCCCGACGGTGACAGTGGATAAAAAATAAATTGTAACAATGGATGTTTATGACAATTATATAGCTCGTTCTGAAGCATTGCAGAATTAACATATATCTTATATTAACCACATACTTTATTCTAAATTATTATGCGAAAGTTTTCTTCTGAGTGAAAATTCGAACTCAAGTATTTTTCATTCATACCCCAAACATTCTTCCAATCGTACCCTATTTATAAATTTTTATCTCTATATCACACCTATATATATCAGACAGGGATACAATTCCTGGATGGAACAAATGGCCACTGAAAAGTTTGAATATGAAAGCGCCGAGCGAGCAGGAGGTTTGGTTTTTTAATCAGTTAGCTATCAAGTTAAAATTATCAGTCTTCATTGTAGAGTCTTAAGCACGTGCTCCATTGGATCAAGGTCCTGAATTATCTTTTATCAGCGAACGTGCTGTAAATAAAATAAAATATTTTTTAAGTTCAATGGGAGTCATCACTGATAATAATTAATTGCTGAAGATTCCAGTCGTTCCATCTGAATGATTTCTTTTGATTATTTATGAGGGAAAAATTTGAGTGCATATGTTATTAGTGTAAAATGGTATCTTTTTTGCAAGAGTTATGGTTGCAAATTCAATTATAACATAAATATGTAAATATATATCCTTGAATAATGAATAATATTTAATAATTTTTCTATATTACTGATATAACGCGTTATATATATTTTTTTAAATAATGTTTTTTGCAAATGCATAATAAATAATAATCAGTAATTAAGTTCCTCGTTTGTTTCAAACATTAATTAGTTTATTAATTAGTTGTACCTAGCTCTTGTTTTATCTCAAATCAATATAGGAAATCAGAACATACATGCTCAAAATTAAATTTAAATAGATTTTCAGTTTTCACAAACGAAATATAAAATATTATTGTATTATCTATAATCCATACTTCTTTAGGTATTTTCTTGAAGTTAACACCTGCGAAGTTTGTGGGGAAAGAGACTATAGTATCGAACTATTGGGTCTAAAGAACAGCAGCTCTAAACTTTACAGAGTAAAGTCGTTATTTATTTATTTATTTTTCTAAAGCGTTTGTTAAAATCAGAGAGCACTTATCTTAACGATTTTAACAAAAATTTCGGAAAAAGTTTTTTTTTCAACCTTCTTTTTCGTCATTTCCGTTTAGGAGTAAATGTTTTAACCAGCGTTTATGTCATAAAATGAAAACATGAATAAAATTTCAAATTCCTACCTTCAGCGATTCGGCCGCGCGATTGTGAATGGTTAAGGTTGATCAAAATAACTCAAGGAAAATAGCGCTCCAGTTGGAAGCCTACATGACTTTCTATGACGTAAATTGACCCTGAACGTCGCTGCAAAATTAATCTTTTTTAAACTATAACGACACCTATATAAAATAAATGTAATAACAATTTGTTTCATATAATAAGTTTATAAATGTTGTTAATTTAGCATTCAGCGTCATCTTCTTTTATATTGTAAAAATGCTACAACATGCACGTAAATTACTAATTTATTTATTAGATCTGTGATATCAAATTATAAGTTTAATATTATTACCTCTCGGCTAACTAGATGTCATTACTATACTTACCTGAGTAAAACCATAAAGTTTCGTTTACAGAACTTTTTTTCCGTATATGGCAAAGTCAAAAAGAACGTTTCTAATTTTATTCAATAGCATCATATTAATTACAAATAAAATTTTAACGGGAACTCTGTATGCAGCGACAGATCAAAAGTTCTGACCGCCCTAGGCTAACTATGAGGACGCGCCCCCGCCAGGTGTGTTACGGAGTAACAAGTCAGTGTTTGTTTTACGCGTGCTTTTTAAAATTTCAAAATTTATTTTTAAAATCAGGGACTCTCAAGCCCATTTAGTTTTAGTGTTTTGTCTCGGTCTAGTTGAAATATGTAGGGTAGAGGCAATGATGCTAGATTAGTGCATGCGAAGACACGATTTTAGCGCGCCCCCCCGATCCTCGCGCCCTAGGCTGCAGCCTAATTAGCCTAAGGGTTAATCAGGGCCTGTCTGTATGCATCTCCATTTTCTTGTGGGTTCTTCGAAATTTGCCGGAGAATGCGTTTCCAAAATTTTTGTCAGCCTGTCTTCTTGTACCGACATCACCAGTATAGATGTTTGTGAATTAAATACTTAGTGTACCTTTTTATTCGACTACGTTCGGGTAAGATAATGTTCCCAACCCAATATAATTCGAACGAATCTGAGAACATATTATCAACGTTCACTTAAGCGACGACGGGTGGAAAAGTTTGTGCAAGTAACTTAATTCCGACACGGAATACTAATTAGTGTATTTGCCATATGGCAACATACACTATTGGCGTCGGTCGGATGGCGGGACCTAGGGGTCGGACCAAAATTTCTCGACGTTTCATAACCTCCTAAACACTTTGGCACCATTTTTAAAAATGTTTATATATATATGTATATATATATATATATATATTTATATATATATATATATATATACGTATATATATATATATATATATGTGTGCGGGCAATAACTTTCGAAGGAGTTAATTGATTTTAACGAAATTTGGCCCACGTATTGAAATCCATCACCGCAAGAAGCCTATTTAAAATGGGCCTAATCGGGCTATTTTAAGGGTAGTTTTTAGGGGTTGAAAAATGTTTTTGGGCCCCAAAATACCGAAAAAATTCTCCGAATCGTTTCAAAATTGAAATTTAACCCTCTGGTAGTAATTACAAAGTGTCTCTAAAATTTTGATAAAATCGGCCCGACAGGACCGGATTTACAAATTTTATGAAAAAACTAGTTTGCAGATTATGAATTCTTTACTGAAAGGTGTATATAATTTAGTATAGAGATTCGATTGATAATAATATTGCAATTAAGAAAAAAAAATTTTATTTAAGGGGTGTATTAAGGAGTCTAATTTTTTATTTTGCCCAGAAACCAACTAAAGTTCGCATAATGAAGCCACACTGCCTGTATAAGCAAATACACTATATTGTCGGCAGGGTTTTGGCACTGCGACCCGGGTTTTTAGAATTAATATCAGTTGTTGCGTCAGAGGTTAAAATTCTGAAAAACAATAAAAACATGCAATTTTATTACAAATTTTAACCAAAAATTGCAGTCAAATAATTCACAAATCAAGTGGGTACCTAAGTAGCTTGACGTTTTTACCAAGTATTTGACTTACTTAGCTTGAAAATCAAGCTATTTAAAAGTTCACTATTTTCAAACCGACAATTATTTTCTAGCTTTTAGTATTTATCATCGATTGTACAATAAAACCGTTTAGCTTAAAAAAATGTTTTCCTATATTTTTTTCATACATCTTTTTCAAATTAAAATTGGCAGCACCCTGGCGACCCCGGGGCGAGTAGAGTATTGATACATAGGGCTGTAACCTAAGCCAGGATGTATATTATACGTGTATTTAAAAATTCACTAAAGTCCGGTCAGTCATTTAGACGTGAAAAAAGACAAGTTTCACTTTTACCATGTATTGAAATCACTCCGAAGTCGGCATACAAGATTATTCAAATACATAATATAATATGGTTTTCCGTTCTTATACATGTATTGAAATCTCTGAGATGTCGGCTGATATTATAAAGAGCAAAAGTTTGTTTATCGGGGATAATTACAGAAACTACTGTACCGATTTCATTTTTGTTACTGTTCAGTTGGTGATACTTTACTTTAAAATACATGCTAGAGTAACTAACCGGCCCGGATTCACCCGAGTAAAAATCAAAAGTATGCTCAAAAACTATTTAATCGATATCAATTTTTTTTCATTGTTCGATAGGTGATGCTTTGCTTTAGGGCATAGGCTATAATAACTAGTCGGTCCGGCTTCACCCGAGTAAAAATTAGGAGTAATCTCAGAAAATGTTTAATCGACATGAAATTTTTTCTCACTGCCTATATTCAATAGATGGTACCTACTTTGCTTTCGGGCATATAGGTAATAATTGGGCTGCCCGGCTTCGCCGGATATTAATCGGGAGCTAACTCAGAAACTTCTAAACCAATTCCAATTTTTTTCCAGTCTTCGATACGTTATATGTTTTAGAACATAGGCTATAATAACAGGTCGACTCGGCTTTGCCTGAGTAAAAATAATCATCTACGAAACTACTGAACTGATTTCAATTTTTTTCGGATTGATTTCACTATACCTGCCTCTATAAAAGATTCGTAGGTAACAACGTTGTTATAAAGTTTTGAGATCATTCTTTTATTAGTGTATTTGCCATAAGGCAACATACACTATTGGCGTTGGTCGGATGGCGGGACCTAGAGATCGGACCAAAATTTCTCGACGTTTCATAACCTCCTAAACACATTGGCACCATTTTTAAAAATGTTTATATATATATGTATGTATATATATATATATATATATATATTTATATACGTATATATATATATATATATATATATATATATATATATATATATATATATATGTGTGTGTGTACGCGCGATAACTTTCGAAAGAGTTAATTGATTTCAACGAAATTTGGGCCACGTGTTGAAATCCATCACCGCAAGAAGCCTATTTAAAATGGGCCTAATCGGGCTATTTTAAGGGCAGTTTTTAGGGGTTGAAAACTGTTTTTGGGCCCTAAAATACCGAAAAAATTCTCCGAATCGTTTCAAAATTGAAATTTAACCCTTTGGTAGTGATTAAAAAGTGTCCCCACAATTTTAATAAAATCGGCCCGACAGGACCGGATTTACAAATTTTATGAAAACACTAGTTTGCAGATAGTGACTTATTTATTGAAGGGTGTATTTAATTCGGTGTAGACGTTAGATTGATAATAATATTACAATTAAGAAAAAAATGTTATTTTAAGGGGTGTATTAAGGGGTTAAATTTTTTATTTTGCCCAAAAACAAACTTAATTTCACATAATAAAAGTATAAAACCACACGGCCCTATACAAACAAATACACTATATTGTCGGCAGGGTTTTGGCACTGCGACCTGGGTTTTTTTTCTATATACTTACTGAATTTATTATTAACTAGAATATATTGTAGATTGAACAAAAATTGACGAAAATGTACAGAAATGAGTGACTGATTTTTTCTACACGTGAATTTTCTTATTCCGCAATCTTCATAAAACAGGAATACTTATCTGTTTATTGTTATTCATATAGGTATATGTATTTCAAAAGTATATTTCATATTTTTTGATTTTGAAACGTAAATTTCTAACATGATGCGGAGTACGTGACGCGATGCAGCTTATATAATCAAATATTTTAGGTATCTATATACGTATTAATAATGAACCTTGAAAGTATAGTTTGATTATTTGAACTTTGCACTTCGTCAAAAAGTGTGGACAGACTTTGTGATTTTTTTATTGAAAAAAATATAATAAGCCTCACCCTCATAAGCTCACATAAAAAGTTTAACTTCTTTAGTTTTTAATGTTGTCCCCAAGTTTAATTTTTTTTTATGTCAAACTAATTAATAGTATTCTACATATTTAGCAACACGCTATAAACTTCTGTCCTTGTCAGTTTCATGTAATTTAGGAGACAAACTAACTTCTCCTTTCGGGGACAATTCTACTTCCCCTCAATTTTTTACTTTTTTCAAACAGATACGTCGCTAAAGAAGTTAAACTTCAAAAAGTCATGTCATACACGACTTGGAGCAATATTCTGCTAACGGTACCATGTGCATATGTGCGAAGGCCCTTGGGAAGTTAAGTTGGTTGAGATTCGTCTTCAATTTGGCAATTATGGGGACTTTCCCTCTAGTTTGAACTTAGCAAATACCTCTATTCCCGTAGATAATTGTGTTAAATTTCTAGGGGTATATATAGATAAAAATTTTAAGTGGAACAGTCATGTAGAACACGTTATATCTAAAATAAACAAATATATTTACTTACTAAGGTCAATTAGCAAGATCGTTCCGATTTCTATTTCTTTAAATATTTATCATGCTTTTGTAGAGTCAAACTTGCGTTTTGGCATAATTTTCTGGGGTTCCTCTTCTAATATGGAGGACTTGTTTAAAATTCAAAAAAGAAGCCTTAGGGCTATTGAAAAGGTTGGTCCAAGACAGTCCTGTAAACCGCTGTTTAAGAAGCATAACATATTGACACTATACGATGTATATATACTGGAAAGCGCCTCTTTCGTTAAAAAATATCCGCAGCTATTTGCAGAAAACATTCGTACCCATGGGTATGAAACACGGACGAAAAATGATTATGTCACATCTCGTGTTAAAGTAAACAAAGGGCCCTTAAACATTATATTGAAAATATACAACAAATTGCCACAACATATTAAAGATTTACCTTACCAAAAATTTAAATAACGTTTAAAAAACTTTCTTTTACAGAACAACTTCTACTGCCTCGATGAATTTTTAAACACGCCCAATTGTTTTTTTTTTAATACTGACTTTTAATGTGTTTATCAATAATAAAATAATGTTAATAATTCTAATGTAACTTTTATCCGGACTCATTCTACACTGTATTCGCAGTATTTAAAGAATAAAGTATATTTATTATTATTATTGAGAAGGAAATATTCCTTAAAAAAAAATTTGCATCCACAAGCACTCAAACTTCAGGTTCGTCACCGTCATACTAGGGATACTTGTGGAGCAAGTTGTAACTGTAACCGCGTCTCAAACCATGAAATGGGCGATTACAGTGAGTTTGGGTCGTGCGCACGGAGTACACGGAGCGACCCAATAAGCACGGCCTTTTGCATACGGCAAATTAGTGACTCAGCAATACGCTGACATGCCGGAATAGTTTTCATACTTGCCAACAGTGACGGTTTTGCCCCTCCAAGAACACCAATTATAAGGACAATTAATTTAACAGTATACTCTGGGTACTGCTTTCTGAGCTCAAAAAGAAGATCTTGATATTTTGTCCGCTTCTCAGTCTCCTTTGCGGCTATGTTCGTTTCAGCAGGGGCTGAAAACTCGATAACATACATAGTTCGCGCAGGTTTATCAAGGAGAACTATGTCAGGCTTTGTAGCTGAAAGTTGCCTGGTAGTACTAAATGAGTAGTTCCAGAAAATCTTGCATGACTCATTTTCGACAACGGACTCAATATCATTTGGAACATAAGGTAGAACAGGAGTTTTATCAACACCATAATGATGTCTTAGGTGGTAGTATAAAACTCTTAGAGCAGCGTTGTGGCGGTGAATGTAAGCACAACTCGCATAGTGACTACATGCCGATAAGAGATGCATGAGCGTCTCTGGATGCGATCGACATGCTCTGCAAGAAGTATCTGTTACTTCTGCACCCTTAGACAAGGAAAGAGAGAGGACACGTAACACAAGCTCGGGATATGAAGCCATCTGTCACCAGAGCGGTTGGCCCAGTGGCGTGTCATGAGACGCAATTGTAGACTTACCAAAACGAAATAATATTTGATAATCAAAATTGTTTATAGGAATAATTTATTTTTGGTTTGTAAAATGTAGAGAAAATCAATAAACCCAATTACTTCAATTTTAGTTTTTCTCAAGTATATTTGAAAAATAATGTATACATTTATAATAAGAATATAACATTTTTTACTTCTTTACTTATTCCGGGCAAATTATTAAGTACCCTAGAATGTTCTAAAGATAGTAAATTTGTTTTTGTTAAATCTTTAGTAAGTTGTTTTAAACATAGTATTGTCTTTTTATACCGTCGTATTTTTTGCCCTAGTACTTTGACTCTTTTTGATTTTTGTCTTGATCTGCGTACGGCTTGGAATAACTGCCTTCTAAGCCGTTTTTTTCTGGGTGTTTCATCTAGGATGTTTTCCACATTAGGAACATCACTATCCGTAGCTAGCACGACAGAAGTAGAACAGGAAGCCTCTCCAATTTCTTGTGGAGACTTTTTTCTTTTCTACAACAATAAATAAATAAATAAGTGTCTTTACAGGCAATTAGTACAGGTAAATACGCGATAAAAAAAACTCAAAAAAAAAAAAAATTTCATTTGTTTTTTTACAGAAAACAAACTTATTTTATTATGAAAATCAATAAAATATGCTTTTTACACGACATCAATTTGTAACATATTTTAAATGGTGTCAAATACTCTATTTCTGACTTACCCGCTTTGTTGGTGACATCTCCTGAAGATATTTAGGCAAAGCCTCAAATATTGTGGGTACTGCATTATCTAACAGACAAGTTCTTTCACCAATTTTATAAAATAAATTCCGTTCAAAGTGCCTTGAACAAAGTTTATCGTTTTTACTAGGAGTCCAGTCTGCAACATGCATTTTTTGTACCCAAAGAGCAAGTTTTCTCGAATCACTCATGGGGAATCTACAAAAAAAGAAATAAATTACATATCTCTTTAGAAAAAAACATGCTGTACTGACTAATTCACACAAGATTAATGCGATATTAAAATATTCTTTCCCGAAAAAAAACACCACCGCCACTGGAAGAAACCAAATGGTATGAGTAAATTTTTATCTTTAATGAGCCGATTATGAATGAAAACATCCATGTATATTGTTTGAATAAACATAATTAGTCTTTTTTACAGATGCCTTAATCACTGTATTAGAGTTTCGTTGATAAATTATCTCATAACAAAAATATATTGAAAATTATTTGTCTTTCAACTATATAACATTTAACTTTTTACCTGTGAAAGCTAATTCCCGGCTCCTTTTTCTCGCTTCGGCTTTTGCACCCATAAGCAGAACAACCCACCATCTTAAATCACTAAAAATGTAGTAGTCTTTAATTCAAATTTCACTCGAAACACCACAAAATAACTTTAATGTCACCAGCAATGTTTGTCACCACAAAATGGCGTCGTCTGATATTCGGTCACAAACGTGATGCGTCAACTTAAATGCGCGTTACGTGTCTACTCTTTTAGTAAGTCTATGTCTGCACCTATAACTATGCGACGGTACACAAGAGTGTTGATAACTCCATCTGAACACGCCAAAACAAATCCCTCAGTTTCAGACTTCAGTCCAGCTGATCTCAGAAAGGCAAACGTCAGATCCTTCGATAAACCGCAAGTGTTGATGTTCTTATAATAAGTCCCATGCATCGGTTTATCAGTATGTTGTTTGAGCAAGAACTTTTGCTCTGCCTTTATTATTATTATTATTATTATTATTATTATTATGAACAATATTGTGGAGGCCCCTGCGCGGTTATCCATTTCTAAATCTAGCACATAGATTTTCGTAAGTTCTGCACGTCTTTCGGGGAAGAAAACCCTGACATAACGGCGTGGACTATTTAATTATAAAAAAGAAGTACGTCGGTTCGTAGACACACGACGGAAGCAATATGCGTACGTATTTTATATTAATCTTTAGAATTTACAAAAAAGCAACAAAATTATTAAATTTAAAATTTTTATTTAGGTATTAATAAGAAATATCATTAGTAAGAAACAATTTATGCTAACTTGGGATTTGAACCTGAGTGGTTTGACATATTCAATAATTTGTGAACAGACGCGACGTAACGACCACAGCCACTGATTTTTCTTTGACAGACGACGTTGAACCACATAGGTATAAAAATGCACCCCTTCACATGTAGAATAGGCCGATCTGAACGCATTGAGTATATATAACATCAACGATGTACATACTATGTACGCTTTGTCTCTATAGTTATTTCCTTGTCTAAACTATAATCTGAACACAAATACGTGACGCTCGCTCGATTGTTTTTCCGTAGTTCACTGCCAGTTCTAAGGCCTACGATAAGAAGCATAGCTTCAAAAGCCGTCATTTTAAAATTAAGCTTAAATTTTCTGTTATTCTTTTGTGAAAAAAATTCTATTGATATAAAAATTTGTGGAGACGTTTCTTAACACAGGCTGTGTTGTCCATCCCTAAAAAGCCAGCACTATATTTGATGCACAGTTTTATTGGGACAATTGTACAACATACATAAACGTGTTGAAATTTAACATTAATGTGAAATAATTCATAAGATGCAATTACAAATCGACCTTTGATATGGACAAATGTGTGTTTTAAAAGAATTTCCGTCGATTACAAATAAATATTGTATATTCTTGTATCCTCACGGTGTATTGCGAAATGTTTGAAAATGAACACGCATTTCAAACACTTATCCGCTTATAGTCCATATTACCATGAGTAGATATTATTTTGACCTTTCTGATAATTTTAAATGTGCTCCAATGTAAAAGTGCTAACACTTTTGACACTTGCGTTTGTTACACAACAGTGTAAGATACACTAAAAGTGTAAATACTAGCAGTCCCGACTCTCGAGCAGAGGAATGTACTAAAGGTGGTGGTTCGCGCCGCGACAGAGACAGGAGACCGAGACCGGAGACAGAGACTGGAGACCGAGACCGGAGACAGAGACTGGAGACCGAGACCGGAGACAGAGACTGGAGACCGAGACCGGAGACAGAGACTGGAGACCGAGACTGCTACTTGACCTTAGGTTTTCTATGTGTGTCAGTTCGCGAGCGACACCGAGACAGGAGACCGCGACGTGAGACAGAAGCCGCGAGACAGTCTCTACCCCGGACTAGTACTGTCTCGCGTCTCGCTCGAGACGCACGTGCAAAATTGTGAAAAATGACATCGTTTTCTGATAAAGACACCTATAAATTGATTGAAATGATTAGACAACATCCTGCGCTATTTAATTCTCAACTTGACGCATACAGAGATGAAAATTTGAAGGATAATATTTGGAAAAGCATAGCTTCGTGGCCTCTAGTTGTATATAATTTGTTGATAGGCATTCTTCGTTTTGTTTTATAATAATAATATAATAGCAAGTCATCGTCTTCTTCTTGGATTAATAATTTTCCAGAACACGACACGATTGACTCTAACGACTCAACAAAACTGAATGAACAGAGGTCTTTGGTCTCGGTACACAACAGACCACCGGAGACGGAGACATTTGTCTCGGTCTCCCGTCTCTGCCTTCGGTCTCGGTCTCCTGTCTCTGTCGCGGCGCGAACCGCCACCTTAACAGTGCAGATCGCGTAGTAGATGTTTGAATTTGTCAATTGCCGGAACAAATTGATACTTTTGCCAAACCTAACGTTTCAATGTAAATTTCGTTAACTACATTAATATACCAAACACACTTCGTATCGAAGTTGTGAATCACTGCACATGTTCAAAAAGTGCGTATTTGTGAACTTGTCTGATTGTTAATAAACGATTTGGGAATCAGTTAGAACCAATGAAAACTGCACTGCGCACAATCTTGACGTCCACAAATGGTTTTTGATTTCTGCTGGAACATAGGTAGGTACGCAGCGAACATGTTTCTCTGTTGTGTTGTGACGAAAATCTGGGAGCAAGGGATTGCGTTGCTTTGCGGTGCGCGCGACCAGTTTGATTATATGTAAAAGATGCTCTCTGATCCAACACAACGGTGCGTTGCAATACAACAAAGAAATGTGATCACTACTACTTAAAATTATTGGTTTGAATTTATTTTTCATTATATAATAATAATAATAATGATAATAATAACCGTTTATTGTACATATAAAACGCACAAAAGGCATGGTTCAACTTTCGTTGATCTTCCACCTAGCCCATGGAAAAATTTACATAATAACCTTCGCCTTTTTATTTAAGTTATGTAAGAAGTTTCGCGGATTTAATTTGTTTTGAAATGTTTCAATACTTCTAGTGTCAGCATAGTTATTTGAAAAAAAAATCTTTTTATTGTAAATCTGTTATAAATAAACGTTAGAAGGCAAACAACAATAATGCGTCAATTAGTGATGTAGCCTAGATCAGGGATACGCAAACATTTACAGTTAGAGTTACTTTTCGTGTCACCTTTTTGAAGGGGTCTCTACTCTCGAATTTCTGTATGACGTATGAACATTTATAAAAACTCATCTTTAAAGTTCAATTCCAAAATAAAAAAAAGAAGATATTATTTTCTACAATTTTCAATTTTATTGATCTTTGTAATGCAAAATTGCCTTTTATATCATAGTTTTATTATAATTTAAACATGCTGAGAGCTTGAAAAAGTCTTAATTTAATAAAGACGAAACGTTGCAATCAATAAGTGTTTAAATTGATTTTTTATTCCAATTACCCGTGAAACTAATTTCTATTTATAAAAACTTTTTAAGTTCATAACTTTAAGTTTGTGTGTGCTCATTCGAATCAACGTACTTTTGGTTACTTATTTAGAAAAAAAAAATTGAAAGATTTTTTCGTTGAAAATTGCAATTTTAAAAAGAAATTCTTCTTTTTTCAAAAGTGCAACTTTATTAAACCATAGATTACCCGAATCCAATCACATCATTAGATCTGTTATATTGTGTCTCTTTTACTGCGGGCGTTTAATTTTTTAACCATAAGTTTGAAAAGTATCGGAGAGATTTTTATGAGTTGTCACAATACGGCATTTTTAATAAAGGCTCGTGCTTTGTCAAAATTTTAGTAGTTTTAAGCACTAAATTCTCTGCAATAGTTTTAAACATACTTTGAGCTTATAAGGTTTTCAATCCACTTTCAATAATTACACCCTAGCACATTTTGCAAAATAACTACAGTGGAATCCGTTTATAATGACATCGAAGGGAATTGACAAACACGTCATACTAAGCGGACGTCATACAAAGCATTTTTGTGAAAAAAAAACTTTCTTTTTTTAGACGGGTATTCCTTTGTTTCGCGTGATTTTAAACTACTGAATTAACGCTTGATCAACATTTTCTTGCGCGATTTTCGAAGCCTCTTCGGTTTCAAAACATTTGAATTGAACGATCGCTTAATCCGGTTCTTGTTTTTGAAAATCATTGAGATTGTCGAATGACCCACGCCCAATTCCTCTGCCAGAGATGAGCTTGATTCTCCATTTTCTAATCTGCATATTATTCACCTTTCTCCTCAATCGTAAATGCTTTACGACGTTGAGATGACATTTTTTACATAGGATATCACTAAAAACAATGCGTGACGTTCAACTATCAATTACTCACTGAGATTCAAAACAAAAACAAGCCACGTGCCGAACGTCGTCGGGAATCAACGAACATTGCCGAAGGTGTAAAGAATCATGTCGGTCACTATAGACGGACAAAATTTATTAAAAATGGGTCATAATAAGCGACATGTCACTGTAAGCGAAGTCATTATATCCGACTTTGTTACAAAGAATTTTATATGAAAACCAAACCTCGTTGTGTAATTACGTCATAATAGGCGGTTAGTCAATATAGGCGGAGTCATAATAAACGGATTCTACTGTATTATGATACATATAAACTATCACTAGCTCAATCCGGCAAAAAAACCCATTGAAGACTCATCTCTGTTATCTTATTTTTAGTTATTTTCCAGAAATTGTATCTTTTTGCTTATAGTAATATTGTATTTACTATAATTAATATAATGCCAATATGAATCACTGATAGAAAAACCCGTTTGATTAAATTAAATATTTCTCGTTTGATTGTGTTTTGGGATTTTGTTGAGCTGGAAGTGTGAAAAGGTTCATAAAAGTTATAAATAAACATTTAGTGCTAATTGTTTTTTACAAGAAACACCATGGGTTAATTCAAAGGTATTTTAGTCAAGTTTAATTAAATATTTGATCTGCAATACCTTACTATAGTTATGACGTCAATAAGAATTTTACTACTACAATAAAGCAAAAAAACTGTAAGTAATTTATATTTTTTGTGCAACTTTTTAACTATCCGTGAGGCGAGTCTTTATCGTCATAATAATATTTTTATAATAACAGAATTCCTAAACAATGTTTTATCGAATTACGATCTAACCGAACTACATAGACATTCAAATTTCCAGTCTATCAAATATACATAAATATGAAAGTTTGTATGTTTGTACAGTCAAGAATACCAATTTCCAAACGAACTAGTTCGTGGGAATTTGGTACACTTATAAACAGGGTCCTTAAGCTAAATCTGCCAATATTTAATCCAATAGACGTTGGCGTAGCTATTAAAAGATTCATTTAAATGATGGAGGTTTTGATATCTATTCCGAAACCGCATAGAGTAGACACGCATATTCGATGAATTTTGGATATTCGCGCCATAATTAAGAGGTGAAAACATAACTGGAAACTATATTCAAAGTTACGCGTACCGTTTGAGCTAAAAATCTGAAACTCGAGAAAAATGTTCTTCGTAAAAAGTTCCGACGGTGACAGTTGTTTGAAAATGTCTAATATAGCATTTTAACTATATGGGTGTTTAATTAACAATTATACAAACTACAGTTATTCTACTGTCTATAAAAAGTAAAAAAATATATTATGATCGACGATTTCAGTGTTGCCACCTTAGGAGTTTTCTCTTTAAATTTAGAAATAAAAAATTGCATGGGAGTTTTTTTTAGAAGGAAACAACTTTTAGAGATTTTTAACGACTAAAAATTTGTTATAAGATATAAAAAAATTAATTACCTAGATGTAAGAAAAAAAACTGTACTTTATTTATGACATTTATGCCACCTGTTGGAGTATACTGTATATTATGAGCTATTAGATACACCACACATACCTGGTATTTTACAAAATTTCAGCTTTGGGGGTTTTGTTTCGATTTTCGGGGGTTTTGAAACAAATTCAAGTGTTGTTAATACTTAATGATTTTTCGCTAACAATTATCTGAACTAGTGAAAGGCAATTGGATATGTCGGACAGTCAGAATTTGATACAGAAAAATGTAACGGAACCTTAGTTTTTAATAACGCTTTATTGCTAGTTTTTTGGGTATTTTGTATAAAACTTAGACGGGATAACGTATTTTCAGAATTTTTAACATCAGTAGAGGATGGCTGAACCAAATTTTGATGAAACTAGTATCGTTGTATATTTCATCTGACTGTAGCATCAACGCCATTGTGTAACATGTCCATGATTAGTCGTTAAATACCCTTTCAGCTATTGGCACTATTCTTTTTTTTTCCTTTTGGAAATTATGCGATTTTATTGTAGCCTCTGAGAAAAATGATTCGGTGTAAAAAACTCTGAGGAATTTCAAAGTTTTTGAAATAAATTTGATAATATAATTTATTACAGACTTGACAATGGAACTAATTAATATTCAAATCATAAAGTATTTACATTTTACGTGCTGTTAATATTATGAAAATAATTATCATTTATTGATAGAACTGTAGATTTTTCATTTAGTTTTCCTGTCAAATGCGTGGAAACTCCGACGCTCTATGTTCATGCAGGAAAATCGGAAATAATTCTGTATCCTCATTTCAATGTATGTTTTGTTGATAGTCAAAGCGGTGATGTTTAAAAAAATTAAATATTACTTTTTGAGAGATAAACAATCAACAAAAGATATTTTTGTGTAAATCCCAAGATTGCCTGGGCTTCCGCAAGGAGGGAGAGCTGACAAGGTTCTAGCGTGAACGATTATGAAAAAATATCGTAATTTGGAAAAAAAAATGAAATCTCTCAGATATTTGATAATAATTGATTTAGATTTATATCTACCTATTAAATTATCTGACGTTTTAAAGATCTTCGTGAATACCTAATCAGCATATTATATTAAATAGTTTATTAGTACGATCTACCTGTTAATTTAGTTATTGGATAAATTTTTTTTTTATATAATAACCAAATGACTTCAAGAAGGAATCCCATGTACCAAACCCAAAATTATTATTAGACATGGCATAGGCTAGGTTCAAGGATAGCGCCGTTTCTCGCTACGGGACCTCATAGCACTAGGGTCTCAAACAAATTTAGGACTCAAAACTTGGCTGACATGACTATACTTTAGTATCTTAAAATTGTGTTCAGTATAGAAATTTAGGGTATTTATAGTGTCTTGTATTTTTGGAGTGCTAACTTTTTTTTCATTTGGAGACATTTTAAGCTGTTATAGCTACGCAAAAAGAAATACCGATCTGCACGTATACGTTTATTCGATTCAGCAAACTATTTTCCATGACTCATTAATTTGAAGTAAGTCTATCTGAAATATTTCTAGTTTTTCAGATATCGCATTGCTTTTCATGGCTTGAAAATTTGAGAATTTTTTTGGCAAAAGAAGGATTGGTAGTGAGCGAAAATGTAAAGTAAATCTGAGCTAAATTGGTTTATGATGGCTATATATATTATGAAAAATATTATATCATTCACTAATCAGTCTACCCGTGGCGAAACCGTACCGGAAAGCTGTAGTCAATTATATTATCGTGTGATTAAATAAATATAAGTGTGCGTGTGTGTGTTCCGCTTTAGTAGACAGGTGCGGCATTCTGCGGTACAGAGTTGAACTTCCAAGACGGGACAAGGTAGCGAGCAGTTTATACTTTAGAACTTAATCGGTCAGTTTGAATTTGTTACGTGACAAGAATTGACCGTAGACAGATGAACAACGCGACGCCAATGTGACTGTCAGTGCATTATTTTAAATATTTATTAAAATTTTATTAATTAATTACTTACATTGTGCTAACTAAAACATTAATATTTATTTATATATGTGAACTGTGTGATTTATAACATTTATTGTGGATTTTATTTTGATTACAAAAAGGTAAGCTTTTTTTAACTAGATAATTTTAAATTGTTTATGGCTTGCTTATTTTTTCCGAAGCTTTTTCCAACAGGCATGACGTTATTTTTTCGCTGTAAGGTTTACTTTAAAAATCTAGCTAAAGAATTCTTGATCATAATCGTGTTGAATGCGATTGTTTTGAATTTCAATATAAGTAGAAAAAAATCGTTTTGAAGCACCTTCGAACTGATTAGAATTTAGAAACCTGTATTTTAAAATAGAGTTATTTTATGCTTTAAGTTTCGCCTGTTTCTACTTATGTGTTCGTTTCTAAGATAAAAAAAATGTTTTCAATTTTAACTCATTAGATTTTATCGAAAAAGAGAGAAGCACTGTAAAAAAAGTGAAATGATGGTTATAAATAGGATGTTTCCCTATTCTTTGTTATGAAGATGTTTTTATTATTGGTAAATAATAATCTAAAGTCCAAAAAAATAAGTTTTTATTCTTTATGTTAAATAAAAGTAGCATTATTTATTTGGTAATAATTTTATTGTTTGTCTTTATTTTCGAATTTACAATTTTGAAATAATTGCTTCATGTAGAAAATAAATTGTAAATTGGCTCAAAAATATCGTTAGATGGCTTATGGAATTTTAGTGAGTTTTTGTCCTTCAAAATAATGGTCTTGTTTTGTACTTATGGTCATGGTATGGTACTGCGCAAAGCTCCCGTAAGCTCTATAAGTTACTCATTGTGTGACTTTAACCTATGTAACGTCAAAGTTAGAAAGTGATAAAAAATTAACAACAGCACTGTAAATTCTTCCATTGACCATACAGAATAGCACCATTAAATTCTAGGAGCTATTCTATTCTTCAATGGCTATATCTGTCTTTGTCAATGATAGCAGATGGAAGAAAAATCCTAAACTTAGGTCGTTTTAACATTTCCATGGACCCTAGAAATACTAACATCAGTTGCTGTATTTATTAGACTTTGCAATAATCGATCAGTAAAACAGTAGAAGAAGGTTTTTTTGGGTCTAAAAAAGATTTTTAGCATCCCCAATTTTAAAGAAAAAACACTGAGTTTTTTCCACACTAGGTTCTATTCATATTAATGAATTATTTTGAAAAACTTCATTAAACATTTTTGACCAATTTGAGTCAACACAAAGCTCAATGATTTCGTAGTGGGTTTATACAATATGCTAATGAATTAAATTATCCATTTGATAATAAAAAATAATGTTATAATACGTTATTATAGACTTTTGCAATTAACGTTTCTTTGTGAAATAATGACCTATAAAAATTGCAGATTCGCGTTTTAAGAAAGTGATAAATAATTCATGTTTATTATTAAAATTTATACAGTTATGTTATTGTTTACTTTTTGTATTATTTTATTAATTCGCTACCTGTGTTAATAAATGGTATCTACGGCTTGTATCAACTTATAAGAATACGTTATCGTTTTATGGAATACATCATAAGTCGGGAATTTTTGTAAAATATTTCCAAGTAAGAAATATTTTCTTTAATCCGTATACCTAAAAATAAATCAAATTCTAACTTGGATTGTAACAGTGTTTTTAACAAAACTTAGATTTAGGCCAGTTACACACACGTGCTACTTTTTGTATCGAAAACTCACGACTTGGCGATTACTCCGCAATCGATCACCCGTTTCTCGTGATACATATGTATGTATTTCAACGAAAAGTGTACGGCGTTACACTAGCTCTAACGATCTCAAAGCAACTTAATCACAAAATCGCGCTATAGAAAGTAATATGTGTACGTTTGTTTCGGGCTAACTCAAAAACTACTGAACCTATTTTGATAGATCTTTGATTGTCGTCACAGCGGGATATCTACAGTTTTGCTATCACTGTTAACACTCGTTGTTAAAATGCAATATTAGAAAAATGTATTTTCAAACGCTGTCACTGTTGGGATTTAAACTCGAAACTTTCCACTATCGCGGCAGAATGAGTTATCAATTACTCTACAGTGACATATCCAAACAGTCAATGTAAGTCCTGACGGTGACACTGTTTGAAAATATTTTTTTCTAATATTGCATTGTATAACAATGTTCGTCGTTCTACAACCACACTGACTAGTATGTAGGTAGCACCAATAAGAAAACAGTATTGACGTGCGTGATCGCTCTGCAAGCTAACACAACCTGTGCAGCTTGTCTGCGCGATTTAGGTACTGACATATGACTGACTCTACTATGTATATTTTTATATACTATGCTACTGTGATTAGTCTAACGAACTATACCGTTGTTAAACTTTACTAATTTTATTGTTGTGTTTTTAAGGAATGGAATAGTCGATAGGTTTAGATGTCACCATCTTCTACTAAAACAAACATTTCGCTAAAGTATAATATAGTTTGTATATTAGTCATAAATTGTGAAATACCTATTACATGATTTATATTATGCATATAAACTTATACAGCTAGGAGGTCAAAGATATTGATGAATTGTTTTACCTGCCCTGAAAAACATTTGCTCCCATTTGACTCATTGGGCTTTATGATGTGTTCGAATTTTGAAAATGATATTCATAAAGTGGTTTAAACTTTAAGCTCAATGTCGTTTTAAAAAAAGAGCTCAGCGAATGACGCGATTGGTTCAATTACGTGCATTTTAAAAATAAGTTAACTCGGTGAGGCACTGCTTTTGGCTAACATTTTTGTTTAATTAATAATCGACACACAATGTTACAAAAAATAGTGACCTAATTATTTCTGATTAATACCATGGACTGGTGCAAAATATACAAAAAAGAGACTGTGTGTTTACTAGTACACACTACAGAAATAAAACTGCTGCTTGTGCAAAAAAAACTTATAAAATAATAATGGTACGACGGTCGGGAACGAAACGACGATCTTTAGGTTACGCGGCCACATTGCCTTAATGTTCGATAGCCGGTTTTTTTATAGTACAGTGGTACCTCGACATACGAGTGCCCCAACATACGAGTTTTTCGAGATACGAGTCGGCGAGCGAGTGATGTTTTGCTTTGAGTTACGAGTGAAATTCGAGATACGAGTTCGGTTTAGCAGAAAAAGTTGCAACAGGTCGTGCATCTGATCTTTTTAATGACACTTGCCTAACTCATTTCCGGAACATTCTGAGAGGGAGGAAGAAACAAACCTCCTTGGACATGTTTTTTTCTAAACGGCCTACAGGTGAAAGCGAGAAAAATGTAGCGAAAAAGGCAAAGACCAGTGAGGATATCTAATTTATTTCTTGACATTCTCTTTTTTGTTTTTGTACAATAAATATTTGTCATTTATAAATACGTTTTTATTATTCAAAACCACGTAACAAAAATAACTGGGGTGACATTTTGGGGGTTGGAACGGATTAATGGTAGTTCAATTGTTTTGTATGGGGAAATTTGCTTCGAGATACGAGTAATTCAAGATACGAGCAAGGCAAGGTTGCGGAACGAATTAAACTCGTATGTCGAGGTACCACTGTATGTGGTATACGTACGTACATTACAACACGTTCGTTACATTTTCAATCGCAAAAATGAATTTTACCCTACCGTACTAAGAGAAGTTACTTCAATAAAGATTTGCTTGCTTTCAGAACACTGCAAAAGACTCGATTAAACAAATTCATTTACTAATACAAACTTTAAAAAGCAGTGAGGCCTCATCAGAAGGCCGCACCATTTCCAATTTATTTAACTTGTTAGTGCGTAATAGGTCATTATTAAACTAACGTGAATTTGACCGGGTTTTTACTTTTTAATTTTTCTGGAATTTTAGTTTTAATCGAGTGAATAAAATCGTTTAAACAGTTCTTTGTGTGATTCATTTCTTATACATAATTAATTTATGTTTCATCAACAAATTGTTCATACAATGGTCACAAGGCTAAATTGTTTCTTTTTTACCATAATTTACTTAAATTGAATGAAACAACTAACCGCAATAAACCATATTAAACTTAAATGTGTTGTTCAATTTCCTTGAACTGTGTAAACTTTCCTTTAACTTATGTTTTGTTTAATTAGACTTCCGGAGACAATTGAACATGAAGGTGGAAGTTGTTGAAGCAATCGTTTTTGTTATCGATTTTTTTAAAGACAAAATGAAAAAACACTTAATTCCCAAACCGGTACAGAGTAGTTATTAAGAAACAAAAATTATGTCAAAAATATAAATTATTCTCAATGTTTCAATCGACTTTGCAGGGCTGGAATGGTGTAAGCTTAATTTTGAAGTCGCGGCTTTTTAAATTATAGATATTATTACATAAGAATTAAACATTCGGCACCATTATGTCAACAGACCTGTAGGAGAGGAGCCTCCACAACCTTATAACCACGGTTCTGTGGGTTTATCAAATTTTTAGTTGTTTACTTTAGTAGAACAGAATACAAGGCCAAAAAATAACAACGATTTTTAATGGAGAATATTTCAACACTAATTGAGAATTGTTACTTCTGTGTTGAAAAAAAAATACTGTTAGTGTTTACAATTAAAGAATTAACAAATAAATATTTATATCTTATGTGTTGGATCCGGTTCTACTTAAGTAAATTAACTCCAAACAAGGTGATTTTTTGAAACTATAAGCTTCTTAACACAGGCCGCGGGATAAGCATACAACTGAAAAACAAGCGAGCGAGCAACATGTGAGATCTTGACGAAACAAAGGCGTACATATTACATACATATTTTTGTTCAGACCAGAGCTTAGACAACGAAAAGACCATAGAAGTAAAGCGCACATACGTCGTTGATATATACTTTTGCGTTCAAATCGTTCAATTTTTCCTTGGAAGGGGTATGAGACGTCTAGCTTTCAAAATTAGAACTGCATTTTGTATAGCCGGTAGTTGTGGTCGTTAGATTATCCGTTTACAAATTATATTACATGTGAAACCTCTTAGATTCAGATCCCAAATTAGCATAAATTAAATTTGCTTTGTTTTTAGTAATGACAATTTTTTTAAATATTCCTTATTGATAAATAAATAAAAATTAAAATGTAATTATCTTGTTGTTTTTTGTGTATACGTACATTTAAAACATTTATATAAAACGCGAAAAGAGCTTATAAACTTCTGTTGTGTGTCCATCTCTTCTTAGTATTCCGTAGCCAAATAGTAAAAAAAAACGCAACCCTTATAAATTTGTCATGCCCGTTTGTATGTCACAGCCTTATAACTCCGTCATTTTTCCATCGATTCGGATGAAATGTTTTTAGTGTATTTGCCATATGGCAACATACACTATTGGCGTCGGTCGGATGGCGGGACCTAGGGGTCGGACCAAAATTTCTCGACGTTTCATAACCTCTTAAACACTTTGGCTCCATTTTTAAAAATGTTTATATATATATGTATATATATATATTTATATATATATATATATATATATATATATATATATATATATATATACGTATATATATACGTATATATATACGTATATATATATGTGTGCGGGCAATAACTTTCGAAAGAGTTAATTGATTTTAACGAAATTTGGTCCACATGTTTAAATCCATCACCGCAAGAAGCCTATTTAAAATGGGCATAATCGGGCCATTTTAAGGGTAGTTTTTAGGGGTTGAAAAATGTTTTTGGGCCCCAAAATACCGAAAAAATTCTCAGAATCGTTTCAAGATTGACATTTAACCCTTTAGTAGTAATTAAAAAGTGTCCCTAAAATCTCAATAAAATCGGCCCAACAGGACCAGACTTACACATTTTTTGAAAACACTAATTTGTAGATAGTGACTTATTTATTGAAGGGTGTATTTAATTCGATGTAGACGTTAGATTGATAATAATATTGCAGTTAAGAAAAAAAATGTTATTTTAAGGCGTGTATTAAGGAGTCAAATTTTTAATTTTGCCCAAAAACCAACTTAAATTCGCGTAATAAAGCCACACTGCTTGTATAAGCAAATACACTATATTGTCGGCAGGGTTTTGGCACTGCGACCCGGGTTTTTTTCATTTGTATGAACAATTAATTCCCAGATTAGATTGGAAACATGAATAGTTTATTAAGTGATTACACAAGAATTTGTTTCAAATTTTAACTTAAAAAAGAGATTAAATTAACGGGTAGTAATTTTGTTTTACGCGGTAATATAGCTGTGTTGTGTTATTGTTTGTTTAATTAAATTGTGTGTGCCATTTTATGTAAAATCCCAACTAATACGTTGGAATTGTTGTTGACAATATAATTACCAAATTATTTGTTAATTGCGCACATTCTGATGTTTATCTGACATTCATTATACATCAGTGTCATTGCTGATCTTTGAACAAGTCAGTACTAATGAGCCATACAATGTGGAAAATTTGCTGACTAATAAATCCCTAATATCTTTATTTGGGTTCAGATTTTTTTTATGTCTGAGATCAGAAAATATTTGAAAAATAAATACATACATGGCAAAACCACCATGTTCTAATTTTGACCAGTTATTAGTGTATTTGCCATATGGCAACATACACTATTGGCGTCGGTCGGATGGCGGGACCTAGGGGTCGGACCAAAATTTCTCGACGTTTCATAAGCTCCTAAACACTTTGGCACCATTTTTAAAAATGTTTATATATATATGTATATATATATTTATATATATATATATATATATATATATATATATATATATATATATATATATATATATATATATATATATATATATATATATATATATATATATATATATATATATACGTATATATATATATGTGTGCGGGCAATAACTTTCGAAAGAGTTAATTGATTTTAACAAAATTTGGCCCACGTTTTGAAATCCATCACCGCAAGAAGCCTATTTAAAATGGGCGTAATCGGGCCATTTTAAGGGTAGTTTTTAGGGGTTGAAAAATGTTTTTGGGCCCCAAAATACCGAAAAAATTCTCAGAATCGTTTCAAAATTGATATTTAACCCTTTAGTAGTAATTAAAAAGTGTTCCTAAAATTTTAATAAAATCGGGCCGACAGGACCGGACTTACAAATTTTATGAAAATACTAGTTTACAGATAGTGATATATTTTCTGAAAGTTGTATATAATTTGGTATAGAGGTTCGATTGATAATAATATTGCAACTGAGAAAAAAATGTTCTTTTAAGGGGTGTATTAAGGAGCCAAATTTTTATTTTGCCCAAAAAACCAACTTAAGTTCGCATAACAAAGCCACACTGCCTATATTAGCAAATACACTATATTGTCGGCAGGGTTTTGGCACTGCGACCCGGGTTTTTTTTTTAAACTTGAGCCCAAAAAAATTTAATACAATTTAATAGGACTTGTTTTTTTTATAAATATAGAAATTTGAAAATGTGAGATATTCCTTGGTGTTACAGTCATTCTTTCGATTGAGACCATCAGGGATAAGAAACTATATGTAACGAAAATAAATCTATAGTCAAAAGACAAAATCTTTACATCGAATTTTTGATACTTCTACATATATTTTTTTTAATAACATGATGTAAACAAATTCTCTATTAATTAAAATTGCATTCCTCTCTTTTCAGTTGTGTAAATTGCTCCATTCCTCCTGTCTAAAAATATAACATGCTCTCGATTCTATTTTTGATTCGAGGGTAGATATTTTGTGTCAAATTTAAAGTACCTATAATTCTTCCCACCTAGTATAAAGTGACATATCGCGCGCTAAAACGCATCCTGAATTAAAAATGTTTAAGATACTGACAAATTTGGCTTGCTTAATACTTCTTTTCAATTTTAATGTTTTCTGTACAAAAATTTGTGCGAAACATACGCTAATTTTCTCGTTTTTATCTGATTTTAAATCGTTTATTTAGAGCGAATAAATTGTAAAAATTGGGCTAAAAGTCATGGTACGTATTTCTGGTTTATTTTGTAAATATTACCATTAAAGATTGAATAAGATTTTTCATGGAAATTAAAGATTTTCGAAACGTGAGGAAGTGCATTTTTCATGCACACTTACATCCAATTGCTCGTTATAGATAATGCTATGTGGGTGAAAAAGGGAGCATATTGGATAGCTGGTAAACAGTTGCTTAATATAAGAGCAAAATGGGCTCTCTAAATCTAGAAATAAGGTTGGTGAACGTCTCTTTTCCACGTTATAAAAGACATACTATATTATTTTTTGTCCTTGTCGACTACATTTAAATCCTGTAAAACATATTTAATTTTATAATTCCCTTTTTATGTGTAGTGTTTAATAGAAATAATATAGATTTGGTAATTACTAAGAAAGCTCACTTAAAATCATCCATTTGTGTACGACTAAGTAGAATTTTAAATGATTGGGTAGTGTTATTAAAGGTAATTGTCATTATGAAGACAAATAGAATTTGCGTGCATATAATATTTATGACAAGGCAGTATTTTCTTAATTTTATAAAAAATTGCATAACTGCTATCGGTACACTTTGCCTCCAGGGGTCCACGTTTACAAATAAAAATCGCTGGAAAAACGTTTGTGTAATATCTGTGGTCACAAGACGAATTGACGTACGTCAGATTTCAACAAAGTTATTAAGCAGCAATCTTTGTAGAGTTTGCGAATAACCGAAATTATAAAAACGACGATGTTTATATGACCTTTCCGTGCCTCGTCTATACTTATTTCAAACCCCCACTTTCAAGGTTTTAATATGTGAGCTAATAGCAAATATAGAACTTAGGTTTGTAACTAATGAATGAATTTAAAATTAACGTAAAAAACATGAAAACAATCAAAAAAAGAGATAAGAACTTCCGGATTTGAATAGATGGAATATCGAGGATAAGTCTTAGTCTACTGACCGGAAATATCGGTTATGAAATAAATGAACAACAAATCATGCGTACAAAACAAATGCATGTAATAGCCACGCGTTATCAATATTTGTTTTCCTTTTTCAACCACAAGTGTGGGATAAGGTTATCATTTTTTAATTGCTGCGAATTTCCTTAGTTGTTAAGGATGCTACAGCTTCTCTTTCGTTTATTTGGACATCTACGATAATATTAAATCAGAGCCAAACCGTTTGAGCCGACCCATTTATCATGCTTTGACATGTTTTCCTACAAAACAAAAATATTTTTTGTCAAATTTCAAATCGTATAAAATAAACATTTTTTAGACCTGCCCCTTACAAAAAAGGTTCTTTGATGTACCTATACCGGTCGTAAAATTACCCATATCAGGCCGATGACGAAAGCCTGGCACAAATAAAAATTAAATAATTTGCTTTCAATTTATTAGTCTTTATAAATCATCATTGAAGTTAAGTTTGCGACAGAAGTGAAATGTCAAAATTATAAGTTTTGAAAATGGTGATTCGCTATTTTACAGGGTGTAGAAAAAAATACAGTGTGTATCTCCCTATATAGACATTTTACTTTTTTGAAATGTTATTTTATCGCTGACGCTCATTTAACATAATGTCACACCTCGTTGAAAATATATACGTCATTACGCTCTAGATTCACTATCTACTATTCTGAATCGCACAAAAACATATTCATTTATTGCAATGTTTTTAAGGAAAATAAATTCTAAACTGTTGTTTTCCGTGCAAATATTCGAACATGTTTTCAAGTTTAAATATTGACCTTTGTGTAAAGGAAATTTATTTAAAATATTATTGTTCTTTGAAATAATTGTGGATACACAAAAAAAACGTTATCACAAAATACACAAATGTTGTGTGTATTTTTTTAATATAAGGTTGAAACCTTCATACTTTTTGCATTCTTTTGAAACTAATAAACAAGATATAAAAAATGAAAAATTGTTTGAGAGTTATTTCAGCACTTGAAGAACCTCATAGTTATAATGATTCGTGCCAAATAAGAATGCACTACGCATTTAATAATGTAGGCTATGGGCAAAGTCATTAGATACACAGGCCACCTCGTTAATGAATGGCGTCAGCTGGGAGACCGTTCAATATTTTTGTCAACCACGCATATCACTTGACAGTCCCCTGGATGACGTCACCCACCACTACTATCCAACGGAACGAATAACTTGAACTATAGGTAATGCCAAAATTCTCTGTCGTAGCTGAACATTTCATGAAATATCTAGACTCTAGACAGTTTACAAAACGCTGACAGATCATGTAATAGCATTTCATTAACTGTCTAGACATCACGTGGCTGAGACATCATAAAGCGATACTAATTCAGTTTTTCCTTTGTTGTTACCTTATTACATGACAGTCAGATCGGAAGTTGCAATTAAAAATTGTCGTCTGATTTCACACTTCGTACTTATTAGGAAATCAATCTTGATTTCACTACCTCCTTGAAGATGGCTGTCACATTTTTAGAAGCACTGGTTTAAAAAATATAAGTAAAAGATCGCTATTTTAGTATAGACTGTATTTTTCAATAACACGACCGGTAGTTTTAAATGTGTCAAGGTATATAAATTATATCGTCTGTGTAATATGCGCGTACGCAATGTTGTAGCTGCGTATTATTAAATACAGAATGTCCCACACAACACTCTTCAAACCTATATCTCCATTTTAAAATCTATACATTCGTAAAATGTCATGTTTGGGACATTCTGTATATTCTTACCTTAAATATATTTGCACCAGCACCTGTCGATTGAATTATGCATCTATGACGAATTAATTAACATTATTGACTAATAGGTATTAAATTTCAAATAAATAATGCTCACGTTAATTTTGAATATAAAACATCAGTCGTAAATCAAAATCATATCCGAAAAAAACATTTTATGAAAAATAGTAGATTAAAAATATTGAGACCTAGGGCGTGGATTCGTATGCACTACAAAAGCACAAAACAAGCTTCCAGCTGGAAAGTAGTCGGGTAAAAAGTTGTTAGTTTTGGTATCATCTCACACTAAAAATAATATCTTTTCACCCGACCTGTTTTATACTTTTTTCTTAGGCGCAATTGAATTTTTTTTTCTTAATAATTTTGACGTTCATAGTCTTTTGAACAAGTTTTTTATATATATATTTTATAATAATTATTATATTATATACATAAAATGTAATTTTTGAAAATTACTAGTCAGTATCTTTGATTTGATACAGCAGACTTGGTTGAAAATTTGTAACATTTGAAGGATCAAAACTACCTCATTTATATAAAACAACTATCCGTTTCGGCTCTAGAACTTATCTGGACATTCTGGACATAAACCGTCACATGTAGAGACCGATAGATAGATGTAATTTTTATTAAGGAACCAAATTTGGTATATCAAAAACAATCAAAAACAAATACATTAAATTTGAAGAGTACAAAATATATGTATTAAAATAACAATTTTACATAATCGTTTTAAAATGGTTTAATATGCTTTAAATATGAGAAAGATTGACTGTTAGGATATCTGACTGGATAACTTATTCCGCCGTGATAGTGGAAAGATTCGGGTTTGAGTCTCGACAATGACAGTGTCTAAAAATAATTTGTTCTAATATAGCATTGTAACAATTAGTGTTTTGTTGAAGTTTTACTTAGCCGTTTAATTTTTTCCGATTATTTTGAGGCAGCATGTTTAATAAAAAAAATCTTAATGCAATAAAATTGAATAGATGACATTGACTTTTGCTTTTATATGTTACTACGAAGGGCATAACACTATGGTCATAAAAATCAACATTTCAATAAAAAAATTATAATTATCTACCAAAAAAGAATTATTATTAAATTATGTAAGATTCGTACTTGAACTTCATGTCAGGTTTAACCATATATTTAAATACGTCTACTTGAATCATTGATATGAACAGATAGTGGATAGGCTTGTTTTATCATAGGAGACCACGCGCGTTCCGCTTAGAAGGTATGTGAACCAGGGCAAAGTAGACAAAAGAAATATATAATACTTCGTATGTCTGTATATCTACATATAATATTAATTACATAATATAATACACTGTTTGAATATAAGTCGATAACTATTAAATAGTTTTATTTTAGTCACTTCCCTTCAGAAGCGTAGCGTGCCTTGGCGGGGCCCCGTATAAAAATTTGTTTGGGGGCCCTTCCCCCGTTGAAGTAAATGACTTAAACGGGGAAATCCCGCAGCCCGCGATAACCGATGTAGGGTGTTGCCAACTTTTGAACGCACGCTTTACGCGGAAAAAAAGAAATTGCTTTTTTTGACTTTTGTCATTTCAAAAAATTGGGAAGTTTTTATTAATTTTTGCTTACGCACGTTGGGGCCCCCCGTGGCCCGGGGACCCCGTATAATTGATACGGCGGTAGCTACGCCCCTGCTTCCCTTTGACAATTTCTCTCAGTTGTTTTCACTTGCAAGCATCGCCATGGTAATAGTTACGGTATTCAAATGTTTCGGGCACTTTTTAACGAAACGGTTTTTCGATGTTAATTTAGATAAATATATGATTGACGATGCCAAATTAGTGTACAAAACAGTAGAAGAAAACACGTGTGATCAATTGAGACGGTGGTTAAAGTGCCGCAGTCGGAAAAACTGGTGGAAGTAAACGAAAACTGGTCGAAAGGTTACAATTCTACCAGTCATAAATTGTTGATTGTAAAAAGTTTATCTTCAAAATTAGTGAAATATTTACCTCTGGTTTTGTATCACTTATTTAAATAATCTTTCTTATTTAATAACTACTTTTTTTCAAAATTAATCCCTTTTCACCTATCAAAATGAAAAGTGCCCAAAAAATATGACTTCAGTTGAGACATGCGTACATAAAAATTTCATCTATGAAAAAATCTATTGCCGTAGTCGCAGCCAAGCTCAATAAATATGGAAGTTTACTTTTGAAATTTAAATTATCTGTTGAAACATATACCTGATTTATTTTTATCATCTTACGTGTTGATTAGGATTACCTATTACGTGCATAGATTCTTAATTTTTACGGCAAACTACCCGAATATCTTACTATCGACGATTTGGCAATCACCGGCTTATCTTCTTCGCCCTGGTGTGACGATTTGGAACAAAAGCTTTTAAGCGATTTGTGTTTGGTGAATCTATCCACTATTCATGTATTATGATAGAGATCAATGATTTGAATATTCAAATCATATGAACAACTTTGTGTCGTTTTATTTATTTGTAGATTTGAATATAATCATTAATTAATATTTAACGTTTTCAAGGTTTGAATGACACTGAATTATTGTCACTTTATATATTGCATAAATTGAGAAAAAACCTGTAGCTTAACACACATTGGTCCTTTTCACTTTTCAATATTCGAAGTTTTGTGATCGTGTAAAAATTGGAATTTGGAATTTTTGGCGATTTTTTTTAACTGAACCCAAAAAAGTGTTTTAAATTTTTAAGTAAGTCTAAATATCTCAAAAACCGTGAGGTTTTTACCAAGGATCATGTTTTGATATTTTGATAGCGCATGGCCGGACCTATTATTGGTTTAATTTCTACCAACTTATATTTATACTTGTATATGGGAAGTCCCAGTTATGTCAGACCGTTTATTGATTTAGTTTTTATTTGTTATCAAATCGCAAAAAGCATTATAAAAACATTAAAAATCCGACCATAGCTATCAAAAATACAAAACAAGTTTGTTAGCCGCTCTCAGATTTTTTTCAGCATTTTTTTACATTAGTATTTTTTGAAAGCATATTTTATTTTCATTGATAAAGTTGTAAAGTTCCAAATATCTCGTCGTAATGCCTAGGGTAGATGCACCTGCTATTTTTTGTGCTATTAATATGACGATGAATGTCATAACAACAAACGAGTGTATGGAACAAATAGATGTGGTTTTCTCGGTAGCGGCGACACCACCGTAACGTAACCATTTATTTCTACATGGACACGTTTCTTATTGCGTCATTCACCACAATAGTATCACTATCTTAGGAAACCAAGAATTAAGTTGCTTGTAAATCATCAGATGCAGCTACTAACAGCGTAAGGTCACACGCTGTTAGCTGAAATACATAACTGATGTGTCACGAACGCGCGATTGTCGAACGCACTTCGAATTAGATTGAGATTGAATCGCGCGATCGAACTTCGAGTAGGTGAATAGTCATCAAATCGCGATGAAGTTGTTAAATTGTGATACTTTTTTCTCACAGTTGAAGTATCCATTTTCATTCTTGCGTCTTAAAGGAATCATTAAATGTTTGTTTCATTTTCTATAATTCCTCCGTTTGCACCAAAAAATGTAAATCGAACTTATGCGTAATTGTAGGTACAAATATCTTATATTTTGGATGCCAGACATTTTACGTCGCGTTCTTTAAATTTACACGGTATTTGAATGTCAATATTGTTAATTAATCATTTTTATATTGACGTATTAGTTAAAGATAATTAAGATTCAAATTTAATTTTTGGAATGAGGTTATTAATTCGACCATGACAAAAACCCTGTGTTCTGTGATATTTGCTACGGACTCTCGCTGAGATGAACTCACCTTGAAATCACAGTGAAATATTAAACTAGTTTTAGTGGAAAAACTCGTTTCTGCAACGTAATAAAAATTAAATACAATAACATTAGAGGTTGAGACCGTTTTGTTTTAAACTTGTGTTGAATTTCTCAAAAAATCGACATGAATCAGAGCCTTACTTCCATGTTCCAAATAATTTTAAGAATGAGACATTTCAACGAAATTTGCCAAAATAACTCCTATGTATACGATATGTAGACGAAATTATTATACGTATAAAATTGCATGTATTTTTAAAATAGCTGGATCCAGTAAATAGTAAAATTGATTTTTTTCAGATTGTTAAAATGTGTAAAATTATTATAAAATGCATCTAATTAAATTGGTAATTATTTTGATGTGAAAAAGTGTTTTGATTAAAGACTCATTTAAAATGATATTCATGTCAATGACTTTGAAAATATTATGCAACAATAAACGTTTGTTTTGTTTTAAACAGCATAATGTTTGTACCAAAACAAAGTTTGTTGTCTATCTAAGCATTAATATCACTTCTTGCTTATTGTTATTTTCCTATTATACGTTTTTTGATATGAGTGACCTTCAAAATTACTTAGCTAAGCTATTATTGCGTGTGATTTGAATAAATGCTGTATTTTAAATTAAGCATGTTTATTAATATTTTACTAGTTTTCTATTATCTGTAGTAATATTATTAAGTGGAAACGTTTGTTTGTTTGTATATTGGTCGCGGTTATGCATAGAACCTACTGAACGTATTTAAAAATTATTTCGCTGTTCAATATGTCCCCTTTTTCGCCCGCATATCTCAACAGTTACATGTGTGTGTGTGGGCATGTAAAATGGACTTACGTTTTGGAAATCTCTAATTTCTATAAAAAATCTTATTCAATCTTTGATTTTAATGCTTCAAACTAAAAAAGATATACTACCGTTTTTCTTATATGACTTTTAGTCAAGTTTTTTCAGTGTATTTGATCTAAATACACAATTTAAAATTAGATAAAATCGAGAAAATTGGCACAAATCTTTGTACAGAAAAAATTGGAAATAAATTATTGAGCAAACCAAATTCTTCAGTATTTTTAACATAAGTTTGTGAAGGAAAGTTTCAAAATGTAAATTTGTCTTACCGTAAGTCAAAATCGCGTGACGTGCTGTAAAGAAATATTGACGAATTTTACGTTTTAAACTCAATTTTTAGGGCAGAAATATATGTTTTTTGAAGTTTTTAAGCAGCAAGCCAAATTTTGTGAAGCTTAATGCTTAATCACAGATGATAAAAACAGTAATAAAATGAATTTTGCGACCACATTTCAAAATTTTCCGAGAGCATAGTTTACGATCTGAGGGACCAGTCACATTAAAACATGTTTCGCGCTAAAAGGGATTGCGTATTTGTACCTACTTATATTGAAACATTATGACAGGCTAATTATTTTACAGATTGCCAGAAGATGGTAGATATTATACTTAAGTCTGATTTTTTTGTAACTCCCTCCGTCTGAAGTATTCTATACCATGTTGAAAAAGGTGGCCCTTATTCGACAAATATAGTGGAATGTTTCTTTGATCTGCAATTTGACAACAAATTATATAGTTCTGTAATTTTTTTGTGCACAGGAAATTCCAAAACCTATGTTGAATATTATCGTGAGTAAAATCACATGAGTAAATACGTAGTCATTTAGTAATATTTTTTTTTTAATTTTTAGATTGCATTTTTGTGGTTTTGTTAACCGTAAAATAATGGAAATTTTTTTCTTAAAACGTGTTTTCTAGAAAAAAAAAATACTAATAATTATAGAATTGGATTTGGGGGTAAACAAAACTCTTCTCAACATCATCCGTTCTTCCATAAATTAATTAGTCAAACCATAATTAAAATAATTTCTGGTTTATTTCTCACGTGAACATAATTTTTCAGGATCACCTTAAAAATTTATGACCTTGTTCTTCTTCGTATCGTTGGTGAGGCTGTCTAGATCAGGGGTGGGCAAATATTTTGATAGTCGGGCCACATTGCAGATGAAAATTTGACCTCGGGCCAAACAGTTTTTTTTTCTAATTTTAAGTATAGTTTTTGCTAAGGATGTCAATTAATGAATTTTAAAACCAACATTTTTGAATCAAAATATTTATTTATCAATTCATTTGAATAATAAAATTGAAAAGAAAATTTTTAAACATTAATATCAGATAATTATCAAACTGTACAATTATCATACAAAGGTGTTATTAAAAGTGTTACCACTATCATCTATGCTTAATAGATTGAGTCACAAAAAACATGAAAAACAAATGCTGGCAAACTAATATTTGTGTTTTTAATAATAATATATACAATGCTTCACGGGCCAGACAAAATTCTATCGCGGGCCGGATTCGGCCCGCGGGCCGCCATTTGCCCAGGCCTGGTCTAGATGCTGTGGGCCAATGAGAATAGCTTGACTATTCCAAAACTCTCAGATTTCATAATTTCATGTTCTAATATGAGAACTGGTAAGAGTAGATATCAATCGAGTTTTCAATTTATTTTAAAAAATAATCAGAAATCTCGAATATAAATTGTAGGTACTTGGCCCATTCATTTACAGAATCCGATACGATTATTTTTTCATGTCATGAGAATCATGCACAAAGATCATTAAATTGCAGAACAATTCCTGATTCATCCAAAATCTAAAATAGAAATATCATCTCTTAATTTCCGTGCCCTTTCCTTAAATTTGTCAATGATTTTTTGCGATAAACTGGACATACTTCTTTAGAGATCGCAGGAATAGTGAAATTGATAATGTGCATGTAGATACCTAATAAATAATAAAAACCCGGGTCGCAGTGCCAAAACCCTGTCGACAATATAGTGTATTTGCTAATACAGGTATTGTGGCTTTATTAAATGAAATTAAGTTTGTTTTTGGACAAAATAAAAAAAAATTTTACCCCTTAATACACCCCTTACAATAATAATTTTATTAGTTGAAATATTGTTATCAATCCAACATCTACACCAAATTAAATACGACCTTCAGTAAGTAAATTCGTATACGCAAACTAGTGTTTTCATAAAATTTGTAAGTCCGGTCCTGTCGGGCCGATTTGCTTATAATTTTAGCAGCACTTTTTAATTGCTACTAAAGGATTAAATTTCAATTTTGAAACGATTCTGAGAATTTTTTCGGTATTTTTGGGCCCAAAAACTTTTTTCAACCCCTAAAAACTACCCTTAAAATGACCCAATTGGGCCCATTTTAAATAGGCTTCGTGCGGTGATGGATTCCAACATGTGTGCCAAATTTCGTTAAAATGAATTAACTCCTTCGAAAGTTATTGCCCGCACACATATATATATATATATATATATATATATATATACGTATATATATATATATATATATATACCTATATATATATATACATATATATATAAACATTTTTAAAAATGGTGCCAAAGTGTTTAGGAGGTTATGAAACGTCGAGAAATTTTGGTCCGACCCCTAGGTCCCGCCATCCGACCAACGCCAATAGTGTATGTTGCCATATGGCAAATACACTAATAATAGGTGCAACATAATAATATGTAATTTATATGATAGCGTAATGAGTGGAGTCTCGGTTATCCGTGTCGGGCTGATTATTATTCGCATACAATAAACTATTATGTAACTCTATTTTTACTTTAAAACTGTAGGCATATTCAGAATTTCTAAACAATGCTAAAATTAGCTTTAAAACCTTTGATTCAATACAGTTTATACACTTTTTGACTCATTCAAATTTTATCGTTCAAAAAATGAGTCAACCTCGATCATTATCAAATTGAAATATACATGAACCGTGCGATTCTAGTTTCTAATCCACTTTCGATTTCGCTAACTTATCTTGCTAAGTCCCGTTCAGTACGGATAATTGAAGCTCTATTGTATATGATTTTATCTCAATTTTAATCATAAAAAACCCGGGTCGCAGTGCCAAAACCCTGCCGACAATATAGTGTATTTGCTTGTATAGGGCCGTGTGGTTTTATACTTTTATTATGTGAAATTAAGTTTGTTTTTGGGCAAAATAAAAAATTTAACCCCTTAATACACCCCTTAAAATAATATTTTTTTCTTAATTGTAATATTATTATCAATCTAACGTCTACACCGAATTAAATACACCCTTCAATAAATAAGTCACTAGTGTTTTCATAAAATAACTAGTGTTTTCATAAAATTTGTAAATCCGGTCCTGTCGGGTCGATTTTATTAAAATTTTGGGGACACTTTTTAATCACTACCAGAGGGTTAAATTTCAATTTTGAAACGATTCGGAGAATTTTTTCGGTATTTTGGGGCCCAAAAACAGTTTTCAACCCCTAAAAACTACCCTTAAAATAGCCCGATTAGGCCCATTTTAAATAGGCTTCTTGCGGTGATGGGTTTCAACACGTGGCCCAAATTTCGTTGAAATCAATTAACTCTTTCGAAAGTTATCGCGCGTACAACACATATATATATATATATATATATACGTATATAAATATATATATATATATATATATATATATATATATATATACATATATATATAAACATTTTTAAAAATGGTGCCAAAGTGTTTAGGAGGTTATGAAACGTCGAGAAATTTTGGTCCGACCCCTAGGTCCCGCCATCCGACCGACGCCAATAGTGTATGTTGCCATATGGCAAATACACTAATAATTTATTAGAAACAAAATCGCAATTTTCTGGCGAATTAACACACAGCTCCATTCATTGACACATCAACCACAGCATGCGTTTGTTTAGTTTTGCAATGCCATACCTACTTATGAAATAATAATGTTGTAATAGTAACGCCTAGCTTACACTTGATTATTAGTGCGTGCGGTACCTATAATTTGGTGGTTATTATAAACGTCAATTAACTAGTGCCTAACCGCCAATTAAATTTAAATTTGTCGATTTTTCAAATAATTTATTTAAAAATCGTCACGTCATTTATATATCTATATCATCGGTTGACTTTCTTTTTTAAGGCCGTTAGGGATATTTAGGCCTGGTATCAATTCAATCTTTCAGCTTAGTAATATTTTTGAAATTAGATCAATAAGAAACGAACAGCTATTCTACCATTTAAAATGTTGTCTTATAATTTTAGTTTGCTAAAAAAATGTTTTCTCACGTAGCTACGAAAAATAATTTAGACAATCATTAGAGACAGAGAAAAATAATGCTGTTTATTGTTACAACAACATGACAGCCCGAATCCATAGACGGACCTCTGTTTTTAACTGCCGCAGGAATATATGAGAACTGTTTGCCTTGACTAAGTAACGAGTAAAGTTTATAAAAAGAAAAAAAAATACATACGGCATGTAATTCTCATCATAAAGGTAACTGAAGCAATCAAACATTAAAAGTGAAATCCTACAGTTTATTACTCGATAAACTATTGTTGCAACAGCAATATTATGACTTATAAGTAATAAAGAATAATAAAACAAGTGTCTGTAATAATGCATTATCTTTAAAAAAAACTCAATTTAACCTATAAGCATATTGATTTTTGCGAAACATGCAATTTCGTCATCACTTTCGGGGTTGCCGGTTGACAAGCGTTAGAATATTATTATCTTCATGAAATAGAGTTGGATAACTCAGATCTGAACCGGTTCAAAGAGCCGACTCCGACAGAAGATCCGTGAGAGCCGACTCACTTTTTTTTGAGCTGACGGATCAACGTATCCCCATAACTCAGTGAAACACTTAACACACAGAAGCACATTTTACACTTACGTATCAGTTCTTGCTTTGATGCATCTGTCAGCTTAAATGACTCATGCATCACATGTTTGGCTATGCATTCTTGATTCTATACAGGTCGTGATATGATTGACTGAACTAGGTAACTCAGTGGCAGACTGCAGTAAGGGGCCGTTCATAAAATACGTCACGCTACAATCAACTTTTTTTGACCCCCTCCCCCCCTATTGTCACGCTGTGTCACACTTTCTGTGACCCCCCTGTAGATATTTCGTCACAAAAACTAAGACCCCCCCCTGAATATAATACATTTCAATGGATAGTACACAAATTTTGAAAATTAAAAATATTTATTTAGTTTTTATACTTTGTATCATAATAAAAATTGATAAAAAAGTATTTATTGAAAAAATATTAATTTAAAATATTTTAATGAACAGCGAACGTCACGTTGCCGTAGACCCTCCGTCCCCCCTTGTCACACTCAGCAAGACCCCTCCCCCCCCCTTGTATGCGAACGTATTTTATGAATGGCCCCTAACATACTCAGAACTCGGCTCTTTTTGAACCGGTTCAGTGAGCCGGCTCACATACGGGATCCAGATGCAAAGATGCAGATCACTAAAAGACCCGTTTTTCCCATATCTATCATGAAATTACTTAACTCTTTCCGACTCGGAGCCATGAGACGTATCGGTGTGAGCATGGAAATGGAGGAACCAATCGAGTTTAATCAAAGTGTATGTGAGCAATCTGCCTTTCATTTTACGTATTGCCGTGCCATGAACTCCCTAACTACGATAGGAACGTATTATAACTTCAAAATTTAATATAATATGAATGACATAGTTTTTATACGTGAAACTGATTGACTAATACCTTAAATTTTGGTACCTTACTCTACCTCGTTAATAATATAGCTTATACAAATAGGTCATCTATTCTTTTAAAAATTATTGTTTGTTTTGAGAAATAAAAATGTTTAAAGTACATTTCTTTCAATGATATATTTTATTTTGATTATTACATCTGTATATTCCACTGGCCGCACGTGTCTACTGCTCACTCCCGTCTCGTAATACTCTGCCTAACTCCAGATAGTAATTTAAGGTCAACTGGTCCTATGAGCATAGATTATGTTAAAGATCGGAAGTGCTGACTTACGGGGCTACACGGATATCTTTTTATAAGCTTTTATTTAGATTCATCTGCCCTGATGTCTGTATGTGAGTTTCTAATCGAACCTTCGAAGTTAAATTTGATCCATTTCTCGTTGTTCGATTAAGGTGAAATTTTGCACTCACCTTTGATTCTGAAGACAATACAATATATTACATTGAAGATTATGATAGATCTAATATGGTGGATTACATTCTTCTTTACAAATGACAGGATATGACAAGTAGAATACAGTAAACTGTGTTGTTATTTAAAATTCAATATAGCTGCCAAAACGCGTAACTAAAAAGAAAATAAAATATTAGAAAAAAAAAACTTTTTAATAATTTGAGTTCATATTTATAAAAACGTGGGCCGTGACTATCATAAATCTTACAACCCACGCTTCTATAATTATGAACTTAAATTATTAAAAATTATTTTTATCTTTTTTAGTATATTGCAATAAAAGCATGTCTTTACAAAAGTTTTTTTTATAGTATTTTATTAACTTTTTCTGGTAAATACGACGGTTATCATCTTGAATCACCTCTTCTGTTATGCATTAAACCGTTGTTGAAAATGTATACCGACAAAATATTAATGAATCTGTTGAAGATGGTATCATACCACTAAAAAGATAAAACTGTTTGTAGAATATTTAAATAAAATCATTAGCATTAAACATATTTTAATTTAATGTGAATTAATTTGGTTTTTTTGTTCCATATTTTCTATCTAACAAAAATATTTAGTTGTCTAACGGAAGCGCCTTAAACCGGTTTTGAGATTAAGTAAGAACCAAAAAAATTCGCAAGGATGACTTGTTTCACGTTTAGCGTTAGAACAAAACAAAAACACACAAGAGACGAGTTGAAACTTACTGCCATTTCGTCCTAACAGGATATCAGTTAACTAATATTTGATAATAAATAAATGGAAGGTGTTAGAATACATATAAAAAGCATTGTTTGTTTGCCGTTTGAATACGATAGACTCGCGTAGATATTCAACGGATTTTTATGCAATTTTCCAAAAAGTTAGAGAAAATATTTGGTAAGCTGTTATGCTCTTTTCACAGGGGATTGGCATCCCGGATAACGCAAGGCTAGCATTTGATAAACAAAAAAAAAACGCAGGTCACAAAAATAATATAAAACGAGTAAGAATCACCACTAGGTTCGTCCTAATAATGATATCATCAAATGTTTGAATATACATATTTTGATGTTTAATGAATGAAAAGTATCAGAACAATTACTGTTACGTTCCATTCATTAAACATCAAATAATCAATCAACTGAAGATGTCTTCATTAGAAAGAAACTAGTATAGCAATTCTTAATATTCCTAAATATTTTCTCTACCTTTTTGTGGAAATTGTATGAAAATCCGTTAAGGTGACTATTTAACAGGTGTTCAGTATACCCACTTTTTAACCCACATGTAACATAAATTTCTATGAGAAATATTATTCAGTCCTTGATGCTAATACTTCAAAATGAATAAGAAATATGAACCACTCTTCCTATATGACTTTTAGTCAACTTTTTACTGTTTATTTGATCTAAATGAACGATTTTAAAATCAGATAAAAACGATAAAATTAGCATAAGTTGAACGCAATTTTTTGTGCAGAAAATATTAAATTTGAAAAAAAAAATATTGAGCAAGCTAAATTTGTCAGTATTTTTAACATAAGTTTGTTGGATATACCTATCTGTTGGAAAATAAATAAATGAAAAACAAACTTGAAAATGTTAAGTTGCCCTTCCCTAATTCAGTCCCGTGACGTGCTGTAAAGAAATATTGACGAATATCACGCATTTCGATTCCATTTTTAGAGCAAAAATATATGTCTTTTGAAATTTTTAAGCAGCAAGTCAAATTTTGTGAAGCTTAATGTTTAATCGCAGCTAATAAAAACAGTAATAAAATGAATGTTGTGACCATAGTTCGCAATTTTCCGAGAGCATATTTTATCATCTAAGGAATCAGTATTCTTAAATAGTTTTCGTAAATCTGGTGGCACGTTGTCTTTTATATGTAAAATAGCTGACAAAAACTGTACCGTTGAAATTATTTTGACTAAACCTAGTCTATGTTCGAAGTGAATTTCTTTTCCTATATAGTGAAAGTCTCATCAAAATCAATCTAACGATTCCTGAGTTTATCATTTACAAATTACATCATTCATACATAAAAATAATTTTATTGATACAATGGGCACAGAGGTTCGTCTTAATTAACACATATTCTGTCACTCTGTCATGGAAGACACCTATCTTATTAAAATGAAAACAGTTTATGCGATGTTGAATGTTTTCTTATGCTAATTTTAATTAATTAGAACTAATGCGTATTCAATTAATTTTTTAATGTAGTATTTTTAAAAATACTAATGACAATGTTCATTGACAATTTAAAACAATTAATCAATAATCAAGTTTAGCATAATTTAAGTTAATCATTATTTGTAATTGTATTGAAAATTTATATTGCGTAAGAAATAATTAATTATGTTGCATTTAATTGCACATGTCATTGTCATTCAAATATTATAAGCGTATAGAAGTAAATGACTAGAAAGTTTTGTTTTTGAGTTCTTAGTTTTTATTTGAACGCCGTTTCAACGAATTAGTCATAATATACAGTTTAATTCAGTCACCATCATGAACAAATTGAAAATGAGATTTTAAAGAAAATCTTTTTTATTGATATTGAAAATTTGAAGCCATTGATTGAAGTAAACCTTTGGTTTTATTCCTTATGTGCTACGCAGAAAATAATAGAATATCGTATTCAATGTCTGATATGCTACCTCCGTTGTCTAGCATCTACAATCTACAAACTAATCTAATAAAAAAAGTAAAGTACACAAATATAGTTCATCTTTGTCTATCTTTAAAGAATTGAAACATACATTTTTGCATCCTTTTGACACTGACCTCTATAAGCAAATCGTGAATAGATGTCGTCTACAATGGCCTGTGGTCTTAGGCTGCATCTACATTGGACCCGTATTTCTTTCGATCCGATGTCGACGTCCGTCAACCGATATCGGAGGGAAAGCAAACGCTAAGATTATAATTTGGGCGCTTACATTGTAAAAAAACCCGGGTCGCAGTGCCAAAACCCTGCCGACAATATAGTGTATTTGCTTGTATAGGGCCGTGTGGTTTTATACTTTTATTATGTAAAATAACATTTTTTTCTTAATTGTAATATTATTATCAATCTAACGTCTACACCGAATTAAATACACCCTTCAATAAATAAGTCACTATCTGCAAACTAGTGTTTTCATAAAATTTGTAAATCCGGTCCTGTCGGGCCGGTTTTATTAAAATTGTGGGGACACTTTTTAATCACTACCAAAGGGTTAAATTTCAATTTTGAAACGATTCGGAGAATTTTTTCGGTATTTTTGGGCCCAAAAACAGTTTTCAACCCCTAAAAACTACCCTTAAAATAGCCCGATTAGGCCCATTTTAAATAGGCTTCTTGCGGTGATGGATTTCAATACGTGGCCCAAATTTCGTTGAAATCAATTAACTCTTTCGAAAGTTATCGCCTGTACACTTTTATATATATATATATATATATATATATATATACGTATATAAATATATATATATATATATATACATATATATACATATGTATATATATATATATATACGTATATAAATATATATATATATACATATATATATATATATATATATATATATATATATATATATATATATATATATATATACATATATATATATATATATATATATATATATATATACATATATATATAAACATTTTTAAAAATGGTGCCAAAGTGTTTAGGAGGTTATGAAACGTCGAGAAATTTTGGTCCGACCCCTAGGTCCCGCCATCCGACCGACGCCAATATGGCAAATACACTAAAAAAGCTCAATTTCCTATCTAATCTACATTACAACGTTGGTGTTTGCTTTCCTTTCGATGTCATCTGACGTCGGCTGATATCGGATAGGGAAGGAAGGGTTGGGCGACTGTTGTAACAGGAAATTTAAATTATTGGTACCTCTAAGCATATTATTAAGTTATAAATATTTTTACTTTTAACGCTATGTGAAACAATCTTAGAGCACGGGAATTACCTTTACTGGATGGGATTCATAACTAGGAAATCCCAACTGTATTAATGAGAATGTTTTTTTTGTGTTCTATGCAAAACGGAACACTGATGATATCACTTCGATGTCCGTCCGTCTGCCACATGCGATTTTCTGTGAAACTATATGACGAAAAATTTGAAATTTGTCATCGAGATAGAGTGTGGTAGCCCAGATACAGACGTGAAGTATAAAAAGGGGATTAATTCTTTTTAACAACATGTTAAAATACCACCTATCAAGTATCGATATGGTGGTAAACATGTCGGTTTTTTTACACCTCAGTTCACAATCCATGTGATAGAGATCAGTGTGTTTTGATTATATAACATCGTCATTGAAACAACGAAGCATTTGTTTCGACTTTTCCAGTTACAATTTATAATGTGGCATAAATTGACGTACTTTCTAAGTGTATTTTTGTTAATAAATATTTTTTAATGAATTTGTGAGACAATTCAATGTGACATAATTATTTCACCTTCAAGATGACGTTTAAAGATTGCTAGAGTTAGTCAAGGATACTGTCAACAGGTAATGAGTTAGAAATGAATATCCTGGAGGTATCTTAAATTCTCTCCTTTTGTAGTATTTATACCAGTGCTTGTCAATTTGTGTTCTTTAAAGCAGTTTTAAAGGTTTCTTAAACATTTTTTTTGTTGCCTAAACACTAAAATTGTAACATTATTTTTTAACTACAGTAAGATCCCGCTTAACGTGAGGGATACGGTTCAATAAGTTCCAGCACTAAATGAAACAGATTATCTAACGCGTAAAATAATGGGGATAAGTGAAATAGAACTACTCAAAATAATGACTTTAACTAGTATCTAAGTATATCTCTGTTTGATGCACGCTAAACAAAATTATAATAGTCTTGAAACGAATTCTTCTTTTCATTCCCATAATACTTGAAATAAGAATTGCTTAGCCTTGCCACTACACAGATTAAAATATACAGTACAAAATAGCTATAATTATTTAGCACTGACGTTTTTTTAATAAGTTCCTAGTCATATGGCAATCCTTGCCTATGAAGAAATTTTATAAAGGAATTGAAACTGTTTTTTACTTACTACCTACTGTTTTTATGATAACAATGTGTTTTTTAAATTTGTTTTTTAATTGTACTTTCCGACGTCACACAGTATATTTTTATGCCAAAATACTATTCTGTTCTATTCTTTCTATAAATAAATTATTGTAAATTGTAATAACACCTAGCGCCGGAGCTGCTGAACCGATTAAAATATTCTCCAAAATTCTTTAAATTAGAAGACAGTATTTCTGTAACCTTCATTAATTAAACAAATGAATGCAATTGATATAAATATCTGAAATATCTGAAAAAGTATGAAATAAATAAAAAGTAATAAAAGTAAATAAAAATGTGTTAATAGAAAAAACGAAAACTCATCTACGGCTAATATAATGCAACAAAAGCTTTCAATCTGAAAAGTGTAGGGTAAAGCATATTAAAGTTTTAATGTCCTAATAATATATTGAGATGACATTAAAACTTTAAGTTGATTTTGCCCATTTTTCAAATTGGAAGATTATTTTTGTGTTACTCGAGGTTTATATTTTTTTATTAATCATTTATCTTAGATCTGTTTTCGTTTCCAAGGTTTTCTTGTAAAATGTAGATCATTTTAAAACGATACAATTAAATTATTTAAAACAACCACTTGAATCTATATTTACAGTTCGAAAAAAAATAGTGACTATTAGTACAGTAAATACTTTTATAATTACTGGGTACATGGTGCATTTTATTATTAATATTTGTTTTTATAGTAAAATAATAACACCTTTTCTATGTCAAACAATCAATATGGAAATGAATTTAGTTAAGTTATACAATAACTAGGTCAAAATACAACGTGTGTTTGGCATTATTGTCTATTTTAATGTGGACATTAATGTTATGCTTTAATTTATATATAAATAGCAGATACTTTTATTATTTAATAAATGCACACTTGTTCATATAATATAAATTATGTATGCTTTTGCACACATGCGAGTTTAAGTATCTACCACGTTATTTACGTTAGTTCATAACCAATGGAATTTTTAGATTCGACGAAAATACTTTTATAGAATTTTATTATACAAAATTTACAGACTTTTTATGATAAAGGCCAAAAACTGACAGGGGAACCTACAGGAACTGATGTGAACTGGGGAGTTATCAGTTGGAACCGCGCTTATTACTCTTGATGTCTTAAGGGGGTCGTCTGGCGTGACAACTGTTTTTTTCACGCTTTTTTGGGAATTTTTCGTGGCGAACAATGAATGTATACTACCTTAATATTTTCATCATGTATTTATTGACATTTCACCAATTTTTTCAAATTTTTTCACGTTGAAATGTACAGTTGAACCGACTGTAGATCTCCGGGATGACACCCATGTAAAAAAAAAGTCGGCTGACGGTTGCCACGATACATACTGTTCTACTTATCTAAAATCAACAAATCAAATTTCGTTTTAATTGGTAGGCCTGGGACTACAGCCGGTACTAGAATTAAGTCGAAATTTTGAAAACTTCATGTTTGTCGAAGATTTGAAAAAAAAATTACGATTTTCATCGTTTTTTTTTTACTATTCCAGCTTAAAGAATAAAAAAACTATTACAGTTATCACAACGATTTTAGTTCGGGCTAGAACTATAGATGTACTGAAGATACCATAAAAATTTCAACGCAATCGGATCATTAGTTTTTGAGATATCGTGGCAACCATTTTAAAAAATACAGTTTCGAGAAAAACGCGTTTGAAAAATCAAGTATGCGTAACAGAAAAAAGCGCGCCTGTCACGATCTACCTCTGTAGCTTTCCAACGACTTCGAATTTCGAAAAACTCTTTCACAAACATAATCTGGAGATCCTAAAAAGGCGATTTAAGCAAAAAAAAATTTTTCGGTTTTTTTGACCTCCCCCACCAGACGACCCCCTTTTGAATGAATTGTAAAAATAATAACAATTTGAAAAATTGACTTAGTGTTAGGCTCAGATTAGCTTGGCTTGGCTTAGTGGAATAAAAAACATTAAATGAATTATTAGATAGGTACTGTAGTTCAACAATCTGGATTTATTTATATGGGCGGATATTCATTACCAAATAAAAAACGAAGGCTGCATCTTACACAGAAATCATAAAAATTATATAGATATGGTATACGGTGCCCAAACTGTTGTTTGCGAGTCACTTGCAGATCTTCAAGAGCTTAATTGTGGCTCAACTAATAAATAAAAAAAATTGTTGTTTTAAAATTTCTGTATCTAATTATGGTTCAGTTTTGCATTTTTCGTTTCGACCTATCTATAATATAATTCCAATCTGGTATAAGAACCGTCTGCAGTTGATTTTTATTCTGTCATTTGCATATTCAAAGGAATTCGATGATATAACACTTATATCATTGATTTTTTTATATAAAGAATGTTAGATCCGATTCTCGATATTTCCTAGGGTTCTCACTGCAAAAAGTCGGGGCACCCCTGATACATACAATAATCAACGCGACCAAACATTTTTAAGAATTGAGCGGATCATTAGAGAACTTGAATTGAACAATTGAACGGAAACTAACCAGATTAAAATCGCCTGCGGTGAAAATTATTCCATTCTGTAACTTTTGATCTTTTCCAACGCCTTGATAATGATGTAGGTATCTTGTGTGGTTTGTGGACATTTTAGAAAATATTGGGATTTCCTACTACCACAAACAAAAAAGGATCGCGACTTAAAAAAAGGGCATCTCATATAATAATATGATTTGCTCAAGGTTTTAAAGATCATTGTATTTTACATTGACTAATCATAGTTCAATGATAATTAATTAATCGTGAGTAGCTATAACTACGGCCTACGATTAAACAGTTATTTGTTTTAAACAAAGCAATAATCGTCATTTCCTATACTATAATTTCAAAATGTAAGGGTGAGTCATGCACACTTAACTTTAGCGGTTTAATTCTTGTGCTTTAAATTGTTTCATTGATTTGCTGCTCCATTAAACGAAACATACTATAATGAGAGAAAAATCCCAGGTTTTCTAAGGGCTAAGATATGGAAATATCGTAATATAGCGGTTGAAATATGTTGGCAAGTGACGTCATAAAAAACGTGTGCATATATGGAAGTAAACTGGTGCAATTTCTTTACTTCACGGTGATGCCGCCGCTATTGAGAAAAGCACAGCTATTTATTTCTATGCACACGTTTTTTGTGACGTCATTTACCGTCATATTATGCGGGATCGCTATCTTAGAAAATTAGTGCGTTAAGAGTTAATTTATCCTGTCATTAAAAAAGTACATTTTCGCAGCCCTTGCAGTTAATCCGGATTCTTAAAATCGTAATTTAAATAAGCACTTTTTTAAAACAGTAAGCAAGTGCAATGTCTGAGATGTTGAAGTACTCGTATTGTTAGATGAACTGCGTTCAAGGCTGATCAGTTTTTATGAAAACATTAATTTAATATTATTTGTCGTCAGAATAATTATCTGTAATTGCTAATTATTGATTCGCTGTTTATTTTAATTTTTATTATTCGCATATTTTTTATGATGTATTTTATTTTTATTTACTTATTTATTTTTCTAACATAAGTGTTTATCGAAATCCGGAAAAATTTTCAGTATTAGATTTGAAGTATCAGTATCAATAATTTCGTCGAGGGCGATATTACAATAGCAATATTTATTATTATTTCATACGTACAAACCATTTATTACTTTTCACCCCACGCGTCAACTGTATTTTTTTTTATTTATAGGTATAATATGATGTTAAATGTCAGGTTTTCTGCGATGTGTTGAAAGAAAATTTATGACTATTCCTTTCTGCTTTTGCAACTTTTTAACGTTTTAACAATATAACGGTTTGATACCTACTTTTAAGATTCTGGAACCATTTAAAGTCTCTTATCTATAAACAAAAGTTCACGTTAAAACATTATTAAGAAAATATTGATTTTGATATTTTTTATACATATTATTTTACGTTCATGAATAATTTAAACCAGGTATCATTTTAAACGGTAATGTGTCATTAACAAATTAAATACAGTTAAACTGCAGAAAATTGTATTTTGTGTTTTCTTTTTAAACTGTAGTGTACACAACACTTCGATGATTATTGATAATTACTCAGTGCTCACTATAAATAATTTTTTTTAAATTTGTAATACAAATAGTATAATGTATACTTGTCATTTGAAGTATTTCAGAGTCTTGAAAATTGTAATCAGTAGAGTATTTTCTATACTAATCTTGTAAATCTGATTAACATTTGTTAAGCCAATCAAAAAAGTCGACGTCAAAAATAAAATCAAGCTAGGTATTGCTTTTTCTCAAAGAAACTTATGAACTGGGTTTTTTGAAGTTCAACTCCAAGATGAAATAAAATAAATCGTGGTTCAGCTCTAAAACGTTGTTCAACACAATTTTCTCGGCAATATACAGATAATCTACTTCACATGTTTTTTAGATTTTCAAATGGAACCCTATTCGCGCGGTCTGTCTTTCGCTGCCTTGTGCTACAAATTCATGGGCGTACGCTAGAGAGCAAAGAGGGCAGCTGCTGACAGAATAAAATGTGAAAATTCTGCATTAAGCTGACTTATTCGTACAATCTCTTTTATTTCCCACTTTGAACGTTTGAACTATTGTTACGACTTACGGTTCGCTTAATGGAGCGGCAATTTAATGAAATAATGTAATTCATATCCGTCCCATGCATAAAGTCTATGTCGCTTATAATATTATATCGTGAAGTGTAGATGTGTTACCAACTTCTTAAAGTTTCAACATACAGTATTAATTGCTGTATGATAACCGAATTTTCCATGTTTACTATCATACCTCTTGTCTCCCATGGTCTTTCACCCCCTGAAAAAATTGGCAATAATAATGAAATTAAAGTATACTGGATTGCCAAAAAACCATTATCAAAAAATCTGATTAGACAAAAATCATAGTGACTAAAGATATTTCTCCATAAGAAAATCAATCTAGACTTTTAAAGTGATCCTGCATAAAAATAATATTTTTTTTAAAACTGTGTAAAGTGTATGCATGTGTTTAACGTAGTTTTTTTGCACAATTTCTACTTAGAAACAACATTTTTCTACACATTTAGATCAAAATTTAGCATCAAGAGCGATATTTTTCTATAAAGATTGAGCATTTGTTTTTCTGTGAGTATATAATCTAATGTTCTATATGACTAAAATCATTGGTGAACAAAATTTTTTGACATATTTTTCTGCAACCTAGCAGTAATATGTGTATTTTGAATATTAGCAACTGAATACTAAAGACATAATTTTCTTTGTTGATAGCCTAACAAGATGATGGAAGCAGAGGCGTCAACGGCACCAATTTCGTCGGTGTCACACGATTTAGCAATCAGACGTAAGCAGTTTCAACCACAACAGAGCACCCTTCAGACCCGTAGACAGCATGCCGTTTGCGTCAGAAGGGCCTACAAGAGATACGGGCCCAAGAAAAATCCCAATGTCATTCTCGATGGACTTAACATGACTGTGCCTAAAGGAACGATGTAAGTTGCCTCGATATTTCTCTACTCAACAAAAAACTTAAAAAAAAATATTAACCTTCAAAAAAGTCACTAAAAAGATGAGAATAATAATGAAATTTTGAGATCGGTGCCAATTTTATTACTGAAACTTAAAATTAATAGGCATCTACTTTTATTAAATTGGAACCGACCTCAAAATTTCATTATTATTTTCATCTTTTTAGTGACTTTTTTGAAGGAGGTTAATATTTTTATTTTAAAAAGTTTTTTTATTTTTTACTTTTTAGTGGTGGATTTAATTTTGCACATTTTTAAAAACTACTGAACCGATTTAAGTAAAATGTATGTGGGATCACCATGAAGATGTGCCCTATTAAATAAGAAAAGAATCATCATAATCGCTTTAAAAATGTTGGAGATATGAGGTAGCATAATATGGTCTATATTTTTATATCTCTGTAATATATTGTCTAACTCCGCATAAAACGTTTTATTCTCTACTGAATTTCAAAACGGCTTATGTACCTTTCAGTGATTATGTGGAATACCCTGAAACTGCTTCAACAAAAAGAAATCGTATCGTCGATCACATTTTTTGAGACACTTGTGAGTTTATAATACATGTGATTTGTGTTGTTCCAAGAATATGAATCTAAAAAAAATTTAGGGCGCAAAACGCAAGCAACTATATTTTTGCACTACCTCTTATAAAATAGCTGCGTAAAAACCAGTCTATACGTGCACACTAAATAATTTAGTTCCATAATAACGATTTTGTTATAATCATTAAAGTGCATAATGCAAATTTAATTTATATAAGACTAGTGGCCCAGTCCGGCTTCGCCCGGGTGTAAATGTAATATATAGGATATAAAAGATGAGAATCATTATCATTAAATTCTCAACGTGTATTGAATTTGCGCGAATTCAATCGCTTTTATTTGTGAATTGTCAAAAATCGAAGAAAAATCTTATTTCCTAAAAAGAAATTAAAAAAAACACATGGAACGTGTCGCGGGATACGCGTTTGGAACGAAGTCACTTTCGTATAAGACGTTTTTCGTGACGCGTTTTATATAATCTAAAAACACCCGGTATAATCTAAAAACATCCGGTATAATCTCAAAACACCCGGTATAATCTAAAAACATCCAGTATAATCTCAAAACACCCCGTATAATCTAAAAACACCCGGTATAATCTAAAAACACCCGGTATAATCTAAAAACACCCGGTATAGTCTAAAAACACCCGGTATAATCTAAAAACACCCGGTATAATCTAAAAACACCCGGTATAATCTAAAAACACCCAGTATCACCGTATACCAGTTTTTCGTGACATTTTTGTCTTACGGTATAGCCTATGTTACTCAGGGTGAATGTAGCTTTCTAATGGTGAAAGAATTTTTTAAATCGGCACAGTAGTTTTTGAGTTTATTCATTACATACACACAAAAATACAAATCTTTCCTCTTTATAATATTAGTGTAGATAAATGAAAGAGTCTGTAATGTCTGTATTACAACAAAATGGTTATTAGCTCACTATAAAGGCATGTAGAGTGATTCATTGCACACTAGTTTGGTAAATTATTATACATAATACTGGTCGCGGTATACCAATTCCATAGTAAATCACTGTTTATTTGTCGGTTGTTTTTTAAAAGTGATCGGTCAAAAATTTTGAAAATTATGATGAGTCTATAATGTAATTAGTTTATAGTTTAGCTATAGATTCCAAAGTGTGGTAAGAAGTTTGCATGTGCACCTAGCGTTACCTTGAACATTGCAAAACAAAACAATGCGCACAAGTCACAATAATAAACTGTATTAAACAATTATTTCATGTTTCGTGTTTCTATAACTATTCTAGCATATTATAGCATATTATAACATATTATAAATACAACTACTATTAACCTATTATTTATTTTACGCACTAAGGTCGCGTTTGACAAATAAAAATGTCACTATAAATACTACACATGCAGAGGGTCCGTACCGTCCCGTTTTCCGTGAGAACTTAGGATTTTTTTAAGGTTTTCCTGTAAACTATGAGTGAGGTTCTATATTACCTATTTTTTTTAGACTTAGTTTCGGAAAATGTTCGTAAATTTTGTTAAATATTTTTTAAACTGTGCATTTTAAAATTATATATTTGTATTTCGCATAACGTGCCCTATCATTTGATATGTCACATGATGCACTTGAAAAATATTTTTTTTAATTTTCTTTGCTTCCCAAAATTAATACCCCAAAATCGAAATTATTTTATTTATGCTATACGTCTATGATTGAGTCATCTAACTCTATATGTTTACCAAATTTTAACTTTTTTCGCCCAATAGATTCGGAGAAAATAAGCTGGGGCTACAGACAGCTAGACAGACCCGTGAGTAATCCTATAAGGGTTCCGTTTTTTCATTGGATGTACGGGACCCTAAAGACGGCTATTTTGTAGAGAGTATCGCAAAAATCATTTCAGATATAGGTGTGATAGGTGGGCCATTTGCATGTGATATTTTGATTTATATTTTTATTTTGTTATTTAAAATAAATTGCAGAAAAAAAATGTTCTTTCTAAGATATAAAAAAACCCGGGTCGCAGTGCCAAAACCCTGCCGACAATATAGTGTATTTGCTTATACAGGCAGTGTGGCTTTATTGCGCGAACTTAAGTTGCTTTTTGGGCAAAATAAAAAATTTGACTCCTTCATACACCCCTTAAAATAACATTTTTTTTCTCAATTGTAATATTATTATCAATCTAACGTCTACACCGAATTAAAGACACCCTTCAATAAATAACTCACTATCTGCAAATTAGTGTTTTCAAAAAATTTGTAAGTCCGGTCCTGTCGGGCCGATTTTATTAAAATTTTAGGGACACTTTTTAATTACTACTAAAGGGTTAAATGTCAATTTTGAAACGATTCTGAGAATTTTTTCGGTATTTTGGGGCCCAAAAACTTTTTTCAACCCCTAAAAACTACCCTTAAAATGCCCTGATTACGCCCATTTTAAATAGGCTTCTTGCGGTGGTGGATTTCAACACGTGGGCCAAATTTCGTTAAAATCAATTAACTCTTTCGAAAGTTATTGCCCGCACACACACACACACACATATATATATATATATATATATATAAACATTTTCAAAAATGGTGCCAAAGTGTTTAGGAGGTTATGAAACGTCGAGAAATTTTGGTCCGACCCCTAGGTCCCGCCATCCGACCAACGCCAATAGTGTATGTTGCCATATGGCAAATACACTAATTATTGACATTTACAAAACTTTGCCCTACCCAGTTAAAGGTCATAGAGATAAATGGACAGCGCAAAGCGACGCTGTGAATACGGAAGTAATTATTAAGCATACGATGACAACTTATTTAGAGTAAAATCCCTCTTAACTTTGTTGACGTAATATTGTTGATGTTGCGTACATTTCCAATTGACGACGCATGTTCAATGTCCACAGCAAATGAAATACTATAATACTTAGTATAATACGTGTATTGTAAACGTGTTTTCTCAATATGGAGTTTATTTTGTCATGAAAATTTCAACAGATATCTGAAATGTTTCACTAGAATAACATTGTTGAAATTAAAAAATAAATGTTGTCTTTTAAATCTGATCTTTAGAATTCTTTTCGTTAATTTTTCAATGAGAAAAATATGTTTTAAAGTAAACTCAAAAGTTGGTTTTTATTATTTATTTAAGGTGTCCAGGAATGGTTGGCGTTTTTAATTTTTTCGTATTGACATGAATATATAAATAGTTTCTTGGCATCCTGTCCAAATTTTTTTTATCAACCATCACCTTGAAATGATTACAAACAAGTTATGCAAAACTGAAATAGCTGCTGTTTTTAATATAGCGTTTGGTTGTAATAAAGAAACAATAAATTATGTTTTTCAGAGATATGTTATACATTGTGTGGATTTTTATAATTTTTGTTTAGTGTAAAAATTATGAAATGGTGAACCAGTAACGAGAAAAATATAAGTACATTAATGACAAATTTGTGTCGTAAGATGATGCGTTGAGGTTATCTTTGATAAATTGATGAATGACAACCACCGTCCAAAAAACAACTTTATTTTAATTTTCCGGGAAGCGCCCCATATTTGGTTCTCTATATAGATAACATATTTCGAGAAAGCGTCGAACATTAATTACTATTTCGTAGTCCAATAATTAATTAGATAAACATTTGGGTGAACTTTTTAAAGCCCTTTTTCTCCGTAATTATATTCTAACACATTTCAAGTTTTTGGGAGGAAAATGTAAAGAGCCGATATTCCTTTGGAAGGCAGTTCAAAAAAACGGTGTGTCCAACAAAAGAACGTCTGCGCGGAAGGGAAGTGAAACTGCTAGAATTCTGTGAAAACGCATGCGGACAAGGGAAAAATATTTTTTTTAATAATATCTTATTAATATTGATAGATATAAATTATTAACATTTACGATTCATTTTTACGTAAATCACTCTGATAAATCTCGTCAGCTAACAGTTCGCTCAATTACTCATACATCGTAATGCCGCAGGGACACTTCGCTTAAAAGTGCATCGATGAATCAACACCCTACACTGTCACAGCTGAATATTGCATAAAAATTCTTTAGGCTACCAGTCTGGGTTACTGGAATGTCATAATGTGACAGGAGTGTTTTCTGTAACTTAACACATATTAAATTAGTTACAAATCGTTCTTTTGTTTTCATGTCGCTTTTCCTAAATAATGGACCCTATGTACATTATTTTTGTTGATTTTCTTTGGTTGGTCAGATAATAAAGAAGTAGTATTAACTCATGCATTAGATGTTTCGAGTATATTTGCAATTATTCACAAATTCCAAAACTAATTAATCTTTGTTCACTACGCCTAGTGAAAAACTTAATAATCCACGATTGTGAGGCAATATATCTTAGGCACTGTTTGCTTGCAGTTGGGAATTGACCAGTGGTACTAATATTGATTTCTGATAATTGAAAATGAAATATAGCACAAAACTGTAGGGTCCTAAGCAGTTTCTCATTTGTTATGTTAGGGCACAGTTGTCTGCTTACAGCCGGAAATTTCCATAACATTCTTGATCTTCATTCTTCTGTTGAGATGATTGTATAGAGTTCTCGACGCACCAAATGCGGTTTTACAATATTGACTGGAGGCCAGTGACCTTGATTCAAAGCGGAGGCCACGGCCATCTCGTGTATGCAATATGTAAATACGCAACGTATCTTTATAAATTGAAAGTATAGCATCGCTGTTATGTAACTGTCGACAGAAACTCGTTAATTCACATTTCACAGAACCAAGTTAAAATCTTAATTTGTCATAAATAAGTACCTACTGCATACCTATCTATATATATAAAAAAATTACGTCAAATAGATGGCCACCGAAGTGATTTCGTTTCACACTCCAAGCTGTCGACGGTTTTATTGTGAATTAAAAAACAATATTTATGATTGTGTTAAAATGTGTTTTATTACATGAAAATAAATATAAACAATAAATAATTACTATTATAAGCAATATATCTGCGATTTTTTGTCTAGGACATATCTATATATTTTTTTCAAGGTCCAATTGATGCATTTAGAGTTTTTTTTATCTACAAATGGAAAACATCCACCTATGGTACTTATATAGTTTTAAGCCTCGGGACCTTTTAAAACACACTTGTTTTGTTGCATGCCAAAGTAAATCAACTGTTAAACTTTTTTATTTATTAATAGTCAGTTTTTAACAAGACATGAAACTGTCATTCAAAATACTAGGAATTTTATTTTGCGATTTCCTTTGAAAAACAATACTTATTGCAACACAGATCTTCTTTATTTGTTTTTGTTTGACAGAGAAAAATAGATGAAAAACGTCGAAAAACAGGGTTGTCAGTTTGACGTTTGCATTTATCTGTAGGTAGGTATGTTGTTATGCATATATGTATGTGTGTAATTCGCTCAAGAATTACTGGACCGATTAGAAAAATTATTTAACTTTTCAATAGTCAACTCCTCTGTATATTTTTCGCTACGATTAACTTCAATTTTGTAACGCCTAGTCCGCTCCGTAAGTATTGGTGTCCTACGCGAGCATTGAAATCACCCAGAAACTTATAGTTTAGTTTGTGTATAATGTTCTATGCGAACATTGAAGTCGCCGAGATTTTTTATTTAACTAATTGTTTGATGTACCTATTGTGCGAGTATAGAAGTCGTTAAGAATACCTATATGTTTATTTTTTGTTTGATGTAATTACCAACAGCAATGTTTTGATGTAACTAATTGTGAGTTTTTTATTTCCAGATATGGATTGTTGGGTGCCAGTGGTTGTGGCAAAACGACATTATTGAGTTGCATTGTTGGAAGAAGACGCCTTAATTCAGGTGAAATATGGGTATTAGGAGGCAAACCAGGTTCAAAAGGTAGCGGTGTTCCAGGTCCAAGAATTGGTTATATGCCGCAGGTAAAATGATTACATTATTCTTATTCAAGGTCATTTCAAAACCACGTGCATTATTTTCTTTTATATTTATTATGGTAACTGTACTTTTGAGTAATATTATAAAACTTGCTGCCAGATTACATACAGTCGGAACTATATGTGTAATCTCAGAAAGTCTTCAGCACAGCATATTATAGTACCTACCTAGTATAGGAATATAGGTTACGCGAAAACAAGATAAACAGTTTATAGACTAGTGGAGTAGATTCAAGATTAAGGTTTTAGAAGGATCCAAGAATTATTTATTAATACATTTGATGAAATTTGGTTCACGTAATCTAGTCTAGTGAAAATTATAATTATACGTTGAAGACACTTCACGAAATTTAAAATGACGGATCTAATGCGACTGTTAGAAGCTGAAGATGTGGCAGAAATAATCAATCAATTTTCTTTTGATGTTTATAAAAAAAATGTTTATATAAAAAAATCAGACAATGTAATTGCCTATAAGATACATCGATCTTTAACATTGAATTATCATTTTCAGTTATGCAAAACAATTTTTATCACTTGAAGCTCCATATGTTTAAACCCTTTCTTATGCGCAACTTATTTTTTTATGATTAGGTATCAGTCAAACGGCCAATGTTTTGAGTCACTCTATCGCAGTAAATTGTAACATTGATTATGGAGAATAGAGCAGTTAATTTGCGTCAAAAAATTCAATCGAACATTTATCAGATCTTGAAAGAAAACTTATGAAGTGAGGGCAAAGCACCGAACTTGAATGCTTGAAGCATCAAGTACTTACTAAAGTGCTTAAAGAATCAAACGACAAGCATTTTCATTCTGAAAAATGCTTAAAAGCTTCGAACATTTACTAAAGTGCTTGAAAGTAATAAGCATTTTATGTAACGTCTTAAATCTTAACTTCCATCATTAAGTTATGATATAAATTTTGTACATGAACAGCAGTAATTCCAAGTTTGGATTTACACAAACATGAAATTGATTTCTAACATAAAACGAAATAAGAATTATAAATATGTTTTATTAAACTTTGGAAGTGCTTATTAAGCATTGAAAGTACTTATTAAGCATTTAAAATACTTATTAAGCATTCCTAATAAGCTTGTTGAATTCTTATTAAGCAATTTTAATGCTTACGTACCTAATAGTCTTAATTGCAAGCGCTCTAAGCATCGAGCATCTGTTTTACAAAATGCTAGCATTATAAGTGATTAAAGCATTATTACAAGCTCTCAACATTGCCCAGCTCTCAGTGAGGGCCTTGAAGTCTTAACTGAATTAAATATATAGACAATACCTAGTTAGTGTATATTATGTGTTTTTTTTGAATTAGCTGTCGTGTGGGTAATATGGCCGTGACTACACAGAAATTAATCAAATGAACTTCAATTTAAATAGCAATTTAAAGTTATTACGAGTAATTTATTTTTGCATTGCAGGAAATAGCATTGTACGGCGAATTTTCCATTCGAGAAACGTTAAAGTATTTCGGTTGGATTGCTGGCATTACCACAAAAGAAGTAGACGAAAAACTCGATTTTCTGGTTAAATTTTTAATGTTACCAACAGCAAGCCGCTTGGTCAAAAATCTCAGTGGAGGTCAACAGAGACGAGTATCCTTCGCGGCGGCTCTTTTGCATACGCCGGAATTGTTGATTCTTGATGAACCAACGGTCGGAGTTGATCCAGTTTTACGACAGAAGTGCGTATTTTTAAAAACCTTGTATTCGTTTTTAAGGTGGCCGACCTTTCAGTTTAATAGTAGGTATTTTTATTGGGCGGGGCCAAACGACTTTAATAGAAAACAATGTAATTGAAAAAGTGCGTGGGTGTTATTGGCCGATGTGACCTTCTGAACCAAGGTTAATCAAAATTTAACAAAGCTATTCATTACATTTTAAATTGCACTTATTTGTTCAGTGGCTGCAGTGTTTTGTATTTCTTAAATATTGTAAATTATGAATTCAGATTCAATAGAGAATATCCCACGACTTTATGTCATAAAATCAGGATTTAGGAATTATTTTGAGTTAAAAATGTCATAACAGTTTTGAATAGAAATATTTTTTATTGTTTCTGACAGTTTATTTAAATATAACATTTGGTACACCTTTAAATTATTCGTCGATTTTTTTGTAAATGTACCAAACTTGTAGGGAAAAACCGCTTCCAATAAACATTCGAATCGGACGTTAAACGTATTGTTATTTTTTCAGTATCTGGGACCATTTAGTACACATCACAAACAACAGCAAAACTACTGTTATCATCACAACACATTACATTGAAGAAACAAGGCAAGCTGGTGTTGTAAGTCTTTTGTTAAACATTTTTTTACTCAATTTTAAAAGAACAATAACAAGTTTAACACGATTTTAGACGTTTTTTGTTTTGCCCGGTAAACAAATATATTTTTAATATGTTATTATTTTTGATAATAATTTAAAAATCAAATTTAACGTGAACCCGAAAACAGCATCTTTAAAGCGTCTTTTCACTGGAAAACGATAAAAGTTTTTAAATACGACTCAAGGTTTAAAAATCATGTATTTTAAATTACGTTTCAATTTTCGCTCCGAAACGCCAATACTTGTCACGTGACTGTTGTGACGTCATGTGTCAATAAACGCTGCTAAACTGACGGGGAGGTGTAAGGTTTTTTCGTTATTGTTGCTATAATTATATGTAATTTGACGTTTCCTATAAATAAATAATAATAAATTACCCTCTAAATATTAAGCAAACAATGAAAGCTTTTGACAGCGTGAACATCGTCTGTGGATGTTTACGAACAAGTGACGTCATGCATTCTGATTGGTGTTCGTTGTCACGTGATTTGAGAATGATTTAATTACGATTTATTTATTAAATATGAATTAAATTCCTTAAAAATAAGGAAAAATATTGTGTTTTTTTAGTGTTTTTATCATAGAAACTACCACGTAACGTTAAAATTATGTTTTTATTTAAATACAATCAACATCCCTATTAAATGGATGTGGTTTTCTCGGTAGCGACGGGGTTCCACCCTAATTTAATTAATGTTATGAACCGACACAAAATCGCCCGATTTCATGCGTGCTGTTTTGTTTACACCGTTGTGATTACTATGCGGTAGTTCGATCATTTATTATTTATGCGCTCCTAGCTAAAATTAAATTAATCGATATTAATTATGTAATATATTAATTTAATCTGAAAAAACGAACAAATTACCATAATTATTGTTAGAATTTGACGATTTCCTGTTTTATGGTACTCAAAATGTCATCGCATATTGTTACAAGTAAGGTAATTAATCTGCAGGAAATTTAATTGTATATAAAACTTATTTAATTGCTATTTATGTTATTAAAAATATTCCGTTCTCTCATTAAAGAGATAATTATATTATGTGATCGTGAACTTGTCTTTATGGAATTGCAATAATAAGGCTTGGTTAACATATTATTGAATTCCATAGAATATATATATCACATAGTCGCTCTGGAAAGGTTAGAATTTTTGAAAAAACAATTATATACAAATTTGTTTCATGACTAATGAAAAGGTGCAGTTTTTGAAAAAAAAAACGTGTGAGCTTCACCCACATAAGCTCATGGGGGAACTGAAACTTTTAAAGCTAGGAACACGGTTCTTTGATGTGTTATCCATTTTGCGTTACCAAAGTTTGTCTTATATTTCTCCGCCGTTGAATTATTTCTACTTTAACGGTACAGAAAATTTCAAACAAATACGTCGCTAAAGAAGTTTCACAGCAAAAAAAAACGTAAAACGGCATTTTGTTGCCGCCTTTTTTTGAAATTAAATAGTATTCAAAATAGTTTAAGTATCAGTCCAGTACGGATGTAAACGAGGCTTTATGATTTAAGTTTACATCGTTTCCTTAATATTAATTTAATATTATGTGATCATTAGAAATCAGATTCGGTTGTCGACGTTTAGATTCAGGCACAATTATTTACTTACTGGTGAACCATCGCAGTTTTTTTATTAGCATGTTAATCGTTGTTCGCGCCCACCGCGTGTCTTAGCAATCCGGGCGCCACGGGGAAGATATTCTTCAGTGCATATCTAAATCCGTTTCTGGTTTTAACATTTTCGGATTGATATTTTCTAAAATGTTGGACCTAAAACTAGTCTTTTTAACTTTATGATGGTATTGATTACAACGCAGAAAAAATTTGATAGATTTCAGCGAGTTCTGTTTTTTGGAATATTATTTCTTCATAATATTATCTTTAATTGACAGGAATAATATAATTAAATTCTTTACATCGTTAACCGCTATATTTTTTGAAGGTTAAGGTTGTATTTGCACGGCCGACGGTAATTATGATCAATTAAAAAAATGTTATTAATGACCTTGCTAGCTAATGTATTTTAGGCTTGACAATTTCATTTGCAATGATAAAAAATTATGGAGTAAATATGATGGACAAACGTAGAGAATTTAAATGTTTTTTTCAAACTGAGAAAAACCTAGATTCACGAAAAAGTTTTAAAAAAATCATAGGATATGTTTTAAATCGATTATGCTAAAAAGATATAATCGCTGTGATCACACACATTTCTGTGTCCGCTTTTGGCTTAGAAACTTTACCTACATTTTAATTTTTAAGTTTAAAAAGAAAAAAATTTAATTTATACTGGATAGCTTGCGAAATAAACGAGATGCAGAAGTTTTCTTTATTAGTTTATAGATTGATTGATCATTGTGTATTTTTTATTAGTCCCTTAATTTAAAGATCTAAGAAATGTCCTTCTTTGCTATTTTTGATTATGCTTATAAGTATTAAGAAAATATTAGGCAGATTTCATTTTCCAATGGGCAGACGTCTTTTAATTTAGGAGCGATGGGTGTCAAAAGTTTATCAAAAACTCTAAAAACTTTATTTTAACATTTCTGTTAACATAATAGAAGTTTTATATTCAAGTACAACTTTTATGGAAATTATGATTTTTTTACTTTGATATTTCATTGTAATATTTCTTGTATATGTCCAGTTTACCTTGAAACGATTTGTGGTTGAGGATGGAGTGACGAGCCCATTTTTACATTTTTACAAAGAAACATTAAGATGAGATAACAGATAAGTTTTACGGGAACCAAAAGGAGCGACTTTTATTTCAACAAGCCGTTAGACAATGAAAAAAATAAATAAAAATATTCTGTCTGAATTGCACACAGTAGAATGAATAAGTTTTTGAAGCGAATTTTTTTTCGGACGGTGAGCGCTTCGTTGCTGGAGAGTAAAATGATAAAAAACGTCATGCGTGATCGTTCACTGTGCATGCGCGTGTTCTATCCACGCTTGCTTAGCTAGTGCGCTGACTCAAATCATTAAATACGTAGACGCTTTGCTTTCCCCAACGTCAATTTTTTTACATTACTTTATTTATTAATGATTTTTTTTACTATATCGTTGTACTGGGTGGTGATGGCGAGAATTAATTTAGTATTAAAGTTGAAAGACGAATTGTAACAATATAGGATGACATTCGTAGCTAAGGTTTAAAAATAACAGGAAATGTGTTGATGAAAAAGGAGAATTTTTGGTGTTTTTAATAAGCGATACTACCGAATAATTTGATTATATACAGTTCATAAAATGGGAATATTTTATTTGTTTATCATTTTCAGATTGGTTTAATGCGCGGTGGTCATTTTCTGGCAGAAGAATCGCCGGAGACATTAATGCGTCGATATGCAGCAGAATCACTGGAAGACGTGTTTTTGAAACTTAGCGTCATTCAAAATAGGGGAAAGAGAAGACGATCTTCGATATTACAAGAAGTCACTGGAAGCATTATTGTGCCATCTTCAGCAATAATCGTAAGCTACGCGTTCTCTTAATTAAATATTGATAATATTGAAAATTTTGAAATTTGTGGTAATTAACAAGCACGATTTTGTTTTGCTAAATTGCAATAAATTGCTTCGTACTGTTTAAAAAGCAGATAGTCTGAGACCAAAATTCAAAGAGTAACTTATCATTGTAGTACGATTCGCTAATGAAGCGGCAAAGCAATGAAACAATGTAATGCATAAAATCTGTGTCGCTTATATCAGCTCATTAAAATGATGCACTAATTGACGTTGAATTATGCAGGATCCACCGGTAATTGATGATGAAATTGGAGAAATTTCCGGTGAATTTGGAGACAATGTGTCAATGTCGAGTCGTGGTGGACGTATATCGATCGCTCCAGAGGACAATGTAGCTCCTGAATTGCCTCCCGATGAAGATGCAGCCTCCTCATGGACTGATAATCTTAGATTCGTTAAATCCAATCATATGAAGGCACTTACTTGGAAGAACTTCCTGTGGATGTGGAGAAACTTCGGGTGAGTTACAGAGGATTGCTCTTGCCAGGGCCGTCAAATTGCAAATGGGGGGAGTGATATATGGGGCCCCATTAACAAGAATAAACAACGTTTTTTGTCTGAAAATAACAGGCTTCCATGGATTGCGGAGCCCTGAGCTCAAGCCCAGAGAATCTATTCGAACATATGGGTCTGGTTCTTGCTAAACTCAATCCAAATGCTTGCGTTTGTGAAGATTCAGACCTACAGTATGGTCCGTGTTTTACAGTAGGCCAAATCTATTCTCTTTGAAGGAGACTCTTCTCATTATTGAGAACGTGTGTGTTCTTGAAAACTTCTCTGGTGGTTGCTCAAAGTGTCAAGGGCTAGATCTTTCACATATTTTATATTTGGCATGCCTACATCTCCAGTGAACATGCTGCATTGAATAATTAATGATGTTTTTTTTTTTGTTTTTCAGAGTAATGTCATTCATCATAGGTTTACCGGTTATACAGATTGTTTTGTTTTGCGTCTCCATTGGCCATGACCCTAAAGGACTAGGCGTTGCGATAGCTAATTTTGAATTAAATGATTCAATGCAACCGTGTGTGCCATCTACTGGCTGCAATTTGAAAATGTTAAGTTGTCGATACTTGGATAATCTCAAAGAACGGGGTTTCAATTTTGTAAGTAAACAGCGCTTTTCTAATGGCTAGAAATAAATTAACGAGTGAAAAAAATTATCTAGATAACTGTTAATAATCAAGAGAAGTTAATGTTACATTTAAATGTTTCATAAACGTATAATATATTAAAGCGCTTAATTTAATTTTTAATCACTGCGCCAAAAGTTACAACTAAGCACGCAAAAAAACGCTTGATAACTGCTTAAAATTTTGAAAGTATTTTATTAGTTCAATTTTAAAATGTTGATTTTCTTTTAATCATGCGTACTTAATGATATATTTTAATGGCTATTTAAAGAGCAAAGGTAACGAATAATGTTTTGACCTATCTAAATGAGAAAGCAGCTCTCATCGTGACATATCTGTATAATCATACTTTTTTTTATATATAGAAATATTTTGAATCGGAAGATGATGCTAAAGAAGCCGTGAGAAGAGGGAAAGCATGGGTAGCACTGAAATTTAACAGTAACTTTTCGGATTCGTTAAAAGATCGAATGGAATATGGTCGCGATGCTGATTCGTGGGTTGTTGACGCTTCCGATGTGGCTGTCTGGCAGGATATGACTAGTAAGTAAAATTTAAAAAAGAACGAGCTGATGAACTTTTTGATTCTTTAAAGTTATTTTAGGAATACAGCGTAAGGACCAAACGGTGTTTCTATTACAAAATTTATTTTGTTTTTAGATCAACAAATAGCCCATTTACTTATACGAGATCTTCATAACTCGTTCTTTAAATTTCTTGATGATATTTTGGCGTCGTGTAATTACAGCGTAAAAATTGGTAGACTGCCAGTAAGGGTGAGTTATGATCTATTTTATGTATAAACATTTTGAATTATTGATTTCGATAATAAACGTCATATTTATTTTAGTTCAACGATCCTATTTATGGAGATCGCGAACCAAACTTCACGGATTTTGCTGCTCCTGGAATTATTTTGACGTAAGTTTCAAGTACTTTCTTATCTCTAAAATTTCATTTTCAATTTTTTTACATTAAACAATATTAAAAATTATGAGCATTCCAGCAATGGACTTCACTTTGCGAGTCAAGTCAAATATCTAAAATTAGCTGTGTCGAGTGAGATAATTATGTTTTGAGAAAGGTTTTAAACATTTTACTGTATTTGAACTTTTCTCTGCACTACTTGACTCAGTTCTAGACAGTTCCAGTTATTTTGGTTTTCTTCTAACTCAATTAGTTTTTTTTTTAAGTATTAAGTACTTTTACAACTTAACTGGTGCACAATTTTTAGAGTATTCACCACTACTAATTAGTATTATATAACTGTCTTTAAATTCACAGTATCATATTTTTCTTGGCCGTCGCTTTGACTTCTGGAGCCATGTTATTGGAACGAAATGAAGGCATGCTTGAGAGATCATTGGTATCCGGGATAACCGGCACAGAAATCTTATTCTCCCACGTCATAACTCAATTTGTCGTGATGTGCGTTCAGACGGTAATGGTGCTTATCTTCACGTTCCCTGTATTTGATGTCACAATTAAAGGAGATCTTACTACCGTTACGCTGTTAACTCTTCTCACGGGAGTATGCGGGATGTGTTTCGGTAAGTATCGTTAATTTTTAGACCTTCACACAGTGGGCCAATAATAAAGAAACCTGTTTGATCGTCGATGCCTTAAAAAGTAAGATCGTCTCTGACATCAAATTTATGGTTTGTTGCAGGTTTTGTCGTGTCGTGCGCTTGTGACAATGAGCGTTCGGCAACGTACATGGCCCTCGGAAGTTTCTTGCCAATTGTAATGTTATGTGGTATAATTTGGCCCATCGAAGGAATGCACAAGATCTTGAGAGTAATTGCCTTTGTTTTGCCACTTACGAAATCTACGGAGAGTATACGTGCCATTTTACAACGAGGATGGTCGATTGAGAATCCAACAGTGTACAACGGATTCATTTCAACTTTCATTTGGATTGTAGTTTTCTTGACAATAAGTATATTATTAATTAAATTTAAAAAAGGATAGAATGGACAAAGACATTGTTTTATGTGTTTACTGCAGTTTTATTTACTGTGATTGTTTTTTGTTATTTTGTTCAGTTAATGGCATTAAACTTGTATAGTTAGTTTATGTAATATTATTTTAGAAATAATTTTACGTAATAATATATTATAGACTTAATTTTTATAGAATGATGAGTGAAATAATTATAATAAATTTTATTGAAGCGGTGTACAATTGTTCAAAAATAAATCTTTTTTTTTTATTTATAAGCTATTTTTATGGAAATATTTTCAAAGTTTAATCACGATTATACTATATGTGTAACAGTTGTGTATTTTAATATCCGAATATTATTTTTATGTAATAAACGATAAACATGAATTTACGTAAAATAAAGTAACAATTAAACAACCCTCGATTTCATAATTATTCATTTTGTGAATCCTTACTATATTTACTGCTGTAATAAATTATGAGTATCGTTTAGCAATGAAATGTGGGAAACAACAATAAAAATTTACTTTCATACTATCATGGGTCCTTATAGTTTCAAATTGATTTCAAGTTTTAACCACGGATTTTAGATACAGAGGTGACCTTGTAGTGAGGAGAAGACGTCATCCAACGAGCTGTCAATTGATATTGCGTGGTTGATAAAAATATAAACGGCTGCCTGTGACGTCATTCTTAAAACGAGGTAGCCGGTGTTCTTCCAATAACCTTGGTCTTAACGACAGGTAGTTCTTGTTTTCTAGAACAATAAGTGCTCAAAGGTTTTCACATGAAGGTTTACATAATATAGTTTATAAACCTCTAGTGCTACCCAACTTATACTAAAAACTTTGATATGATTCCGTCTGAGGTCTCTAGTTGCGATAGTCATGCCAATATCGATAAGCCAGAAATTTTGGAAAGTAATTTTTACTTTGACAATCCATGTGGAAGGAGCAACATGTAAAAGCTGTGTCAAGAACAAACTATTGTTTTTCCACACATGCAAGTTGATTCAGTTAGATATTGTTTGGAATAATGAATAATTCTAGTTTAATTTGCCTTCCTGGACAACGACTTTGTTTGTCTAAGCAATATCTATCTGGACGAGGTACTTACGAACGTGAAGGTTACATTTATTCCATGCTTGCTGGAACTGTAAGCTTTGTAAATAAGGATGAGGTAAGAAATATTAATTTACTTTTTGCCATTTTCTTATATCTATCTAGTGAACCCAGTGTATAAATATAGTTGATTCACATGCAGCGTTTCGTTAGGTTAGATCTTTTCGTTGGCCTTTTAGGCACATGAATGCAATTTACCGTCCCATCCGTAAAGAAGTCTAATTTCAAATAAAATATCTTTCCAGATACAAGTGATTGAAGTTCATAGTTGTAACGAACAAACGTTAGTCCCGGCTCCTGGAGATATCGTTACAGCAAAGGTTACCATAATAAATCAACGCTTTTGTAAATGTAACATTTTGTGCATTAATGACTCCGTTTTAAGAAGACCTTATAGAGCTATTTTAAGAAAAGAAGACGTCAGAGCAACTGAAAAAGATCGAGTTGAAATGTATAAAAGTTTTCGACCGAACGATGTAATTTTAGCTAGAGTTGTAAGTACTTCTTTACAGGGAATATTGGAAAGACACCCACGTTTTAATTTTTATTTTGAAACAAATATTGTTTTTTTTAGTTACCTTTTACTGAGATTCATACATACAATTTATCAACAGCTGAAAATGAACTAGGTGTAGCAACTGCATTTTCAGAAGCTGGAGTGCCGATGATTCCAATAAGCTGGACGGAAATGCAATGCCCTAAGACATTGATAAAAGAACCACGGAAAGTCGCGAAAATAGTACCGGAATCCGATGACCAGGATAAAATTAAATGAACAACGAAGTAAGAAACGGGCTTATTTATAACGGTTCAATATATTTTTATGCTTGATCTGTAATATGTTTAAACTTTGATTATTATATGAGACGTGTAATAATATAAAAAACATAGTGCAAAAAAACGGGACACGGTAAGCGATGTTTCTCTTTTCATAATTACAAGACAGTGTACAGTGAAGAAGAAATGAAAATTGAAACACAAGAAGTGATAAACTTACGAACATTGTTAGTTAGTTAAATTTTTATTTTATAGTTATGAATTGTTTGTTTTTTTAATAAATGCTTTTTAATTTTAAGTGTTCTTTTTTCAGTACGATCTCATTTGAGTAATTTAATATTTAAGTTTTGAAAAGGTAGATTTTAAAAATCAATTTCGTGTTTATTGAGTCGCCATTTTTGAAATTTGTCAGGTAACTCATAGACCGGATGTTAATGGTATTAGCAAAACTATGAGAGTTAACTTTTGGAATGCCAGGTCAGTTCTTTTCAAAAAGAAGTGAAATATGAATACCTTTTTACCTGAAACGCAGTCACTAATCACACGTTTTCCCGCTATTCTCGCTTGTACAAGTGTAGCACCCTCTTTAAAATAAAAATCGAACTGACACCGAATTAATTGTACAGTTTTCACCATTATCGAGTGAGTAATTTCTCCATGGATGCATGCGTGTGTAATGTAGTTAGATAAGTGCAAAATATGCATGTGACAAATTTTATGTAAAAATTAAGAAATTGGCGTAAGTAACCTAGTAAATGAGTGAAAAATAGTGTTTATAAGTACTGTGTATGGAACATTAACTTATTTGTAAGTTTTTACAGTGTTAAAATTGGTTATAGTTCAGTTTACTTGTAAAATATGCAACTCTTTCCAACCTCGCTTTTCGTGAATTTTTAACCCATTTAAATTGTATAAAAATAACTTATATATCGTTCTGAGAAGTGACAATTGAACATTTTGGTATTGTTTTCATTTTTTGTTCAAGTAATAGTGACGATTGAGTGTAATTTTTGTAACTGGGACTTCAGTAATTTACAAGGTTACATTAGGGGTCTGCGACCTATCGCCGGCTAAAATTGAAAACAGATTAGGTATAAGAAAATTAGATCTGAGATTTGTCTTGTTTGCCCGATTTTATTTTCAATGTTTGATTTCAATTTTGTTTGTATACATAACCAATGTTTGTCACATATTTATCTATGGACAAAGTTGGCAAATTTATAAAAACACTTTTTTGGTGGATTGAAGGAGTAATTTTGTACATTTAAGTAATGTTTCAGTCTGTGGAAAATAATAAGGAGGGGTCTAATCGCGAACAGGACATGGAAACTGATTTACTGAATTTCAAAAGTGAAGAATATTTTACCGATCTTAGTAATTTGCAGGTAAATGTTATTTTTGATAATCGTATTTTAAGTTATATAAAGTCGGTGAAAATATTAAAAGCTCCTAAAAAAATTATCTTTGTTTTACTTTAGGATAAGCCAGATATACTTGAAAGATTTGGAAATGATTTTTCATACATCAATTCTAGTGCAACTAATTTTAGACAGGACTCGGTTCCAAGTTGGATGCAAGAAGAAGAACAAGAGTGAGTTTTTTTCTTTTTACATTATATGTTCCTAGTTTTTTTTTTATAATACTGAAAACATATTTTGCACTTAATTAAGGTGATTTATGGGTATTTTTTGTCAAAACAGAAAATATTACCCTATGTAAATTTCCAGGTAGGTATAGTACGCAGGTAAATTTTGGAGTGAATATATAATTAGTACTCTTTTAATTTGAATGAAAATATTTGCAAACCAATCTTTTCAAATATAGATAAAGGAAAGTTAGCAAAAAGTTTCATCAACGATTTCGTTTTCTTTAGGCTTGTAAAATTCTTTATCACTGCATTAATCCATTTTACCTTTTAACGGACAATTCTGGATCGACCTTAGATTTGCATTCCATGTAAAATTTGCTTCCCCTATACTTAATATGCTAGAAACATACGATACTATCTAGGATTTACAACGTTCTTTTACATTTCTTCGGAATGGTCTAGAGACGAGACTCTAGCACTTCGCTCCTGGCAATTTCCTGAATTGCGACTACCTTGAGCCAACCCTGATTATATTATCTGATTTTATCAGCTTCGTCAAATTTGTAAATTATCATTATTTTTTGTCAAATAAACACCATTAAATGGCCAACACATTTAATTAAGTATATCGTAAAAATACACTGTTAAGAGCAGATTTATAGTTTTTGTCGTCCAAAATGCAGTTTTTTGAAAACAAAAGAAACACCGTTTTGGACTATGTATAAAACAAAAGAGAGGAACACTGGATTGAAATGCCCCTGGTAGCTATGTGGCCTCGGTCATAGTTATTGTAGACGCTCGATAACTAAAGTTTTTAGCATCTAAACCTCAGTCATAGATAATGCAAATTGCAAACTAGATATTTTCATAAACACTTCAATTTTTTATCGCAACTCTCTAGTTCGCGCCAGAACCAAAATAATTATTTCTGAACGATAGTCGATTTTACAGAAAAAACCGTATCTGCTTATATTCGAAATTAGACAAAGTTACACACTTCATCTACTTACAGTCCCCAGGAAAAGAATGTTCCAACAGATTGTATTTTCTTTTGTAATGTTCCGTGCCAGAACAGTTGGCGACAGAACGATATTTGTTTAGAGGGCTATAGGCGACGATCCCTTATGAATATTAAACATAAAAGTTTAAACTTGGAAGGCGATGCTGGACGCGATTTTGGGGCGTGTTTATCTTCACCTTTAAGTCAAATTGAAACAAAATTATTAGACTTGTCGAAAACAAAAATGTCCTTGTTTTGTAATTCAATGTTGATGTTCTCCACATTTCCTATTTCGAAGTTCCTTAAACTTTGTCACCACTATCTTCTCAGCGTTATGAACAAAGTACCTCAACTTTTGGCTATATCTCATTTTGAAATGTATTTGATTAGAATCAATGGAGATTTGGCAGTAATTCCGGTGGCGGGACATTTGGAGCAAGTCTTCCCTTATTTATCAACTTCTCCCGATTGTAGAGACGACTTCGGAAGAATGCTGCCTGAATGGCAGGAACATATAGGTCAATTTGAGGTAAGAAAATTAATATCCTCTTCGTGTTATAAAATACATAATTATATTTGTTCTTGGATAAACAAACAATATTCCAATATTTTATGTAGGGGTGTAACGATTCCGATACCGATATATCGGCCGATTTAATCGGTAGGTCGATATATCAGCATCGCCGATTATATACAACCGATATCAAACAGTTTGAAAAGCGCGCTAAACGACGCCACACGCGCGTGATATTGTCGCAGCGTCGCAGGTGGGAAAGCTGCGCATGTTTAGCGACATGGTAACAGCAGATTATCTGCAAATAATTTAAAACAATTTTTATTTCTTAATAAAAATCTGGCAAAAGTAAACTTTAATTACTGACTTTGTTACTCGGTTTATTATTTTCTCAAAGGATGAGTCTCTGTTAAATATAGGTAAGTTTTAAGCATAATAAAGACGTACAAACGCCCGAGGTACATACTTTATTATTTATTTGCTTTATTATCTACTAAGCCATCGGTATCGGTATCGCCGATTATTTACTTCAATAATCGGTATCATATCGGCAAAACTGTGTATCGTTACATCCCTAATTTTATGAAATACAATTCTTTTATAATGACCATTCGCATAATTTCAACGAGTTGCTCTGACACATGGTCGTACAAAGGGAGTAGCTGCCTCCATCTGAAATATTGAAACAAAGTACTAAAATTGATATTTATATTTTATTTCTCATTATTGAAGTTTTTCACCTGAAAGTATCCCGAGTTGCAGTTGGAACGTTGTAATTATCACGACTTGAAATTGCGGTATCAGAACCAAATGTCCGTGTTTTTGTTCAGAAGGGATAAGTTTTATGAGAATATAAAACTTGGCCTTCCTGAACAAAATGTTGCGTGCGCCTCTTTGCCCAGACATGAGGGGTTTAGCTTAAATAAGAAGATTAGAGCGGAGGAGACCGAACTGCCATGCTTTTAGCATTGATTGCCTGAGAGAAAATACGGCGAGCGTTCTCAAACCTGCACACGCTCACACAGTATGAAACGCGGTACTCTGCGCAGTTACACTTGCTTGCGACATGCAAAAATTGCCCCCAATGGTTGCCGTGCACGTTTAAGTACACCTGCAGCGTTGCTTGGTATAATACCACAGTATTTTCTCTCAACGTAGAGATTGGAGTTCAGTTTCCTCCTCTGTAATCTTCTTGGCCTTAAGATTTTTGTAAAGCTGAATTTTGGTTAAATGACTCTACTGGCTACAGAGAACAACATTAAAAAAAATTAACAACAGCCATAAACTGTACAAAATTTACATGAAAACGGTAATTATGGTTATAGTCTAAGATTGTTGTCAACCCAGCAATAATAGTTCAGTTCATTTAATAACAGAACTAGTTGACAAAAGATTTTTTTGTGGAACTGTTATTATTATGTATGTTATCAATTATCATACAGTAATCCCCTGGCATACCAACATTCATTTAGCGCTGTTTCGCTATAGCGCGGCTTATCGCGTTACGTTATATTATAGTTATGATTCTGTAACGTTGTTTTCTGAACTCTGTCGCCCCATCCGCTTTTATTTTGTATATAAACGAATTACTCTCGATTTTCATGGCATTTATTAATTAACTAGGGGATTACTGTACGTAATTTGAAATAATATTGTTTTACATCTGAGACTAAAGTTTTAAGTTTAGTATAATTTTCAGACATCTGATGAAGATCTGACTATATCAGAATCGTTTAACGATTCGTCTTCACCAACACTTAACAACGATTTTTACTACGACTCAAAATCTTCAGTCGATATAAATTCTGTAATAGCTGATACAGAGGGCAATTATGATACCCTATTTAATGAAACTGAAACGAAAATCGTACCTCAATTTCCAAACGCAGAGATTCAAAACCCGATTGAAAATTTGGAGATTCCAAATTTCGATGGAAAGATCAACACGAAATCAGAATTTGACGTTAGTGTTCCGAATGATGTAGTTTCAAATCTTGATTTAAAAATTGAAGATAATTTTGATTTGATTGCATCTGAGCTTGAGTTAAATATCGGCGGCGATAAGAGCATTCTAGATACGTCCGGTGATTTGGAAAGCAAAGATAATTTTGATTTGGCATCTTACATCATTAATGATGATGCAGAACCTGCGCCTACAATTGCAGATGAACTTAATAAAGCCGATTTGCTCATTACGCATGACATTTTGGCTGATTCGATTGACCCGAAATTGGAATGCAAAATTGATGAGAAAAAGTTTGTAGATATTCACCCAGAAGCTGAATCCGGTTCACATAAAGAATTAAGCAGCGATAAAAATATTAAAGGAAAGAATAGAAAATCCGAAACTAAAAATGTGACGACAAAACAAGTAAACATCGATGAGGACGACGATTGCATTGACGTGGTGACAGTGTCTCCGAATGGATACCATCCGGTGTTGGAGGCCGGAGATTTAAATTCCCTTCTCGAACAATTTGAGGCGAGCGAAGCTGTCAATTCTCCAGCGAAAGACGACGAGGAAGCTAAAGTTGAAAATGAAAACAAAGCAACACCATTAGTGTACAAAAAATTGATAGGTAAAACGAGAAATATTCAAAGAAAAACGGTTGAAGTTTCGAAGAAGTGCGGTAAAGATAGTTCAAATAAAATAAGTTTATTAGAGAAACAGAAAGAAAATAATTGTGAGAGTATAGTAAAATTAAAAAACAGCCAAACGAAATTAAAAGTTTCAAATGTAAATATCAAAGAACAGATGACAGAAGATGTAATTAAAAAAATAAAAACAAATGAAAAGAAAAGAACAATTGCTGTTATACCTGCCATGCCTGAGAAGAAGACTGCACGCAAGTCTCGAATTCAAAATGACACAGAACAGATTAGCAAAAAAGTCCGAAGAACAGCTGAAATAAAAGATACTAAAAAGGCTTTACCTGTCAGTTCAAAGGATTCCGTTTCTGATTCAACTGAAGATTTATTAGAATCCAAAACAAACAAAATAAAGAAAAAGCCAGGATTACCGATCGGCTCAGCCAACAAAATAAGAATTTCTAGTAAATCTGAACAAGGTCATATAAGTAATAAACATATACTTACACCGTCGAAAATAAATAACAAACTGATAAGACTCGATTCTGTGCAACAAAAAACAAAAACTGCCAGTTCGACTGACAAATTAATACATTTAGATCATGACTATTGTTCGGTGTCTTCAAAAGCTAGTAAGAATGTATCCGAAACTCCCAGTAATGCAACTGTACCCAAAGAAATCAATAAATTGAATTTCCCTGCCAGCGGACTGGGTATCGGCAGCAAAGGGATAAGACTTCAAGACTCGCCTAGTAAATTTATCCAAACAGAAACTAGTAATTCAGTGACTAAAATACCGTGTTCTGCGAACAAAAACATTTCAAATTTAATTGATGACACCGCTTTAAGAATACCAAATAACAGTTTAATTACGCAAAAACAAATTTCAGTTAGTCCGAAAGTAAATTCCCAAAATAGAATTGTAATTACTCAAAGTTCACCTTTTACGAACAGTACGAAGACTAATCAGTCATTAATAAATGTAAATAAGAAATCGGTGCTTCTCAAAAATACGGTAAAGTCAATGGTGAAGCTAGGTAATTATTCCGCTGCCAGTTATAAGAATGTTAACGGGAAGGTCATGGTGTCTGTCCTTAAAATGAATAATCATTTAAAACAAATTAAACCAAATAGCACGGTAAGCAGTCCGGGTAAAATAAACGTGACAACAAATAACACAGTAATCGATACTTCAGCCATAAATGATACGGTAACAAACAACGCGATAACCGTCACAGAAGAACGACCGAAGAATGTCCAAGATAACGAAAACGCCAAGAGCGAACAACCGCCGGCTCCGAAACGTAAGAAGTTGACAATGGAAGAATATAAAGAACGTAGAATAATAAACAGAACTCACAGTTGTGAAAATTCTCGTACGAGTTCTCCGTTGCACGTTTCTAGCGGAAACACTTCGCCGATGATAAATCATAGTTCGTTTAGTCTTCCAGTTACTGCTGTAAGCTCGCCGTCTTCACAGCCGACGACTCCGTTGTATGAAGTTGAGAATAATCCAAAACCTCCCGTGGAAAAAATTAAAGTCACTCAGGAAATGCTTCTTAAAATGGCTGCTAATTTATTACAAACTCCGGCAAAGTCGGCCTCTGTAGTTCTACCGCCGCCGCCACAGGTACTGCCTGTTTCAAATGAAAAAACGATTGAAAGTCAACCCGCCAAAGTGCAAAAAGTTAAAATTGAACCGCCCAAGCCGACTAGAGATGTGGAAAGGATGATAACGTTGGTCAGTATTGGAACGAACACCGATCCCGAAAATAACAGCGTCGAAGTTCAACAAACCGAAAGGAAAAAAACTGTTCAAGACTCGAAAATCGTTTTTAAAATTGTGAAAAAGACAGAGCCGTTGCTGCGTCATAAAGTCTTTGATGTGAAATCATCTGAAAGTGATAACGGCAGTTCACCCGAGAAGAAAACCGTCACCAAGTTTGCGAACACAAAATCACTTGATGGTAAATCGTTACTCCAAAATGCGATAAAAGTGAATAATCATAAACTTAAAGAAATAATAAAACCGATTTTAAGTGCGAATACCAAGATTAACAGCAATTCGTTGATTTCAAATATAACCGCTACTATACTTCAGAATAATACTAAAAACGTTTTAGCGAAAAAACCTGTTCCGAAACATGTTCCCACGGAAGCTAAAGGCGATCACGTTCCGGAACATGGCGAAGATAAAACTATAGTGATTCTTTATAAAGACAGAATCAAACCAAAAATGTGTTCAGTAGAAATACAGACTGAATTGAGAAAAACTGCTACGATGAGGTCAGTCATTGACGGAAAAGTGATTGCTGCCAAAGATGAGAATCGAGTTGTCGAAAAACAAAAGAGACAGTATAGACGCAGACGAGACAGTAGTTCAAGTAGTTGTGCATCGACATACTCTGTACGCTCTGCTAAAAAATCAAACAGAAGAAAAAGTCTTACACGATACCGAAGAACAAGGTTAGTATTCACAATGCTTAACGCATTGAACGCTGAAGAAAAAAAAAGTACATATTTGTCACAGCTTAGTTATTTCGTATTGAAAATTGCATTTTTCGCGTTCAGAAAGTTAATATTGCATAATGTATGACAAATTAATTTCGATAAATGTTACAAAAAGAAAATACTAACAATAAGATTATGACAAATAGCGAACACTTTTGTTTTATTAATATGGCGCTCAAAGTTCTAAACATATTGTGTCGTGTTCTGTGATTTTTTTTCTATGTTTTTTTCTTCTATTTTCAGTCATCGTATGGACTCGTTGAAATCAAATCGAGACTCTATCAGCTTAGTAGGTTCTCGTTGGTCTCGTTCTAGATCGCGCTCAAGGTCATACAGTCGATCGATATCGCGGTCATACTCCAGATCTTCCTCAAGCTCATCGAGGTACTTGGTTAAATGCGTCAAAATTATAATATCCAAATTTTTTTATTTTGATTTTTCCACGTATTTCCATTTTTTGCGCATCTAAATTTATATAATCGGACAAAAGTAAATTTGTATCGCAGGACTGCTTATAACTTTGCATCGTATTATTGATGATGGCAGTTTTATGTCACAATAATCCGTGGTTGTTGTCCATAGAAGCCGGTGATTGAAATAATAGTTGCTGTAGTTTATGATATTAAATTATTCGTTTTTTTTATTTGAGTTCATTACGGAAGATTTGAAAATTTAAAGTTTCAAATCAGAATAAATAAATCTATTTATACCATGTGAAGTACTCAGTGAACAATCTGAAGCTGGTAGAACGGTAGCTTCATTATTAGATGACTTTTGAAGAGTTAAGAATAGAACAATGTCAGCCCATTTCAATCAGCCTTGTAAAATTAATTCTACCTGGCAATAATGTGTCAACATTATCAGTAGAAGCAGTTCTAAAATTTAGCCGTATTGCTGTCTGCTTGAACCTTTGTTCCACCGACAATTATATAAGCTTAGTTGAAACCCTCTTTTTTTGGATATTTTTGACGAATATTTGAAGCATTATGGCTGACGCTTAGCTTACTTGACAGTTCATCCCGATGTAGATCACGATCTAGATCCCTCTCGCACGCGAGATCTTACAGCCGAAGACATCGTTCACATGCGCATAGACAATCGCGACCATCGAGTAACAAATACTCCCGGTCTTGCAGAAGATCCAGATCAAGAAGTAGCACGTACCGGTATAGAAGATCAAGGTATTTAGTCTTTTTTTTACCTGCGACTTCATTAAAATAGTGCAGTTTCTTTCCGTTATTAAAGTAAAGTAGAGTACAACTCTTGTATTATCAACCTGTCGGGACTAAACCGACTCATGTATCTTCAACTTTTCCTTCATCTTCACGTCATGGCAGTCATAGACAATCAGAAAAAACTTTTAAACGTTGTCAAACAAGTTTTCATTGGCTGAGGAGCCCAGGAGGAGATACTTTGCGTGAGAATTAGGGAGTAACATCTTGAAAATACGTGCGTAAAATCAGTTGCAAATAGACGGTGTTGAAAATACATGAGTCAGACTGTACTTATATTTATTTCTAATCGAAATCGAACCGAGCAGTTTCTTCTTTATGTAATAATGAGCCTCTTTTTTTTGAATGGGCCACTTTATTCATAAAGTTTTGAAAGTTAATTTTGGAACGAAGTTCCTTATCGCGGCTTGGCGAGGGGACCTAGCCGAGAAAAAATGTAACGCGTCACGAAAAACCGTAAGACGTTTTTAGATTATACCGGGTGTTTTTAGATTATACCAGGTGTTATAGTATAATTAGGAAATTATTATATGCATTTAGAATCTGTTCCCAAACTATTTTACGACAACATAACCTCAAAAAAATGAAAAAACGCGCGCAGTCAAAAGTCCAGTGGTGCAGTCAAAAGTCTGGTTGCCTTTTCTCCATTAATTTCAAAGTTTGCTAAAACTAATTCTTCACAGTGTTGAATGTTGCCTTTTTTCTTTGAAAATGAACCGTATATCCTTAAATTTCTATTTAAGTTCCTAAAAGTTATTGAATAAGGCTGTCGCCTTTCTGGATAAAGGTTCAAATATTCTGCTTGAGCCCACGTGGTATTTTTGTTACGCTGAATGTATGCGCACAAAAAGCCTGTTTCTCCAAATTTGAGAAAGCTTGAGCCATCTTAGAGAGTAAATCAAACAAAATGAATTTGCAAAACTGTAGCGATCGCTCGACAGATTGTTAACCTGTCGATATGTATTTGTTTCAACAAATTTTGTTTTACACGGCACACTCTGATCGGTATAGATAACGTCAAAAAGCTATTTTGGTCAGTTTTGTAGCTTCTGATTGGTTTAGATACAGGATATGCTATGTCAAATTATTCAGAAAAATAAGCAGAGTTTGAATATCTGAAAATCAAAAATGCCGTCCATAAGAAAAACCAAAGTTCATGTCAATATCTCATCATGTAATGGAAATAAAAAAATTAAACCTACGCCACTGAAAAGACCTTAAAAAGTTATCAAAGAATGGTTAATGAAATTTTCAAATATCTTCATAAATAAAAAAGTTATGGCCAGTTTTCATAAATGGCAATTTTCACTATTTTCTGAATAAATTTATAGGGTGTCAAAATTCAATTGTTTTTTCGACGGGACGTTAATGAGCCCAATTTTCTGCACTACTTTGCCCATTTAACCGACTTTCTATCTCCACTAATAACAAAGTTACCCATGTTAGCCAACGTCGGTTGAGACACCCTGTATATATATATATACAGATTGTATCAACTCAAAGCTGTCCATAGGGCACTCTGTGTGTAAGACAGAGCACCATACACAAACGATAAGCAAGAGTGAGATAAATGATCGCTAATAGGTAGTAATTACTGTGGTTACTGTAAAATAAATTTAAATAAACGTCTTTGTTTTCTACGTAAAAATAGCCATTTTATCAATTAATTTATTACGTCGTCGGTTGAATTACCACCATAAAACCATTTAATTATTTGGATTTTTTCGTGAACAGTATAAATAGCCATTTTATCAATAATTTCGGTAGTGACTAAAGACTGTCAATAATTGATAAAATGGCTATTTTTACTTAGAAAACAAAGACGTTTATTTAAATTTATTTTACAGTAACCACAGTAATTACTACCTATTAGCGATCATTTATCTCACTCTTGCTTATCGTTTGTGTATGGTGCTCTGTCTTACACACAGAGTTCCCTATGGACAGCTTTGAGTTGATACAATCTGTATATTCCAATTTTTGTATTTGTGTCCTAGTTTATAGTATTATTATTTTGATCACTAGATCACCGTATAGGAGCGTGAACCGTAAAGGAAACTCACGAGAAAGTGTAGAGAGGGAAAAGCAACGTCAGGTGGAAGAGAGACGTGTTATATATGTGGGCCGATTACAAGCGGGAACAACACGCACGGAATTACGTAAACGATTTAGGAAATTTGGTCCTATCATCGATGTTAGTGTACACTTTAGAGAACAAGGGTAAGAAAAGAGCGGCTTTTTTTTGCAGCATTAAATTATTGTTCTTGACTCTGTCATAGTCACATAAAGATACGTATCAGTTAAAAGAACAGATGACGAAAGAATTTTTTTTAAATATAATTGGTCACCAATTATCAGTGGGAGCTTGCAGTTTGTATTTTTGATTTTGTTTTAACAACAAATCGGAAATTCAAATGACTTGTAAAAATGACGTTCTGATGTTTTTAAGTCTCCTGAGCTTTAAACGTTTATTTTTTATAGTGCGATTACACAAACACTGCTATATACTAAAGTTCAACATGATTGAGCCGCCATACTGTAATAAAAAAAATATATAACGCATGCGCAGTACATATGTTGTTTTATGCATTAGTCCAAATGCATTGTGCAGTTTGGAAATTCAGTTCTGATTGGCGAATGTAGAGACAAATTTGTTCGTAAACTAAATATTTCTAATGCTTTTGAACGTTACAGAGATAATTACGGATTTGTTACGTTCGAATGCAAAGACGACGCTTATGCAGCCAAAGAACACGGTAACGATGATCCCAAAGAACCACATTATGATCTCAGTTTTGGAGGTCGGCGTGCCTTTTGTCAGACGCGTTATTCAGATCTTGGTAAGTTTTATTTTATTGTATTTGTTGATATTTGATCTCGAATCACCTTCTTGGTCCCTTTATATCACGCATCGGTTCTGCCAAATTTTTAAATAAAAAACCCGACTGCAAAAATAACACCAATTAAAAGTAAGAAAACAAGTCGGAATAACTTCTCAACACCCTCCCAGTTCTCGGTAATCCGTCTTCACTAGCTATAATTGGAGGGATTTACGTTATTTTTCTTGTTAATCCGAATTTGATCTATAGAATCAATAAATTTATTATTATTACTTCGAGGTAGGAAACATTGGATTAGTAACATTCGACACGATTTGATAGATTCTGATGGGTGATTGTAAGGTTACTTCATTTGAATAGTGAACTTTATATTAAATTATCATTGGATCATTCGCGTTTCAGATAACTCGGACACGATAGAAATGAGCACATACAATCGTCCGCTGCAATCGTCCTCATTTGATAACCTTTTGCGACAAGCACAAGCACATTTAAAACGCCAACAGGAAGTTTGACATTGGCATAATGTATTTAGAAACATCTTTAGTGCAAATGATCATGATATAAAATTAATTCTGCATTGTTTTATATCGATGCAATTGTAAAATATTGTTTATGTATAGTAGACATTTTTAATGCTTTATAGAATTTTACTGTAATTTTTTTTTTGAGTTTGATCCATCGAGAAATAGATAAATTTATAAATAGGGAGTTAGAAATTTAAAACTGGACTCGCTCATCTTCACCATTTTTTTAAATGTCGCATTGATTCGTTATAAGTTAGTAGTTTCCATGCTGCATCCGATTCGGATGGAAACTGTTTTGTAAATATTTTTGAACTGTAACGAGAATGACGTGTATAATTATTAGAGACCTAACTCCTGATTTTTAGTACGCGCTAAATATAATTACGATAACTACTTGCACCAAAAACTCTGCACCGTAAATAGAGGCTACTCACGCCACTTTCGGATCTCTAATAATTATTTTAATGTTGGTAACGTTGTGGCTGATTGTAATTTTTTTTTTGTGTTGATGAGTCACTTCTGTATATATTTCTGATACCAGTCCAGTTGAAGCATTGTTTTTATTATAAGTAATTCATCGTATAATTAAGAAATCGGTTTCAATTTCTTGACTGTCGTTTGGTGAAATAAAATCAAAACGACTTTCTTTTTACTTTATTTTTATAAACTATATAGTGCTGATAAATAAATTATAAAAACATTAATGTATATACTCGTATATAAAAGTACGGCCAATTGGAAACTTTTTTTGTCGTGAAATATTCAGTGTACTTATTCTGATGTTGATCATCGTTGTATATAATTTTTTTTTCATTTGTGTAATTAAAAAAAGAGAATGACATCAATCTCGTAAAATGCGCTTACAATTAATCTCACTTTAAACCGATTGATTTTTTTTTAAATTTATAAATCCATTTGCGAGATAGGCTATTAAGTATCGTAAAATTAGGACTCAAATGGTAATTTGTACACGCAAGAGTAACATTTTTGCATATGGTTAGTTTTTATTTTATGTATATATAAATTTTACGAGTAAAATTATTGCCAATTACTGTATACAAAATATTTATATTATAATCTCAATGGATTAAGCTCAGTATTATCTTAAGAAATGTTATCGTGAAAGTTTTTTTTTTTTTTATTTTTTAGGTAGGTTATCAAATTATTTTAGTGCATTAAAGAATAGTGGTTTGTTTGTTAGTGGTGGCAATATTATATTAAACTATGTTTGCACATCACAGTGAATGTATTCCGGAGCACTTTTCCTTTCGCGAGGGAGTTGCTACAGCTACGAGGTCGTTTATTTCAATATATGGTGTGACATGAATTTATTAAATTTTTGAAGATAACGTTTAAAAAAAATGTTGAAATCTGTGATCTCTGAGCTGTAAGATCGCCCTGTTAGATTGTTTTGAGGATTCGCATGTGGAGTTTATCTGCAAGTGAACTGACATTTTGCAGTCAGAGCTCCAGTGCATGTCCTTCGAGGGTGTTACTGTGCTACCGTTGTGATGTGTAGAAAACAAACTAAAGCCTTTGCTCTCTCTTTTAAAACGAAAACTAACTAGATATTTTATCTCGAGATTAAATTTCGTACATTTGCCTGTAAATCAGCAACATTCAACATTTTCAAGTGTTTTGTTTTTTAACGCATATGAAAAACTAATAAAAGCCTTATAAAAATGGCCTTAAAAAGAACATTTAATTAGATAAAAATTATTTTCTACACAGAACTTTGCGTTGCATTTGTTTATTGTTTCTTGGTCTGAATTAAAAATGGGCGCTATCAATATTTTTTAGTACTAAAAAATGTTTTCTTTTTTATTTGACGCATGGTACTTTCGGTTGTTTTTTTTTTTGGTTCTGATTCATTTGTGGTGCCATTTTTTGTTCAAAAGTCAGTTGCCGGAAAAGATTGTGTCAGCTGTTTTGAAAATAATATTAAATTGATCTTTTTGTATTTTTTATTTTGAGAAGTTTAAATAATTGCAGATCTCCGTAATTTACGGAATTTGAAAATTTGGTCAACGTCAGTTTGGTTCTGTGTAGTTAACGTTTTTGGAAATACCAAATTTCTTTCAAAATATTAATCCGCCACTATCAGTGAACATTGTTAAGCTGTGTTATATTTTTTAATTTGATTTATTTTGACATTAACTGTTTGGTTTCGTTTTACCAAAATAACATTTTGCTACAGTTTTGCTAGCAAGTTCTAGGAGCCAATATGTAAATGAATTTTGAGGTTTATGTACAATGCAAAATCGTGGTACATTTAGTAATTTATTATATTTTTTTGTGATGTTCATTTGAATAATTTGATTTCAATGATTTATTAACTAAGTTTTTTTTTTAAGAATTGGTATTACGCTTTCAAGATGTTATAACAATGTTAAGTAATAAGTATTGTATTTATTTTATGTGAGTGCGTAAAGTTGTCATTAATAATTACTTATTTTGTTTTTTCTAGTTCGGATTATTTTTTTCTTTTATTAACATTTATAATTTTGGTATATTATTCATACTTTGAATTTTAACATAGCTTGATTCAGAATACTATTTCCAAATACTTTTTATGGTACAGTCTCTTCTCTTACAACTCGTGTTGGCATTACGCAATTTTTCAAGAGGAAATTGTGTTCTTTACGCTTCTGAATAACACTAGGTGAACGGCTATTCACTATTGGTGTAACAGCATTTCGTCCTGGAAATGCTCTTTCTTCCGTCTTTAGAAATTGGGATATAATACAGTGGAACTTTGTTTATTTGAATTTCTTGGCTGGTTCCTTGGACTCCCCATTATCATACAATGTAATATTTTCTTTGATAATTCGAACTTTTACCGGAGTCCAAATTTAAATATTTTTCCTCGGAAAGCCTGGAACTGTTGGTTCTTTCTGTTATAAATGTCACAAACACAATCAGTAGTCATTATTTTTCGACTACTGTACCGTAAGGATCGTTGACTGAAATGAACTGTGTTTTAAAAGTTGAAAATGCCCGAAAGGTTTTATGAAACATTAACGAAAGTCAAAAAGGTCGAGGCTAATCGCGAGATGGAGAAAGAGACAAAAAATCAGAAGTGGTAAAGGAGTTTGACATACCAGCGAATACTCTGTTGACTTATTTAAATAATAAAAATAAGAGAAATTAGTTTCACGGGTAATTGGAATAAAAAATCAATTTAAACACTTATTGATTGCAACGTTTCGTCTTTATTAAATTAAGACTTTTTCAAGCTCTCAGCATGTTTAAATTATAATAAAACTATGATATAAAAGGCAATTTTGCATTACAAAGATCAATAAATATCAATATCAATATTGATCTTTGTAATGCAAAATTGCCTTTTATATCATAGTTTTATTATAATTTAAACATGCTGAGAGCTTGAAAAAGTCTTAATTTAATAAAGACGAAACGTTGCAATCAATAAGTGTTTAAATTGATTTTTTATTCCAATTACCCGTGAAACTAATTTCTATTATTACATATTTTGGAATTGAACTTTAAAGATGAATAAAAATAAGATTTTGAGTGAGAACAATTTAAAAAAAAAACCCGGGTCGTAGTGCCAAAACCCTGCCGACAATATAGTGTATTTGCTTGTATAGGGCCGTGTGGTTTTATACTTTTATTATGTGAAATTAAGTTTGTTTTTGGGCAAAATAAAAAATTTAACCCCTTAATACACCCCTTAAAATAACATTTTTTTCTTAATTGTAATATTATTATCAATCTAACGTCTACACCGAATTAAATACACCCTTCAATAAATAAGTCACTATCTGCAAACTAGTTTTTTCATAAAATTTATAAATCCAGTCCTGTCGGGCAGATTTTATTAAAATTGTGGGGACACTTTTTAATCACTACCAAAGGGTTAAATTTCAATTTTGAAACGATTCGGAGAATTTTTTCGGTATTTTTGGGCCCAAAAACAGTTTTCAACCCCTAAAAACCACCCTTAAAATAGCCCGATTAGGCCCATTTTAAATAGGCTTCTTGCGGTGATGGATTTCAATACGTGGCCCAAATTTCGTTGAAATCAATTAACTCTTTCGAAAGTTATCGCGCGTACACATATATATATATATATATATATATATATATATATATATATATATATATATATATATATATATACGTATATAAATATATATATATATATATATAAACATTTTTAAAAATGGTGCCAAAGTGTTTAGGAGGTTATGAAACGTCGAGAAATTTTGGTCCGACCCCTAGGTCCCGCCATCCGACCGACGCCAATAGTGTATGTTGCCATATGGCAAATACACTAATAAAACGCGTCTAAGGTCCCGACTTCCCGTACTTTGATGAGTGTGCAGTGAAGTGGTTTAAACTGGTTTGTGATTTGAGAATTCCTATCAGCGGTGCCATTATCAGAATTAAAGCTGAGGAGTTTGCCACAGATCTTAGGAAAGATCAGTTTGAGGCCAGTGTAGGACGATTGACAATTTTAAAGAAAGAAATGTCATCTACTTAAAAAAATTCGATAAATCAAAGTTTTGGGTCGATTCCTTCGTCTTTGAATTAACTAAGTTCCACTGTACTGTCGTTATAGAAACGCGTATAAGTTCATAAAATGCAATAATTTACAGCGCTGTGATGCTTCTTGTGCACCTGACAAACTATAGGTGGAGAACTGTCAATAATAACTATTGATGTTTTTGACTATAAAAACTACCCATACAGTTAGTTAAAAACATCAATAGTACTTCAATCACTTATAACCTTTGTTGTTGAGCATGTATAATTTACAATATCTATCTATTGATTGTACTAAGATAGTTTTCAATATTTTCTTATTTTTTAATATTTAATATAATTTTCCTTCTTGTGTTCTTATTAGATTGTCTGTTTTGTTACTTTATTAGTGTATTTGCCATATGGCAACATACACTATTGGCGTCGGTCGGATGGCGGGACCTAGGGGTCGGACCAAAATTTCTCGACGTTTCATAACCTCCTAAACACTTTGGCACCATTTTTAAAAATGTTTATATATATATGTATATATATATATATATATATATATTTATATACGTATATATATATATATATATATATATATATATATATATATATGTGTACGCGCTATAACTTTCGAAAGAGTTAATTGATTTCAACGAAATTTGGGCCACGTGTTGAAACCCATCACCGCAAGAAGCCTATTTAAAATGGGCCTAATCGGGCTATTTTAAGGGTAGTTTTTAGGGGTTGAAAATTGTTTTTGGGCCCCAAAATACCGAAAAAATTCTCCGAATCGTTTCAAAATTGAAATTTAACCCTCTGGTAGTGATTAAAAAGTGTCCCCACAATTTTAATAAAATCGGCCCGACAGGACCGAATTTACAAATTTTATTAAAACACTAGTTTGCAGATAGTGACTTATTTATTGAAGGGTGTATTTAATTCGGTGTAGACGTTAGATTGATAATAATATTACAATTAAGAAAAAAATGTTATTTTAAGGGGTGTATTAAGGGGTTAAATTTTTTATTTTGCCCAAAAACAAACTTAATTTCACATAATAAAAGTATAAAAACCACACGGCCCTATACAAGCAAATACACTATATTGTCGGCAGGGTTTTGGCACTGCGACCCGGGTTTTTTTTCTTTGTTTATTGTCAAGGTCATTTGTCTGAAACAATCTTCCAAAAAATTTTTTGAGAGGTGTTTATTTTTATGATATAATACCGCGTTGTAAGAGAAATGACTCGGCCGTAAATTATTCTGTAAATTTTGTTTTATTTTACTGTCAACAAACCCGGTACATGATTAACGGAATGTATCTTACATTCTCAAATGTTAAGTGTATTATTGGCAAAGTATAGAAAAGTTCAGAATCCACTTTGTTAAAGAAATATTTTGACTCCACGTCTCAAATGGGAACTAGTAACAAAATGTTTTTTTTTCGTTTTTGTTTAATATTTCACGTTGTACAAATTATATTGTGAGCTTTTTTATACATATTGCTTCTACTAATTTGTCTCTCCATATTTCTGATGAAATTATTAATAGAGTCAAAAAATGACAACACATTTAAATCAAATTTAGTGCCAATAATTTTTAATACAGAAAAATCATACTCAAAAGTTTTTTTTCCATCTAGGTAAGACCAAAATAAGAAAACGGTTATAAATTTAATATAGATGTTAGCTTAGGTCTTCTATACTCCGTTTTGCTTGAACTAATTAAAAAATGAATCTTATGCAGGGACCGAAACTGAACCAAAACCTGAAACCACAGTCTAATTACTTGTTTTAGCTAACCTGAATAGAAAACCAAAAATGAAATCTCAGATATGTCGTACCTGAAATCAGTTCACACCTAAATAAAATCATGCAACCAGTAAAATGCAATGTGAACACTCATATAACTTACAGTTTCCCATTAGACTTCAGTTCCAATTTTTCCAGCCGAACATCCAGTGAACAACTTGACAATCCGTAACCGAAAATCATTTTAACATTAAACAAAAATCGTTACCAAAACCAAATTAAGGTTTTGTAAAAACCGTTACCGAAAACCGAATTTAGGTCATCTTATAAACTAATCCGAAATGAATTTCAGTTTCGGTCCGTGATCTTGGTTCTTTATTTAATTGAATATCATTGGTTGTTCTGTTTTCCAACTACTTTTAAACGGTTTTGGATACTGTGAACTGAAACTGTCGCCCTTTTTTTGCAGTTTCATTACTAAAACGATTTTATTAAAACATGTCCGAGTTTTTCTTAAAAAATAGGTTCAATTTAAAATATATCATTCACAAAGGATACAAAAAAAAAAATAATTACGGCGGAGATTGTATATAGTTTGCGTATTTATTTTTTAGAAAGGAACAACCTGAAATTTTATCCCATAACAGTTAGTAAGTAGATTTGTAAGTGACCGTTTTAAATAAGTTAAAATTGGCTGTGAATGCGATATGAACAACTTAGTTTTATTTTATTCAAAGAAATATCCGAATACTTTATTCTACACACTTTTACTAGGCTTTAAAAGTGATATTATGTAGAGATTTGTTTATATTTTGTTCTATTTGTAACACATTTTCGAAAAGCTGAGAATAATAGAAAATTGAAAAATTGCAATACCAGTTTATATAGGATAAAGCGACAATAAACTATAATTACTGTTGCTATCCCTGACGAATATATCATCAAGTATTTGTTAGTAATAGTAGCGTCCATTTTGTTCCGACAAGTTAATGCTCAAAGTAAGAAGGGAATAGATTGGCTAATTTGTTTTGTTTTTTTAAATACTTTCTTAAACTAGGTGTTATCGAGAGAAGACATTTCTCTTGACTATAATATTTGTGCAATTATTTGTCTTTTGCTATATAAAGTTTTCTAACAAAGTTTAAATTTGTACAAAACAAAAGACAAACATAGAAGTTGCCATATAATTTTCGATTGTTTTGTGCATTTTTTCTCTGCAAGTCTTATATTTTCAGTTATCTGTTCAAGTTGTTATGACTATAATATAATATATATTGACAAATAAATTTGAATATTTCTATTACCTCAAGAATTCGAATTCGTTACAATTATTATGAAATTACGCGTATGTATACTTCAGATTTTTTCTGTGACAATTGACAGGCGTTTGTTTATGTTTATTTTCTTTTTTTGACGATCATTGATTATTAAATTTTTTTTTAAATTGTATTGATTATATTGTTTTCAACCATAGGCATGTAAAATGTTTGGAATGTCATTTTTATTCCATTTGTTTTATAATAAAAAATTTTACTGTAGTAATGACGGGAAGATAAAAATATATTCAAATTGTATTTTAGAAATAATTCTTCAAGCTGCTTTAGTAATATTTTTACGTTTTCTTTTTTTGATTTTTTTTAAAATTCTGTTTGATTTACGAATTGTAGTTTATAGGTAAACCGTAAATATCCTATTACTAAGGAAATTGCATCTAAGAGACACGAAATTTGATAATTCCTATTATATTTTCTTAATAACTTAAGTTATTCTAGTCCAGTAATATCTAGTTTCAATATCGGTTTCAAATTAAAAGTTTTTTCTAGTAAAAATGCTGTTCATAAATGCTTTGTATTAACAGTCGTGTTTGTGGTGAATTTTATTAATTTAATTGATTTTTTATCTAAGAAATAACAAAACTCGATAATATAAAGAATTGAATCCTCTTTTCGAGCATTATTCTTTTATGAGAAATTACTCTATCCACGGCCGGATTAACCTATCTGAAGACTAAATTTTAAAAAATAATTTAGGATCGGTACACAAATAAAATAGCAATTGGATTGGTTTGTAGATTATAAACGTTTGATAATTAAGCTTATTAGTGTCTAAAAATACCAGTCTCACTCTAGATATGATGATCCTACATTATGCAACGGTAAACACTATACAGTGGAATCCGTTTATAATGACATCGAAGGGAATTGACAAACACGTCATACTAAGCGGACGTCATACAAAGCATTTTTGTGAAGAAAAAACAACCGTCTTTTTTTTAAGTAGCATAGGGCCGCTGACGGGTATTCCTTTGTTTCTCGTGATTTTAAACCACTGAATTAACGCTTTATCAACATTTTCTTGTCGCGATTTTCGAAGCCTCTTCGGTTTCAAAACATTTGAATTGAACGATCGCTTAATCCTGTTCTTGTTTTTGAAAATCATTGAGATTGTCGAATTACCGACGCCCAATTCCTTTGCGAGAGATGAGTTTGATTCTCCATTTTCTAATCTGCATATTATTGCACCTTTCTCCTCAATCGTAAATGCTTTACGACGTTGAGATGACATTTTTTACGTAGGATATCACTAAAAACAACGCGTGACGTTCAACTATCAATTACTAACTGAGATTCAAAACAAAAACAAGCCACGTGCCGAACGTTGTCAGGAATCAATGAACATTGCCGAAAAATCATGTCGGCCACTATAAACGGACAAAATTTATTAAAAATGGGTCATAATAAGCGACATGTCACTGTAAGAGAAGTCATTATATCCGACTTAGTTACAAAGAATTTTATATGAAAACCAAACTTCGTTTTTAATTACGTCATAATAGGCGGTTGGTCAATATAGGCGGAGTCATAATAAACGGATTCTACTGTACTTTTTCCTGTAATATTAAAGAATACACCGCAACTTTTGTCTGTAATTGTGCAGTCGGGGTGCTATATTTAGACGGAATTAGACATTTTTATAATTTTTCTGTCTCGGTTTGTTCTGAGTTAACTTAAAAATTGCTGAACTGAGTATCGGAGTTCCACTACGGTGTTTTTTTTTTAAGAAAATGTTATAATTTTTAATAGCTGGAAAGTAAAAAAATCAATATCGGAAGACCTACGACCTTTTAGTCTCGTGGTTGATCTGGCTCTGCGTTTGACATATATTTGGAAAACTAGAGAAACTGGATCTATTATTTTTTTATTTTTTGCTCAACTGTAGACTGATTTTTATTATACTGTAATTAATTTTCAGCTAAAAAATATACGTATTGTTTTGTTTTGAATTTAGTATAAGTGTATTCATATTATTTGCAAGAAAAATCACAGAGTCAATACAAAATTTGAATGAGTTTGTTTCAGGTGTTTTACTAGTATTGAATTGAACTTTTTTACGCTATAAATTATATTTCACTTTACAAATGAATACAAAATATTAATCTGTCTATTAGGTATGAATGAATGGATGACATATTGGGTGTGTCGACATTTATAATATTTCTCTATTTTATCTATTAAATTAGATTTTTAGATTTATGCTAATAATGTTCCTTTTACAATTCTAAAATATTTTTTTATGAATTACAATTTGTATGTATGGTTTATGGATAGTTATAATAATATACTGTAAATAAATAATCTTAAATCTTAACATACAATTCGAATTTCAATTTATATAGCAGACACTTTATATACCTACCTTTAGTAATATTTTTTCCAAAATGCAGACAATGATATTTTGACAATCTGAACGATCTTTTGGTTTAGATGTCTCAATTTTACTATTTTGAGTAAGGTCCAACTATTTTGCAATATGAGTTTCAAACCGGTTGACAGAAACGTGACCAATTAAAAACTAGTTTCCAACTGGTTGCGACCGTGTTTGCAGGTCGAGAAGCAATTTCAGTTGCATGGTTGCATACTATAGCGAATTTTTTGTACTGTAAGGCAAGAGAAACCATCTTTTCCAGTTCATATTCAGTTGCGCTCGTGTGGTCAAAGAATAATCGATTGTAAACTGATTGCACAATAGTCGCATCCTGAACAGATTTGAAATTCAAATTACAAAACAGTCAACCCGTGTGCACAGAAGCTAAGTAATACAGAGTTGATCATACTTTTTCATGGGTGTGCTGTGAAAAGAAAAACAAGTGAACCGGCTTTTATTTATAAGTGTTGCTGTTAAAAACAAAAGATATACTTTCTAATTTCTATATTACAATATTCTCTTTGGATTGAGGGTTCTTTCTTTAGTATTAAAAGTCAAAGATATTTTAAAACCGCTCTTAAACAATAAATTTCAGAATTTAAATAAATTTTAAGAATGGAATGTATTACGTTGCGGAGAGCATTTACAACAATGCGTCAAAATTATTAAAATGCCTGTTATTGAATTGACCTTTATTTCACTGCTACCAAAATTAACAATCTTTTGTTTTTATTCTCACAGTAAACAAATGAAACTTCAATTAAATAAAAAAAATGTATTTTTGTTTATGATTGGAATTATTTGATTTGATTTTTATGTAATAGATAATTGTGGAAGCCATTGTAGATTTACAATATTATCATTCATATAGTAAAATTTTAATCGATGATATTGTTATTATATTAATATGCTATTTGCCTCGATATAGTTATATTTGTTAATTATAGAAAAATAAAAGAACAAAAATGATTAATTATTACTATTAGGTACATATTTATTCAAAATGATATTTTATTTTAGTGTAATAACATTTGTCGTAATTTAGTCATCTATATTATAGTTCTGTTTACTAACCCTAAGATATTTAACTTATTTTCAGTTAATTTTCATTATTATGTATCCATATCAATTATACGCAGATTTGAATTTAATAATCATTTGTGCTAAGAAAAGTTTGCTCAAATTTTATTACATTATAAATAATTTCTCGAGATTCTGGTAGGGCTCATAAAAAGAATGTGTCATGTACTTCTTAAAATATAATGCACATTTTTGGAAATTTGTAATTTCACTACCTACTCAAAACGTAAAATGACAAGGCGATTTCAATCAAATATCTATAATAAAATTTAAAAAAAAAACATTTTTACAGAAATTATATTTTAATTTCTACGGATCAACGCCTATCTAGCTCAAGATGTATCCTAGTGAGACGGAAGGTATCTGGAGGTATCAACTGAAATTCTTTCCGAGGTCGAATTACATTTTTTTGTCCGTTCCCGTCGTGTTTCCTGCGTAATCGATAAGTACGCCTGACTTTTAGTTAAGCAATCGTATTGTATAGCATCCTTTTTTTTGAGGTCTGTTATTACAATGAATGAGTATTGTACATATTTTGAGTCATGTAAAGTGAATCTGAGAAAACGTTAAAAAATAATGACAAAATCTGATGTTATATCAAAGCAGCTATCAATATGAATAGTCAAAAGTCGTTCTCTATGAAAGTTCACTGTGGAGTAGTTGTTTTTCTTATTTGAAAGACGACTGCAGTCGATACTATTCATTGATAAAATGTAGATATTACAGATTGTTACAGTACCATTGGCGAAAGTGAACATTAGTATCAAAATGGCTAACGTAAGGGATAGTGACACATCGCTGTGGCTTCATAACAAACTTGGAACTTCAAATGATTCTTGGACAGGTGGTTCAATATGTTCGCAATTAAATGCAGAAGTTCTAAGAAATATAAAAGACTGTTTTCCAGTTCTGGCAACTCAAGTGAAGCTCAAGCTGTTACTTAGCTTTTTTCACATCCCGCGCAGAAATGTTGAAGAGGTATGTTTGTAAAGTAACATTATTATAAAAGTTACGACATATGTTTAAAACTCTATTGCTGTCATAGTCATACAGTTTTAATTGTTTACACTTGTAGCATATGTGTATTTTAGTTCCGAAATAGTTTCCAAATTATTTTGTTTATATTCATGTTTGCAACAATCATTATTTGTAGTGGCGCACCGAATTGGAAGAAATAATAGAAGTAGCTGGTGTCGATTCTGAATTATGGGTTTCTATGCTAGCGGAGGCAATGAAAACATTTCCAGCATCAGGTTCACTTAACACTGAAATAAGTGATGTAGATGAGACTCGGCCCATATTTTCGGAACTTGTGAATGATCTTAGAAAGCTTGTACGAAGACAGTCTGAACCAGGAATGCTTCCCATGGAGTGTCATTATTTAAACAAGGCGGCACTTGAATCAGTTGTAAGTAGTGTTGCGTCAATAAAACACTAAACTCATTTGTTTATTTTAACCGCGATTTTCAAATTTCTGACGTTATTTTTTTGTTGTTGACTATACACTTTTATCACCGGTAAATAACCGGCAGTAATAATTAGTGACCAAGTTGACAAATGAGGAATTAAATTATTGCTACGTCTTAACAATAAAAGAAAAAAAATCAATAAAAAAATGTCAGAATTTACAACAGTGATAAAGCAATTCAATTGTTTGTTATAGGTTGGCCAACAACCGCCGCAACCAAATCATTTCAGTATTAAAAAGAAACCAAAGTCTGCATATTTGAGAGCAGAATTGTTGCAGAAATCAAGTGATACAGCATCTAACATTAAAAAAGCATCAGCACCAGTAATTCCTATTCGTTCTAGAGGAATGCCAAGAAAAATGACAGACACCAGTAAGTAACTTCGTAATACAATTTTTGTCTTTCACGCGTGTGAATTTCAGTTTTTCTTATATATATTTTTATTTTAGCGCCACTAAAAGGAATTCCGAGTCGAGTTCCAACATCAGGTTTTAGATCAGCAATAACGAGTCCAGGAACCAACAGGCCTCCACTACCAAGAACCCCTGCAGGAAGGAAAGATGGCGGTATAAAATTATTAGATATAACTGAACAGCCATTAGGTTACGCGGCAGCCAAAAAACGCAAGCGTATGCAAGGTAAGTCATGTTTTCAAACACTGTCTAATTTTTACACGTTTCTGCTCTAAAGACGCACTCAGCGCTTTGACTGAGTAAAGATAGAACTATATCAATTACTTGTGCGCTTGCGCGAATTTTGCAATCAAGGCGTCAGCTGGCTGGATTATATTGTGCAAAAAATTCCAGCTAATTGGAGACCATTCCAACTTTAAAAATATTCACATTTGACATATTATAACAATGCCGCGGGTAACTACTAGTAACAAAAATGATACTTGATATTTGTTTCCATGGTTACATAATATGTAAAAAAAAGTATGCTTTTCCTCTTTAGAACAAAAGAACAGCTGATTTTTTTTATTTTCAAAATATTTCCGAAACTGAAGTTTAGAAAAAAAATTTTTTTACAAAACTTTCTTAGAAAAATAAATAGAACATAAATCATTATGGAAAAGTATATCATTATATGAGAAAAAACAATGTTATAGCATATATTTCTTTTGCGCATGCGCCGATTTTCCCCAAAAACAAGGCCCTTCACATTTGCATACCAAACATCCTCCCAAAATTTGGTTTCCATCTGTTCATTCGTTTGACCTGTATGGAGCTTAAAGTCTAACAATCTAACAAACAGGCGCACAGAGTTTTTCCAAAAATATATTTTTTGGATTCAGGAAACCTCAAAACGAAAAAATATTGTAAAATTTTGAAAAGTCAATTTTGATCTAAATTAGTACCATTAAACCACTAGTGATAAAAAATCAGTTAAAATGAAAAATACATTTTACTGAAATTCTTGTTGTAGAACTTGAAGAAACGAGGAAAGCTATGGAATTGCAACAAGCAACAATGACGAGTCCTGGAAGTGCAGGTTCTACAGCTACACCCGCCACTCCTGATTATGCTGCAGGACTTACTGCTACGTCAACATATGCTCCTAGTACACCGCAACCTGCGTCAGCCAAGCAAGATATACGTAAGTGTATTTCTGGCAATTTCCATTTCACTTCCACTCTGATACAACACATGTTTTCTTTTGAGTGATTTTTTTTACACAGATTTAGATATACGATTTACGTAAAAAAATTCCTCATTCACAATTTTTAAATAAAAAAATTCCAGCCAATTGGACGACAGGACCATTCCAACTTCATAAATACTCACATTTGAAATATTAGAATAAATAAAATAAAATTTCTGTTAAAGCGTGCGGTGACGCGGGTAACAACCAGTAATAAATATTATGAAAGCTATTCATTTTCATGGTTACATAATAGGGTTTTATATGTAAAAATTAATGACGGTCGTATAGCATTCAGCCGGGACCTGTGATCTTGGTCAATATAACTGGCATGTTGTTCTAAACGATGTCGTCGTAAATGATTTTGACTGTATTTTCGAAACTGTGAAACTTAGGAGAAAAAACCCCATGGCCCCCCTTTGAATCCGCGGCTGCCTCGTGGACTTATCGGATCTGTATTTATGCGTAATGTCTGTTTAGCACCAACGCCTCTCTCGTCAGCATCAGGCACTACTGCAAGTACATTGGCGCCATCATCGAATTTAGTAGATGTCGTCGTGGCTAGCAGTATGCCCGCAACACCCGGCACACCATCATATGCCCCTCCAGCTACGCCGAAGCCTCTCGCAACGTCGGTGGCGACCACAACCATCATGGCTCCAATCACGCCTCAGCTCAGTGAAACGGCGAGTCCTGGTACGCCGGCCGCTGCTCCGGTCGTAACGAACGTTGTGCCCGTTGCGACGACTGCAGTACCGGCCCAGCAACAACAACAGATCAGACCTACGGCGCATGTTACCCAAATCAGAATACAGCCACCGCCAGCTGCCAATCCATTGCAAAGAAAAGGGTTATCGCTTACTGTAAGTTATTTTTGTTTTTTTCTTTACAGTCGATTTTACCAGAATGTGAAAATTCGGGACCTAATAAGTAATTTCTGAGCATAATAATTGAGTAACACGTGAACTATAATCAAAGTACGGATGTTGATTATTTTTTGGAAAGTGTTTTAAATCGTGCATAAGTACCTGATATAGTCACAAATATTTATTATTTTTATTTAAATACAACTCAAGCTTTAAAAATTATGTATTTTAAATTTTGCTTCAAAACGCCAATACCTGTCACGTGACTGCCGTGACGTCATACAGTCATAAACTCTGGTAAACTGATGAGGTGATGAAAGGTTTTTTCGTGGTTTTTGCTAAAGTTAAATGTAAATTGACGTTTCCTATAAATAAATAATGATAAATTACACACTCTAAATAGTAGCGTCTGATAATGTTTATGACTGAGTGACGTCATGCACACTGATTGTTCTTTGTCACGTGACTTGAGAGTGCTTTAATTACGTTTTATTTATTAAATATTAATTAAATTCCTTAAAAATAAGGAAAACTATTGCGTTTTTTACTATTTCTATCATAGAAACTACCACTTAAAGTTAAAATTATGTTTTTATTTGAATACAGTCGACATCCTTATTCAAAGCCAATTTAAAGGTCTGTTTTGTTCTCAGTCACTTTTTGTCTGCTATGTAATCTGATTTGCTTTAGTTGAATATTTCTCTAAATTTAAATCTAGGTCGCGGTCCTTCAACAAACTTTTCTTCTAAATAAGAATTGATTCAGTATGTTTTGGATATGGCCTTTGTATCCGACTATTTGAATAAGAATAACTTCTCCATATCCACTTCTAAAATATATTTTTCTTTGAGAAAGTCGTGACTTGTGACATTTAAATTTTGTGCAATTTATGGATAAATTGAGCGCTAAACATGAAGGAATCGCTCGGAATGTCGTGTCTTTAAGATTTCACCTACTCTTTATTATATCTGCTTAATTCTAAACTTTGAAAATGCCTTGTCAAGCCCGAATTTTCGAAAACTGTTTTAGGGCCAGTGCATAAATATTACTTTTTGTATTGAAAGCGCGCGATTTCGGATACTATACCGTGATCCGACTATTATTCAGCAACTCTGAATTTCTCGTAATGCCAATAGTGTATATCAGCGAGAGGTTTGCGACTTTACCACAAGAATAAATAAAGCTTTACTCATTTTTGTGACCTTGGTGCTTGGTTAACCGGAGATTCTATCCTGAATTGAAGATTTACATTGATTTTTTTCTTACGCGTAGGCTTTAATAAAACATTTTATTTAGTTACTTTATCTAGTTATTTGTTTTATTTCATTTTCAAACGGTGCTTGCTATGATAGTAAAACAATTTTTTTTAAAACAAAACCGTAAATACATAAATTAATTAGGTACGCCTATGGAAAAGCAATAAAATGTCATCTTGTACTTAACCAAGCTCAAGAATCCATTGATAGACACATCAAAGGCACTGCCTTTGAGCTATGCTTGTTATTCTTGTGGCTTTACCATGACCCTACATAAAGTATCTGCCTTATGCTATTAGTAGCTACATCTGACGATCTTCAGGCGACTTAATCGTAAGATCGCGCGACCAAAAGTAGCATGAGTGCGCTGGTTCCTACATGTGTTGGTGAACCCGCCCTTAATGATTGTGTATGAAACCATATTGCAATTGTATTTCAGAGAGAACAAATGCTTGAGGCACAAGACATGTTTAGAACAGCAAATAAAGTCACTCGACCCGAGAAGGCTCTAATTCTAGGCTTTATGGCGGGCTCTCGAGATAACCCTTGTCCGCACTTGGGGAACATTGTAACAATAAAGTTGTCTGAAAATCAAGAGAACGTACTTCAAGGCGACAACACATATCAAACAATGATGGTAGAAATTCATTTCCAAATGAACTATAATACAGGCGAATGGAAAAGAATAAAAAAATTGCGTAAAATTGAGCAGGTTGTAGAACAAATGCCACCTCAGACTGCAACCGTATGAAAGTATATTATTTGTAGATAGTAGTTGTTGATAATTTGAGCAGCTTAAAGCTTGATATGTTCGTTTTTTTTCTTTTTTTTATGTTGCGTAATGGAAGAATACGGTATTTTTTTCAATTGAAAATTAGTACTGACTAGAGCTGCGATTTAAATAACGATAATAACTATAAATTTTTTATCTATATGATAAGGTGGACTTCTATCGAGAAAAACTCGCAGTGGAAATCGTCAACCCAACTTACATTCCAAAGGTAACTCCAGTTGCCTCATAATTAAAAATTTCCATTTATTTTGTTCTTAATTTTATGATTGATCTTTGTTGCGAAGCGTTTATGATCTGCCCAATATCTTAGCGGCTTAGCCCACATTGTCCGTCAAAAATGTCTTCATTCGATTTCAAAAGGAATCTGGTATTCTTTTTTTTTAAGAAATCCATTCGTTCTTGACCCTTCCTCATAAGTTGACCATATCAGTTTGTGTTTCTTTTTTTTCTGTTCTTTGCGCGCTCAGTCAGTTCCATTATTTTACGATATCTTTTTTCCTGAATTTTTCTAACCTAGGTTTCATTACGCATTTTCATAAATGATCATAAACTGGAACTGAGTGGTCGAGCGTTTTTTAATTAACAATCTATCAAGAACTGGAATATTTTCCACAAAAACAAAACTATCTAGAATGAAGTTTTCTCACTTTTGCGTTTAACAGCCGAGAATTGTGTTGGAATTTCAAGTTTGGTAATATCATTTTCCGTTGCGAGATTTTTCAATGAGAAGAAGCACCCTGTGATTAAATTGATGACAAGATTGCCAATTTTTACTATCAGTGTAATTTCAGTGTAAGTATCGATAAACAATATTTAATATTCGATATCGCCAAGTCCAAGTGTTGACCAATGATACAGTGAAATTAGCAAATTAAAAATAATATTTAATAGAACTTTGAGAAATTTTCGTAGTTGACTAGAAGACAGTTTGCATCACATATAAAATTTAGTACAAACGATACAATATTTAAATAAAATTAGTTTTATTATAAGTTGAATAAAAATGTTTTACCATTCGACGATTTTGAGAACATAATATTACTAGACAGCACAGTAAACACTGCCGTAGAAAATTCCACGAAAATTACCTTTGCCGCATAAAATTGAATGAACAATTATTAATTTACTAGTCCTGAAGTCGATATTGATTTCCTATATGGGTTTTACCATAAGAAGTGTCTTTTAAGACTTAAGTTGTACAGCGAAATGAATTGACCTCTTAAATACTTTTCGAATATATGGCTTTTCGAGTACTCAAATGTGGATTTTAAACCTTTTATAGTACTCAAAAGTTGATTGTTTGAAGACCCAACATTTATTGTAATTCTACTAATTTTGTCTTTAGACTAAGTTTTGTAAAATATAAAAGAATGTATTTTTTTTAACAGTGGTTTTGAAACATGATCTGAGTTACTTTAAAATACGTGAAGTGCAATTGTATATTTATTACACAAATAAAATAATATTTTGTTGATAGTTGTAATAAATATCAGAATATTTATATATAGAATAATTCAACAGAAAAGGAGCAGCAAGTGTTCTTTTGTTAAGTGGTGTTAAACAGAAGAATTTGTTACAATGTTTGGTGCGTTCGGAAACTTTTCAAACCCTTCATCGTAAACATAATCCCTCAATCGTCTGTAATTATTTTTTTGCCACATGTGCACTCATTCGTCACACATGTGTCATCTTAATTTTTATCACAGACTACTGACATATGTGACGAGCTCACCATACGGTTTTTCTAAGCTATGTTTTACCGATTTTGCTCCATGCCGTGGTCTACATGAAAACTCAACACGTATAAGCGGTCTGAAGTTGGATTCAATAACTACAATTTTAGGTTATGTTTCATTTTATAATCAGCTGTCTCATGCTGTCAGTCTGACGATTTTTTTCTCTTTATGTTAGTAACAAACGAGTTAAAAGACATTATGACAACCAAAACTGTTCGGTAAAATACTTTACCGTCCAGTTTTCAATAGGTACTAGTTGCACAGTACGTTATTCATTGTAAAGGCCTAGGTATCCAGGACATCTGACCATCTTTTTTTGAACTACATCCTGCATATTAGTAGTACGGTTAAATTGTCAGATTAAATACCGGCAAGACTTGGTGTGTCGTGCCGGTCTGAGCAAAACACTAATGGACGATTCCGCGAGTTCTTGGGCTAACGAGTTTTTTTTTTCAAGTGAAACCTGTGTTAGCTCCTTGCTATACAGCCGGACAACCTGGGTTATGATTAAGAATGCCATTTGTTTTCAACTAAATGGAGATCTTCATTTAGCTGAAAATAAATAGCATTTCTAAATCTAGAAATAAAGCTGAAAGTCGTATCAAGAATCCTGCATTACAGTGTGAGTAAAATCGAAAATATAAACACGTTTATTGCTATAAATAAATGCTAAATATTGATCAAGTGATTCTTGATTCACGAACGCCAAAATTAAGTAGTAAATTCGAGAACTGTTTGTATTATAAAATGGCCAAGAATCTTCTTTGAAGAGCTGGGTGATTGTAGATATATCGACAAGAAATGTAAAATGTATTGTCTAATTCAAAAATCGCGCGATTCCCTTTTTTAAAGCTGTAAATATTTCTTTTGTAAAATAGTGTTAAAATTATATGTATATTTTAATGTTTTATATTTATAATAATAATTATGTAAATGTGATAATATTTGAGCTTCATGAAAATTAATATTAATTATCATAATATTATTATTTTTACAGAATTTTATTGGTTACTTTTCTTGTACATATGTAATTCTAAAGTTGGCTAATATAGTAATTAAAGATTAATAATTTTCTTTATAGTCCTGTTTTTCGCATCGTTAAACTAGGCGTGCATGAACGATTTATCATTTGGCTGGTCCATCAACCGGCGGTACCTACTAGAGAGAATTTTACAAACACTAGCAAAATCAGCCTGTCTAATAATCTATGTTTGAACGCAAACTCCCAATCTGATTTTTTAGTGCTGAACGTGTTCAGCCGATTGCAAAATTTATTGCTATACAAGTACAATCTCGCTCGTAGATTTGGAATTTGTCAACTAACTTTTATTCGTGATTTCGACCGCTCTTGACAGAAGCTGTACTTGTAACTGGATCGAAGGGTCCTACAGTTTGGGTACCAACCAGCGTTGCCAGATTTTTTTTTTGCCAAGTCGGGATTTTGGAACTACTGAGTGAAAAAAGCGGGATTCTTTCGTCGAAAGCGGAACATAGTAAAAAAACGTATATAATCAGAAGTTTTTAAATATTTATCTTTTTATTTGAGTTCAAATTATGTTTACGTGACAATAGATAGCAAAAATAGCCGTAGAAAATGTATTTTAATAAAAATATGATATTTTAAATCAGATTTACCCTATCGTTAAATAGTTAAGTCTTATTCATCTTCTGAATAAGATAAATAAAAAAAAAAAACAAATAAAAATCAAAAAAGTTTCATTCATTAGAAGAATATAGCGTTGCAAACAATAGTCTGAGGAGTGAGTGTTACAAATTGCAACTTACAATGAGAATAATTATTTACGCACGGTCGAGTTATCTCCGAAAAGCGGGACTGCGCGTAAATGAGTTTCAGAATACGATGGTCTTTTGAATATAGTCACTTAGTTCGTCGTTAGTTGAGACGCACCATTGACAGGCCCCTGAAATTACAAATCACGCTGCTACTGATCATTCTCCCCACATTTCTTACTATGCAAATTACCCACCTTGTTGCAGCTATCTTCTCTAAACGACAGACTAAATTTCTGGAAATACCTTTTCCCGTGTCGGATATAAAAAACCAGCAAAGAGAAAATAACAGAGAAGGTCCAGTATTGATATTGATATTACGTCAAAATTATTGACGGTCAGAAATAATTGAAAGATTGAAATTATAGATTCACAGTAAATATTAATAAATAATGATGGTGTTCTTTAAATTGTGGATTATTAATTTCTAAGACCACGTCTAGTTCATATTTGTACAATTTATCTTATCAAATGTTTCTTAAAATGTTTGGTTGGACTGCCATTGGTCAAATAAATATTCTTAATTGATAGCTTTTTGAAAGGACTTTAGGAATGTTGTAGCTTAGTGCTCAGTGTTTTACTATTAGTCTAAAAGTCCGGTACTGGCTTTAGGTTGACATTCTGATGTAATTTTGTTACGCGAATAATATGGCATGGCGCTGCTATCAGTCTGGCCACCATAATTACACATTGGCGACATCTGGCGTAGGCGTTAATAACTACACACAAGGCGGAAGTGTCACTCTCGTGGCGATAACGAGAAGTATACGCTCGGTGCATGGTTCCGCTCATTAGCGGGGTTGGTAGTGGGGTATTCTCGAGGCGACCATTTTAGGCGTTGGACATGTTCCATTGTGCGTGGCGATATATGTCTGTATTATAAGCAATTAACACTGCGTAGTTAAAGAAAAGTAAAAACATTTGGCGTAACAGTTCAGAAGTCGGATAGACCTACGTGCGTGGTAGAGTTTGAAACTGTGAGTGAATATTGTGTTCTTTGTTCCCAAAGTGTAATGGCGTCACAAGGGGATGAAATTATAATGGAGGGCGAGATGGATTTTGAGGAGACGGCGGATTGGGCGGAAGCAGAGCAGGCGGCACAGGCGGATCAGGTAAGTCAGGATGACCGAACAAAGGCGGCGGTCATCCAAGTGCTTGAAACGCATTTGGCGACGCGTCTGGACGAGTTACTTGAGCGACAGGCGGCTCTTGCGATAGAGCGGTATGTGGCGTCAACAAGTAGTACCAGCGGCGTGACGTCTGGCAGTGGCGTATTGTCAGGCGAAGGTACTATAGGTGCGACGGGCGCTGTGGGAGTTGGTCGACCCACAACAGGCGACTTGCAGGCGGCAAGTGAAATGATTGAGGTGTTTGATCCAGAAGACCCTCACTCAAATGGCGAAAGATGGCTATCCATGATAGACCAGTTAGGCGATGTTTATGGATGGTCCACTTGCGAGCGCAGCTACTTTATGCAGTTGAAGTTACGGGGCGCGGCGCGAGCCTGGTTTAACAGGCTCGACAATTATCAACTAACCTGGGCGGAGTGGAAGGTCACTTTGATGAGGGCCTTCCCCAGACAGTGCGACTTCGCAATATGTCTGGAAGAGCTAGTCGAGCGGCGAAAGCGGTCAGGCGAGACCATGACTAGCTACTTCCACGCAAAGTTGGCGCTGTGTGGCCGGGCAGACGTCAGGGGCAAGAAGGCGGTGTCCTGTATTATAAGGGGTCTGCCTGAGAAGCTACGGGCGAATGCTCTGGCGTGCGGCGCTACCACACCCGAGGCGTTATACTCCAAATTTTTGGCGGGTTTGGATAGCTACAAGACACCCACAGCGGCAATTGTGGCTAGGAGGAATGAGGCGACTTCCTCCGAAGCGAAGGTGCGGCGATTGCACTCGGTAACATCGGCACCAAAGCGACAGGCAACAGGCGCTTCAGGGCGAATTCGGTGCTATAACTGCCAGGAGATGGGGTCCCATGTAAGTAGGAACTGTCCGAAGCCACGTAAGGAAAGGTGTAGTGGGTGCGGCGGTGACGGACACTACTTCGACAAGTGCCCCGATAGGCGACAACAACGTGGCGACAAAGAGAGCAGTGTCAAGGTTCGATTGGTAAGTAACTTACTTGATTCTGTTTATAGAAAGGACGTGGTAATCAATGACGTGCTAGTCAGGGCGTACATAGACACTGGCTGTCAGCACAACTTAATGGCGACTGATTGTACAAAACAGCTTGGCCTGAAGATGACTTCAGGTCGGGTGCTATTACAAGGCTTCGGCGGAGGTCACGGTGAAGCACATGGGCGCATCGAGTGTCAGATGACTATTGACGGCCTTACATTGGTAATCACGGCGCTTGTAACTGATTGCGATATATCGAATGTTGACTTAATTTTAGGGCAACCGGCGTTAGCGAGTGATGGCGTCTCGTTAGTGGTGAGGGACGACAAGGCGGTCTTCGTTAAGGGCGACGACGTAGACGATCTGCTCAAGAATATCACCATTGAGGACGATGATGTGAGGCGTCGCATTGTTTTGAATCAGGATGTTGTTCTTGAGCAGAATTCGGAACATCGGGTAGGTGTTGTTATTGAGGACGCTTCACCAGGCGACGAAGTGTACGTAGATGGCAAGCGATATGACAACGGGCGATGCACTGTGGCAATACCCAGCGGCGTTTTGCGTCAATGCAATGACAACTGGATGTGGCTGTCGAATATGGGACCGGGACACCTTGACTTGAAAAAGGGCCAAGTGTTGGCTAGGGCGGTCAGGTGTACAGCGTCGTCCAGAAAGGCGTCGACAACATCCACGTCAACAATTATGGTGAGTACTATCAATTCTTTTCAATCATCTAACGTTGAGATTGGCGATATTGAGTCTGAACAAAAGGCGAAACTGATGGAATTGTTAGGACGGTACACACATTGTTTCTCGTCAGGCGATAGCGACTTGGGTTTGACAAACTTGGGTGAGATGGAAATCAAACTTACCAAGGACGCTTCAGTGTATTATAGACCGTATAGACTTTCTATACCAGAAAGGCAAAAGGTACGATCTAAGGTGAATACACTGTTAGAAAGTGGCGTAATCAGGGAGTCAAACTCAGATTTTGCGAGCCCCATTGTTCTGATTAAGAAAAAGAATGGCGACGTCAGATTATGCGTAGACTACAGGGCACTAAACGCGATTACTGTAAAGGATAGGTATCCGTTACCTCTGATTAGTGATCAGCTGGACCGTCTGGCGGGTAAGTGGTATTTCACTACATTAGATATGGCGCAGGGGTACCACCAGGTACCCATGCACTCTGATTCGATCAACAAAACGGCGTTCGTAACACCAGATGGTCAATACGAGTACACTCGTGTCCCGTTTGGTTTGGCAAATTCGCCGGCCGTATTTCAAAGAATAATTAATAAAATGCTTGGCGGTATGCAACATAATCAGATTCTGGCGTACATGGACGACCTGCTGATTCCATCGGCGACGGTTTCGGAAGGTTTGTCTCTGTTAGAACAGGTGTTATCGTTGATCGGTCAGGCGGGGTTCAAACTGAATATGGCGAAATGTTCATTTTTGAAAACTTCTATAGATTACTTAGGGCATGAGGTAAGCGGCGATGGTATCAGACCGGGTGAGCGAAAAGTGAAAGCGGTAGCTGATTTTCCAGTCCCAACTGATGTACACACAGTGAGGCAATTTATCGGTTTGGCGAGTTATTTTCGAAAATTCATTAGAAATTTCGCGACAGTGGCGAGATCATTGACACAGCTTACGATGAAGTGTGCCGAGTGGCAGTGGGGCGACGAACAGCAGCAGGCGTTCGAGCAGCTGAAAGCGTGTCTGGCAGCGCGGCCAATTTTAGGTTTATATTGCAGCGAGTTACCCACTGAGTTGCATACTGATGCAAGTAAACTAGGTCTAGGTGGTATCTTGCTTCAAAAGCAACCCAGCGGCGAACTAATTGTAATTTCTTATTTTAGTAGAGCAACAACTCAGGCGGAGTCAATGTACCACAGCTATGAACTGGAGGCGTTGGCGGTGGTTGAATCCATAAAACGATTCAGAGTGTACTTGTTAGGCATACACTTTAAAGTGGTTACCGACTGTACGGCAGTGAGGGCGACACTGCTTAAGAAGGACCTAGTGCCACGAATAGCGAGGTGGTGGTTGACAATTCAGGAGTATGACATGGAGATCGAATATCGACCTGGCAGTAAGATGCAACACGTAGACGCTCTAAGTCGTAATCCTGTGGCAGTAAATCTTATAGGCGGCTCTGAAACTGATTGGTTTCTGACAGTACAATTACAGGACGACAAAATACAGGCGATAGTTACGGCGCTGGAGCAGGGCGGTGCTACGAAGGATATAAAGGCGACCTTCAAGGTGAAAGACAGGCGGTTATGGCGTATAACAACCGCTGGCGATCGACTGTACGTTCCGGCAATGGCGAAGTTCAGTTTATTGCGCAAACATCATGATGACATTGGTCATCCCGGTTATGAACGGTGCTTAGACATATTGCGGAAGACCTACTGGTTTCCAAAGATGGCACGGTTTGTGCGAAAATACACGGCGGCATGCTTGAATTGTGCGTACGCTAAAGGCAACTATGGGCGTGGTGAAGGGTTTCTACATCCATACGAAAAACGGGCGGTACCTTTTGATACGATTCACATTGATCACGTAGGGCCGTTTGTAAAAAGTGTGAAAAGAAATAGCTATTTATTAGTAGTGATAGACGCGTTCACAAAGTACACTCTTGCAAAACCGACTCGAACGCTAAGTTCAGCCGAAGCGATTGAGAACCTACGATGGGTGTTTGGCGAGTTTGGGTACCCACGGCGAATAGTCTCTGATCAAGGCTTGGCGTTTACTAGTAAGGCGTTCACTAGTTTTCTGGCGGACAAGGGGATTAAGCATGTGGTGAATGCTGTGGCGACCCCTAGGGCGAACGGTCAGGTGGAGCGACCGAACCGCACAATAGTTGAGGCGATTACGGCGAGTGCGAGTGGCGAGGCACGATGAGACGAACAGCTTCCGGAAATTCTGTGGGGTATTAATCACACAATCAACGCAAGCACCAGGTTCTCACCTGCAGAATTGTTGTTCTCTTATCGTGACGGGCGAGTGGCAGATTTGTCAACAGGTGACGACACTGCTAAAGACGGGCGAGAATGCTTGCAAGCAAATCGGCGTCAGGCGGGCGAACGACTGCAGAAAACTGCAGCACAAATGAAGGCGAGATACGATAAACGACGAAAGGTTGCAACCGAATACACCATAGGCGATTTGGTATTGTGGCGTAAAGCGGCTACAGCCCTGGGCGAAAAAGGTATAAATACCAAGGTGGCGAACAAGTACGATGGACCGTACAAAATCACAAAGGTGTTAGGTAATGATCGTTATGAAATTTCTTCATTAAAGGGCGTTCGTGGTTACAAACGGTTCAAAGCCGTAGCAGCAGCTGATGCTTTGAGGCGATATCAAAGTGGTGCTGTGAACGCAGGCGATGAGTCCGGTGGAAGTTCTGATGATAGCGAAAGAGATCGATCGGGTCACCAGGACTTAATTGATCTGCTCGAAGGTTAGTGATCTACTGATGTGAGATTAATGTGGGCATTAATTGTTGCAGGATGGCCGATTGTTACGCGAATAATATGGCATGGCGCTGCTATCAGTCTGGCCACCATAATTACACATTGGCGACATCTGGCGTAGGCGTTAATAACTACACACAAGGCGGAAGTGTCACTCTCGTGGCGATAACGAGAAGTATACGCTCGGTGCATGGTTCCGCTCATTAGCGGGGTTGGTAGTGGGGTATTCTCGAGGCGACCATTTTAGGCGTTGGACATGTTCCATTGTGCGTGGCGATATATGTCTGTATTATAAGCAATTAACACTGCGTAGTTAAAGAAAAGTAAAAACATTTGGCGTAACAATTTTGTGCGCGTTTACGTAACTTTTTTGTTTCGACCTGTTTAAGCACGATTTGTATAAGGTCAGTTGGCACATGTTCTCTGCTCAGTTGCGATTAGCTTCTTTGAGTGTTATAAAGTGAGTTGTGTTTTGGTGTTTTAAATACATTTTAAATTAGTAAATTTAGTCAGTGTACAATTCTAATCGTTAGTTCTAGTTGTGTTTTTGTGGTTGTGCGAGAAAGGCATTGTTGCATACATATATGTGGCTGTGTACAATATTTAACCTCAACATACAACTTCGCCTCCGCGACTGCCGAAAGGTAAGAAATTAATTTATCTTATTAATAAATTACATATATTTTATCAATTACGTTTTCTTCATTAATCAGTAAATAAATACTTGGGAAAAATGCAAAATCTGTACTATTATGTAAAGAGATAGTATGTTAGTACGCGGTAATCTTTGGAATCACAACCGATTCTAAAAAAATCTCACAAATAATCCCTAAGCCTGTATTTTATTTAAATAAAAATAAGTTTTTAGTTCGAAATCTCATTATTTGTAAGTCAAGGCGGAGGGAAAAGCGCTGCTTTATCGGCGTGGTTGGATATGCGTGAATAATAACGTATTAATTAATTTTAATTTAATAAAGAGTTTAACAGAAAATACTTGATCTGCAATAGGGCAGACAGTGACGCAGCTACTGGAGGGCTAGACGGTGCCGTGCACCGGGGCCCTCGGACCCTGACCAGCAAACCTCAAAATGAACTGCCGAAAAATTCTCCCACCTTCGGAATGCAAATAAAATAGGCTGCAACACGACTTTAACCATGGCAACTCATTTCAAAGAATACAGGAGGAATTCCCAACAAAGTTCGGGACTTGTGGGGAATTCCCCTGTATTCTTTCTGTTGTCTATATTATAGTGTTACCAACTTAACAGATTCGCCGTCACTTTTAGCGGGCTAAGACAATAAGGAAACGGTTTATAAAAGTAATCCGGTAAATAAATTAAAACTTTAATGCTACAAAAACCTTTTATAGAAAACTTTATATTATTTTTAATTTAATTTTTTTTCTGTAAACTGTTACTTGAAAAAATAACTATAAGTATTCGAGTTCCAGAAAACAAGAAAAAAATATTTTTACTTGAGAAACCACCAGGGCCTTTGGTTACCTAGCTACGCCTCTGTGGCTTGTGGCAGATGGTTGGATATGCTTGTAAAATAACTTAATAAATTTTAATTAAATATATTTAATAAATGGTTTAACAGAAAATACTCGATATGCGGATAGCGGCTTGTTATTATTAAAGCAAAAACTACTCACTCATTACGCAATGAAGATGTTTGTCGACTGGCGTCTATGGAAAATTGCATAATAATAAATTTTTATCTGCTTGATATACAGTATAAAGTGCCAAATCCATGTTTTTAAAATAAATTTCCTTCCAATCGATGCTAACTTATTCCTTGTTTTGGAATCGGGAGTTTAATATTTTTGTTGATATTGGTACTTTTTGCTTATTTATGGTAAATTGGAAAATGGTGTAGTCGAACGTCTATATTCAACAACAGCTATATTTTTGTCTGGAAATTATATTTTGATGGAGGGGGTACAAAGACAGCTCATTAATAACAACAATAATTTAACTGATATTTACTCACAGAATAAAAATGGGGGTTCTCTTTTATAAATTAAATACATATATTTGCAAATAAATTACAGGACTCTTAAAAATTAACAATTAATACCTACTTCTTTTTTCAACAATTTATAAGCTACTGTTCTACTTTATAATTGTGTTTAATTATTTCTTCATTTTTGTTATATTGGTCTACTTAAGCCTTTATGACAAAATAATAGTTAATATTTTACAAATCTGACAATTTTTGGACAAAAACTATTTCTACAAAAGTTATTAAATTAAATATCTGTATTAACCAAATTTAAAAATTGCATATTTTGAACAAAGTAGTATCCTTAAAATTAAAAAAAAGAGTAACACTGTTTTCATAAACTAAATACAATGTTTTGCCTGTGCCGCAAAAATGTTAGAAAATCATTAAAAGTAATTTCAGTTAACTTCTACGCTATAGAATCTATCTATCTTTACAGGTTTATTAAAAAAAGAGATTTTTGTTTTATTAATTATTCGATGACTTGAAAAATCATTCCAAATTCAAATTATTTTACACTCAGCTTAAGTTACCTATTTAGCATATTTGTTTCTTTGATGTTACTGCAACGAAATATTAATTCATATTACTATCTACGTGTTCTATGTATTTATATGTACAAAATTTAGTTTATTTGATGGTTAAATAGGCTTCCAAGCAACGACAGCTCTTTGTGAATCAGGAGCTCTTCCAAAAGGTTTTGATTTATCAGTTGCCATATATTTGTTGACTTGGTAATCTAACATAACTTGATAGCCATACACATCAGTTGCTAGTTGCTGCAATGATAAAATTAATAAAAGGAATAAAAAAACAAATAATTAAATAAATTATTTTTGGTTACTATAAAAACTTCAATAGAGATTTCAAACGCTATTAAGAATTTTACTGTATAAGTTTTGAAGCAGTAATATCTGCTAATATAACGCTATAGAAGAAGAAGAATTATAGATTATAGACGCTCAATAGCTAAGGTATAACGCTTTAGAATATTGTAAGTCTAGGCAACGTGTGATTATATTTTTTCAGGCCATTGGTAGATGTCTGCACAGAACACTGGGAAACCACGGTCTGTGGAGTAAACGAATTATTCTGTGATGACCTTCGTCGGTAATTTGGAAGGGCTTTATTATCAACTGTACCGACATCGTAATTTATTTTGTGTTCACCTAATGTTCAAAGTCGCCACGACGACAAGCCGGTTGGGTAGACATCTATTAATCATCAAGAGAAGCCACATTTTATCTGCCATGTTTCCTAAACTTATTATATATCAAAGCGCTACATCACTGCGCCAATTGTAGAGCTATGCATGCACAAAATGCTCAATTACCACTTAAAATTTCAAAGTGTACATTAATTGAATTCAGGAAAAAATTGTTTAAATTTAAATATTTTTGTTTCTTTGTAGTCATTTTCATTTGGGAATAAAAGCAAAATTCAACTCAGTAAAAATTATAACCACTGAGCATCTATAGTCTAGAACAGGGGTCGGCAACCTTTTTTGGCCGCGGGTCAAAATCAACCAAAATGCGAGTATTAAAAAGACGTTTGGGTCAGAGATATTTTCGTATTAAAACAAATATTAAAACAAATGTCGCTGCATTCCGCATACTATCGGCCGATCCCATATCCAGTCAGGTGGGGGTGGGGTTATAACTGATATTTTTATATGTTATACTGGATTCAAAATTGGTACGTTCATAACTTTGCGACAAAAATTTTTTGGGAAAAAGAAAAAATGTTTGTATATCTTATACTTTATTTTCGGAACTAAAGTGGGTCACTTGAAATTACCAAATGGGTCACTCGGTGACCCACGGGTCATAGGTTGCCGACCCCTGGTCTAGAATATCCGTTTATCTAAAAACTATAATCATGTGTTACATGCGCTTATTGAAAAAAGCTCACCTGGGTTAAAGGACTTGTATTTGTTGTAAAAATTCCAGAAAATCCTTTTTTTTTGGCAATTCTTATAACTGCTTCTTCCATTGCTTGCATCACTGAAACGTTCTCCTGAGCTGTCAGGGAAGACTTAGTTGCCATCATGGAACAATGAAATATTTTTCCTTTTCCTTTGGGAAGTTTGTTGTCTCTGATTGAATAAGTTTGTTTATTAAATATTAGGTAATTTATTTAACTCACAAATATTCTAAATACATTTACCTGATAGGACCTTCGACGTATTCGAGAAAATCAAACACAATAGCTAATTTTGAGTTTATGTGTATATCAGGTTCATCTCGTGCATCAAAATTTAACGCTACTCCAATGAAGTCTCCATTTTTTGAACGCATGACAAAACTTAAATCTTTTTCTAGTAAAGGTTTCCACATTTTTTCCATCAGTTCTGAATAGTCGCTTTTATAAATATATGGCATCAACCACTGTTCCAAATCGGCTTTTTCGTAAAAACTATTTGTAATTATTCTGAAACAAGATTTAAAGACTACATTTGAGCGATCCAACTGTGGGTACTGTTGGTTTCGAAGAAACTCCTAATCAACTATACTTGGGTATGATGTGCCAATTGCCGTTTTTGGAGAGTGATTAGACAAACAAAAATTCTGTTAATTTAAATGTCTGGAAAACTGAATGACACGTCGTTTATTCGTCGGATAATGCCAATTTAAAAGACGCTATTGTCATTGATGTCTTTAAATTGCGTTTTCTCCCAAAATAAAGATTTCTGCTATTTTAATAAGATTCTATCCTGGAAATTTGCACTCTGGTGGCTACTTTGATTAAATAAACCCAAATAAGCGCTTTAGTAAAAAAAAACTCACTCAAATGTTTCAGTTTTATGTTTTTCCGCAAGAGGCTCCACCGTATAATTGCTCATTAGTCTTTCGTTTTCACATGTTAAATCTGTTTTATTTGTATTTAATATCATTTTATCTAAGATATCTCCCATATTTGCTGCTGTAATGAAATCTGTTATTCCTGTAAGAAATATAATTATCATTTGTAAAATGTCTTTTCTCTAAAGGTCCCGATTCGAGACTTGCAACCGCGACGGGAGACAACATCTTCGACAGATGCGTAGACGCCGAAATGTCGTGCGTCAAAATTACTCATCTAGGACGATCTTAGTTCCATTTAATCACTGTTTTATCGGCGATCGCAATACTTTTGGATTCATTTGCTTATTAATTTTATTTGATTTAGGTACCTAGTTATATATGAATGATTCTTGAACTACTTACCGATGAAATAACCGAAGTCTCTTAATTTAGTTACTGTAAAAACTGAATTTAGCGAGTTTCCGCCTAAATGATAAAAATTCGATTTTATCGATAATGTAGACCGCGTAGATCTTCCAATTACAGATCCAACTGTTTCTAATAATATCTTCGCAGCATCCATTTTGTCTGTAGGAATATCTGAATAGTCGATGTCTAATGTGATTGTTGTATCGTCTAAAATAATGAAAAAAAATCTTTCTAATTTTTTACCATAAAAAAGATTACTCAATGGTTTTGAGATTCACCAGTAATCAACTTTCGTAGGCGTGTCTTTTTTTATTCGGAAATTAAGTAGCTGAGATGTGGCTAATGTTTCTCTTAAGTATCTTCAAAAGGCAAAATAATGTAAAAAATAGTGTTCTCCATTTGAGAATCTTTACATTTTGCAGCCTTTCTTCCTTGCGTTTTAAGTGGCAGATAGAAAATATACAGGTAAAAATATACATTTTTCATGTAATAGTTTAACACTTTTTTAATTATTAAACTTTATTCTTTAGTCAATGTAATGGTCTTTAAATTACTTGCAGTATCCACTTAAATTTCATTCGTTATTTTTTTTAATTATTAGATTTTAATAATTTTGATCTGGCATTTTAGAATTACAATATATAATATGACACCCTTTATATAAATTAATACCACACCTTATGTAGATACATGAAATAAATGTTTTTTTAATTTATATATCATAAAATTATAATAAATAGGTAATAATTTATATTGAGTAATATAATTGTAATAATTATGATGATCAATCGAGCAAGAAAAAATATTTTTATTTATTCTAAATTATTAGTCATTATTACAGAATTAAAAAAAGTGTTGCATTGTTGAATATACATGAAAAATTTATATTTTCCCTCTTTAATTGTCACCTAAAATGTAAGGTAGAAAGACGGTATATCGATTTTCAATTAATAGGGGAACACGTATAGAGGTATTTTTAGTATGATTTTGTTTTACGTAGATACTTCAGAAAAAATGTTGCCAACTCTTCGTCTAAAATATAAGTGGCCCGTTAAAAAAATATTTTTTCGAGATCGTTTTAGGAGTTTTGCACATACCGTTATTATTAGTATTTTCATACATTTTTAAAAGAGTTTGTCTATCCACTTTTCCATTCACTAAAAGAGGAATCTTGTCGACAGTAACAACCTGTAAGCAAATATTTAATATCAATAAACGGTAAATATAAAAGAAAATAAGAAGATAACCTTGATCCAAGAATAAATATGTAGATTTGATTTATTAGTGTATTTGCCATATGGCAACATACACTATTGGCGTCGGTCGGATGGCGGGACCTAGGGGTCGGACCAAAATTTCTCGACGTTTCATAACCTCCCAAACACTTTGCCACCATTTTTAAAAATGTTTATATATATATATATGTATATATATATATATATATATATATATATATATATAGGTATATATGTGTGCGGGCTATAACTTTCGAAGAAGTTAATTTATTTTAACGAAATTTGGCACACATGTTGGAATCCATCACCGCACGAAGCCTATTTAAAATGGGCCCAATCGGACCATTTTAAGGGTTGTTTTTAGGAGTTGAAAAATGTTTTTGGGGCCCATAATACCGAAAAAATTCTCCGAATCGTTTCAAAATTGAAATTTGACCCTTCGGTAGTAATTAAAAAGTGTCCCTAAAATTTTAATAAAATCGGCCCGACAGGACCGGACTTACAAATTTTATGAAAACACTAGATTGCAGATAGTGAATTATTTACTGAAAGTTGCATATAATTTGGTATAGAGGTTCGATTTATAATAAAAATGCAATTAAGAAAAAAAATGTTATTTTAAGGGGTGTATTAAGAAGTAAAATTTTTTATTTTGCCCAAAAACCAACTTAAGCTCGCAAAATAAAGGCACACTGCCTGTATAAGCAAATACACTATATTGTCGGCAGGGTTTAGGCACTGCGACCCGGGTTTTAATGTTGATTTTAGGATCAGTAAATTATAGATTTATTTAAAATGAAATCGCATTTATTGCTAACGTCCGAGAAATATGTTCTCATCTTTTGAACTTAGATTTTAAGAACGCATCGCAAAGTAAAAAAAAATAGGTGCCTGAAAATTGGAAAGAAATGAACAATTTAATTTTTAATATTAATATTTTCTAAGCACATTTTGAAATATCTTTTAGAAGACCCTGCGTCCGTTCACTGGTAATTTTTAATTGTGTTAACGTGGTATCAAAAGAGAACCACATCTAGATTTTTTTGGAACATGTTAATAAAGATCCTGTTCATCAAGAGTGCTTAAAAATTTACGATTTGTTTTGCTGAAAGGACAACAGAACTATGATTTTAAGAGCATATTACATGCGTTTTCGACCGAAACTTAATGAAAACCCGTACGATTTCATGGATGGAATCCCGCTTGGATTTTTTCAGTAGCGGATACTTGTATCATAATTCAAGGCTTACCTGTGGAACCATGTAAGCTGGCAAAGCGCTGAGTAGATTAGATTCAATTTGAAGACCGGTTAATTTTGTGTCGGGTCTCGTGGTTACAAAGGCTAGAAGCGCTTGTTCAAGTTCGCCAGGTTTGTAACACAAAACGACACCTTTTTCAATATCCGGAGAGGATACCAGAGCCCTCTCGACTTCAGATAAATCGACGCGATGTCCACGAACTTTAACTTGGGAGTCAGTTCTTCCTTCGTATTGTAATGTTCCTTTCTCAATACGAGCGAAGTCTCCCGTTTTGAAAAGTTGAGCATAACCTAAAAACGAATTAATCGTATTCTTTCTTTATGTATCCAGGAAGGACGTTATATACAGAGGTCACCCTGTTCCGTTGGATAGTAGTGACGACATCCAGTGGACCGTCAATTGATATGACATAGTTCATAAAAATATTAACGGTTCCCAGCTGGCGTTATTCATTAACGAGATATGTGTATATAATAACCTTGATTGAATATAATTCTTATACCCATCTCTGAACGAAAGTTTAGAAATGGAATTTTAGATGTTTACCTGGATCAACTGTTAAAGGATTCTCAATAAATTTGTCAGGATCTCGGCCATTCACGTATCCTGCGGCTAAATTGTAACCCGCTACATATAATTCACCAGTGGACCCAATATCTACAGGCTTCAATTCAGAATCTAACAGATATAAAATCGTGTTGTCGATGGCTTTACCTGTAATGAAATATTATATATTATTAATATGTATGCTGGCGGATTAAGTATTTAGAGAAAATATCTTGTTTTAACATTGTATCATACCTCCTACATAAAATAATGCATTACAATCGAGATATATACTACATTTTCTGCATGTACTTCGTATAAAATAAGTGACTTTTACTTCAAAAACGTATATATTTATATATCTGACAGTTCAGGCCCCATCATATCGGAGTCTTTGGATTGCTTACGAAAACAATGCCTACTTTGCTGTCTCTGTTGCTCATATGGATTTAAACAAAAACTGACAGGAAAATTGCTACTGAACTGGTAAAATTGTATAACTTTTGTTTTACTTCACGCACTGGTGAGAAATGGGTTAATTTGCAACCGCTATACATTGCATAATCGCGGAAAAATATTTTCTTATTTCTCCATTCAGAGTTTCATGGTCTGTTAGAATTAGGCTTACCTATTGGCACTTTCGTTTGTTCGGCCAATTGTTCCTTGTTGTTTATCACATAGTAACTTACATCGCCCATAATTTCGGTGCTTCCATAAAAATTACAAAGAATACTGTTGGAATCAGAAAAATAGTCGAAGAATTCTTCCGCTAGCGCCACAGGTAATGATTCGCCGGAACAAACCCATGTTCGTAAGTCAGCCAAGTAATCTTTATTACTCTAAAAAAAAATCTTTTGTAGTTGTCAAAAAAGAGGAGGAACATAGTGATATCAGAACCGCAACTTTTTTCGAACCTATTATCACTCCAAACACGTAGGTTGTAGACACACGGTCAAGTGAATGGGAAAATTCAATTGCTTCATAAAAAAAGTTCATTTCTTGTCAAGATAGAAAATTATTTCACCGTAATTTGTACTCGATTGAGATATATACTTTGACTTTATTAAAAAGTTTGAAGAATTTTTTGTCCAACAATTATACCTCAGTTGAGAATACAAATGCCATGAAACAAATTTCTAGCTTAACGAGGAGAGTACTATTGATAAAAATATTAACTGATAAAAAAAACCTTTAATACTGATAAAATAACGTATAGAGCTCAACAAAAATAATGAGTCCTCTGGTGTTTTAAAAAAACTTAAACGTGACGATTCGTGATCTTCAAAATGGCGATGCGTGATGTGATTGGTTATTCTCTTTTTTTAACTAATCATATCGCCCGCCGTCATTTTGAAGATCATGAACATCAAAAAAAAAGTTTGTATGTGATTAATTAAGGTGAAACATAACATACACTCTAGCTCAGAGGCTCCCAACCTTTTCTGAACCACCGCCCCTTTTTTTTTAGAAGAAAAACAAATTTCAACGCCCCGTATAGTCCATATAATAGTTAATTTTACATGACGTATTAAAATATTGTTGCATATTATCTGTACATAATTTCTCTGTTTCTATTAAAAGTCATAAAGCCCCTATTGAAGGCTCCAGCGCCCACTGGAAGGCGGTACCGCCCCCTTTAGGAATCTATGCTCTAGATCAGGAGTTCCCAAAATGCGGCCCGCGGGCCAAATGCCCGCAAAGCCTGTGAATTCGGCCCGCGATATCGATACGATATATATTAAATTTAGTATACTAATAAAAAAAATAAATAGTTAAATATATTTAAAACAAAAAAAATCGTGGTTGTTTTGATTTTATTCCGTTTTTTTGGCCCGCCAAAAAATTTGGTAATATTAAATTGGTCCGCCTAATAAAAACTTTGTGAACCCCTGCTCTAGATAGAGGACCTGTAGAATTGTCCGAACTGTCTGCCACAAACGTTACTTCCACGACACATTTTTGCATATGTCCGTGACATTTCACAGTCCCTATGGCGTAAGTTTTGAGAGGGAGGGGGTGCCGGTAAAGATGTTTAAAAAAATGCAGCTCTAATAACAATATTAGAAAGTAAAGAAAGGCTTATATTTAAGTTTACCTGTAATCTTAAATAAAGTAGAATCGATCTTAAAAGCGAGGGCACCAATACAAGACGTTCAATCTAGAAAGGAATATTATATTTATTTAAAGAAATATATTGAAAAAATGTTGTATTTTCAAACACTAGAAAAGAATTATATCTACTTTATAATCAGTTAATAGATGAACGAGTCTTTCGGGATCTTGCGTCACTGATTTGGGTACAACGAGTACAGCTCGTCCCGTTAGTAGCGGACCCCATATTTCGCTGGCTGAATCAACAAACGTCAGTGACGTCTTGAAAACGCCCGTATGTTCCGTGTCCGAAAATGGAAATGTACGCCACTGCCATTGCAAACGGTTTAAGATTGTCTTGTGTGGAAGACGAACACCTGATAATGTAAATATAATGATTTTTAATAGTTTAGGTTCATAATTATAAAAGCGTGAGTTGTAAGTTAAACGTTGCTGAATTAGGCAAATTATCGTTCATCATTTTGGGTCATACGATTCAATTAAAATATATAAAATGTTTCGTAACTACGGAAACAAGTTAAAAAATAAAGATCGATTACAGATAATCATTTTCATATCCAAAAATATGTGTGAACTGGTTAAGCTGTGGGCCAACCTTAAAACTTCCCGCTATGTATTAAATGCGTTACAATAAATTGATCCTATTGTGTTTATAATACGAGTACATTAAAGAAGGTTATTAAATCTAGTTAAGAATTTCTGAGTCATAAAAAAATTATTATGTCATCTAATTTAAACATTTTGACATTATTATAAAGCGAACGTTTTTTAAAAGCTTTATTGGAATATTCAATAATAAGTATGAAATTCCGGTAAAAACATATTTTTATGCCGTATCTTGTAAACGAAACTTTATATGAAAAATTCGTCAGTGCCAAAAATTTTCATTAGTAAAATGCTTTAATTTTGGTAATTTTTTGTAAATTTTCCGTATTTTTTTTTATAGCAGAGCTAAGTAATAAATATATATTACCATTATAATCTATATGGACTGAAAGACTTCAACGGTTCCTAGGGCGGGTAACCCAAAATAATTAGTCGATTATAACTCATGTATTGTCAATATTTTGACATCATTTTGGAATCCTTGTGAATAAGTTAACGCGTCAGATCCAAAAGCTATTTCCATTTCGGTATCGTTAATAGTGAATTTAGAAACGTATCAGAAATTTAGCAACACATTTTCTGTAATTGGGCTATGCCTGTAGAAACTTATTTGAATAAATAAATAAATAAATAGTAAAATATAATTATTTAAAATTATCATTGAAAAAGGCCAAGGCCTGACTTTGCCCTTCAACTGAACAAAAAAGCTGAATAACGAGAATGTATTTTTTTTACGAGAATTATGGTCAAGGCTGTAAGAAATGTCTTTTTAAAACCCTTCTATTATAATTTTAAAATGTATTTATACCCTAAGGTTGTAAAATATGCAAAAAAAAAAACAATTATGCAATTTCAATTATTCATTTCATCATTTGTAATCAAATCCAAAAAAAATTGTGATCAAAAAAAAAAATAAAAAAAAAATTATAACTATAAATAAGTGTATCTATTTACAAGGCCATGTTTACATCGATATAAAATTCGACTAAAACAAACGAGCGAAAAAACAATTGCGTAGAAGCTGAGAAATATTTTTCATTTCTTGTTTTTTTTTATATTCTTTGCCTGTACACAGTTACGTATGCAGTTAAAATAAAATACAATTGCCTATTCAGCACTTAAATTCAACTTTCAGTCTGATTTGGGCCGAAATCGGATGTTTTGCTGAATGTTTAATGTTTGACCAACGGTGATCGAAGGTGATCGAAACTGTAGCTTTGGTATAATAAAAGAACTAGAATCTAGAAAATTCAATTTTTGACTTACTTTGTTTTTCCTTATGCCACAAATAACATAAGGAAGTATACGTATATTTTATTGCAAACATTACTTACCTTTGGGTATTCCGGTGCTACCGGAAGTGTACAACACAATGGCAAGGTCATCACGGGCGTGCCGTACGCAATCTTCTTCTGGTATCGGATTCGATGGTAACGGTTCGCTAGCTTGTAGGAGGTCTTCGTACGATATTGAATAAGTGCCCTTGAATGTTGATTCTACATTCTCTGTGAAAATACGATACGGTGTTATTGACACACATTTTAAATATTCCGTTGCAAATTCACAATAAAGGAGACGTTCCATTCATCGGAGAGGTGGGAACTTTTCGAATATTTAATTGTATCTCAATTCGTATAAAACCGAAAGTTTCAAAAAAGTCATATGTAAAAATTTTTGTTAACGTCCTCAAAATTTCCGTTAATTTCGGAGAATTGTTATAGATTATGTCGATTACTCCCATGGTTATTCGAACGGAGGTTGTCTCGTTTCGATCGTTAGTAGTGGGGGGATGACGTCAGCCGGTGGACATGTCAAATGAGCGCGAGCCAAAGACTGTTGTTTATATACTTTAATGCCAATGGAATCGAAAGACAATATTGATACTGCTATTAATGTGTATAATCAACAGCCGTTATCTCGTAATCATTTGACAAGATCACCGGATAACGTCATCACCAACGTATTGAGGCAACCTCTACTAAACTAACCGTTGCTTATTCCATTCTTCTGGGTCAGCTATTTTTTTTTTGTTAAATATATGTAGCTGCCAAATTGTTTACGCCGCTATAACTTCAGTTTAGTTGTCGAGCGACTATAATTTACAATTTCTGTATCTCTTGTTTACACATCTCTTAAGAGTTACGAGTGGCCGGTTGCGTAGATAAGTTAACATTTATCTGCTTTTTATAGCGTAATGATTGTGAAGAGGTTTGTATAAAAAGGGCATTAAATTATGCAAAATTATCTTTGAGTTAAGGCTAAACTTCATAGATTTTTGAATAATACGATTGGATCAGTATATTTAACCCTGACTGGTATAGTAGGCAGCTATCGTTATTGCTTCTGTTGTATAATAAAGATGGGGGAACATGGGACATTGCTGTCCGAAGTCTAATTAAATAATGATATTTCAATTTTAATTTCTGACATCATTAGAAATTTATTCCGAGTTTGATTACTTAAATTAATCAACAACGGTGACACTATTTACGCTTACTTGTTTATTTTTAATATTTGAACATTTTTTATTAAACAAGTAATGTTTTAGTCTCCAAAAAATGTTAAGCAATCCATTGAAAATATGTCTTGTTAACACCGTTTCATATGTATAAGCTCGCAGAAAAGTTTTTCACACTATTTAGAGATTTTTTTCATATAAAAATTTTAAAATCAACGGTTATACTTTAAAATAGACAATTTGTTTTGGTAGTAAGCAATCTAATTGTTTCCAATTAATCATATATGTAATATGAGGGTTGAAACTACCAGCTCATTTATTTCGCGATCGTCAATAAATCGTCTGTAAATGATACTGCATTGACAGAAATGACATCTTTAAATTTACTATATCAGTAGAGTTAAAAAAGATGCATATGGATTATAGGTAATTTATTTTCAACATTAAAATATTTTTTTATTTTATTAAAATAAAACAGTCCGTGGCACATATATAAATATGGCGTTTACAAATATGTAATATCGTTGCTCGTATAGAATAGAATAGAATAGTTTAGAATTTGTTGATCCAAAGCCATACCAATGTGTATAGGATTCGTCAAAAAAAAGATATGTTTACAAACCATTTACAACAAAATCATCCACCCTATACTGACATTGTTTAAGAAGAGCAGTTTTCAACTGTTTTTTAAATTTCGAAATTTTTAGATTTCTGAAACTATGTGGCAATTTATTAAACAATTTTAAGGCGTGATATTCGGCGCTATTGTTAAACAACGTCAGTGTAGACTTCGGCAAAATCACATTTGAATTATTCCTTGTGTCATGTCCATGGATAGCCTAAAACGTATCATAATTATGAATACGTCGTTTAGTAAAACATAAAGTAAAATAAACATATACATACGACACAGTTAAAATACGTTTTTCTGTAAATGTTTGTCTACAATTGGCACGAAAATTAAGATTAAAAATTATGATTATATAAGTTAGTTGAGATAATCTTTATTTTTTTGTCCCAACGCAGTTTTTTCTATCGGTGTGCAGAATCTTAATAGTTTTTAATTGAGATGTACCCAATATTTAACTTACTATTCGACACTGACGTAGCTACAGGGGTTTTAGTCATTTATGTGAAATGTACAGTTTTTTTTTTTGATAAATAAACGCAATTTTAGTATATTAATATATCATGTCATAATTTTTAAAATTAATGTACTGTTTAGTGTGTGTGTGTGGGTATTTGTGATAATTTAAAAGATTTTAGAAAACTGAAATACGAGCAAACGCAATAAAATCACATCGTATGTCACAATTCTAACCATTTCGGGCTTACAGATTCACTGGATGACGTTACCGCCCCCCCATTACAATCCAAAGGAACGAGGTTACATCTGTATCTAATAACTTTGATTGTTAACCAGGTAAAATTATGTTCTGAGAAATGCTTGTGAGAGTCCTATTGGCTGAGGAAATTATTATTTGCGATGTATTTTAATGCGATTGGCTGATGAAGTATGACAGTTGCAAAGTATTTGAATGTCATTGGTCAACGCGAGCATATATTTTAGCGTAATTAGAATAACTGTTAATCTTAAGGACAGTTTGACGTTGAGAGATTAGATGGGGCGGTTTAAGTCAAGGTTGTTGGGTGTAAATAATCAAGCTTGTTTATTTTTAATTTATTTACCTTGGCACATGAAATAAATAAAAGAAATTATCAAGAAATAAAAGAAGTTATCAGAAGTGGGATTGATAAAGAAGTAGGTTAAACATACTGGAGCGCTTGTTTTGTTATTTTTCCACTATTATGTATTCTGTGCTGCAATAATTTAAGCATTAATGATAATAATTAGTACCTTCCACAAAAAATGCTGTTCTCTAAGAGTTATGCGGCACACAGAAAGTTGTTAATCTTTACACGTCAGTGTAGATATTGTATTTATATAGATATATATCGACAAATCCAGCACCACGTGTGTTTAAATATGTAAATATTCGTTAAGTTCTGTCGGCACTTGCATTATATTAATCAAATGATTGTTAAGAGCCAGCAGACACATGCTACTTTTGTCTTGCGATTTTGTGATTAAGGTGATTGGGTACCAGCTATTTAATATATTTCGAGCAGTTGGATGCGCGTGTGTGCATGTAAAATACACTTACTTACGTTTCGGAAATCTAATTTCTATGAAAAATCTAATTCAATCTTCGATGTTATAATTCAATTTGAAAACAGTTTTTGAGCAAGCCTAATTTGTCAGTATTTTAAAGAAACAACTTGAAAAGGTTAATTTGTCTTCCCGTAATTCGAAATCTCGTGACGTGCTGTAAAGAAATATTGACGATTATCGCGTTTTTTTATTCAAATTTTAGGTCCAAATATGTGTTTTTAGAAATATATATATATATATATATATATATATATATATATATATATATATATATATATATATATAAGCAGTATACCAAATTTTGTGAAGCTTAGTGCTTGATCACAAGTAACAAAAACCCGGATCGCAGTGCCCAAACCCTGCCGACAATATAATGTAATATAATATTATAATCTTTATTTAAAGGACCTGGTACAAGTCATAATAGCGTCAATATCTACTTGCTAATACAGGCAGTCTGGTTTTATTACATGAACTTAAGTTTGTTTTTGATCAAAATAAAAAATGTAACCCCTTATACACCCCTTAAATTAACAGTTATTTTCTCAATTGCAACATTACTATCATTGAACATCTACACCAAATTAAATACACCTTTCAGTAAATAACTTACTATCTGCAAACTAGTGTTTTTTTTCAACCCCTAAAAACCATCCTTAAAATGATCCGATTGGGCCTATTTTAAATAGGCTTCGTGCGGTGATGGATTCCAACATGCGTGTCAAATTTCGTTGAAATAAATTAACTCTTTCGAAAATTATTGCCCGTACATATATATATATATATATAATACCAAATATAAATGTTTAAAGATGAAATGAGTTGTTTACGAACAAAATACACTACTGTTGTTAAAACAATTATTTTATAAATTATTTGAATAAAAAAAAAATAATAATAATATACCACCTTTTTAAAACGAACTAATAAGTGTAAAACATTTTTTTAACCCAGCGTGAGTTGTGACTGATAAACTATTTCACAGTTTACAATCCACGCTTTTATAATAGGCTAGGAGAAATTATTTTAATTTTTTAGTTCGTTTTAAAAAGGTGGTGTACATCAATTTTTTGTGGTATAATAATTATTTTCTGCTTTTTAGTCTTCTGTGTGCAAAATTTTAAAGTTTCAAGTCTCTAACGATTTTCACCCAGAGAAGAGTCGAGCCGGTCAGTTAGTTTCTATAATGTTGTATTGTAATCGAAACTATACGTCTGGGCAAAATTTCAACTCAGTCGGTTAACGGGTATAAATTAATGTCACTGACCAAAAGTAATATTTATCACCTCCTAGATTTATAAACTGCTTTATTTTGACTCTGTTCATACACATAAATATATATAATGCCGGTCCTGCATTTCAGGCTACTGGGCATGTCAACCGGGAGGTTGAGTGCAAAATCTTATCTTATTAAACATCTAAATTGTGATAATATTATATAGTATACTTAACTCTGTTTATGTGACAACTACTTTTTACTGTAACTGTATCAAGGTGGAGACTGAATAAATTGTAAAATAATAATCATCAATTTGATTGGTTGACATGTTATCATTGATTAATGATGACAGTTTTAGCAACGTTGTAATAAATCAAGGTTTTGTCAATAACGGAGTTAAATTATTCTAGAAATAAGTTTCATAAAAAATCCAATTAGACGTGATATGAATTTTGTTAGTACCTACATTTTTATCTCAACATGAAAATCATAAAATCTAATTTGTTTGTCAAAAGGGCACTAATTTTCTGTAAAAAACATACTGCTCCTGCCACGATGGATGCTATTGATGTATTTTTCACAAAATTTAATCGAAAGTTGCAACTTTATTATGTCTATAATTTTTTCATTCCTAATTTTTTGTTTCTTTCATTTCTAGTAACTGTACATAAGAACAACATTAAAGCAACTAATACGAAATGTATGTTGGGGGGAGGGGGGGGGTAATTTTTTCTTGTTCTGTTTGGGAGATACAATCGTAGTACATCTGGCTACGGTTCTGAGTCCACCCCTGTTCTATTCCGTTTCATCACATTATTTACCTGTGTTTTGATGAATGACAATGACAGGTCCGGCCTCTTGTAAAATATGGCGCACTCGTTTTTCAGGAAACGACGGATCTAACGGCACATAGGCAGCACCGGCTTTCCATATAGAGAGCAATGCGATGACCAGTTTATCACTTGGCGGCATTGACACAGCGATTATAAAGTCACCATCCCCGTTTGCTTTAAGACAATTGTCTTTTATTTGCATCAACAGACTTCGTGATAGTCTGTTGGTTATCGAGTCCAATTCTTTGTATGTGTGCTTTGTTACAGCTTTTGAATTTTCATCTGGAAAAATAATTTTTTTTATCTTTATAACAGCTGTTCCGGTGTTCGTCGTTAGAATTTTTTTTGAAGTAAATTTTTTTTTGGCGTGATAGGGGAAAATTGATTCATAAGATTGAAAGTGTAACGAAACGTTGCAATGTGTATTTGTATTATTTTGTTTTGTCAAGGAATAAATTAATTTGAATTTGAGTGAACTTTTCTCATCACCGCATAAATAACTAAATTATAGGAGGTATGTGACAAAAACGTGAAATAACTTTGAATAACTGTGAAACTACGCGACCGATTAACTCCAAAATCTAATCAGATCTAAGTCTCAATAAAGTCTTTCGAATGCCGCAAACTAAACCTAAATCGGTTGATTTGTTTACATACATATAGACGGACGTCAATCCAAAAAAAGTCAGAATTGCTTCGTAGAACTCCAAAACGTCGAGATCTGATGAAAACTGGATATTCGGACATCGGATCAGATCAATAGCTTGTCTTATTAAACAACTTCAAAAAAAGGAGGTTATATAATTCGTGTGTATGCTGCTCTTTTTTGTATGTTTGTTACGCGATTACTCCGCTAATTATGAACCGATTGTGTTCATATGCTACCGAATTGGTTCCATACAGTTTTTATTAAAATCGGTTCATCCGTTTTTAAATGACATCAAAAAACATATTTTTATATGAATGCTACTTCATTCACCAGCGTTTGTGAACCGATTTTGATGATGATTCTTTTCTTATTTGAAAAAAGGGTGATCCACATAAATTTTACTTAAATCGGTTCAGAAGTTTTTTATTATAATATATAAACAAAGCAACTACGAAATATTAATTATTAATAAAAATGTGCGAAATCAAATCCACTAAAAAGTAAAAAATATTAACCTCCTTCAAAAAAATCACTAAAAGATGAAAATAATTAATTTTTGAAGTCGGAGCCAATTTCAGTACTAAAACTTTTAATTACATATCTACTTTTATTAAATTGGCGCCGACTTCAAAATTTAATTATTTTCATATTTTTAGTGATCTTTTTGAAGGAAGTTAAGTTTTTTTATTTGTAAAATTTTTCAACAGCGGGAAGTTAAAAAAGGAATTAATATAGACCGACAGATAAAATTATAAAAATGACTAGTTCGGTCCTATAATCTGTACAATTGCGGACAATATTACGGGCTTATTCATTTATACTCTATGATTGCACTTCTGCATAATACATTAATATAAAAACTTTCGCACGTATAGTAAGCGGAGTCATCAAAGAAATAATTGAACGATACTCTTGTACATTAGACGCTATATCCACATGAAAAACTGTGGAATTACAATTTGATTTATACGTCTTGATTTGTCGTAGATTTTTTTCAAATTAAACTCACTTGTCATGTTCACTTCAAAGTTATTAGCTCGTGAAACCGTCAACTGTTTTTTTTTTCGCTTCAAACAGATTTAACACTTTATTGAAAAGATTTGTAAGGAGAATCTTTATTAAAATAATTTCAAGGGGTACGGAAGACTTGATTCAAATCTATAAAAAATTGTTAAGGTTGTAAAAATATTAATTTCGAATGAACAACACACTGGGTGTCCCATTTTAAACTTTATTCAAAATTTTCTCACAAGGGATGAGATCTAGAAATACATTTTCTTAAATGAATTTTCGATAGATGGCGTCATCTTCCAGATATGAACGACAACTGTGTTTTTTAAATGGAAAAATGTCAAAAACTGTTCAAAGTTTCTTTCGTTTTCAAAAAACAGTTTTGTGCATTAATGAAAATGGAAGAAATTTTGAACAATTTTTGACATGAAAAGCACATAATTTGCACGGCACACACCCACAAACATACAGGCGAGACATAAATTTGACTGTGAAATCTCTCCGTGATATGTCTTGGGTGCTGCAAATGCCAACAGTGAAATTAAATTTTTGATCATAAGAAGCCCTTAAGAGATTTTATGAACTTGACATTTTTTGGCCTCTTTCCAATGAGCCAATAAAAGCACGGGTTTCTATTTAAAAAAAACGAAGTTGTCATTCGCATCTCGAAGGTGGCACCATCTATCGGAAATTCATTTAGGTAACTTTCGACTCCCTTGATATTAAACAACTTTCATTAAAAAAAATTCTATACCGTATCCCTTGTGAGAATATTTGGAACAATAAGTTTAAAAAAATGAATGACAAATATTTCATATACACACGCTATGACAGCGTGCCCGTCTCTATCGATAAAACAGTTTACTGTCGAATGACTCGCAGATAACGTGTCGGTACGGTAGACTCGATTGAATTCTGCCACAAATTACTATTATCTTTAGCAGAAAATACTTTTTCTGTGTTAATAACAAACCAATACATTCTAAAAAAAGATTCTATAAAAATCGATTGAGTACGCCGTAGGAAATTTATTACGTTGTCATTGTTCAATCTAAAGTAGAACTTGAGCTTTGCGTAATATACGTAATTACACAATTATAAAATAATTGTTTATAGTTTTTACCTTGATACATTAAAGCTACATCAGAATCATTTTTTTCTCTAACGACCTCTTCAAATATTCGATGCAAGAAGTTTGGCTTGTAAGGCCTCTGTTCACCTTTCATTATTGACTGATTTGGCAAGGATCCCATATTCTCTGTAACAAAAGAAGAATAGTTTATTTTACTAATTTTATATGTTATCCAATGTTTGGTGAACGATGACAATGACTTATATATAATACTAGCCGCTACCCGTGTTTCTGCACACGATTGAGATGGAACACGGCATACACAACAGTACGTATTACAAGTTTCCTTCATTCTTAATTTGAAACGTACTTTCAAATTAAGAATGAAGGAACATGCAAAGGCGATAACTCAGTCACAACTCAAACCCGAATCTTTCCACTTTCGCGGCGGAATGAGTTTTCAATAACTAAAAACTCATTCCGCCGCGAAAGTGGAAAGATTCGGGTTTGAGTCCTGACGATGACAGTGGTTTGAAAAATAAATTTCTCTAATATAGCATTGTAACAATGAATGGATTTATTCTCCGAAACGCGTCGAGAAATAATTTAACAATCAATTTTGTGGAATTTTCAAGTATCTTTATTTATCTGTTACTATAACTTTTATATACTCATGTACTTCATTAAATAGGAGCCAACCTCAAAATTTTATTATTTTACACTTTTTAGTGGTCTTTTTTTATTTATTTTTTTAATTTTTTTTAATTTTTTACTTTTTATCGACTTTGCAATACGTAGTTACGCCCCCTTCTTCTTTAATATTTTATTACTGAACAGCCGAACCGATTTAATTAAAATTTATGTGAGACCACCCTAAAGGTATGTCCTCTAAAATAGAAAAACAGTCGTCAAAATCGGTTCACAAATGCTGGAGATATAAGGTAACATATATAAAAACTCTCTTTTTTGGAAGTTGGCTAAAAACGACTGAATCGATTTAAAAGAAATTGTATCAATCCGTAAATATTCTAAACAAATAGGTGTAGACATTTTTTAAATCGGTTAACCCTTCGAAAAGTTATGGCTTATGAAGTTTTCTGGCACAAAAAAATGTGTATTCTCCACTACTGTTGTCGTTACCGAGCGAACTCGAAAGCATTATTTCATCTTAATCGCGTACAAAGCCGCTGATAGCGGCTAGTATATGTATAAAATCTAATTGTGTAATCGTAAAACGTTATAAAGGCGTAGTACACAAGTTATAATAATCTATAGAAAGTATAATTTTGTATAGTATTAACAGCAACTACTGTCAAAAATATTATTTGAAAAGTAATAATAATTCAGACACATGGACTTGACCTTGATCTAAATTTTATGCTAATAGAAATGCAAAAAATCAAACAAAACAGTTTTTAATAATAAATATATGAACAGTGTATTAACGTATAAAATGTTAATAACTTTATTAGCGTTGCATTGAAGAAGTACGGATTTTGCACAAAAGTGAAATATATGAGGTGGAAACAGATTTTGACACTTTTTAAGGAAAGATGGGCAAGAAATTCAAAAAAGTGCTCTCTTTGAGTCTAAATGTAGGTAGGGTAAAACAGTAGGGTAGGGCGGTTATAAATGTGACGCCGACTGGGACATTTAGGCAATGAAAAAGTTAGTTGTTTATGTAGGTAATATGTCAAAATTCTAAAATTGTTGTTTTTAGTGTATTTGCCATAAGGCAACATACACTATTGGCGTCGGTCGGATGGCGGGACCTAGGGGTCGGACCAAAATTTCTCGACGTTTCATAACCTCCTAAACACTTTGCCACCATTTTTGAAAATGTTTATATATATATGTATATATATATATATATATTTATATATGTATATATATATATATATATATATATATATATATATATATATGTGTGTGTGTGTGCGGGCAATAACTTTCGAAAGAGTTAATTGATTTTAACGAAATTTGGTCCACGTGTTGAAATCCATCACCGCAAGAAGCCTATTTAAAATGGGCGTAATTGGGGCATTTTAAGGGTAGTGTTTAGGGGTTGAAAAATATTTTTAGACCCCAAAATAGCAAAAAAATTCTCAGAATCGTTTTAAAATTGTCATTTAACCCTTTAGTAGTAATTAAAAGGTGTCCCTAAAATTTAAATAAAATCGGCCCGACAGGACCGGACTTACAAATTTTATGAAAACACTAGTTTACTGAAAGTTGTATATAATTTGGTATAGAGGGTCGATTTATAATAATATTGCAATTAAGAAAAAAAATGTTATTTTAAGGAGTGTATTAAGGAGTAAAATTTTTATTTTGCCCAAAAACCAACTTAAGCTCGCAAAATAAAGCCACACTGCCTGTATAAGCAAATACACTATATTGTCGGCAGGGTTTTGGCACTGCGACCCGGGTTTTATTATTAATTGCCACGAGACTGGTAAAAAAACAATAACGTTAAACGTAGAAGAAAAGACCTTCAACTAATTTAATATTTCTTTTAAATTAATAAAGTTTTTCTGATCGGATTGTCACTAAGTGAGGATGAAGAAGTTGAAAATACATGAGTTCTACTGTAGTAGAAAGTTTGTCTCAAAATATTCAAAAGTCAAGGTGATAGACGAAGTAAAACGTTGTGGAGAAGAACTATTTAAGTTACAAAATGCAAATTACAGGTGGAATAATTAAAGGATAAATAAAATGAGTTTATTTGTATGGAGTTGATACTCCAAGGAGGGGCTAAAACTAAATAGATGCTGATCAGTTTTTTCCTATTTTCGTGCACTAATCTGTTATGAGGAATAATGGCGCTTCTATATATATAATTATTTATTTAATATAAAAATATTTGGTAAAAGTAGGACAGTCGTTCCGGCCATGATTAATGCAAAATAAAAGTAAAAAAATATATTATAGTGTTCCATTAGTTTAGGTAACAAATTTATTATTTTAAATTTCATTCATGGCATTTTGTCACGAAACGTTTAACCTTTTACACTTCAAGACATGCTGCGATCCAGAGCTGGGCAAACTACTTGACAAAAGTAGTTGAGTATAACTACTGATTACTTAAGTAAAAAGTAGTTAAACTACTCGCTCTTAAAAGTAGTTAAACTACTAACTACTAGTAGTTAGTAGTTAAAAATTTAACTACTTTTTTAACTACTATAATAATAATAATAATATAAATTTCTTTATTTATGTTGTACAATCTGCACCTATAATATATGAAAATTATTTTAAATAATAAAAATTTATATTTAATAACAATACGACGTTTCGGCCAAGATGTCAGTCTTTTTCAAATGAATATAATTTAAAAATTCTACAAAAAGCAATTTACAACCTAGAATGTCCAAAAACGATATTTAAAAAAATGTATAGGTATATTACTGTCAATTGCCAGCAAGTTTTGTATATCTTAATCTTTCTTTTTGACAGTCTAGGCTGTTAATTGTTTATAACTTAATACTATCTTTGTTTTCTTCAATGATTATTATTTTTTGTATAGGATCTTTTATTTATATTCATTTGTAAAGGGCTGATATCATGGCCGAAACGTGTTTTTATTAAATTTTGCAAATAGCAACGATGCGATTACCAGTTCCACGTTGTATTTCAAACTAAAACTCAAGCAACTGATATTTCATTATTTAAAAAAAAGTCTGATCGGGTTCCAGAATCCAGAAAAATGCATAACGAATAAGAACTTGTAACACGTCGGTTAAATATAATATACTAAAATATTTTTAAAAGTAGTTAAAATTCAAAATAAGTAGTTAGATTACAAAAAAGTAGTTAAACTACCTAAAGTAGTTAGAACTAAGTAGTTAACTACATTTTTAACTACTTTTTGTGATTACTTGATAGATAATCAAAATAATAGAGTATACGATTACTATGTGGAGAAAAGTAGTTAGAGTACAACTACTTTTCCAAAAAAAGTAGTTAACTACGTAGTTAACTACTTTTGTAGTTAACTACTGCCCAGCTCTGCTGCGATTTAATAACAGACTCTCGATATCCACCTTCGGATAAACTAAAAAATAGTCTCAATAAGTCACATATTTGAGAATGCGCCAAATATACTTTGCTCAGTAAGACAAATTTTGAATGTGACAAAAGTTTGAGAAAACGTTTTTTTTGAAGTTATATTTCTTTTGGCGCGTTGAGAGTAAAATTTTAGCAGGCAACGGAAGTTGCGCGCTTACAGCTAACGAAAATTCTACAGTATGAAATTGGCCATAAAGAGGCTCAAACTGAAAGGACAAATAGACGAAATCGATGCACTTTCTGTCATCTGGGAACTAGATAATATATTAGACGACTATAACGTTTGTTTGCAAATGTATAAAAATTAGTTTTTAATCACGCCAAAGAAGTATAACTTCAAACGCGTGTAAGTACACATATCTACTTTTCTATTTTAGATTTCAACTATACGCTATAATAATCGAGGAGAGGACTGATGGCAAGTAGGCCTCTAAATGCACATATTTTCTCTATTTTAAAATACGAGATACTTTTGACCGTTTTAGAGATCTCCAAATGAAATTGGTACACCCTATATAAATTATTTTGGTGTCAATGATCTGACCGATCTATGGGTGTCGAAATATTTGAAAGTGAAAATAGTTGATTGTCAAATACAATGCATGTACGTTAAACTGCATTTTGAGATATTTCACGGTTGCTCAGTCATGCGCTCTTTAGACATAGGTGCACGATATTGTATAGAGTGTTGATAAATAATATAACTTGGCCCGAAGTATCTTTAAGCAGTTTTGACAGAAACTCGTAAAACGAAATAATAAACACCTTACAAAGATTTTTTTTAACTTTAAAAAAAATTATACTGAGAGAGAATCAGAATATATTATTTTAAAAGGACGGGAAGTTTAAAACATTTAGAGATTACGAATTTCACAGAAAAAATCGAGTTTTTTTTTTACCTTGAAGCAGGGATTCCCAACTATTTTTCCTCTGCAACACTCCTAAAGAAATTTTAATCACTGGCGACACAAACATCTTTTAATTATTAAGAAATTTGTGTCGCCAAAGTATTGTTTAAACTATTTGTAATTTTTTTGCGACATACATAACGTATGTTTGCGACACGGGCGTTGAGAATCATAAAAACGGAATTTTTAAAAAATATCTTATTCCAATAAACATAAGTAAACGTTTGTTGCTCGTCTAGTTAAAAAGTTTGTTCAAAATATTAGTTATTTTAAGAATAGTATAATAAGTTTTTGCAGAGGACTTACGAATGATTAAATTAATTTTTTTAAGTCCAGAAGAGTCGCAGCTGGCAGGGCTAAAACGGTTGTAAAATGCTGTCCTAGAGATTATTTGATATAGATTTTTAGTGCTGTGGAGATAAATAATTAAGCAAGGCTTATCATTCCTGAGAGGATAACAGCTTTCAGTTTACATTTTTTTTTAAATTTATGTCAAAGGTTTTAATTTATGATGTTACACTTGTAAATAAATGAATAACAGTAGTTTTCTTGTAATTGGTGCTAGCGGAATGGTGGGGTGGGGGCGGAGTCATTTTACTGTCGCAGATTTTTCTCATTTCCGCGTTTGTCATGTTCTTGTTATGGATGTAGTTCTCGTTTTAATAAAGGTGTATTAATTCATTGATAAGCTATAATTACTTTAATTTAATAACCATAGAATTTTAATAACGCAGTACCGTTATTATAAGTATCCTTCAGATCTCGTGCATTTTTGAAAAAAATCGATTGAATACTTTTCCTCTATTCACATAAATACGACTATTTTTATTAGTGTATTTGCCATATGGCAACATACACTATTGGCATCGGTCGGATGGCGGGACCTAGGGGTCGGACCAAAATTTCTCGACGTTTCATAACCTCCTAAACACATTGGCACAATTTTTGAAAATGTTTATATATATATGTATATATATATATATATATATATATATATATATATATATATATATATATATATATATATATATTGGTATATATGTGTACGGGCAATAACTTTCGAAGGAGTTAATTCATTTTAACGAAATTTGGCACGCATGTTGGAATCCATCACCGCAAGAAGCCTATTTAAAATGGGTCCGATCGGGTCATTTTAAGGGTAGTTTTTAGGGGTTGAAAAAAGTTTTTGGGCCCAAAAATACCTAAAAAATTCTCAGAATCGTTTCAAAATTGAAATTTAACCCTTTAAGAGCAATTAAACAGAGCTCCTAAAATTTTAATAAAATCGGCCCAACAGGACCGGATTTACAAATTTTCTGAAAACACTAGTTTGCAGATATTTACTGAAAGGTGTTTTTAATTTTGGAATGGACATTCGATCGACAATAATAATGCAATTAAGAAAAAAATGTAATTTTAAGGGGTGTATTAAGGAGTTAATTTTTTTATTTTGCCCAAAAATCACCTTAAGTTCACATAATATAGCCACAAGGCCTGTATTAGCAAATACACTATATTGTCGGCAGGGTTTTGGCACTGCGACCCGGGTTTTTTTTTATTTTCATGTTCCCTAAGGAAATGAAACTACCTATACCCAGATAGGATCAACAAATCGAATCCAAGATAAGGTCAAACTTTTATTATTCCACAATCCAAACGTAATAAATAAGGAGTTAGTAACGGATATATAATTGAACTATGCTCTGCTACTGTTTTACATCTGTAAAGAAATGGAACTATGGCGATAGGGTCGAAAAACCGAATTCAAGATAAGATCGATAACAAATAGCAGTTCTGTGTAATCTAAATAAAGAAATGGTGCAACTAATTGTTAAATAGACAGATAACTAGATTGACAAGGTCGGGTTTTTTTGTCGCATAGTAATATGCACATTTGTTATTTATATTCTTCATGAAAGTACTGTGTTTATACGAGTCAAGTTTACAAGAGGTGTAAATGACATTTTTTTAACGAATATAGAAAATGTGCTTGAATCATTTTAGCTTGTCTAGTTACATGAAAAATGATAGAATGGTTTGTAAGTAACGTCCCTTTTTTATTGAAATTAGTAGAGATCCTTATTAAACAAAATATTAGCATAAAATATTGACATAAGAGGCAAAATAAATCTAATTTTACATAAATGAATGTGATAATTTGTGGTCAACTTACCACAAATAACAAATGGATAATGTAAAGCGTATTTAGTTCACTGAATCATTATAAAATTGACGTTAATACATTAGAACAATGAATTTGCATAGTTAAACGTTTTGCAATTGGAAATAATTTTATCCCTTTGGTAAACACTTGTGTTGCGGAAATTGGTTTAAAATGACGCAGAGTAAAATGACCGAAGCAATTTTTCAATACTTCTCGAAAAATATGCCGTTTACACCTGTCGTAAACCACAATCAGTAAACACACTGTATAAATATTAATGAATCGGCGTATTGTATTTGTTAATAAACCATTTACAACTGGTAACTGATAAAATAAAACAATACAAAAATCCCCTCGCTGCCCTATTTATGAATTCCTTTCGTATTTTTACTGATAATTTTAAAATGAAAAAAATTGTAGCAATTCAGCTGAGTCAGTAAGACATTTCGAAATGAAATATGGAAGAAATGTTACTCCGCATTGACGATATTGATACATATTTTAATTTTTTCTTAGAAATTTACGTTTGTTGATTAATAACATCTGTACATAATTTACGTAAATCTGTGATATTGGAATACATCATAAAAGAACTACTTTTCCAGCCCGAATTCGCCCGGACAGATTTTAGTTTTTACAACGAAATAATTTAATCATTTTGCGGGCGTCTTTACTATTTCAAACACTGAACGGTTCCCTTTGTTTTAGAGTATAAATAATATATGTACTAGGCAGTTTATATTACTTTTTTTTTCTTTTTATTTGACCCTTTCGGGTCCCAAGAAAATATCAATTATCTCAATATATATGATAGCCTCAATTGTTATTAGTTATAAGGGAAGCATAGCAGGCGTTTTAACAGTCAAAACATTTTTTAAATCGGTTTATTAGTTCCTGCGGTTATTCGTAGGTCGGAACAAACTCTTTATAATATTTATTATTATCAAGTATCTATATTTTACTAGTGGTTACCTGCGACTCTGCGCGTGATTGAGATGAAATACGGCAGTAACAATAGAGTAGCCTCCGGCTCCTCCTGGTGTCACCTAGTGGCGAGTTACAACAAAGTGGAGAACATAAATCTTTCTCCATGAAAAAATATAATATATCATGATGATCGGTCAAACGGTGTCGAAGTCTATTAATCTTAGATACATTTGTAAGTATAAATCGCGAATTAAATATTTGCAATATTGTCGCGCGTATATATTGTACTCTTTCTTTTCCAACATGTTTTTAAAAGAAATATTGACATTATGTCATTATGTAACAAAAATCATTTACGTGCAATGTGTGAAAAATTCAATTCAATTTAGAGTTAAATATTTTTTCTAATGAAATTGTTAACCAGTCCAGGTACGGCATGGGACAATCCCTACGTAAGTTTTAGCAAATAGAAGAATAAATTAAGGTCCGCGCATTACATCTAATTGGTTCTGTGCCAAGTTGAGTAACTTAGCGTTCTTCTTTAATTAATATGCGGCATTCTGCACTAAGAAGGTATTTTAATATGTAGATTCAACAGATTTATCGCTGTTCTATGCTACACTACGCTATGTATTCTAAACGATATGCTAAATGGACGTGACTTCATAACTGATCGAACAATTTGTAGCGTCTATGCTTACAAAGTTGTCTATCCTTATCCTAATTTCCTATAATTTCTTCATTTTCCCATTGCTATTAAGTTGAAGTTTAAAAACTTAGCAAAATAGCGGGAAGTATGGTAAATGAAAAAAAAGTAATGGTGCGAATGGTGTCTGTTATGAGATAAAGTCGAGAAACGAACGCGTTAAACGTATTATTATTATTATTATTATTATTATTATTATTAATTTGTAGTGTCTGAAAGCTTAAGAGCTTTGTGTTTAGTGTTAGAAATATCATCATCTTGGATTAATATGACCAGTGCAACTATTAACGGACGCAATATTTTTTGTGTAAACATTTTTTATACCTTCGCACAACATATCTGCTAGGTGACTCAAAAGTCATGAATGAAGCGCACAGCTATTATCTAAAAATGTTTTGAAAACTGATCAAGGTACACTTGATCAGTTTTCAAAACATTTTGAGGTTATATGTAGATGTCATTGTATTCAAAACCGAATGTTTATATAGATCTGTTGAAAGCACTTATGGTTTTCTTATATTGTCAGCTAACATAGTCGTTCAAAAAACCGACTTAGCGCTATGAATATTTATTGGCGTTGAATTTAGCTATATTGTCGTTAAATATATCTAATGTTTAGAATAGACACTGATGAGTCAAGACCTATGCTGTTGAACGTCTATAATCCACTTTCTCTGAGATTAGCAGAAACTAGATTTTTTTTTGTTTTCGTAGGAATCGATACGATGTTTGGGCGAAATTGAAAATTAGCAAACAAATAATATTAGGGACATTTTTAATGGCAGGTATTATTCGACAGTCAGTTATGCAATTTCAACAATGTTTTGTTGGCAAAAATTTAACACGCAGATATAAAAATTAATGAGCACTTAATGACAGCACTGGTCAAGGTTTTTATTTTCGACGGCTCATTTAAGGACAGAGACGGTTTTTTTTAAACACTAAGTAGGTGAACGAGGCGAATGCCCTCTGGTTCCGCATTTCAAGGTGCCCCATGACTGGAAAAAAACAACAGTATACAAATAATACAAACTTATTTGTTTTTTATATAAAGATATGAAACGTCATAAGATGTACAAAATTGAATTCATATTATTTTAACTACATATTCAACATGTCAATATTACAAGGCCCGTCTTATTTTGAGAATTAAATTTTTTAACACATTTGTGATATTCTGACAATTTCAATAAAATATTTAATTTTGTGGATATTGAATTTTACGATTTTGCTTGCTTTGGTAATTACATCAACCAGCAATTATAATTCTATAAACTCTTATTCGTAAACAAGAAATACTTAATATTTTTTTTAATTAAATCTGAATAGCCCGAAATTGTTAGGCACACAGTTTTTAGAATTTATTTTTCTAGACACTATTATTGGTATGATAGCTTTTAGCATAACTATTAACGCCTGGATATTAAAAGTAGCTACAAAACATCAAACGACATTCGTTTCGCTAATTTAATCATCTTCTGATGATTTTAACGAAACAGTAAATGTTCCAACGACCATCACTCTTCAAGAGATTCATGAATATTTAATTGTTGAGTATTATAAATTAATCAGTAAATGAATCAGCATAATTTTTTTGTCAAACTGTACAGTGACGAATAAGCCTGATAATATGGAATAAGAATATGGCACTGCAGGAAATCCCAGATTATCACAGTTTTGATATCGTTTTGAGGTGTTGAAAGAATAAAATTAATTGAAAGAACGCATCGATTGACGACACAAAATAATAAATGATTTATAAAACAATGATTTTATTTTTCGTCGATTGATGAGTTCATTCAATTAATTTTATTCCTACTACACCTCGAAACTTGATATCAGTTATTTTTGTTGCACACATGAACTTTAGGTTTACATTGCAAATGTTTGTTCGAGTTAAAAATCTCTGATGGCATAAACTTTAAACATATTTTTTTAGAATATCTTTATATAAATTATGTTTGTTATGCTAAACCACACGGTATGTAATTTAAAAGTATGCACTGTGAACTCATTATCGCTCAATAACCTTGAAATTGGCACATCAATAATTTAAAATTTGTCTATCAAAAAAAAAAGTAGTCATACAAGTATAATTATATAATCTTCACGGCACGCTGTAGATTTTATACGTTTTAAAGAAACAATTTTTACTTAATATCAGACGGTTCATTCTGAATGAATGTTCATTTGACTGAGTGTTCATTTTTGTTTCATTCCGAGTTCACGCGCCACAGACAGAATGACAGAAATGAACGTTCATCCAGTCTTTTTCTCGAAGAGGTCGTCGAATGAAGTTGTGTGCCTTGGAATTCGTTTATTTTATGATCATTTGATCGAAGAATTCACAAAAAAGAAGCGAAGTCTAAGTTTAAACCATTAATTAGAGATTTTATAGAATTTGCCTGTATTGTTCTGTCTTTTTATTCGTCGAGTTTGTGGTTCCAAAGACATTGATAATTTTATTTTTTGTTCCAATATATATTTTTAACGTGGAGGGAAAGTTTGGTTGAGGAACAGTTGAAAAAAGAAGCTTTACCGATGTTTCGCTTGTGGCCTACGTTTCGAAAAATATTTTTCGAAACGTAGGCAACAAGCGAAACATCGGTAAAGCTTCTTTTTTCAACTGTTCCTCAACCAAACTTTCCCTCCACGTTAAAAATTGATAATTTTAGATATTCTCCAAAAACAGCAGCATGTTTTGGTCGTTTGACTTGAATACCATTTTGTCTGATACACAGACAGCATCTATTCACTATACGGTGTCGTAGTCCCAAGTCCGTCCGTTACAAGACAGGACACAAAATGGTCGAACCCGAATTGTGTTCAGACGTTTCATTTTTCGATCATTCGGAGTGCGAATGAATCATGCCGAATGCCGATATCTAGCGTTGTTGGATCGGTTCATTAATGAATTCATTTTTCATTGTTGTTTCATTTTGTGTTCAGACGTTTCACTTCGAATGAAAGATGCTGAATGAAAGACAGAAATGAACAAAAAATGAACCGTCTGATGTCGCCTTAAACGGACGATTGGAAAAAATGTCAAAATAACCAATTTAATTTTTCTGATGGTTTGCCTTTTTAGTGTATTTGCCATATGGCAACATACACTATTGGCGTCGGTCGGATGGCGGGACCTAGGGGTCGGACCAAAATTTCTCGACGTTTCATAACCTCCTAAACACTTTGGCACCATTTTTAAAAATGTTTATATATATATGTATATATATATATTTATATATATATATATATATATATATATATATATATATATATATATATATATATATATGTGTACGCGCGATAACTTTCGAAAGAGTTAATTGATTTCAACGAAATTTGGGCCACATGTTGAAATCCATCACCGCAAGAAGCCTATTTAAAATGGGCCTAATCGGGCTATTTTAAGGGTACTTTTTAGGGGTTGAAAACTGTTTTTGGGCCCCAAAATACCGAAAAAATTCTCCGAATCGTTTCAAAATTGAAATTTAACCCTTTGGTAGTGATTAAAAAGTTTCCCCACAATTTTAATAAAATCGGCCCGACAGGACCGGATTTACAAATTTTATGAAAACACTAGTTTGCAGATAGTGACTTATTTATTGAAGGGTGTATTTAATTTGGTGTAGACGTTAGATTGATAATAATATTACAATTAAGAAAAAAGTGTTATTTTAAGGGGTGTATTAAGGGGTTAAATTTTTTATTTTGCCCAAAAACAAACTTAATTTCACATAATAAAAGTATAAAACCACACGGCCCTATACAAGCAAATACACTATATTGTCGGCAGGGTTTTGGCACTGCGACTCGGGTTTTTTTGGATTAAAATCTTATTTTTTTAATTATAGTTTTCCGTTTTGAATCTTTTGGTCATTACTCTTTTCATATAATATTTTTTTTACATTTGATCTATTCGGATATTTGTTAAAACTTAAAAACCCATTACGTTGACGGAAAAAGATCGTAAAACACTTATGAAAGTACTTCGTGTTTGTCAACAGTCAACACGCCATGACGTAATTTGCCGATAACAATAACGTGTACCGTACTGAGAAAAGACTAAGGAATAATAAGTATTTGTATAAAAAGTATAGTATATTTTTGTACGCCCTCCTATAAAATAGCCGTTGTTATGCCTGTACAGCGGTCGTGAAATGGCACATTTACCACTAGTGCCGCAAAGTTCTGTAAAGTAAAACAAACGTAGTAAAACATAGTCTAACCGCATGAAAATTGAACGCAGCCTACATTCAAAAGTGATTTTGATCAAAATTGAATTGTTAAAAATTTTGATAATTGCTGAAAATCGGTTATTTTATTAACGTGCAAAAAATACTTTATATGTTGTGACTATTTTTGAACTTGCGTTACTGTTAAAACTCGCTAGCTCTCGTTTTACCATAATATATCACACTGCGTCATAAAATAATAATTCACCTACTAATACATTACCTACTATTATGAATACAAATGTAACTTTGCCTGAGTTCGTAAGTTTTTAAGGAAATTTTAATTTAGATGTTCAGTTTTATGCAGGGTCGGGTATTTAAATCACCTGTTGCTCTATCCTCGGAAAACCACCTAATATTCGGAAGAAAAAAATTGTTTAAAAATGTGCCACTTTTATTATAGTGTAAGAGGACAGTGTGGTCCAGTGGTTAGCGTGCTGGCTTCTTGACCGGACTGGCGTGGGTTCGAAATCTATCTCTGCTCATGAATGTTTTGTGATGTCGTTTAGTTTTAAGTGATTATATTATTTGTATAATTAAGACGCTAATGACCTAAGTTGTCGAGCGTCTATAATCTACAATAAATAAAAATAAAATATTATAGTGTGAAATATACGTGTGACGTCACTGCCGTTTATTTTGAAACTGCATTATCTCATAAGCTATTTTCAGCATTTTTGTGTTTGGACCGATTTTGATCGAACGTTCACAGTAGCATTTGTTATTCAAATATATGTACATTGTTGCTCCCTCGCTCTATTTTATTTACGTTGTACATGAGACCTAGTAAAACAGGCTATTAACTGAACCTTTAATAAGATAATATAATCTATGTATTCGGATACTTATATGCTTGACCTTATAGTACCGTACTCTTACCAATTTTAAAGAAGGTCTTAAGTTGATTGGTATATACTGATTAATGAATTAATTATAATTTATAATTGAGTGGAATTAATTTCACTAGCCATTTTTCCGGAAATCCAGGGATGCGAAACATCGTTTTAATTTAATAAAATAAAAATTGAATTGGTATACCTGTAACCTACCTGCTCAGTTGGTAGACATGTCAGTTAGTGAAAAGGTACAAAAATTGTGAATGTTAACCGCAAACAAAAAATAAATAATAGGTTATAAATAACTAAATTTTCAATAATAATTCTAGCATTGTTTTTAAGTTTAAAGTTTGCCGAAGCGTAAAAAATAGCACAAGCCCACTAACTGTTAGAAACGACATTACTTATTAGTGTATTTGCCATATGGCAACATACACTATTGGCGTTGGTCGGATGGCGGGACCTAGGTGTCGGACCAAAATTTCTCGACGTTTCATAACCTCCTAAACACTTTGGCACTATTTTAAAAAATGTTTATATATATATGTATATATATATATATATATATATATATATATATTTATATATATATATATATATATGTGTACGCGCGATAACTTTCGAAAGAGTTAATTGATTTCAACGAAATTTGGGCCACGTGTTGAAACCCATCACCGCAAGAAGCCTATTTAAAATGGGCCTAATCGGGCTATTTTAAGGGTAGTTGTTAGGGGTTGAAAACTGTTTTTGGGCCCCAAAATACCGAAAAAATTCTCCGAATCGTTTCAAAATTGAAATTTAACCCTTTGGTAGTGATTAAAAAGTGTACCCAGAATTTTAATAAAATCGGCCCGACAGGACCGGATTTACAAATTTTATAAAAACACTAGTTTGCAGATAGTGACTTATTTTTTGAAGGGTGTATTTAATTCGGTGTAGACGTTAGATTGATAATAATATTACAGCTAAGACAAAAATGTTATTTTAAGGGGTGTATTAAGGGGTTAAATTTTTTATTTTGCCCAAAAACAAACTTAATTTCACATAATAAAAGTATAAAACCACACGGCCCTATACAAGCAAATACACTATATTGTCGGCAGGGTTTTGGCACTGCGACCCGGGTTTTTTAATAAATTATATTAGGTAGTAGATCGGATATTTGACATTTGATTTTAAACAGTAAACGCAATGAAAGGGATTACTATTTATATATGTATTTCTTTGTTCACTCGGTAGACTATTAAAAATGACATATAATAAGTCATTTTGTTGTACTAAAAATGTATAAATATTGGTAATAATTGATCTGTTACTAACTGGGTAGGCGATTCCATATAGGATTGTGCCGTAGGATTCACCAGGGCTTCCTACAAATGTACAACACAGAAATTTAATGTGTATGCGTCGGCATAAACCCTAATATTCGTTCAGTCGAGACTCAATTTTGTTTACGGGTTTCATGCAAACGTACAAGAAATTACGTAGTTTTTTTCTCCGCTTGTGCTGGTGAGCTTTTAACTTGACATTTCTGTAGGAATCGTTTATATTATATGATTACACTATCAATCAATTATAGTTCGTTCCGTCTTTGGAACTGTTTTGCGCAAGCTTAATAAGAACGTCTGTCCTGTTAGTATATGTATAGAGATCAATGGTAAGTATATTTAGTTATAATCAATGCAAGTCAAAATCGCCTAAAATTAATTATGGTGGCCTTGTTCAATGCATAATAAATGTTAACGAACCTGCAACCAAAACAAACAAGCGTGAAAGTTACGATTCTTTAGTGGCCTTTACACGTATATGTATTAAAACCACTGGTAGCTAATTGTCCAAGAACATGAGACGGAGAACCCACCGTCAAATTTCATACGTATCGAATACGCAGACAAAGTATGTCTGACCATTGGGGCAGATAAGTAAGAATCCACAGTTATTATTTTTATTCTGCCAAAACATGGATATTGACGTTATTTCCGATCACTTTTGAAATTATTGTCTTGGGCATTGACTACATACGTAATATTAACGTCTAAATACTTTCATATCATGATGGAACCCCTTGACAGCCCTAATTTTTTCTATTTTTTTAATGCTATTAATACGTAATCGACTACACCATGGAAACTATATAAGGAGCACGAACTCATATGGGAGAAATTGACAGAATTTGCCCATTAAATCGTATATAATAGTGTTTTCTTTTTTTGCTACTAGCGTCGCTAATTTGCCTATTGTACTGATGTGAATTTAGGTATCATAATTAATATATGTGAAGTAAGCAAGCATGTATTAGATAAATATGCTGTCAAAGTGTTCATTAGATTATAAGAATGTTATATTTATAAGTGATTGATTATAATTAAACAATTAATTTTAATATTTTAGTTGGATTTTGACTCACTAAATCATTATTATTAATTATTCCATGTGAAAATTAATTGGTGTCTCATTTGACTCGTGTAAAGCACATGATTGCCTTCACCGTTCCGATCATAGACATCCATGGTTTCGATACATACAGAACACTAGTGAGTTTTTATTTTGGAAACTTTTTATATATATTGGAGTTCGTACTCATTGTATAGTCTGTATCGACTACATAAATAAAATTGTCGTCAACGAGTACTTTCATATTATCGTGGGATGCCAGAGTTCAACCTGCCGCAACTCTTAGGAAATCCAACGGTCGGCTTTGAGACTACAGATCTAGAAATGAATACGTATCATTATCGACAATTTATATCTCTTAAACTGTCAACCTTATCTCGTAGATTGTTACAATGCTAATTATAGATAGTGATTTTATAATATAGTAGGATTCCGCTAGTCGATGTTATGCGATTCCATGCCTACAGCATACTCAATGTACGATAGTAGTGTAACCATGCGACTTATATAAGATATGGGAGGCAAGACACGTGTCTTGGGCGCCACTAAACAATTAAATAAATTTAAAAAACCCGGGTCGCAGTGCCAAAACCCGGCCGACAATATAGTGTATTTGCTTATACAGGCAGTGTGGCTTTATTACGCGAACTTAAGTTGGTTTTTGGGCAAAATTAAAAATTTGACTCCTTAATACGCCCCTTAAAATAACATTTTTTTTCTTAACTGCAATATTATTATCAATCTAACGTCTACACCGAATTAAATACACCCTTCAATAAATAAGTCACTATCTACAAATTAGTGTTTTCAAAAAATTTGTAATTCCGGTCCTGTTAAGCAGATTTTATTAAAATTTTAGGGACACTTTTTAATTGCTACTAACGGGTCAAATGTCAATTTTGAAACGATTCTGAGAATTTTTTCGGTATTTTGGGGCCCAAAAACATTTTTCAACCCCTAAAAACTACCCTTAAAATGGCCCGATTACGCCCATTTTAAATAGGCTTCTGGCGTTGATGGATTTCAATACGTGGCCCAAATTTCGTTAAAATCAATTAACTCTTTCGAAAGTTATTGCCCGTACACACACATATATATATATATATATATATATATATATATATATATATATATAAAAACATTTTTGGAAATGGTGCCAAAGTGTTTAGGAGGTTATGAAACGTCGAGAAATTTTGGTCCGACCCCTAGGTCCCGCCATCCGACCGATGCCAATAGTGTATGTTGCCTTATGGCAAATACACTAATGAAGTAAAAAATCTAAGCGCCATTCAATTTAAAATTGCATTAAAACATCCTCATTCAGCAATGTTTCTATTCAATTGATGAATATTTTACACTTAATATTTTATATTTTATTTGTATTTTGATTAAGATTTTTATATTTACATTGCCCAGCCTTTTTGCTGTATGAAAATAAATCCTATTATTATTAGTGTATTTGCCATATATGGTACGTATACACTACTGGCATTGGTCGGGTTGCGAGACCTGGGGGTCGGACTAAAATTTTTCGACGTTTCATAACCTCCTAAACACTTTGGCACCATTTTTGGAAACGTTTATGTTCATATACGTATTTGGATTATTTCAAGGGGTGTATTTAGGGAGGGGTTGAAAATAGTTTTGTGGCCCAAAACAACCGAAAAAATTCTCGGAATCGTTTCAAAATAGAAATTCAACCCATTAGTAGCAATTAAAAGGTGCCTCTAAAAATAAAAAAAAAAAAAATCGGTTCAACAAGATCGGACTTACAATTTTTCTGAAAACACTAGTTGGCAGATAGTGAGTTATTTACAGAAGAGTGTATTTAATTTGGTGATAGATAATAATATATAGATAATAATAGGGGTGTATTAAGGGGTTAAATTTTTTATTTTGTCCAAAAATTTACTTAAGTTCATGTTATAAAACCACACTGCCTGTATTAGCAAATACAGGGTTTTGGCACTGCGACCTAAGGTTTATTAGAGCTGGGTATAGTAGTGGTGACAGCACTAGAGTCGCATTCGGGAGGTCCGGGTTCGAATCCCGGCGGGGGCAGATAAGTCTGGGACTTTTTCCTACTGCCTCTCGCCGAGAAACGATAATTCCTGTACCGGTCATCTTGATTGGAGTTTTCCATGGTTTCCCTCAATTAATTCCAGATAAATATCGATTACCTATGGCCGATTACCTATTAAACTCCCAGTTCAAAAATTAAGTACCTACCTTATCCTAATTTCCTATAATTCCTTCATTTGCCCATTGCTATTACATAAGTTGAAGTTTTAAAAATGTAGAAAAATAACGGGAAGTGTGGTAGATGGAAAATAGTAATGGTGCGAATGGCGTCTGTTATGACATAAAGTCCAGAAACGGACGTTAAACGCATTATTATTATTATATTATTCGGGTACGGTCCAACGTCCTTCCCATTTTTCTGCAATGTCCTTCGTTGAAAGTTGAAACATTAAAGTACAGAGCCGCCGAAAAAGTAAGTTATATTGCATGTGAACTGTGAATGTACCCGAACGTATCGTTTTCTAAAAGATGGATGAGATAGGTTTTAACTATTCGTAATTTCAGTGCTGACCATTAGACTTCTTTCCGCCGAGATATATATCTATGATAGGGCTCTTACATTCGTCAATGGATAAAGATTAACGACTATTCCACTTTTTGGCGATTTACGGTTTTATACAGAATGATTCTGTGACTTTATCACTGTCATAATCAAACCATTCGTGAACACTGACCAACGTTTTATAGAATCGACGGTGTAATAAGACTTTTCTGTATTCGCTCTTCAGTAATCTTTCGGAGCCAAAAGAGATAAATGTAGACACTCACAAGATCTCTGTAGATATGGTTACCAATTATTGGCAATTATTGTTAATCAATTAAGATAAACATTTCAAACCAGCGGTTTAATGATAATTCTAATTTATGAAAATGCGAAGTCGTTTAAAACGTGTCCGTTTTAATGGTGTTGGTATATAAATAATAGCCACTGACATTTATTATGGTTTTTTAACAGCCTTTCAGCAGTTGGAATGCTATTTTATGATCATCTATTGAATATGTTTTGTTTTACTTGAAAATAGTTGATATTGTAGGGATGCGTGCAGTATTTATATCGATATAATAATAATAATAATGCGTTTAACGTCCGTTTCCCGATTTTATGTCATAACAGACGCCATTCGCACCATGACTATTTTCCATTTGCCACTTCCCGTTATTTTCTACATTTTTAGTGTATTTGCCATATGGCAACATACACTATTGGCGTCGGTCGGATGTCGGGACCTAGGGGTCGGACCAAAATTTCTCGACGTTTCATAACCTCCTAAACACTTTGGCACCATTTTTAAAAATGTTTATATATATATGTATATATATATTTATATATATATATATATATATATATATATATATATATATATATACAGGGTGTCCCATAAGTCGACTATATATACAGGGTGTCCCATAAGTCGACGTCCAAACGAAGTGAGGTGATGGGGGAGGTCATTTCCTATCAAAATAACCATAAATGTGGTTATCCAATTGTTTACGGTTCGAAAGTTATTTCAATTTTTGTATTTTTCTCTGAAATCGTGTAGTGCTTATACTAAAAAATTAATTTAAAAAAATCTATGAGTTGTTTGGTTGATTTTTTTCTTTTAATAGGATCCTGAAGGGTCTGCCTTTCCAAAAAAAATAATTTTCATGAGCTCTGTTATCATCTGTCAAATAAAAAAAATGGTTTTGTAAACACTTTTCGGTGGCAAGAAAAATATATTTGATTTTAAATTCACGTTGACAGAAAAAAAGTGTTATAAAAAAATTGACCAATTATCAGAAAAACTTGTCCATTTAATAGAGATTCTAACGTGGTATAGTACAACTCGTTATTCATGACAGTTTTTTTTATAACAATTTTTTTTATATGCAAGTCGTGTTTGTTAAAAAATACATTTTCGAAAATTTCAAAATCTAAGTTGGCTGGTCTAACACAAATGAACAAAATTTTATTTAAAGTTACAACAAATGTTCGAAATTAGTCGAAACGCCCGTTCGTTATTTTGTATTGCATTGGTCGCAATTCTTATTTTTTGCCGCAGCTGATGTTCGTTTTGGTTTTCTGTCGCGTAGACCAGTTCTTTGAAATAACCCCATAAAAAGAAGTCTAGGGGGTTTAGGTCAGGTGACCGCGGTGGCCACTGGATGGTTCCTTCCGTTCCAATCCAGCGATTTGTGTATTCGGTGTTGAGGTATCGTCTGACTACTAGAGCATAGTGACAAGGAGCCCCATCGTGCTGCAACCACATGTTTCGGCGTGTTTCTAGCGACACGTGTTCCAGTAAGCCGCCCAAATCATTTTGCAAAAAATAAAGATATTCATCGCCCCCGATCCTTCTGGGTAGCTCAAGGGGCCCAATCATTTTACCTTCAACAAACGACGAACATTTGTAGATGGGTCCTCTGTCACCATTCCAATTATTTCATCTTCGTCGATGTCAAGTCTAGGTCTTCCAGCTCTTTGCTCATTCCCAGGGATTTCACCTTCTATGTACCGCCGATGTATACTTTGGAACACCCTGTGGTCAGGATAGTGTTCTTGGTTGGGATATCGTGCCCGATATTCTCTTACAGCAGCCCGAGCATTCTCGTCACAAAACCCGTAGACATAGTGCATTTCTGCATACTCCCGATGAGAATAAACCATTTTGATGCGTCCAACTTGAAGAGAGTCCAAATCACAAACAGAATCGAAGTTCAAATTACCAAGCGCAGGTCCAAATAACAAAGTACAAAATGAAAAGTCAAGTCGGAGGTTTACTAGTAATAAAACGAATAGCGAGCATACATTAGAAGTAGTGAATGAAAGAGGAACGTATTAATTTGTTTAAGTCGTTCCAGCCAACTTAGATTTTGAAATTTTCGAAAATGTATTTTTTAACAAACGCGACTTGCATATAAAAAAAATTGTTATAAAAAAAACTGTCATGAATAACGAGTTGTACTATACCGCGTTAGAATCTCTATTAAATGGACAAGTTTTTCTGATAATTGGTCAATTTTTTTATAACACTTTTTTTCTGTCAACGTGAATTTAAAATCAAATATATTTTTCTTGCCACCGAAAAGTGTTTACAAAACCATTTTTTTTATTTGACAGATGATAACAGAGCTCATGAAAATTATTTTTTTTGGAAAGGCAGACCCTTCAGAATCCTATTAAAAGAAAAAAATCAACCAAACAACTCATAGATTTTTTTAAATTAATTTTTTAGTATAAGCACTACACGATTTCAGAGAAAAATACAAAAATTGAAATAACTTTCGAACCGTAAACAATTGGATAACCACATTTATGGTTATTTTGATAGGAAATGACCTCCCCCATCACCTCACTTCGTTTGGACGTCGACTTATGGGACACCCTGTATATATATGTACGTATATATATACGTATATATATATGTGTGTGCGGGCAATAACTTTCGAAAGAGTTAATTGATTTTAACGAAATTTGGCCCACGTTTTGAAATCCATCACCGCAAGAAGCCTATTTAAAATGGGCGTAATCGGGGCATTTTAAGGGTAGTTTTTAGGGGTTGAAAAATGTTTTTGGGTCCCAAAATGCCGAAAAAATTCTCAGAATCGTTTCAAAATTGACATTTAACCCTTTAGTAGTAATTAAAAAGTGTCCCTAAAATTTTAATAAAATAGGCCCGACAGGACCGGACTTACAAATTTTATGAAAACACTAGTTTGCAGATAGTGAATTATTTACTGAAAGTTGTATATAATTTGGTATAGAGGTTCGATTGATAATAGTATTGCCATTAAGAAAAAAAATGTTATTTTAAGGGGTGTATTAAGGAGTCAAATTTTTTATTTTGCCCAAAAACCAACTTAAGTTTGCATAATAAAGCCACACTGCCTGTATAAGCAAATACACTATATTGTCGGCAGGGTTTTGGCACTGCGACCCGGGTCTTTTAAAACTTCAACTTAAGTAATAACAATGGGCGAATGAAGGAATTATAGAAAATTAGGATAAGGTAGGAAATTTTTGAACGAGGAGTTTGATAGGTCATCGGCACGGTATAAGAAAGAATGGTAGTATATGTTCCATATAAAAAAGTGAGTCTCTTATTGGGCTAGTATACGGAGAGCTCGCGGAGAAGCGTTGCCAGCTCAGCAGCAATGCTTGCTGTGTTAAATAAAAAAAATAAAAAGATTTAATCCAATTTTCAAAGTATATTACGCAACGCCAACGCATAGACAAATCCGTTACGCATCTCTTTTAACACAGCAAGCATTGCTGGTGTACTAGCAGTGCTACTCCGCGGGCTCTCCGTGTACTCGCCCAATGAGAGCTTCGACCCTTCTATGTATAAAAGAATATAAGATTCACTACCATTCTTTCTTATACCGTAGTAATCGGCCATAGCCTCGAATAAGGAATTTTTTGAAGGAAACCATGGAAAACCTCAACAAAATGGCCACTACAGGAATCATCGTTTCTTGAATCCACATTTGTCCCCGCCGGAATTCGAACCTGGTGCCTCCCGAATGCAAGTCTAGTGCTCTCACAACAACTCTACCCCGCTCGGTGATTTATATCCATATGGACTCGCCATGATTTCAAACTTATAATTTAAAAGCATCAATTCCATTTTTTTAGATTATTTTTAAAAATAACTTTTAAAATATTATGGCGTGTTCGAAGTTTAAATATAAATAATTAATTGTCTGACACGACTTTCAGCTTTAAATCTAGATAAATAAATATCGCTTGTTTTCGACAAAATGTTGTTCTCCTAATTTATTAATTCTATATAATTTAGTATCTTTTTTATTGAGAAAGTTGTTATTTTCAGTACTTAATAATCAGTTTTCAGAATTGGGAAAGTATATTTGGATAATAATAGCATTGCAAACAAGTTCAAGATAATGCTGGGTTGTAGAAAGGATTGTCAAATAATTTGATTTGACAATGACCTTAGATTGCGATAATATAATTACAGTTTTCATACATGCAAGAGCAGTCTAATGTCGTATTCAAACTCCCTGTCATGTACAACATTAGATTGTATTCACACAAAAATAAAATATACTTGATCTACACAGAAAAAAAAATCGTTTTTCAAGTCAAAGTTTGATTAAAATGAGTAGAAAAATGTCGTTTCGAAGTAAAAATTATGCAAAAAACTATGTTAAATACACGTACACACAGTTTAGAAACAATACTATTTCAGTCGATCAATTATTTTTCCAACAGAATCGAATTAAAATTCTATAATGCTTTTGTTATGGAGAAAAATGTGTGTTCACAATCTAAAGTCATTGTCAAATAAATGATTTGTTGCAACCCAACATAAGTCAATTTCGCAAATATTCATAATATAAAAATTTCTATTGGTCAAGTAGTCAAAGAACTCGAGCACGCGTTAAGTGCCGGGTCCGTTAAATAGCCTTCCTTTAAATAATTCCCAAACACAGGTAAATATTTATTAATCAATATTTTTAAACTGTTCTGAACGTTGTTAAATCAGTAAAATAACCAAAAAGAAAGAAAATTATGTTTTAGTGTAGACGTGTTGACCTTGAGTCTCTGTAAACCTTTACCGGATCTCAATCCAAAATAGTGAGTGACCTCTACTGTATAACGCTTCGTAAGTCGTGACTTGACACATTTGTACGAGAAAACATTTCTTTCCTGTAGAAATACCTGGGGATCCCATTATCGTCAGGAATGTGATACAGTGGCAATTAGTTTTTAGTAGAATGACGCCTTCCACCACTACGGAAAAACCACTTTTTTTTAATTTTTAGAAATGCAAAGACGTATCTATTTAGTTCTATCACCCGAGAATCATCTAAATTGTAAATATTGTTTTCTAAAAATGCATTTTTATCTGAAAGAAAAATGATTGAAAAAACCAGATTTATGGGCATCTAAGTGTAATTTATTTCATTTTGTCACGGAAACAATTGTTGGTAATTTCATATTGTGATAGAATCCCTGAAGACTTTTTGAATTCCATTGGCGGTTTTAATCATTGATATTAAGAAATATAAGATATCACATTTGAAACTTCTGTACATTTTTACCAGATATCTTTAGAGATTTATTACTAATTTACATTTTCAATGATTAAAAACCCGGGTCGCAGTGCCAAAACCCTGCCGACAATATAGTGTATTTGCTTGTATAGGGCCGTGTGGTTTTATACTTTTATTATGTGAAATTAAGTTTGTTTTTGGGCAAAATAAAAAATTTAACCCCTTAATACACCCCTTAAAAGAACATTTTTTTTCTTAAATGTAATATTATTATCAATCGAACCTCTATACCAAATTATACACACTTCGTAAATAATTCACTATCTGCAAACTAGTGTTTTCATAAAATTTGTAAATCCGGTCCTGTCGGGCCGATTTTATTAAAATTTTGGGGACACTTTTTAATTACTACCAGAGGGTTAAATTTCAATTTTGAAACGATTCTGAGAATTTTTTCGGTATTTTGGGGCCCAAAAACATTTTTCAACCCCTAAAAACTACCCTTAAAATGGCCCGATTACGCCCATTTTAAATAGGCTTCTTGCGGTGATGGATTTCAACACGTGGCTCAAATTTCGTTGAAATCAATTAACTCTTTCGAAAGTTATCGCGCGTACACATATATATATATATATATATATATATATATACGTATGTAAATATATATATATATATATATATATATATATATATATATATATATATATATATATATACATATATATATAAACATTTTTAAAAATGGTGCCAAAGTGTTTAGGAGGTTATGAAACGTCGAGAAATTTTGGTCCGACCCCTAGGTCCCGCCATCCGACCGACGCCAATAGTGTATGTTGCCATATGGCAAATACACTAATAATTGAAAATTTCACCACTTTCAGTTTTGGACCTGAAAATTGTAGTACCTCCAAACAAACACATTTTAAACGCATCCATACTTCACATGACAGTAATCATAATTATGTAAGTAAACATCGAACCCAGCAATGGCTATGCCAAGTTGAGTGGATTAATTTCATTTGTTAACACGATTTTCTACTTGTGTGTTTATAATATTGAAATAAATTTATTATTATTATTATTCTAACGGTAACCAAATTTAATAACAAAAACATTTTGCCAATTATAGCAACAATGGAATGACTTTCGGGAAACAATTAATATTACCTCTAAATTAAAAGAAATACAGAAGCGAGGGTGTTTTCATTGAAATGGCGAGTTTTTTTTTGTATGAGCATGGTTAGTTTGAAAAGTTCTGAAAGATTTAGAATTTTATCAAAAACTGCTTTTTTAAGATAAACCTATACCTTAAAAAATATCAAAAATCGAAATCTACTACATATTTACGCGACCCCGTATATAAAATTACTGCTTTTCATGCTTGTGTAGCTATATTAAAATGATCCATTTCAAACTAGTGCGCAAAGTAAAACAAAAGAAATGGTAATTTCTTTGCCAGTTGCCATTTATATTCATATGAACAACGGAGACACCAAAGTAGGCGTTGTCTTCGTAAAAAATATTCCAATATGGCCGGACGTAAACTATCAGACATATTATGAAGGAGGTACGCGTACAAAATGCAGTATGTATCACAATTGTAATTTTTTTATGTACCGTGTGACTGTTAAAACTGGTTATTCGCTCATTTTAACATAATGCCATTACTCGTACATAAAATAACAACATAAACTACTATTTCAATCTAGTGCGAATGTTAAAAGTTTGCTAATCTTTATTGAATGTGCTCTTTTACTACACCGTGATCTCAATGGTGCTAAACTGGTTTTAATACAGACGAGACTCGAGAGTGCAGAAGAATTCTATTTATTAAACTATAAGTATGATCTGTCACTTTTAATTAACATAAATATCATCTATTTAACTTGTAGTACCTTCTTCCGATTTCATAGAGATAAAACATAATTGCTTAACATTTGTGTTGTCTTTAAGATCACGCAACGTAATAAACCCATATCTCATTATCTGTGAGTGCGCCGGCTTATGTATGTTTTCTGCTAACGACTATTATTATTAAATAATTAAAATCGAACTTTGTAATTATAAATTTTGAACGGAATTTTGACACAGATGTGCAGTTTACAGGATATCAAAAATGCACAATATCCTTTGTTACTTTTAAGGATGTATGAGGTATACAGTTGTAACAAAAAAAAATATAGCAAAGCTCACATAATAAGTTTGACTTCTTTAGTTTTTAACGTTATAATTACGGCGAAATTATTACATATCTTAAGAGGACTCTTTGATGTTTGTGTCATGTGAAAATTGTCACATGGACAGATCGTCACATTCATATACCATAGTTTTATTTACATACTATAATCTACAGAAAAACATTTTTAATATGAGTTGTCTGTAGTATATCAACATCACAACTTCACATTATGTGACGTTTCAGCATATATGTACTTGTATTAAAAAATGTTTATCTGAAAATAGAGAATATTATATTTAATATTTTCCTTTCTGAATTTACATGAAATATATATTATGAGTTCCTACCGTTTTTACGTTAAATTACAGAAATTATTTTGTACGTCAATTTTTCGTGATTTTAAACGTCAGATTCAAGCCATTCATCCTTGTTTTACTATTTTGAGTCTTACTATTTCTCGATTTCTTACATTTTTCAACAGATACGTCGCTAAAAAGTTAAACCTTAAAAATTTTATGAGACAGTAGCAACGTTAAAATGTATCAAAACTTCAACTTAGGTACAGTTTGTTAGACAGCGATACACATTGAGTGAACTAGTATGGAAGATATTGTGACCGCATCTCATTTGAACTGTAATTAAATCTTCTAATTCATTGGTTAATTGTCAAAATAAGCGGTAGTTATGGTGAAAATGTTTATAAACTCAATGTTCCATGAGTCCGCTGTTGTCAAATGTGAACATAGATTTTATAAAGTAACCTGTTGGTTTGTTACTTTTTAGCGATTATTATTTTCTCTCTCGTGATTTTTATCGGAAACAGCAGATAAAATTTTGAACAGAACTTCTTAGATATTGTAAAAATTACAAACATTTCTCGGGGATGTGTTTTACTGGCATTAGTAAACTGTTCTGACATTTTGAGTAGATATATTAAGATACAAGTTGACAAAATTGTATTCATTTTTCGGTGATTTGTAATACCCGTCATACATCCTATAATGTTTTCGATTAGTAAAGCGGGAATTTATTTCCTGTAGATACTTGGCACTTAAAAAATGAATTTGTGAAGCGATAAGTACCTGTATTTAAGGGGGTATTCTCATGTGAACGCATACATTTTACCTCTTTTTAGGGAATTTTTTTTTAGACGACAATAACATTCCATCATTTTAATTTTTTTATGTTTTTGTTTGTATCTTTAACTATATGAAAAAATTTTTTTTTCTCTTATTTTACATTTTTTATATATATATATATTTTTTTAATTAAATTAGACACTAAAAAAAAGCAAGTCACTGGTCATGGTAATAGCGGTTGTTCATGTTGTCTGAAATAAAAAAATCGAATGGATCACTGTTCAGTAGGGATGTCGCTATCGTCCCTACCAAAATCAATCAATTTCATTAATAAAAAAATGGCGGACTGTAGAAAAAAAGTTTGTTTTTTGTTATTTTTTTTGTTAAAAATCGTTTAAAAAAATAAGAAAATATTTTCGAAAATAAGCAATTTTGGTACGGACGATAACCAGAGTAGAAGAACATACATAAATTTCAGAGCAATCGGTTGAATACTTTTTTTTTAGGACCATGACAGTTTTAGAAAATAATGTTTCCAGATAAATGCGTTTAAAGTTTCAAGAGCCAACAAGTCGCTTATACGGCTCGTCGGCGACTATGAGTTGTAATTTATTTAAAACTAGGAATTTCGGTCTCTATTTTTCACAGCATATTTTCGATAGGTTTTACTATTGAAATATGAAAAAAAAATCGATTTTTCGAAGTGGTCACATGAGAATACCCCCTTAATAAATTTTAAAATAATGAGAGGTTTATAAATTAACATATAGACATGCTATAGAAACCCCAGGAGCAAAATTACTATTTGTGGTGTGTTGTAGATCATTCCACAGGATGTTGACTAATATATGGCTTGATTAAATATTAATTATCTCCACAGGAGCTAATAAATCGCTGCGTCTACAGTTTGTAAAATAAATGTGTAAACATAACAGCATAACTTATGAAAAGATATTGGAATACAGTCTCAAAAAAATCTAGAATTAGAAATTATTATTTTTGTTGAGATTTACGCGTGTACAAAAAATCGAATACCGGTCTGGTAATAAAACCGTTAAGAAATAAAAAAAAACCCGGGTCGCAGTGCCAAAACCCTGCCGACAATATAGTGTATTTGCTTATACAGGCAGTGTGGCTTTATTTTGCGAGCTTAAGTTGGTTTTTGGGCAAAATAAAAAATTTTACTCCTTAATACACCCCTTAAAATAACATTTTTTTTCTTAATTGCAATATTATTACAAATCGAACCTCTATACTAAATTATATACAACTTTCAGTAAATAATTCACTATTTGTAAACTAGTGTCTTCATAAAATTTATAAGTCCGGTCCTGTCGGGCCGATTTTATTTAAATTTTAGGGACACCTTTTAATTACTACTAAAGGGTTAAATGTCAATTTTGAAACGATTCTGAGAATTTTTTCGGTATTTTGGGGCCCAAAAACATTTTTCAACCCCTAAAAACTACCCTTAAAATGCCCCGATTACGCCCATTTTAAATAGGCTTCTTGCGGTGATGGATTTCAACACGTGGACCAAATTTCATTAAAATCAATTAACTCTTTCGAAAGTTATTATATATATATATATATATATATATATATATATATATATATATATACATATATATAAACATTTTCAAAAATGGTGCCAAAGTGCTTAGGAGGTTATGAAACGTCGAGAAATTTTAGTCCGACCCCTAGGTCCCGCCATCCGACCAACGCCAATAGTGTATGTTGCCTTATGGCAAATACACTAATAACAGTGGGATAGCTATAGTTTCGGTTTGCCATAATTGTTAAGAAACACTTATAGTTAGAATGCTATATTAGAAAAAAATATTTTCAAACATTGTTACTTTCGCGAGTTAAACCCGAATTTTACCACTATCACGACGAAATCAGTTATCTGCAGTTACTCAGCAACATATCCAAACAGCCAATCTTTCTCATATTGTAACAATGGGTGTTTCTTAACAATTGTAGCAAACTATAGCTATTATTAATTTAGTCTTACGAACTATAGATAGATACATAGTCAATTTATTTGTCAAGCTATATACAATATAGCGTAGTGAACATTTATTAATATAAAATTAAAAAGCATACATTAAAAATTTTAAATATAACTGTGAAGGAACTTTCTTGGCTTCCAAATAATACCTCAAAAATAGTTATAGCTTGATTTTTTAACATACTTATTGTGATTTTAGTTGTTTCTTAAAAAGGATATGGATGATGAGGTCCATTGAGTGAAAATTATTAGCATTGCATTGCATAGAATGTATGAAATGTGAAGGAAGCCTCCGGGTGTTCAAAAATTATTATTGATCCTGTGCTAAAAATATTAAGAGCACTATGGTTGGAACAATTAAAAATAAAAGAATAGCACTTCTTACCACAACAGCTTTATTCAATGGATGTACATTTCGAGAGCTAAGCTCCCGTCTTTAGCAAAACACTAAACTAACTAAATAATACAAAATCCTGTCCTCTTGAAAGTCTCCCTTCAAAGTTTCTATGGAGAACAATTTTCCCTTAAATTATTTTTTAGACTCAATTTAACTATTACATTACAGTAAGGCCTCGATAATCCGGACTAATTAAAACCGCTGTGATCCGGATTAGTAAAAAATTCGTATTACTGAAGCAGCCCAGCTTTTTTATTGTAAAGGTAAACATTTATTATAAAATAACTAGAAAATAGTACGTAAACAAAAAATTATGCAAAATAGAAGTATATTTATTAAATTTTATATTATTGTTTGCTTAACCCTTTTCTGCTAGCTCTAAAATTATCATTTCCATAGAATTCGGTATAGAAGTTTTGCTTTGGCAGATAAGATTTCGTAGGGAATTGGAACATGCCTTGATCGTTGTGTACAAAACCATGCATACAAATGAGTTTCCATTTCTGGATATTCGGCTTTTCGTAATTCCTTTCGGGCGCCGGGACCGGAATAAAAGAAGGAACACATACATAGTAAAAATTCAAAATAGTCATTAAAATATACCATATCTTTTGATTTTGCTTTTGTTCTTTTTTATATCGGAAATTGATGTTCCTATCCTGTATTCATTTGCCAAAACTTTTCCACTTTCATCACGGGCTATGTCGGATTTTTGTTTTATTGACAACGTAGTGTGTTTTCTTCTAGAAGCTATTTTAACATATACGTGTATAAAATTATTTTATATACTTATGTAGAACATAAAATAACGCACCTATATACAATTAATACTCAATCAAAACAACGTCACACATATAATGCCTGCTTATAGGAATCCTCAGATATGTATCAGATCCGACCGAATACATGGCGGGGAATCTCTCACTATCGCTATAGTATCGAATGCTATTAATTTGAATGAAATAGACGTTTAAAAACGTAGATCCGAATTACCAAGTACTGTCAAATCCGGATTATAAAGTACACAATGTAATTGAAATGCTTAGCCGAATTATCAAAGAATCCGGTTTACTGAATGTCCGAATTATCGAGGCCTTACTGTAGCTAGTTTTTGGTATCGCACACACAACCGAAGTAAAACTTCTTATGTATGAATAATATGAACTTACTTTTACGTTTCATTGTATGTTCATTTTCCATTGTGCATGTATATAAAATTTATTTTTGACAGTAGATAATAAAATGCCGCTTATATTGCGTTTTTATAGTTTCTTTGTCACTAATTGTCACTCTTTGTGTCAGTGTTTTCCGTTCCATTCATTGTAATCGGCGAGCTGCCGCAAAAGTTTTACTTCAAAAAAATTAAAAATCTTAGTAGTATGAAGCACTGTATGCACTCGACCGCTTTTATAATTCATTTATTTACCACGCGCATGAAAAAGTTAAGAAATATAATTGTTTTCTTGTAAAGTGATCAATGTTTACTAACGCTATTAATTATACATATACAAAATAACACCATAAAGCTTCGTTCAACTATGTTGCAGAATCCGGTTTTGTACTTTTATACGCTGAAGTAAAAATATCAGCTGGTTTTTTCAACTTTTTGCTTAATTTTTATTGCAGTTTTTTCCTCTGTATACAAGTCCATTCTTTTGTAACTAATTATTTAAAAAAAGTAGGTTCAGAGACTCTCTTCAATTTCATTTGCTGTTTATCAACAAGCTAACGGATTTAATGACTAAAAACTTATTTTTTAAATGTTATTTTAATCTTCTGTTAAAAAATTGACATTTTTGTTATAACCTAAAGATGTTTACACTGTAAACGAAACCTTGACGTAATAAAAATAAATTATTAACGAATTACAATTTGGCTGCCTTTCTTACTATATCCCTTCAGAGGGAAGTATTGAAACGTAGTTTGCATTCCAATGTTTTCTTGGGAATTAACGCTTCCAAGAACCCGAGCCCGTACCAGTCGACTAGTGTTTTCAGGCTGGCAGAGGGTCATATAATCTTCTCACTAAGAAACTGCATATACAGTGTAAACTCTATATAACGACGTTGAAGGGACTGCGCATTTTCTGGCGTTATAGAGAGTTATATGAAGAGACAGAATAATCAGTATTGTTTTACTATTATAGAATTATTTAATAATAATGCATAAAATTTGCTGACAAACATTACTATTAACACAAATAACAACGCTTATTGCGTAAAGTCTGTTATCTTCGTCTGATGATTTTTGCTATGCCAGTATTTTAATTGTATTTTCTTATGTATTCTATTCATATCTTGGGATACTGTGGGATCAACTTGGTTATGTAACAAGTTCTTATCCATTTCGGCAACTTAGAAAGCATCGACAAATAGGAGGTCCTTTATAAGTTGCCGAAATTACTTGCTTTATAATAACATATGGTCGTTATTTAGAGTGGGTGTGATGCTACATAGAGTGTATCATTGTATGGACGTTTTAGGGAGTTTGACGTTACATGGAGTTTACACTGTATTTTAATCCACCATTAATAATGTCATTATTTTACTTCCATGCTCTGAGTTTGAAGTAGGTGATAGTGTCGAAAAATCGCGTCCGAGATAGAATCGAACACTTATTATTCCACTCACAAAACGGAATAGCTGGTAACGGATATATGAATGAACTACGCTCTGCTTCGTTTTACTTCAAATATTGCATAAGCAAACGGAAGGATAATGATAGAGTCGAAAAGCCGCGTCCAAGTTAAGGTCAGATTATGATTGTACTACACTGAAAACGTAAATAAAGTTATCTTGAAAGGAATAGAACAAAACAAAAGTTAAACTTCCGTAAGGAAAGAAAAGTTTTCTTTTTAAATCTGTTTAGTCGTTTGAAGAGAATGCGTGCAGTGTGGAATACAGACTTTAGTTATAGTGAATGCAGTTTCCAGTTATATGCTTAAGGCTGTCGGAACGCTCTGAATTTTGTTTGTGCTGAGACCCAGCGGTAAGGGGCGAGGTAGGCAAACGACATATTGTGGGTATAACCTTCTTGCTCTGTCTCGCTCAAATAATCCGCACGTTTCAATTTTTGGCTGGTGCCAACTACGAGGCTAAAAAATTTTATTGCAAGGGTGCCGCTGTCAATTGATTACTCTAATTTTTGGAAATATTTTGAAGATTTAAAAAATTTTCCGAAAAAGGAACAGTCACTTTAGGTTCGTGATGGAACAGTTTTGTGAAATAAATACGAATAAGGTCATTGTGTGACATTGAAAACGTGCGTTTTTTTAGCATAATTAATGCCAAATTTTTTCTAGTAAATCGTACATAAATTACAAAAGTAGTCCATTAGAGACCTAGATTTGTCCTTTATCTTTCTTATAGAGAAAGAATTTTTGCAGAATGTTGACGAGTAAGTCTACAATCAGTTGACAGCCGAAGCTCTATTTTTGGCTTAAATTCAGAGCGTTCCGACAGCCTTAACCTATCCATAAAGTTTGAAACGGTATTCACACGTCAATGGACATAAGTTAAATAAAAAGAAAGCCTAAAGCATCTTTACTTTCAATAATGTAAAATATTAATTTCAAGGTTTTTAGTTTTATTAGTGTATTTGCCATATGGCAACATACACTATTGGCATCGGTCGGATGGCGGGACCTAGGGGTCGGACCAAAATTTCTCGACGTTTCATAACCTCCTAAACACTTTGGCACCATTTTTAAAAATGTTTATATATATGTATATATATATATATATATATATATATATATATATATTTATATACGTATATATATATTTATATACGTATATATATATATATATGTGTGCGGGCAATAACTTTCGAAGGAGTTAATTGATTTTAACGAAATTTGGTCCACGTGTTTCAATCCATCACCGCAAGAAGCCTATTTAAAATGGGCGTAATCGGGCCATTTTAAGGGTAGTTTTAAAATACCGAAAAAATTCTCAGAATCGTTTCAAAATTGACATTTAACCCTTTAGTAGTAATTAAAAAGTGTTCCTAAAATTTCAATAAAATCGGCCCAACAGGACCGGACTTATAAATTTTTTGAAAACACTAATTTGTAGATAGTGACTTATTTATTGAAGGGTGTATTTAATTCGGTGTAGACGTTAGATTGATAATAATATTGCAGTTAAGAAAAAAAATGTTATTTTAAGGGGTGTATTAAGGAGTCAAATTTTTAATTTTGCCCAAAAACCAACTTAAGTTCGCGTAATAAAGCCACCCTGCCTGTATAAGCAAATACACTATATTGTCGGCAGGGTTTTGGCACTGCGACCCGGGTTTTTTATGATATAGAATCGATTCAAGGATATATTTCATATGTCATTGGTTTTATGAACTGTGAATTATGACTCTGAGCAGACCCAGAATACGGAAATGGAAATAAAAAAAGAGAAGGAGTCTCCGTCACTCTCAAGAGTGTTATGTAAACATTCAGATTCAGACACCAAAAAGGTAAATGGATATTCGAGGAGGATGAAGCGCCTTGCGACACGCGTCCGTGATATTTCACCGAGTTAATCTAGCAGGAACTTGTGAGGAACGGGAGGCATATTTTAGTACCTATTAATTAGTGCTCAATTCCGAATTTAATAAATAGTTTTACTGGGATATTTTGCATTTTTAAGGCTGTCGGAACGCTCTAACTTTTGTTTGTGCTGAGACCCAGCGGTAAGGGGCGAGGTAGGCAAAAGACATATTGTGGGTGTGACCTTCTTTAGCTCTGTCTCGCTCAAATTATCCGCACGTTTCAATTTTTGGCTGGTGCCAACTACGAGGCTAAAAAATTTTTTTGCAAGGGTGCCGCTGTCAATTGATTACTCTAAATTTTGGAAATATTTTGAAGATTTAAAAAACTTTTCCGAAAAAAGAAGAGTCACTTTAGGTTTGTGATGGAGCAGTTTTGTGAAATAAGTACGAATAAGGTCATAGTGTGACATTGAAAACGTGTAATTTTTTAGCACAATTAATGCCAATTTTTTTCTAGTAAATCGTACATAAATTACAAAAGTAGTCCATTAGAGACCTAGATTTGTCCTTTATCTTCCTTATAGCGAAAGAATTTTTGCAGAATGTTGACGAATAAGTCTACAATAAGTTGACAGCCGAAGCTCTATTTTTGGCTTAAATTCAGAGCGTTCCGACAGCCTTAATTATAAGAATTGACGGTCACGCGAACTACATCACGAGCAAAACTGTATAATTAATGCAATAAGTAATAACTAATGTTTAAATCTGTTACTATGCAAATAAAAATTAGAAGAAAATTTGGAAACTCTCAAAATAAACCTTATACTACCTAATATTGACTATGTGCGAAACCACTAGCTCAAGCATATTTTTCTAATTTTCAATTGCATGGAAAGAGTGTTTTTAGATATTAAAGGAGATAATAAGTAAATTGTAAACGCTCGATAGCTGAGGTCAATAGTGTCAAAGGAGGTAAAAACTGGTTCTTAGGTGACACTAATGTGTGTACAAGATACAAACAAAATAATGTGAAGGTCATTTCTAAAACCGTTGCATATGAATAAAAAATTAAATAAATTAAGATCATGGCTTATAAACTGTTTAAGCAGTAAATAGTAGAAATAGGTTATGTTAACTATTAACAAAAAAAAAATAGGTGTAAAATCTCTGTCAGTGGCACATTATTGTTATTCATGATACGATACGATATAAGTATACACTGCCTATTTGAAATTAGAAAAAAATATGATTGCTTAGAGTTTAGACCTTAGAGGTTTTAAAAAAGCCATCTAATATTTTGAGAAAATCCATGACTAATAAACTGATATTGACGAAATTTTTTAAACGTTTGTAGCTTATAAGGAATATTACAAAACCATTTAAAAACAATTATTTTATTTTTTATTGTTTTTTAATAGTTTAAGAGTATCGGTTAATTCTATATTTCAATTTCTTATTATATCTAAGAATATTTTTGAAAAATATGTGATCCTTTTTAAAATAGACCTAAATGTGGAAAAAATTAATATTTTACATAAGCCATAGTCGTAGGCGATACAGGAAAAGATTACATCTTAATGAAAAATTTCCGAAAAAAACAACCCTTTTTTTTCAAACATTTCCTGTAACTTACGAGTCAAACAGAAGTAACGTCTATCAAAGTAGATTGATCTTTTCGAAATAAACAGAATCAACTTGCCTTCTAAATTTCATTAAATGTATTTTGTAAAACACCTGTTTTTCATTTCTGTTTATCTATACTAAAATGATATATTTTGCCCTAGTGCACAAAGTAAAAATAAATGCGAAACATAGTCGTACCACCATTTCCATTGTAAAAGTATGAAAAGCAAACGCAACTTACAATTTGAATTGTGCAAAATTTACTGTCAATCTTTTTTATTTATGTGAAAATCAGTTGTTTAAAAATACTATGTGTTTCTCGTGCGTGATGCTATAATGGCTCATATGACTGTTTAAACTCGCTGGTGCTCGTTTTTAACAGGTGGCATTCTCCATAGTAAATGTCATCACACACTAAAAACAAATCTTACGATTTTAATCCCGGAGGCAAAAAGAGGGATGTTCTAAGTTTGAAGTCTTTGTCAGAGTGCCGCTAAGCTCCAGACTCAAATAATTCACGAAAGATCAAAATGGACAAAGCAGTTATTTTTTTGAAAATTTTAATCAGCATTATTTTGTCTTAAACACTACAAAAAAAAAGTAACACTTACAATTGGTGTTCTAAAACGTATTGCACACACAAACAATGTTTAATTTCATTAACTTAAGTCCAGTTATTTTTGTAAACAGTTCAATAAAACAAAAATAACTACAAAAAGTCTTATAAATCGCAAGAAATAAAACAGTCAAAACAAATGCAACGCGACAGTTCGAAAGAAAAAAAAAACACGAGAAGATCGTTTATGTATAAAAGGCACTTATACACTGAATGGAATTTAACATCTGTCACCGATTATATAGCAAGTTTAGTATATAAAATGCCTTGTGCGGCTGTGTTTTAACTCTTAACAATGAAAGCGTATTAAAGTGGACCCAGTAATCGTTGGCATTGGATAGCGTAGCCAGCTGAAGAGAGAGGTAAGATGTTCAACTCTTGTACGCCGCACTTCACTGGAACATTAAAAATTAACATTTAACTATTTGACAACGTACTTTTGTTTTGTATAGATAACTTTTTTACAGATACTTGTTTAAAAAATTTTTTTCGATATAGAATATCTGCAGGCCTTTTTTTAAACAGTCTTTATGAAAACATCGTTTTTGTCAAAATCTGAATACAATGGTTAAGTTTCATAATATTAATTGTTACCAAAATTTTCAATTCGATTTCCACCTGGGCGAAGCCAGACAGAACAGTTGGTATGGATCTAAGGCCTGCCGTCGAACAACATACACGAACCGCTCAAGCAGTCACTGTCAATTGCTCGGGCTGCGCGCTCAAATCGTGTTGCAATATGATTTTTGAGGAAGAAGCACTGCTGTTGCTGCTTTTGGTTAGCCGCAGACGACGTAGAAAACAAAGAGATTTCTGGATTCAATGAATAAATGAGGCCTGTGACACTGAAAAGAAAAATATTGCCCTTTTTTCTGTTGAGTTTCCTAGATAATCATGATCACGAGGAGTTAATAGATTCAGCAGTCTATATATGTGAGTAATGCTCGACTACGTGGCAAAACGTTGTGCTGCTGAGTGCTCGGGCGGTCGTGGGTATGTCAGTGAAATATTTTCTATGGATATTTGTAGTCCGTCATGCTTGAATCAGTCAGTTTCGACTGCTTGAAGCAAACTGTGTGCGGCGGCCTAAACCTTCCGTGTAAAATGGTACAAACCGCATACAAGTCCGTTCAGTAGTTCTTGAGATTAGCATATTACATACAGAAATTTAAGGAGGTCTTTATTCTATGTAATATATAGACTATTCAGCGGCTTCCACTTGGTTAATTTTTTTTGTGTTTAATTAATTATTCGTATAACTTTATGTAGTTGCCAGTTCTATCAATGTTGAATCCATCTACAGACTTTTGCCCCGCCAGCGACGGGTAGATTGCTAGTATTTGTTTACTTTACAAAAAGATATGGCAGATTAACATATAGAAGGTCAGACAAATTGATTGTTACACAAAACTGGTGTAAAAAGTATAATAAATTAATTGCATAAAAGTAAATCTTGATTTTTTTTCAGATCTTCACGGACTGCAAGCTATGGCTGAAACACTTAAGGTAAGTGAAGTTGTTCATATTGTGAAAATAAGCATGACTACTTATTATATTATTATATTGTATTATAGAATCGGCATATATCGTTAAAAAAGCCAAAGTAGAACTGACTACTATAAAAACAAGCATTTCCAGAACTATTAGTTATTGGATCTTGTTATAAAGGAAATATAATATTAGTAAAAAAAAGTCTTTTTACAGACAAGCTTTTGTTTAAATGTATTAGAAAGGATAAATAATTTTTGGTAATTTAGGTTCATAATTTTAAAAGCGTGGGCTGTAAACTCTATGGTCGTTTATTTAGAGTTATGTAAAACAAATGTTATTATTGTAGATTTTCTATAGTACCTACTATTTTTTTTAGTGACTGTAGTATTTGTAATTGTGTCTTAGTAACCTGTTTTTATGGGCTATACAATAAATTAATATCTATCTATTAGTTACAACCCACACTTTTATAATAATGAACCTAAATTATTAAAAATGATTTTCTGTTTTTAGTATTTCAATAAGGCTTGTCTTTAAAAAGTTTCTTTACTAATATTTTATTTTGTTCTTTTTACTATTATAACAGTAATTAATTAAAATTAATTGATTATGTAATTCTTCAAACGATCGCTCATGCATTACCATCGGGAATACATATGTGTACTAAATTTCAAATCGATCGGATATGTGGCCATATTGGGTTTACAATGACGTCACATAGTGTATCGTATCCCACTCGTAAAACTTTTTCGCCATATTGAAATTGTGCATTGTCACTGGACAATGTGTGCAAACTTTCTATTTAATTCGATCTTATCGCAGTTTTGATGGCAAATTTTGACCCAAAATTGACAGATTGATTGACTGACGGACAAACATGGCAAGTTAAATAAAAGCTTGTAAAATATTGAATATTACACAGAACAGCCCACCGAAAACAGTACAGAGATGTTTCTGCCGTTTAATCCCAATTTTACGAAAACTCTCGGACACGTCAATTTTATTTACATGAAAGACACGCAAATTAAGTTCAATAAGTTAAACTTCATTCCTAAACGGGAGCGATTGACACATACAAAATTTAAATTGCGATGTATGTTAGAGAACACGTCAGTTTTAAATTCGTTAAAATCTCTTTGCAATCGTTTTTACTAAAAAATAATTTACCTTGAATACATCTCTGTAAATGACTAATTAACTTGTTTTGTTTCAAATTAGACGTGCGATTGTTTTGTGTTTGGTATAATTATTGTCACGTCAATGTTGATAACTTTGTATGCCGTATAAATTTGAAGATTTTTGGAAGGGGAAGACCATAATATTGTGTTGTATAGCTGCTAAACGGTTTGTACATAGTTACGTCATACGGTACAACGTGAAAGAATAATAATAGCTGGATAGTGAATAATATTATATACTTAGAATTAACTATGACCACAGCAACGTCATGAAAAAGCGCAGTACTTAAAATTTCTATGAATTGCGTGCATTTTTCTCAGAAGAGTAAATTAAACTAATTATAGGTATTAAAGTACTTTGAAACACTTTTTAAATGTGTGAGATTAGTTCTTTGAAAAGATGCTATTGGTTTCCTAAAATTTTGAAGCATGCAAGTAATTTACGAATTACGAGGCGCGAAATTTTCGTATAATACACAATTTGACGTTGAGTAACAATTAAATGTTGGCGAACCTTTGGCTCACATTTACTTTTTTTACCCGACTGCCAAGAAGGATTATGTTCTTTGCGCGTATCTATGTATGTAATATACTTTATTACCTCGTATCTCGGATTTATAAAATTAAGGTATCGTTGGATTTGTCTCGGCAAGCTAAGTCAAAAAAAAAATTGCGGATTTTAGGTGTCATAATATAAGGTTCGAATTTTTTTTTCTCCAAATGAATCCAATAGAGTATCAAAATGGAGAATATTAAAAGGTGATTACAAAAATATATACAACTTATATGTTTAAATGTAATTTGGAAAGGCAAATTGCAAAATGAAACCATCCTATGATACTTTGACCTCGAAAGTGTTAAGCCTATTAGGCATATACAAAAGAAAATAATTTTATAAAACTTCAAATAAACCAAATTATTTAAAAAACAAAAAACCCTACTGGAAAATCATGTCTTTGAAAAAAAAACAAGGCTAAATAAAATAAAATAAAAAAGTAAATTAAAAAATAAAATAAACCCTACTACGTTAAAAGTGAATTAAAAAAATGGAAACGAGATTAAATGATAACATGCAGTGGGAGGCATTCATGTAGTAACTGCAATAAGTTGAATAGAAATACCGGATGCATCCGACTGCATCTTATCATTTAATCTCGTTTCCATTTTTTTAATTCACTTTTAACGCACTCGGGTTTTTTTTGAGTTTTTAATTTACTTTTTTTTTAATAATACAGGAACATATCTTTGAGATGTTGATTTTGTATTATTTTCTTAGAATATATCACTACTTTCGGAACAAATTTATTTTCACAACATAATTTGTTCTTGATGAAAGACGGTATGAAGTGATAAAAAATTGATAAGATTTTGACACGTCTATTTACTGACATCTCCTTGTTTGTAAAAATTGAAAAGTATAATTAATTATAATTAATGTAAATAAAAAGAACTGTTATAAATACTATAACAAGAAGGTCATGTTAAAATATTATATTTGATTTCACTCTAATGAGATGCATTTTTTATGAAATATATAATAATTTTATTTGCTTTTTTATTTGTAGGTACATTATTTGATAAAACAGCTTCGGGTATTTTTTCTGTATTTCTGATTAGAATCATGATAATTACTACCTAGTCGTCTCTTTATAGATTGCAAGAATTCCTGACACAATATTATGTAAATTTTATAAGCAAACGCAACGCGTAAGTGATTATACCCGGCTGATGACTGTCTGTAGTTTAATTTGTTTTGGTTTTGGACTCAAGGGTTCCAAACCGAACCCCATTGTTCTTATTATTCTGTCTGTCCGCTTGTCACATTCTTCTACCGCACAATCTGTAAACGTTATAGTAATTATGTAAGTTGATGGCCAAACATCTGACAAGTTTCGGATGAATGCACATAATTTCTGGTCAAAATTCTGTAATTTTCAGAATCAATCCCAATTAATAGAAAATTAGTAACAAAATCACAACCATATTTGAAAGTTTTAGAGGGTGCGTGTAGGGACCGATTTTGCAATTTAGGATAAAAATGTAATAACTTCCGAAATGAACCGATAATAGAGTCTCAATAAATAGAAAAATGTTAAAAAAAAAATTCGACAACTTTTAGAGATTTTAATGGATGTGTAGATGAAATCAAATCTAATAAATTCAATGTAAAAAGCATCTTGGAGAAAAATTATTACAAAAAAAACCCGGGTCGCAGTGCCAAAACCCTGCCGACAATATAGTGCATTTGCTAATACAAGCAGTGTGGCTTTATTATGCAAACGTCAGTTAGTTTTTGGGCAAAATAAAAAATTTGACTCCTTAATACACCCCTTAAAATAACATTTTTTTAACTGCAATATTATTATCAATCTAACGTCTACACCGAATTAAATACACCCTTCAATAAATAAGTCACTATCTACAAATAAGTGTTTTCAAAAAATTTGTAAATCCGGTCCTGTAGGCCCGATTTTATTAAAATTTTAGGGACACTTTTTAATTACTACCAGTGGGTTAAATTTCAATTTTGAAAGGATTTGGTGAATTTTTTCGAAATTTTGGGGCCCAAAAACATTTTTCAACCCCTAAAAACTACCCTTAAAATGCCCAGATTGGGCCCATTTTAAATAGGCTTCTTGCGGTGATGGATTTCAACACGTGGACCAAATTTAGTTGAAATCAATTAACTCCTTCGAAAGTTATTGCCCGCACACACATATATATATACGCATATATATATATATATATATATATATATATATATATATATATATATATATATATATACATATATATATAAACATTTTTAAAAATGTTGCCAAAGTGTTTAGGAGGTTATGAAACGTCGAGAAATTTTGGTCCGACCCCTAGGTCCCGCCATCCGACCGACGCCAATAGTGTATGTTGCCATATGGCAAATACACTAAAAAGGGCGCAAAAACGCGTTAGAAATTTTTCTGCCAATAGACACTATAAACTGTAAACACCAGGTTTGAAAATGGCTGTTGCTAAGCTTTGCTTCGCACTTTGTGATTTTACATATTTCATGACGCTTAAACTGATGCATTGTGCTACCAGAAATAAAATTGATGGATTACTGCTGCTGCATACAAATTGAGTCATTATATTTTCTAAACTCAATTAGCATAACAACTAAATATAGCTAAGCACGTAAGCAATTTATTGTCGAGATAATCATAAATGTATTGCAGCGCTGATCGTTTTAATGTTTAAAATCGATTTTTCAGATGTCGGCAAGATACGATAGCAATTTTTATATACAGTAGAATTTTCAAGTATAGTCAATAGAACTTTCAGTAAAATTTTCAACTTGATCGGGACTAATCAACACCTGTATTTTCAACGTATCCTTTATACGCGCTTTGTGGCAGTCACATAGAACAACATAGGAAGTAGGGAAAATACGTTAATAAAATCAGCTGAAAATAGATGACGTTGAAAATACATGCGCGATTATATGAGGCAGCCAACAATACGGGAACCCGCATAGCGCGACCTTAATATACTTTATTGAGTACAAACTGCTCGTGCAGTTTTATCCAAAATCCGACAATTTTCAGATACTGCCGATAGAAACAAGTGAACTAATATTTTAAGCGTGTTTTCCCATTTAGGTATCATACAAAATCCTCATAAAAACAGCAACATGAAAAAAAAGATGGATGTCCCGTTTATATTATGCTTTCATATGTATGGATGATGGAAAATGTATCATAATTGCTTATATGGATAATAAATAGCTGCTAATATAATCAATATTAAAAAAACATAATTTATCGATGTCATTTAGCTGTTATATTCAGAAGCTATAACAATATTAATTACTGATTATTTATTTTGCTATAAAAACCTTTAGCATTCTTACACACCTTCATAAAAAATATGATTTGTCGTTTTTATTGATAAATATTTATAATATCAGAGCATGTTATTAAAAGACGATTTTAATTAATGCTTGAAAGGTTGAAGTAACTATTTTTTTATTGTAATAGCCAATTATTGTTGTAAAAATTAAATTTCGTTTTCATATTTTAGAACTCTTTTTTAATCCGAGCATAGTCGTTCATAAAAGTACCGGCGGGACTCGTCCCACGTGTTAATATTTAATAATACTTTCTGTAAAATTATAATATTGCTAGTCACTACCCGCATCTCCGCCCGTGATTGAGATGAAACATGGCAGCTCCAACAGTAGTAGAGCCGTCGGCTTCACCGTATTGCAGTCTTGCCTTGCGAGGCTGTGCTCCACTCGGCAGCGACAACAATAGGAAAGCCGTCGGACTGCGACCCGATAAATAGCAACAACAGTCGTAGAGCCGTCGGCTCCAGTGTGTTACAGTTCTGCCTCGCGTAGTTGTGCCCCGCTTGGCATGACATTAATTTATCTAAAAAGAATAAATTTTTTGTCAGAAACAGTAAGAACGGGAACTTTTATCTATAACGCTCCTGCAACCTCGCCTGGGAGACGATTTTCGCAAAACCGTTCTTAGCGGATCTCTACTCAAGAAAAGAAACATGCCTGCCAAACTTCAAGTCGGTAGGTCTAATAGTTCCGGAAATGATCAAGTCTTTGAGTTGCTTTTCTCCTGTATATATTTTCTTCTCCTATTTCACCTCCTTAATATATTAATGTAATCTATCTCCTTGCCAAATTTTATTGAGATCTGTTCAGCGGTTTAGGCGTGAATAAGTAACAGACAGACAGACTTTCGCATTTATGAGTATGAATAGTTTATATCTATACCATACTCAATTAAATCACACGCCATGTATATATTGTATTCGTATATGGTGGTGTTGATCCAATAGAATGTCACAGTAAAGGAAGATTTGGTTTGAGGATCAATAAATAAATAAGCTTTACCAAATTTTCGCTAATGGCCAACGTTTCGAAAATTATATTCTTATAATATGATCATGTATTATATATTAGTAGAACAATTTACAACTATTCGACCAGCTTAAGGCCCTGATGATGAGAATATAATTTTCGAAACGTTGGCCATTAGCGAAAATTTGGTAAAGCTTATTTATTTATTGATCCTCAAACCAAATCTTCCTTTACTATATATTGTATATCCGAGCACCGTCTAGAGTCTAGACGGTTATGATTTTTGATGATCTATCAGTCAGTCAGTCAGTCAGTAAGTGAATAGCCAAAATCGTGATTTTTGGACACTCGTGCCTTGAAAAATATTCCAACTAGACATATGAAATTTGAATTACTGCTTCTTTATAGTAACCTTAACCCCCTAAAAAATTCTGTTCGCTAACGTAACTAACCTCAGAAATAGAGCGGGTAGAAAATCAAAATGGTTCGTGTAAATATAGTGCTTTGTGAGAACTTGGCCAGAGCACTGTGCGTTGAGATAAGGTTATTACAAAGGTATCTGTGAACTTAATGTAAAATGATAGTGTTAGAATATTTTTTTGATTTTGGGTCGTGGTTCTCATTTAACTCTTATTTCTGATGTTGACTCTAGAAATTAATTTTGAACCCCATCGTAGAAATTAACTGATATATCTGGGAAATAATGTTAAATGTGTTCTTCTAACGATATTAAATGATTGTAAATAAGTTTTTGCAAATTTTATGTAATTTTCGTTCGATAACTTTTCTACATTATTTGTGTTCACTTTTATCTTCCACTTTTTTTTTTATACTTCTTTTCGGCGTGTTGCGTGTAAACTTTTAGCAGGTAACGGAAATGACGCGCGCACCGCTAACAGAAATTTGACAGTAAGAAGTTGGCCGCGCTAATGAATATTCGACATTATGAAGTGGTTCATAAGAAGTTCGCAGACTGAAATGACAGATGGATAAAAGCAGTGCACTTTCTGTTATCTGGAAACTATATATCTTAGACGACTATAACCTTTGGGCTTTGATTACAACCAATAGTCGTTGTAAGTGTCATCCGGTGGAATTTATAATATCGTATTTTTGGTTACTCAATGGATTGAATATAAAAGTAAAAACCAAAATATTTTCAGTGTTTTAAAATAGTTGAGATTAATTTTTTGTGAGTATTATTCTTTAACTGTTTGAAGACTTTATTTCAGTAAATGAGTTGCCTGTTTATTAATATTAGTTTTTTATCACGTCAAACGCACATACATAAATACACACACCCACTTTTTTTGTTTCGACACTTCTGCATTAACTTGTCGACTGTCATAGCGTCATTACTTGCATGCGAACTCTAGAGCCGTTGGGCATTCCGTATCAGCCAGACAAAAGAGAGTAATATAACAAAACGTTTGTCATAAGATTGCTTTCAATTTTATGAAAAAGCTGGATATAGTTAGTCAACTATTATTACCTGTTAAGCTTATAGTTAGGGACTGGTGCAAACAATATTGTCGCATTTTAATAGCTTTAAACTTACTTAATTTAGAAATCCAACAATAAGATAATCAAAATAATTTCAGATGCACTTGGATTTGATTTACCTGATTTGAATAGCGTGTATGTATAATTAAATTACGACAATATAATTTATCTATTAATTAATGTATAGATTTAGTGCACGCATTACTGATTGTCTGTAAGAAATGTTAACACGATAGATAACATGTGTAAGTCGCTTATGGCAATTAGTGACTTTGAATAATGTGTTCTTGTCTGTCATTTATTTTAACTAAGTTTTACAAAAATCACCCTGCATAGTAAACTTACTGTCTATTAACGTTAAAACATTTTCAAACAATAGACGTGTATAACTTATCTCTGCAAGGGTCAAACTATTCAGTATTAGTTTCAAGTTTGATAATTTTGACGAGTCTAGTCACAAAAATAACTGGTACATAAATTTCGTATTCTATAACTTTCAGTTTTAAATAGATTGATTTGGATAAAACGTTTACCGTATTTTTTAAGATTGTATGAGGAAAGATCTTATAGGCTAATCGAATTATCCGAAATTATTCGAGCGATTCGGAATAAAAAAACCCGGGTCGCAGTGCCAAAACCCTGCCGACAATATAGTGTATTTGCTAATACAGGCAGTGTGGCTTTATTATGCGAACTTAACTTGGTTTTTGGGCAAAATAAAAAATTTGACTCCTTAATACACCCCTTATAATAACATTTTTTTTCTTAATTGCAATATTATTATCAATCGAGCTTCTATACCAAGTTATATACACCTTTCAGTAAATAATTCACTATCTGCAAACTAGTGTTTTCATAAAATTTTTAAATCCGGTCCTGTAAGGTCGATTTTATTAAAATTTTAGGGACACATTTTAATTACTGCCAGAGGGTTAAATTTCAATTTTGAAACGATTCGGAGAATTTTTTCGGTATTTTAGGGCCCAAAAACATTTTTCAACCCCTAAAAACTACCCTTAAAATGGCCCGATTTGCCCATTTTAAATAGGCTTCTTGCGGCGATGGATTTTAATACGTGGGCCAAATTTAGTTGAAATCAATTAACTCTTTCGAAAGTTATTGCCCGCACACATATATATATACGTATATATATATATATATATATATATATATATATATATATATATATATATATATATAAACATTTTTAAAAATGGTGCCAAAGTGTTTAGGAGGTTATGAAACGTCGAGAAATTTTGGTCCGACCCCTAGGTCCCGCCATCCGACCGACGCCAATAGTGTATGTTGCCATATGGCAAATACACTAATAAAATATAAGAACATTAAACAATTTTTTGAGATCGGCGTCAATTTAACAGAAGTACCTACATAAAACGTTTATGGTTAAATTGGCGCCGACCTCAAAATTTTTTTATTTAACGGTTTCTAGTGGCCTTTTTTAAAGGAGTTTCAATTAACAAAAAAAAATTTATTGAAAATTGTATTTCATTGCATAAATATTGAGTTAATTATGTACTTAATTAGATTATCATTATTTATTGTATCGACCTCATTACTTTAAAAATAAAAAAATAAAACTGATTATCATACTTATTCTTACACCTTCTTCTTTCTGGATTTTTTTTTGTAAAAAAAATAACACATCAATCATTTTAATTGAAGGTATTTGTATTGCAAGTGGATAATAAAACTATTAACATGGAAATATAACACATAATAATACATAGTTTTATGGATGCTGTACTTTAGAAAATTCTTTGAAGCTTAGTGTTACTATTAGTTAGGGAACTAGTATTACTCATAGTATTTCCTCAAATCAGAGTTTTTGTGAGTTCATTAAGGGCACTTTTTTGAACATAAAAACCGCACTCTGGCAGCTGAGACCGTGGTCAAAGCCTGGGTGGAGGCGTCAAAGATATTAATATCAACCTGCAAGTGTCACATAATATATTTCCTCAGGTTTGAAATTTTCTGAGCGATTCAGGTACCCTTGAACACAAAAACTCAAGTTTTGAGGCCCATGCTTGGGGAAAAACCACGGCATAACGTTTTTAAGGTTGTTATATAAAAAAGCGAATTGTTTAAAATAAAAATTTTGGATTTCAACGTATTCAACTCTTTGCCAGACAGAGGTTGGCCCGGGTACGAAATGCTAGACTTGAGTTTTTGTGGTCAAGGGCACCTGAACTTATCGCTCAGAAAATTTCAAACATGACGTAATATATTTAGTGACACCTCCAATTTGACATTGCTATATTTGACCGCGTTCGTCCATGCATTGTCCCCGGTCTCAGCTGCCAGACTGCGGTTTTTATATTCAAGATAGTCCCCTTAACGAGCTCACAAAAACTCAGGTTTGAGGAAATACGATGAGTAAAATCGTCACTAACTCGCTACCTATATAAAACAGTAATAGTACTTTAATTTCGATTTCATGCGCGCTATTCGAGATTTCCGTGTTTCCTAGAATGTTTGTCTGTTAATTATTCGTCAGTTAAGGTAGTTGTCGTGGTACAATATTGTCAAAAAATTATAGATTATACGCGCCACAAAAGTATACTAGCTTGTAGCTAAGTGATCCATAATTTGTACGCAAGACTGTACCCGTGGAAACGTAACCCATACAGTATTCATATGCATGTATACTTTTCTATAAATTGTTGAACTTTAAACCGTTATTTATAAATAATTAGATGGTCAAAAATTTTTTCTTATTTTTTTTTAAACTGATAACAAATGCATTAAAAGACTATCAGTTTTTGGAAAGTTTCTGACAGTTAGTTCTTTTTTTATAAATAAGAAACTGGTTCAGAACTACAGAGATCGTATACAATCAATATTAATTATCCAATTTTTAATTGAATTTATCTCGGATTATATACGGTCGACTTCAAATTTTCAGGGTAATTGTATTATCATGTCCTTAATAAGTATACAAAAATTAAGAATTTTCTGCCGGTGTGCCTTAACCACGACAACTACCTTAATACGCAAATCTAAAGTTTAGAATACTTTTTACCCAACTATGTATCTTAACATTAATACAGAATACAGATGGATATTTTATTATAATAATCTTTATCACATTTTTTTGATATTGTTTTTTTGCTATTAGGTACCTATAACTGAATTTTTTTGTGAGCCTGCTTAATGATTGGCTAGATTTTGATTGCTGTAAACGTACCCGCAGTAAATAAATTTTGATTATGTCCATTAATTGAATTTTACAATTACACTAATTGAATTCGCGGACGTCGCTGCGCTTTGTACTATTTAAATGAATTTGACTGATTTAACAGTTCCTCATTTGATTTGATTGGCCCTTTTTTAATTTGTTAGGGGACATGCAAGCAAGCATAATCTTTGTTTTAAGGTGACCGTTTAGCAGGTGTTTAATATGCCTCCTTTTTCACTCGCATAGCTTTAACTACGACCAGTTAGATGTGTGTGCGTGTAATTTTGATTCTGGGGGCTAATTAGGACATGGAAACATTTTTAAGGGAATCGTATAGGGTGTCAAATAAAAGCTTGTTGAGGCAGGCATTTAATAATAGATTAGATGTATGTTTTCATTTTTTCTGAATACGTAAAAGATAAAACCCAGGTCGCAGTGCCAAAACCCTGCCGACAATATAGTGTATTTGCTAATACAGGCAGTGTGGCTTTATTATGCGAACTTAAGTTGGTTTTTGGGCAAAGTAAAAAATTTGACTCCTTAATACACCCCTTAAAATAACAATTTTTTTTAGTTGCAATATTATTATCAATCGAACCTCTATACCAAATTATATACACCTTTCAGTAAATAATTCACTATCTGCAACTTATGTTTTCATAAAATTTATAAATCCGGTTCTGTCGGGCTGATTTTATTAAAATTTTAGGGACACTTTTTAATTACTACCAGAGAGTTAAATTTCAATTTTGAAACGATTCGGAGAATTTTTTCGGTATTTTGGGACCCAAAAACATTTTTCAATCCCCAAAAACTACCCTTAAAATGGCCCGATTAGGCCCATTTTAAATAAGCTTCTTGCGGTGATAATTTCAACACGTGGGCCAAATTTAGTTGAAATCAATTAACTCTTTCGAAAGTTATTGCCCGCACACTTATATATATATATATATATATATATATATATATATATATATATATATATATATATATTATACTATGTTCAAATTATGCCTAACAATAAGGTCTAGAGGACCCGGATCTATAGCGACAACTCCCGTAACTCTAGGAGAACATTTGGCATCAAAAACTAAAAATTTGAGCGTGTGTGACCCCCTTTACTGTTTGAATTTCATTGTACATACGAGTGCAACCCCAGATCGTTATTGTTTTTAAAGAAAATAAAAGAAATTGTTTATTTCTAAACAACAGTCAAGGTTACAGAATTTTGTTTTTAGAGAAAAAAGGTATAACAGCTGAGGATGATAAATTTTATATTAAAAAAATTTGTGTATAATGACAGACGAACTTGCGTTGAAAGACAGACAGCGGTTGCAATTGGCTCGATGTTGAAACAGAAGATCTATGTTTTTGTGTAGCAAGAGAGAGCGTTGAGGATAGATGTCGCACGTTCTTGTTAGAGAACTTGTCCATAAGCCGCGTATTTGTCTCTAATTTTTGAGAGCTGAGTCGTCCGCTGACTAGTGGGCTGATCGGATAGACTACTAGCGTTGAGATATTTTAACACAGCAAAATAAAATGATATATTATTATCGCCAATAAACAATTATTTTTTCGCAAATTTCGATTGTTATTATCTGTCGCTAACCTGGAGGTGTATCGTTTTAGTTTTCGTTGTTGACTCCAGCTTTATCGTATCTATCCTGAAGTCTTATCCCGTTTATCGTAATTCCTGTATTTTCCTGGATTTCTGGATTTTTGGATAATTTCAATTGTTATCGATTGTTGCGAGCGCTGTTAGGGAGTGTAGCTTTCCATGTGGCCCTTTATATACCTGGAATTAGGAGCGTTTTTCGAATAGGGAATATTCACCGTGAATTATTCATCAAGGATTATTTTAGATTTTCGTAATTGTATGGATCTGGATTCTGGAATACAGGAGTACATTCAACAGCTTTCTAAAACTGTGTTACAATTCTACTTTACTTTGAACATTCCTGTGCATCAGTTCGGTTTTCAAGAAAACTTTTTGGCGAACTATTCCCGACTGTCCTATCGGACTAATAAAATTTCAGTTCGGGAATCCGGACCGAGAAAATATTTACGGAATTTACATTCAACTCCGTTAAGCCACGTTTCTACATGGTGTTTTAGAGCTTACGATTAATTCCCGGATTTATCTTTTGATGGTTGTTACGTTTATCTCAACCAATATTAACGCTTCCCGTGACGTCACCGACGTCATATACAGGGTGTCCACAAAGCTACGTGTTTACTTTTGCTGTGTTTTTTCTTTTCTTTGTTGTCGTTTACGCATATCTCAGTCATGATTTATTCAGCCGCGACTTCAGTGATCTTATATACAGGGTGTACGAAAATTTGCGGATTAATTATCGCCCTACTAACTGTTCCTACTTATCGCAATTAAGTGTATCTTGTCGGCAAAGATTTAATATACCGGGTGTCCGATAATTCCCGGATTAATTATTCATGAAGTTATCTGCTTGCGTTCTGGTCGAAAGTTTTTAACGTGTTATTCATATGGTTTCTTGTACTGTGTATGGTGTCTTGCCCTTCCAGGGTTGTAGTTGAACCAATCGGGTCTAAGCTTCCTAGTCTGGACCATCTAGGTGTGTCTATTTACGATTCGTGTCCTGGCGCCCCTGGTAACTCAGTCGGAGAATACGTAAATTTTTTGAATATATTACAACCGATTTTGGTCAGCTACTTGTTTTCGTGTCTTGTGGTTGCTAATTGTCCGAGTGGTAGGTGATAGGATTTTTCCGGCCGTTCTATGGTCATTCCCGTTGGGATATATTTTGAGAACTCGTTATTTTGTGCTATCCTTTGTGTCGTGTCGTAGATGGTGGATTTTTAAACGCCTTTAAAGGCATTTCTTTTCTAAATATTGGCGATTCGCATTTCGTAATTGTGTTTGGGCATTTTTCTTGCGATTATTTTCTTAACATTTTTTAAACTAAACCCCAGCCCAGCGCCAGCTGAAGCTAGCCGCGAACCGATTAAATTTGGATTCAGTTTAAATGGTTCTTCGGTGCTACAAATGAAAGATATTAACCCTACACCAAGTTTTATTGAACTTCGAATAAATTCGAATATCTCCGAATATTTTCGAACAACGCCGAACGACTCCTATAATATATATATATATATATATATATATATATATATATATGTATATATATATATATATATATATATATGTATGTATATATGTATATATATATATATATATATATATATATATATATATATATATATATATATATATAAACATTTTTAAAAATGGTGCCAAAGTGTTTAGGAGGCTATGAAACGTCGAGAAGTTTTGGTCCGACCCCTAGGTTCCGTCATCCGACCGATGCCAATAGTGTATGTTGCCATATGGCAAATAACATTAACAAGGTACTGCTTAAAATAACAAGTTTATGTGTGCTGAACAGTGGGTGAGGGCCACGCAACGAATCGACACATATTATGTCAAGTCCCACTATCGATTAATTATCTAACCCGCTCTGAGTTTCCAATTTCCAACCAAAAAGGCAAAGAACAATGAAATGCGTGGATAGTTTTTACGTGGATACCCGCTATAATGTTCCTACTGGCGTTGTAAATTGTAAAAGTCTTAGCAAATAAATTTATTATACTGGTAAAAGTCGAGACAAATAAATTTATGTCTATTTTGTAATGCCGTTTTGCGTTGCTGAATATTCATCTGTATATTTTTAAAGTGCAACTTAAGCAAACAATGGCTCATACATCTTTTATTTTCATTCATTCGTTGTGTAATATCGTTTTAATTAATTAAACAATAAATAAGCATAATTCCGTAATAAGATAAATATCATCGGGTAAGGCGGATGGTACACTTTCAAATTGAATTTGATTTTCTCATTACTTTTATGCGTTATGAGGAAAATGGCTATAAATTATAACGATTAACTTATTTCAAAAATGAAACTATGGAGGAAATATTTCCGGTAAATAATGCAATAGTAGCGGACTAATGAACTTTCATGGTGAGAGTAAGACGGGTTGAGAAATTTTTTGATTCATGGTTCGTTATCTTGGATTTATTTGATGATGACACAGAGAATAAAAAATTCTGCTGAAGTTAAGCTGGATTACAGAAAGCATTGTCAAAAAATTTGATTTAACAGTGTGCTTAAATTGTGATTATATAATTACAGTTTTTATAAATGATAATAATAATAATAATAATAATTTATTAAGTTTCAGAAAACTCAGGAGAGTATGAAACATAGTCATGTACAAAGATAAAAATTAAACATTAAAAAATTCTTATAAATTATGAAAACATCTTTCAATCAGGTAGTTTTTCAATGCAGATTTAAAATTATTAAGGGATGCAATATTTTTAATGAAGCATGGTATAGCATAAATTTTGGCAGCCATACTAGCAGGGCTACGCTGATATAGCTCCAGAGATGCTTTCGGCAACAATAAATTATTTTTATTCCGTATGGAATAGTGATGTTCCATAGTTCCAAAGATATTAGAATGAGTTCTAACAAAAATTGCAATAGTGTAAATATAAATCGATGACAGAGTTAAAATTCTATGCTTTTTGAAGGTGTCACGACATGACTGATTATAATTTAACTTAAATAAAATACGAATAACTTTTTTCTGAAGAATAAATGGACGATTCATGCAGGAGGAGTCTAATGTCGTTGTGAAAGTTTCTGTCATGTAGATTAGATTGTAGTCAAAGCTACTAGAATTCTAGAAGGCTGGGCGTAAGACGCTATATAAACATGGTCACGTCCGTAATAGGGATGTTGACTGTATTCAAATAAAAATATAATTTTAACGAAAAGTAGTAGTTTCTAAGATAGAAATACTAAAAAACATTATATTTTTCCTTATTTTTAAGGAATTTAATTAATATTTAATAAATAAAACCTAATAAAATCACTCTCAAGTCACGTGACAACAGACACCAATCAGAGCGCATGACGTTATATGTTCAGCCGCTGTCAAAACATTTCATTGTTTGGTTAATATTTAGTGTGTAATTTATTATTATTTGATTAATAATATTTATTATAGGAAATAATATTTATTATAGGAAACGTCAAATTACATGTAACTATAGCAACGACTACGAAACAACTTTTCATTGTCACCTCAGTTAACTAACGTTTATGAGCACAGAATATGCATCTCTAGGATGGTGGTAGCTCCTGTGTAAACTTTTGAGCGTCCTTTGTTATGAACAGGTGACGTCACGCGACTAGTATTGGCGTTTTGGACCGAAATTTGAAACGGGATTTAAAATACATGATTTTTAAAGCTTGAGTTGTATTTAAATAAAAAAAAACCCGGGTCGCAGTGCCAAAACCCTGCCGACAATATAGTGTATTTGCTATACAGGCAGTGTGGCTTTATTATACGAACTTAAGTTGGTTTTTGGGTAAAAAAAAATATTACTCCTTAATACACCCCTTAAAATAACATTTTTTTTTCTTAATTGCAATATTATTATCAATCGAACCTATATACCAAATTATATACACCTATCAGTAAAAAATTCCCTATCTGCAAAATTTGTTTTCACAAAATTTATAAATCCGGTCCTGTCAGGCCGATTTTATTAAAATTTTAGGGACACATTTTAATTACTACTAGAGGGTTAAATTTCAATTTTGAAACGATTCGGAGAATTCTTTCGGTGTTTTGGGGCCCAAAAACAATTTTCAACCCCTAAAAACTACCCTTAAAATGACCCGATTAGGCCCATTTTAAATAGGCTTCTTGCGGTGATGGATTTCAACGCGTGCGCCAAATTTAGTTGAAATCAATTAACTCTTTCGAAAGTTATTGCCCGCAACATATATATATATATACGTATATACAGGGTGTCTCACCGAACGTTGGCTAACATGGGTAACTTTGTTATTAGTGGAGATAGAAAGTCGGTTAAATGGGCAAAGTAGTGCAGAAAATTGGGCTCATTAACGTCCCGTCGAAAAAACAATTGAATTTTGACACCCTATGAATTTATTCAGAAAATAGTAAAAATTGCCATTTATGAAAACTGGCCATAACTTTTTTATTTATGAAGATATTTGAAAATTTCATTAACCATTCTTTGATAACTTTTTAAGGTCTTTTCAGTGGCGTAGGTTTAATTTTTTTATTTCCACTACATAATGAGATATTGACATGAACTTTGGTTTTTCTTATGGACGGCATTTTTGATATTCAGATATTCGAATTCTACGTATTTTTCTGAATAATTTGACATAGCATATCCTATATCTAAACCAATCAGAAGCTACAAAACTGACCAAAATAGCTTTTTGGTGTTATCAAAGTGTGCCGTGTAAAACAAAATTTGTTGAAACAAATACATATCGACAGGTTAACAATCTGTCGAGCGATCGCTACAGTTTTGCTAATTCATTTTGTTTGATTTACTCTCTAAGATGGCTCAAGCATTCTCAAATTTGGAGAATCAGGCTATTTTTGCGCATACATTCAGCGCAACAAAAATACCACGTGGGCTCAAGCAGAATACTTGAACCTTTATCCAGAAAGGCGACAGCCTTATTCAATAACTTTTAGGAACTTTTCTCCATTAATTTCAACGTTTGTTAAAACTAATTCTTCTTCAGTGTTGAATGTTGCCTTTTTTCTTTGAAAATGAACCGTATACCTTTAAATTTCTATTTAAGTTCCTAAAAGTTTTTGAATAAGGCTATCGCCTTTCTGGATAAAGGTTCAAGTGTTCTGCTTGAGCCCACGTGATATTTTTGTTATGCTGAATGTATGCGCAAAAATAGCCTGTTTCTCCAAATTTGAGAATGCTTGAGCAATCTTAGAGAGTAAATCAAACAAAATGAATTAGCAAAACTGTAACGATCGCTCGACAGATTGTTAACCTGTCGATATGTATTTGTTTCAACAAATTTTGTTTTACACAGCACACTTTAATAACACCAAAAAGCTATTTTGGTCAGTTTTGTAGCTTCTGATTGGTTTAGATATAGGATATGCTATGTCAAATTATTCAGAAAAATAAGTAGAATTCGAATATCTGAAAATCAAAAATGCCGTCCATAAGAAAAACCAAAGTTCATGTCAATATCTCATTATGTAGTGGAAATAAAAAAATTAAACCTACGCCACTGAAAGGACCTTAAAAAGTTATCAAAGAATGGTTAATAAAATTTTCAAATATCTTCATAAATAAAAAAGTTATGGCCAGTTTTCATAAATGGCAATTTTCACTATTTTCTGAATAAATTCATAGGGTGTCAAAATTCAATTGTTTTTTCGACGGGACGTTAATGAGCCCAATTTTCTGCACTACTTTGCCCATTTAACCGACTTTCTATCTCCACTAATAACAAAGTTACCCATGTTAGCCAACGTTCGGTGAGACACCCTGTATATATATATATATATATATATATATATATATATACATATATATATATAAACATTTTTAAAAATGGTGCCAAAGTGTTTAGGAGGTTATGAAACGTCGAGAAATTTTGGTCCGACACCTAGGTCCCGCCATCAGACCGATGCCAATAGTGTATGTTGCCATATGGCAAATACACTAATAATAAATATTTGTGGCAATATTAGGTACTTATGCACGATTTAAAACACTTTCCCAAAAATAGTCAACATCCCTATTGGTTGAGTCGACTGGTTACGTCACCGTGCCCAAAGTTAGTTTTTCAATCGTTGTTAATCGAATTGTTTGGAAAAAGACTCCATGCGACGTCCGAAGCCTACTTCCCCCGCGCTTTATCGCATCTCGCCTAGTCACACCTTCAATAATGCCAACGCTCAATCTTAGTTTCTAGTGCATACTCACATAAAAACAAATGCTCGATCTTCATAGAAAAAAATCGGTTTTCATGCTAAATTTTGATCAAATTGCGTGCAAAAAAGTTGTGGAAATTGTACAAAACACGATGTTATATAGAGGTATACGCAGTTTTAATCAATCAGTTATTTTTCAAGCAGGATTTAAATTGTGCAATGCTTTTTTATGGCGAATATGTATGGTCATTGTCAATTATTTCTGGAACCGAACATTAGGTTTCTAGAATATTGTAAAAGTTATCGTTTATGAGAAAGTTGTGAATAATAAAAGCGCACTTAAAATGCAAGCTGTACTTGATGTAAGCTGATTTTAGCATACCTGTACTAGCCGAACTAACTTGGCACCCTTGCCGAATAATTTTAATCGCCCTGCTTTAATTAAAAAAATCGCAACAAAGTAAAACATCACTGCGTGCCGAGATTCGATTATAGACCTGAGCCGGGTCCCATGTACTGGGATGTTTGCTATACACATATTTGGGTCGCCGCGGTTCGGCATGTATGCACAGATTTTAGTCGATTTGTTTTTCAACTGCACCGCACTGACTGTCTCCCAAATTTGAGCACTTTGTATACGTATATGGATGGGCTGACCCAATGTAATTATATAATGTGTAATAGATAAATATAAAGAGTATAAATAATTGCCTGTAACTTTTGGGTGGTCTTAACACAAAATAAGAATAATAAATAAACATGTAGTGAATATTTATACTGTGTCTGACATCTAGTTTTTCTAGTTGCAAACTTTGTTGTTTTTATGCAAGAACAACGTGTTTTCTGCAGACGGTTTTGAACTCAGATGAGCTTGCTCGATTAGTCTGCTGTTAGATGGAACATAATATAAAGTAACAAAGATTTTTAATGTATTTTTATTACCTCGAAAAAGCATACTGCTTTGTATAAACACTATATGTATTTATTTTGGTTTATAAACTATAGTAGACGTACTTTCAGCTGTTCGTTTACAACTAATCTAGATTCAAAGTTAAATGTCATATCAGAAACCGAATTATAAAGAAACAAGTTTGTGTCTGCGTTATCTCAAAACTCAAGATCTACTTACGGGCGCTGGTAGGAATCAGAACTGATTTGTCTCAAAGCGTCTCCTTGTTGATTAACATAATATATGTATAATATAATATAGTAGGTTAATATTACCTTTGTGTAACGTACCGTCGCAATATTTAAGTGCCTCCTACTAAATACACTTTTGTAAGTTAATATTGCATTACAAAAACCATGCTTGTTTGGAGGCAGTGGTGCCTACTTCTGAATACGCAAACAATAATATACGACCGGGACGCTAGTTGAAAATATTTATTTAAGAGAGAAACTGAGAGAAACAGCTGTGTTTATTAGCGTCTGTAAATTGAAAATGCGATTTGATACTAGACCCAAAAAGCCTTACTATTGGTGGTCTTAAAAAACGTCTGTATATTAACCCGGCGTAAATGAACCTCTTTTCAATCAAACCATCAATGAACCAGGTTGAATATTTATCACGCGAACTATGAAGCTGGGTAAAATATATGCCCAAGTGCACTTTGAACTCACCTATCACCAGGGACGTCACGCGCAACGCTGATTCGGATTAAACAATCGACGCATTATTTCCAAGATAGCAGCTACCAAGGTGCAGGAGGTAGGATACCGTCAATTGTGATAAGTGTGTGCGTTTTTATATACGAGTGGGTGCTAAAAACCCTGATCCATTCACGTCGGATTAATGCATCTTTTATACCTAAAAAAATAATGTAGATAATCCACTAAACGATATCTCATGTACAATGGAAATACCAAAATTAAGTAACTAACGAAAATGTGACAAACTATGAAAACAATGGCGTAACGCCAACACCGAGGTGACATTAAACAATGATTTTTTGTTGTTCGTGCATTGTCTTATTAGCATTTAAACAGCGGTGTCACGAATTACTATGCTCATTTGTTTCATTATTATACTGTGTTCTAGTTAATTTTAATAGTGCGAAACAATCAGTTACAGCTTTTTGTTCAAATTGTTTATTTTTATATAAAAAATGATACAAAAAAGTGATGAGCAGTCTTAGAAAATAACCGATTTGCTCCCAGGCAGATAGAGGTTCCGTCATTATTTTATTTACATGTTGTAATGTTGATATATTTGAGATTGTATTATATAACGTTTTATATGGTTTTATGTTACATTACGATGTGTGACAATGACAAAAGATATTCATTGGATAGAACGTGTATGTGTTTGTTCGTGTGTGCTCTACTCGAAGTTATCGTCGTGTGAAATATAACAAATAACAGGTCCTTGTTATCATGCTAGCGCGAAGATGTTCCGGAATACGTGAGGAGAAATATCTAACATATCGTCGGAACGGACAGCGCCCGGAAATGGATGTCCATTCCATTTTAGTTCTTTGTAAGTCTGCTTCAGTTTAGTAAAATTTGTATTGTGTTTTAAGGGCCGTTTCTTGAGTGATGCGCTCGCACTAGACGGAAGGACGTTGCATTTTTTATAAAAAAATTCCAGCCAATTGGGCGACAGGACCATTCCAACTTTAAAAATACTCACATTTGACAGATAAAATTTATGCTAACGCGCGAGTGACGCGGGTAACGCCTAGTAATAAAAAAGGTATTTGCTATTTGTTTACATGGTTACATAATATGGTTTCACAAATAAAAATTAATCAAAGCAAACTTGTCAGCTACCTAACTTAATTTTTACAGACCTTAAGAACAAAAGAGCGTTTTTTTTAATTCTCAAAATGTTTCCGAAACTATAAAGCTTAGAAAAATTTTTTTACAAAACTTTCTTAGAGAAATAAATAGAACATAAATCATTATGGAAAAGTATATCATTATATGAGAAAAAACGACGTTATAACATATATTTCTTTTGCGCATGCGCCGATTTTCTCCAAAAACAATAGGGCTCTTCATATTTATATACCAAACACACTCCCAAAATTTGGTTTCAATCCGTTTATCCGTTTGACCTGTATCGTGCTCACAGACAAACAGAAGCACAGTTTTTCCAAAAATGTGTTTTTTGGATTCAGGAGATCTCTAAACGAAAAAATAGTGTAAAATTTTTGAAAAGTGAATTTTGATCTAAATTAGAACCATTCCCCACTAGTGGGTTGGAATAGTAAAAAAACTACATATAAATGTCATGCGTCTGAAATGAAACTTAATGGGTATACTTTCGCAACCAAGTAAACACTAAACAGAAAGGAATGTATCGATCGAGATTCCCCTTCACCGCATTTGTATTTACCCGCCTGGCCAATCGGTTCAGGTTCCCCGCTAACAGCTCATTTCTCCTACTATTGATGCTCGATATGTATGAACAACCGTACTCTCATCGTGGCTAAAGAAGTTTCACTTTAAAAATTGTTTCAAACAGGCTTGTATAGGAATGTTGTTGTTTATGTAGCGTTTCCTCGGGTCCTATAAATTGAAAATATGAGTTAGTACTAAGCCCTTACAACTGTCACTTATTACGGTCTTAAAAGAAAAAAAACCCGGGTCGCAGTGCCAAAACCCTGCCGACAATATAGTGTATTTGCTAATATAGGTATTGTGGCTTTATTATGCGAACTTAAGTTTGTTTTTGGACAAAATAAAAAAAATTGAACCCCTTAATACACCCCTTAAAATAATAATTTTATTAGTTGAAATATTGTTATCAATCCAACATCTACACCAAATTAAATACGACCTTCAGTAAGTAAATTCGTATACGCAAACTAGTGTTTTCATAAAATTTGTAAGTCCGGTCCTGTCGGGCCGATTTGCTTATAATTTTAGGAGCACTTTTTAATTGCTACTAAAGGGTTAAATTTCAATTTTGAAACGATTCTGAGAATTTTTTCGATATTTTTGGGCCCAAAAACTTTTTTCAACCCCTAAAAACTACCCTTAAAATGACCCGATTAGGCCCATTTTAAATAGGCTTCGTGCGGTGATGGATTCCAACATGTATACCAAATTTCGTTAAAATTAATTAACTCCTTCGAAAGTTATTGCCCGCACACATATATATATATATATATATATATATATATATAAACATTTTTAAAAATGGTGCCAAAGTGTTTAGGAGGTTATGAAACGGCGAGAAATTTTGGTCCGACACCTAGGTCCCGCCATCCGACCAACGCCAATAGTGTATGTTGCCATATGGCAAATACACTAATAATATAATTAAAAAAAACTATTTTAACTAGAAAATTGTCGTACAAAGAATTTGCTTTACTAGAAACTTTTCGATTTTAAACAACCATTATATTTGGAAATTGGAATTTTTTCGATACATCCTATAAAATAATTACTTTACATGCACGTATGCAAACATGTAATGTGATCCATTGCGCACTTTATGAACTACTATTAGAAGTAACGTTTGCTAAAAAGTGAACTGTCAAAGATTTGGAAATGAATCGAAACCTAGTTATTTTATAGGACGTACGTGCAAAAAATACCATATATACCTCGTGCGTAATGGTATTACGATTCGCGTGACACCTAGTCGTAATATAACACATTACGCCACTAGGATATAATCTACTGGTGTACTGAAATTTTCTAGTTTTCGGAAAAGCAGTTATACCCGAGGAAGGGTTAAGTTTTATGCTGGCTTGTAGAAATCATTGTCAAAAAAATTGATTTAGCAATAACTTAAGATTAATTATGTTCATATAATTCCAGTTTTTTTACATGCAGGCCATTTGAATGACGTTGTGAAACTCTGGGTTATGTAGAATATAAGATTGTACTCACACAAAAAAAGAAGATTAATCTAGATAGAAAAGTATCGTTTTGGAAGCTAAATAATATGCGTAAAAAATGTTGTCTGGAAGTGAATATTGTACAAAAAACTATGCTAAATACATATATACGGTTTAAAAAAATATTCTTTCAATCGATCGATTATTTTTCGAGCAGAATCGATTTGAAATTCTTTTATGTTTTCCATGTGCTGAAATATGTGTGGGTATAATCTAAGGTCATTGCCAAATCAATGTTTTCTGCAACTCAACATCAAAATGTTCGATTGTGATTGACTGTGTTTGTTTTTGCTTTTCGAAAATTAAATACGTACTGGGCAACCTTCGAATCGATCAACAGCCAAAGGCGTTTACTTCACAAGTTACATGAGGAAAAGCAATATGTCGATATTGGATGCAAAGTTTATATTGGCCAGGCAGTTGGCAGTATCAAACATGCATTTTAAGTGACCATTTCCTCATCAAAGCTCTTTTGAATGTTTTATAGTGTTTCAAATATATTTTGAAAAAAACTGATAGCAAAACCTTACTGATAAAAATATGATACACTTTATATTATTTGCTTAGAAGTAAAGCGTACGCAATATTTCGAAAACCTATGTCAAAGAGTCGATGAGAGTAATGAATTGCAAAGTATTGTATGACTTAATTTTATTCTATGCAGGAAAGTAAAGTAGCTATGTTTTATAGAAGGGTATCCAAAAATGATTTTATATATGTAGTTATTAGTGTATTTGCCATATGGCAACATACACTATTGGCGTCGGTCGGATGGCGGGACCTAGGGGTCGGACCAAAATATCTCGACGTTTCGTAACCTCCTAAACACTTTGGCACCATTTTTAAAAATGTTTATATATATATATGTATATATATATATATATATATATATATATATATATATATATATATGTATATATATATGTATATATATATGTGTACGCGCAATAACTTTCGAAAGAGTTAATTGATTTCAACGAAATTTGGACCACGTGTTGAAATCTATCACCGCAAGAAGCCTATTTAAAATGGGCCTAATCGGGCTATTTTAAGAGTAGTTTTTAGGGGTTGAAAAATGTTTTTGGGCCCCAAAATACCGAAAAAATTCTCCGAATCGTTTCAAAATTGAAATTTAACCCTTTGGTAGTAATTAAAAAGTGTCCCCAAAATTTTAATAAAATCGGCCCGACAGGACCGGATTTACAAATTTTATGAAAACGCTAGTTTGCAGATAGTGACTTATTTATTGAAGGGTGTATTTAATTCAATGTAGACGTTAGATTGATAATAATATTACAATTAAGAAAAAAAATGTTATTTTAAGGGATGTATTAAGGGGTTAAATTTTTTATTTTGCCCAAAAACAAACTTAATTTCACATAATAAAAGTATAAAACCACACGGCCCTATACAAGCAAATACACTATATTGTCGGCAGGGTTTTGGCACTGCGACCCGGGTTTTTCATTTTTAGCACAACATGAGTTTCTTGTTTAAGTTAATAAATTAATTTTAATAATAATATGAGGAAATTTGATACGCTGCAGTTTAATGTGGTGAAGTGACGGATATATATGGTGGAAAGACGGGTAGAAATGGTGGAAAAACGGGTATAAATGGTGGAAAGACGGGTATAAGTGATGATTAGATATTTTTTTAACTTATGTACGGTTCTAAAATAATTGGCAATGACGTGACACTAATACTTAACAATATAAGCGGCACAGTTTTATGCAGGGGTCGGGTATGCCGTTTATATTATATTGTTAAGAATGAGTGTGCGGTCACTGCTAATTATTTTGGGATAGAGCGACTATAGTGAGAGTGCGGCTAATGCCTCCGATCGCCGCCATTTTGAGCCGCGAGTGGTGGGAGTCCTGTAGCGCTGTGTATCTATACAGTAAAGAGTGACATAGTCAGTCTATACAGAAGCAGCCGACACCTGTACACTACGTATGAAATAAATACATCTGCCTGCGTGGAAGAGCAAGTGGCTCAATATGACGCAGACAATCCGTGTTCCGGCCGGGTAACGTGACGTGTTGTCCATACTCCTACAATAGTCACTCTATTGTGGGATCGTACCATATAATATAAAGAATGTCATATCATATTATGACCGCACTATATACAGTAGAACCTCGATAAGTTAAGAAAAACCTCTGTATGTTAAACATTTTTTGAATTCCCTTCCCCTGAAAGCATAAAACCTCTCTTACTTAAATCACAAAACCTCGGTAACTTAAACAAATATTCTGAACATCGCCCTCGATAAGTTAAAATAATATTTTGGTGACCTCCATAAGTTAAAGTATTATCAGTGAGTCATCATGAGTAACTATCCAAACAAAAGGTTTTGCCAAGAACTTAATTGATTTTCACTTTAGTCTCCCACTAAATCGCTTTATTGATTTCTTTGTTTAAATAATTAATTGATTGTTTAAATAAATAATTGATTCTAAATGAATAAATGAATAGATAAAAAATATATGTAACCTCTATTGAACTAAATACATCCTCTAAAAAATCCACAAACCTCGGTAAGTTAAAAATTTTACTCTGCCAACCTGTCTAACTTCAACTCTCGATAAGTAAAAAACTCGATAACTTAATTTTTTTAACATTTCCCTTGGATTTTAACTTATCGAGGTTCTACTGTAGTTATATTAAGTTGGCCGAAAATTGCGCGTAAACGTAGAAAATAATTTGTGTATTTCTGGATTTGTTGTTGCAAGTTTCGTACGCGAAGTCAGGAAAAGCTAAACGATTGCCTAGAAAATCGGGAAAAATTAGAGGAATTTGATCTGGAGAAAAAATGGTTGTGCTGTCAAAAAATTTGATTCAAAGTGTCGTATTGTGCAGATTTGCGTAAATAATCAAAACTAGAATGGAGAATTTTTATTTTTTGGAAACTATTATAATAAGTTTTCTTCGATTATATTGTAAACAAGTCACGTTTTATGAGTCAGAAAATACGTGTTTTATTCTTTTTTTAAACTGAAAATGTATTTATTTTATTTCAGTTTGATATCCGTATGCCATACGCAAATCGGTACGTGGAAATCTCTGGGTCAATAATTCTGTATTGTGGTATAATAATGTATTCAAGTCGAAGATATATTTCGTTGAAAATAACGTATTAAAACATTTCTTGATCTGGAAAGTAATTTTTATGTATAAATATCTTTTTTGCCCCAAATTTTTGCTATAGCGAGTCGACGAAATTAGCGAGTCGACGAAATATCACGGAAGAGTGTCGCGCAAGTTGTGTTTGCCGTTCATCTAACGGTTAAAATTTTAAACTTAAAAAATTTAATATATATATAGCAAGACTATTGCTCTCCGCAAATATTTCAGAAGTCGTAATATACAAGAAAAAAATGGACGCGTGTACTTATGTATGCTTGTTTGAAGTTATACTTCTTTGTCGTTATTAAAAACTCATTTTTAATATACATGCAAATCATTTATTGAAATGAAATTTTCAGAAAGTTGCTTACCAAAAATTATCCTCAACTATTTGAAAACACTTTCAAAATTTTATTTTGGTTTTACTTTTTTTCCATGGATGACATTTAAAACGACTATTGTTATATAGTTGTCTAGTATATTGTATAGTTTCCAGGTGGCAGAAGGTGCATAGATTCCGTCCATCTGTCATGTAGGTGTCTTATGCCCAACTTCATACTGTTGAACTTTCGTTAGCTGTGCGCGGCCAATTTCATACTGTCGAATTTTGTTTGCTATGCGCGCGCACTTTCTGTGATGTATTCGTTGTACAGCCGTGCTTGTATTGTAAGTATAAGTATAATTTGAACCATTTACATAATAAAAATATCTTTTTATTTTTGAAATGTACAGAATTTTGGTTTAGTTGAAATAAATATTTGATACAAAGCAAGTCCAATAAATTATTATTTCAGAAAAATACAACACTTTAGTTGTCTGCTAAAATTTCACACTCAATCCCCGATAAGAAGTATAACTGCAAAAAATTAAAAATCCGTCCTCAGCGACTAATGGAATTAAATTGAAAAAAAAAATGTATGCACCAGATTTTCTTTTGGAATCCTGGTCGCATGAAGTACGGTAATGTTCGATCGACTTTTTTATACTGAAAATCTGACGAAAGCCGTTTGTAACTACGGAGAGTGCCTTTCAACGGAACTGTTATTTTAAAACTTAGTCTTGGACGCACACCATCAACCTGCCAATTTATTTCGTTTGCTTTACATATTTTTTTTGACCTGTCTTGGTAGTAGTTTTTATTTGAAATATACAACGTATTTCGTACAAAACACGCACTGCAGTTTTTACGACAGATATAAAATTTTTTAGTTCTTTCTTTCTTTCGTTTAAATCAGCGGTTGCGGTGAAAAAAACATTAGCAATAAAATCTGATTTGTTCTTTGTTGAGTCATCTTATTTATAAATGCAATTATTTAAATAAAATACGTTGAAATGCCGACAAAATAAAAAAAAAAAGTTTGTGTTCATTTGCAAGAAATCACTTTTTTTGTAATGATATTTCAGTTTTTGATGTGAAACATCTAATACGCACTTGGATGGGAGTGACTCGTCGGCGCCCGCCTCTCAATACTTGTACTGAACGCTTCCGTCTCTACTACACTACGCACTCGCTACTTTACGTGTCTCTTAGTGTATTGGCACTATACTGCTGTATTGGAGTAAATTTAAATAAGCGGAGCGTCGTTGCAAGTGTTGATTAATTAAAAAAAAAATGAGGACAGTGACGATGCCTCACATTTTTTTCGTTCTCGTTTACTTTAAAGTACTAAATTTGAACTCAGCAGTCTACAACTACTTTCTACTGACTAGGTCGGTTTTATTAAAATGAAACCTGCTTTTTTCATAAATTGTGTTTAATAATTCCAAAACAGTTTTTTTTATAACATCCCCACGCCGGGTGTCCCAATTGCTGACTTGCTGCCGATATAGTATATTTATTTACACTCTGAATGCTATAGCTAATCTCAAAATATTAGCCTGTATAAAATTTTTACATTTTTGACTACGATCTCTTGAACTATGCTAGTTATTCAACACAAAAATATGGGACAGGTTCGGTTTTTGCACTTATTATTTTATTTTAGATAATTTGGTAATGTCGACAGCAACATTGTAGTTCAAAACCCTCATTTCATTGATAAAATTTAGTTCGTATTATGTATATGGAGTTTTATGTAAACATCTACTCAAATTTCTTCTCAAAAGGAAAAAAGGAACCCTAATAAGATCACGTCGTTGTTCGTCTATCTGTCAAGATCCTTTTTCTCAGAAACGCGTGGAGGTATCAAGTTGAAATTAATACCAACTGCTCAAGTCTGCAATCCCTTGGAACTGTGAAAAAAACCCGGGTCGCAGTGCCAAAACCCTGCCGACAATATAGTGTATTTGCTTATACAGGCAGGGTGGCTTTATTTTGCGAGCTTAAGTTGGTTTTTGGGCAAAATAAAAAATTTTACTCCTTAATACACCCCTTAAAATAACATTTTTTTTCTTAATTGCAATATTATTATAAATCGAACCTCTATACCAAATTATATACAACTTTCAGTAAATAATTCACTATTTGTAAACTAGTGTTTTCATAAAATTTGTAAGTCCGGTCCTGTCGGGCCGATTTTATTTAAATTTCAGGGACACCTTTTAATTACTACTAAAGGGTTAAATGTCAATTTTGAAACGATTCTGAGAATTTTTTCGGTATTTTGGGGCCCAAAAACATTTTTCAACCCCTAAAAACTACCCTTAAAATGCACCAATTACGCCCATTTTAAATAGGCTTCTTGCGGTGATGGATTTCAACACGTGGACCAAATTTCATTAAAATCAATTAACTCTTTCGAAAGTTATTGCCCGCACATATATATATATATATATATATATATACGTATATAAATATATATATATACATATATATATATAAACATTTTCAAAAATGGTGCCAAAGTGTTTAGGAGGTTATGAAACGTCGAGAAATTTTGGTCCGACCCCTAGGTCCCGCCATCCGACCAACGCCAATAGTGTATGTTGCCTTATGGCAAATACACTAAAAATCAAACTTCTAAGTCAACGCAGTAAAAAGATACAGCCGCCTATGCCGCATTTTGACACTCGCAAGAGATTCAAAACCTATAGGACATGTCCTGTTGACCTAAAGTCATAAAATTTGGCAAGAAGCAATGTCTTATAGCACCGTAAATTTACATCACAATTTTTTTTTTGCGATTATGAACTTTTTTGCGCTTGGTAAACTGTCCGCGACCTATGTCGATGTATGGGGACAACAGTTTTCCAACGGCAAAGTTCGATTCCCGTAATTTACAAATTATTTACATACCTACAAGTTTGTACGGAACCCTCGATGCGCGAGTCCGACTTGCACGTGACCGTTTTTTTTAGTGTATTTGCCATATGGCAACATACACTATTGGCGTCGGTCGGATGGCGGGACCTAGGGGTCGGACCAACATTTCTCGACGTTTCATAACCCCCTAAACACTTTGGCACCATTTTTAAAAATGTTTATATATATATATGTATATATATATATATATATATATATATATATATATATATATATGTGTACGCGCAATAACTTTCGAAAGAGTTAATTGATTTCAACGAAATTTGGCCCACGTGTTGAAACCCATCACCGCAAGAAGCCTATTTAAAATGGGCCTAAGGGTAGTTTTTAGGGTTTGAAAAATGTTTTTGGGCCCCAAAATACCGAAAAAATTCTCCGAATCGTTTCAAAATTGAAATTTAGCCCTCTGGTAGTAATTAAAAAGTGTCCCCAAAATTTTAATAAAATCGGCCCGACAGGACCGGATTTACAAATTTTATGAAAACACTAGTTTGCAGATAGTGACTTATTTATTGAAGGGTGTATTTAATTCGGTGTAGACGTTGGATTGATAATAATATTACAATTAAGAAAAAAAATGTTATTTTAAGGGGTGTATTAAGGGGTTAAATTTTTTATTTTGCCCAAAAACAAACTTAATTTCACATAATAAAAGTATAAAACCACACGGCCCTGTACAAGCAAATACACTATATTGTCGGCAGGGTTTTGGCACTGCGACCCGGGTTTTTTTAAAATTGTACCGTTTAAAATTTAATTCAAGATACTGTACACCCTTGAAAACAATTGATTTGTGTAGTATTGTTTTAAACAAATTTCGCTTGGCTATGACTAACAAGATGGACAGATAATTAATTGACTAATGCGTAATTGAATAGAGGCGGCCGTAAAGACAAAATGTGGTGTTTTGTAGGCAATCTAAACAAAACAAACGGAAATGTCTGCGCACTCCTGTAGTGGCACAAGTCAAAGTGACTTATGTTAGATATTTGATAAAATAAGAGTGGTAGAAAATTGTTTTATTGAAAACAGCAGTGTGTGATTACAAACAGAGCTGGGCAAACTACTTGACAAAAGTAGTTGAGTATAACTACTAACTACTTAAGTAAAAAAGTAGTTAAACTACTTAGTAGTTAAACTACTCGTTCTTAAAAGTAGTTAAATTACTAACTACTAGTAGTTAGTAGTTAAAATTTTAACTACTTTTTTAACTACTATTATAATAATAATAATATAAATCTCTTTATTTATGTCGTACAATCTGCACATATAATATATGAAAATTATTTTAAATAATAAAAGCTGAGCAAATTAATAGACAAAATTTACTTATATTTAATAACAATACGACGTTCCGGCCAAGATGTCAGTCTTTTTCAAATGAATATAAATCAAAAATTCTACAAAAAATAATCTACAACCTAGAATGTCCAAAAACGATATTTAAAAAAATATATACTGTCAATTGCCATCAAGTTTTGAATATTTTAATCTTTCTTTTTGACAGTCTAGGCTGTTAATAGTTTCTTAACTTAATGCTATTTTTGTTTTCTTCAACGATTATTATTTTTTGTAGGATCTTTTATTTACATTCCTTTGAAAAGGGTTGATACCATGGTCGAAACGTCGTGTTTTTATTAAATTTTGCAAATAGCAACAATGCGACTACCAGTTCCACGTTCTATTTCAAACTAAAACTCAAGCAACTGATATTTCATTATTTAAAAAAAAGTCTGATCGTGTTTCAGAATCCAGAAAAATACATAACGAATAAGAACTTGTTCTAACACGTCGGTTAAATATAATATATTAAAATGTTTTTAAAAGTAGTTAAAAGTCAAAATAAGTAGTTAGATTACAAAAAAGTAGTTAAACTACCTAAAGTAGTTAAAACTAAGTAGTTAACTACATTTTTAACTACTTTTTGTGATTACTTGATAGATATTCAAAATAATAGAGTACGATTACTATGTGAAGAAAAGTAGTTAGAGTACAACTACTTTTCCAAAAAAAGTAGTTAACTACTTTTGTAGTTAACTACTGCCCAGCTCTGATTACAAATATTAAATAAAAAAAAATATCTTAAAAGATTTTAGTCGTGAGTTTTCAAGACTACAATAAAAGTAATTTATCGTATGATATACGGCACAACGATTAATTATAATTTTTTAGAAAAGAGGTTCGGAATTTTATGAACGAAATCACTTTCAAGACATCATTGCAGTTAAATATTTCGTAAAAAATATCACATAGAATTTTATTTTGACTCAAATTACTGACTATGAAAACGTCATAAGGATTGTATTTGGTAAAATTGCAATCATTCAGACACTTTAGTTAAGTAGTTTTTAAAATTATTTAGAGTGTCCACATTTGATCTCCTGGTAGTTTATTGTAAAGTTGACTGCCTTTGCACAATTATCGAACTCCCAAGTATAGCAATATACTAAGAAGCTCTATAATTTTTTATGTAAATGACTTTGTGTTGTACTCATATATGTATTTCACTGTTTAGAATAGAATAGAATAGAATTATTACTTTATTAGAAACCAAGAGGTATAATAGCGTCAGACATAAAAAATATTAAATAATTTAAACTTATTAAATGTCTAATTGTCTGATATAAGGTAGGAATCTAAAATGTAGACACAATAAAAAGTTAAAATTTTATTTTGTTTAAAAGTGACTTACAACTATCTCTATGTTTAGCTCCGAAAATCGTTCTTTGGGCTTTGAATACTCGACTCTATATCAGAAGAATGACCCCGTAGAATAAAACAATATTTTATGAGGCTATAGCCGAAAGTATACACTGAAGCTTTTGGAAAAAGAATTTTGAAAAAATATTTCGAGTTTTAAAATGTCACTAGAAATTTTACATAAGCCGCTATGTATTGTGGCAACAGATATATACGTCACTTCCTATTCACTCACGGAGATAATTAAATACGAAATGAGAAAATTTCTGTTTGACTGATTCCGGATAGTCCGAATGGTCATGGAGTCGCTTATCTTTGGAATAAAGTGGGTATCTACAAACTGAGATACCGACCATCCGTGTGATAATTCCAATTTTGTTATTTAAAACTGATCAGTAATCTATATAAAATAGTAATTTGGTCCATTAGAATAATGCACAATACATTTTTGAGGTTGTAATTAAAAAAAAAAACCGGGTCGCAGTGCCAAAACCCTGCCGACAATATAGTGTATTTGCTTGTATAGGGCCGTGTGGTTTTATACTTTTATTATGTGAAATTAAGTTTGTTTTTGGGCAAAATAAAAAATGTAACCCCTTAATACACCCCTTAAAATAACATTTTTTTTCTTAATTGTAATATTATTATCAATCTAACGTCTACACCGAATTAAATACACCCTTCAATAAATAAGTCACTATCTGCAAACTAGTGTTTTCATAAAATTTGTAAATCCGGTCCTGTGGGGCCGATTTTATTAAAATTTTGGGGACGCTTTTTAATCACTACTAAAGAGTTAAATTTAAATTTTGAAACGATTCGGAGAATTTTTTCGGTATTTTGGGGCCCAAAAACATTTTTCAACCCCTAAAAACTACCCTTAAAATAGCTCGATTAGGCCCATTTTAAATAGGTTTCTTGCGGTGATGGATTTCAACACGTGGGCCTAATTTCGTTGAAATCAATTAACTCTTTCGAAAGTTATGCGCGTAAACATATATACATATATATATATATATATTTCTCGACGTTTCATAAACTCCTAAACACTTTGGCACCATTTTAAAAAATGTTTATATATATATATGTATATATTTATATACGTATATATATATACAGGGTGTCTCACCGAACGTTGGCTAACATGGGTAACTTTGTTATTAGTGGAGATAGAAAGTCGGTTAAATGGGCAAAGTAGTGCAGAAAATTGGGCTCATTAACATCCCGTCGAAAAAACAATTGAATTTTGACACCCTATGAATTTATTCAGAAAATAGTGAAAATTGCCATTTATGAAAACTGGCCATAACTTTTTTATTTATGAAGATATTTGAAAATTTCATTAACCATTTTTTGATAACTTTTTAAGGTCTTTTCAGTAGCGTAGGTTTAATTTTTTTATTTCCACTACATAATGAGATATTGACATGAACTTTGGTTTTTCTTATGGACGGCATTTTTGATTTTCAGATATTCGAATTCTACTTATTTTTCTGAATAATTTGACATAGCATATCCTATATCTGAACCAATCAGAAGCTACAAAACTGACAAAAATATCTTTTTGGCGTTATCAAAGTGTGCCGTGTAAAACAAAATTTGTTGAAACAAATACATATCGACAGGTTAACAATCTGTCGAGCGATCGCTACAGTTTTGCTAATTTATTTTGTTTGATTTACTCTCTAAGATGGCTCAAGTATTCTCAAATTTGGGGAAACAGGCTATTTTTGCGCATACATTCAGCGTAACAAAAATACCACGTCGGTTCAAGCAGAACACTTGAACCTTTATCCAGAAAGGCGACAGCCTTATTCAATAACTTTTAGGAACTTTTCTCCATTAATTTCAACGTTTGCTAAACCTAATTCTTCTTCACAGTGTTGAATGTTGCCTTTTTTCTTTAAAAATGAACCGTATACCTTTAAATTTCTATTTAAGTTCCTAAAAGTTATTGAATAAGGCTGTCGCCTTTCTGGATAAAGGTTCAAGTATTGTATTTGAGCCCACGTGGTATTTTTATTACGCTGAATGTATGCGCAAAAATAGCCTGTTTCTCCAAATTTGAGAATGCTTGAGCCATCTTAGAGAGTAAATCAAACAAAATGAATTAGCAAAACTGTAGCGATCGCTCGACAGATTGTTAACCTATCGATATGTATTTGTTTCAACAAATTTCGTTTTACACGGCACACTTTGATAACGCCAAAAAGCTATTTTTGTCAGTTTTGTAGCTTCTGATTGGTTTAGATATAGGATATGCTATGTCAAATTATTCAGAAAAATAAGTAGAATTCGAATATCTGAAAATCAAAAATGCCGTCCATAAGAAAAACCGAAGTTCATGTCAATATCTCATTATGTAGTGGAAATAAAAAAATTAAACCTACACCACTGAAAAAACCTTAAAAAGTTACCAAAAAATGGTTAATGAAATTTTCAAATATCTTCATAAATAAAAAAGTTATGGCCAGTTTTCATAAATGGCAATTTTCACTATTTTCTGAATAAATTCGTAGGGTGTCAAAATTCAATTGTTTTTTCGACGGGATGTTAATGAGCCCAATTTTCTGCACTACTTTGCCCATTTAACCGACTTTCTATCTCCACTAATAACAAAGTTACCCATGTTAGCCAACGTTCGGTGAGACACCCTGTATATATATATATATATATATATATATATATATATATATATATATATATATATATATATATATATATATATATATACATATATATATAAACATTTTTTAAAATGGTGCCAAAGTGTTTAGGAGTTTATGAAACGTCGAGAAATTTTGGTCCGACCCCTAGGTCCCGCCATCCAACCGACGCCAATAGTGTATGTTGCCATATGGCAAATACACTAAAAAAGGTAAACAAAAATAGTTGAGTTTAAATTAGTGTTTTGTAGAAATTCGATTCCATAAAATCATATTCACTTTCGTTACCTTCTATTCTCGGTAGGAGTATAATAGTTGAAAGCAGTAAATGAGAGAAATACGATACACATGTGAATTCGGTTCTGTTTGTATTCTATTATCACTTTATTACGTTGTTCGCGTAACAGTATATTCAACGATTTTCGTTTGGTTTTTTCTTCTATTGTTTCTATCGCAACTTCTAAATCAGTGGTTTCAAAAGAATGCGAATTTGTATGTTTGTTGAAAACATTTTTGGAGTTAAGAAGTTCTTAAAACTGCATTGCTCTATTTTATTTTCAGTAGTACGATTTCTAAGATGCGTTTAAATTTATTTGCAAAATCGCACTCAATCCAGTGGACACAGAAGAAGGCTTGGACTTCTTTTAGTTTAGGCATTCTAATGGATTCTGTTAATGATCAATGTAATAATTTACAGTGTTGATAATTTGTTGTCACTTTCTAACAGATTTTACATCATATAAGTTAAAATGAGACAGAAATTTAACTCTTATAAGTCTTAAACTAAAAGAGGTGCGTTCATACACACGAAGCTCTATATCTTTTTTAAGATGTTCTAAATTTTTTTATAGATAGATTTTGCTCGATTTTGACGCTCGACAATACGCGCCACAAGCGTTTAAACACAAGTTCTAAACTGAAAGAGATTTAAACCTGTGTTTGTAGTCATCGATTCAGTGTATTTTTCTTATAAAAATAATTAATAATTTTAAAAGTGTCTGAGCTTTTGTCTTGTCAAAAGAAGAAGATAAATGTCCACTTCTTTCAAAATCACTCATTTTGTAACACTGAAATATCTTTAAAATAAATCATACTTGTAGAAAAATCACGTTGAATCCAGTTGGTATTCACGCAGCTTTGTATCTTTTATGACTTAAATGTCCACGAAGAACGTATTTTCCGGAAGTTATAGTCCATAAAGAAGCGAAACATGGAGTTGAAAAAATTGTGTTTTTCTAAAACCAATTGAGTTAGAAACACGAAATTTGACATGAATATTCTCTATCAAAATCGGGTAGATATTTTATAGATTGGAAATTTTTATGAAGCGTACACGTACCGATTTCTAAAACCGCTCAAACTATAAACATGAAACTTAGGTAGTTATTGTTACTGCAATAATTGCAAAATGCACGAATGTTAGAATATCTAGTTGTTTGAATCTGCCTTTACAATTGAAAATAAAACGGTTCTGATAGCAGCTTGCATGCATTCGGTATATACGTCGTGAATAACTGAACAAAATGTCTCAAGGCGTCGTCCGTGAAAATGATTTCTGATCGGATGACGTCGTCAATACTTCCGACCCCCGTTTGTGTACCCCCTCGTAGAATGCATGCGTATGCAATGCGTGCTGGCAAGATTGGTAACAATAAACTGAATGCGGTTGTACAACGTACAGGTAGGCACAAAATGATGTAACCTTCATAAATGTCCCCTTCTCAAGGTGACCTTTTGTCTTTGTATTGAAATAATATTTTGTTGAAATCTTTCAGAATAATTTTAATTATTGATATTTTTGTCATATCAGAAGAAGTATATCAGAAGAAGTTTATTGTCAAATATATATATATATATAAATAAAAATTGTGACATAGTATACATGTTCAACGTTCCAGCAACCATTTCAATTATTTTTATTTACTTTAATTACAAGCTCTTAATTTGCACTAGTTGTTCTATAGTTCTATATATATGGGAAAAGTTGAAAAAAAACATACAAAAGAAAGAGATTTAGGAATTTCTTAAATTTCTTACTGGTACCTACAGTATATTTGAAAAACCCGGTAACATTTTCGTTTTTTGGTAAACAATTTATTTATTAAGAAAATTGTTTTTAGTTGAGAAGAATATCGTAAGATATTGTGAAATGTTATTTGTGTGTCGTTAATGCGTTTGGTTATCGAACTTCTGTAACTCATGAGCCACCTATCAGTCGAGATTTATTTATCAATATACATTTGAAAATCTATTTTTTTGACGTTCCTTTAAACAGTTGCACCGTTTCGAATTAAATAATAGTCTGGCTGTATCTATATTTTTTTACCAACCTGTATGTAGCTATGTACGTCTCAAGGGTTTTTATTGAGACCGGTTTAATAGAACTCCTATGAACATTATATGGCGTAGTTCCAGATATGAACGCTTTGTCGATTGTGGTAGATTGGTTGTTCTTATCGGGCGGCCATTTGTAACGTCTGTTAAAATACAGGGTGCTATAAGCTACATTCATAGTCGCAATCAGTCTGATACTGAAATTTGGTCTTCAGTTGTTTTCTAGTTATAATATTTGGCTAAATTATTAAAACGTATGTACATTTTGAAGCCCTATAAAACAAAAAGTTTATACCGAATATTATAATTGTAATGTAGCCTTTCTCTTGTAGTCGCGTTCTGTTGTGAATGGGATTTAGAAGTAAAAATCGTTTTAATTAATTGTATAAAAACGATACAGAAAAAACAACCGCATTGGTATTTTATAGACCAGAGGCTCCCAACCTTTTCTGGAGCACTACCCAGTAGTTCATAGTAGTTAATTTTATATGAAATACCTTTTCAAAAAAAATGGAAAAAAGTTCTTGACGAAAACGTTTTTGCACTTCAAATTTCATATGAATAATCATATTAATAATAATAATAAAAGTTATAAATTAAAATTAAATTGTTTCTTTTAATTTTCTAAAAAAATTCGGAATTTGCTAATGTGATAGGTACGTGACGGCCCCCAATTTGCCTCTGGATCCGCCACCCATCCCACAGAAAGCCCCAGCACCCACTGGCGGGCGATTCCACCCCCGTTGGGAATCTATGTCCTAGACTATAACACAAATAAAAATAAATAAACAATCATTATATGTCTTACCAACCGTGTTTAATCTGTGTTGCCTGAGAATGACAACCGTCTCTTAAAATAACAAAATAGGTAGTCTAAAACCTTCCCATCTATTTTCTCTAACTTACTATTCAGAGAAACAGCATGAAAATCGATTGAAGTTTTTGGTTGCAGGGAAACAGCAGAGAGACATTGCTTTTTGTATTATGTATAATAGCTGACCGATCATCATCGTTCGAGAGTTTCAATCAGTTCAGAGACCATATTAATAATAATAATAATAATAATAAATTTTATTTCTTTCCGGGACAAAATACACTTTGCATAAAGGAAAGTTGTCAAGGTTACAATAAAATTACATTTTACAAAAATCGTTTATCGAATAAGGACATGTATTGTTTAAATATATTTTTAATTTTTTCTTAAATACTGTATTCGCTGCTACTTCTGTTAATGAATTGGGTAGATAGTTAAAAACTTTAGCGCTACTATAAAACGGGCTTTTCGTGTAGAGCATCAAATTAGGCTTTGGTAGTAAGATGTCATTTTTTTTTCTTGTTGAATATTGATGTGAGTTGCTACTGTATCTATTAAAGTTTTCCCGAGCGTTCATTACCGCATGAAATATATATAGAGCAGGTAAAGTGAGGATGTTATTGTTCACAAAGATGTTTCTAGATGATTCCCGGTATTTAAGCTTGAAAATAATGCGCAAAGCTTTCTTCTGCAGTATGAAAACACGTTGTGCTTCAGTAGAGTTTCCCCACAACAGGATCCCATAATTGAGATGAGGGAATATGAATGCATAATATAATGAAAGCATAGTCTCCAAATTCACTGTTCCCGACATACGGCGCAATATATATAAACATTTGGATATTTTTGCACAACAGAGATCAATATGAGAGCGCCAAGATAAATGTTCGTCAATTATAACACCCAGATAGTTAAAAATGTCACAGTTTTCAATGATTTCTGTGTCGATAACAGCCGTCGGTAAAATAGAAAGATTAGACTGTCTAGTTCGAAATAGCTGGAATTTCGTTTTACCAGTCAGCCATGGAGTTGACAGCAATATTTAAGTTTATTTCAAGACTGATGGCATCTTTCCCGGAACACAGGAGCGTCGTGTCGTCCGCATACATGATTGTTTTGTTGGTCCGGTTAACAAATGTACTGAGATCGTTAGCGTATAATAAAAAAAGATGGGTCCTAATATTGATCCTTGCGGCACACCATTCAAAATTGGCACCTCAACCGATGAAGAATCGCCAATAACCACAGTCTGGTAACGTGCTTCTAAAAATGAATGTATCCAATTTAAACTATTGCCTCGTATGCCGTAAGCTTCTAGCTTGGAAATAATAAATTTCGTGGAGACAATGGAAAAGTGTGTAGGTATAATAAGTCTAAAATTACAAATATTACAGATATATATTAAAATTACGCATTTTATATAAAAATAATTTCATGAGAGAATACAGGTTGCAATTCGAAATTCAAAATTGATACAAAAACAGTTTCCGTTAATATTCAAAATATCGAAATGGGTGATAAAAATGATTTTATATATTTTTAGTGTATTTGCCATATGGCAACATACACTATTGGCGTTGGTCGGATGGCGGGACCTAGGGGTCGGACCAAAATTTCTCGACGTTTCATAACCTCCTAAACACTTTGGCACCATTTTTAAAAATGTTTATATATATATATGTATATATATATATATATATATATATATATATATATATATATATATATATATATATATATATATATATATATATATTTATATATATATATATATATATATATATATATATATATATATATATATATATATATATATGTGTGTGTACGCGCGATAACTTTCGAAAGAGTTAATTGATTTCAACGAAATTTGGGCCACGTGTTGAAACCCATCACCGCAAGAAGCCTATTTAAAATGGGCCTAATCGGGCTATTTTAAGGGTAGTTTTTAGGGGTTGAAAACTGTTTTTGGGCCCCAAAATACCGAAAAAATTCTCCGAATCGTTTCAAAATTGAAATTTAACCCTCTGGTAGTGATTAAAAAGTGTCGCCACAATTTTAATAAAATCGGCCCGACAGGACCGGATTTACAAATTTTATGAAAACACTAGTTTGCAGATAGTGACTTATTTATTGAAGGGTGTATTTAATTCGGTGTAGACGTTAGATTGATAATAATATTGCAGTTAAGAAAAAAAATGTTATTTTAAGGGGTGTATTAAGGAGTCAAATTTTTTATTTTGCCCAAAAACCAACTTAAGTTTGCATAATAAAGCCACACTGCCTGTATAAGCAAATACACTATATTGTCGGCAGGGTTTTGGCGCTGCGACCCGGGTTTTTATTTATTTGACTTCTTTGGGTTAATAAATTAATTTTAGTTGTAGGATTTTTTTCAGAATGAAGTATAATGTGGTGGAGTAACGGGTAGATATGGTGGAAAGACGGGTATAAAAGAAAATAGATTTTTTAGTACATTGTTAAAATAATGTAAATATGACCGGTAATAATCGAAAAAAATATGTGTCAATTGTTTTCAAATGCCAACATGCAAAATATTAGAAAAAGACTTTTATAAAAACAAGCTTTTATCGCAGTATACTAAAAAGGATAAAAATAATTTTTAATAATTTAAGTTTATAATTATAAAAGCATGGGTTGTAAGCTCTACGATAGAATAGAATATCTTTATTCATAGAGCTAATGCTACAATTAGATGTGATAGTCAGACAAAATTACATTAAAAGAATTACATTAAAATCAGTCACGGCACACGCTTTTATAATCATGAACTCAATTTATTAAAAGTCATTTTTTTCCTTTTTGGGACACAGCAATAAAAAGTATTTTATTCTCAAATTTTTAGTTATTTAAAATCCAATATGGTGGCCAAAACCGCCATATTGGATTTTAAATAACGTCACACAGTTTACTGCATTCTACTGGTCATTTAATATCTATCTCATTTGGTACCTATATCAAGGGGGTTGTAAAGAAATAGATAATCCGCCATTTTGGATTTGGTATGAAGTCACACTGCTGATTGTGTTCTACTTGTCATACCATTTCATTTGATACCCGCGTGAAGGGAGTTGTAAAGAAAAACGTAATCCCCCATATTATGGTGGCGGACATATTGGATCTACCATAATATTCGATGTACTAAATTGTATTGTCTTCAGAACCAAAGGTGTGTGCAAAATTTCAGCTCAATCTAACACCGGGAAGTAGGTCAAATTTAACTTGCAAGATTCGATTACAGACAGACAGACATCGGGACAGATGAAACTAAAAAGTTTGAAAAAAAACGAATTATTTTTAGCCGGAATTCGTTTAAATGAAATCGGCATCCTTTCAATGATATTTATGCAGCACTGATCGCGTCGGCTGTGATGTGTTTTAAACACACAGTTGAATACACCAGCTGCGTACTGACCCCTGAATGAGTGCCATTGGCGTTCGATTTGACTAATGCGACACGAGAAAAAAATTCCAACCGATTGGTCAACGAGAAAATATGGACATTTGACATAACCATAGTTACTTATGGTTTCACGTGCGCAAATTAACTAAAGCATTCTTATCAGCTATCTCATTTTTTTGACGACTCAATGAGCCTTTTTTTTAAAAGCTGTGCCTCTGATTAGCCACGAAAGGCAGTCTTTGTTGATGCTAATAAAAAATTGTGGTTTTCTCTAGTTGCACTTCGGATGGAACGAGGTCCTTCCACAATCTATAACGCGTAAGAGCGGGAATGACGTCAGCTGGTGGACCGTTGGTATTTTTATCAACATATAATGATAATATCAAAAATGCCATTTATATTTAATTAGGGTTATATAAATCTTTTATACTCTAAAAATTCAATTTATTTAAAGTTTATAAACAACAACCGTTTGACACACATTCTATTGACAGGTGCTTCTGATGCCGTCATCCCCCACTACTATCCGACGGAATGAGGCAACCTCTATTCTACTAACCTTGGTGGTAACAGTTTGTTGGTTCTCATTGGCTGTTGTCATAGATAAAGACATAGATATGATAATATATTATCGGAATAACCGGATAATTATTTTGAAAAAAGAGACGAAGATATAATTCTTGTGCTCTTTATTGCTTTCGCTTACCGCACATTTTGTAAATAGACAATGCTTGGTATAGCAATTATTTGTATAATTATTGATACTACAGTTTATGTAAGAACTGGCATTTGCGCTTGCTAAGAAAATGGCGGTCGCTTGCACAACATGCAAGCGCGGATTAAACTTTCACATATCGAGTGTTTCAGTTGATTTCATTAAGCTGTGGCGCCGCCTCTGAATACTTAAGTGCAATTTTATACAATAAAGCATAATGTGGGGATTCGATTATATGGGTCAGACGGGGCCGCAGCGTGCAGTCTACGACGCCCGGATGCAGGCAACACGCATTGACTTCCCCGTAGAGATATGATGAAGCTGTTGAACAAGCAACTGAAATAAAAAAAAATGTTTTGTGTTTGTTACTGCAAAGTATAAATCTGTGTGAATAAAATAATAGTTTTAGTATTAAATGTTCGGTTCAACAAATTGCTATAACTCACAGCTTGATTTCAATTTGCATTTTGTCGTAGAGTAATAGTATATTCGTAACTTGTAGGCTTTTAAATAGTGAAAAAAAAATCAGCTCAGTGGTACTCAGATTTTGAGTCCTATACTCGTGGATATAAGCTTGTTATAAATTAGTAGTATTTTACTGGCCATCCCTACCATAGAGCGAACGGAGCGTTCGCTCCAGGCGCGAGTCCTAGGCCCCGTGTTTGCCCCTAATATATGCCACAAACAAAATATCCAAGAGCAAAAAAAAAAACATTTTTCCCGTTATTTTTCTTTACCACGTGAAGCGAGACGCTTCAGTGGTAAAGAAAAATAACGGGAAAAATGTTTTTTTCGCTTTTCGATATTTTGATTGTGGTATATATTAGGGACAAATATGGGGGACGCCATAATTGGATCTAGTTCGATTCTCAAACTTGCCTCGGGCTGGCACAATTTTACATATATACATTTCTTAAATTTCAACTTATATAATAGCAATGGGCGAATGAAGGAATTACAGGAAATTAGGATAAGGTAGGTAATTTTTGAACTAGGAGTTTGATAGGTAATCGGCCATGGCCTCAAATAAGGAACCACCTCGATATTTATCTGGAATTAATTGAGGGAAACCATGGAAAACCTCAATCAAGATGGCCGGTACAGGAATTACCGTTTCTCGGCGAAAGGCAGTAGGAAAAAGTCCCAACCACATCTGCCCCCGCCGGGAATCGAACCCGGACCTCCCGAATGCGAGTCTAGTGCATATATACCGAGCTGGGTAGAGTAGTGGTACAGCACTAGACTCGCATTCGGGAGGTCCGGGTTCGATTCCCGGCGGGGGCAGATGTGGCTGGGACTTTTTCCTACTGCCTTTCGCCGAGAAACGGTAATTCCTGTATCGGCCATCTTGATTGAGGTTTTCCATGGTTTCCCTCAATTAATTCCAGATAAATATCGAGGTGGTTTCTTATTTGAGGCCATGGCCGATTACCTATCAAACTCCTAGTTCAAAAATTACCTACCTTATCCTAATTTCCTGTAATTCCTTCATTCGCCCATTGCTATTATATAAGTTGAAGTTTAAGAAATGTAGAAAAAACGGGAAGTGGTAAAATGAAAAATAGTAATGGTGCGAATGGCGTCTGTTATTATTAATTTTACATATATAGGTAGAGTAGTATCGCTTAGACAAGACAGTGGCATCAATTTTTCACACAAACAAGTTTCGGCTCGAACGGGTCTATGTTTTTCTAACAAGGGATGATCCTATGGTCATTTAGTTGTTCCGCGCTGATCGAGATGCACCGTTGACAGTACAGATACCGTCTATGATTGCCCCTGAAATTACAAATCACACCGCTGTTGGTAGCTTTTTCCACTCTTCTTAATACGCAGATTCACCATCTTGCTGCTATCTTCTCTTAAGGGGGGGGGGGGTAAGGTCAAATCATACGAAAAAAGCCATGTTTTCGTGATTTTTTTTCTGACGACGCAGTTAAAATTTCTTTACTCAACCAATGGTACATTGAAGTATGACATTCGAAGAATGTTTTATCAAATTTTTACAAAGAAATATTAAAAAATACGGCAATGGCAGCAACTGTTCGGACGTGTCTCGAAAAAAAGTTGAATTGCGGTGCCCCTCATAACTTGGTGCTGGATCATCTGAAATCAAAAAATCAAAGTTTATTCGTTAGATAATAGTTTTCCCCAGGTAACGCTGTCGAGTTTTTTTTTTCCAATTTTTTTCATTTTTTCGAACACTTTGAAATGAAAAACACAATTTTGTGGGAAAAAATCGGCTAATTTGTTATTGCGAAATTAAAATTATGAACAAAAAAAAAAAAAAAACTCGACAGCGTTACCTCGTAAATAATGTACAGAAATAGTGTTTAAAATTTCAAAAGGATCGGTGCAGTAGTTTTGGAGTTATCAGGGGCACCGACTTTGAAAACGTGAGTTGTGGGAAAAACGCTTTAAAGTTTTAAACACAAAAAAATCCAGTTAAAACGTTTATAAGCGAATTTTATCGACATACCTCACACTGAGTCATCAATGCCAGGTCCATAGAGGATGTTGCTATCATCGATGATGTCTAATGCATCTTTTTGCTCCTGCCTACGACGAATCCTGCCTTCTTTGGTTTGTCGTTCAGCTTCCTGTTCTGCTCGGCTTATGCGTATGGAGTCAGTGGATCGCGCCCAGTCATGAGCGCTTGATCCACTACTGATTCCCATGTCTTGCATGAAGGTGAGTAAAGCAAACGAACCTTCATTGAAGACACTGGCTGCCACATAAGCTGCAATTTCAACGACAACAGAGGTTCCACTCAAGTGCTTCGGTGAGATTTTCCAAATAAGTTGGTTCAAACTCTCATTGTTGTTCTGCGTGAAGCCTCCGACACATCGCTCCAGGAGGGCATCTTTGCTCAGATCTTCGTAGATAGGCTTGATTGCATCCAAAACATCTGCCAGGTAACAATAGCGCGCTCGGGTCAGGGCGCTCGGGTCGGTTCGGGTATAGGTACAAAAATCCGGCAGGTATAAAAATACTCATAACTTCGTCAATTTTGCTTCAATTGACTTGAAATTTTGACACAATATTTTTCAGATATTACGGATTCAATTTCGAAAATAAAAAAAAATGCAAAAAAAAATCTAATACCTTACCCCCCCCCCCTTAACGATAATACTCTATAGTCTATAGAGTAATATTGAGAAAAGATGGCTGTAGAAGTAGTGGGGGTAGCTATCTGTGATAGAATATGGACTTGTCCAGCGTTAAATTTGTTTGTGCGCATGTATATGATGACTTCTCTAGACAGTTTACAATACTACTCCAGTAATGTATCTGTAATTTCATTTTTTTGCTGTTTTATCAAACTGAGAATTTTGTATTTTCAAAATTTTACATTACAAGGGCACACTGTCTAAAAATATCTTCATGTTATAAAATTCAGATATTTTTTAACAAATCTCGTCAGTTCCGTAGAAATATATTCAAACAATATAAAATGCGCTTTAAAAATACTAAAAAGTGAGGACAGTTTTATGTTTCTTCAAAGGTGGCAACACTTGATATTTGCTTTGGTAGATGGGAATGACTTTGAGTATATGAAGGTCAAATGCAGAGAAGCAGTAGGGGAACTGTATAACAATATTATGTTATTTGTTTGGTACGGAACTGTTACGTAATGATTGCCAACCTAATTTGTTTGGACTGACCCATAATATATTTCTCGAAATTTCGGGGAACCATTACGTGGTTGCAACATCTTAATTTCAACAGAAGTTAATTTCAAAGTAGGCGTGTAAAGCACTAGGGCTAATTAATTAACTAATAAGTGAAAAAAGAAAACTCGGGTCGCAGTGTTTTTGGATAAAATAAAATATTCAACCCCTTAAACCACCTCTTAATTCCAATATTTCGTCTCTGTTTTATCAAGTCATCATTGTGAAGTCCTTATTGGAAATCCATCTATGGTTTGATGCAGAAGATAATCAACTTACACAGCCAATACGTTAATGACCAAAGTTGTCAAGCGTCTGTGACCAGTCAATAAAATACGTAGATATATTAATAAAAGTGTTTATATATTTTCAGACCTCAGACACACCCATGTTTCATGAAATTGGCTTTTATTACAGTGTGAAAAGTATTCAATTTTTTCCATGAATTTTTCACATAACGGGTTGAAAAAAATTTAGAACCAAAAAATTGGAATGACTACAAAATTGACATTTAGCCTTTTTGTAAAATCAGTCGGACACAGCGGACTAACTAAATTTATAAAAGCACTACTGGGTAGTGAACTGTTTACTGAAGAGTTTATAAATTGTGAATATTGAAATAGTGATAAATTTAACAGTTTCAAGGATCTATTAACGTATTATATTTTTAATTAAAAAATAAATAAAGTTAATGATACATTTAAATGTCACTATGCATGCATTTAGCATATCAATTATTTTGTCTGCACGGTTTTGTACTGCGACCCGATTTGTCGTAGTTGGATTTTGTTTGGTTAGATAAACTTTTTATACCAAACCAAATTGATTCATTTTGATGTACTCGATTTAACCATAGATTTGAAACATAGACAGCGCATTTAGCATTTAGCTGGTAGGTAGCTAATTAAATAATTAAAATGTCAAAACTAGCTGTCAAGTTTGAGGACTACTACAATATTTATGAATTAAAATAACGGCAGTGCAATTAGGAAGGTAAAGTAAAACAAAGAAATAATTTTTTGAGAAATATAAATGATCTAAGAAAAAGTATAGTGCGTCAACAAATTAAAAAGTTGTTCATTTCTTTTTATTGCATATTTTTAACTTCCCGCTAAGAAAATTGAAAATTTTCACAAATTTAGAAGTTACTGGTTTCACCCCGATTTTCGAAATTTGAGTTTTTGTCAGATCTCGACGTTTTGAGGTCCTAGGATGCTATTCTGATGATTTTTAAAATGATGTCCGTATGTCTGTAACTTTTGAACGGGTAGACCGATCGAAACGCGGATTGCGGCATCTGAATGGAACTTGCTGAACTTAGATTTCCTGAAAATTGGAACTGATTCGGGCAGGTAGATTTTGAGAAATCTCAAAAATAAAGCTTTTTGGAAAGCAGTTTTTTTAAAATATTTTGAAATATTTTCGAAACTACCGAACCGATTAATTCCAAAATCTAAACAGCTCTATTCCTCATAAAATAACGCCAATCGCCGCAAACCGCATCAAAATCGGTTAATCCGTTCGAGAGATATCGTCGGAGAAAAATTCTGCAAAAAAAGTTTTTTCAAAATAACTTCTCAAAGTTTTGTTTGATTGATTTTTCTGTAATAAGTTATTTTTTTGTGCTTGAAAAACTGCGTCGATTGCCGCAAACGGCACCTCGATCACTTGATTCGTTCAAGAGATGGTAAACGTAGAGCTGTTATAAACACCTCTCGCTTTTTGCTGTAAAGCTAATTTTATTGTCAAATTATTTTGCATTGTTTAGTTCATAAAAGCCTGTTGTTTTTGTTTTTTTAAACTCTAATTTTATTGTTTTATGCAGCTGTAGTTACAAGTCAGAGGTAGGCTTGAGAACCCTATGAGTGTATAATCACAGGATTATTCATTTTTTCAGATATTTTTATTACAAGTTTTTTTTTACTTCCTGTGTTTGTCAGTCAGTCAGTGTGTCAGTTTGAGTCAAAACTTGCAATCAAAATTTAGACTAGATCTAATTGAGCTAGAGCGTGGAAATTTTGCAGACGTGTATATACTTAGATACAAAAAAAAATTAGCAAGTGGGTTTAGAAATACATGAGTATCGAATTAAAAAAATTGATAAGTTAAATACGATGAGCTGGGTTACGTCATTGTAAATCCTGCAATATGGCGGACATCACATGTCTGATCGATTTGAAATTTTGTACAGACATAATATGTATTCCTGATAATAATCATTTTTAAAATTAAAAAATCAATTAATTTTAATAAATTAAAATGTTTATAGTAAAAATTCTGAAAGACCAAAGAGAACAAAATAGAATATTAGTAATTTTTAAAGACAATGAAATATATTAAGAAGAAAAAAATTGGGGTTCATATTATAGAAGTTTTTAGGTTCATATTATAAAAACGTGTGTTGTGACTAATAAACTATCAGAGAGTTTACAATCCACGTTTTTATAATTATGACTCTAGTTTTTAAAAATTATTTTTTCGTTTTTAGTACATTTCAATAAAAGCGTGTCTTTTTTACAATTTTTTTCGGCCTGTTGCATAGGTAGTACATTTTTTAAGTCAATAGGTTTAAACATTCTGCTCCGCCAAATGTAGAGAACTACAGAAGGTTTTGTATGAGCGGTTTGGGTAGATGTGAATAACATGTATGTAACTGACACGTGGCGTATTTTGTCGCACGTGTATACAATCTTGATAAACCGACTCATTCAATACAAGATGTCCAAAAAATAAACATAAAGATTTTGTAATAGTTTTATGATATTTGAACTCTAATCTATACTATTATATAAAGATGTAAAATTTGTATGTTTGTCTGTAGTGGGTAATCCCTGGAATTACTGATTCTAAAAACTCTTTTGCTTATGGTTTTCATTGTTCTATATATTTTTAATTACGCATCTGTTATTAATAAGAATAAGAAAACGAAATAAAAAAAAAACAATACAGTGGGACTAAACACCCCGCGATAGGAAATTCTTTTTTGGCAAAATCTACTCATTAAAAACAAAATTGGATAAAAATAGCCATTTTTGTATTAACATAAACTGCAACAATGGACATACTTATTTTTAAATTGAATATTTAAAAGAAGAGAGCACGCCTTCCAAAAAAATTCGTCTCATCAAAAGCACCAATTAATTTCGATGCATTCAATATTATAGTTAAATGTTTAACCCGGCGTAAATGAACCTCTTTTCAATCAAATCGTTAATGAACCAGGATGAATTTAACCCGGTTATCTATTTCAATATATTTCGTTTGTTTTTATTCTTATCTAGATGAAATACCTAAATAGAATATTGTTATAATATACGTAATAATAAAAAACGTTTTTAATATTATAACTATTTATTTATGAAGAAACTATAAATTTGACTGATGCACTCCTCTTTGTCAACATACGACCCCGATGAACAGCTTTCGTCCGAAGAACATTCTTCCAAATGGCGTATTATTATTTCGTCTTCCAACACGAACAAAATAAGAATAATTAAGTCTTATTTATTACATACAATCCAAAATAATAAGAGGAAATATAAAAATGTCGTTAAAAATATTTATCACGCGAACTATGAACCTGGGTAAAATATGCCCAAGTGCACTTTGAACTCTCCTATCACCAGGGACGTCACGCGAAACACTGATTCGCATTAAACAATCGACGCATTATTTCCAAGATGGCAGCTACCGAGGCGCAGGAGGTAGGATACCGTCAATTGTGACAAGTGTGTGCGTTTTTTAAACGGTTTTGTACACTATAGTGGGTGCTAAAAACCCTGGTTCATTCACGCCGGGTTAAGGAAACCACTCTAAAAATGCTATATTCTTTTATCATATTTCTTTAATAATTATGCAAGTAATGTAAAATTAATGGATTATTTGTTTTTTGCAGGATTATTTTAAATGCAACTATTGTAAGCATTATTTAACGGCGCCAATATCACAGTGTTTTATGGGTCACGTGATTTGTGATGAATGCCACAACAAAAGTTTAAATTTTTGCCCACATTGCAAATGGCGATATATGTCCCTTATACCCATGATATATCAAATTGGTAATAGTCTAAAGTTTCCTTGTACTTATCAAGACAATGGATGCAATATTACTAAAAATTGGAAACACATTCGTTTCCACGAAACGACCTGTCAATTTCGAACTTACTCCTGCCCTCTGCCGGAAGGCAATTGCAAGTGGAGGGGTTTTGATATGTCATTGCGAGAACATTTTGCCAAATCCCACAAAGAATTATTATTCACTGCACGCGAAGGCATAATCAATTTTTATATACATCTATCTCGTCCACATCATAAAGTATTTTTTGTTTCGGCATATGACTCCAATTTTATATTGCACTTAATTCGAACAATTAATGCGGAGTATACAGAAATTATATTGCAACATTTTGGAGCAGAATTGGACACGGAAGATTACTTTTTCGAAATAGATATTCGAAACGATGAACAGAATTTCAGTTTTAAATGTCGAACACCAGTGAATTGTAAATTTACTGACATTTATGAAACTAAAAGGAAAATCGGCGTGTTGGACTGCCTTGTGGAATCCCATAGAGCAATATGTAAATTACGTATAAAGCAAACAGATCAAATTATTGATTCTTCAATGATATGGCAATGCCCTGTTTGTACAGAGGGCAGAGTATCGAAGATATTTACTTGTTTAAAAGGTAAGAAAACATTTGAAATTATCTGCTCAGAAATCATGTTTAATGATTCATCTTAAGAAATCCGTGGAGAAAAGTCACATTTATTTGAAAGTTATGAAAAAAAATTACATGCCCGTGGGCGCGCGCTAAGTTGACAATTTCTTACAATTTTTTCTCGGCTCCCCTGGAAGTGGTGCAGCGATGCATAGAATGTTAAAGATTGAAAACTAAAATTTTTCCCGTCAAAATGCTGTATTCGAAAATTAATTTTTTTCGTAAATTTACATGAGTTTGAAAATTGACGACTTTTAACATAATGATAGTTGATCCCTTAACTCTTTTGAAAAAATATGATGTGTCTATTTGCACGATTTTTCGAAAGACATAATCGATTTAAACGAAATTTGATACACCTATTTAAATATAATACATAAATTCAGTCAGAATATTTGGATTATTAATTTATCTCTATAATAGCCTTAGCTGCTCACACTGTTTAAAAAAAATGATTACACACCCGTTAACTTTTCACATATTAAATCAAAATTAGACATGATATCTGTAACGAATATCATTCCTTTTTTTTAATTTGAAAATAATTTTAATATCTGTCTCTTAGGACACAGTTTGTGCCACAACTGCCGAAGTCGACTTACAGTATGTCCGTCGTGCAGTGATCCATTAAACGATGGTAGAAACCTTGCTTTAGAAGAAATTGTATTAGATTTTCTTGCGAAGACGGAACCCGATGTCAAGAGGTTAATTTTGCAATGTCCGTTTGAAACCATTTGTGTTGATACTAAATGTCTTTGGACAGGGTTTCAAAATGAAATACTTCCACATGCCAGGCATAAGCATGCAGAATTCGTAGTGATGAATGGTGAAACGGCTAATTTTGATTTAGGAGATGGTTATGTCATTGATGTAAATGATAAACCCTTTCTATGTTTTTATCAAAATACAAAGGACACTTTGGGTATAATTGTTTTATCATTTGATGAAAATACAGATATTGTTTATAACTACAAGCTTTTGTGGGCAACAGGATATTTCCGTGTTGGAAAGACTGCCAATTATGCAGTGGAAATGAATGAAATAATAAATAGTTCAACCATTAAAATACCTATATCAAAAAATGGTACATTAGAACGTAAGTGGAAAGTTTTTATTGAAGAAAATGAGAGTTAAATGTTATTTTGAATAAAGCGGTGTTACCAAATATTTCCTGGCATCTGGTGGTTTGAAAATTCGCTTGAAAAAATGTTATCTTTGATAAGATATTAATTTTTTGATCAATTTTTTTTATTCTAATATGTTTTGTAATTTAATTGTATTTTTGCGTTTTATGAAGCACATTGATGTTAGTAATCTAAGAATCATCTACTGAAGTTTAGTTTCCTATATTTATGAATTGCTTTGTTTTTTATCATATTGATTTATATCTTCCGTTAGAATACGTCTGCTTACATTTGCTTTTCGCGATTTACTTGAATACTCCGACCGATTTCAAAAAATATTTCCACAGTTGTAAGAACATTAGTCTGAAAAAACCTTGGGTTATATACAGATTGTATCAACTCAAAGCTGTCCATAGGGCACTCTGTGTGTAAGACAGAGCACCATACACAAACGATAAGCAAGAATGAGATAAATGATCGCTAATATGTAGTAATTACTGTGGTTACTGTAAAATAAATTTAAATAAACATCTTTGTTTTCTAAGTAAAATTAGCCATTTTATCAATGAATTTATTACGCCGGCGGTTGAATTACCACCATAAAACCATTTAATTATTTAGATTTTTTCGTGAACAGTATAAATAGCCATTTTATCAATAATTTCGGTAGTTAATTGATAAAATGGCTATTTTACTTAGAAAACAAAGACGTTTATTTAAATTTATTTTACAGTAACCACAGTAATTACTACCTATTAGCGATCATTTATCTCACTCTTGCTTATCGTTTGTGTATGGTGCTCTGTCTTACACACAGAGTGCCCTATGGACAGCTTTGAGTTGATCTGTATATCAAAGAGGACACGGATAACCCCGGGATTAACGCTGCTAATTAGATACATACTAAAAAACTTTGTAATGTGCAATCAAGCGCTGTCACTTTATTTTGACATTGGTCGTTTTAAAATGGATATAACGCTGCGTGGCGTGCACAGGTAACACACAGTACTTAACAATTACATGGTTTATTATAAAGCTATAGATATATATTTCTTAAAAATTAAAATAAATCATTTAAATAAGTAATAAAATCCCGATATCTAGGGAGTTTATTTCTAAGCTGGCGACCCTGCAAATGCCTCACAACGTATTATTAAAAGATAATAGGTTAAAGTTGAATTGTCAGTCGTTTTCTTCCAGAAATTATTTTGCAGTGAATGAAAAAATTATATGACAGGGTCAGCGCAATTCTCAAAATATAAAAAAACTTTAGTCGTTATGGAAAAAATAATTGAAAATAAAGACCGCGAAACATGTTTTTTTTTAATTTTAAAATTACCATTTAATTATTATAAGGTAACAGAAATAAAAATTGTTTTTTTTTTTAAATTAACCTTCCCTTGATTATAATTATTACAACTGAGAGAAGGAAAAAATCCCCTTTTTTTAAATAATATCTTGGATACAAATTTTTAGTATGTATAATAATAAAGAGATTTCTGCAATATTATTATAGCCCATAAAGAAAGAAAAATAAAAGAAAATATGTACACCTTTGTTAGAAATTACTTTTCAAAAAAAAAAAAGAAATCAATATGAACACCAATATTACACTAGAAATATAGAAAAGTTGGTCAATGTGCAAACGACTAAAACACCAACAACTAATGGACTGCTAAAGAATATACAGGTAACAATACACCTTCCCATGCAAGAAATAAAAAATATTGTCCTTCAAAAAACAATTAAAATATTTCTTATTAAATAGATGAAAAATTGTCTGAGGACTTAGTTTTTTTTTTTTTTATTATAACTTTTTACTAGACATATATAAACGAAACAGCAGCAGACAAGATCGGAATAAGCTTTGAAATAAGTCATATGTTTTTGAAGATAATTTATGACACTAAAATAAATAGAATTGTATATTTTAATTAGTTTTTATAAACTATTTGGCAAAAAAATTATAAACTAAAAACCGTAGACTAAAAAATGGAAACAACAACCTCAGATAATTTTTCATCTATTTAATTAGTCAGGATCGGAACAATCTTTAAAATATTTCTTATAATTAAAAGCTATTATAAGCTGAAAGCAATGGTCCAGTTTTTTTTAATAATTTTATAACATTATTATTTTATGATTACAGTTTGAATTATTGTATGGTTTTTGCATTAAAATGCTAATTTAGTAATATTATTTGTTTATTACGACCCACTTAAAATGGCAAAAAAACACTAACAACTTATATCATCTTATGTGATTATTTAAATCTTGGTAATCATATGAACATACTTTTTTATAATTTTATAATTTCAATACAGAGTATTTTGTTTTAATTTTTTTTTAAAAGAAATTTACGTTATTTTTTTAATTCATTCTTATAAGTGTATCGTATTTTAAATTAATAATGGATACCAGCATTGTACTTTTATTGTATTGCCTATTATTTTTTTGTATTTACAATATAAATTGTTTATTATTTATCCGAAATTTATTTATAGAAACTAACAAATTGTTCCCAGTTCTGGAATTTTCAAATAAGAAGGGTGTCGTTCAAGAGCGCTTCAGTAAAAGCTATTAGCTATACGAACATTACGTAAATTGTGCTTAGCTATAGGGGATGACGAAATCTTGCGTACATCACTGTGCTAGCATTATTCATCATTTTACCTCCGTTTCCTTTAGTAATATAGAAAATACTTACACCGTACTTAAAATACATGACCTATTATTTGTGTCTATAAAAAGAACCTAATGAAATTGTATTTTTACACGTGTTTTTTGCACAACCCCCTATAAAATAGCTGCTTTTCATGCCTGTATTATAGTAGTGCATAAAGTAAAAAAACCCAGGTCGCAGTGCCAAAACCCTGCCGACAATATAGTGTATTTGCTTGTATAGGGCCGTGTGGTTTTATACTTTTATTATGTGAAATTAAGTTTGTTTTTGGGCAAAATAAAAAATTTAACCCCTTAATACACCCCTTAAAATAACATTTTTTTCTTAATTGTAATATTATTATCAATCTAACGTCTACGTTGAATTAAATGCACCCTTCAATAAATAAGTCACTATCTGCAAACTAGTGTTTTCATAGAATTTGTAAATCCGGTCCTGTCGGGCCGATTTTATTAAAATTGTGGGGACACTTTTTAATCACTACCAGAGGATTAAATTTCAATTTTGAAACGATTCGGAGAATTTTTTCGATATTTTGGGGCCCAAAAAAAGTTTTCAACCCCTAAAAACTACCCTTAAAATGGCCCGATTGGGCCCATTTTAAATAGGCTTCGTGCGGTGATCGATTCTAACATGTGTGCCAAATTTCGTTAAAATAAATTAACTTCTTCGAAAGTTATAGCCCGCACACATATATACCTATATATATATATATATATAATATATATATATATATATATATATATATATATATATATATATATATATATATATATATATATATATATATACATATATATATAAACATTTTTAAAAATGGTGGCAAAGTGTTTAGGAGGTTATGAAACGTCGAGAAATTTTGGTCCGACCCCTAGGTCCCGCCATCCGACCGACGCCAATAGTGTATGTTGCCATATGGCAAATACACTAACAAAAGTAATGCGATTTTACCAGTTCTATAGTAATATCTCTGTCAGTTGCCAATTAAATCTATATGAACGACAGAGACAAGCATAGTAGGCGTCGCCTTCATAAACAGTTAACATAACCGATCGTGAACTGTTAAAAATATTACAAATAACTTTTTATGTTTAGAAAATCAGCTATTTTATAGGAGGTTCGTGCAAAAAAATGTAGTGTGTATATTGTTCATAATGACACTATGACCCGGATGACTGTTAAATCTCGCTAATAGCTCGTTGTAACACACTGTCATTTGCTCGTAAAATAGCTTTATTTACGAACGAGATACGTAACGTATTATTTTGTACACACTATAAAATATCTGCTTTTTATGTCTGTACATAGTGGTAGTACAATGATCCATTAAAGGCTAGTGCTGTAAAGTAAAACAAATAAATTCCATCTAACTTCTAATTTCCAAAAGTGACCTGTCAGTAACCATTCAACGGTGCATAAGGAATTGAGACAGCAAAGTAGGCGCTTGCAAACGAACACAGATCTGTCAAAAATATTTAAAATATACTTATTATGGTGGGAAAATCAGCTAATTTATAGGAGGTACGCGCAAAAAAAATAGTATGTCTCGCGAACGTAATGATATTAGATATTATGACTCGAGTGACTGAAAACTCGCTGCGCGCGTTAATAATATGATGTCCCTTCTTCGTTAAATAACTCCATTTACGTTCGAGATACAGAAACTAGCATTTATTTATTAAAGTTTGCATTGATAAGTTTCAGTAAAAAATAAGTTCGATTGTATTTTGTTACAGAGCTACAAGAGTTTTAACTGTCTTTAGTGTTAAACTCAGAAATTTTTAAAATCTGATAGCTCCGCAGAGGCCTTTTCAATAACCTCAACATTTCAAAAATATTGAATTATTATGTGAGCACTTTGCGAAGCATTTTCAGATAATTGCAACATCCTGTATCTTTATTACGACTGTTAGGAGACATTTTAGGATTCTGTCATCTCCTGTACCTATAAATTGTTAAAAATTATATATATGTACAATTGTGTAGGCATATTCATATTAAAAAAATTTCAGCCAATTGTGCAACAAAAATATTAACATTTGATTTATTATAATAAATGTTTGAATCACTGGCAAATACCCTATTGAAGCATGCTTGCCAACTATTTATGACAGATCAATAAAACTCCAGAACAAAAGAAAAGATTTTTTTTTATTTTCAAAATATTTCCGAAATTATAAAGCTTAGAAAAAAAAATTTACAAAACTTTCTTAGGAAAATAAATAGAACATAAATTATTATGGAAAAGTATATATCTATTATGAGTAAAAACAACGTTATAACACAATTTTCTTTTGCTCATGCCCCAATTTTCCCCAAGAACAATAGGGCTCTTCATATTTGCATACCAAACATCCCTTGATATTGGGTTTCAATCCGTTCATCCATTTGACGTGCTCCAAAAATATGTTTTTTTGAATCAGGAGACCTCAAAACGAAAAAATATTGTAAAATTATGAAAAGTCAATTTTGACCTAAATTAGTACCATTCCCTACTAGTGGATTGGAATGGTAAAATATATATTTACATTTGACCAATATACAAATTGATATACACAAACATGACAAAAAGGAAGCGTGATTGATTTAATTAATAACCTACATGCTTAGTGCCACGTCAGACAAATTAGTATTAAATTAAAAACGTATTTACAATTAAACATTTCAGAAAGTTATCATCTTTTAAAAAATTGGTAATAGCTATAAATAAAATTCGTCTAAGTATATGAATATCAGAATGTTTGTAGCCATAAAAAATTCTTGAAATATTTGAGGTAAAAATTCCACTTCAAGCAGTAATGAAGCAATCTGAGCGTTCTAAAATGGTGGTTGGGTGAAGGCAAAAGTTTTCAACACGACTACAATGGTGCTAATTTATCATAAACAGTCATCGTATTTCAAGTTTTTTTGGGCGTGTGCTGGAAGAGTTGAAATTCATATTACGTAGCAGTTGTAGAGTAAGCTTCCGAATAGCTGGACCAAGGAATTCCAAGCTCTAAGTTCAGAGAAATTACGTCGGTATAACAGGCGTCGCTACGGGCGAACACGCACGTGCGCGGATGAGGGTTCGGGGCAATATGCGCTGTAACAATTTTAAATTATGTGCCCCGAAAAAAAATATATCGAGCCTATGTCATAAAATATCAAGGATAAGATTTTAAAGGCCCCAGTACACAGTGGTCTGTAGTGGGCCATTGTAGACCATCGCCATTTTGTACAGGGGGTAATGGGCTGTAGTGGCGGACAATTGTGAATCGTGGTTCGCAATCCATTTGTTGTCGATTTTTTTGACACACTTTAAAGAAATCGTGGCGTGGCGTGGCCTGTGGTGTTCACACAGTCGCCCATTGTTTGGACAGGTATCTACTTTTTTTGTTGCGTGCTATACTATTTAAATTTTTAATCGCCCAAAATGTCAGTATCCTAGAGCAATGAAGAGACTTTTAAGTTTATAATACTATAATACTTGTAAACAAATAGCCGCGGACGTAATTACTTCCACGTCCATCGCAAGTGTTTCGCCAGGCAGAAATGAGCCATGCACCATTGTGTGAACACCAAGTGATGGTGGCCTACAGTTGCGCATTGCAAAACATGACCCATCACAGACCACTGTGTACTGGGGCCTTAACATTGTAACATTTGAGTCCTGTCATGTATGGTTCCAGTTTTGTGTAGAACTTGATCTGTAGTTGGCGGACAAAGAGACTGCTATTATGACGAGTGCGGGTGCGAGAGAGTAGGCGTGTCGGCGTTGTGTCTAAAGAGACTCGCGATTCTAATAGTGAACGGAGAACGGGACTAGCTTATGGTGACTGATAGAGAGCGGACGGCAGACAATTTGCGTGCTGGCATATGAAACATTATTAGTGTATTTGCCATATTATGGCAACATACACTATTGGCATCGGTCGGATGGCGGGACCTAGGGGTCGGACCAAAATTTCTCGACGTTTCATAACCTCCTAAACACTTTGGCACCATTTTTGAAAATATTTATATATATATGTATATATATATATATATATATATATATATATATATATATATATATATATATATGTATATATATAGATAGGTATATATGTGTACGGGCAATAACTTTCGAAGGAGTTAATTCATTTTAACGAAATTTGGCACACATGTTGGAATCCATCACCGCACGAAGCCTATTTAAAATAGGCCCAATCGGGTCATTTTAAGGGTGGTTTTTAGGGGTTGAAAAAAGTTTTTGGGCTCAAAAATACATAAAAAATTCTCAGAATCGTTTCAAAATTGAAATTTAACCCTTTAATAGCAATTAAAAAGTGTTCCTAAAATTTTAATAAAATCGGCCCGACAGGACCGGATTTTCAAATTTTCTGAAAACACTAGTTTGCAGATAGTGAGTTATTTACTGAAAGGTGTTTTTATTTTTGGTGTAGACGTTCGATTGACAATAATAATGTAGTTAAGAAAAAAATGTAGTTTTAAGGGGTGTATTAAGGAGTTAATTTTTTTATTTTGCCCAACAATCACCTTAAGTTCACATAATAAAGCCACAAGGCCTGTATCAGCAAATACACTATATTGTCGGCAGGGTTTTGGCACTGCGACCCGGGTTTTTTGATAGTTGCGTCGATAAGGATTTTGGAATTGCCTTTATAGGGAGGTTCTGTTCTCGTTCTGGATTCCTTGAGGATTGTTTGAGGTTCTGTCCTCGTTTGGAGTTGTTTTTTTTACTATTCGAGGTTCTGTCCGTCGAATACATATCTATTGAAGCCATTTGCTAGTCATTGATTTTAATGTGTTGTTCATTGTGTTTTTTTTTTTGTTTATTGTTAATTCGCCCAGAATTTTGTTGAGTAGGTAGTGTTGTTGGGGTAGTTTTTGTTTTACCGTTGAATGTGTTAATTATTACACGATACCTGGTTAATTATATCTGGTTCACTTTCCGGCTCCCCGGGCTAGACCCACCGGGATATCAGCTCACACGGTTTAAGTAGTCTTGGCGCCCTTATTAGTGTATTTGCCATAAGGCAACATACACTATTGGCGTTGGTCGGATGGCGGGACTTAGGGGTCGGACCAAAATTTCTCGACGTTTCATAACCTCCTAAACACTTTGGCACCATTTTTAAAAATGTTTATATATATGTATATATATATATATATATATATATATATATATATATATATATATATATATATATATATATATATATATGTGTGTGTGTGTGTACGGGCAATAACTTTCGAAAGAGTTAATTGATTTTAACGAAATTTGGCCCACGTATTGAAATCCATCCCTGCCAGAAGCCTATTTAAAATGGGCGTAATCGGGCCATTTTAAGGGTAGTTTTTAGGGGAAAAAATGTTTTTGGGCCCCAAAATACCGAAAAAATTCTCAGACATTTCACCCGTTAGTAGCAATTAAAAAGTGTCCCTAAAATTTTAATAAAATCGGCCCGACCGGACCGGACTTAAACATTTTTTGAAAACACTAATTTGTAGATAGTGACTTATTTATTGAAGGGTGTATTTAATTCGGTGTAGACGTTAGATTGATAATAATATTGCAATTAAGAAAAAAAAATGTTATTTTAAGGGGTGTATTAAGGAGTCAAATTTTTAATTTTGCCTAAAAACCAACTTAAGTTCGCGTAATAAAGCCACACTGCCTGTATAAGCAAATACACTATATTGTCGGCAGGGTTTTGGCACTGCGACCCGGGTTTTTTTATTTGATCCTTGTCGGAGTGGCACGTGTGATATTTATTTTTTAGCACGGAAAGTCGATTTACTGATGTCGCGGTAGTTAATTTATTTTTTTAGGTTTTGTCGTGTGTCTAGGTGACGGTTCTCTAGTTCATGTAGTAGGAGGTGAATTTTTAGCCCAATTTTGGGGCATAGTTTTTGTTATATTTGTATTTTTGTTAATTTTGGCTGGAGGTTGGATTTGTTAGCCCGTTAGGGCATTATTTCTTGTTCCTATTATAAGTGCCCTCACGAACCTACCCTTCGCGCCGCTGAGTTAGCTAGTCGGCAACTTGGCGCTCTACTATAGCAGTTTTCGTTATAGCGCATGCATGTTTCTGCGCAGTGTATCGCATTTCATGCTGTGCGCAGGTTCGTTCTCCTCCCTAATCTCCTTGAGTTGGATACATCAGAGATGTCACAATCATTATCTACACAGAAAAAGTTCGTTTTTCAAATCAAATTTTGATTAAAATGCATAGAAAAATGTCGTTTCGAAGTAAAAATTATGCAAAAAAATATGTTATATACAGGTATACACAGTTTAGAAAAAATATCATTTCAATCGATCAATTATTTTTCAAACAGAATCGAATTAAAATTCTACATGCTTTTCTTACGGACAAAAATGTGTGCTCACAATCTAAGGTCATTGTCAAGTCAAATTATTTGCTGCAATCCAGCATAAGTTTGGTAAAAAGAATTTATTGATCCGATATTGTTAAAAGTCAGCAAAATAGTCTCCTTGGGCGTCGATACACCACTGTCAACGCGATTTCCACGCTGGATGGCGGGAACATTTTCGAAACGGCGACCTTTTGAGGCTTCTCTTGAGCTTGGGAACTGGAAAAAGTCTGCCGGGCTCACATCAGAGTTATAAGGCGACTGTGGCAAGCTTACAACCCTTATCCCGGACAGATAGACGGTCAAAATGAAGTCACACTTTCGGCACCAGTTTCGCATAATCTTTCCGCACGTCCAACTTTTCAGAAATAATTTTGTGAACCGTTGTCTTGCACACTTTGGTCCAAACCACTCGTTGAAGGGCGTCCAAATCGATCCCTTTCTTCAACGGTCTCCCGTCTATTCTAGAACTCATTGAATCACCGAAAAACCTAAACCCTTGTCAGGGCGTCGTTTTTATAAACGTCTTTAACCAAGGTAAGCGTCTCAGAAACGGTTTTGTTCAGGTGAAAGTAAAATTTAATCGCGTGGCGCTGCTTCAGTGAACGCTTCATTTTTTACTTTATCCTCACTGTTAGAACTTGAACGCGAATGTCGCCTGGTGCGCTGCTGGCGACTGAATCTTCAAAAACTTTCAGAACACGGTATAAGAAAGAATGGTAGTGTATCTTATATTATTTAATCATGGAAGAGACGAATCTCTTATTGGTCGAGTACACGGAGAGCCCGCGGAGTAGCGCTGCGAGCACACCAGCAATGCTTGCTGTGTTAAAAGTGATGCGTAACGGGTTTGCCTATGCGTTGGCGTTGCGTAGTATTTTTTTTAAAAATTGAATTTAATTTTTTTACTATTTTTATTTGACACAGCAAGCATTGCTGCTGAGCTTGCAGCGCTACTCCGCGGGCTCTCCGTATACTAGCCCAATAAGAGACTCGCTTTTTTATGTGGGAGCTATACTACCATTCTTTTTTATACCGTGTTTCAGAATAATACTTACAAAAATTATTATCTAGATACTAGGACCTAGGTAATAAACTTTCAAGTGTTGGCAACACTGAATATTATACTTCTCTGTTAATACCCTGCTCGCTCTGTATACTTGAAAAGTTTGCGTACGCACATCTAATCGAATTAAGTTGTCAGCCACAAATGGACTCGGCGTGATCATCTCTGCATGCTAATGTATATTATATTGTGCACAGTGTTGAGACAGATATCTAGTATTAAGACGACGCCAACGCATTTCAGACTACCTTAAGGTACAAATACACTTTGATCTTAAGGTTCGTGTCCACCGAAGGAACAATGAAGAACTCGTTTCAGTTACATCTTTCTGAAAATGTTTCACAGTTTTCATGTTTACAATTACAGAAAATAAACTTAAGTTGGTAGTTACATGTTTCCGTCTAAAAGCGGTAAAAATCATTTATAGTTTCACGTGTCGCTGGTCGCGTCAGTATTTTCCACTGCTTATCCTTGCTTTCACATTGCAATCGAGGAACAATAAAAATAAACCAAGATCGCTCAGTATCAATTAGTGATGTAAAATTTTGGCTGGATAATTTACTGGTTAATTAACCGTGTGGCTATAAAACAACAACACGGTTTCCAGTTTCTGTTTGTCAGAACAACAAAAAACGAAATAAAAGATCAGTTTTTAACAGTAGAATTGAAAGAATTAATGTATTTATATTTATGTAGATAATGATTATACAATTGAAATATAAATCTCGACCGGAAATTTCCTGCGTAGCCTTGTATAATAATATGATATAATAATAAGTAGCCGCGACTGTTTTACTGGTTAATAAACCGGTAATTTACCTTTTCACATCACTAATATCAATAGCGCGACTGTCACCCCTTCTTTGAACGTTATATTAAGCCGTTGAGTGTGAACCGCGAGTCGACCGATGCACGACGAGCGCACAGACGTCGGTTCGGATTTCGACCGGTCGGGTGTTACTCGGCCGGTCCGTCAGCCAAAAGCAATCAGATATAGTTAGCTGTGATTGGTTGGACATAGCTAGCCTTACTTCGACAGCGGTATTCTTTCTATTTTTAATATTACATTGAATATACACACTTTAAAAAAATTACACGTAGGCTTAAGAAAAACTGAAAAAATGTTTATAGTTTATTTGTAAAGTAGATCAAAAGGAAAAGAAAAAATACAACGTTTTATTGGTTCAACTGTACACGGGTGTCCGCTACGATGCGTTTCTTATCGTTCTCATTTCGTTTGCCGCTTTTCGCAACTGACGTGTCATGAGTTCATTTTTTATTTTCATACTTATGGCTTCTTATCAAACCACTGCTCCGCTGAAGAGTTTTCAACCCACGCTTGGGCCGTCCCAAGTGATTAGTGTATTTGCCATAAGGTAACATACACTATTGGCGTCGGTCGGATGGCGGGACCTAGGGGTCGGACCAAAATTTCTCGACGTTTCATAACCTCCTAAACACTTTGGCACCATTTTTGAAAATGTTTATATATATATATGTATATATATATATATATATATATATTTATATATATATATATATATATTTATATATATATATATATATATATATATATATATATATATGTGTGTGCGGGCAATAACTTTCGAAAGAGTTAATTGATTTTAATGAAATTTGGTCCACGTGTTGAAATCCATCACCGCAAGAAGCCTATTTAAAATGGGCGTAATCGGGGCATTTTAAGGGTAGTTTTTAGGGATTGGAAAATGTTTTTGGGCCCCAAAATACCGAAAAAATTCTCAGGATCGTTTCAAAATTGACATTTAATCCTTTAGTAGTAATTAAAAGGTGTCCCTAAAATTTAAATAAAATCGGCCCGACAGGACCGGACTTACAAATTTTATGAAAACACTAGTTTACAAATAGTGAATTATTTACTGAAAGTTGTATATAATTTGGTATAGAGGTTCGATTTATAATAATATTGCAATTAAGAAAAAAAATGTTATTTTAAGGGGTGTATTAAGGAGTAAAATTTTTTATTTTGCCCAAAAACCAACTTAAGCTCGCAAAATAAAGCCACACTGCCTGTATAAGCAAATACACTATATTGTCGGCAGGGTTTTGGCACTGCGACCCGGGTTTTTTTTTGTTACATTTTATAACGTTATGTAAAATATGTTAATGTTGATATTTGATAACTAGCGCTGAAACATAGTTATTTAAACGTATTTTCCCACCTCTGGAAGGGAAAGTACTGAAAATCGAAATCAGTTTAACAGTTTTTTTAGGTCTGATCTTCGTTTTCGATAACCTAAGGAATAGTTTAAACCCATTTTTAAGTACGAGAAGAAAAATTAACATTTTGAAGTTTTTTCTTTACAAATTTATGGCAAAAATACTAACAAATTTGGCTTACTCAATCATTTTTTTCAAATTTAATTTTTTCTGTACAAACACTTGTGCTTATCTTCTCGTTTTTATCTCATATAAAATTGTTAATTTAGAAAAAATAAACTGTAAAAACTTGACTAAAAGTATGCGAGGGATGGCACATATTTCTAGTTTATTTTGTAAGCATGAGCATTAAAGATTGAATAAGATTTTTCATAGAAATTAGAGATTTCCGGAAAGTGAGTAAGTGCAGTTTACATGCATACACACATCCCATTGCCTCTAAGATAGATCTATGCGAGTGAAAAAGGGAGCATATTGAACAGTACTCAGTAACCTTAAAGGGAATATTACAGACCCATTACTCATTGGAGTGATAATGATACTAAAAATGTATTTTTTGTGTGGGAATCTTGTTAACAAAAAATAAAATATTTCTCCTCGAAGGTACTGCAACGTTTATCACCGATAAGGTTTTATTACTGAAATGGTTGTGTAAGATAACTGAAATTTAATTAGAAACAGAAAATAAACACCATAAATGTCATAGCTCATTTAATTTGCAATGGCAAGCTTTTTGCTTAATACACGTTAGGTGAAATAAACCTTTAGTGCACGGTGGTGACATTGTAATTGGTAATTACACATTTGAATGTGTTGACAGCTTCAAATACCTTGGCTCTCTTGTAACCAGCAAAAATGACGTAAGCGAAGAAATCAATCTTCGCACTCTCACAGCCAACAAGTGTTTCTTTGGCCTCCGAAAACACCTCAGATCTCATTACCTGTCTCGCAAATCTAAACTTTTAATATATAAAACACTTATAAGGCCTGTGTTAACATATGGAGCAGAATGTTGGGCGATGAGCAAGGCAGATGAAAACATATTGGGCACCTTCGAAAGGAAGGTGCTGAGATCCATATTCGGAGCTGTACAAGAAAACGGACAGTGGCGCTCAAGATACAACCACGAATTATACCAACTATACAACGAAACGGACATTGTTAAGTGGGTTAAAGTGAGTCGATTAAAATGGGCGGGGCACGTGATACGAATGAATGATGACAGACCTGCTAAAAAGATTTTTGCCACCAAGCCAGAAGGGAAAAGAAAAAAAGGAAGACCAAAACTACGATGGGGTGACTGTGTGGACCAGGACGTGAAAACAATAGGAGAACGTAATTGGAGAAGTAAAGCCAGCAACAGGGACGACTGGAAATATCTCCTGAGGAAGGCCATGGCCCACACTGGGCTGTAGTGTCAATGATATATATATATACGTTAGGTGAAGTCACTGATTTTTCGTATTCATTTCCTTGCGAATTAATATTTTTGATGTGTAACGCTTGTGATTCGGTGAAATGTCTTGCAAAGTGGTATGTCGCGAAAATGACACAAGTTATTGTCAATTAGCTGTCTTTGATGAATTGTCAAAAAAAAACTTGAATTTTGAGGTAGCTGTCATCGTGTTCTAATTTGAATACTGTCGGTCAAATACATGGAAGAATATTTAGATGATGTTTTTATCCGTTTTATCCGATGCGAGTAGCTTTGTGAATAAACAATACAAAGAATATTCAAAGTTTCCAAGTTTCGATATAAATTGTACATTAATTTTATTCTTTTGAAGCTTTTGCTATTAAGAATAAAAGATTCGTTTCCACCGCAGTGAAATTTCTCGCTAAGTTGCATTGATAACGGATTTTGTTCGAAACAAATGAATAATGTCATTTTGTAGGGTCATACCGATTTATGAAACATGATCGAAATTATTTAAACCAGTTTCCAGTAAATCACAATTTTCAATTTTCGTTCAACCCTTCGGGGTTTTTGCGAAACAAATCAATAACAGCGTATTGTAGGGTCATCAATAACGATTTATGAAATATGTTTCAAATCGTTAAATTCGTTTTCGAGACAATCGCAATTTTGTATTGTTGTCATCATAAAACTAGGACCCTTATTTAGTGAAGCAGGGCTATAATAAAAACCGCTCGTGAAGAATCTTCTAAACCTCAAATTTAAGATTAGGTTTCGATCGTGTGGTGTGTCTCCTGCGCCTTTGCACGCACGGACGAACCAACAGACGGGCAGACATAAAAAAACGTTTTTTCTAATTTCTCCGAAATCTTGAATTCGATTTTTTTTCACGAGAACAAGACCTTCTTACCTCCTATGGTCGTTTGAAACTAAAAATTGTATTAGCAATAAAACGAATGTTCAGAATTTGAACATTCCTTTTTGACGTGATTATAGAAAACAACTTCATGATTTTTCTAGTTAAAATTTTTTATTGATTCTGAGATCCGGTATTTTTACTTATGTTTTGCCTACAACAAATAAATCAAATTTATTTATATATAAATCTATATACTATTATATACAGAATTCTTCGTATTCTTCGTACATATGCATGTTTAAATATATTTAACTTAAGAACTATTTGACGAATTGTGATGAAATTTTTTCGAAGTGATTAAATTAATTTTGAGTTAATAAATTAATTACATTTATTTGGACTTTCTATCGATTACTTGAGCCCGTCTGTAACCTATAGGTTCTCTCTCTCTCTCTATTATTGCCTTCCAATCGCCCGTAGTGAGATCAAGATTATTTGTGGGAGGGTGTCTAGTAATAAATGGGAGAAATGGAGCAACGTCTTTTGCAGAGGCCATCCCGTGAACATACCGTTACAAGTGCGAACGGACATTCTATGAGGACTTCTTCTATGAATGCGAATTTTTTTCTTTATGAGAATTTCCAGAGTATTTTAGTTTTATTTATAATCTATTAATAAATTAGTCATAAATTAATTAGTGATTTATTTAAAGTTTGCCTGTCCTTAATAGGCCGCTAGTTATACTCGTAAATAAAAACAAAAATAGTATGGAATGGCTTAGCGTAGTTAACTTTGACTTCCACAGTCCTCGTAGATTGAATTCACATTTGATACTGCCACATTAATTTGAATACGCCATAGTTGTATCGAATCTATTGCGACCACCTCTATTAATTTTCTTGAGTTCGTTCAAGGATGGAATCAAAAATAAAAAATATAATTGATGCATCGAGAAAATGTTTTTCATGTTCGTCATTCATATAATAAAAGTGGCTGTCAACATTTTTTAAATTGCAGCACATAATTGAGTATTTGAATTAAAAAAAACTACTAAATTTTTTTATTTTTTAAATAATATATCGTAAATAATATTGAAGAACGAAAAGAAAAAAAAAATTAAGCCATAGGTAATCAATAACAAATTAATTAAAATGTATAAAACTACATAAGATATCACTTGATTACAAAACGTACCAGGAATGTTAGTGACGTCAAAATGACAAAAGTTGTGCATTTGTGTATGGCTTTATAATACATACTATCAAAGTAACCATGGCAACCAGGACCATAAAAACATTTTGACGTCACAGAGGTTTTCGGCGCGTTATCGGATCTTAGTTTAAACATTATTTTTAAAACAAATATAACTTTTTCATTATGAAATTAAACAAAATAATAAAAGTAGTTTCGCTATAAAACTTGTATGTGATTTTTCCATTTATGTAAAAAAAAAATCATTCAAAAACCCAATTATGGTCAAAATAAGCACTTCGACAAATTGAGTACTTATAATGTTAAAATCATTTTCGTGATTTTGCTGATTAATTTTTTCTTCAAGTCGCCACATTGGAGTCAGAAAATCGTAGCTCGACTTTTGGAATTTCGTTGTTAAAAATTCTACTTCTTTCCGAATAACGTAAACTACTTATGATTATGCTACCACAAAAGAGGGATGAATTGCAGTATACGCTGACTAAACTACCCACACAGTTCTTGCCCACTGAATCGGATCGGATCGACTCGGCACGGCAGTGTATACGGACATTGGATGTTGCCGATTCAATCCGAGTCGACTAGTGCTTGGGAACTCATTTAACCCGTCAATTCCCATGTCCAAGTTAATAAAGATTTTTGGTTTCTTTTTTAATAAAATACCTTATATACATTTGGTTATGACAAGAAAAAATATAAATAAAAAATAAACTGCCCCAATTTTCTTTTATGGGGGTGTCACCTGCAGGTGACACTGGGCGTTGTGAAATTAAGACTTTGAAGCAGACAGATTGTTTCTTATTGTTACGGTAAGAATAAAACGTTAAAATTTATAATATTTATCTATATTTAGATATATCAGTTTCTTTATAATAAAAATAGTTTATCTGAAAGAAACAAAACACTTATCTATTCTAATATCATAAAGCTGAAGAGTTTGTTTGTTTGTTTGGTTGTTTGAGTGCGGTAATCCCAAGAAATACTGGTTTGAATTGAAAAATTATTTTTTTGTTGGATAGTCCATTTATCGAGGAAGGCTACAGGCTACATAATATCAAGCTACGACCAGTAGGAACGAAGCATGAATGAAAAATGTTGCAAAAACGAGAAAAATTATTCCTTTTGAGAGCTTCCGTTGCGGCGTAAACGGTTATTATAATGCCCAGTGTCGCCCGTAGGTGACACGGCATATTTCCAACGTCGTTAAAAACGTATTCAAAGTTATTTTTGCCAATAAAAAAATTTGTGCAATAGCTTATTTATTTATTTATTACACTCAATAAGAAAAAATAACAATAGTTACGGTTTAGGCATTTTTATTTCACTTTTTATCGCAAGAGATTACACAAACACTGACTGCTCGAATTTCTCGCGAAACATCTGATTATATTTGACAGATGCCATTTGGCTAGTGTTGTCAGAAAAAATAATTAATAGTTTTACATATTGGATTTGCAAAAATGGTAATGGAATTAAATAATAAAATCTCAGTGTGGTAGAAAAAAAATATTAAACTTATGTCACCTACAAGTGACACTGGGAATTGAAGAGTTAACTTTATGTATCCCAAAAATGCCGATTTTACCGAATCGATCCGATCCGATTTAGTGGGCGTGGACCTTAAGAGATAAACTATAAGAGAATTGATACTTTTGATTATTTCGCTGCCAAACCAAAATTTTCGTTTTTGTTACATTCGATATGTAAATGTAAAAGAATTATTTCAAACTTGTGTCAAATATCGGTATGACTTAACGTATTTAAATGTATGTTAAATATGCTTTTAGCAAGATATCTTCTTCACCGCGTGCGGTTAAAAAAGATCTTTATTACAATAACACGTTTAAAATATATTGACAATAAGACAGAAAGAAAAAGAACTCTTGGCTAGATTCCAAAAGAGCAATACTTTGTTTCGTGTTCTACTGTCAAGGTACTATAGGACTACGTGGCATGTTTTTTTTAATTTTCTTTATGCCAATTTTAAACAGGTAACATAAACTTGCTTGTTAAACTTTTTACTAATAGCAGTTGTCAGTTCTAATAAACTCGCTGAAATGTGAACTTGGCAAATATTTTTTTTATACTTTAAGATAGCAATGTAAAATTACCAGTAATTAATGATAGTAACCATTTTGACCGGATAATTTACCGGTTGATTGACAGGCCATCTATAAAACGAAATGATGGCTTCCGTTTTTTTTCCTCAGAACAACAAAAAACAAAATAATAGAGCGGTTGTCAACAGTAGAATCGAAAGAATGTTTATGTAGATATTGGTAATAAAATTTAAATTACAAACATGCGCAAGACTTTCTACGCAGCTTTGTATAATAATAATAAAAAAGCCCGGGTCGCAGTGTCAAAACCCTGCCGACAATATAGTGTATTTGATAATATAGGCAGTGTGGCTTTATTATGCACACTTAAGTTGGTTTTTGGGCAAAATAAAAAATTTGACTCCTTAATACACCCCTTAAAATAACATTTTATTTTTCTTAACTGCAATATTATTATCCATCTAACGTCTACACCGAATTAAATACAGCCTTCAATAAATAAGTCACTATTTACAAATTAGTGTTTTCAAAAAATTTGTAAGTCCGGTCCTGTTGAGCCGATTTTATTAAAATTTTAGGGACACTTTTTAAATACTACTAAAGTGTTAAATGTTAATTTTGAAACGATTCTGAGAATTTTTTCGGTATTTTAGGGCCCAGAAACATTTTTCAACCCCTAAAAACTACCCTTAAAATGGCTCGATTACGCCCATTTTAAATAGGCTTCTTGCGGTGATGGATTTCAACACGTGGGCCAAATTTCGTTAAAATCAATTAACTCTTTCAAAAGTTATTGCCCGCACACATATATATATACGTATATATATATATATACGTATATATATATATATACGTATATATATATATATAAATATATATATACATATATATATAAACATTTTCAAAAATGGTGCCAAAGTGTTTAGGAGGTTATGAAACGTCGAGAAATTTTGGTCCGACCCCTAGGTCCCGCCATCCGACCGACGCCAATAGTGTATGTTGCCATATGGCAAATACACTAATAACAGCGGTAACTTATAATAAATAACCGTGGTTATTTGACCGGATATTTTACCGGGTAATCACTACTTTAAGAACAAAAATGTCCCTTAATAAGGTTAGCGTACACTTGATATTTTTTGTATTACGTTTATGCGGTTTGGTTGCTTGAAGATCAATCAGATGCAGGAGCCAACAGCGCAAGTTCGCACACTACTAGCTGAAATGCACAATTGTTTTAACGCGAACGTGCGATTGTCGAACACATACCTATATACGACACACTAACTCGCATGTTCGCACGACGCTGTACTATGGATTCCTTTCTAAAAGCCAATTCAGACTAGCCGTTCTCGGTTACGATTCACCGGTCCGGTTGGGAGCTCGACCAATCAGGGCGTAGTCGTTCCCGATTGCGGTTCGGTTCGAGCGTTTAGGTTCAGCTCTAATTTCAACCGGACCGTTCGCAACCGTAGCCAATAAGAACGCTTGCTGGAGTCACGTGACTAGCCACTTGTTGTTGACGTTTAACTACACATCAAACGTCAAATCATATTTCGAAATTGCGCATGCGCACCGAGAATAATCGTAGAATCGAATCGGGATAGTGTGAGCAGCCTAGATTAATCAAAAACCGAACCGGACCGGTGAATCGTAACCGAGAACGGCTAGTCTGAATTGGCTTTAATGATGCTGCACTCTTAACACGCGAGTACGAGCTATGCAATGACGTGGCAAGTATGTAAAAATAACAAACATTTGTCAAGTACACCGGTAGTAGGATTTCGTTGTGAGAAATCTTGTATATGTATGGTATTTCACATTTACGAAAGCACTGATATAGTAGAAAGCTCTATGGATTTGATAACAAATTGAATATCAAATTTCTATTTCAGAGTGATGATATATTGACTGAGAATAAATTACGCTTTCGCTAGATTCATTGCTTTTTAGTGTATTTGCCATATGGCAACATACACTATTGGCATCGGTCGGATGGCGGGACCTAGGTGTCGGACCAAAATTTCTCGACGTTTCATAACCTCCTAAACACTTTGGCACCATTTTTAAAAATGTTTATATATATATGTATATATAAATTTATATATATATATATATATATAAGCGTATATATATATATATATATATATATATATATATATATATATATATATATATGTGTGCGGGCAATAACTTTCGAAAGAGTTAATTGATTTTAACGAAATTTGGCCCACGTGTTGAAATCCATCACCGCAAGAAGCCTATTTAAAATGGGCGTAATCGGGCCATTTTAAGGGTAGTTTTTAGGGGTTGAAAAATGTTTTTGGGCCCCAAAATACCGAAAAAATTCTCAGAATCGTTTCAAAATTGACATTTAACCCTCCAGTAGTAATTAAAAAGTATCCCTAAAATTTTAATAAAATCGGCCCGACAGGACCGGACTTACAAATTTTATGAAAACACTACTTTACAGATAGTGAATTATTTACTGAAAGTTGTATATAATTTGGTATAGAAGTTCGATTGATAATAATATTGCAATTAAGAAAATAAATGTTATTTTAAGGGGTGTATTAAGGAGTCAAATTTTTTATTTTGCCAAAAAACCAACATAAGTTCGCATTATAGAGCCACACTGCCTGTATTATCAAATACACTATATTGTCGGCAGGGTTTTGGCACTGCGACCCGGGTTTTTTATTTTTATAATATATTTACGACAGAATTTGATATGGTTTGCTTTGTAAGCATGCAAGTATCTATAGTCTGTTCAAAGTAATTTATAAGTTTACATGAAATTTTTGATTAATCAGTAAACATAAACAATATTCAAAAAAGGATGAGCTTCTGTGTTCGTTTGTATTTTTTTTTGCATGTATGTTCACCGATATTTTGATCAATTGTGGAACAATTAGAAAAAATTTTTTTTTTTGTTTGAGAGAGCATACTCCTGAGGTGATCCTATTTTCATCAAGTCAGGATCTAATGATAGAATCTCAGAGTAATCGAGAAAAATCCTCAAAAATTGTAGGCACGTATACCTAGTGTGTTTGCTAATTTTATTTATAAACAAAGCAACGACAAAGTCTTACTAAAAATGTGCGAAATCAAATCCACTAAAAAGTAAAAAACAAAAAATAACGCCTTCTAAAAAGTCACTAAAAAGAGGAAAATAATGAAATGTTGAAGTCGGTGCAGCCAATTTAATAAAACTATATATGTAAAAAGTTTTAGTAATAATGAAATTGGCTCCGACGTCAAAATTTCATTACTTGATAAACTACCGTTATTTTTAAGCTTAGTAACGAATTATTTTTTCTGCATTATCTTTGTATTTCAATAATTAGTTAGAAATGGGACAATACCTAATTGACCAGTCCATACCAGTATGCTTAAGAAATTTGATTTCCAACATTAAGAATGGCTTCAGATGTGTCTCAAAGCTACTCAATTGTCGCCATCTGGTGCCAATCTGTTTATTTTAATAGTTGTCGGTAATATGATGTGTAGTATCGCTGAAGTCTCTGAATAGAATAGAATAAAATTTATTTCCATCCTATTATATTACGTAACTGACCACTAATCGTGCGAAGTATTCTCACGGGTCCGCTAGTTTAAGTAAAATTGAAATGCAGACAGTGACGTCATTTTTACATCGAGTTCGACGCTCCACCAAGCAGTCTCGTTGTCCGTGTTTTTTGACACGAAACATCAGTTGTCGTGACAAGCGTATGTCATCTGTCCTGAAGACACATCGCTTGAGTGCCTGAAGCACAAGGTACATCGCCCCGTCATGCCTCCGCCCTGCTACTTGGATTTCATTTTGATTTATTACATTCTGCTCGTCAGATGGAAAATATTAGACATGTCATAAGGAAAATATTCAAAATCGTTTTATAACTTACGATGACGTTTTTTAGTGATAGTATGCAGCTGTAGCTTCAGAGTTTACTTTTGGTGTCTATTGCTGATGATCAAAATATGCAGTTATGTAAAATAACGATAGTAATGATATTGTGTCTCGATAACTAAAATTATTATCTGCACTTCTACACTAACACAGCAACAACTTTATTACTCGAACTTTAACTTTGACTTATCGAGGATTTTATTATTTTAAGTTAGGAAGACAACAAACCTCGATTTACAGAGGCTGTAAAGTGTACACGTCGTTTACTTCGAGATACAGATTTCGCGAGACAACTTCGAGTTATAGCGTGCAACAACAGAGTGCACAATATCTCGCAAGGAAATCATGTTTAGTTCCAGTTATACAGTCCTATAGAATATTTTGGGTTTCCGCGGAAGAGATTGGCTAATTTCTTCGACTTAGAGAAGACTTCGACCTATAGAGATTCGAAATATACAATTTCTACTTGATATTAGTAAAAGAAATTATAGTAATATCTGTTGCACGCGAGGAACCCAGCTTAGTTAAGTCTTCAAAATTGAAGACATCCCCAACACTAAAAGCTGATTAGTTTCTAGACCGTAATTGGAACACCTGACTACTAATCGAGGATTTGAGCAAAAACGTTAAAAATTTTTGTACATCCACGAATGATTTTGCATTTTTGTAGTTTAAAGCTACTGTTTGTCACATAAGTTGCATGGCTTAGGTATTTAATCGTCTGCATTCTCCGAGCCAGCGAGGCATATGTCAATATTTGATTACAGCTTTCACGATGCGGCCAGGAGCTCCAATACTACCCCAAGATGACACAGTTTGTCTATTGACAGTAACGTGATCTGGGTTTGTCGGTCGTTGAGTGCTTTCGGTGACATTGCTTGTCTCCTGGAGACATTAAACATCTGCGCAGCACCTTTACAATCGTAGATGGCTCCTTTCCCTCAAGAGTTCTTATGAACTTGACTATTATTATTAATGTATTTCTTTATTCCTTTACACCCGAGGAAAAAATGTGGTTACGTGGTTTCCTTAGTTTTCAAAACATTGTTTTGGACACGTGTATTTGCCATATGGCACCATACACTATTGGCATCGGTCGGATGGCGGGACCTAGGGGTCGGACCAAAATTTCTCGACGTTTCATAACCTCCTAAATACTTTGGCACCATTTTTAAAAATGTTTATATATATATGTATATATATATATATATATATTTATATATATACGTATATATATATATCTATATACGTATATATATATATATATATATATATATATATATATATATATATATATATATATATATATATATATGTGTGTGTGCGGGCAATAACTTTCGAAAGAGTTAATTGATTTTAACGAAATTTGGCCCACGTCTTGAAATCCATCACTGCAAGAAGCCTATTTAAAATGGGCCTAATCGGGCCATTTTAAGGGTAGTTTTTAGGGGTTGAAAAATGTTTTTGGGCCCCAAAATACCGAAAAAATTCTTAGAATCGTTTCAAAATTGAAATTTAACCCTCTGATAGTAATTAAAATGTGTCTCTAAAATTTTAATAAAATCGGCCCGACAGGACCGGACTTACAAATTTTATGAATACACTAGTTTGCAGATAGTGAATTATTTACTGAAAGTTGTATATAATTTGGTATAGAAATTCGATTGATAATAATATTGCAATTAAGAAAATAAATGTTATTTTAAGGGGTGTATTAAGGAGTCAAATTTTTTATTTTGCCCAAAAACCAACTTAAGTTCGCATAATAAAGCCAGGGTGGCTTTATTGTATAAGCAAATACACTATATTGTCGGCAGGGTTTTGGCACTGCGACCCGGGTTTTTTCTATATTAATAAAGTGCACTATCAGATAGATTCACGATCGATCGACGTCGGTTGCGTTTACAAAAATAGTTTCGGGTACGGTATAGAATTTTTCAAAGTCAAAACTCACGATTGTATAATCAGGGGTGTAAAGGGTTATAGCGTATAAGCACATATACTGTTTGCGTTGATTGAAAATGCAGCCTGTATATATTTGAAACTAGTGCAATTTTCTACATAGAAAACAAGTGCACTTATATCTTGAAGACATAAACTTATTTGTAATGTAGGTGGTTTGTTTACAGCATAAAAGACTATTAATACGAATTTTTCTAGAGCTCTATTGTTTCAAGTTTTTTAATATCGCATCCTTAACAGTTCTCAAGGGTACCAACAATAAATAAACTAATTTCAATTAATAAAAAGCAAATTTTCAAAGTGCACACTGCACAAATAACAATGTAATGTGGGCGATGTTTTCAACTACTGATTAACGTTGGGTAAAGTCACCAACGACTTTCTATATTTTTTAGATTATATTTTGTACAATATAAACAAAGTAATATAAAAAAGTTATTGGCGCATAAAAAAATTTGATGCCGTCATCAAAATCAGTGATTTCTAGTTTGGTTTCATGGAACAACAAACAGGAAAAGAAAAGTTTACCGTCGAACGCTTTCAATCAACACGAAGATTTTAACCATACAAAAACAAACAAGAATGTGAAAAAAAAGAGAATCTGCGAGATTGATTCTCAACTATATTAAAAGAATCAGTCGACATTGTTTATTGATCAGAAGTATAAAATTTCTTTACACGACCTGCATTTTATAAAAAAGAAGTTTATTTGTACACAAGCGAGTGGATATTTCAAATTTCATCTCCGATTCCGGACGGCTCCGGTTCAAAGCGCTTAATGTTGCGTTATTATTCTTAGGTCACCTTAGCCTATTGTAATTCATCTGATATTGTTACATGTTTCTGTATTACCGGCGGTATAATGTAGGCAAAGGTTTGGTACTTCTGTAAGACGCGACACTGTGTCAAAGAATCTGATTTTCGATAAAAATAGACATTCTTAAATGCTTTGTTAGATTTATGAGTATATATCAACAGTGCTAAATCGATTTAAACGAAATTTGGTTCACAAGTTGGAATTCATCACCGCACGAAGCTTATTACAAGCAATCGAACCGTTTTAAGGGATTGAAAATGGTTTTGAAGAATTGATTCAAAATTGGAATTTAACCCTTTAGTATCAATTAAAAGGTGCTCCTAAAATTTTAATAAAATCGGCTCGTGGGTATGGACTTAAAAATTTTAAGAAAATACTTATTTGCGGATTATAATTATTTAAGGCTCTATAATTTGGTGCCGATGATGAATTGATTAAACAGAGACCAAATATTGAAATTAACAGAAAAAACATTATTTCGTAAGTATTGTACTAAAAGATTAATTTTTTTATTTTGCCCAAAAAAAAAAAACAACATAAATGCTCATAATAAAGTCACACTGCCTGTATTAGCAAATACACTGTACTGTCGGTAAGGTTTGGCACTGAGACCCGAGTTTTTTAGTGTATTTGCCATATGGCAACATACACTATTGGCGTCGGTCGGATGGCGGGACCTAGGGGTCGGACCAAAATTTCTCGACGTTTCATAACCTCCTAAACACTTTGGCACCATTTTTAAAAATGTTTATATATATGTATATATATATATATATATATATATATATATATATATATATATATATATATATATATATATATATATATATATATATTTATATGTGCGGGCAATAACTTTCGAAGGAGTTAATTAATTTTAATGAAATTTGGCATACTTGTTGGAATCCATCACCGCACGAAGCCTATTTAAAATGGGCCCAATCGGGTCATTTTAAGGGTGGTTTTTAGGGGCTGAAAAAAGTTTTTGGGCTCAAAAATACCGAAAAAATTCTTAGAATCGTTTCAAAATTGAAATTTAACCCTTTAGTAGCAATTAAAAAGTGCTCCTAAAATTATAAGCGAATCGGCCCGACAGGACCGGACTTACAAATTTTATGAAAACACTAGTTTGCGTATACGAATTTACTTGCTGAAGGTCGTATTTAATTTGGTGCAGATGTTGAATTGATAACAATATTTCAACTAATAAAATTATTATTGTAAGGGGTGTATTAAGGGGTTCAATGTTTTTTTATTTTGCCTAAAAACCAACTTAAGTACGCATAATAAAGCCACACTGCAACTGCCTGTATTAGCAAATACACTATATTGTCGGCAGGATTTTGGCACTGCGACCCGGGTTTTTTTGGTTTTAATTTGCTGAATTTTTATTTGGGGTGTTTATAATCTACAATCTCTCTTTCTCTCTCAATATTACAGACAAATTTACGCTGAAAATTAGGGATCGCGTCAAGCTTTGACGCTACGTCTCTTATAGAACTTACTTACTCTTTGGTGTAGGTGATTGCGATGTACCCCATAATATTCTATGACGTCGAGTTTTTTACTGCAGAGTGCAGACCAAACGCCAGCCTATTATGCATTACGACTCTGACGTCATACCACCCTCGTGTATTGTACTGCGGAGCTTAAATAGCAACATTATTATGATTGTTCTGTTTACAGTGTATTTACTTTTGTTATTCCATATTTCTCCATATTCACAAACTTAACGCTTTACTGGCAGACGACTTCGTCGATAATATATCTATTGCAAGCTTCGCTTATTCTGGGTAGTAACAAATACACTCATACTAATATAAGTGGCTCACTTTTATGCGTGGGACAGGTATATATGCCCCACATTGTTTCATGCTTCGCTTCATTAAACGAACCGTACTATTATGATTAGTGCAGAACCATAAAACAAGGGTGCCTAGGCTTTTTGCCTAAGAGCTTCACTTAAAGCTCTTGGTACAAAAAATCAATGATATAATTATTTATATTATTGAATTTCCTTGAATACGCAAATGAAGGTTCTTATACGAGATTTGGAATTATATCATATATGTTGCAAAGGTTGAATCGGGTCGCACCAGAGAATGCCGAACTGATCCGAACGAATCATTAAATGGGTCCGGTGTATTTGGAGGATACGGAAATTACAAACAAAAAATATTTTTTTATATTTTTTATTTCTTAGTTGAGCCACATTTAAACTCCACGAGCTATCGTTTTTTATACTTTTTATTACTCGAACTTCAAAGAAAATGTTAAAATTTCGAATTATGGAGTTTTCGACTTATCTAAGTTTTTATTTTTTCGAGTTAGGGCTAACTTCGAATTGCAAGGTATACCTCATAGGAAAATCATATTTAATTAGATTTTATAGACTCTTTTGGATCTTTTTTCGACTTCGAGTTTCTACAGTATAATATTAAACATATTCTGGATAAGAAAGCGTTGATATACGAGTATTATGATATTTTTCTGTTATTGATCTTATCGTCTTATATAGACGTACATCAACTCAATGCTTTCTATTTTCACAAATGTGTTTTATGTAGTTTTCTTATAATAAGGAAATCGTTAAAACTCGGTGTGCATTTTCTTATACTCATATTACATTATTTTTGTATCTTTTTTCTATAAATAAAAGACCAACAGATAAGAATACGGGAAAATAAATGACCGAGCACGTAAACAGTAAATTATTATAAATGTTACACAATATTAAGCCAGAAAGAAAGCTTTCAGGTATCGTTTTTATTTTATTGAAGAAAAACTCTTTTAGGCGCGTTTTGTGAATGTCGCGAAAGACCTACTCGCTGAGTTGGCGTTATACGAACAAATGCGACGTTTTTTCGCGGTCTAAGCCCGTTTATTCAGTATAAGAGCATCTATACATAATCCGACAAAATACTTTTTATATATAGAGTAACGGATTACAAAGAACACATACTGCGAGAGCTGTTAGTAGAATGAATACAAATAAATAAAATCGTAGCTTAGGTTGTGATTGTACAGTTTTAAAGAGTCTTGAAACGAATTTTCAGTTTTCGTCATTTTTTGTCTCTATACATAGGTATAAAAAAAATTAAACCTAACGATATTTAGTGTATTTGCCACATGGCAACATACACTATTGGCGTCGGTCGGATGGCGGGACCTAGGGGTCGGACCAAAATTTCTCGACGTTTCATGACCTCCTAAACACTTTGGCACCATTTTTAAAAATGTTTATATATATATGTATATATATGTATATATATATATATATATATGTATATATATATATATATATATATATATGTATATATATATTTATATACGTATATATTTATATATATATATATATATATATATATATATATATATATATATATATATATATATATATATATATATATATATATATTTATATGTGCGGGCAATAACTTTCGAAGGAGTTAATTAATTTTAACGAAATTTGGCATACTTGTTGGAATCCATCACCGCACAAAGCCTATTTAAAATGGGCCCAATCGGGTCATATAAAGGGTGGTTTTTAGGGGTTGAAAAAAGTTTTTGGGCCCAAAAATACCGAAAAAATTCTCAGAATCGTTTCAAAATTGAAATTTAACCCTTTAGTAGCAATTAAAAAGTGCTCCTAAAATTATAAGCGAATCGGCCCGCCAGGACCGGACATACAAATTTTATGAAAACACTAGTTTGCGTATACGAATTTACTTGCTGAAGGTCGTATTTAATTTGGTGCAGATGTTGGATTGATAACAATATTTCAACTAATAAAATTATTATTGTAAGGGGTGTATTAAGGGGTTCAATTTTTTTTTTATTTTGCCCAAAAACCAACTTAAGTTCGCATAATAAAGCCACACTGCCTGTATTAGCAAATACACTATATTGTCGGCAGGGTTTTGGCACTGCGACCCGGGTTTTTTATATATTGTTCATGCTTTACTCAAACCGCGCAAAAATTACACGCGTACTTATTTTTATTCACTAATCTAATTTTTCAGGAAGCCCAGTTAACAGTCGTCTAAATTCGAATCTTCATTTTCTCAGATTGCCCGGAAAACAAAGTAACTGATTCATTTGTATTAGGTATTGTAAGAAATAAACTGATGTAAACAATAAATACACAAGGATTTCGTTATTAAATGAAGTATGTATATTTGAATTCAGAAATATATAATGTATGTATATGATATCGTCGCACCTAAAATCCGTTGTTTAAAAAAATATTAATTAGAATTTATAGAATTAGTTTATAATGCTTATTTTATTATTATGTATTATTATTATTACATTATTATATCATTAGCGTGTAATTTCATTCTCGTTAATGTCGATTTTTTGGCTATTGCTCATGCAGCCCTCGTGATAGCAGAACAAAAATTTACATTTACAAACAATGTTACGATTAAATTTATATATTCTGAATGAAGATATCTTGCAATGATTTTATTTGCAATTAAGTAATTACTACTTTCAGGGTCGTCCAGAGAGAGATTGAGCAAATAGCGCAGTTTTTGCCTATGCCAGCGATCCTAGCCCCCACACGTTTTGATTTATTATAGTTTATGTAGCATAACAGAGTGAAATAAAAAAAATATGTTTAAAATTTTAAACATTTTATTTTTTTATTGATCATTCTATCATTATCTCGGCTACCCAGAATCTTCCCGACGGCCTTATCTATTTTATAAAAGTCAAAATATTTACATTATAATAATATTATTACAGGTGAAGTGTCAATGGACATCTAACATTTCTTCATCAAACTTGTGTGCGACTACATTTTGGTATGTAATTTTTTTTTATGTACAATATTATTAGTGTATTTGCCATATGGCAACATACACTATTGGCATCGGTCGGATGGCGGGACCTAGGGGTCAGACCAAAATTTCTCGACGTTTCATAACCTCCTAAACACTTTGGCACCATTTTAAAAAATGTTTATATACAGGGTGTCCCATAAGTCGACGTCCAAACTAAGAGAGGTGATGGGGGAGGTCATTTCCTATCAAAATAACCATAAATGTGATTATCCAATTGTTTACGGTTCGAAAGTTATTTCAATTTTTGTATTTTTCTCTGAAATCGTGTAGTGCTTATACTAAAAAATTAATTTAAAAAAATCTATGAGTTGTTTGGTTGATTTTTTTTTTTAATAGATCCTGAAGGGTCTGCCTTTCCAAAAAAAATAATTTTCATGAGCTCTGTTATCATCTGTCAAATAAAAAAAATGGTTTTGTAAACACTTTTCGGTGGCAAGAAAAATATATTTGATTTTAAATTCACGTTGACAGAAAAAAAGTGTTATAAAAAAAATTGACCAATTATCAGAAAAACTTGTCCATTTAATAGAGATTCTAACGCGGTATAGTACAACTCGTTATTCATGACAGTTTTTTTTATAACAATTTTTTTACATGCAAGTCGTGTTTGTTAAAAAATACATTTTCGAAAATTTCAAAATCTAAGTTGGCTGGTCTAACACAAATGAACCAAATTTTATTTAAAGTTACAACAAATGTTCGAAATTAGTCGAAACGCCCGTTCGTTATTTTGTATTGTATTGGTCGCAATTCTTATTTTTTGCCGCAGCTGATGTTCGTTTTGGTTTTCTGTCGCGTAGACCAGTTCTTTGAAATAACCCCATAAAAAGAAGTCTAGGGGGTTTAGGTCAGGTGACCGCGGTGGCCACTAGATGGTTCCTTCCCTTCCAATCCAGCGATTTGTGTATTCGGTGTTGAGGTATCGTCTCACTACTAGAGCAGAGTGACAAGGAGCCCCATCGTGCTGCAACCACATGTTTCGGCGTGTTTCTAGCGACACGTGTTCCAGTAAGCCGCCCAAATCATTTTGCAAAAAATAAAGATATTCATCGCCCCCGATCCTTCTGGGTAGCTCAAGGGGCCCAATCATTTTACCTTCAACAATTCCCGCCCACATGTTGACCCCAAACTGATGTTGAAAATGGTCGTTTCTTATAGCTCTAGAGTTTACATAATCCCAAGAGTGAAAATTATGGATGTTGAATACTCCCGTCCTTCGAAAGCTCGATTCGTCACCCCACAAAATGTTATAAAAAAACTGAGTGTTCTTGGTTGGGATATCGTGCCCGATATTCTCTTGCAGCAGCCCGAGCATTCTCGTCACAAAACCCGTAGACATAGTGCATTTCTGCATACTCCAGATGGGAATAAACCATTTTGATGCGTCCAACTTGAAGAGAGTCCAAATCACAAACAGGATCGAAGTTCAAATTACCAAGCGCAGGTCCAAATAACAAAGTACAAAATGAAAAGTCAAGTCGGAGGTTTACTAGTAATAAAACGAATAGCGAGCATACATTAGAAGTAGTGAATGAAAGAGGAACGTATTAATTTGTTTAAGTCGTTCCAGGCAACTTAGATTTTGAAATTTTCGAAAATGTATTTTTTAACAAACACGACTTGCATGTAAAAAAATTGTTATAAAAAAAAACTGTCATGAATAACGAGTTGTACTATACCGCGTTAGAATCTCTATTAAATGGACAAGTTTTTCTGATAATTGGTCAATTTTTTTTATAACACTTTTTTTCTGTCAACGTGAATTTAAAATCAAATATATTTTTCTTGCCACCGAAAAGTGTTTACAAAACCATTTTTTTTATTTGACAGATGATAACAGAGCTCATGAAAATTATTTTTTTTTGGAAAGGCAGATCCTTCAGGATCCTATTAAAAAAAAAAATCAACCAAACAACTCATAGATTTTTTTAAATTAATTTTTTAGTATAAGCACTACACGATTTCAGAGAAAAATACAAAAATTGAAATAACTTTCGAACCGTAAACAATTGGATAACCACATTTATGGTTATTTTGATAGGAAATGACCTCCCCCATCACCTCACTTCGTTTGGACGTCGACTTATGGGACACCCTGTATATATGTATATATATATGTATATATATATGTATATATATGTATATATATATATATATATGTATATATATATATATATATATTTTTTTTATATATATATATATATATATATATATATATATATATATTTTTTATATATATATATATATATATATATATATATATATATATATATATATATATATATATATATATATATATATATATGTGTGTGTGTTTGTACGGGCAATAACTTTCGAAAGAGTTAACTGATTTTAACGAAATTTGGGCCACGTGTTGAAATCCATCTCCGCCAAAAGCCTATTTTAAATGGGCGTAATCGGGCCATTTTAAGGGTAGTTTTTAGGGGTTGAAAAATGTTTTTGGGCCCCAAAATACCGAAAAAATTCTTAGAATCGTTTCAAAATTGACATTTAACCCGTTAGTAGCAATTAAAAAGTGTCCCTAAAATTTTAATAAAATCGGCCTAACAGGACCGGACTTACAAATTTTTTGAAAACACTAATTTGTAGATAGTGACTTATTTATTGAAGGGTGTATTTAATTCGGTGTAGACGTTAGATTGATAATAATATTGCAGTTAAGAAAAAAAATGTTATTTTAAGGGGTGTATTAAGGAGTCAAATTTTTAATTTTGCCCAAAAACCAACTTAAGTTCGCGTAATAAAGCCACACTGCCTGTATAAGCAAATACACTATATTGTCAGCAGGATTTTGGCACTGCGACCCGGGTTTTTAATATTTTGTGACGGTATTTTCTACGATCCGGTATTGAAAATGCGTAAAATTTGGAAGGAAGAGAGCGGCGATGGTTCAGCAGATATCGGTATATTTGCTGTCACTATACGCCTTGTACTCATAAGCGCTAAGTAAATAAAGCCAATACACTTTCCAATGTAATTTATATAGGGTCTAGCGGACGAAATCCGCTTTTCTTGTTCGCAACATGTCGCCTAAAGACGGCCGCATCACTGCTAAGACAAATCCGGCGTTATAACTAGCTATTTTTGCGCTTGGAGACCAATTACTAAAATTTCCTCTCCTCTATCTTTAGATATGGGGTTTGATATAATAATAATAATAAAATTTGTACCGGTCAAATACATAGTAATTATCAAATAGTCTACATTATTAAATGTAATCACTAATATTTAAAAAATGTCGGTAATCATAAAAGCGATTTGTAGCAAGATACGCTTTAATGTATCTTTTAAATTTCTGAATAGGTAACGATTTTGTCTCCAACGACAATGTATTATAGAATTGCAAATCTAGATAATTAGGACCGTACATTGTAAATTTATTCAGGGGCATATTATACAGATTGGATATTTTTCGAATAGCATGCGTTAGAACTACAGATTGTTGAAATTTAGTAATGTATATTAAGCAGTGGTAAATATAATCATTGTATTCCATGTCATTTTGAATAACGAAAAAAAGTATTTTTTACGACAGAATGATTTATAATTTGCACTAATTTTTCACTTGACACATGAATAATAATAAAATGGAATAGAATAAAATAAATAAAAACACTGGAAAATTCTACAAACATTTTGTATTAAATTATTTCTCGAGGATCGTTTCAGACAATAAGTTCATCCGATCGTCGAAAAGTACTTTAATAAAAAATTCAGCTGGTATAGGTTAAAATTCACTTTTCGTTGTTTGATAATATTTTCACTTATGAATGAACTTTTTCAAGCTAAAAACAATATGCATAGTAAAATGTTGTTTCGAAGGGGAAATCGTACAAAAAAGTTGTTAAATTCATGCATATGCACAGTGTAGAGAAAATATCTTTTTAATCGATCTGTTTTATAAGATGGATTTATTTAAAATTCTACATTATTCTTTAAATGAACCATTGATAGTTGTTTTGTCCTACCCCCTATAAAATACAAAAAACCCGAGTCGCAGTGCCCAAACCCTGCCGACAATATAGTGTATTTGCTTATACAGGCAGTGTGGCTTTATTACGCGAACTTAAGTTGGTTTTTGGGCAAAATTAAAAATTTGACTCCTTAATACACCCCTTAAAATAACATTTTTTTTCTTAACTGCAATATTATTATCAATCTAACGTCTACACCGAATTAAATACACCCTTCAATAAATAAGTCACTATCTACAAATTAGTGTTTTCAAAAAATTTGTAAGTCCGGTCCTGTTGGGCCGATTTTATTAAAATTTTAGGGACACTTTTTAATTGATATTAACGGGTTAAATGTCAATTTTGAAACGATTCTGAGAATTTTTTCGGTATTTTGGGGCCCAAAAACATTTTTCAATCCCTAAAAACTACCCTTAAAATGGCCCGATTACGCCCATTTTAAATAGGCTTCTGGCGGAGATGGATTTCAATACGTGGCCCAAATTTCGTTAAAATCAATTAACTCTTTCGAAAGTTATTGCCCGTACACATATATATATATATATATATATATATATATATATATATATATATATATATATATATATATAAATATATATATATATATATATATATATATATAAACATTTTTAAAAATGGTGCCAAAGTGTTTAGGAGGTTATGAAACGTCGAGAAATTTTGGTCCGACCCCTAGGTCCCGCCATCCGACCGATGCCAATAGTGTATGTTGCCATTGGCAAATACACTAAAAATGACCCATTTCGAGAGGCTACTTTTTTTTTAATAATAAAAATAGAATTGAATAATTTGAGTATTTTATATTACTCCACCTGGTGGCAAACCTGTGATTTTTTTAACATTACACCACTACTTACACGGTCACGAACTCTTTATGCGTCTGACGACTAAATGTGTATTCATTATTGAAGCTAAGTTTGCCACACAAGTGAAACGTCAAACATGTTGAAAATACCGAAAATGAAGACAAAAGCCGTCATTTTCTAAGGCATAGAACAAAAGATACAGTATGTATCTAGAGCGTTATTTTGCTATTTGTTATTTTGACTCGTGTGACGCTCGCTTAGCATAATGTCACGTATAGCCGAAACTATATATTTCATTACTCCCTAAATTTACAATGTTTTATTATATGCTTTCTCGTTGTGTGTGCAGCTTTACATACTGTCACCAACAGCCACTAGCCGTCAACTCTGTATCACATTATCTTTCAGGAGATTTGTTATTTCCGAAGAAATAAGTATACAATGGCGTCGTCAATTTATCGATCTTGAAATTGGTTTGAAAATAAAACTGTATTATCTGTGCTATATAATACGGATTGACACGACCTTTGATAATGAAATTGATGTTGTAGTTTTCTTCGATTTTGAGCTCTGATCTGTTATTTATATGTCGCAGCCATCTGGCGTGGATGGACATTTCATGAAATGGTTGAACAGTTCATGATACACTATATTTCATTTTAAGAGAAATTCTATCGAACATCTATAATCACCATCTCTGATCATAGGCCTACATTTCTAGATTTATTACCTAGAACTAAATGCGTCTTGTGTGCGATAGTAAATAAAGTAATAATTATTTATTTTCTTTATTAAACAATTTTTTTGCATTCTGTATCTACGGTCGTCTTCGTCACGTCTGCCGTCTGTCTGTCACGGCCCCATAGGTGCAAACAGCCTATTTTGATGAAATTTCATCGGGAAATGTTGATTGGTAAATTGTACTGATAATATGCATGATTGATTGAAGATGAAATAAAATATTTTTGAAACGTTGGCCACAAGCGAAACATCGGTAAAGCTTTTTTCTTTTGACTGTTCCTCCTCCAAACTTCCTTTCAACGTGTAAATATTATAGTGTCTATGCATTTAATTGTCTAAAACTGTTGAGCTTTTGATAAAATATATTTGAGTTCCATAACATGTAAGCTTTGCATGAACAGTCTATACATATCACGAAATGGCCGATTATCAGATTGCTGCTGTGACTTAATATATTTCAGAGAAAGAATTTCTCTAACGTGAACAAAATGTTCGGTTTTTATGTTGGGAGTACATATTACATTTTACGTCAAACGAATTATTAGTTTTCATTCTCTTGTACATAGGTATATTGCATATTATGCTTACCGTAGCGTAGTGTTTTGTTTTACTGCCACTAAAAAGGATATATTATGTAGAGTCGCCAAGTAAAGTTAAACACATGACTAGAACTACAAGCAAACGAACCGTCATTATTCAGAGCTGTCAGTTACTAAGTGATTAGATAGGTACATGTACACTGCACGTCATGCGAAATCAGAAGTCGAATGTCGAATAACTCGTCACTGCAATGGCTGCGTAACGGTTTATAATCATATAAGAATTCAGGTAGGTTTCACATGATCTAAATACCCGATCAAAATCATTTAAATATTTCCATAAAATCTCCAAATAATTTAAGTATTACTGTTTTTAATAATCTACCCGAAATACAAAAAAAAAAAAAATTGACGACCCGCCAAAATTAAAAAAATTATTTAAAAGAATTTTTGTTAGCGAGCACTTTCTATAAAATAGATGAATTTCTGTTCAGTCATGAATTGTCTGTGTCCTTGATGGATCTACTAATGTTCTTGATGAACCCATAACCGATAATTTGTATCCACTATGGCACGACAAATAAATTATTACTATTATAACACAGTCGCAGGAGAACAGGGGATGCCGATCGACCTTAACTGTAATGCTAGTGGGAGAAGTCTACTGTGAACATACTGTACTACGTTACGATTTTATATGTTTGTGCAGAAGTAGATATGCCAAAAAACATATTAAATTACAGTGGAATCCGTTTATAATGACATCGAAGGGAATTGACAAATACGTCATACTAAGCGGACGTCATACAAAGCATTTTTGTGAAAAAAAAAACCTTTCTTTTTTTTAGGTAGCATAGGGCCGCTGACGGGTATTCCTTTGTTTCGCGTGATTTTAAACTACTGATCAACATTTTCTTGCGCGATTTTCGAAGCCTCTTCGGTTTCAAAACATTTGAATTGAACGATCGCTTAATCCGGTTCTTGTTTTTGAAAATCATTGAGATTGTCGAATGACCCACGCCCAATTCCTATGCGAGAGATGAGCTTGATTCTCCATTTTCTAATCTGCATATTATTCACGACGTTGAGATGACATTTTTTTACATAGGATATCACTAAAAACAATGCGTGACGTTCAACTATCAATTACTCACTGAGATTCAAAACAAAAACAAGCCACGTGCCGAACGTCGTCGGGAATCAACGAACATTGCCGAAGGTGTAAAGAATCATGTCGGTCACTATAGACGGACAAAATTTATTAAAAATGGGTCATAATAAGCGACATGTCACTGTAAGCGAAGTCATTATATCCGACTTTGTTACAAAGAATTCTATATGAAAACCAAACCTCGTTGTGTAATTACGTCATAATAGGCGGTTGGTCAATATAGGCGGAGTCATAATAAACGGATTCTACTGTAATTAACTTTGCGATAAATGTCTTTTATTGAAAAATGATTTCTTGAAAAAATTAAACATACAGACAAAGCGGAAATTAATTGTCGAGTAGTCTACAAATTACAATAATCAAATTTATTCAAAACGCTTATGTGTTGAAAATTAGGTTATCTTGCTACCTGCAACTACGCATGATTCCGTCCTTACTGTGCTGCCATTTGGGAAGTTAAAAATGTATTTAAAAACTAAATTTGAAAAAAAAATTATTGAGCAAACCAAATGCGTTGTTATTTGTAACCTAAGTTTGTAAAAATAACTTCAAAATGTTAATATGCCGTCCCGTAATTCGAAATCTCGTGAAACGCTGTAAATAAATATTGATGAATATCACGTTTGTTTGATTCAATTTTTAGCGCAGAAATGTATTTTTGTAACTTTTTAAGCAGCAAACCAAAATTTTCTGAAGCTTAGCTAATAAAAATATTAATGTAATGAATTTTGTGACTACAGTTCGAAATTTCCTGAAAGCATATTTTACAGTTTGCCGAATCAGTTACCTTAAACGAATTAGATTGTGTATAACAAAGTACTAGAGTACGGTACGGTGCTTGTTGGGTGGACATAACAAATGAAACATCTTTCCTAATCTCTGGTTTCAGTAAGAGCCTTAGTCGATGTCGTCTAGATTCTAGGCCCAGACCTATTATCACTGACGATCAACTACGCTAACCTTCTGACCAAATGAAAGGGGTTATTCGACCAGAAGGAATACAGATGTATAACCGGACGTTGTAACTTCTACCAAATAATTCAAGGGTCTTTGATATTAATTCATAATTGTGATATGTATGAAATTCTTTGTTAAACATTTTCTACTATTATACATGTTTCCCAGATCAAAACATTTTTCATTTTTGATACTTTAGGTTCAAATTCTTACGTGATATATGCATCCGATACTTTTGGAAATGAACAAGTCAAGTAAATTTTTACAATCCTGCCCTAGCACTTGTTTAACCAAGTTAGGCACGAAATTCTTTTCATGTTTCATAAAGGCATTTATTTATATTTATTATTGTTATTATGTGTAATTATTGTAAACACTCAATATTTTTTTTATATTTAGTAAGGAAATACATTTTTGAATTTGAATTTGCGGGTTCTGTTTGCTACATGCCTAAATTGCGTATGACGTCCCGCTATATGTCTCTGAGTATGTTATCAGAGAATGGTGTAATTCCCCAAATAAAAAAAGACGTAAGTTATCGTGAAAGTTCGGGTTAAGACTTAAGAGTACTTGTAACATCTCACTTATCTTACGATAGGATCAATGCTTCTTTTACATAATTGATATTAAAAGGGCATTAAGGCCTATAAAAGGGAAAGGCCACTTATAAATAGATTAGGGGATGATATATGCGTTTAGTTTGTTGGTAACAACTAACAGTTTCATAAGACATTACACGGCGTTATGTAGATCACTTTCCTACGAGGTTTATTCTCGTACTTTATTACACTAAGAGATTATGTTGATTGTTTTGGGGAGACACATTATAATTTTGACAAGGGTGCAACGGCGAAGCGTGTAATAAACTTGCAGCCTGTGTAACAAGAAAATGTATGCTGAGACCTAGCAGCCGGACCAAAATTTCTCGACGTTTCATGGTCTTGAGGCTTAAAAACACAGAAAAAAATGAAATATAATCCTTCAGTATCAGTTGAAAGGTGCTCCTAAAATTTAAATAAAATTGGCTGAACAGGGTTATGAAAACACTTGGTTGCAGATGATCAATTGATAAAACAGAAACCAAATATTGAAATTAAGAAAAACTATTATTTTAAAAGGTATATTAAAGAGTTAATTTTTTTTTATTAAAATAGTGCATTTTGACAACTGGGTCATACATGCAAAATAAGAATAATGTAATTCTAATCTCAAATTTACGTTAGCTTACAAGTAGGTGCATTCATTTTGTTGACTTAAGTTCACATAATGAAGCCACAATGCCTGTATTAGCAATTACACCTATTTGGTCGATAGGCTTTGTTTATTTGTTAAGAACTTATATGTTGTTCACATTGTTTTATTAAAACTATAAGGGCAACCTGTTTGGCATCCGTTACAGTGAACTGACGCAGTTTTCGCCCTCTGACATTAGTAAACATCTAATGAAGACATGTTTGCCGGTTCATTATGATTATTAAACATGCATGAAAATAATACTCTTTAACGAACTGAAATCATAGGCGTCCTTTAAAATTTCTCTTGTATTAGTGTAATCCACTTAGAACATTCAGTGCCTTAAAAATGTTGAAATCATTTTTCTACTTTAAATTCTCCTATTCATCTAACTCAGCTGACAACTGTGTATTAGTTTTGTGAAGAATTAATTAAAAAAAAACTCTTAAAGTACTTTTGGCACTTCGACCCCAGTTACCATGGTGCATAATATCTCGTTTGACAAAAACCGTTGTATCCGCCTACTTTTTTACATTTTATTCATCAATATTCAACATTTTTAGAGAACTCCGTAACAAAGCATTTTTAGATTTTTTAGATTCCCGTTTAATATCCATCGGAGCTTGTTTTTTTAAATTGTCTTTCATAGTTTGCCATGATCATGTATAATCCATACATGATCATGTTAGGATGTACACATATAGCTAAATTTTCTTATATGAACGTACTATCGGCTTACCTGCGACTTCGTTCACGTGGTATAGATTGTACCCGCAGTTCTTTATAAAAAATCCACCCTCATCCCGTTAGGGTAGATGTGTTCAAAAGACAGTCGAACATGTATTTTTTAGTGTATTTGCCATATGGCAACATACACTATTGGCGTCGGTCGGATGGCGGGACCTAGGGGTCGGACCAAAATTTCTCGACGTTTCATACCTCCTAAATACTTTGGCACCATTTTTAAAAATGTTTATATATATATGTATATATATATGTATATATATATATATATATATATATATATATATATATATATATATATATATATATATATATATGTGTGTGTGCGCTATAACTCTCGAATGAGTTAATTGATTTTAACGAAATTTTGCCCACATATTGGAATCCACCACCGCAAGAACCCTATTTAAAATGGACCCAATCGGACTATTTTAAGGGTAGTTTTAGGGGTTGAAAATTGTTTTTGGGCCCCAAAATATCGAAAAATTCTCCGAATCATTTCAAAATTGAATTTTAACCTTCTGGTAGTAATAAAAAAGTGTCCCTAAAATTTTAATAAAATCGGCCTGACAGAACCGGATTTACAAATTTTTTGAAAATACTAGTTTGCAGATAGTGACTTATTTACTGAAGGGTGTATTTAATGTGGTGTAGACCTTCGATCGACAATAATTTTGCAATTAAGAAAAAATGTAATTTTAAGAGGTGTATTAAGGAGTTAAATTTTTTATTTTGCCCAAAATCCAACCTAAGTTCGCATAATAAAGCCACACGGCCTGTATTAGCAAATACACTATATTGTCGACAGGGTTTTGGCACTGCGACCAGGGTTTTTTTAATTTCTAAGAAGAGTATTTTTCCCCGTTTTAAGGTTAAGCAATTTCAGAAATACAGACAGCGTATTTTTTATGAATGTTACGCCCCTCCACCCCAAACCCCCCAACTCTTTATATATTTCTTTATTTTCTAAGTAGAATATTCTCACTATTTTTTCCCGTTTTTACTTTAAGCAATTTCAAAAATACAGATAGCGTATCTTTTATGAAACTATAAAACTGATCCTTGAATTTACTACGATGCTATATTATCAAATATTATTTTTTTCTTTTTGATACATTTCAATATAAGCTTGTTTGTAAAAGATATTTTTACTTATATTTTGTTATGATGTGCACGTCAATGGTGTAACGGTAGATGCACTGTTTGATGTATATAATTTAGTCATTAATAAAATTATTGAAGAAATTTTGAAAGACTTGCGTCATAAAGTGATGTGTTATTTACAACACTGTCTTGTCAAAAGATAGATACTCCTTTTATTTACTTCTGTCAATAACTCGTTAGAAATTTGATGATGAAGTATCTAACAGTATAGCGCGTTAACCCTGAAGTTGAATAAGCGTTGCGGGGTTGCTAAACAACTACAACAGAGTTCTGATTATCCTACACTCCGTTATCCGACATATTCATGACAATAGTATCCGCGAACTTATTGAAAAAGTCACGCTAAACCGATTCCGATCATTCGCAACCCGGTGTCTGTTTTAATTTTACAGATATACATGAGTGTTTGAATCTAGTTCGGGAACATTTTTTAGTCTGAAACTGGTAATGAAAAATTATTAGTAACCGATAAACCGGTTTTTACATAGTCATAACCGCGTTTTCACATCAAATTTTAACCGGTTACCGGTTAACCGGTTTTCGTGCCCAACCTTATTAGTGTATTTGCCATATGGCAACATACACTATTGGCGTCGGTCGGATGGCGGGACCTAGGGGTCGGACCAAAATTTCTCGACGTTTCATAACCTCCTGAACACTTTGGCACCATTTTTAAAAATGTTTATATATATATGTATATATATATTTATATATATATATATATATATATATATATATAAGTGTACGCGCGATAACTTTCGAAAGAGTTAATTGATTTCAACGAAATTTGGGCCACGTGTTGAAATCCATCACCGCAAGAAGCCTATTTAAAATGGGCCTAATCGGGCTATTTTAAGGGTAGTTTTTAGGGGTTGAAAACTGTTTTTGGGCCCCAAAATACCGAAAAAATTCTCCGAATCGTTTCAAAATTGAAATTTAACCCTTTGGTAGTGATTAAAAAGTGTCCCCACAATTTTAATAAAATCGGCCCGACAGGACCGGATTTACAAATTTTATGAAAACACTAGTTTGCAGATAGTGACTTATTTATTGAAGGGTGTATTTAATTCGGTGTAGACGTTAGATTGATAATAATATTACAATTAAGAAAAAAATGTTATTTTAAGGGGTGTATTAAGGGGTTAAATTTTTTATTTTGCCCAAAAACAAACTTAATTTCACATAATAAAAGTATAAAACCACACGGCCCTATACAAGCAAATACACTATATTGTCGGCAGGGTTTTGGCACTGCGACCCGGGTTTTTTTTTATATTGTGTAAAATTTCCTGCTGCATGTAACGCGCAGATACCGGAACATAACCCTTAAGGTGGCTGTTTACCAACTGTTCAATATGCTCCCTTTTTCACCTGCATAGCTCTATCTTACAAGCAGTTGAATGTGTATGTGTGTGTGTTTGTGCGCATGTAAAATTATATTTAGTCACATTTCTAAAATCTCTAATTTCTATAAAAAATCTTATTTGGTTTTTGATGATAATGCTTCAAAATAAACTAGAAACATGTAACATTTTTACACAACAATTTATTTGATCTAAATAAACGATTTAAAATCAGATAATAATGACAAAATTTAGTTTTACAGAAATTTTTGTACAGACAAAATAACATTTGAAAAAAATTATAGAGCAGCCTTAGTCAGTATTTTTAACATACGTTTGTAAAGAAAACACATCCAAAATGTTAATTTGAATAATTCGAAATCTCGTGACGAGCTGTAAAGAAATATTGACGAATATCAAAAAAATATATGTTTTTGGAAATTTGTAACCAGCAAGCCAAATTTGTGAAGTTTAATTTTTAATCACACCTAATAAAACCCGGGTCGCAGTGCCAAAACCCTGCCGACAATATAGTGTATTTGCTTGTATAGAGCCGTGAGGTTTTATACTTTTATTATGTGAAATTAAGTTTGTTTTTGGGAAAAATAAAAAAATTAACCCCTTAATACACCCCTTAAAATAACATTTTTTTTCTTAATTGTAATATTATTATCAATCTAACGTCTACACCGAATTAAATACACCCTTCAATAAATAAGTCACTATCTGCAAATTAGTGTTTTCAAAAAATGTGTAAGTCCGGTCCTGTTAATCCGATTTTATTAAAATTTTAGGAGCACTTTTTAATTGCTACTAACGGGTTAAATGTCAATTTTGAAACGATTCTGAGAATTTTTTCGGTATTTTGGGACCCAAAAACATTTTTCACCCTTAAAAACTACCCTTAAAATGGCCCGATTACGCCCATTTTAAATAGGCTTCTTGCGGTGATGGATTTCAAGACGTGGGCCAAATTTCGTTGAAATCAATTAACTCTTTCGAAAGTTATTGCGCGTACACATATATATATATATATACGTATATAAATATATATATATATATATATATATATATATATATATATATATATACATATATATATAAACATTTTTAAAAATGGTGCCAATGTGTTTAGGAGGTTATGAAACGTCGAGAAATTTTGGTCCGACCCCTAGGTCCCGCCATCCGACCGACGCCAATAGTGTATGTTGCCTTATGGCAAATACACTAAAAACAGTAATAAAATGAATTTTACGACCAGAGTTCGAAATTTTCCGAGAGTATATTTTACAGTTTGCAGAATAAGTTACCTTAAGTATAGTTAATATAGTTTATGTGACGTATGTATTGATAGAGTATAGATTGAGAAATCCGTGGGCAGACATTTGTGCCCATTGTCCAGTTTGTAAATTTAATTAATGTTTGTATAAGCTTCCTTTCATACCAATGTGCTTAGCGACGTCACGAATATCTCCTAATTGACTTATTTAGAACCAATATAGAACTCCTCTTGCAACACTACTGTGCAAAATAAAACGTAAAACTTCAATCATTCTCGAATTTCGCTGTTGGGTACTTATATGGATTTTTTCCGCACCATCATTATTATGCAGCATGAAAATATGTGCTAACTTGAACAAAACTCTAAAAATCTGAGAAACTTTGAACGATTCTTAAGATGATTGTATACCCCTTTTCATCCCGAGCATTTGAAAGTGTGTGTCAGCTATCTTTGTGAAATCAAAAAGTGTAGAGCTCTTTGCGTACACATAACCAAAAAAACGCTCCACGATTTTTGAATTAGTCATTGGACATAAAAGACGTGACAATTTTACTAATAACTACCTATAGCATATTTATCATCCATCGCGTATTGAATACAAAATTAAAGTTTATTAATTGTTTTATAATTTTTAGTGCGTGCTAAAAGCGTGTTTTTTCAAACTACTCCACATATATTGTTTATTTTTTACTTTTTGTCTTAAATCCTTTTCTAAACCGTCGTTTTCTTTGCATTACTCTCTTCAATTGTTTTAGTTTCTTTGTTTTGTTTGTGTTCATTTTATTCCCACAAGTAGAGGACAACCATCAGATCAGCTCGATAAAATCAAATTATTGGATTGTCATCGGTATTCCATACATTTGCAAAGTTTCAAATCGATACCACAATTAGAAGTTGGTTAAATTCGACTTCCAAGATTTGTTTACATATATAGTTAGTTAAGTTACAGGTGAAACTAATAAAAGCGTATTAATACAGTGCACGTCTGAAAACATTCCCCGCCCATCTAAAGTTTTGAACGAATTTAATTTCGGATAAAATCGAAGAAATTATTTTTTGGAAATAAATTGTTGTTTTCAAAATGCAACGATAGCGCGTCAACAGCATTATCAAGTTTTATTTTTAGATAGGAATGGATGGCCTCCCCTTGTCTAATAACATTGAGCTGATAGTGCCTTTGGCCTTTTTATTTAGTTCTTTCTTTTGTACAGTACTGTACTTTATCGTAGTTTGCCGAGAGGATAATATTATTATAGGTCAGAGACAGTGTGACAAATTTCAACGAATTCAGCAACGACGACCTGGTTGCGGTATGCTATGTAACACGATTCGAGTCCAGGTAACCTGAATAAATAACGTTTTAGAACCCAATTGTTAAAAATGCATCGCCTCTATTGTATTCTTAGAAGAAATTGTTTTATAAAATGCAAATAAGTTATCTTAAAATAGCAATAAATAGGCATCTGCACATATAATCGTATAAATTATATGCGTAGATGCCTATTTATTGCTATTTTAAGATAACTTATTTGCATTTTCTGAGAACATTTACCGTAGTAATGTATATTTTTTTTTCATACCATCAGAAAGTAGAGATTTCAAGGAACAAAAAGCCCACCGACTTTTTTAAAAAAGCAGATATTTTGATGTGAGAATTTTCGATTGAAAATTAGGGTGCTTTTTCGATATTAAATCAAAATAAGGTGAAAAAATGAATATTTTAAATCAAAAAAATTACTGTGTGTTTGGGACATAAAAAGGTAAGTTTTCACCAAATTTCGTGAAAAAATAAATTTTTTTGCAAAAGATAAAAATAAAAAACCAAAAACTTGGTTATTCGAATTTTTCACATAAATTTTGAGGTTATGTGAAAAAAGTGTAAAAACAAAAGTTGTAGATATTTTTATCACCTACAACTTTGCCGTTTAACTTTTTTTCATAGGACTTGTAGTTTTGCCGGAAATCGAGATTAACCGTTTTTTACCCTTAAAAACTCACCCCTTTCCCCTTCCCGACCTCAGATCGACCGTAAATTATTTTTCCTTTCATTTTTGTTATATTCTCTACCTTTTCCAATGGGTTTCATCCTACTATAATTTTTTTTGGTCTCAAAAATTATCGACCCTGATAGGGAAATACCTATTTAGATTTTGGTTCAAAATTATTTAAGTTTTGAAAATTTACTATTTGTATCATCTCTTTGGAAGAATTTTTTTTTATTTTCTAAATTTTAGGGCCCCTCAATAAGAAGCATCTTCTATTAACCTTCAAGCGGGCGCGCGGTCATTTGTAACGGCAGCGGTCGTGCGTAACCTAAAAGACCGATGGGATATTTAAGGGATTTTAAATACCAATTAATTAATAATTATTTATTTTTTTGTGTACAGATACATTATCATTCTGTTAGGTCTCAACTTTTGGATAAAATAGAAACTTAAACTCAGAAAAAACTGGAAAACTGGAACTATTGCTCGTTTCATTGCCGGCGACCAGTTAGCGACCGACGTGTGATTTTAATACAAAAAAAAAAAACACTTGCAAGCCTAATTCAATAGTATTTGTTGATATTTCAAAAAATGATATCTCGCATCGCGCGTAAAATTTTCGACGACAGAGGCGTAGCTTGCTTTCGACGTCTGTGCCGCGACTTAAGCAAATGCGATCTAGGGGCTCTGGGGGGGCGCGGGAAGCGGAGATAATATTTTTATTTCGTGAAAGGTGAAACAATGACAGGCTACTAGGAATGGGAAATGCGTACGACAAGAAATCACGATGTTAAGAACGAAAATATACCGAGTGCGGTCGATTCGACGCCGCGCGACCGCTTGAAGGTTAAACATTTTTTTAAAATTTTAATTTCAATTATTTAATTTATTTAAGAACATCAACTCAGAAACGAGTATAAATTCCTGGCTTCCCTACGCTCTATCGAGGATATCGTCCTTCTTGCCTGCTTATCGGGCTCTATTTTTGGACAAATATTTCTAAAATTTTGCATGATAAGTTTGCTCTGTGTATTTAACAATATTTGTTTTAAACTCTAAAACGAATTTTATACTGTAATTAATGGTACTGCCATTAACATATTTGATTAAAGGACTGTATAATACCCTTTTATAGCAATTTGTCTATCTAAACGAATCGACCATTGCATAAAATATTGTATGGGTGGCTGCGTATTTGTCAGATTATGATTGAGTTATGTATGCCAGCGGTTTTCAATATTTTTGGTGTGAATATCAATTTGGCGTTTACCTGCATACATCCATGATACGCAGAATAGTGCAAAAAATATTTAAACGATAGTAAAAATTATTCACAAACATACACTATCGGCGGTAAATGCAATTTTCTGTTTACATAAATTATTTGTAACTAATTTCAAATGTGATATTTTTTAAAAATTAAAAGAGTTACAAAATTTTTATTTAAAGAAAACTTGTAGATTTTTTAAAGGGTAACAGTTTTAGTCCTAGTTAATTTTCGATATCGTTAGTCACTTTTGAGATATAAGCTTTGACTTCAAATTTGTTTTTTTTTTTTTTTTTGAGATTACTACTTAGTAAAGTTTTTACAGCAATAATTACAAATAATTCCCTTATTCTTCATAATTATTCAAAATTCTAGAAACAGACAATTGCGTCTACCGCCACTGTTTGTTAAATTCAGATTTATTCTAATCAAACGTCAATATATATTTGCTAATTTAATCTGAAATAACTAAAAGTTGCTGGTTAAAGGAAAACCCACACGTACAAGTAAAGTCAATGTAAATTAGTAGATATTTTGAATGCCGTTAACTAAATCAATTCTATATTATTTTAATATTACATTGTTAGAGTGACGTTGTCATTTTTCAAAAAAAAAAAAATGTTAGTAGGACATCGAAGAAAATTAGGTTAAGCGAAAAGTCGATTTAGAGGCCACGAAACGTTCTTGACGCGTTACAATTTTAATTAAAAATTATAAACAAATATATAGACACACACATATATATATTTCGTAAAAAGTTATTCGGTAATGGCGCTTGTAATAATTAGCGCACGACTTCTATTTTCGCTTACCCTAAGAAGGACGGCCTTAATTGGTATTTCTGTGCGTTAACTGACTAATATGAGCCCTGAATTAACAATATTATTACATTAACGCTGTTTCTAATTAGATTACGTGGATTGGATCTTACAAACGTAGCATCTTCAAGCTGCTAGCTACTACAGAATTAGCATCGTCAACAGAGTCTTTCTAGAATATTCGCACTTATTAAACTGCAGTTACCTTTTCTTGATAATAATGATTCAGAAAATGATATGTGGAGTTCAACCGAAGCTGAACTTCGGCTCTTTTCTCTTGAAGCCGAAACCGAAATTATTTTTGCGCTTTAAATAAAATTATACTCAGTCGATTTTCCGATTTTTGCCGAAGGTTGAATTTTTTCCTGAATGTGACTGAAGCCGAAAATTCTGTCGAACTCGAACAATATCATCAGGAATATTGCAAGACCGTTGGAAGCAAAACAAAAATGTGTAATCTACTCACAGTATTCTATCGTAGAATTTTAAATCTTGTCTGAATGATTATGCGCCAGTAGAGCTAAAAGAGCTAAGGGCTTACTCGAAACTGCAAAGTCCAGTTTATTAGATATGGAGGTGACCTCCTTCCGTTCAATTGCAATAGTGGGGGGATGACGTCATCCAATGAATTATCAATTGATATTGCGTGGTTGATAAAAACATTCATTACTGAGAGGTGGCATGTCTATCTAATGACCTTGCTGCGGAGTGACGTTTCGTGGTTATTGCAGAATGATTTTTGTGGTATATCACTGACGATGTATAAATTCTGAGAGCGAACTTGTGTGTTATCGTGCTTTTACTAAATTTACTAAATTAAAGGGGTCAAACACCGAGCGGTGTAACGTAGTGGTGAGAGCACTAGACTTGCATTCGGGATGTACCAGGTTCGAATTCCGACGGAGGCCGATTTGACTGGGCTTTTTCTTATTGTCTCTCGCCGAAAAACGGCAATTTCCGTGCCGACCATCTTATAGGGTTTTCCATGGTTTCTCTCCATCTTGATGGTTTCTTAGTGTCAAGCGCCTATGCGCACAAAGTTGCCTTATCTTCATTTCCTATAATCCTACATGTACTTCGGTCTTGATCTGTGTACAAATAAATAAATAACAGCAGTCAAAAAACTGACATTGACTATAGAACAAAGTCGTTGGTATAGACAATTAACGACTTGCTACGATACATGAGAAATGTCTAACCCTTTTCTCAATCTCTATTGCTGTATTCGTTCACATTATCGCAGTTGCTTTATTAATGTGCGCTCGAAATGAAGAACACTGTTCGTAAATAAGCTGTATAAAACTGTCATTAGAATGGCTCTTCCGGCAGATTATAGCGGCTCAACTACGTGGAAAATTAGTATATGTGCCCTTAGAGTATATCTGAAGAAGGATTTGTATTGGCCCTATATATATACAGTGTGCAGCTTTACGATCCGTGTATTTCAGCACTAATTTTTCTTAAATTAAATTTCTTATGCGTTTTAGAGAATTCATACCGTATTAACTAACGGGAATGTTAATTGTCTTTTTAAAAGAAAAGAAGATTACTTCAAATTTTTAATTAGTTTGGAGCTTGATCTTGAGTCACTGTGAAGGTTTTTCGTACCGAAGAAGTCTGGTTCGTTTTTAAAACGGACTTCTAACAACAATAGTTGGTGACTCCTGCTAAAAGTCGTTTTTTAGTGTATTTGGTATTTGCCATATGGCACATACACTATTGGCGACGGTCGGATGTCGGGACCTAGCGGTCGGACCAAAATTTCTCGATGTTTAACATCATTTTAACTTGACATCATTTATGGGTATACATGTGTGTATGTATAATGTGTGTGCGAGCAATCACTTTCGAAGGAGTTAATTGATTTTAATGAAATTTGATTCACATGTGGGAAGCCGCCATTTTAAAGGTAGTCTTTAAGGGTTGAAAGCTGTTTTTGAGCTTAAAAATACCGAAAAAAATCTTGGAATCGTTTCAAAATTGAAATTTAACCCTTTAGTGACGATTTAAATGTGCTATGCACGTTTAAGGATAACGATTTACCTACTGAGAAGTGCATTTAATTTGGGACAGATGTTATATTGATGAAAACATTGACATATAAAAAATATATAATATTTAAGGAAAGAAAGAAACATTCACATAATAAAGCCACAATGCATGTATTAGCAAATACACTATATTGTCGGAAGGATTTTGGCACTGCGACCCGAGTTTTTCATATTTCATTTTAATAGTAGTTAGCGAATTATTTATTAATATGAATACCATATTTATTTTTGTTTACACGTAATAACTGTCAAAATTGCGAGAAATAAAAATATCTTCACCCACGCACTATATATAGTTACTTAATTTATTGTTTATTGTATTCCATATTAATTGAAATGGCAATCAAAATATCATAGAACCTAATACACGCAAAATTTTGTGTGAAAATGTGATAGGTTTCGCATATTAAAATTAAATTGTTCTTCCTACATCTTCATGCAAATCTAGGTTACAAAATTTAATAATTTACATTACAAATGATGTCAACAAAAAATTATGTCAGTGTTGCTCAAAAGAATGAAATGCACTTTTTAGGTGAATTTAATTAATTACAACACGCTTCAAACCACATGTGAGTCATATCATGTTTCTTTTAATCAGCGATTATTATTTAGGAAAATTTTATAAACAGTTATTTTGGATTCGGTTACAAAATATTTAGTAGAAAACTATCGCTTTAGCTGTCTTAGAGCTACTAATTTTATATTATAGATTTGCGTATACGAGTATGTAGGCAAATTATCCTAACAAGTTTAGAATCATTATAGTTTCTATAATCAGCTGTTAAGTTTAAAATCTCGATTTGGTTGCACACTTTCTGATAATCGTGGTGGATTTGTGAATCCTGCTGCAGTTTAATATTCTTAATAAATTGTACAATACAGCCTTATTTCGTTTACTTTTCGTGTACTTAGTATCCTGCTACATTAGTTGTGGCAATCTTGCTGGTTTTATTCTCTAGTAGTCCTGCTACAGTTTATTATTTTATAGAAGTTGCTTTTTTTAATAATCCTGCCGTAATTTTCAACTGTTCCGCTTTTTTGGTGAACTTTTCAAGGAATCCTTCGAACTTTGCATTCTCATTGCAAGAAAAACTAGTGGGGCTGTGTATAATTCTTAATGGTCTTAATAATTTTGATAAAGCTCGATGTTCGGTAATCCTGCTGTTGTTTACAATCCTGCTGTAGTGCGCGCTTTCGGATAATCTTCCTTACATTTGAAGTCCCACTACAGTTAAATAATTTTGCTCTTTTTTGTACACAGTAATTTAGCTATAAATTTTAAAGGTGCTGGTAATGGCATCCCTTGAATCACTGGCATCAATTTTTTGCGTATAATTTGAAATAAATACATTTTGGATTTGCTAGAAGTGGCATACGTAAATCAAATAATATATCGCTGTCTTTATATTATAAAGTAGACATATTCTTGGCAGCAAAACTTTTTATTCCTGCTTAGGTTTGCAATCCTGCTGGTACCAGTGACGTAATTTACAACGGTACTTGAATTGTTGCAACAAATACGGAATCATATCTATATATTATAGTTAACATGTGCGAATGTTCACTGACATAAGAACACAACTAGTTAATATATTTATTGTATCCAGTTGGTCAGTTCGTTGATATGTGTCGATTGGTGCGCGACTGCGCTGATACTGTTTGTACAACTCGGCAGAGCGATTCTACTTACACATCCAACACATGCATACATACCTATGCTTGTTGTTCTTCTATCCTGAATGAACGAACTTCGAAGCAGCTCGTTCAGTCTAATATCACAGCGCAAAGCGTTCACAGTTGTTCGGATTCCATCAGGCGCCAAACAATTAAAATGACGCACTACTTTCGAACGCTTCGAATAATATGAGTGACATGTTCCACAAACCTTTAACAAACTTTTATTCTTATTTTTAGTGAAGTTAATACGCACTTGATCAAGTTTTTCACTTATTTTTTAAGAAGTTTTGCAAATTTTTAAAGACTTGAAACGAAAATAACTTGTAATTTATTACGGTCAATAAATTGTGTTTAAAAATAACAAAACCGCTACTAATTTTTTTGCAGCAAAAAGATAAATTATTTCGTAATGTTATAACAACTTATTGAATATTTAAATAAATAAATAATAATCTTTGATTTCGTTATGTCCAATTAACTAATAAATGTCAAAATAATGCACGGGTTTAAAATAAATATTTCCGATGCGCATCCCTTTTAATTTTTGTGTTTGTTCAAATAAAGTAAGCAAAACTTTAGTTTTTTCCAGAAAATGTTGTGAAATGTTTATTGCAAACAGAAAGAAATGTTGTTTCAATTTTATCTGTAAATGGTTAGACGTCTTGTCTTTAATAGATTTATGTGAGGTATGTTGAGTCGTCGATATATAGATGATATTTAATTGAACTAAAGTAATTTAATAAATGGTGTTCGCGAAATTCAATTATTAATAATAAAAAAAAGTTGGTCAATGACAAAAAAGTTTAAGGATCATGATTGCGACGATTGGAAAGTCATTGACAATAAATTCAGATCAATTTTATATCATTTATGAGGTATTCAATTATTGCTCATCTTATGTTATTAAGTGAAAAAAGTATTGTTCTTTTGATACGTCAATATTCGTTCGTCAATCATGCCAGTGTGGTTGACAGTTATCAGGTATCATTGAAACATAAAGGAAGTCGACAATTTTGTATAGAACTGCAAGTTTTAATTTATTAAAATTAAAAAAATTCTTTGCTTTTAGAAATGATTAACTCTCAAAAAAATTCGTGAAAAATCATAAATAAAATTTTAATGTTAACATTGACAGCATTAATTTTTATAAACCAACGTAAAAAATAAAACCATTAATTTCAAAATAATAAACTTCAAGCATAATAACACCAAATTTAAATTGGCAGTAGCGAATAAAATATTGAAAAAGTTTTAAATGAAACTTTAACGTGATTATTAAAATCGCAATTAATTTTGGTATTAAATAACTGATGTGACACGCGATCGCGATAATGTGGAAGTTAGTGAAGACGTGTTCTTAAAATTAAGTCTACAATATCATATGGCACATACTACAAAAACTTCATTGTCTTAACAACTTTTACAGTAACATCAGGATAAAATAATTATAATAAATTTATCATGTTTCTTGAAGTGAAACAAAAGCGCTGTTTATAGCTTTCGTTTGTTATCAACTTCATTACTTTATATTGCAGAAACTACCTGAAATAAAATTTACAGCAAACATCTTATTCAAAAACAAGTTCTATCCATTTTCTATATAAAAAAATTATAGACCATTTTATATAGTTAAACGGAAAGCATAACTAAAAATTTTAAATACATAAAGTCAGAACTACTGAAGGTGAAATTGAAGACGACGAAAAATTTGTCACCTTAAACAAATGCCATCTCAAAGTATTAATTTGTTGGCAAACATAATCCCATTGCGATATCTGCCGAGAAGTAGATTATTTATAACGAAAAGCGTAATAACTATTAACTACGGCATTCTCAAATGATTAAGTTGATATAATTGTTTGTGGTGACGTAAGGATTTCGTAATCATTACATCAAAAAGATTTACTGAGGTTGAAGAAGGTGAGACACAGCCACCTTATGATTTCAACAGTAGCATCGGTATTGTCATCTCAAACTCTAACTACTCTAGTGAATGCGACTCAAGTATTCTTATTGAATACTTCAGCATCGTCGTCGAACTATCTTCAATATACTCAACAAGCTTTGCTGAATTTGTCAGACCATGGCGTGGCTGACAACTTCACCAACATCAGCTCGTTTACACCTCAATTTCCCAGCTATATCAGATATACGTCGATGGTGTTTTGTATAGTGATAATGTGCCTCGGTGTTATCGGCAACATCATGGTTCCGATAGTGATACTCAAGTCCAAAGATATGAGGAACAGTACCAACATTTTCTTGATGAACCTCTCCGTTGCTGATCTAATGGTGTTGCTGGTTTGTACGCCTACAGTCCTTGTTGAGGTCAATTCAAGACCGGAGACTTGGGTTTTGGGTGAAGAAATGTGTAAGTACTTTTTTTTAATTTCTTTTGAGACTAGAACAAAGTTTAAATGTTGATACAATTTTTCACAGAGTTTGTTTCTTTCAAGATTTCTGGTAACCTATTATAATGTTTTTGACGTTAACAATAAGTTTAGATTTTAATACATTTTTTTGCAAAGTTCGTGTCTGAAGATTCGTATGAATGATGTAAATGTTGTTTTTAATTATTTTTAAGGTTAATAGAAATACATTTCTAGTAAAACAGAATCGGAATCGTTCTAAGATAGAAAACAACGTTTATATAAAAATTCAATTTACGCGTGTATCGTTCAAGTTGCGTTCATGAAAATTTGAGTTTGGGATAAATAAATGTGTATCACCACGTGTTTTTTAAAGTGAAACTTCTGCAGTGTATTTGTTTTGAATTTTCTCTAACGTTAAAAGGGAAATGATTCAACAGCGGGAAACGCAAAATAGATAACGCATCAATCAAATGAGATCATAATTCTAAAGAAGTTTCATTTTCCCCTTGAGACTCACACAGTTTTTTTATTGTTTTTGAAGTCAATAAGCGGTTTAAATACAATTAATTTTCGCGGAAGCGGTAGCAGAATCGAATTAAGATACCTTTATTAAAGAAATTAAGATGTTTATATAATAAAAATAATTTGCCCTCAGATATCAGTGAATTTTCCACAGTATAAATCGCCTGCCATTTTTTCTCATTTAGGTTTTTGGCGCTATTCTGTATGATCAATGTTAAAATTACTAGCGTTGTTAAATTTCGGTATCACTTTAACTTAAGTGATATGTTAAATTAGTCAGAAAGTGACAGAAAATGAATGGCACTGTAAATTTTTATGTTGACCGTACAGAATAACATCATTTGTTTGAGGCAATTTGTTGAACATTTAAAAAAAAGTTAGGTTGAAAAATTATATTTATGAAAAAACATGACTAATAACCACTGGAAAGAAGTTAGCGCGGAAATTATTTTTTTCTTAATTATTGAAATATTAAAAAATTGCTCCTTAAATGCTCTATCAGAATCAGTAATTGCTCCATTTCTAAAATTATTAGTTTATTTATAATTAATTTTTTAAAAAATCTAATTACTGAAAACTTGATTTTACTATAGAATGAGAAATATTCACTTTTTATAGAATTTTTTTTACTAAAAAAATTGCTCTCAATTTGCTCTATCAATTGCACAAAAAAATTATTTAACTTTGACAATTTTTATAGTAATTAACAGACAAATAATGTTTGTATGGTAAACCTACTGCGCTGTGACGTCATCAATTGTCGCTGCAACGTATAAGGGCCATATTTACATGTATCAGCACTACAGTCATATTCATAGTCACCTTAATGTTTATGTTTTCTACTTTAATTAAAATTAATTAAAATTCTTGATTAATACTGTCTTTTAATGAATTAAGTCCATTTAAATATGTACATATATATATATATATATATATATATATATATAAAAGCACAGGTAGAAGTTGAATAGACTACAATTATAAATACTTTTTCAAAATTGCAGGTCTAGAAGACGGTTACTGTTAGTAAGGCTGCTGTAAATTAGTTTCGTTAATCGGATTAGACTATCTATTGTTTTGAATAGGCGGAGTATTTACTATATTGATGAGTCATTACTAGATCTTTAAGCTTCAACTGAACAAAGGACAACAAATCGCTAACAAATAGAGGATTATGATTTGGGACAGACACTCTTAATTTTTTTTTTTCAGGTTTACCATACAAACATTATTTGTCTGTTAATTACTATAAAAATTGTCAAAGTTAAATAATTTTTTTGTGCAATTGATAGAGCAAATTGAGAGCAATTTTTTTAGCAAAAAAAATTGTATAAAAAGTAAATATTTCTCATTCTATAGTAAAATCAAGTTTTCAGTAATTAGATTTTTTAAAAAATTAATTATAAATAAACTAATAATTTTAGAAATGGAGCAATTACTGATTCTGATAGAGCATTTAAGGAGCAATTTTTTGATATTTCAATAATTAAGAAAAAAATAGTTTCCGCGCTAACTTCTTTCCGGTGAAAAATTATATTTATGAAAAAACATGACTAATAACAGGAACAGTAAATTTTTGCCAATGATGGGTCGCAACACTGATGACGATTTACCGATTAGTGAGATGCTTTACAGTTAAATTAAATTTGTGCCGTTGTTCATGTCGGACCTTGTGTTTACGACTACCGCCTAGCTGCTGTTAAGCGATTGATGTGATTTCATGTGAATCTTTAGTTTATCGTTACGGTCTTGTTTTTTTTACGTTTATGTTTTGTTCGTACACACGTTGTTGTTGTGACATTTTTCATATATGGCTTGCGCGGTTAATACTCCCACATCTAGTAACGGATGGTGGTTTACGACTTATTTTCTGTTCATATTATTTCACTGAGGGTCAGTGGTTGCTATATTTCTTCGTTTACAGAGCTGTTTCACTTTCAACTAGTGTTGCCAGATTCGTTTTTCCAAATATCGTGACTTAAATGGAAAAGAGTAAAGCACTACAGTGTTACAATTCTTTAATTCAAAATCTTAAATAACAGACTTTAAAGAGATCAATTAAGCTTTAAGATTTCAAGATTCACAATTATTAAATTTATTTTATTAAATATATTATTAGCTGTGTAATGAGAACAAATACAATAGTTAGATTTCTATGAAAGCTACTAAACAATAACTATTCAATAAAGTTTTCATAAAAAATTAGTAATAAATATGTGAAATAACCCGACTCTAATATTTTCTCGAAAATTCTGCTCATTAATCGAGACTAGATGTTGCATATCATTAGCGACTACTCTAAGAGACGCTTAATTTTTTTAAATACCTAAGACGCCAAGTTTGCTACTTCGATGGAAAAGCGGGATTTTGAATGTCCTGCTCAAGGCGTTGGCGGGACGTGTCCTGAGAAAGCTGAAAAAGCTGGACATCTGGCAACACTACTTTTAACGTACTAGTCGTATTCCCAGCTCGTGCTTTTAAAATGTTCGGATTTGTGTAGTGAACGATTCAACATGAAAACTTCTAAATCTTGATTATTTCAGTTTGTAGTTTGAGTTTTCATACCTACTTCACCATTTCGAATACGGTACGGTAAAATCTCACAAATACAACTCTACAATAGGGTACTTGCAATACTTCAGCGTCCGGTAACTATATTGTAATCTGGCGCCATATATCCAGAATTACCGGAAACGATACCGGTTGATATTCGCCGGACTACATAAGGTGCAACACGATGAAGTATCGTAAATGTCCGATTTTCGAGTTGTCATTGCATTTATGACGCTGGCCTACCAATCCTGAAAGATATTTTCAATGAACGTTCATTGAAAGAATGTCATTGTGTGAAAAATCTATTCATAGAGACAAAACTTCATTTTAATAACCAATCACCCTTTTTAGTTCAGTAACTGCTTTGATATTTGATTTTTTTTTCGGTAGCTCAAAATTAATTCGCCAAACTAGATATTTCAATAAAACGTTGTTTGGTAAAGACTTCTGTTGTAATATTAATCTCATATTCCTATTCAAATTTCAAACGTAGACATTATGGCGTTATTATATTACACCTTTCTAAGTGTCTCCAAATGTTACTACTTAGAAGCTAAAACTGCTGTAATTATTTTGTCATAATTAACAGTCATAACTTCCCTGTAACTAAAATATCCCCATATATTGTCAGCTGTGGCAATTAGCATGTTGGATATTGAGACTATCTTTTGCTAGTGGTATAGAACAACCTCAAAGAAACACCCTAGATGCAGGGTTGGCTTTACTTTTACCCGAGTTTGCGAACTGAGTTGGTCTTATTTTAATTATATGGTTTGTAAGCTCGTCTGTTTCGAATTTACGATTAAATGGACCAGTCTCCATTCAGTCCAAAGCAAATTATATTCTTAAATCTAGATCAGTCAATAACCCAGCATTAAAGCAATCAAAATCGGATAAAGGGGCCAGCGGGAAATAAAAAATTCCAGCCAATTTGACGACCGTACCATTCCAGTTAAAAAATAAGGATAAATATATTATAATAATTAAAATAAATTATTTTTTAACGCGTGTGGTGACGCGGACGACCACTAGTAATAAATATAAGGAAATTTGCATGGTTACATAATGTGGTTTTACATGTAAAAATTAACCAAAGCATGCTTTCTTTTTGACAGATCTTGAGAACAAAAAAACATATAATTTTTTTATTTTCAAAATATTTGAAGAAATTTTACGAAACTTTCTTGGAAAAATAAATAGAATAATAAACCGTTATGAAAAGTCTACCATCAGCATAATATAAAAACAACGTTATAGCATATATATCTCTTCTGCGAATGCGCCGATTTTCCCCAAAAATTATAGGGAGCTTCATATTTGCATATTAAACATTCTCCCAAAAATTGGTTTCAATCCGCTTATCCGTTTGACCAGTATCGTGTTCACAGACGCACAGACTTTTTCCAAAAATTTGTTTTTTTTTTATTTAGGGGATCTCAAAAGGAAAGAAATGTTATAAAATTTTGAAAAGTGAATATTGACCATTCCCCACTTGTGAAGTTATAATGGTAAAATGGATAAGAAGGGAATTATCAATCCCAACTGAATTTATATCTGTGATTTGCGGCCGTAAAGACGCCTCTGTTCTCTTGTAATATTATCTAACCCGGTGCCCGCAGCAGTTGAACCTTTGGTGCTTTTGCACAACGTATTATTTAATGAACCATACATCATTATTGCACCCATATAATCCAATGTCTCTAGCATTCGTCTAAACATTAGCATAGTCTTACACCGTGTAATTATTTGTATATAATATGTTCATTTTAAACTTAACCCTTCGCTCAATAAATCCGTTCAACTTGAACTCGGAAAAAAAGAACCGCACTACATCTCACAAACCGTTCTTCCGCTAAGAGCTGCGCAACAACAAATGATGATTTTTTATTTTCGCATATCCGTCGATGCACTTACCTACTAAATATAAAAGTTATCCTAGTTGTGTCGGCCGTTTGCGTTGCCTACATGTAGTAAAAACTCATTAATGAAATTTTAATATACTATACAACATCAACTTAAGAAGTGTATTTATTGTATTTGACCTTGCATGGTTGAATGGCGTTATTAAAATCCTTCTCCAATAAATTAATAAAAAAGCATCATACTTCAGACATTGTTCTATTATAGACTAATGTTGGATAGCAGAAATTTTTGCTAGAAAATCTGATTTGACAATGACCTTACATTGTGATCACATATATTTCTCCATATAAAAAATATTGTGAAATTTTTTAATTGGTCTTGAACGAAAAATACTTGATCGGTTGAAATGCTATTTTTCAAATTGTGTATCCTTTGTTACACTATTTTCACTTCGAAACAATAGTTTTCTTCACATATTGATCGAAATTGGGCTTGAAAATATACTTTTTCCTAAGTAAGTAAATCATTTTTTTGTGTGAGTATACAATCTAATGTTCTACATGACAGGAATTTTCACAACGTATATATAAAAACCGTACATATATGATCACAATCTGAGGTTGTCAGATCAAATTTTTTGTCAATGTTTTCTGCAACCCAAATAAGAGGTCGTGACAACAAAAATGCTAGAATTTTAAAAGGTTATTATTCTAACATTAGCAAATAATAATATTAATAATAATATTTGTATGTATTCATAAGTCAGGGATGTGCAAACTGGCGTTGGTTCTCTTTGAAAGATGTAAAAAAACTAGTATTTTGTAAATACTTAAATTTGGCACAGTGTTAATTTATTGAATATAATTTATGAAAAAACGGTCAAACCTCGTTTAGATAGACCCGACCTTTCTACTGACTGCCGACTGTTTATATAAATATGCTAAAATATTACGCATTGTCTTTCTCTGTGAACGATTCGTATCGAGTGTCTTAAAAAATATCTAATCTTTGATTAAATAAAACTTTCTCACATAATTTTTTTATCCGAGCTTGGATCAATAAAATACATCGCTATTAACGATGTCAGTTTTTTTCACAACATCGGTTTATAGATGTAGACATATTCAAATTAAAATCACATCGTCAATTTAATCGGGTGTGTAAGAGTGTTTTAATTAAGTTTTAATTAATAGTAGAGAATAGTGCAAGTAATGTTACTGTGTTCTGTCTATAGCCGTTCACACGACATGTCTGTAGTTCCCATTGTTAATTAACGGGACATGTACACTGTATATTCTCTATTTATCTCTTTCTATACCGTCATACATCCATGTGACAAACGTGTGTTGTTGGTGGCTCTCTTTCTACGCCCTTTTTGCAATGTTGTAGGTCTTAAGAACGCCAGATCTGACTTATGAGATACCTATCTTCACATAATAAGAAAATATATAGCTAATGTGGTCGTTCCACATTTTTGAAGCTATACTACTTTTGGCGCGTTATGAAAAAATAATGAGAGTGCATTTTTACTGTGTAAGATCATAATTAATAATGTAAAGGTGGCGGTTCGCGACGCGACAGAGACAGGAGACCGAGACCGGAGACAGAGACTGGAGACCGAGACAAATGTCTCCGTCTCCGGTGGTCTGTTGTGTATCGAGACCAAAGACCTGTGTTCATTCAGTTTTGTTGAGTCGTTAGAGTCAATCGTGTCGTGTTCTGGAAAATTATTAATCCACAGCGTAGTGGAAAGCCATTCAGTTATGAAGTTACTATTGGAAGAAGAAGAAGACGATGACTTGCTATTATATTATTATTATAAAACAAAACGAAGAATGCCTATCAACAAATTATATACAACTAGAGGCCACGAAGGATCGTTTTCCCTTTTGATAAAGAACCATTTATTGTTTGAGGAAAATATGTTCAGGATGTACTTTCGGATGAATTAAATACAATTTGATTATGTATTGAATATGCAAAAAACAATATTATCCTTCAAATTTTCATCTTTGTATGCGTCAAGTTGAGAATTAAACAGCGCAGGATGTTGTCTAATCATTTCAATGAATTTATCGGTGTCTTCATCAGAAAACGACGTCATTTTTCGCAATTTTGCACTGCGTTTCGAGCGAGACGCGAGACAGTACTAGTCCGGGGTAGAGACCGTCTCGCGGTCTTCTGTCTCGCGTCGCGGTCTCCTGTCTCGGTATCGCTCGCCTACTTACACACATAGAAAACCTAAGGTCAAGTAACAGTCTCGGTCTCCAGTCTCTGTCTCCGGTCTCGGTCTCCTGTCTCTGTCGCGGCGCGAACCGCCACCTTAAAGTTGCCAGTTGTAACATAAAAATTAGCAGGTTAATGTTTGATTAGTACGTATTTGTTTTTTGTGATAAAATCATCTAATGTCGTTTACCTTTTTCTGATTCGTTCAGCAAGCTGTTGTCGATAGCAAGATATTGCATTAATGACACCTCCGTCTTGCCTTTGAACTTCTAACAACATTTGAATCATAATTTACCTTATAGTGGTTAAACTTTTTTTTTAGAAACTGCGTTAAGTGGAGCAGCGTTAAGCGAGGTTTTACTGTATACTAACACGTTCCTGTTAATATGCTTTCCAACCTACCTTTAGGATGTTATAATATTTATGTTCTTCTGTGAAGATTTCAGAGCGACTTTTAAACATTGCATTAGTTCTTTTAGTTTTAAAGTTCCTGTATACTTTTCACCTCTTATGCGCAGGCATTTTATTAATCATGATTTAGCTCTGTTCTCCACTAGGAAATGAGTGCTTCTAAAGTTTGACTTCTCCGTATTATTTCATGCAAATACATCACTTTAATGTACGGCCATTAATGTCATCGTAAGATACGTGAATTGCATATTGCGTGTAAACTATTTTACTGATCATTGAAGATCTTGCATAATCTATTTAAGTGATTACTGCACATTCTGCATAATCTGTTAACATTGGAAGCCCATAAACTCACTAGATTTCTATATAAATCGAACGAGTATATAACGTTTTTGAGGTTATACTTCTTTTAGCGCGTTGAGAGTACATTTTTAGCAGGCAACGAAAGTTGCCCATGCACAGCTAACGAAAATTCAACAGTATATGAACTTGGCTGCGCTAATGAAAATTCTTAAAGTTACAATGCAAAATTTGAAGAAAATTATTATTATTATCTCTGTCGGGACTCGAACCCAAATCTTCCACCATATCGGTGGCAGAGTTATCATAACCAAACAATCATCTTTCTCATATTAAACCATATTTGTAACTATTTTTACTGTAAGTAACACTAGACACGAATTTTTACTTAATATAATAGCTAACTGTAGCTATTTATTTGTGTATTTGTAACATTCTTATACTGTAAAGAAATTATTAAGCTGCGGATAATTTTTATTTGTATTGTTTTAATCTTAAAAATGAAGCGAATTATGTTGTTGATAGAAGAATTTATTCAATTAGCTATTCAAAACATATTTAAACAAAATATTTTCGTAAAATGAAAGTACATTAGTAAAACGATTCTTGCAAAGATTCAGTTGCAAAAATATTTGCATAAACTGTATTATAAATATTTATTCGAATATCTGGTAATTTAAAATGTACACATCTAACAGTGTTAAAAATAGAAATGTTAGCATATGAACTTTTTTCTACGCACTTATTTATTTAGTAAAATTAATTTTAAACTCATGCAGGCTTAATGTCGTTGATTTTTAAAATACCTTATTTACTCTATTTATTTAGCAATGTAGTATTTGTGGAAGCAAGGTAATAACTATGGGACGACGTTTATTTTGAAAATAATTGATGAAAACAAGTAATATATTCGACTTAATAAATTGTTTTTTTTTTACTTTTCCTGCTTAAGGTTTTACATTGCAGTCATATCATGATTAATATTAGAGTGGAACAAATTATAATGCAAGCACATTGTAAGACTTGCATACGTTGAACATTCATCATGGAAATAATACAAAAAAACGTTCGATATTTATTAATACATAGTAGGATAGCTATACTTTTCTACGATTGTTAAAAAACACCCATTGTTACGATGCAATATTAAAAAAAAATATTTTCAGATACTGTCACGGTCGGGACTAAAACTCGAATCTCCACTATCGCGGCGGAATGAGTTATCACTCAACAGTGACATACCCAAACAATCAGTCTTTCTCATATTTCAAGCATGTCACTTTTTTTGCACACCGTGCGAGAGCTAATTTTTATCTTTTAGGTAATGCTTGACCTGAACCTTCACTCTGGTGGAGTTATGGAATAATCAAAGATGAAATTATTTCCATTCATTAATATTTATTATTTTAACAGTACTAAACAAAAAAATTTGTTTATGTTAAAAATTATTCTGTATTCTAGACAGACTGAGAAAAATTTTAAAAGCAAGGTTTACATTTCAAGCACTGAATTTAGACTAGTCGAAAACGAAACTGCAAATAGAACGTTATTATTGATGTTGATAGTAAGTTAATGTGTTAATTGCATAATTTATAACTGAAACAAATTAGAATGAATGTAGGAACTGTTAATCGCTTTTACCCAGACCTAAATGATGTAATGGGATCGTTACCATATTAGATTTGTCTAACTCATTATAGTAGTGGGTCGTTTAATTAAATGATAATAATTCACTGTCGGTCGACTTTCGTCTGTGCAGTGGATATTTTGAAAAGAAAATCTAAAAATAAAAGTGCATTGGAATTTTCTCATGTAAAATATAATAATATAAATGGGTTTTCTCGATTCTTTTGATTGAACACTATATCTTTTGCTATATGTTCAATGCAACAGCTGAAAACTGACAACGAGGGCCGATCTCTTCTACGTCGAATGAACTGAAAAATTGTTAAATTTTTAATGATTGTTTTCATAATATTATTATACCAGTTTACTATTAAAAAAAGAGATTTAATTTAAAAAAATCAGTTTATTCTGATTCTTTAAATATTTTCTGTTGGTTTTGCGAAATTGAAAATTAATGAACTGTTAAAAAAACGGTATTTTAAGAATTAATTACAGGAAAAATAGTGAATATGTATTTATTAGTTTTTTTAAAATGATGGTATAAAAAACTGATTGATATTTTAATATGTTTTATTCAAAATGTGCCTTTAATTAAAAATATTTGTGAATCATTTGTATAAGTAATTTATAACTTAAAAACTATTTTGAAATTCTTTCAGTTAACCCTTTCCCAATATTTGCGAGAATTTTTTTTTTTGTTTAAATATTTACAGGTGTTTTTGTCATTAACACCCACAAGTAGATATTATACAGTAAATTATACAGATATTATATAGTAAAATAATGCATATCAGTAATTAATTACATTTTATTTTTGAAGTTTCTAATTTCAAAATTATTGCTAGGAACGCGAAAGTATTCTGTTCAAAGTTATAAAGATGAAGTCAGCCCTAATTTAATTCTTTGTTGTGTAAACATAATATTTGTGTTGTTTTTAGAGAGCTTAACTAACAATAAGTTTGAATTCATAGTCGAAACTCAGTAATAAACTTGAATTTTAAGATTCGTTTTAACTGAAAGTATAGTTTAAAATTGAATGAAACAATTGTGTTATTTTTTTTCAAATAAACAAACATTTTTAAAAACTTGATAGTTTACGAACTGAAGGACCTCTTTTTCATCAGACTATCAAGTTTTAACAGAACAGCTGTGCTGAACCTAATTATTAAATAAATTATTATTATTATTAAAAAAATATATGATATAAAAGACATAAGAAGCATGACTTCCGCCCGGTATGCATGTATACCGTACGGAAGTTATGCTTCTTATGTCTTATATTAATATTTAAAATTTATTATATGACATATTCACTTACTGCATATATTACCATACTCTATATATTTATTAGTACAGTGTAAATAGCCCTAGTTGCTGCACACTGTTTAAAAAAAATATTTAAAATTTTTAAACTTAAAATGTTTGATTTATGGATAAAAATATAATTGTCATTATTTAAAAAAAAGGCAAAAATAAAAATTGTCGTGTTGTCGGGGGTCGAACCTAGGCATCTTGCACTTACAAGGTAGGTGCACTAAACCGCTTGGCCACATATCGCGCTTTGTTTAGGTATGTTATTTTGAGTATTATACTAAGTAATAAATAATAAATCGTCACGCGAGTGTGCTGTCTGCCTACATAACCTGCGTTAGGACGCTTGGTTTCAATAAAATAGTCTTTGAAACATATTCGGTACGTATTGCTTTTTAGGCTTGAGTTTATTTCAAGATGAAGGTTTATTAATACGACCACAAAAGTTGAAAAAAAGAAAGGTACTATGGATTCGAGTATTTGTCGCACGGGATGGCGTCGGCACTATAACAGACAAACAGTCCGACATAAATTAACTTAATTTGTGAGTCAACCAGATGATGACGTCGAATATTTCATGTTTCATCTAATATAATGCGTATTTACAATGCTGCATGTTCCCGTATGGCGCGCGTCGAGTGAAAAACGACCGTATTTAAAATAGACAGTGTCTGCGACAATTTCAAGACTTGTTAGAATTGTGATTTTAGACATATTTCTCAAATTAAATTATTTTCAAATTAAATATGCTTATAGAAAAGGGCACGTTGACTTCAATGGAAACAAATGCATACATTTTCATGTAGAAAATACAAGATTTCAAAGATTTTTTCAAATTTTTAAGATAGCTTCTAAATCAAAAGAGAAACACTTGAGTAAAGTAAAAATTGCGATCTCCATTTTTTTTAAATTTATGTTATCACCAAATGGCTTAAGAAAAACAGTTTTTGTATTTATTTCTTTTCAAAATTTGTTCGAATTTGAAATACACAATTCATATTTGAGCACATCGAATAAATGACGATTCATATCGAAGTTCTGGAATTTAATCGAATTTTTGTGGAAACTCATTAGAGTATATGGTTAGTTTATAAAGCTCTGAGAGATTTTGTATTTTGTCATAGGGAATGAGAATATTTTGAGATGTTTTTATAAATTTGGTCAGTAGGTTGTTTTGGCAACTGTCGTAACAAATACAAAAAACCTACATGGGTACGAGCAATGGTAACGATGGTTCTTGTTTGGTGTCGGTGTTGACGAGGGCGGGCAAAACAACCTACTTTTAGAAACAGATATGATGGTTTCAATAAGCAAAAGCAAACATCTATGTATATGTCTCTTAGTTTAGAAGATCTGTTCATGTTTTTTTTTTTATTTCTGAGAAACGTCTATAGCTTCTTTATCAAAGTGGACTCTGATAGGTGTTTTATGTACAAATAACATTCATTTGGAAAATATTTGAGCGAACAATAATTTGTAAATGAAGTCGTGCCGAAAGCTAGCGAATATATAGTTTGAATATTTAATGTGTACAGAAATTGGCAATGTTTCACAGTGCTGTTTTTGTGTGAGATCGTCCTATAGTTTATTAATATATGGCCCCTGTTCTGTTTGATAAATTGGGGTTGTATTTAGCTCTCATTGTGGAGTGCATAAACGACTGACTTCTGAGTTTATAACCGTCTCAAAAAGTCTTTCATTCAAACCATCTCTGAATGTTACAGGAATGTTAATTTATGAACCCGGATTTTATTATCGTATCCGCGCAATCTCCACTTTTAACCATATTATTTGTTTACGCTGCGTTTCAGAAATATACTATTCCATAGTTTTAATATCAACTGCAACGGGATAACTTGAATGGACGTTTTGAAAGTTTAACTTTTTATTTTAGTTCGGGACGCTTAACGCGTTAAATGGTGTTAACCATGGCAAGTCAATAATATCATACAAATTATCCGAAAGCTATTCTAAACATACAAGTACTGATTGCAACAAAGAGGTCATATTTTCCATGTATACTTTAGTTTTAAACAAAATTAAGCAACTACATTTACATGGAGGATAAGGAGACGCAAGATTTAAGTCACTAGAGGGATCTAACGTCAAAGTGAAACGATGCGAAATATATGAACTGCCATGCCATGAATATGTTAAATACAATAATAATTTAATTTAACAAATACTGGAAGGAAGTAAAATTTCATGGTAAATATTCTTATACTAGACAGCTTTGTACCGAGGGCAGGGCAACACGTGGCACTTATTCAAACTTTGAAGAACACCATTAGCTTTATTTTCCATGGATACTTTTGATATTTACTTTTTAGTTTAAAAATTTACCTAGTCATCTATCTTTGTCGCAGTACTAATTTTGTTTATGTGTTCTACGTTCAGAATTACTTGCGAATTTTTTTCTGTAAAAGTCAATTTATAGATACAGATTTTGCGTAAGTTTAACTTTATAGTGTGTTGTGTAAACAGCATGCAACTGTTTATCGAACGGCATTCGTATACAGTTCGGCCGCCGACGTCCAAACTGTATGGCTATTCCTACTTATAACCTTGATTTCAGATCGATGACATAGCGATTTGGAACGCAACGGAACTCGCATAAGAAGTTTCAATGCAAAAATAAAAGTCGGTGAACTAATCTGATTTTGACTTAGTCAAGTAAAATTTTTTAATGTTGAGTTTTAAAGGATAATTAACACACATCGATTGCGTACTCACTGACTTGCGAAAATAGCTTCATCACGGGTTTGTTTTTGAACAAAGTTCAAAGAATAGAGCGTGAGTTTGTGCGTGATAAGCTTTCATCCTTTCATATTTGATTCGTCGAAAGGAATTTTAATCCGATTTTCGGCATCATATTTTAAGACATATCGGAATTTTAAACGAGTTTCATTTTCATATTTTACCTTTTCTTAATAGCTTTTAAATTGATTTGCATATAGAATTATTTATTTTTTTATCATTTTCCACTGAATTCAGCTTTTAGTTTTATTTTTTGTATTTTAAGTTCTAAAAGACAGATAAATACCATTTGAAATATAATAGCTATAATATATTATTAGTGTATTTGCCATATGGCAACATACACTATTGGCATCGGTCGGATGGTGGGACCTAGGGGTCGGACCAAAATTTCTCGACGTTTCATAACCTCCTAAACACTTTGGCACCATTTTTAAAAATGTTTATATATATATGTATATATATATTTATATATATATATATATTTATATATATATATATATATATATATATATATACGTATATATATATATATATATATATACGTATATATATATATATATACGTATATATATATATATATATATACGTATATATATATATATATATATATATGTGTGCGGGCAATAACTTTCGAAAGAGTTAATTGATTTCAACTAAATTTGGCCCACGTGTTGAAATCCATCACCGCAAGAAGCCTATTTAAAATGGGCCTAATCGGGCCATCTTAAGGGTAGTTTTTAGGGGTTGAAAAATGTTTTTGGGCCCTAAAATACCGAAAAAATTCTCCGAATCGTTTCAAAATTGAAATTTAATCCTCTGGCAGTAATTAAAATGTGTCCCTAAAATTTTAATAAAATCGACCCTACAGGACCGGATTTAAATATTTTAAGAAAGACTAGTTTGCAGATAGTGAATTATTTACTGAAAGGTGTATATAACTTGGTATAGAGGTTCGATTGATAATAATATTGCAATTAAGAAAAAAAAATGTTATTTTAAGGGGTGTATTAAGGAGTAAAATTTTTTATTTTTCCCAAAAACCAACTTAAGTTCGCATAATAAAGCCACACTGCCTGAATAAGCAAATACACTATATTGTCGGCAGGGTTTTGGCACTGCGACCCGGGTTTTTTTACATTTTTTCGTTAGTTTAGAAACAAATTAGAAGTCAGTTGTGGAACATTTTGGAATTGATGTAAGTACATTGCACATAAATGGTACGCGAAAAAAAGTTTGAGAACCTTTAATCTAGCAGACGACCTCTAAAGTAATATCGTTGAGTGCAAGAGTTCTTCATTCAACGGTAATATATAAAGTAAGGACGGAGCTGTCTTGCTATAATGATTTGATTTCGGTATTTTAATGTAAGAATTATTATCCATGATATATATATATAGCAGCAACAGAGTAAAGTATGAGTTTTTCCGTGACTTCGCTTGCGTTAATGTCGGTTTTAAAAGAAACCTTATCTTATAGCGTATACTTATGATTCACAATCCTTCTAAAACTATTATTCTTAAAAAAAAACATTGTCAACTATCTCTATAGAAAATGCCTGAAAACCTCGAAAAACCTGCAATCAAATAAAATTACAGACGCCGTTAAGATTTTATATGTTTGTATTGATATATTTTATTTTGAATACATTATATTAATTATGTGTTTTTTATTGTGTAGGTGTCAGTAAACATTTATTTTCACAGATTAAAAATTATCTAAATATTTTAGCCTCCTCCCGTCATATTAATCATGTTACTATTTAACAGATTAAAACTGACATTAATAGACAGGTTTTATTTAATCCGAAAGAATCACTCACAGTCGAATAAACCTTAAAGTGAATTAGGGCCAACATACACATATTTATTACTTTTTGTTGCACTATTTGGCGATTACGACGCTTTTTTTTTGAAAACTTTTAGTGAACTCATAGCATATATTTAGACAATATTGATAACTACCCGCTATTGAAAATTTTCAAAAAAAGGGACGTTATTGGTTTCGGTCCCATTTTCGATAATCGAGTTTTCATCAGATCTCGACGTTTTAAGGTCTTAGGAAGCTATTCTATTTTTGAATGAACCGTCTTTGTATGTGTAAACAATTTTTTGTCGTACGATGTCTTTAGAGCGAATCAACCGACTGAGATGGGGTTTGCGGCATTCGAAAGGGTTTATCGAGACTTATTTAGACCTGATTAGATTTTGGAGTCAATAGGTCAAGTAATTTAAAGTTATTCAAAGAATGAAAATTAACAAAAATTTTTTTATATTTTTGTTGCATAATTCCTAATCTAATTGTTTATACGGTGATCAGGAAAGCTCATTAAAACTTAAATTAACTAAATTAATATGAAAGCCTGTCATAAACACAACTTAAAAGTCTTACTAAAAAAATAAAAAATTCAACTTTTTTTTATAACTCTGAAATTTTTAACTAGATTTAATAACCTTCTTTAATGTATTACAAATATAAAATAATCATTTTATTGTGACGTATTTAACACAGCGGGAAGTTTTAGGGTTGGTCGACAGGTCAAACAGTTTTCACATTTTTATAAGTTTGAAATTCTAAGAGCAATGATCCGGATAACACGAAAATCTCTAGGTTATGTTTCCATATATTAAAAAAATCAGTCAAGTCGGTGCATTTTCCAGACGTTATTATGAACGGCATACGGAAAAAAAAGCATTAGATGCAGACGTCTTGTATTGTTGTCAATTGACTTTTTTTGGTTACTATAAAAATGTTTAAACTTTTTAGTGTATGGCAACATACACTATTGGCATCGGTCGGATGGCGGGACCTAGGGGTCGGACCAAAATTTCTCGACGTTTCATAACCTCCTAAACATTTTGGCACCATTTTTAAAAATGTTTATGTATATATATATTTATATATATATATATATATATATATATATATATATATATATATATATATATATATATATATATATATATATATATATACCGTAAAACGAGGTTACTTTGCTCCATTTTGTACGAATGTTCCACAAAATCTACGGCAAAACCACTTTTCCATTTGACCAGTATATTTATATTTGGTGAAATTATAGTAAAAGGTGTGAACAGTAGCGTTACAGCTGTATTTTGACATAAAATGTAATATATATATATTTTTTTTATTTATTAATTTTGGAGCAAAGTATCATCATAGGGGTAGGATACTTTGCACCACAAGAGAAATTATTAGGTTTTTAGCTTCAAATCACATATAGGTGCAATGTAAGAACATTTTGAGGTAAAAGAGACGCCAAAGAAATGTTTATTCAAACCATAATTACATTTTAGTAGCTAATACATTGATTTATTACAAAGTTAATATAAACTAATAAAAAATGAGAGGTAACATAGGTAAATCAACTCCAATAAAAGTAGAATGTATCAACTAAAAGGGATTAAACATTTATTAAACATAGGTAACACAACTTGAAACTATACATTCCACATTTTGCTTAGTTCCGGAACGGTAAAATATCCCCGGCTTGATACTTTTTTTGGCTCTGCAATTCCACCAATAATATCCTCCCATGAATAGTGAAGTATATCTGGTTTTTCAGGCCATTTCCAAGACTTAAGTGACTTTTGCATGGCTTTGATTACAGCCCCATCATCATCATATGTTACTATCTGGCCTGGAAACAGCTGTCCTTCATATGTGAAAATAACATATTTTCCTATTTTTCTGACAACATCAGACAATTGTAGAAAGTCTTTAGTAGACTTTTCTCCAGAAGCGATAGCGATTAATTCGTCATCATCTTGGGAATCTCTTGCCATGCTTGCAAAGAAGGTTGCTTCGTCATCTTCATCAGATGAATCTTTGAGAGATATTTCATCATTTGTTACTTTCTTACGCTTTTTCAAATTTGGCTGTTGTTCTTCATCAGATTGAATTTCTTGATTGTCTAGGACCTCTGGCCCTATGCTCTTACCTGGAGCTACGTTCATTTTCTTCCTTTTTCTTGTTTTCAGTTCTGTCAATTCCGATCTTTTAGTTTCCAATGTTTTCAAGAATGAAGATTCTATAGCCTTATTGTCACATTTAGTTTCTGGGATCATTTTTAAAAGTTCATCAACATTTACTGGGCAAATGTCGCATTTTCTGAAGCCCGATTTTAAATTTGCAGCAGCATTTGGTTCTAATGCAGTCATAAGTTTATTCAGAAGAATCGGAAAGTGTTGCTTTTGAAGCACAGTACTTTTGGCAGCTTCTGGCGATTCTTTCCACTCCGACAATATCTTTCGCCACGCAATTTTCATTGGCCGAAAGAAAGCCACATCAAGCGGCTGGGTCAGATGTGTGCTATTTGGCGGTAGACATACAAACGAAACATTATTATCTTTACATAAATTTAACACATGTACTGATATGTGCGAAGATAAGTTGTCACAGATTAAAACTTTTTTTCCTTCCAGTTTTTTAAATTTTGGCAGCATTAGGCTTTCAAACCAGTCCGTAAAGCTATGAGCATCAAACCAGCCACTAATAGTATTGCTATAACGCGCTCCTTTGGGGCCATTCTGCGTCCAAGTGCTCCACATGCAAGATGATCGATAGACCACGTATGGTGGTAAAACTTCTCCAGCAGCGCTGCCAGCGCACATAAGTGAAATGCTAGTTTTTGACGAATTGCGAATTTTTTCGGGATATTTGCAGCCGCGTTTCGTTATTACTCTTTTTTGGCCAGGATTATCAGTGAGATTTGATTCATCGCAGTTCCAGATATTTTCTGGCGGAACATCTTTTATAACCTCACTCAAATTTAAAATATAATTTGTTAATGTTTGAGTATTAATACCTGCCCTGTTGCGTTTTATATTACTAGCAAACCGAATGGTGAGTTCTTTGTGACGATTCAGGAAGCCGGAGACCCATTCGTGGCCTGGGGTATTGTTTTTAAATTGTGCTACATTTCTACCGGTTCGAGTTAGGTAAGATTTGACAATCATTCGCAAATCCAAGGAGTCTAATGGAAAACCAAATTCACTGAAACTTATTACACAGTCAACAAATGCAGCTTCCTCTTCGTCCGAAAATATTGAGGGTCGGCCAGGTCTGCTTTTGAGATTACCTTTCAGTTTATTGATGATAGTTCTCCGTGGAATTTTAAACTCTTTTTCGGCTTTCCTTTGAGACATCTGTCCGCTTCGGACGGCTGCTAGGCAGAGTTCTAAGGTTTCTTCTGAGTAATTTTGATAGCTTCGAGAGCCAACCTTTCTTTTGTATACTCTTGGCATGGCTGAAAGTAAATTTTAGATAATCAAAACTAAAAATCTGAGATACAGATTGTGTTTGGGGATACTTTGCTCCAAAAAAACGCCGGAGCAATGTGTCCCCGTATTCGGTGCATTGTAACCTTAAAACAGTAAATAGTAAAAAATAATAAATTTATGTTTATATTTTATACAATAAGTACGTTTTTCTAGAGATAACAAAGCACTACTTCCAATATAAACACAACTTACCTTATTGAGTAAACAGTTTTCTTCACAGAACAAAGTTTTTTAGTGACAATTTTCATACAAGTTGGCTATAAGATGTGACAGGTCATTTAACTAGCATAAAATTGGCGCGAACGCTATACATCATATTACAGGGACTTACTGGAATGTCATCTACACAAATTTGCTTCGAACACTTTCTTGCTTTTTGTCTATTCCACACTAGATGGCGAGATAGATTATTATATTTTGGAGCATTGTATCCCCTTTAGGAGCAAAGTAACCCGGTTTTACGGTATGTATGTGTGTGCGGGCAATAACTTTCGAGTCAATTGATTTTAACTAAATTTGGCCCGCATGTTGGAATCCACCACCGCACGAACCCTGTTTAAAATGGGCCCAATCGGGCCATTTTAAGGGTAGTTTTTAGGGGTTGAAAAATGTTTTTGGGCCCCAAAATAGCGAAAAAATTCTCAGAATCGTTTCAAAATTGACATTTAACCCTTTAGTAGTAATTAAAAAGTGTCCCTAAATTTTTAATAAAATCGCCTCGACAGGACCGGACTTACAAATTTTATGAAAACACTAGTTTGCAGATTGTGAATTATTTACTGAAAGGTGTATAAGTATAACTTGGTATAGAAGCTCGATTGATAATAATATTGCAATTAAGAAAAAAAATGTTATTTTAAGGGGTGTATTAAGGAGTCAAATTTTTTATTTTGCCCAAAAACCAAGTTAAGTTTGCATAATAAAGCCACACTGCCTGTATTAGCAAATACACTATATTGTCGGCAGGGTTTTGGCACTGCGACCCGGGTTTTTTTAGTTTTTCGGTGCTGTGATAAAATTAAAAGCACATATCTAGGTTACCTTTCGATGTCAGTAATCGTTAATCAGTATAATAGGTGGGCATAAAAATCATATAACAAACAAATAATAATTAGGTGTGTCTGTTATCACACAAAATTCGTTTTAGTATGTTTGACAAAGAAATGAATAATTAAATAATGTTAATTTTTCTTTTGATGTCGGTACACAATTAAAAAAATGCTAATAAACTAGGCCACGTCGTTTTTACCCAGAATGCACTGTAAAAAACTGTACGTGTCAGTGTTCAGGAGTATAGGCAAACAGTTCAAGAGAAGAAAGGAAGATAGGCTTTTGAACTTTGAAAATTGTGATTTGATTTACCATATAACTACAAAGTTTCATACGTCGGCATTCTGCTATGAAAATGTAGTGAACACTTTGAGATAGAAAACTATTTGTATTTCTGTCTGTAGAAAAATGGATACTGCCAGAAGCGTAGCGTGCCTTGGCGGGGCCCCGTATAAAAATTTGTTTGGGGGCCCTTCCCCCGTTGAAGTAAATGACTTAAACGGGGAAATCCCGCAGCCCGCGATAACCGATGTAGGGTGTTGCCAACTTTTGAACGCACGCTTTACGCGGGAAAAAAAGAAATTGCTTTTTTTGACTTTTGTCATTTCTGAAATAAAAAAAAATGGGAAGTTTTTATTAACTTTTGCTTACGCACGTTGGGAGCTCCCGTGGCCCGGGGGCCCCGTATAATTGATACGGCGGTAGCTACGCCCCTGGATACCGCTATTGTCTTAGTACCGTGATCCCAACCAAATAACGTATGCGCGGGTGCGGAAGGGGAGTGAAACTGCTCGAATTCTACAAAACCATAGGCGGACAATATGTTTTCGCGTAGTGGGTGATGCGAGTATCGACTAGGAAAAACTCTTGTTTAAAAGAATATTAATATTTACGATTCACTGGTGTATTTGACATAATATGACACATACATTAATGGCGTCGTTCGAATGACGGAACAAAGTCGTTTAAGGATAGTTTCGTAGACGAGTTATCGTGAATATGTGACGATTCAAAAAATTTCGGAGATTTTTTAATTTTTCATTTTTCACCCAGCCAAGACATTTAAATATCGGGCTGTCTGGGTGAAAACTGAACACCTGGCAACCCTGTTTCTGAATGATATTACTCTGATATTCCGAGTCACTCTCTATACATAAGTACCTATATTCAGTTTAGTATAACAAGTTGTTGCATAGCTATGAAATTGACTGCACTTTGAAGTAGCTTCTTTCCACAGTTGACGGGAAAACAGGAAATCACATTTCCTTCCCCATTATGCATGCGAAAAGTGCTGTCAAGTCGGTTGCAAAATATAATTTACACAATTATACTTGAATATTGTGTGAAATTTAATTAGGGATTTAAAACAATGCACTACGTAAGACAACATAAAAATAATAATAATAATGCGTTGGACGTCCGTTTCTCGACTTTATATTATAACAGGCGCCATTCGCACCATTACTATTTTGTCATCGTTTCTCTACGTTTTTAAAATTTCTACTTAATTAATAGCTATTATATATGGACGAATGAAAAAATTATAGGAAATTAGGATAAGGTAGGCAATTTTTGAACTAGGAGTTTGATAGGTAATCGGTCATGGCCTCGAATAAGGAACCCCCCAGCGGAATTGCTGGAAACGAGCTTGCAGACGATTTAGCCAAACAGGCAACGCACTCCGACCGTGATCCTGAAACACCGGAGATCACAGCCGACGACGCTTTTAATAATTACCAATCTCTAATTAACCTAAATTGGCAAAATGTTTGGCTAAACACCGTTAACAATAAATTACGTACACTAAAAGAAGATACTAAAAAATGGCTCACCTCTTCACAGCCTCAACGTCGAGATGAGGTTAACCTAACAAGGCTACGTATTGGACATTCAGCTATCACCCACACACACATCTTAAAGAAGGATCCTCCACCAATTTGCGACACCTGTAACGAACAAATCACAGTGGAACACCTACTTACTACCTGTAATAAATTCAAAAAACCCGGGTCGCAGTGCCAAAACCCTGCCGACAGTATAGTGTATTTGCTTATACAGGCAGTGTGGCTTTATTATGCAAACTTAAGTTGGTTTTTGGGCAAAATAAAAAATTTGACTCCTTAATACACCCCTTAAAATAACAGTTTTTTTCTTAATTGCAATAATATTATCCATCGAACCCCTATACCAAATTATATACAACTTTCAGTAAATAATTCACTATTTGTAAACTAGTGTTTTCATAAAATTTGTAAGTCCGGTCCTGTCGGGCCGATTTTATTGAAATTTTATGGTCACTTTTTAATTGCTACTAAAGGGTTAAATTTCAATTTTCAAATGGTTCTGAGAATTTTTTCGGTATTTTGGGGCCCAAAAACATTTTTCAACCCCTAAAAACTACCCTTAATATGGCCCGATTAGGCCCATTTTAAATAGGCTTCTTGCGGTGATGGATTTCAACACGTGGGTCAAATTTAGTTGAAATCAATTAACTCTTTCGAAAGTTATTGCCCGCACACATATATATATATATATATATTATACGTATATATATAAATATATATATATATACATATATATATAAACATTTTTAAAAACGGTGCCAAAGTGTTTAGGAGGTTATGAAACGTCGAGAAATTTTGGTCCGACCCCTAGGTCCCGCCATCTGACCGACGCCAATAGTGTATGTTGCCATATGGCAAATACACTAATAACGAACGACTAACATCTAACTTACCCGCTGCATTAAAAGATATTCTCCAGGATGATGAAGCAACAATCATGAAAGTTCAACTGTTTCTTGAATTAACCAATCTGAAAAACAAAATATAAACATTAAACTAAACTAAAATAAGTGAAAATACATATAAAAAGAATCGTATTTACCAATTTGCTGTAGATACTCACCTCATTTAGCCAATCTGTGCACATATTACTCCCACCCGCGCATATAGCCTTAGCCGCTGAGCGCGTATATAATATAAAAAAAAAATAATAAGGAACCCTTTCGATGTTTATGTGGAATTAATTGTGGGAAATCAGGGAAAACCTCAACAAGATGAGCGGTACGGCAAAATACAAATTATTGTATCTAGTTTCGCCTGGTTGGGGCTTAAAATGTCAGTATTTCGCTTATTAGTGTATTTGCCATATGGCAACATACACTATTGGCGTCGGTCGGATGGCGGGACCTAGGGGTCGGACCAAAATTTCTCGACGTTTCATAACCTCCTAAACACTTTGGCACCATTTTTAAAAATGTTTATATATATATGTATATATATATTTATATATATATATATATATATATATATACGTATATATATACGTATATATATATATATATATGTGTGGGGGCAATAACTTTCGAAAGAGTTAATTGATTTCAACTAAATTTGGCCCACGCGTTGAAATCCATCACCGCAAGAAGCCTATTTAAAATGGGCCTAATCGGGTCATTTTAAGGGTAGTTTTTAGGGGTTGAAAATTGTTTTTGGGCCCCAAGACACCGAAAAAATTCTCAGAATCATTTCAAAATTGAAATTTAACCCTCTAGTAGTAATTAAAATGTGTCCCTAAAATTTTAATAAAATCGGCCCGACAGGACCGGATTTACAAATTTTGTGAAAACACTATTTTGCAGATAGGGAATTTTTTACTGAAAGGTGTATATAATTTGGTATATAGGTTCGATTGATAATAATATTGCAATTAAGAAAAAAAAATGTTATTTTAAGGGGTGTATTAAGGAGTAAAATTTTTTATTTTGCCCAAAAACCAACTTAAGTTCTCATAATAAAGCCACACTGCCTGTATAGCAAATACACTATATTGTCGGCAGGGTTTTGGCACTGCGACCCGGTTTTTTCTAACCGTACAGGTAGTTTTCTTAAAAAAACCCGTCGAACATGTGTTTATTTATTTTAAGCGATTTAAATATACGTGTACCCATCGAGACAGCTTCAGCCCCCATTTTCAATGCGTAAGACGCAAAAAATTTGTCATGACGTATTTTTTTAATTTTAACAAAGAATACTCATGTCAAATTTTGGTTCGTAAAAAAGCTTCTTTTTACAATCCTTATTATGCTATTTTAAGCATTAAATTTCCGAAAATTCGTTTTTAATAAATGCCTACGTCGTAAAAAGATAACGTTCCTAAAATTGGAAGAATCATGTTCAGCATTTTCCTTAAATTGAAATCAATCAGAATACTTATTTTTGTATATACCTAGAGATAAATAAATAGATACTATTAAAAATTAGGGGAGAATATCTTGGTTGGATCAAACTGTCATGGGTTAGAACCCCTCCTCCGCTCATTAATGTTTAATATAATTTGATGTAATTAGACACTGACGACCTTAGTTGTCGATCGTCTATAATACACAATCAATAAAATAAAAATGACTATTGACGACTCTATAACGACTGCTCACAAGCTGTAACGAGCTTCTGATGGATTTGAAAATAAAATTCTTAACTTCTCGATCACATGCTAAAAGTTGTTAGTTGAATGTTCCCCACTGCTAAGTGCTCCGTTTGTGTGTATATTTTGAGTTCACTAGCTCTATTGTAATTGCATTTATGACTGCTGCATGCTATTATTAACTTATTAGTTGACTGTGTGAAGTGGTAGGTAATAAATTGATTTTTAATGTTCATAGCGCATTTAATAATTGCGCTCCCGTTGAGAATTTATCGGTCATTGATATGTATTTCTGTTTATAATGACCGTTCTACAAATATGCAGTTAAAAGTATACCAAACTTTCACGTTTAATTTGCCTATACGAATAGAAACTTTTTGGTTTCCTTTTGGGCTGATTAAATAGGTTATTATATTCCTGTTATATAGGTATAGTGAATAGTCTAATAACAGACGACGCGGTTTCTGTGGACTCGGCATGGCATCTATACAGGCAAATTAACTTCTTTTGGCGTGTGATGAAAAAATGATGAGAGTGAATTTTTACAACGTAAAATCGAAATTAACACGATGACTAACATAAAAATTAACATGATATCTTACCATACGCCTTAGATATTTTGTTAAATATTTTATATTTTATATATATATATATATATATATATATATATATATATATTAATTATATATATATATATATATATTAAATATTTTATATTTTATATATATATATATATATATATATACACACTATATACACAGTAGTGATTGATATTATTTATTGTAAACATTATTTTGTTAGTTATGCGTATTAGTGATAATATCTCACTCCAGTCCTTTTATTATTTTTTTGAAAATTAGTTTTTAATCACGCCAAAGAAGTAAAACTTCTAACGCGCGTACTTCAGTGCAAAGACCCATTTTTTTTAAATGTGATTTTTTCCAACTTGATTGGATTTTTGTCAGAATTTTCGAGTGGAAGTTATTTTTTCCAAAAGAGCTCAATATAATCTACTTGATAATGGGACTCCGTGTCATAGTGCAGAGGAGGTTTGAGAGGGGCGGTAAATATGTTAATTTTGTTACAACCTATATAGGTAGTAATTCCACTTTAAAATATAATATTTTTCTCATGCAGTGTATTACATTCTATATTATCCACGTACTCAATGTTACGTCTTTCTTTCTGTTGAAGATATTATTCTAAATTCCTCGACACTGAAGTCACATTGCAGAAAGCAATACAACTCGTATTGTTCAGTTTGAACAAACTACGGATTTCTTACTGTTGTCTAACCGTTGAGCCCTAGTCTAGACAAAACTAATTCTACGTGCGACAATTTGTACTATATTTCCAGTAACGTCAGTGGCTATAAAAATGTTGATTTGTAAGCACTTTAGTATTAAATTTGCACTTAGTAAATTCATTATGCATCATTAGAGATATTGTATGATTTTTAAAAACAAATTAAATTAATAAAATTTAACAAATATAGTACCGGTCTAACATAAAATAATAGCGAGATCTTTGTCAGGAATGTCGTTTTCAGTTGCGGGCTGCTGTTAGATTGTAAAAAGCTTTTTCAAAATTCTTGTCTGTCTCTACCGGAATCATTCAAAAACGGTTAAACCAATTTTGATGAAAATACCTACATTATCGGCTGCTATCCGAGCTTAAATTTTTGGCTACGCTTGATCGGTGATTTCTGTCAAACCAGTTTTAGATATACCCTTAAATTTTATTTAAAAAAAATCTATATTTTGTAATACACTTTGTATACGTTTTTTCGCTAGATTTTAAATTTAAATTTGTACACGTTTTAGGCCGAAACCGCATCGAATCAAACAAAATTGCCAAAGACTGTGTTAGACTTCTTGAAATATCTTTTGTTTATCGTTTTGTATAGCGCAGACTTAAATGCGTTAAATTCTGTTAGAACATTGTGACGAAACAATCTTATTATTGAACCGTCAGATGTTTGAATCTGTCACAAAATTGTTTAAGACCGGTTTAGATTATTATAGACGCTCAACATCTGAGCTGCTAATATCTATATAATAGAACATTCATATCGATGTATCGGAATCAAAATGCATTACATCGGCCGGTAACACATCGCAGAGAAATAACTATCTTTGTTTCAAATCTTGCGACAGCTTTTTTACCTACTTCCTGTTAACCGATTGAGCTGAAATTTTGCACACATGTAGTGCCGATGACAATACAATATTATGATAACTAGCTCTGTATAAATGTAATAATAGACGACACGGTTTTTGTTGACTCTGCTGCCGACTCGGCATGACATCGTCTGGTAAAGATGTGAACTGCACGGACGTCTACAGTTGACACGACAATTTAATATCCTCATCTTCAGCGACATTTCAGAATCTGCAGCTAACTCGGCAAAACAGTATTTCTTTCTAGGCAATCTATAGCACGGTTATTCTGAAAGAACAAATATGTACCTTCGTGACGGATGAGTGTTATCAAGTTTATGTATAAATTTAAGTTTCGTGGCTGTCTTTTCAAAAGACGGACATTAGTGTGTAGTTTTATTTCGTCCGGTGTGGTTTCGGCTTTAGCGAAAAATAAGCAATTCTTCGCAACGTTATGTAAACGAAAAACTCGAGAATTTTTTCAGTATAAAATTCACGTTTGCTTTGAAAATACTTATTTCTGTACATGGTTTTTAGTGTATTTGCCATATGGCAACATACACTATTGGCGTCGGTCGGATGGCGGGACCTAGGGGTCGGACCAAAATTTCTCGACGTTTCATAACCTCCTAAACACTTTGGCAACATTTTTGAAAATGTTTATATATATATGTATATATATATATATATATATTTATATATATATATATTTATATATATATATATATATATATATATATATGTGTACCCGCGATATCTTTCGAAAGAGTTAATTGATTTCAACGAAATTTGGGCCACGTGTTGAAATCCATCACCGCAAGAAGCCTATTTAAAATGGGCCTAATCGGGCTATTTTAAGGGTAGTTTTTAGGGGATGTAAACTGTTTTTGGGTCCCAAAATACCGAAAAAATTCTCAGAATCGTTTCAAAATTGACATTTAACCCGTTAGTAGCAATTAAAAAGTGCCCCTAAAATTTTAATAAAATCGGCTCAACAGGACCGGACTTACAAATTTTTTGAAAACACTAATTTGTAGATAGTGACTTATTTATTGAAGAGTGTATTTAATTCGGTGTAGACGTTAGATTGATAATAATATTACAATTAAGAAAAAAATGTTATTTTAAGGGGTGTATTAAGGGGTTAAATTTTTTATTTTGCCCAAAAACAAACTTAATTTCACATAATAAAAGTATAAAACCACACGGCCCTATACAAGCAAATACACTATATTGTCGGCAGGGTTTTGGCACTGCGACCCGGGGTTTTTTTTTGTAGGAACACATTTCAGTAACAAAACTTTACATATTCACTTCAATATTGTTAATGTTTGTGCCCATGAAACAAAAGGGCTCATTTCGATATATTTTTATCCTTTCAAATAAAATTCGTTTTATGTCATGCTGTGTGAAAACGTTTTATCTCTACATAAATTTTAAATGAAATTTAAACATCATTTCAAAGTGATTTATTCACTTTCAGTGTGTACGTCGGTAATCGATTGCAAGAAAAGGTTTTAGTAGGTGGCTCTAAAACATTTTATTTGCGTAGAGCACAACGTGTCATTCTTTATGGTATACTTAATTATTTTTTTAAAGAAATGTCTTTTTCACTGCAATGAAAAAGGATAGCATTATGGATAATATTAAATTGTTAGAATCATAAAATATTACGGTGACTGTTCACTCAGATTGTAAAACAAAAAATTAATTCCCTAAAATAGTATCAGAAAACTATGTAAATATTTCTTTACAGCACGATATACCAATTCTTCTATGAATATTTATTTTGTGAATAATTGCCATAAATCTTATTTTTGTAAAAGTTTTACATAAGCTACTTTGTCCTGTGATCAAAGACATATTCTTTCGGTACGGTTTCACTAGATTTTTACGGACTAAAATGCAAGATATTTGTTTTTTTATTGCTTTCTTACTCAGCCTATCCTGCGTATGTTTATTTAAAATTTTGCTCTCGTGAAATTATCTATAATAACATCAGAGAACGCAAACTACCTTTGTAGAAAGACATTTTTACAAGATTCAACAACAAAAGAAATGATAACAGAGATTGAAAATAAACAATTTAGTATCTAATAAACGACATTTTATCGTTTTGAAAATTTAAATGGAAAGCAACGACACTGTAATTAATATTTATAATTAATTATAAATTTGAGCTAATTTTGCCGTGGCTGGTTTACACAACAAGGGCCAATAAAATCTATGAAAAAATTAGAGCGCACGAGGGAAGCGAATTAGTAAGGTATTAACTCGATTGAACGAACGAATATGATCCCGCAATTAAACAATTTATTTAAAAGGAGTTTTGAAAAACTTCAATTTAAATGGGCGTATTCGGGTCGAGCCGCTAGTTATAATATATTTGGCACGAAAAAATTCATTTTCTTTTAATTTGTTCATAGAACAACATTTTCATGACATTTATTAAGTTAAATAACTTCTCTAGAACTGAAAAAGAATATACAAAACATTACGTGATCTGCAACTTAAAAACCTAAAACTCTGGTGAGTAAATTTTGAATGAGTGGGTAATTAGAATTTTAAGTAAACGGTGTTCGTGAATCGTGTGTTGTTGTGAAACGAATAAATTAAAGAAAACTTTTTAAATTATAATACTGCATGTATTTTTTGTAGTGTAGAAACGATGAAAATGAAAGATAAATTTGTAATGCTGATTTCCACGGAAAACTTTAAAGGGTAGGTAATTTACAGTATTTAATAAAAAAACGTATTTTACTAAATATTACATATTCAGAGTAAATTACCGGCTAATGAAGATTTTATTTTACGAAATTTGCATGATAAAAAGACTATTAAAAAATACTTAGGTATGTAACCATTTATTCTTATAGTACAGGGTGTTGCTTTAGATGATTTTAATAGTTATTTGTTCTAAACACCAAAACTTTATTAAACCATACGGATTGCATGCGAATATTCTCGAACAAAAAACAGCCTTATATGATTCATTTCCCGACACTTCGACGACATTAATTTATCGAGTCTCTTTACCAAAAATCTGGAAGGAGTAAAGATATTTTTATACCATGCTAATATTAAACTCCACATTGGATATACCTTAGTTCATGGTAAAAATAAATATATGTTATGTTATGAGTGAACATTTTTATTTGCCACCAGATTTCTGCTAGTGAGACACGGTAAAATGTCACGGAAGCTTTACTATACTTGGTGAGCTATCAACAATTTTTGAATTTTTGAGCTGTCATAGACCCATTTTATTCGAATCTGAATGTTTACATAACACTCATGAGATTGCCGAAAACTCATTATTTCTTTAGCTGTGCTTTAAGATTGTAGATTACAGACGCTTGACAGCTAGTTCATCAGCGTGCTTTTGATAAACGTTAATTATGCGTGAGTTGAATGCGTTTGAATCAATGCACAATAAACTTGAAACCCATCGGTATTTGGTGGACTTATATTGTATACATATTATGTGGTTTACCAGTTCACGACAGTATCGTTTTCCATTATTCATAACTCGTTTCTCCCAAAGAGATAGTCTGTACCCGACCGGAGTCAAAGCGGCCATCCACAAGAAGGCAGGCGACCGGAATCGATTCAGCTACTGTTGATAACGTATCCACTTGTATTATCATCCCTGTCTTATCGACAATCCTTATTTTCTCGTTGAATTGACTTATTGAATACTCCAATACATATTTCTAAACATTAGCTTACACTCGTTAGTAAGAATGTTTATACAGAATGTTCAAATATTGTAGTGAACTTCTAGAACTTTTAGAGTTTAGGTAAAATATTGTGAATTTTCAATGCGAGATTTCGAATCTAGGTTCTAAGGAAAATAACGCGCTTTCAGAATGTTTTAGTGTCTTTGAATAGACATTCGAAAACTTGAGGATCACTACTTTGAACTCAGTAACACTCAATTAAAAAATGTCAAAACCAATTCGAGCGAATATGCGAGGAAAATCAGCTTATATGCGGGCAAGAAACAGTCAGTTAAATATTAACTTAGTCTATAGATGAATTCAGTATTAAAACACGATAAAGTAAAGTAGAGTTGTACGATTAATTAAAAAAATAATAATCAAAATTTGTCAAGTGAAAGCCGCTGAAAAGTTTCGAGTTTTTGGAAGTTTTTTCTATATAATATAAAAAAATTCCAAAAGTGTGAATTTTTCACTGGATTTTTGAATATAAACGACGTAGATATTCAGCCTGTGGTTGGTTGACTAAATCTGTCAAATTGAAAGCAAACCACGAGGAATTAAGAGACATATTTCTTTAATTCTTGATTGCAATTAAGGGGAAGGATATAAGAACGAAAAGATTGGTTTACATGATTTGACGACCCAATGTGTTGTCTATAGCTAAGGGGTAATACCACCGAATGAATATCGGCTATGCTGTTTCATTTTACTGAAATGTACATCCTACAAAGATATAGTACATTGTTACTTACGTACTCAACGAAAAAATAACTTCATTATATTTTCTCCATTTTTTTCAGCAAAAATATTATTTATACATTATTAGAGTTTTTTTATAAGACTGATATTGTCTCCTTTTATAGCTTGGCATCTTTATTGTTATTTAGAAATATTTATATGATATTACTTTCGTTACAAACTTCGGCATCTAGAATAATTTTAATGTAGTAGTGAACATGGCCCCCAAAAGAAGACTAAGCTGTAACCCGGAGGCCCGGGATCAGTAGGGATCGATAACCACTTACCCGCTAATGTAAGAAACATTTCAACTATTAACACCTTTAAAAATAAAGTAAAATCGCTACTGACAGCTTCAAAAATCTATTCTGTGGATGAATATTTTAACATAACATTTTAATCTTTTTAGTGTATTTGCCATATGGCAACATACACTATTGGCGTCGGTCGGATGGCGGGACCTAGGGGTCGGACCAAATTTTCTCGACGTTTCATAACCTCCTAAACACTTTGCCACCATTTTTAAAAATGTTTATATATATATGTATATATATATATATATATATTTATATACGTATGTATATATATATATATATATATATATAAATGTGTGTGTACGGGCAATAACTTTCGAAAGAGTTAATTGATTTTAACGAAATTTGGCCCACGTGTTGAAATCCGTCACCGCAAGAAGCCTATTTAAAATGGGCGTAATCGGGGCATTTTAAGGGTAGTTTTTAGGGGTTGAAAAATGTTTTTGGGCCCCAAAATACCGAAAAAATTCTCAGAATCGTTTCAAAATTGACATTTAGCCCTTTAGTAGTAATTAAAAGTGTCCCTAAAATACTAATAAAATCGGCTCGACAGGGCCAGACTTACAAACACTAGTTTGCAGATAGTGAAGTATTTACTGAAAATTGTATATAATTTGGTATGAGGTTCGGTTGATAATAATATTGCAATTAAGAAAAAAAATGTTATTTTAAGGGGTGTATTAAGGAGTCAAATTTTTTATTTTGCCCAAAAACCAACTTAAGTTCGCATAATAAGGCCACACTTCTTGTATAGGCAAATGCACTATATTGTCGGCAGGGTTTTGGCACTGCGACCCGGGTTTTTTTTACCATGTTGATTGTAAATTTTGTATTTTGACAAACTCCCATCTATCGATGTTTCACGGAGTAAATAAATATTATTATTATTATATGTTTATGTTTAGCGTGTACTTGGACATAAATAACGTTTCGTAGGCAGTTTTCCTACTTTTTCAAGCAAACTTTAATTAAAATTTGATACAATTAATAAAAAGATTGCTTGAAAAAGTAGGAAAACTGCCTACGAAACGTCGCAAAATTTATAAAACTTAGGATTTTTATTTATTTTTGTCCAAGTACCCGCTAAACATAAACATATATTAACATAATGGACGATATCAACTCGAATAGGAAAAATTATTATTAGTGTATTTGCCATAAGGCAACATACACTATTGGCGTCGGTCGGATGGCGGGACCTAGGGGTCGGACCAAAATTTCTCGCCGTTTCATAACCTCCTAAACACTTTGGCACCATTTTTAAAAATGTTTATATATATATGTATATATATATATATATATATATATATATATATATATATATATATATATATATATATATATATATATATATATATATACATATACGTATATATATATATATGTGTGCGGGCAATAACTTTCGAAAGAGTCAATTGATTTTAATGAAATTTGGCCCACGTGTTGAAATCCATCACCGCAAGAAGCCTATTTAAAATGGGCGTAATCGGGTCATTTTAAGGGTAGTTTTTAGGGGTTGAAAATTGTTTTTGGGCCCCAAAACACCGAAAAAATTCTCCGAATCGTTTTAAAATTGAAATTTAACCCTCTGGTAATAATTAAAATGTGTCCCTAAAATTTTAATAAAATCGGCCGGACAGGACCGGATTTACAAATTTTATGAAAACACTATTTTGCAGATAGGGAATTTTTTACTGAAAGGTGTATATAATTTGGTATATAGGTTCGATTGATAATAACAGTGCAATTAAGAAAAAAAAATGTTATTTTAAGGGGTGTATTAAGGAGTAAAACTTTTTATTTTGCCCAAAAACCGACTTAAGTTCGCATAATAAAGCCACACTGCCTGTATATCAAATACACTATATTGTCGGCAGGGTTTTGGCACTGCGACCCGGGTTTTTTATTATTATTATTAAGAGGCAAACCGAATAAAGAATTCCTTGGGAAATATAACCGTACTTCTAAACTCAAAGCGACAGAGAATTGTGAGTCCGGAATCGATTAAACGTTATTTTTTCTGTAAGAATACTTCATTTGCAAATCATATTTATACGGTATCTGAGAGATTTTTGACGTTCCTTAAAAATGTCAAAAGTTGGAAACATAATTGAAGCTACAATTAATCTTTTATAGTGAAATAATTAATGTATTATTCTAAACGTAATACGATACTTTTAATTCTAGCCTGATGGTGAACATTGTCATGACTCAAAAGGTCTCTAATGTTTTGTTACATTTTTTTACAATTAACTTTTGGCGATTTCTTAACTTTTCATCGTTTAAATATATGTAGCATAGAAGCTAAAAGATAAATAAAAGATTAGATATTATTCAGAAATTTTGTTTCGCTTAAATTATTTCTCTTAATTGAATGAATTTTGTATATTAAATTAGGAGTTGCGTAACGCTTAAACATAATCTTTACAACATGAAAATTTGACTCGTTCAACTTGTACTCGTTTTAGTTCATTTTTTCGTTAGTGCATACTAATGACGTACAAAATATTTATAAGCATCTATTGCGTAAGGTTTATTTTTAGTAACTTTAAGATTCTTCTAAGGCACCTGACGAAAATTATATTTTAGGTATTATAGAATAAATACACCTCTTCCTATCAATGTTTTGTCTCTCATTTTTATTGTATGGTTGACAGAATAGAATATTAAGTGCGATTTGCGCCAGGACGAAGCCGGACCGGTCAGCTAGTTATCATAATATTGTATTGTCATCGGAAGTACACATGTGTGCAAAATTTCAACTCAATCGGTTAACGGGAAGTAGGTAAAAAAGCTGTCGCAAGATTTGAAACAAATATAGTTATAAATATACGGGGTCAAACAAAAAACCCGGGTCGCAATGCCAAAACCCTGCCGACAATATAGTGTATTTGCTTATACAGGCAGTGTGGCTTTATTATGCGAACTTTAGTTGGTTTCTGGGCAAAATAAAAAATTACACTCCTTAATACACCCCTTAAATAACATTTTTTTTTTTAATTGCAATATTATTCTCAATCGAACCTCTATACTAAATTATATACACCTTTCAGTAAATAATTCATAATCTGCAAACTAGTTTTTTCATAAAATTTGTAAATCCGGTCCTGTCGGGCCGATTTTATCAAAATTTTAGGGACACTTTTTAATTACTACCAGAGGGTGAAATTTAAATTTTGAAACGATTCGAAGAATTTTTTCGGTATTTTGGGGCCCAAAAACATTTTTCAACCCCTAAAAACTACCCTTAAAATAGCCCGATTAGGCCCATTTTAAATAGGCTTCTTGCGGTGATCGATTTCAACACGTGGGCCAAATTTCGTTAAAATCAATTGACTCCTTCGAAAGTTATTGCCCGTACACACACACACACACACACACAATATATATATATATATATATATATATATATATATATATATATATATATATATATACATATATATATATATAAACATTTCTAAAAACGGTGCCAATGTGTTTATAGGAGGTTACGAAACGTCGAGAAATTTTAGTCCGACCCCTAGGTCCCGCCATCCGACCGACGCCAATAGTGTATGTTGCCATATGGCAAATACACTAATAAAACCGTTTAAAAATAGACATTATTTTGTTATGCCATTTATCGACTATTTTATGAATTTTTTGAATACCGCTACTTACTGTTATTTTTAGTTTGCGAATTCTATTTAATAATTAGCGAGAAAATCTGTTTCTCATTTATGAAAATCAACAATGTACATATCTAATGAAAAACAGTACCTACATATTTTAATATTAAATTTACCATTTTACAATTTTAAAAGTAGTTCTTAAAAGCCTCGGAACCAAGATTTATAAAATTCTAAAAACTGTTATACAAAAAAATTGCGGATACGTAATTTTTTAAAGCATATGTTTTGGTTGAGAAAATCGAATGATTATTCCTTTATTCCCTTGACAAAACTCCGGAAACTGGGATTTCAATTAATTTGGGTAACATATAAATTGATTTTATATTGCATACCTCTTGTTTATTCAACGCTCATGTATTTTTTTTTTATTTTTATCGTACTTATTTGTAAAACATACAGTAATTTTGTTCTCAAAAATCAACATAGTAAATTTTAAATCTTCTTTTGGTAACAACTAGTTTTTGCATTAAAGATTTCGTTTTTTTCGTAAAAATCTTTAAATTATACATTTGTGGGCAAAATATCAAACAGTATTATATCAAATTTGTCGTGCAAAACAATTTCAGCATTCAATATTATCCAGTTAATCATTTTTGTTGTTGTGAAAAAATCCCTGCCGATTACATGTCTCGAAACATCTTCCTACTACTCGAAACAACAGCTTGAGATGATTAAGATTTAAAATATAGATATATGTATGCAGTATATATTGATTTTTGAATGATTGTATCCCAACTAAGCTTTCATAAGGAAAAATATAAGCTCAGGTTTACTTACACACATTCATTGGTTTTGAAACGCAATTTGGAACATTAAGAAGGGCTTTTCTTACACACCCCCGCTTTCAGGTTCTAATCCGAGAACTGATAAAGTAGGTATCTATTGAATGTTTAATTTATTTGGAAATAATATGTTAAATTGGTGTAGATTGCTGGCGACCTTAAAATGTTTTCGTTTGAGAAACATTTGTTAAAAACAACTAAATACATTCGTCTGCATGTATAAATCTGTCCTTTCTTTGAAAGGGAGCTTTATTTTTACATTTTGTAATATGTTCTTCAGTTTTTCATATTCTTTAGTTTCATGAAATATCATTTGGCAAAAAGAAAAACACTTTTATATGCATTTATTCTGCAATCATAAAATAGATAAAAAGTTCAACTTTTTACAGAATGCAAATGCTCTTACTGCGTGGTGTTCCACTTTGTAAAATGTAGCAGGGAGGGTAATTTTTTGTACCAAAGGGTACTTGAAAATTGGTAGAAATTGTTCTTGTTTTAAATATGTACCTCTATGAGTTTTGTTCATTTTTCAGTTTCGTGAAGTTTTATGCTAAGGAATGTATTTCTACATAATCTATTTTTTGATATGCTCACACATTACGTAAGTCGTAAAATAGATATTAAGTTTCGATATACACTAGCGTACAAAATTTAAATTTGGAATATGTTTTATAGGAAAAATAAGTTGTATCTCAATAATATTCCTACCCTTAAACTTTAAACACCTCCTATATTTTTATTGTTGAAAAATGTATCCTTTACGCTAGGTTGAAGTAAAATTTTTACGTGCCACGTGTAATGGTTTGATAACTTTGCCGTGAAAATGCAAAACTCACTAAATAATTGCTTCACATCCAAGCCTAACTTAATTACATGTGACGGTCTGGCGTAACACTTAACGGTCTAACTGACTACCGTGAAAGCTCAAAACGCGGTTAAAGAAGTTTCACTTCAAAAATATTAGCATACAATGTTTAAAAACCCGGGTCGCAGTGCCAAAACCCTGCCGACAATATAGTGTATTTGTTAACACAGTCAGTGTGGCTTTATTATGCGAACTTAGTTTTTGGGCAAAATAAAAAATTTGACTCCTTAATACACCCCTTAAAATAACGTTTTTTTTTTAATTGAAATATTATTATCAGTCGAACCTCTATACCAAATTATATACACCTTTCAGTAAATAATTCACTATTTGTAAACTAACGTTTTCATAAAATTTGTAAATCCGGTCCTGTCGGCCCGATTTTTTTTAAATTTTAGGGACACTTTTTAATTACTATCAGAGGGTTAAATTTCAATTTTGAAACGATTCGAAGATTTTTTTCGGTATTTTGGGGCCCAAAAACATTTTTCAACCCCTAAAAACTACCCTTAAAATAGCCCGATTAGGCCCATTTTAAATAGGCTTCTTGCGGTGATGGATTTCAACCCGTGGGCCAAATTTAGTTGAAATCAATTAACTCTTTCGAAAGTTATTGCCCGCACACACACACACACACACACACATATATATATATATATATAAATATAAACATTTTTAAAAATGGTGCCAAAGTGTTTAGGAGGTTATGAAACGTCGAGAAATTTTGGTCCGACCCCTAGGTCCCGCCATCCGACCGACGCCAATAGTGTATATGTTGCTTTATGGCAAATACGCTAATAAGGACTGATTAAAATAAATACAACTAACTCTTGAAATAATTATTCGGTATCACGTGCTGTTTGTTTTGTAAAATTATTTTCACGTATTTGTACGCCAGTGTAAATTTTGTATCTTTGCGGCAGATGCGTTATCTCCAGTGTGTTGATATTTAAGGATTTACAGGAAATCTCCTTATGTCGCCGTACTGAAATTATTTTTTTATAACGCTTAACTCGTCGTTATTTCACATAATACTATAAAACTCCAAGATATAATATTTTTATCGGTTTCGTACGTCATTTTTATACTGTAAATGTTTAAACTACGTGGTCATTTTCTTCTTGCGAATCGTAACATGTCATATTTCTTTTTATTTTCAATAAAATCTTTATGCTAAATAATATTATAACAACTTTTCGAGATTCGCTGCGAACTTTAAGAAAATTGTTTTTTTTTCTTCATTTTTTTTACTGTTAAAATTGTGTGCAGAGAGCGAACTGTTTTATTTTTCAATGCTAGGTTTTAGAAAGCGTTGTCAAACATCTAATTTGACTATCACCTAACTTTATAATCACACATGTTTATCCATAAGAAAAGTAATACTGTTGTATAATTTTAAATCGACCCTGCTCGAAAAATAATTGGTCGATTGATTCGATATATTTTTAAACTGTATGCACATTTATTCAGTATAATACAATATTTTTCTACGCATTTTGATTAAAATTTAGCTTGAAAAACGATCTTTTTTATGTAAATCACGTTTTTGAGTTAGATAACAGGCAGTTTCACGACATTAGACTACTTTTGCATGTAACCGTAACTGTATGATCACAATCTAAGGCCATTGTCAATTGACAATGCTTTTTGCAACCCAGCATAAGTATGTATTTCCGTATACATAAATACATGTATTGCACATAAACTATTGGCCTTGGCGATGGATGGCAAGACTAGGGGTGGAACCATAAAATGACTACGTTTCACATATTCGTATCCTAACAATTTGGCGCCACTGTAAATATACTATTTTGTCGGCAGGATTTGCGATCCGCGTTATTAGTGTATTTGCCATATGGCAACATACACTATTGGCGTTGGTCGGATGGCGGGACCTAGGGGTCGGACCAAAATTTCTCGACGTTTCATAACCTCCTAAACACATTGGCACCATTTTTTAAAATGTTTATATATATATGTATATATATATATATATTTATATACGTATATATATATATATATATATATATATATATATATATATATATATATATATATATATGTGTGCGGGCAATAACTTTCGAAAGAGTTAATTGATTTTAACGAAATTTGGTCCACGTATTGAAATCCATCACCGCAAGAAGCCTATTTAAAATGGGCGTAATCGGGCCATTTTAAGGGTAGTTTTTAGGGGTTTTTGGGCCCCAAAATTCCGAAAAAATTCTCAGAATCGTTTCAAAATTGATATTTAACCTGTCAGTAGCAATTAAAAAGTGCCCCTAAAATTTTAATAAAATCGGCTCAACAGGACCGGACTTACAAATTTTTTGAAAACACTAATTTGCAGATAGTGACTTATTTATTGAAGGGTGTATTTAATTCGGTGTAGACGTTAGATTGATAATAATATTACAATTAAGAAAAAAAAATGTTGTTTTAAGGGGTGTATTAAGGGGTTAAATTTTTTATTTTGCCCAAAAACAAACTTAATTTCAAATAATAAAAGTATAAAACCACACGGCCCTATACAAGCAAATACACTATATTGTCGGCAGGGTTTTGGCACTGCGACCCGGGTTTTTATTTATATAGCCACTTGGCAGTCAGTAGCCGTAAAAAATTATCGTTATTTTATCTAATATTGTATTTCAGTTGATTATTATCTTTGATAATAAATTAAAACTCCATTTGACATTTTCACTTGACCTCGAATTAGCCTCATTTAATTGGAGTCTTGTAATTCCATCTCTAGTCCCCATCATTCGACCAGTGTCAATAGTGTACGTGCCATTATACTACATAATATATACAAATACACAAACTATTTTTCTGACAATTACAATTTACAATTCGTATTATAATAACCCTGTATTCATAAATCTTACAGGTGTAGGCAGTTTTATATCGCAAATTACGAAGTTTAAAATACCTTAAATTTTATACCCGGATGAATATAAGGCTTTGAGTCTGTTGGAATATTTCTTTTCATCCTTAAAATAGATAAAGAAGAGAGAACATGAACTAGTAAAATATAATTTATAAAGATTATCTCTTGACAGGTTTTTACGGAGTTTTTATTCGGGAAAAAAAGAAAAAAACGTATTTGACAAATTGAAATATGTTTTGCGTTTTCTATTACGTACTTTTATCAGTGTTGGTAAAAACTAAAAAGCAAAGTTTCGTGACTGAGATTTTTGTCAGATTTTTTTTTTATTAAACTTTTTCTATACCTATTTATATTTTCATTAATTAACCCTGAAATTTTAAGGTACGCACGCGCCTTTACCCTGCACGGCTTCGCTCGCGTATTATTGTTTCTTTTTGAAATGATACTTATTTTGCTACGTTGAAAGTAAACTTGTAGCAGGCAACTGAAGTTGTGCGCGCACAGTTAACGAAATTTCGACAGTATGAAGTTGGCCGCGCTAGCGACAATTCGAAAGTATGAAGTTGGCCATAACAGTCCCTGACTGAAATGATCGATGGACAAAATCAATGCACTTTCTGTCACCTGGAAACTATATAATATACTAGACGACTGTAACCTTTGATTACAACTAAGTAGTTGTTTTAATTGTCATCCAATGAAACTTATAATATCACTTTTTTAATTACTCAATGGATTGCAAGCAAAACAAAATTTTGAAAGTGTTTTAAAATATTTGAGATCAATTTTTTGTAAGTATTATTCTTAAACTTTTGAAGATTTTTTTTTCAATGAATTGTTTGCATCAACATTAGTTTTGAGTCATTCCAAAGAAGTATAACTTTCAACGCGCGTACATAAATAAACGAACCCACTTTTTTTGAGGTTTTTTTTTCATATTTTTTCCCGCATTAAAAATTATAATTATTTCATATCAATATAAATTCTTCTAGAAGTAAGAGGTGTTAGAGTTATAGACTAAGGTCTGAAATCTACAAGTACAACTTTTCTGTTCTTCTTTTTTTAACTAATGACAATAAAGAATCTTTTTATTTTATTTTAACCCACTTTTTTATGAATTTGATTGTACAGTCAAAGCCCTCAAAGTGCACGCTCTCTAAATGCACACTCTCTCTTACTGCACACGAACTCGCCCTCTAAGTGCACGTTCCCCAGCCCCCACTTCGAATAATCTGCGACCAATCACGTGCGACCGTAAGCGCGCTATTTTCAAACTTTCCATTTTCATCATATTCATAGAGTTTTAGAGATATTGTTTATAGCATCTGATTGAATAAAGATAGCTATAGGAGTTAGAAGAGTGGGGATGAAAAAGATCGTAGGGGAAGTGTGCACTTAAAGGATGGGCTCGGTTCCGAGCTGTGCACTTAGAGGGCTTTGACTGTAGTAAGCACATTTTGTTACACCGTGTAATATTTACGTTACACAAAAACAATGTCTTGCTGTAAATAATATGTGTATGATTTTATTTCGTAATTTTGTGAACGTTTAAAGTGGGGAAGGTCAGTTTGGGACGATCACCCATCGTACAACTCCACTTGCTATATTTACATATTATAAACGAAACCGCACGCGGCAAGCTGGCATAGCATGCTAAAAATAATGTGCACGTTTACAAATAATTTATTACCTTACTTAAATAATAATGTGAATATTATATAATGTAGAGGCGGTACCCCTCTAATGCATTTATTTACTATGCTAGTCAATCAAGCGATGAGAACAAAAAAAGAACTGCACAGCGCTGCACGGGTCTTATTACGGTATACAAATATGCTTGTTTTTTTTCCAAATAAAATGTTGTAGTTAATGCTAAAAATGTTTTGGATATTTAATAGAAAAATGCTTGTTTAGAAAAAATGTAATTGTGGCTAATTTGGTGAAAATTATAAAAAAAAACAGTTTTTCTGTATCTTGTTTCACGAAATGAAAAAGACTTGTACAAAATTCTACTGGTTTTAATATATAGTGTCGAAGCTTGTCATTTTAAAATGTCTAAACATTTCATAAAATGTCCAGTTGCATCAAATACCCTCATTTTGTCAAGTTTCGAAATTGAGTTTAAATTTGGAATGTCTACGTTGGTTTGTTATACAAAATGAGGATGTAGATATAGAAAAAATTGCGAAAAATTTGAGACACGCCCTTTGGCCTTTGACTCACGATTTAAAAGTATAATCTATTTTTATGAGCCCTAGATGTAGAACTGAGTTCGTCCCTTGGTTTTAATACTATGGTGAAGGCTTTTAATCTTGATTTGTTAATTTTTAAGACAAAAATATGTTTTTTTTTTAAATAGAAATTTTATACCTACCAGTAAATGCATCCCCTATAAAATCTAAATCAAAATTAAACACTGTAACTCGTCCCCAGTGAATAATCAATCACGGAAAGTACTGGGGCTTAAAATTAAATGCAGCTGCCTCTTGCAGGAGCACGCATTGCAGCGTAAAGAATTTACATAGCGTTTTTCAGTTAAAATTAGCTGTTATTTAATTTTTTCATAAAGCTCGGAAAGCTATTATTAAGCACGTATCATATTTATACACCGTTGTCTCGTTGACAGTGAATTAGCGATGTGATGAAATAACAATAACAGTTATTTAGTAACTGTTTCTAGAAAATAACAGGATCATCAATAACTATTCCTAAAAATAAACAGTTTTCAAAAATAACAAGTTCCAAAAATAGTAGTTACTAAAAAAAAAGTTGTTATCTGTTATTTTGTTAATTATGTACCGAGTGAAGATGACTATTACAGGAAAAAAACATTTCTCCTTATTTCATCTTACGTCAAAGGTTACTGTTAAATTTAACTTAACGAGCTCTTATCACATGCTGCAGCATTAACGAATGAAAACAAAAAAGCGTCGAAGGAAAGATTTGTATTGCAATTTGCTTCTTCTTCTACTCCTTTTATCAGTTATAAAAAAAATGTTAAGCATTTTTAAAGTTAATGCCACACATAAAGCGTTTTAGAGAGACATAAGAATATTTTTTCTTAAAATGAACTAAAGATTCACCTCTTGAAGTTTGTCGATGTCATTTGTAAAGTTTTATTTTGCTCTGCACCAATATCTCACAAGCGTTTTTTAGTGTATTTGCCATAGGCAACATACACTATTGGCGTTGGTCGGATGGCGGGACCTAGGGGTCGGACCAAAATTTCTCGACGTTTCATAACCTTCTAAACACTTTGGCACCATTTTTAAAAATGTTTATATATATATATACAGGGTGTCTCACCGAACGTTGGCTAACATGGGTAACTTTGTTATTAGTGGAGATAGAAAGTCGGTTAAATGGGCAAAGTATTGCAGATAATTGGGCTCATTAACATCCCGTCGAAAAAACAATTGAATTTTGACACCCTATGAATTTATTCAGAAAATATTGAAAATTGCCATTTATGAAAACTGGCCATAACTTTTTTATTTATGAAGATACTTGAAAATTTCATTAACCATTTTTTGATAACTTTTTAAGGCCTTTTCAGTGGCGTAGGTTTAATTTTTTTATTTCCACTACATAATGAGATATTGACATAAACTTTGGTTTTTCTTATGGACGGCATTTTTGATTTTCAGATATTCGAATTCTACTTATTTTTCTGAATAATTCGACATAGCATATCCTATATCTAAACCAATCAGAAGCTACAAAACTGACAAAAATAGCTTTTTGGCGTTATCAAAGTGTGCCGTGTAAAACGAAATTTGTTGAAACAAATACATATCGACAGGTTAACAATCTGTCGAGCGATCGCTTCAGTTTTGCTAATTCATTTTGTTTGATTCACTCTCTAAGATGACTCAAGCATTCTCAAATTTGGAGAAACAGGCTATTTTTGCGCATACATTCAGCGTAATAAAAATACCACGTGGGCTCAAGCACAATACTTGAACCTTTATCCAGAAAGGCGACAGCCTTTTTCAATAACTTTTAGGAACTTAAATAGAAATTTAAAGGTATACGGTTCATTTTCAAAGAAAAAAGGCAACATTCAACACTGTGAAGAAGAATTAGGTTTAGCAAACGTTGAAATTAATGGAGAAAAGTTCCTAAAAGTTATTGAATAAGGCTGTCGCCTTTCTGGATAAAGGTTCAAGTATTCTGCTTGAGCCCACGTGGTATTTTTGTTACGCTGAATGTATGCGCAAAAATAGCCTGTTTCTTCAAATTTGAGAATGCTTGAGCCATCTTAGAGAGTAAATCAAACAAAATGAATTAGCAAAACTGTAGCGATCGCTCGACAGATTGTTAACCTGTCGATATGTATTTGTTTCAACAAATTTCGTTTTACACGGCACACTTTGATAACGCCAAAAAGCTATTTTTGTCAGTTTTGTAGCTTCTGATTGGTTTAGATATAGGATATGATATGTCAAATTATTCAGAAAAATAAGTAAAATTCGAATATCTGAAAATCAAAAATGCCGTCCATAAGAAAAACCAAAGTTCATGTCAATATCTCATTATGTAGTGGAAATAAAAAAATTAAACCTACGCCACTGAAAAGACCTTAAAAAGTTATCAAAAAATGATTAATGAAATTTTCAAATATCTTCATAAATAAAAAAGTTATGGCCAGTTTTCATAAATGGCAATTTTCACTATTTTCTGAATAAATTCATAGGGATGTTAATGAGCCCAATTTTCTACACTACTTTGCCCATTTAACCGACTTTCTATCTCCACTAATAACAAAGTTACCCATGTTAGCCAACGTTCGGTGAGACACCCTGTATATATATATATATATATAGATATATATATATATATATATGTGTGTGCGCTATAACTTTCGAAAGAGTTAATTGATTTTTACGAAATTTTGCCCACATGTTGGAATCCACCACCGCAAGAACCCTATTTAAAATGGACCCAATCGGACCATTTTAAGGGTAGTTTTTTAGGGGTTGAAATAAGTTTTTGGGCCCAAAAATGCCTAACAAATTCTCAGAATCGTTTCAAAATTGAAATTCAACCCTTTAATATCAATTAAAAAGTGCTCCTAAAATTTTAATAAAATCGGCCCGACAGGACCGGATTTACAAATTTTATGAAAACACTAGTTTGCAGATAGTGAATTATTTGCTGAAAGGTGTATTAGAGGTTCGATTGATAATAATATTGCAACTGAGAAAAAAATGTTCTTTTAAGGGGTGTATTAAGGAGTCAAATTTTTTATTTTGCCCAAAAAACCAACTTAAGTTCGCATAATAAAGCCACACTGCCTATATTAGTAAATACACTATATTGTCGGCAGGGTTTTGGCACTGCGACCCGGGTTTTTTTTTATATTAAAAGGTGTAACGTAACAGACTGTTATTTTTTAACAGTTTGTGGTAACGTGTTATTTTCAAATAACAGAAACAATTACACTTGTTATAAAAAAACAGATTTGTTCATCACTACTGAAGGAATGTTGATCTAAAATATTATTAATATTCATAACGTAAATCATAGTCGATACACAAAGGCTGAATGTAATACAATTGCGTCAAAACAAAATAACTCCGTGCCCACGTAAATAGTTTTAACAAATGTATATTTCGCTAATGTTTATAACTTACAGGTTTGTGTGGTTGTCGCGAGATTGTGGTAAAAGTCAATATAAAAGATTTATACATGCAAATTACCTAAACAAACTGTAACTATGTGTTAAGAATACGAAATTATGCTAATATCTAAGTACAGTGAACTAACTTGTTAAGTGGTATCTCCTTGAATTAATAAATTATTAAATCTCGTTACGTTTACAGTTTTAATTTTGTTTTAATTTTTAAACTGTATTCTGCTCAACCGTTCTAAAGCTTCGTGTCCACTGTGAGCGAAGCTGTTGTGAAAAGTGTATCATCAATTTGATATGGAGATGTAGCAAGTAGCAACCATATTTTACTGTACTTTATTTTTCTACCATCAGATGCCATAGGGTTAAAGGTCAAATTACATTAGCTGTATTATGATTCATTGATGCAATATTTAGAGCCGCTGTAACACAGCTTCGAATCTAAAAGAGTTAGAAAAGTTTTCTTTGACTTGGAATTACACAAACATTTAAGTAAATTGTTTAGTTGCAATTTTTACTAGGTAAACTTCTTTAAAAGTGCATCTTTTGACACATTTCTCAAATTAATCATGCTTACAAAAAATAAATTTGCTGATTTCAATGTGCATACGTTGATTATAGAAGATTTTCACAAATAAAAAGAAATCTCCGAACACCCTAAAGCTATTAGACGATCACATTAATAGTTTCGTGTATTACATTTCGCTGTTATCTGATGTCGTTTGAAATGTTCAGACGTTTTAAGAGTTCAGTTGCACCAGCTAGTGATTTCATATAATACCCAGTTAGATAAGTGGATCATCTCATGAAATGTCTTGACAATTAATGAAATGATCAGTTACACCAGTTATTGGCCCCGACATACACACGTCAAGAAGCTGATTCAACGAGAAATGAAATGATGTTTGAAAGAGGTTGAAGACAAGACAAAAAGACGTTTGCTCTTTACAACTAGGTAGCTAGTAGTTTGTGACAGCAATCCTGTACACATGCATTGGACACATGAGTTTATACGCATACATTCACACTGTAGCCGCTGCTGCCATATAAAACATTGAAGCATCGATGATAAATTCTATAAATAAAGACGGCGGCGGTTCATTCTTAATAAAAACGTTACTTATTTCATCGCGCCATTGCAGCTCGTTTGAAGTGAAGAAACCCGTCGTGTTGAGATTTGTAAAACATCATATCTTGTCAGTCGAATAACTCTTGTAATATATGAAAACAAAAAGACAGAAGAGGTTGTTAAAACAATAGAGGGCTAATGGAACAACTATTTGTATTTTTATACTACACTGATGAGAAAAAAAATCGGACCACATGTTACATAAAATCAATTATTCAAGAAATCGATTTTGAATAATCAACACTTGAAAATTTTGAAATCCTGACATATGCGAGAAGTCTATTAATTTTTTGCTCGCTAGATATTTTTTGTATCAAATCAGCCATTTCACAGTTTTGATCTATCTGTCTGTTTATTTCGGTTTGATTCATAAACTACTGAATCGATTTTGATCGCATTTTTACTAGAGTATTTGTTATACGCCAGAGAATAGGCTGAATAACTCAAAAGCCGATATTAGTGTCCGCTAATCCGCGGGTAAATTCTAGTTAGTAATAATTTCGATTCAAGTCATTTTAGATTTATTTAGTGTGAACTTTTCTTAACTTTATATTTCGATACACTCGTAGTTCTAGCTATATTAACGAAAAATTTACTTTAATGCAATTTGCATTTTCAGATTGTCAACGCCGAGTCTACATATTGTAATAATAGTGCAGTGAAAAATAAATTCACTGTAGATACATAAAAAGCTGAATGTAATAAGTTAACTTTCGTGTTACTAAATTACAGTTTGGTTTTGTTTTTAACTCGTAGTTATTACATTAAAACTAGGAAACTTTTGCAGTGGTTATATAAAACTATTAAACGGGCTGGTTGTTTACAAACTTTGTTTAACAACTTGGTAACAATACGTTTCGCAACATATTGTTTACAATAATTACAAGGTGAAGGCATTTTTTCGTTTAATATAAAATAACAATAAGTGTTCGCCATACTTGGCTATCGTTGAGCCAACATCAAAAATGTTCAAACTAATAATAGTTGTGATATTGAGAAGGCGCTAGAGCGTAGAGAATGTTAGTCATAGACGCCCATATGATTATTTTTTCTTATAAATGCGAACGTTTCTAATGAAACGTAATTTGTGTTGAAACTACAGTCTGGATAGACTATTTCAAGACCATTAAAATTGAAGCATTCTCTTTAGTGCCTCTCGCAAATGAAGGAAATATTTAACATTACTGAAGCGTCGTTGTGAACGCCTGGTTTCACATGATGACGCGATGCGACAAGATGTTGCCTCAAAAAATGTACTTGTTTTCAAATGCATCAAACCTAACCAGGGCGATACGGCGCGGTCGCAGCTCGACGCGACAAAATTCAATGCTTCACAAAACGTTGTATAGCGATGTAGTGCAGTTGATTCACAAGTGGTATGGTAACGTATGAAGATGCAAAAATATAAAAAAAATTCTATGGTTCAAAGTTATAGATTTACCTTTTGAAATTTCAATCTTTATTTTTATTTACGTGGAGGAATACAATATGTGTACTGCAAATAATTCACAGGCTCCGCTGGTGACAACGCAGTATAGCTTCTGTTATATAGTAAACAGTAGATGAAAAGAAAACCCGGGTCGCAGTGCCAAAACCCTGCCGACAATATAGTGTATTTGCTTGTACAGGGCCGTGTGGTTTTATACTTTTATTATGTGAAATTAAGTTTGTTTTTGGGCAAAATAAAAAATTTAACCTCTTAAAATAACATTTTTTTTCTTAATTGCAATATTATTATCAATCTAACGTCTACACCGAATTAAATACACACTTCAATAAATAAGTCACTATCTACAAATTAGTGATTTCAAAAAATGTGCATGTCCGGTCCTGTTGGGCCGATTTTATTAAAATTTTAGGGACACTTTTTAACTGCTACTAACGGGTTAAATGTCAATTTTGAAACGATTCTGAGAATTTTTTCGGTATTTCGGGGCCCAAAAACATTTTTCAACCCCTAAAAACTACCCTTAAAATGGCCCGATTACGTCCATTTTAAATAGACTTCTGGGAGGGATGGATTTCAATACGTGGGCCAAATTTCGTTAAAATCAATTAACTCTTTCGAAAGTTATTGCCCGTACACACACACACACATATATATATATACATATATATATATATATATATATATATATATATATATATATATATATATATATATATATATATATATCTATATATATACATATATATATAAACATTTTTAAAAATTGTGCCAAAGTGTTTAGGAGGTTATGAAACGGCGAGAAATTTTGGTCCGACCCCTAGGTCCCGTCATCCGACCAACGCCAATAGTGTATGTTGCCATATGGCAAATACACTAATAACACTGAATACTAAATTTAAAATCAGAGCTGATTTTTGTAAACATTTCTTTTTTTCTTCCGTGTTTATTTCAACAGTTCTATTTTCCAAACAAACAACCTAAAAACCACTACTGACTGGTTTGCGCTTCAGAACAATATTAAATGGTGTTTATTTAAAAATTGAAGCCATAAAATGCACTTTGTATAAAACTCTGTATAAATATAAATTTATTGTGATGTCTATTAACCCAATTTATAATTTTATATGTTCTCCTTGCAACTCGATTGAATCAAACGGCGTTAAATATAATATCGAATGATTGGATGCGGACAGATAGAAAAATGATGTATTGTATTGACCTAGATATCAATTCTAATAACAGTATTGTTATCTTATTTTTCGTCCTGAAATTACTTCTTTCTTTAGAATCAACAGACGTCATTCGACACAATTGACATGTACAGTCACTCACATAAATATCTAACCGTTTTTTAGTGATGTAAAAGAATAAATTACCGGTTAAATTTACACGGCTATTTAACATTATACAAGGCTGTGTAGAAAGTTTTTCGCATGATTCCAGCTTCCGGTTGAGATTTTAATTTTAATATTATAACAAATATCTACGTAAATATAAATACATTATTTAATTGATTCTTTCGATCTGCTATTGAAAACTGCTCTATTGCTTTGTTTTTTCTTGTTCTGAGAAACAGAAACCGGGAGCCGCCATTTTGGTTTATAGATAGCTGGTTAATTAATCGGTAAATTATTTGCTCAGAGTGGTTACTATCATAATTAATATTGTAAGTAAAGTTACTAATGTTTTAAAAAAAGATGTGTGTATTTACGTTACGTTACTTCGAGAATTAATTTAATATTACTTCTAGCCAATATGATTGACTGCTGTACCTCTTTTATTGCAGTGACAAATACACTGCAGCGTGACATCCGCGAATAAATGAGCCGTTTTAAAATACAAACAAATCAGAAATTTATTTAGAAATGAACAGTCTTTACATAAAATAAAATTATGGAAAAAACAATCTAAAATTAACATACGCGACTTTACCTTTGCCCTGGACAGATATGTATAGAGGTCGTTGGATACAACCGGAAAATGAACTTCAACTTTATGATAGGAAATAGAGAAATCGAACGGAAAAGTCGACCAGTACACGGTTTTCTTTTCCGTTATTTACGAGCCGTAATATTTCGTGGTTAGTGACGATAAATCGACTAACAAAATAAAATGTAATACACTGAAAATCGATTATTTCAAGTATCAATAGATAACATTCTATAAATGTAAGGTATCAACTAATTAATTGGGTGCGGAAGAAACAGTGGATTACATTTACTTTTTTATAAAAAAGATAAAAATTGACCTTTTTTCGGAACTCTTTAAATTGGAAAAGTAAATAACACACCTTTTTTATTTGTTGTGATGTTCTCAATTTAATCAGATTTTCTGTTTAAAGAAAAGCCAAACCACGCTTATATTGAATTGTTCGTAATCAGTTTCTAAATATCAACTGATTTTAAACTCTATTTTATGGCACATTATGTAAACACGTTTCAACTCTATATGTAGTTATGTATGTACGATCTAATGCATTATTTTAAGTACGTGTTGTGTCATTGTGGGAAAACGAGTGCCAGCGAGTTATAACAGTCACATGAGCCATAAAAGCATTACTTTTAAGATACACACTATATTTTTGCACGTACCTTCTGTATAAAATGGCTGATTTTCATTTCATAATTTGTAACAGCTGGTGTCAACAGTGTGTGCGGTCATGTTGCTTCAATTTGTACTATTAAGGTTATTTATTATTATTATTATTATTATTATTATTTCATTTGGATTGTTTACGAAAACTGTGTCTGTCTTGTGTCGCTTTGCTATCTCTGTTCATCGTATAGAATTAAACGGTAATTGACTGGTCGCATTTGCAAATTGCTGTTGGACTGGCAAGATCGCATTTTTTATTTGTTTTACTTTACGCACTAGTGCATATACAGACATGAAAAGTAGCTATTTTATGGAGAGAAGGGATACAAAAATATTTTTTTTTTGCGTTTTAGTCACAGTATAGCTGCTTTCTGGTACAGTCGATATGACAAACAACTGGAGATTGGGACTAGTCGAAAAAGTTACTAATTGATAACAAATTGGAGACCACTCCAAAGATGCCTTGACTACAAGAAAAATGTGATGTTTGAAGCTAAAAAAAAATCAACTGAGAAACTTCTATGCGAAATATAAATATTTCTTTCGGTCTGTTTAACAACAAAAAGATATTTCCGCCGACTTGTTTATTATAATATTACTGGCAATATAGTGACATTCCCAAATATGGCTTTAAATAACTACAATAATTCATTCAGTACGATAAAAAGTGCTGTTCGTATTGTTACATACAATCCATTCATTTGCATACTTGTACGATATGAAATGTATAGACTTTTTGTGTGCTGTTGAATTTAAGCCTGTTTTATATGCACTGTGCAGAGCCCAATAAATATTCATGTTATCGCAAAACTGAAAAACCGGGATATGAAAACCTGATTCGTGTTTAAGATTATTAGCCAATAATAGAAAAGCCCAAGTGTCACGTTTCGCTGATAAATAGTTGATATTAAAAGGAGGATGCTTCAAAACTAATTGATTTTACTTAATGAAAATAAGTACTGACGGATCTTGCAGACACGATTTGAGTTGTCAATCGTCTATTAACAACAGTACCTATTGTTTATCTAATAAAAGACGCCTACTACAATATTAAATATATATAAAAAAATTGTCCGAAATTTTAGATGCACGCTATGATCTTCAAGAGTTTTCAAATTATTTGTAACATTTTCTTTACTCATAAAAAAAAACTGGATTAGAAAATGTACGTATAATTATTGACTATCCTGCGGGGAAAATGGAAAAACCGAGATCTTCTGGGTTATATGTATGGTGGAATAGTTGCTCTTAAAAATTTCTAAAAAAAAATCCGCGATTGCATATGTCTATCTCTTCAGCTTGACTCACAATAACCATTTTTATGGTCTTCAAATTTGATCTAAAAGAATGTGTTAATTGCGAACGTGTTTTACTGTCATAGTATCAATCTTTATTAAAATAAATATGTTAGTCATCTTAAGTATTTAATTTAGTTTAAAACTGCCCCTTACACCATTTATTTTAGATGAATATCTTAGGAAATATCACAGAATATAGAACTACTTATCTATATATTTAATTGCATCCGTGCGAAGGGAGCCAGGCCGCTGGTACTAGATAAAACAGTTGGATGACGGATCTTAACTGCATTGTAAATAAACAACTTGTTGTTAAGATTCAACTTAAATTTTTTTGAAGACTTTTAATGACTTCCACTTGATTTTGTTTTTAATTTTTTTAATTAACCGCAAAACTGTAGATTTGCCAGTTCTACTCTATTTTGACATTTTTGGTGAATCCATATATAGATTTTTTCTCCGTCATTATCAGGTAAACACAGCTAATAATAAATAAATTTTGTGCACTATCATATTCATGACTGGCGATTTAAATTTGAAACATCCTATACAGATCACGGAATGAGGATAACGCTATTGTTCAAGGACAGTTTGTTATGACATTTGCCGTCAGTTAAATTCTTTGAAGCGTACATAAAAAGAGTTTACACAAATTTAATTTTATAAGCAATTTGTAAAATGACATACTAAAGTTTAGAATCCTTACCTACTTCTAGTGATCGCTTTCATCTTTCTGTTTTTGTGTAGTCCAGAGCCGACATTATATATATTTTGAAAATTAAAATTAAAAACCGCTCACATCTATCAATCATGACCTGCACAGCACATATCAGAAGATATCCACGTTGTTTAACAAAGTCGCTCACATTAGACCAACACCTGCAACCAGCAACGACTCTTAGTTGATCGCCTGTAATTTCTGTCTAGTCGTGCTGGGTCGATCTAGTAAGCGATGTGTCGTTTCATTAATTAATTTGCATCGATAAAACTACTTGAAAACTGCAAAATTCTGTCGCACACCAAATCTGCAGTAAAAGCTGGTGGTTTGTGCGACATCGTGCAGGTTGCAGGTTTGCGCTGTTCTTATCATGCTGATCCATGCTTGACAAGTGTGCGCGGTTTTTATGCCATATGAAATTTTTTTATTTAGTTAAACAAGAAACCGATCTAAGCTAAATTGGTGTACGCCGATTAAACTGCTACAAGAGAAATACGCAATACTGTTGCATATTTCGCTGAGACACCAAAAACTTCCCGGTCAAAGACGGATCGCAATGCTAGTATATGATATTAAAATGCATTACTTTAGATATAATTAAACAAATTCAAATTATATTATTTGAATTCCTTGTGGTCGTTATTCACATTTATTTTTAAAATGAAACATTTTCAAAGAACACGTACTTAAAGAAAAGTATACGTATTAAAATTATAAAATAAAAGAGCAACGTAAATTAAATTTTCATCTACGTTGATAACGAATTAATATCTGCCAAAAAGTTTTCAACAGAAATTAAATTTGCACAAAATTAAAACTAAGGAAAGGATATGTCAGCATGTGTTGTTAAATTTTTATTAAAAATTTCATTCAAACTTTAATTGCGTCAAGGTACAAAAAACAAATTAAAATAAAAAGAATCATTATTATGTTCTTTCTTTCAAGAACCTTGCGAGTTTGAGTAAATATAATAAAAACCAAGAACACGAGTTGAAATAAGCTTTACTCACAGATATTTGACCCATTTGTGTCCGATGATTCCTTATTTCTGTTATTTCCTATTAAAGAAGAAAAGACTTTATTGTCTTTTTTATAAAAGTGTTATACAAGAACTTACAAAGAAGGACGACGATGATCATCACAAGCTGATTATTTTTTTTTTGTTACGAAAAAATAATAGTTCACCATTTTGTATTCAAGCAAAAACTTAATAAAAGCTATCATTTTTTTCTCATTAAAAGTCTTGTGCAACAGATGGTTTTTTCTCATGAAAATTCTCTGATACTTGTACATTTATAATGTTGTATATCTACTATAAAAAGTATGATGCTAACATGGTTAGCGAAACGTGCTTCGAGAAAAAAAATGTTAGTGATTTGTGGTTACTTTTTAGAATGTACTCAGAATTGTCACTTTTCCTTCTGAGATATGGATACGTTTTTAGAATTTCGTAAAGAAACGGAACCTTTATAGGATCTTTCTCAGAAACGCCTAGAAGTATCAAGTTGAAATCAATACCAAATACTTATATAAGGTCTACAACCCCAAATTCCTGTAAAAATACCAAGCTTCTAACTCATTGCAATAAAAAGGTTAAAAAATGCCGTATTAATTGTGACTCACTGATCAAAACTCTACCCGTGATCAAAATCTATATAGGGTACTTTCCGTTGATCTAGAATCTTGAAATTTGGCATCTCATAACACAATAAAGGAAATCCGAAAAGCATTAATTTATATTTGCTTATGGAATTATTCAGCTATTGTTATCAAATTTAAACGATAACTATATTTTTTGCTGTTTGCAGTTTTGGCAGTCATGAATTAAAAAAAACCCGGGTCGCAGTGCCAAAACCCTGCCGACAATATAGTGTATTTGCTTATACAGGCAGTGTGGCTTTATTATGCGAACTTTAGTTGGTTTCTGGGCAAAATAAAAAATTAGACTCCTTAATACACCCCTTAATAACATTTGTTTTCTTAATTGCAATATTATTATCAATTGAACATCTATACTAAATTATATACACCTTTCAGTAAATAATTCATTATCTGCAAACTAGTTTTTTCATAAAATTTGTAAATCCGGTCCTGTCGGGCCGATTTTAGCAAAATTTTAGGGACACTTTTTAAATTTCAATTTTGAAACGCTTCGGAGAATTTTTTCGGTATTTTGGGGCCCAAAAACATTTTTCAACCCCTAAAAACTACCCTTAAAAGAGCCCGAATAGGCCCATTTTAAGTAGGCTTCTTGCGGTGATGGATTTCAACACGTGGGCCAAATTTCGTTAAAATCAATTAACTCCTTCGAAAGTTATTGCCCGCACACATATATATATATATATATATATATATATATATATATGTATATATATGTATATATATACGTATATAAATATATATATATATATATACATATATATATAAACATTTTTAAAAATGGTGCCAATGTGTTTAGGAGATTATGAAACGTCGAGAAATTTTGGTCCGACCTCTAGGTCCCGCCATCCGACCGACGCCAATAGTGTATGTTACCATATGGCAAATACACTAAAAATGTAGTTAAAGACGTTCTGTGTTGAAGAATTGAGAAATTGCTAGCTGTATAAAAAAAAATAAAAACTGGTTATTCGATTCGGGTGCAAAAATTAACGAGTTTCGTCATCTTTAGTAAAAGCCTTTATAGTGCTAGTTAACAGGTCAAAAAGAAAACAGAAAGAACATGCTTGTGTGTCGTGTCGCTGAGAAAAGTTTTTAAGCCATGTTGTGAGAAAGTTTACTTCCACTTGAATTTAATCAATAGGATTTTCTTATTTTATGATGGAGCGTGTTTGTTCACTTAGCTATAGCTTGTGTATGCCGTGTGTTGCTATTTGAAACTTTATCATTAGTTGTTTTTCTTTTAACATCTCGAATAGGTTATATATGTTACTTCTATTGTGCATAATGGACAATAAAGCTTCTTAAAGGTTTACTATATTCGTTATGCAACTTATTAAATGTGCACACTGCACTGTATATTCAACTAATTCTTGAATATCTGTCACATATTGTTCAAAAACTATTTCTTGATTCGTCTTGATTAATTGAGTTATGACGTGAAGTCACAATATAATATGACAATAGAATAGTTATAGTTTGCTACAATTGCTAACCCTACTGCCAGACTATGCTCCTCGCACTGCTCCTCGCTCTGCTCATCGCGCTGTCGCGATGTTGCCCTAAGCGGCCAGACACTGCTGTACTCGCGACGTTCCGCACTCGGCTTTCGCCTCTCGGCAATGGAGGTCGATACTGTGGCAGCGTGCGGACTATGCCTTACACTTAGACCGCTTGATGCGTACTGAGTGGCGCGGGAGTATGTGGCCGGCTTACTCGTGCTCTTATTGCCGGTCCTTTGACTCGCGCACAAAAAACCGACAATCGAGGGAGCACTGGGCATGACGAGGAGCATGACGTGCGGCATGACGAGTAACGCGGCCACACAACGTCTCTGCCTCTTTTCCTCTCTACTTCCCATGCCACTCGTCGAGTGTGTGGCTGAGGCATAAGAAACATCCTCTTTACAATGCTTTATTAAAAAAATATATAATTTGCACTGATTTTTCACTTGGCACTTGGTAGAACATGATTTATAATTAATAACATATAAAATAAAAATACATGAAAATTCTAAGAAATTGATTATTAAATTATTTCTCGGCGATCGTTTCGGACAATAAGTCTATCCTCAGAAATGTAAAACGTGTTTTATATTCCTGAGGATGGACTTATTGTCCCAAACAATTCTTAGAGAAATAATTTTATAATAAATTTTGTAGAATTTTCATGTGTTTTTATTTTATATGTTAAAAAAAAATTCGAACAACTGTCACCGTCGGGACTTAAACCCGAATCTTTCCACTACTTGTATGAAGGTTCATGTCTAGCGTTACCTAAGATTAAAATTAGCTCTCGCATGATGTGAATTTGCTGGTTAAATTTGTTTTGTTTTGAGAAAGATCAACTGTTGAGATATGGCACCGTAGAATAACTAATAACTCATTCCGCTGAGTTAGTGGGAAGTTTCGGGGGTAAGTCTCGATGGCGACAGTGTTTGAAATTTTTTTTTCTAATATTGCAGTGCAACAATTCTTAACAATTATAGCGAACTGTAGCTATTCTACTGTTTATTAATTTAGTCTTTCGAAGTATGTATATCGTAGTGAACAATATACTAATCAAATAAATGGTGCGAGCTCACCGAAGTGACTTATGTGATAAATTGCATCAATTTCGGATTTTTGTTCTTCATTTCTGTAGTTTTCCGAAACAAATGATAATTGCAGCAAATACATATTGTAATTCTCATTTGCTATGTGATCAAAATAGTTAGATCTGTTTTTGAGAAAATTACAATTTTCTGTTTTTAAAGTATCTTTATTTATTATTTATGAAAAAACAGTCCCATTCCATTCTGATACAAGAGACTAGCTCCTTTCTATCAAAATGAGATCTTCCTGTTTTTTCATAAATTCTCACCAATTTCTCCACCGCATATTATACAAGAAACGAGTCAAGAACTATGAAGCCTGCAGACCGCATCACTATCGACATATTTTGAGTAGCAAAAGATCAAGTTTTCTGTAACATATGGCTGATGATTCGAGTGTAATTATACAGAACTGTTTAATTAAAATTACAATGAATCAAGACCTCAATTCCTTTGTGTATGTATAACGTATGTACAATAATAGACTAAATCCAGCGTTGAAACTGTCTCGCGAGAATTCAATCCGCGCACCGTGGTTGATGGATTCAATGACTCCGCCTGTAAACAAACGCTGTTTGTGCACGTGGCAGTCAATTTGTTAAATAACACAAACCGACTGAAAAGGTACATCACGACACATAATGGGTTGCATTCTTGTCTTAATGAAAATGACGCGTATTCCATTTGTATTAATGTGCACTGATGAAGTCGGACTCACATTATGACTGCCACTTAATGAAAGGAATCTTGACAGTTCCAAAGCTGGAACGGATATTGAACGTTTCTTTTGTTGAGCGGACATGTTCGAGGAACTATCTCGTTTCATTCACACAATTTCGGTCAAAAAAGAAGAATATGTGGGTCCGCGGATTGCAGACCGAACTCGTTCCCAACTCGAAAGTACCCAACCTTTTCTAATTCATCGCTCCCTTTTAGAAGAAAAAAGAAACATCCAACGACCCGTAGTCCATAGTAGTTAATTTTATTTGAAAAATATTTTCAAAAAGTATTTTTGTCCAAAAAATAAAACGAAAATTTGAAAAAAAATTTGATTTTTAAAATCCAAAAACTTTTTGGTACTTCAAATTATATATAAGTTATAATATTAATACGAATACAAAAACCTAAAAAAAGTGCTATGTATAAAAGTGGAGTGTGTGTTTTTTTTTTTATGCATCTCGATTTTTTATATCCGAAAGTTACTATAGACTCTAGTTTTGCTCTTATACGTTTGCAATACAACGTTCAAAAATAAGTTATGTAGATCTTTTAAAAAATAACATTTACTCTGCATCAAACATAAAAAAACCCGGGTCGCAGTGCCAAAACCCTACCGACAATATAGTGTATTTGCTTGTATAGGGCCGTGTGGTTTTATACTGTTATTATGTGAAATTAAGTTTGTTTTTGGGCATAATAAAAAATTTAACCCCTTAATACACCCCTTAAAATAACATTTTTTTCTTAATTGTAATATTATTATCAATCTAACGTCTACACCGAATTAAATACACCCTTCAATAAATAAGTCACTATCTGCAAACTAGTGTGTTCATAAAATTTGTAAATCCGGTCCTCTCGGGCCGATTTTATTAAAATTGTGGGGACACTTTTTAATCACTACCAGAGGGTTAAATTTCAATTTTGAAACGATTCGGAGAATTTTTTCGGTATTTTGGGGCCCAAAAACAGTTTTCAACCCCTAAAAACTACCCTTAAAATAGCCCGATTAGGCCCATTTTAAATAGGCTTCTTGCGGTGATGGGTTTCAACACGTGGCCCAAATTTCGTTGAAATCAATTAACTCTTTCGAAAGTTATCGCGCGTACACACACACACACACATATATATATATATACATACATATATATATAAACATTTTTAAAAATGGTGCCAACGTGTTTAGGAGGTTATGAAACGTCGAGAAATTTTGGTCCGACCCCTAGGTCCCGCCATCCGACCGACGCCAATAGTGTATGTTGCCTTATGGCAAATACACTAAAAATGATAACACATGTAACTCATTTTCTGTCTCACAATGTTGTTGCTTACTTTTTCCCTTAGTTGTTCTATGTCCATATATATCACAAATGTTCCTGAATCACCCAGTATAAGCGCAATGATGCAAACTTTCATTCTAAGACCACGCCAGCTTCCCAACCTCCCTAAAACAGGAGCAGACAGCAGACAATGTGATGTCTTTTGAATTTCAATTATACGTTGACACAGTTGGCGTTTATCAATCTATTTCAGGGTCGCCACAGATTTAGTAAACTTTGAAAACATGGAAAAATCTGAGAAAGTTATAAATAATGCAAATCATAGAGTCTATTTTTGAATATATATTTTTTTTAAATTTCGATCGTCTTTATTATTATAACTATCCGCTACCCGACGTTCCATTTCTTATTACTAAGCTTATTAGTAGTTCCAGAAATTACCCATCTCATACAAAGAAACACACAAACAAACTTATAGTATAGAGTAATATTATTAGTGTATTTGCCATATGGCAACATACACTATTGGCGTTGGTCGGATGGCGGGACCTAGGTGTCGGACCAAAAACCTCCTAAACACTTTGGCACCATTTTTAAAAATGTTTATATATATATATATATGTATATATATATATATATATATATATATATATATATATATATATATATATATATATATATTTATATATGTATATATATATATATATATATATATATATATATATATATATATATATATATATTTATATATGTATATATATATATATATATATATATATATATATATATATATTTATATATGTATATATATATATATATGTGCGGGCAATAACTTTCGAAGGAGTTAATTAATTTTAACGAAATTTGGTATACATGTTGGAATCCATCACCGCACGAAGCCTATTTAAAATGGGCCTAATCGGGTCATTTTAAGGGTAGTTTTTAGGGGTTGAAAAAAGTTTTTGGGCCCAAAAATACCGAAAAAATTCTCAGAATCGTTTCAAAATTGAAATTTAACCCTTTAGTAGCAATTAAAAAGTGCTCCTAAAATTATAAGCAAATCGGCCCGACAGGACCGGACTTACAAATTTTATGAAAACACTAGTTTGCGTATACGAATTTACTTACTGAAGGTCGTATTTAATTTGGTGTAGATGTTGGATTGATAACAATATTTCAACTAATAAAATTATTATTTTAAGGGGTGTATTAAGGGGTTCAATTTTTTTTATTTTGTCCAAAAACAAACTTAAGTTCGCATAATAAAGCCACAATACCTATATTAGCAAATACACTATATTGTCGGCAGGGTTTTGGCACTGCGACCCGGGTTTTATTATAATTTATAAATAAGTATTATAAACATATGCCTTCAGCTATAGTTAAAACAATTTTTGGTGTTGTTTCTTTGTGAAACCTCTTTTACAAATTTCATAATAAATTTGTCTGGACATTATATTAGTCTGGAAATGTAACCTGTAAAAATTAAAAATTCACGACTTTCTGGCTGCTAAACAGTTGGTTGGCTACGTGACCTCTTCAGTGATTAATATTTCAGTTAATTTCGTCTGACACTGTAGTTTGAACAAAAACTAAAACCAATTTTTTGACAGTATTCTGTTAAAACGTAACCAATATTCATACGAATAGTGCAAACGTTGCGCCAACCATGTTAACATAATAGAATTTGGAGTCTCGCTTTGACCTTTTTTTACAACATTTTTATTCCGAAAGTTATTCCAAGATTAGAATAAAATCTCATTGTTTTGTCCTTTATGAACCTTTAATCTGCCAGAAGTATTTTGATTCTTTTTTTTTATTTTAAATAGTGCTAATCGCTACCTATGACCATTGGCATTATCGCATAAATACTCTGATTATTCATCTTTAAAGTTCAATTCCAAAATATGTAATAATAGAAATGAGTTTCACGGGTAATTGGAATAAAAAATCAATTTAAACACTTATTGATTGCAACGTTTCGTCTTTATTAAATCAAGATTTTTTCAAGCTCTCAGCATGTTTAAATTATAATAAAACTATGATATAAAAGGCAATTTTGCATTACAAAGATCAATAAAATTGAAAATTGTAGAAAATAATATCTTCTTTTTTTTTCTACAATTTTCAATTTTATTGACCTTTGTAATGCAAAATTGCCTTTTATATCATAGTTTTATTATAATTTAAACATGCTGAGAGCTTGAAAAAGTCTTGATTTAATAAAGACGAAACGTTGCAATCAATAAGTGTTTAAATTGATTTTTTATTCCAATTACCCGTGAAACTAATTTCTACTCTGATTATTTTCTTTTTCAATAATAATGACTGCAATAGAATATAACATCAAAATATTTTTTAATGGTTATTCAGGATAATTTTGGTACACTTCGCAGTAAAGTTGTTATTCTGTCACAAAGAAGGCCATGAAAAAAGTCATATCCTGTTTAAAAAGAAGCCATCGTTTTGATTCAGAAGGCTGTGATATTTACGTTACCTGTTTGTTTTCGTAGTCATCTGTTAGTTGATACAGTAGCGCACAAGTCGCAAATACCAGTGCAAATAACTATGTCAGCTAAATTAATTATTGTATTTATAGCTAATTCGCCGTAACAAAGACGACCTAATGATGCCAACAGATATGCTTACGTGTTGAGAATCTGTGACGGTAATGGACGATGCGCATAGCTGCTCCAAATCGAACGGAACTCCATGATATTTTTATTTTTCTGTTGTAAAAATATCTTCCTGATTCATCATTTCTTCGCTAAAATAAGAAATAAAAAATACGTGTTCAAAAAGTACTACAAGAAATAATAAAATTGTTATTGAAATCGAGGCCATGCTCTGTAAAGAATTGCTTGAGTTTTATAAAAGATTAATGTTTCATATTTGTCAACACTTTTTGGAAACTTTTTTGTGATCTCGAAAATATTTTTAATGTGCGGATCACAATTCATGAAAAAAATCATTAACTTAGTAACTTCTAACTGTTTTGGGAATCATTTAATAAACATGTAAATGGATGTTTAAAAATGATACTAAAAAACTTCGGGAGGTGATTTGTTGATTTTAAGAAAACAAGATTCGAGGATCCAGAAACACTTTGCTACGGAATTACAGTCCTCTGAAAATTTAAATTTTACATCTGTGTCACCCCTGCATTGAAGTAGGTGGTAGGCATTTCTGTAAATTGACTCTTTTTTATTATTATAATGACAATTTGATCACATTGCGCTTCAAACTTTTTTCATATTTTTAAGAGCAAATTGTAACAATCATTTATTCAAATTTTCTCGATAATAATGTGTGCGCTCTTAAAAATTTCGAAAAGTTAAAATAAAAACACAATTTAAAGACCTTACTTTTTTTCAGAACGCTACTAACCGCAACAAATCGTTTTTGGGTCCCCGTTTATAGGAAGTTTGTTGGTATCGTTTTAAACCATCCTGTATAGTAGAACTGACAGAATAGAAGCAAAACTGATGTGAAAAATCAACTCTGAATAAGAACAAAAAAAAAATTGTTTAAAATCGAATTTCTCGAATGCGTCCTATAAAATTTGGTGTATGTTTTCATAAATTTTACGAGTTTATATAACTTTCAATATTACTTTGATCATAAAAATTAACGGTTTCTGTTTCTTCTAAAAAAATCATCACAATTTTTGATCGATGTGCGCTCAGCATTATTTATAGCGAATGCATAAAATGCATTTTTGAAATGCAGGATATCTCCTTTGTTGCATTTTAAATTACCTATTCTTATTATGCATGCAGCCGAGTGAGTGACGTAGAAAGGTAGGAACGTACTGGGTTCAAATCCTAGTGAGGACAACATGCTTAGAACTTTTTCGATAATTCTTATAGAACGCGCACACGTGTCAAGCATAAACCTGCACGACCTGCACAGCACGATTCGTGAAGGAACACATGTTATTTAATGGAGTATCGCACATTAGAGCAGCACCTGCAACCAGCAACGACCACCAGTCAGTTTGCAACTTCTGTCTAGCCGTATTGCATCGATCTAGTATGCTAGTGATGTGTCGTTTTCATTATTTAAATTGCATTGGTAAAATTAGTTGAAACCTACAAAATGTATACCGCCCATCACGAAACCTGCATTAAAATTTGCTGGTTATTGCAGGATTGTGCTGGTGTATGCTGGTGTAGTGTGCGACATTGTGCAGGTTGCAGATTTGTGTTTTGATTTATGCTTGACAAGTGTGCGCGGTTTTTTAAACCAATCCTCTCCTTCAAGTTTTTCATGGTATTCCTTAATAATTTTAAATAAAATATATTAATGTCGAAAAACAAATTATTTTATTAAAACGGTTAATAATTTATTTATAAAACTCATGTTTTTATTAGCATGTGTTAGAATATGGGAGGTCTAATGTAATAACTGTCCATTGGGATAGAATTTAAGGCGTAATAAAATAAAAACGGATTAAGTTGTTCCAAGAAACTTCTAGTCTATGATAAACCGTACATATGTCGGATATTACAGAAATAACAAATATAGGATGAAACAAACGCAAATTTATTAAAAAACAAAATTGCGTCTGTTTTTCTTTCCAGAGTGATCAATTTCAATCTTTTAACTCCCTGGAAAAGACCCAGGGAGTTAAAAGATTGAAATTGAACACGGGGTTTCTTGCGAATCTGAAAATGATGCGACAAATTCGAAAAGAAGCCGGATCTGTGATTGTAAGAAATAATATTCTTATGGGTCAAAAAATAATTCGGTAGCGCTGAAATTAGATTTCTGGAGTCTCGTAACTCTGCTAAACAAAAACCTATTGTAGTTTTTTTTAGAAATCGCTATTTGATTGATTTATCATACTCTCAATAGATTTTCTCGAAATTAGAATTCTTTAGCGTGAATCTGTTCGTCAATTTGATATTAATATCATACAAAAATATGCGAACACGTTGTCAGTTTTCACAGAAAACATAAACCTCACGTAACTTCGCAAAACATACCCCATACTTTAAGATGGGACAAAAATTCTATATATAACCAAGGTCATTTGATATACAGGTCTCCTCATTAATGAATGACGTTAGCTAGAAGACCGTTCAATATTTTTATCAAGCATGCAATATTTTGAAAAAAACTGTATCAATTTCTTGCGATATTCTGAGCACTTTTTGGCCCTTGTTGTTTTCTTTGCCATTCTCGAATTAAAAATTCAAAAAATTCCAAATTTGAAATTTTTGAAGCAGAGTTAGTGACAAAAATGTGGGTGATAAAAAAAAATGTGCCAAGAATCATAATCTTCAATAAAAATTGTGGTATTCTATTCGAAAATAAAAAGTCACCCCCTCCCCCTTTTGTCTGCAAAAGGTGTCCCCCTTCCAACCCTACAACTTTCACTCGGACCATTTTTTGATTTTCCATAGTCTAGACGAGATATTCTCATCCGAGGATTAACCTGTATAACTGTGTGTTAACTAAATACAAGCGAAATTTTCGAGTCCTGTAAATATGACATTCATGAATAGTTTGTGCATCGTTGGTTATAAGTAATAACATTTCAATTACTCATGTTTAACGTAATTTGGTTGTCTTCGCTTTATTAATAAACATCTCGTTGAAGGATGTCGCTGTATCATTCGACATACGCGGATCTTGGCTTTGTGCTTTTTACATGCTCTAAATTTATATTATTTTGACAGTTGTGGACATTTCTAAATTACTAAATATTTGTCTTATTGTTGATCTAGTGTTATTGTACTATTCAAGGCCGCAATTTAAAAATAAAAACTTTGATTTTTAACGTTTTGCAAAAGTTTATAAACAACAGATCTGCATTCTTCGGCTCCCAGTTTTGAAGTTACGGAATTTTATTTTTTAAACTTTAACAGTTTGCAAACTAGTGAAATCATTCTCAAATTAAGTAAAGTTTCGATTACAGTTTTGTCAGCAAAAAAAATGGTATCCTTTACGCGCGTTGGCAGTAAAACATCTTTAACGTTGTGCCAGATATTAGAATGTAATTTAAAAAATAAATAATTTTTTACTAAAAATTTTACTTTAAAAATAATGAAAAAAAATTGAATAAAATATATATTATATATACGTATAAATATATAAATAAATACCAAGTGAAATAATATGGAATAGATGTAAAAACTTATTTGTTAATTCTCAATATTGTTCACGTTCATTATAATTAATAAGTTTTTTTTTTATTTTTTAATGGGAAATTGGACAGTTCAATTTTAATATAGTTAAACTAAATTAAAAAATTGCGACGTTTCGTTAAATCTTTTTAACTTCTTCGGGCAGAACTTTAATTAGTTAACCATAACATAATTTTTTTAAATTTAGTTTAACTATATTAAAATTGAACTGTCCAATTTCCCGTTAAAAAATAAAAAAAAAAACTTATTTATTAATGTCGCCCGCTATCGAACCGGCGATCTTGTCCGTACGAAGCATGCGCCTTATCCATTACTTCACAGAGTTCAACTGGTATCTGGCTATTTTTATGGTATAGCACATAGCAATATTGTACAAAAAAAACTTACAACCGTCCGAAAACGTTACTTCTTAGTTCCGTTTGAAAAAAAATATTTGACTTACTGTTAGATCGTGCCTAAAGAAGCTTTACGTTAAAAAATGAATGTCAGTGGTACACTTTAAACAAGTTGCCAAACGTATTTTTTAAAGTGGATGTACTGTGTCGTGAACATTTAAATCTTTGTTGAGGTTTTCAGTTTTGGCAAAGGAAAACGTAAATTGTTGTGCGGCAGCGAATATCTACATACTATTCACAGTGATTCATTTCATGTCATTGTTATTACAAACGTAATCATTTTAGCTTTTTTAGCGGGAACGTTCCAACTAGCACGACCTTTTCCACATTCTAAAACTGTTTTAACTAATTTTTGTGGTATAGCTATTTATTTAAAGCAGAAGCATTAAAGGCCAATTCTTGGAACTGGTATGCAAATATTTGAGGAATTCGGGTACCATATATTTTGAAATATGTAAATATTGTAAATTTGGTGTGTGAATTACAGAATCCTATTGGCACGTAGCTTTCTTGTTGCTTGTCCGTAGACTGCAAACAAATGACGTCTCGTCTTGTTCAATAGGCGGTCAATTTTTTTATGACTTTTTGATTTATATATTTTTTGTAACACGAAAAAATGCCGTTACATTATTTTTTTACATTAATCTATTTTAATAATAATTGAGAAATGCGATAATAATAATTATAGACGCCCGACAAGCCACTATTCGTGTGATATATCCTTGTTTATATGGTTTTTCCAGGACTCGTTCGTTACTCCGGTCTGGAGTATCTACACTGACAACTGGTAAACAATTTTAGTTTTTTAGATTATTATAAATCATAATAATAAATTAAAAATATGAAGTGTTACTAGGCTCAGAAAACTAATACCAAGGTCAAAAAATCAAGTTTAAAGACCTTTTTATTACTATTTTTTCTGTCTTTAAGATATCTTTGAGAGGATTTTTTGAAGTCTGAGAAAAAGGTTTGAAGGACAAAAATATCGTTTTTTTCCGTAAAGGATATGAAAATCGCGTAGTTAGCTGATATTCTAGGATTAAAAATTGGACTTTGTGGTGCAAAGTAGACCTCGAAACGAAAATCTGTACAGCTGTCGTGACACAAAATACCGTGACGTACTGAGGCATAGAAAAAACTGTGCTGTTGTTGCGTTTAAAAATAAAGCTCAAAATAGTTGTTGAACTAAAAACTGCGATAAATTTTATAAACAGAAATTAATGGTTGCTGACATTTAATTAGGTGGAAAGATTAAAGAGAGTGCAAAATTGTGCATTATAGAAAGATAAAACTTCATCGTAAAATATCTCGCTTAAAAGATAAAAAAATAAATAATTTAATAAGATGATACACAATACTTTCTTATTACTTTTATATTCCAATAAAGTTTACTCTAAAAGTAGTAAAATTTAATTATTTTCCGTTACGACGGCTGTGTAACAGTTTTCTTGCTTTTCCAATATTGTTTTCCAACAAATCAAATTGATATTTGGAGCGGAATGATCAGGTGAACATAAAATGTAAAAAATTCGGTAGCTTTTTGATACACTTTTTATATTATATAAGAGATTATTTTTTACGATCCGTCGTTCTCACTTGAAACAGGACATAAAGTTGTGAATAAATGTCACTACAAATTTTTTCATGCAGCTTTGCTCACAATATGCTGTTTTTTTGTTGTTTTTATTGTTAGGGCTGTCGATTATTTTCATTCTTTAATTGTTAAAAATGGATAATCGTACCATTTAGTTGTATTTGTTGGTAATATTATTTTGGTGATACGTCTTTGCAAGTTAAATTTAAGTTGTAATTGTAAGATACCTGTAATTGAATAGTAAATAAATAATTATTATTATAACTGAAGACGAAGAAATAAAAGGCTTTAATTTACATAACTTTTGTGTGTACTTAAACATACAACTTTTCCGCTTTTATTTTGAGCCCTCCTCAAGAAAATTCTCAATTTTGCAAAACTAGTTATAAACCCTGGTCCATTGATATGTTTGTTTAATACTCGTCTTCATAATATTTTAATTACGAGGCTTTCGTTGATAATAATTTCAAAATGATTTTAAATGCATCCCAATGATCTATATTCTAGACAACAAAATCTTTGCGGTGCAGAGTGATAGCAATGTTAAAATTTTATATTTTTTTCCACATTTAGAAAAATTTTTTGCTCTAAAAATATTGTCAATAAATAATGTAGCCATTAATGTTACTATTCTTTTATCTTCCTGTTCTCTTTAAGTAAAAAAAAAACTTAGAAAAAATATTAACCTCCTTCAAAAAAATCACTAAAAAGATGAAAATAATGAAATTTTGAGGTCGGCGCCTATTTAATAAAAGTAGATATGTTATTAGAAATTTTTGTAATGAAATTAGCTTCGACCTTAAAATTTCATTATTTTCATCTTTTTAGTGATTTTTTTGAAGGAGGTTAATATTTTTTTTTTTAAGTTTTTACTTTTTAGTGGTGGATTTGTTTTCTCAAATTTTTAAAGATTTTCCTCGATTTCTCCAGGGTTCCATCATCAGATCCTGGCCTGATGACCATTTTCCAAATCGATTCAGGCGTCTTCGAGTAATCGGGGAACATACATAAAAAATTGTAAAAAAAAGATTTCGACGAATTGAGAATCTCCTCCTTTTTTCTTGAAGTCAGTTAATAAAAAAATATCCAAAGATATTGAAAACAAATTACAAACAATTTTAATTTTTCTTTTTGTGATATTTGGAACCCTTGCAGACTAGTATATAATAGTTTTTAACTGAAAGCACTTTTTTCGATAATCTATATTTTTTATATATTGGTGTTGTGAACAACGATATGATCAAAAGACGCCAGATGAAAGTATCGGCTTCCTCAGTTTAGGTTTTTAAGGTAAAAACATCTTTATTTTAAAGCGACTTCAAAAAAGGCTATTTAGTTTTTAATTTTATGTTGCAATTTTTCTCTTAAAAAATGACCTTCTGACAAGCTGGATATATGTGTCTTTTGTCATATTTTGTATTAAACAGCGTTTTTTAAATCCCATCAAGTACTTGGCGTATCTAAATCTGTACAAATTAATTTTTAATGTTATTTTTTATAATAAATTAGAACCCCAATTGATTCTTTCCTAGTGCACAAATTAGAATCGGAGATCTACGTTTAATAGACGAATTATGGAGCGCATTTTAAACTACCGCTTTTCTCTTTTTTATATCTTTTTTTAGACTAGAAAAGCTTTATGAAAAGTAAAATTATAATGTAAAACGACATGTCCTTAAACAGACTCTCAAAACTTCTCTAACATTTTTCAACACACCTGTCAGCCTGATTTTATATGAAAATAATGTCTACAGGTATAAATCACTCAAGTGAAATTATTTTTTTTCCACCTGAAAAAATAATATATGGTACAGTAGATAAACATGAGGCGGTTAAGTAATGTTTAGTTTTTATATTTTTAAGAATATAAAAAAAAGAAACTTGCTTACAAAAGATTGTTTGATTTTGTTTTTAATTTTATTTTTTCTCAAGGGGAGCACTCTCTTTAATATTTGTTAGTTTTAAAATTATTATTCCTCTTTGGAAGCAACAATAATAATTATTATTATATGTTTTCAAAATATTTGGATTCTATATCGATCAGAGATTGGGTGTATATTTTTAAATTAATGAAATTTTCTATATTTTGTTGAAAATGTTTTCGAGAGCGACTCACCGGCTGCCGAGTGTATTGTGTTCACTGTACACTATATCCCTTTTTTTTGGAATCATTGAGAACTCATCCGTTACAGAAATGACGTAGATAATTTTCAGTCTGTGATTGGCTGTCTAGATCTACTGTCACGCCCACTGATGTTTCAAATTAAATACGAACGACGATACAGATATTTTTATACATCTCTTTCTTCAGATAAAGAAGTGTGACTGTTAAGCTCAGCGTTTAAGATATATTTATATATTATATTTTATTTATTCCTGCGTATAATTAAGAGGAAAGGTGTTAGAACGAAAAGGATCGTATACATTATTTGACTATGTATGAGGAATAATATACACTATTTAAAATTGTAAATTTTTGATACGTGGGACGATATTGTAAATTTTTATTTATTTATTTATTTATTTATTTTACTTCTGGATAGAATCTATAGAGGTGGGTTACACCTGTGCATAGAGCCAGAAGATACAAACAGTTATACAATATTTATACAATAGAAAATAAAAATATATATATTTGATTGCACAAAGAAATAAATGTTATAAAAGTTAACAAAATTTTAAAGAATTAGAGTAACTTAAATTCTAATGAATTAAAGTAGGTATGGATTTTATCCACAATCCTAACTTTTTACGAAGTATTTTTTTAGGGCAATTTATCAGTTTCATATAAGCGGGAAGAAAATTAAAATATTTTATTGCTACATAATAGGCGTTTTTAGTACTTAAAGTTTTATTTATTTTCGGAAGAGGAAGTAGTTTGGATCGAGTATTTAAAGGTCTTTCGACATATTGATTTTTGCAAAAAGTGAAGTAATTAGTTAAAGCACTGACAATAAAGTTTTCCTTAAGTTTTAGGGGGCAGTTAATTGATTGTTTGTGAATATTCTGTCAATTATTTTATTTTGTACGTTAACAAGATATTTAACGGAGTTTTCATATGCACCACCCCAAGCAATAATTCCATAATTAATTATGCTGTCAAACAGACCATAATAAATTGTTTTTAAAGCTGAAGGCTGTAAACAGTTTTTTAACTTATAGTACATATACAAGAAAAATTTAATTTTTTTTGCAAGTTCATTAGTATGTTTGTCCCATTTCATATGCTGATCGAAGTATATTCCCAGATATTTACAGCTATCAACTCTTTTTAGTTATTTATTATTAATAAATAATTTATATTCAGTAGGAATACTATCCGTATAACTACCAAAAGTAATATAATTAGTTTTATCGACATTCAGGGAAAGTTGATTACCCCTAAGCCAACTGTCAATTTTATGTAGCCAATCCGTTATGAGTAACTTAGTATCTTCCCAGCTATTACCACTACATAATATAGCAGTATCATCAGCATATGAAACTATGTTATTATGTGGCAATACATTGAAAATATCATCAATATATAGTATAAAGAGTAAAGGGCCAAGTATGGTGCCTTGCAGTACTCCTACCTTGACAGCCTTATAATCACTAGTATACTTATTGACCTTGACACATTGTAGTCTATCAGTGAGGTAAATGGTAGAGATATATTAAATTTGAATTAAATGAACTTGATGCTAAACGCTATTTTGTCGAAAATTTAACATGACATAACCTATTTTAACTTCTGGGCATAGATAATGTTCGAATACTTATACGCGTATGCATGCATTTTTTATATAAATTTACATAATATAATGAAGGTGTCATATAGCACAGTTTATTTGCGACGGAATTACGCCTGTCTCGTGACGATTCTCGGAATGCTGACAGCCAAGATAATAAAAAGAAGCCATCTTGAGTAAAACGAGATGCGACAATAAAATTATCACTCATGTAAGACCAATTAGCATTCCACTCATTTTCAATAATGACACAGTTTGTTAAAAGGTTTTCTGCGTATAGCTCCATTTTTTTGTTCATTATTTTTTTGCGTTATTTTTCGAACCAAATTATATATCAAGTACATGAATTATTATTCCTATAAAATAGCTAATTTTCACATCACAATAAATATATTTAAAATATTTTTGATGTTAGGAGGCCATATTGGAATTATATGTGGACTGTTTAGTGTTTACGATGACAATGCCTACTGTTCTGTCTCTTTTGCTCATGTGGATTTAAATGGAAACTGACCGAGATTAGTAAAATCGCATTACTTTTGTTTTACTGTACGTACTAGTGCATAAAAACGTCATTTTACTACCTCTATACAGGCATGAAAAGCAGCTATTTTGCAGGGAATCGTTCAAAAAAATGCATGTCATACCCTTTATAAGTAGCTGTTTTACATGCCCGTGTTGTTTTGTAAAAAATTATGGATTTTGAAATAGCCGAGATCGTAAAGATTCCATTATTTATATGGTTCCTGAGTTCTATTCTCACAATTGATGAACATTTTAAATAACATATTCAGTTTATTTTTAATATTAATAAGATTTATAGTCCATACTGAAGATGAAAAAATGTCTTGCAAAAGGCCGAATATTTTCGATTTTTTGATCGCCATTTTCTAGTTGGGAAATTCGGATTTTTAGTGTATTTGCCATATGGCAACATACACTATTGGCGTCGGTCGGATGGCGGGACCTAGGGGTCGGACCAAAATTTCTCGACGTTTCATAACCTCCTAAACACTTTGGCACCATTTTTAAAAATGTTTATATATATATGTATATATATATATATATATATATATATATATATATATATATATATATATATATGTGTGTGTGTGTGTGTACGCGCGATAACTTTCGAAAGAGTTAATTGATTTCAACGAAATTTGGGCCACATGTTGAAATCCATCACCGCAAGAAGCCTATTTAAAATGGGCCTAATCGGGCTATTTTAAGGGTAGTTTTTAGGGGTTGAAAACTGTTTTTGGGCCCCAAAATACCGAAAAAATTCTCCGAATCGTTTCAAAATTGAAATTTAACCCTTTGGTAGTGATTAAAAAGTTTCCCCACAATTTTAATAAAATCAGCCCGACAGGACCGGATTTACAAATTTTATGAAAACACTAGTTTGCAGATAGTGACTTATTTATTGAAGGGTGTATTTAATTTGGTGTAGACGTTAGATTGATAATAATATTACAATTAAGAAAAAAATGTTATTTTAAGGGGTTAAATTTTTTATTTTGCCCAAAAACAAACTTAATTTCACATAATAAAAGTATAAAACCACACGGCCCTATACAAGCAAATACACTATATTGTCGGCAGGGTTTTGGCACTGCGACCCGGGTTTTTTTATTGTATGAACCCAATCTCTAAAAATATTCAAAAACCAAATCTACTAGACTATTTGCAGAGCAAAACTCCTAATGGCTAGACTAGTGGTACTGTAAAAAGTATATGCGGATGAATTAGTGGAATTTGTCCTCTACCTACACGAAACCACACGCTTAAAGCTCTCTGTGTGATTATTAAAAAATAAAATTTAAAATTCTTTTTTTGTGAATTCAGGCATATAAATTTTGTGTACGTTGGTAATATACAGGATGTTAGTATATTATTATAATGTCTGCAATATTCAGAAAAGAGTAATATTTTTATTTCTCAAGGCCACTAACACCCAAGCTATTTGTGTCTAGTACCAATTAATATTTAAGTTTATTACCATTTTAATATAATAAAAAAATCCAGTTGATAATTTTGCCAAGTTCTCGGATTAATGCGTCTCCTAAAATGCATAATTAGGCCCACATCATTTCATTTGTAGGTAAGTAGTAAAGACTAATTTTTTAATATTCTAATTTTTAACCCATGTGTTGTGACGAAACGTTTTATAGCTAGTACGTAAATTTAATGTAAACTTTATACAGAATTTCGCAACCATTTTTTTTCTAGTGGGTTTCTGCATCATCCAGCTTCATTCTTTTGAAAAGAGATAGTATTGTTATTGTACCTTCAAGAGTTACTGTGTTCTACCTAACATTCGCTTTATTGTGCAGAGGGAGTTACTGTTTGACTTCTTATTTTGATAATCTATTATATTCTGTTAGTAGTCGATACAGAGGTGACCCCGTTCCGTTGGGCAGTAATGGGGGGATGACATCATTCAATGGATTGTCAGTTGAAATATTGTCGTGGTTAATAACAATTTTTAACGGTCTTCCATATGACGTCATTCATTAACGAGGTAACCTCTGTATCTAATAACTGGTTAGTAGGTACAGTAAATGTAAACATAATCGAAATATATTTTGAGATTTAATAAATTGAATTACAAAAAAATATAAAATCAGTTACCTATACAATAAATCGACCTTGCATGCTTTGACCTGTTGCAAAATAAAATCGTAAATTAGACCTTATCTTTATTTAGTTGTGATTTCGTTTTTGTCGTGTTCATACTGTTGCTCTTTTTATTGACAATTATAAATAAAAAAAAACCCGGGTCGCAGTGCCAAAACCCTGCCGACAATATAGTGTATTTGCTAATACAGGCAGTGTGGTTTTATTATGCGAACTTAACTTGGTTTTTGGACAAAATAAAAAATTTGACTCCTTAATACACCCCTTAAAAGAACATTTTTTTTCTTAATTGCAATATTAATATCAATCGAACCTCTATACCAAATTACATACACCTTTCAGTAAATAATGCACAATCTGCAAACTAGTGTTTTCATAAAATTTGTAAATCCGGTCCTGTTGGGCCGTTTTTATAAAAATTTTAGGGACACTTTTTAATTACTACCAGAGGGTTAAATTTCAATTTTGAAGCGATTCGGAGAATTTTTTCGGTATTTTGGGCCCCAAAAACATTTTTCAACCCCTGAAAACTACCCTTAAAATGGTCCGATTAGGCCCATTTTAAATAAGCTTCGTGCGGTGATGGATTCCAACATGTGTGCCAAATTTCGTTAAAATCAATTAACTCTTTCGAAAGTTATTGCCCGCACACATATATATATATATACGTATATGTATATATATATATACGTATATATATACGTATATATATATATATATATATATATATATATATATATATATATATACATATACATATATATATAAACATTTTTAAAAATGGTGCCAAAGTGTTTAGGAGCTTATGAAACGTCGAGAAAATTTGGTCCGACCCCTAGGTCCCGCCATCCGACCGACGCCAATAGTGTATGTTGCCATATGGCAAATACACTAAAAATGTCTTTCCATAGATAAATCTACTGTAATATTAACAATTTTTTATGTGATTCGTTATGAATAATTGTTACTTATGTGAGTGATGTTATAAACAAAATGTGTTATTTTTAAATGAACTTAAGGCATAGATTAACAAAATCTTAGTTGTGAATGGAAAAAACATTTGCTGTTGACTTGATTCAGGTAAAATATTTAGCTATTTCTTATTATTACGTGTTCATAGCGTATACGGTACAGTGTAAACCTACCTATAAAGCGGCCCCTAGACGACCATTACAATGGTCAATATTTGCGTCAAAATCATTGACGGAGACTGATTGAAGCGAATATTGATCGTTTAGTAGGAGATTGTTGCGATTGTCAATTATTGATGGAGATTGTTATAAATTTTGATTGAAGCGCATTGACGAGAGCGTGATTTTCGATATTTTCGCTAGTTTTGCAAAAACTCTCTGACTTGCTGGGATTGCCTGACACATTATAGTGTCTTGTTTTTCTATTGGGAGCCTAATTAGCCCCAATAAAGTTCAACCAAGGCTTCTTGGTCCATTCAGAGAAAATTTTTGTAATTTTTCGGTTCTGTAGCTACTAGTACATTTATCAAATGTTCGTGAGTAAAACGGCTTCGCAGTTTATACCATTCTTTTGACCAGCGTCTACCTCTTTTCTTCTTGGGTTTGAATTTGCACACGGCCATCAAAACAAAAAACTCTCCATCTGAATTAGAACTAATTTCTCAACAGATAGGCAAGCTTTAAAAAAAAAAAAATACTTCACACTCCGCATTCCTGGTCCAAATGGATATTGATGTTGGTGATCGACGGGTTATTTTGACACGCTCTTCAATCTGCAATTTAGATTATCAATATTATTGACAATCTTATTGATCGTCTAGGGACCGCTTAAGACACAAAAGGCGTTGTTGTGTATTTTTTTATCTTCTGCTGTCTGCACTCTTTATAATTATATCAAGCTAGTCAATTTTTTAACAGACTTCAAAAAAAAGGTTATATAATAACGCATTTTTTCAATGTATGTTTTGCGATATCTCCGCTAGTTACGAACCGATTTTAGTGATTTAAAATGTATTCTCTAAGAATGATCGCGTTCATAATAAAATCTTGACGTTTTAATAGCATATGCAAAGCTTTTAGTTTACTTTCTGCACTGACAATCTTGAGACAAGTCGTCAAACGGAACTGATATACAATCGATCATAAAGAACGTTCCGATTTATAAAACGAATAATTAATTCTGGACCTTCAGTATTTAAAGTGCAAAATTACACAAATAACTGTTGGCGGCTTGCGTTAAAACCCTTATGTAATTACTGCAATATCATTATTTATGTATACGGTTACAAAACATGTTGGTATGTCGCTGCAGAAGGCTATCATGCGCACGTGGTGTGTCTCCATAATCCCGTGAAAACAGAACAGACAGCTCGATGGACATCGGTTAACCGCTTTTAGGTTGATGCGGGATTTCGTCCTGGTATTTGGAAGTTTGAACATCACACTGTTGTTAGGTAGTGCAAAGAGACTCATCAAGTCAAGTTGCTTAGCGTTTTTACAAATTACTTCAATGGTGATTATTGATTTCGACAGCCTAAGAATTGAAACTGTTTGTTGATCTGTTGTGTTCATACGCATTAAATATATGTTGGTACATCTGAGATTAATAGACTTCGACCCCGTTTGACCGATCACCATGAAAGTTGGCACATACATATATTTTTTCATGGTGAAAGTTTTTAATGCTATCACTTTGTTGTAACTCGCCACTACTGTTGTTTTCTACTACTGAAGTTTTCTGTATAAAAATATTTTACACATTTTTTCGGTAACTCCAACCATAAATCATTTAAAAATAGCTTATTTCTTTCTTTTTTACGTTAGTGAGAAAAATAAAAAACCCGGGTCGCAGTGCCAAAACCCTGCCGACAATATAGTGTATTTGCTTATACAGGCAGTGTGGCTTTATTTTGCGAGCTTAAGTTGGTTTTTGGGCAAAATAAAAAATTTCACTCCTTAATACACCCCTTAAAATAACATTTTTTTCTTAATTGCAATATTATTATAAATCGAACCTCTATACCAAATTATATACAACTTTCAGTAAATAATTCACTATTTGTAAACTAGTGTTTTCATAAAATTTCTAAGTCCGGTCCTGTCGGGCCGATTTTATTTAAATTTTAGGGACACCTTTTAATTACTACTGAAAGGTTAAATGTCAATTTTGAAACGATTCTGAGAATTTTTTCGGTATTTTGGGGCCCAAAAACATTTTTCAACCCCTAAAAACTACCCTTAAAATGCCCCGATTACGCCCATTTTAAATAGGCTTTTTGCGGTGATGGATTTCAACACGTGGACCAAATTTCGTTAAAATCAATTAACTCTTTCGAAAGTTATTGCCCGCACACATATATATATATACGTATATAAATATATATATATATATATATATATATATATATATATATATATATATATATATATACATATACATATATATATAAACATTTTCAAAAATGGTGCCAAAGTGTTTAGGAGGTTATGAAACGTCGAGAAATTTTGGTCCGACCCCTAAGTCCCGCCATCCGACCAACGCCAATAGTGTATGTTGCCTTATGGCAAATACACTAAAAATGCAGCAATTGCTGTTGACACTTTCACAATTTAAAATACGTCCCAACGATTTCCGTGAAATCGGTAATGTATCGTGAGAAGTTAATTGTTTCCAGCGAATGTTCGAGATCCGTTTTCTGGGGTATTTAGTTTTTCCTGTCCTTGCTTTAGCACCACCGCGCTAGAGAGTTATTATCTCCCAACGGTCTTCTACGTGACGTTGTATATGTGATGTGTACAACATAATATACAAAACTATGCTTACATTACGTCACTGAAAGGTTTAGTGCGACTTTCCAACAAAAATACATTCATTTCTAGAAGTACGAATATATCACCTGTCAAAAGGCAAAATCACTAATGTAGAGCTGTAGAATTAAAATTTAAATATATTGTTTCATAAAAAAAACTGGTGCACGCGCGTTTGAATATATGCTTCGTTAGCGTGATTAAAAATTACTTTATAGTATCCATGCAAAAAATTATTGAAATCAAATCTTCAAAAGGCTTAAGAATAATACAAAAAAATTGACCTGAAATATTTGAAAACACTTTCAATAGTAAGTTTTTTTTTTATTATTTGACAGGAAATTGGACAAAAATAATAAAAAAAAAACTTATTAATTATAATGGACGTGAACAATATTGAGAACTTTCAATAGTTTTTACTTTTATTATCAATCCATTGCGTAATCAAAAGTACAATACTCTAAATTCAATTGAATGATACTTAAAACGACTATTTGTTGTAATCGAAGGTTACAATCGTCCAGTATATATTATTATATAGTTTCCAGATGACAGAAAGTGCGTTGTTTCGTCCATCTATTTTTGCAGTTTGAGTCTCACTTCATATTGTCTAATTTTCGTTAGCTTTGCGCACATCTTCCGTTGCCTAGTAGAATTTTACTCTCAGCGCGGCAAAAGAAATATAACTTCAAAAATATGCAGCTAAATATGACGACAATAGACAATTCCTATAAATAAAATAGTAAAAAGATTTGTAATAGTCTATTTCTTAAGTCGGGATCCAATGACATTTGAACAATGTCAAAGACAAGTATTTGTCTTTGACACACAACCGGAGGTTTGAAAGTTGAGAATAGCCGAGCGTGTAGCGATACTGCTGTTTGTATGACGTTTCTTTAGCTCCTCTCAGGTTCTCAGGTCCTAGGAACCAGTAATCTATGAATTGGACTGAACTTTAAAAAAATATGTACCTACATACAGACAATTTGACATTTTGAAGAACACTTGAGCTACCGCATTCAAATCCCTTTAGTAGTTCTCGAGTTTTAGCGGACATACTATGATGATCGATTAGATGTATTGATATAAAATAAAAAATAAATAATTAATTACAACGGGATTGAAAATTATATTACACTTGTTTGTTTCTTAAGCGTTGCTAATAGAAACTCAAAACAAAACAGTGTTGTCGTCGACAATACAGAGTATTAATGTTGTCTCAAAAAGACCCAACAATACAAACACACAAAGCGATTTAAATGATAATTCCCATACTTCGGGTAAAAAAAATTGCACGCCTATTTTTTCCGGCACCTGAACTTGAATCATCAACTTGAGTCCATAGGATTTTTCTAACGGGATGAAGCCGGGAGTCTGTTCTAATTAAATTTTCAATTTTTTAAATCGTCTTTTATAAAAAAATAAAAAATCACATATCCAATTGACGAAATCCCAAGTACCCTGCTGTTCTATCGGGTACCCGTTCTCTAGTGGGTAAACGTCGTATCTTTATTCAGTGGTACTGTCGTATAGGCGTTATGTGTGTTAAGGTAGTGCAGTTAGCGGTCGCCTCTGGGAATAAATCCTGTCGCCCTGGCATGGCAGTGCCATGGTGGTGCAGGTCATGTGTCGGATGGTTTAGCACCAGAGTAATGGGAGACGCTATATTGCTACTATGTTATATGTTTCCTGCATGTAGCGCTTAGAAAATGTGACCGCGATATCTCACACATTGTGCAAAATTTGTATACCTTTTGCAAATGCGATGGGTGTTATAGTTGTTAACTTCCCAGTACACTGGGAAGGTATTGTAATGGATCCGAGAATCGAGATAAAAAAAATTAACAAATTTTTGTGTTTCAAGGTCACTATACTATTTTTGGAAAGACCCCTCCCCTGTCTCTCTCTGTGTATCTGGTCAGTTCTTTCTAAGACGAAATCTCGAGAAGAATAAAATGGTATCGACTACGTTACCGGCACGCTAACGTAGTCGATGTCATTTTATTACGTCTGCAATCTACTATCACTATTGAGTTATTCAGCAATAAAAAATTAAGTGACATACAGTATTATTAATTTTTAAAAGAAAACAATAAAGATTCGTTAAATTTAAAAAATCGCCTGCTTTTTCTGCCGCACTTTATATAATTAATATACAATACAAACATGAAAAAGTTATCTATTTTTTTCTATTTTCTATAAACGCAACCGTATTGTCAACAAAAAGTACTAAATCGTATTATTTACACATAAAAAACTCACGTGGAAACTAGGTGTATTTTCACAGATATTAAAATAGCAGTTTTTCTCCTAAAAAAAGGATTTGTGAAATATTGTTACAGAAGATATTGCTTCATTTTTTCAGAAAGAGAACGTCTTTTGATTTATGAGATATAGGTGTTGTTCTTTAAGTTGCGTATTGGGAATATGCTTTTGAACGTAAGTTTTATTAATGACTTTTAAAATTTGAAATGACCACACAATTTTTTAGTGAAAAATATGCGGGCAAATGGCAAAATCGCTTATGTCGACTTTTTTGATAAATTAATTAAGGACAGTGACAAATGATTAATTCAACTTGTAACGCATTTCTCTATTTAGATTTTCATCAATTTATCGTGACATGCATGCTTTTTTAAGTATAATATAATAACAAATTTAACTTTTATGAATACTTTATGAAAGTTGCTATTGAATATAAATATTGTTTTTTTCCTCCGTTTTTTAACAGTATTCAACTAACACTCCAAAAACAACTAATGTATACTTATACTCTTAAAACAACATCAGTGGGGAAATGTATTTATGAAAATAGAAGATACATTGAGTAAATCCTGTAAATCTCGTAAATTTTGATTTGATTAGTCGGATTAGTCATGTTTTACTTTACGCACTAGTATTAAATGGATCATTTTGCGACCGCTATACATGCGCACATACACGAATACATGAAAAATAACTATTTTATAGAGGATAGTACAAAAAAAAATATCTGAAGAGATAGCAAAAAATCAACATAGACGTTTTTATCTTTTGACCATCAAAATAATGTTACGAACAATTTTTGATTTATTTTTGATGGTACACACCAGCTTCACTCTTGAAAAGTGAATAATAAATTATGTATACTTACATTTTCAACAGATTACTTAATTTTTACAAGGAATGTTTAGAAATAACATATTTATTATTTGTTAATAAACACAATACTTCTTGAAAGAAGAAAAACAATTTGTATAATTTTTTTCAGCGCGATACTCAATAATAGCTAATTTATTTTGAAATAATGTTAAGAAATAACGTGTTTGTGTTGACATGAAAAAGATATTTTTCTTTTAGTAGAAAGCGAATAATATTATTGTATTTTCTAGTTTTATAAAACTCTGTTGTTCAAGATCAGGTAAGTAAATTTCAGTAGTAGATTGTAAACGAAAAACAGACTTCCATTATTGATAACTTTTCGTATAGTACGGTTCGAAAATAATTGTCAGTGATTCATCCATGTGCACTTCGCAATATATAAGTGCGGCACAATATAAGTAAGAAAACGATTTGGTGTGCTTATCGTGGATAATCTCAGGATTTGAAAACTTATTTCATTGAACCTTACTTCTTCCCGAGTTTTGGTCATAAGTTATTCGCTAAGATTGAGATCAGCAATGAGTGAAACTGTAAAGCAATTCGAGGATTTCGTACAATTTTCTGATCTAAATTAGTGTAGGTATGCTGACTAATTTATAAGAGTTGCAGCAAGTAATGCATGAGAATTTTTTTGCTTAACCGGTGAAGCTGGGCCGAAAATCTAATTTGCAAATAAAATAGTAGTAACGTATCTCGTTCGCACATGAAGATATTATACGAGGAAGTGATATGTGTTTAAATGAGGACTAGCGAGTTTTAACAGTCAGTTCAGTCATATTGTGAACATGAAATTATACCTACATTTTTTGCACGTACCTTCTATAAAATAGCTGATTTTCACATCATAATAAACATATTTGCAATACTTTTGGCAGTTCAGTTAGGTCTTATTGAATTTATATGTGGATTGTTTACGATGGCAGCACCTACTGTGCTGGTCTCTGTTGCTCATATGGATTTAAATGGCAAGTGACAGAAATAATATTACTATTGGATCGGTAAAATTTAATTATATTTGTTTTACTTTATGCAGTAGTGCGAAAAATGATCATTTTACAACCGCTATACTGGCATGAAAAGCACAAATTATATAGGGGGTCGTGAAATAAATATTGTTAAGCAGTGAAATTTTTTGGAACTTTCCGAACTCGGAATAAACAGAAATACTTTTGGACATAGGACAGTACGATTTCGCACAGACGATTTGACTTCCGAACTGCTTTATTGCAAAAGCAAAGGTTGTGACATGTTCATAAATTTTCTTCAGTTTTTATTTTATTTTTCTCATGCCTTTTATACTTATAAATTCACCAAGACCTGTTGGCGTAAGTTGCTTGCGTCTATTTTATTTATAGCGCCACCAATAGCAAATTTATATCGCCGCGCCACGTATTTTTACTTTTTGTTTATCGTTATTCAACTGTTATGCATCGAAAATTCCTGATTCCAATATCTTTTTATTTATTTTTCGGGATACAGAAACTGCTTTGCTTAAAACGATTTTTTTAGCGTAGGTACAGGCTTCAGTTGTAACGTAAGAATGGTAAACATATTTTAATTTTACAAAGTGTTCTTTTTTATAAATTTATAGCCCTAGCTTTTCTGATATTTTTGATGTGTAAATATTTTAACTCTCGAGCCGCAATACGGGCTTCATTAGAGTCCGATCGTCAGTCCATTATCGGAAACGGGCCGTGTCTTTTTGTAATTGTGCTTTTTAAATTTTAAATAATACCTAACGAAAATTAAATAAATCAACTTATAAAAAGACTTATGTTTAACTCCAATTTATTTTTATAAGAAATGGAAGTCATTATAAAAGCATCATTATAATTTATAAAAGCTAATACATATTTATAATGAGTTCTCATTCAAACAAATTTTGTGTTTGGAAAATTCAATTGAGAATTATATTCTGAACAAAACAAGAAAAGGTAAACACTAAACAAAAGTTATATCGGACAGAGTATACATTAGAGTTGTTATTATTTGAAATATACTTATAACTGAAGTTTTGACAAGGAAGTTATAGTTTTAAATTATTATAAGTAGTATAAGAAAGCTTCAACGAGCTATACTTGTTCTCTGAGATATTTAGTTCACAAGTTTTTGTAGTTTAAACTTGGTACGTCTGCGAAAGTTTACAATTTTTCCAAAAATTTATAATCAGAAACTAATAATTGGAATTTTGTTACAACTGTAACATATTTTTCAATATCAATAATCTTTCTAATATTTTTGCTTTTGATGATTCTATCATTTTTATTCAAACTAATAGTAGAAAATATATATTAATTTTAGACTCATATGACCCTTAAATATAACCGTTTAAAGGTTCACACCAACTATATTGGATCGGCTCGCGTCGTCTTAGCACGATCGGCAGTTTTATGATGCATGAAGTTAAATAAGCTCCCACGCAACATCTAGTGTGAGATTACACTGCCGAGTAGGGTTGGGTAACTCAGATCTGAACCGGCTCAAAGAGCCGACTCCGACAGAAGATCCGTGAGAACCGACTCACTTTTTCTTGAGCCGACGGATCAGCAGATCCGCATAACTCAGTGAAACACTTAACTCATAGAAGCACATTTTACACTTACGTATCAGTTATTGCTTTGATGCATGTCAGCTCAAATGACTCATGCATCACATGTAGGGTTGGGTAACTCAGATCTGAACCGGTTCAAAAAGAGCCGACTCCGACAGAAGATCTTGTGAGCTGTCGGATCCGCATAGCTCAGTGAATCACTTAACACACAGAAGCACATTTTACGCTTACGTATCAGTTCTTGCTTTGATGCATCTGTCAGCTCAAATGACTCATGCATCACATGTTTGGCTATGCATTCTATACAGGTATACATTATACAATCAACAACTATACAGTGTACACACTACGCACTAGGCGGTACAATTATTACAGTGTCTCACTTAAGTCACAACTATTTAAGGTATTGTATTGCATATTGTAATATACTTTCTGTTTAAAAAATCACTAAATGTAAAATAAATGAAAATAAGTTTTTCCTCATAAACAGTGCCTTTTAATTAAAAATAATTAATACCGTTTTCAAATCATTAAAATGTAAAAACAAAATGCAAATAAGTCATTTAAATACTAATTACCAAATTCTATAAATTTCCATTTAAGAACAAAACTTGAGACACTTTTGAGGTTGACATTCGTGAACGCTTTTCTGGAAATATTTGTCCAGCCTTTGAAAATAGTCTTTCACAGGGGATCGATGTGGCTCTTTTTGAACCGGTTCAGTGAGCCGGCTCACATACAGGATCCAGATGCAAAAATGCAGATCACTAAAAAGACCCGTTTTTCCCATCTCTACTGCCGAGTCGAACCGATCTGATTCAGTCGGTATGCACCTATAGTCATTCCACTAATAGCGCCTATAAAAAATAGCTGCGTTATGAAAAAATTATGAGAGTGAAGTTGCTCGTATCAAAATTAACAGGATGAAGTTACTGACAGAAAAAAAAAACTACCGACAGAATAGAGGTAGAGAACATGTTCAAATGCGCGTAGCTTCTAATACTGGTGAAAAAAAAGTACAATAACGAATATTGATTTTTTGTTAAAATTACTGCAATCCGTTTGGTATACTTTGAATTCAAAAACATTTAACTTGTTCGGTCGGTGCTGAACAGATACGTTCCGTACCGTATTCAATATTGAAAGTAGAGTAACTTTTTAAATAAATCGATTACATTCTATAACACCAAATGAGAAAACAAATGCGTACTTCAAAAGAAAGTTTAAATTTACTTTAAAATCTGTTACAAGTAATTTTACTCTTCCCGTTTTTCATCATAAAAGAGATTAGTAGTGTCTGGCTTAATAGACGCAAACTGTTTTCTCTCAAGTACGCCATTTTATATAAAGCTGTTTGTTTTTAGAAGATCTCTTTTGTTAAAGCTTAGAAGTGCCAAACGATGTTTATAAACTGAACTTACGTTTTGTGCTTGTATAAGTTCACAGAAATTTATTGGCATAAAAAGAAATGAACTTCGGTCAGATGACGTTTCACAAGAAATGGTAATCGCGCACAGATGATTCAGAAGTTATTTTCAAACTTTTAGAGCAGAATAAATTGAGGGGTACACCTCAAAAATGCAATGTATAATTTCTCAAAGCACAAAGAACGACCCAAAACCGTATTTTTCTAATTAATAATAAATAAATATGCCGCTTTTATTATGTTTACAGCGCTATCTGTTTTTATGGAGTTTGCGTAGAGTTGGGAATATCAAAGTAAATTTAATGGAGACACAAATGTACAAATCACACGCGACTAAAAAAAAATAAGTGCGTCTCAAGTTTATTTTTTTTTTTATGTGAAACTAATTAATAATTCAAAGATTGTTCCGATCCTGACTAATTAAATAGATGAAAAATTGTCCGAGGACTTAGGATCAATATGTCAATACTAAATTTTTATTTTTATCGCGATAAAAATAAAAATTTAGTATTGACTTATTGATCCTAAGTCTTCGGACAATTTTTCATCTATCTAATTAATAATATTTGCAACACATTATAAACTTCTGTCCTTGTCAGTTTCATGTAATTTAGGAGACAAACTACCTTTCCCTTTTTTTTGCCAGTTCTACTTCTCCTCGATTTCTTATTTTTTTCATATAGATATATAGCTAAAAAAGTTAAACTTCAAAATATGTTTTCTGTGTATAAAACTCTGCATCAAACAATGAACAGAAAATAGCATTGAAATGTCAAGTTCTGTATTTATAATACAACTGTATTTTAATTAGGTTCAGTCGACGTCATAACGTCAAGCATACGCCCCGCACGTCATAACGTGACGTCATACACAACTCACAGTCACACACAAGTGCGGCTAATTTCAATGGAAGTGTGAGAGTAATAATAGCATTAATTAATGCCATAAAGCTTGTTTGCTATTAGCGACACTCTGATATTATGAACACACACTACTTGTTGACATTTAATAATTATCATGATATCTGCTGATTGATTTAACGAATCATATTTTGTTTATTTGTAATCTCAATACTCGATGTCGTCGTTTCACTGTTTGTGAAACTTATGTACATATTTTGTATTTTCACGCAGAGCTGGGCAGTAGTTAACTACAAAAGTAGTTAACTACGTAGTTAACTACTTTTTTTGGAAAAGTAGTTGTACTCTAACTACTTTTCTCCGCATAGTAATCGTACTCTATTATTTTGAATATCTATCAAGTAATCACAAAAAGTAGTTAAAAATGTAGTTAACTACTTAGTTCTAACTACTTTAGGTAGTTTAACTACTTTTTTGTAATCTAACTACTTATTTTGAATTTTAACTACTTTTAAAAATATTTAAATATATTATATTTAACCGACAGGTTAGAACATCTTATTCGTTATGTATTTTTCTGGATTCTGGAACACGATCAGATTTTTTTTTTAAATAATGAAATATCGGTTGCTTGAGTTTTAGTTTGAAATAGAATGTGGAACTGGTAGTCGCATCGTTGCTATTTGCAAAATTTAATAAAAACACAACGTTTCGGCCATGATATTAGCCCTTTTCAAATGAATATAAATAAAAGATCCTACAAAAAATAATAATCATTGAAGAAAACAAAAATAGCATTAAGTTAAGAAACAATTAACAGCCTAGATTGTCAAAAAGAAAGATTAAAATATACAAACTTGATGGTAATTGACAGTATATATTTTTTTAAATATCGTTTTTGGACATTTTAGGTTGTAAATTATTGTTTGTAGAATTTTTGATTTATATTCATTTGAAAAAGACTCACATCTTGGCCGTCGTATTGTTATTAAATATAAGTAAATTTTGTCTGTTAATTTGCTCAGTTTTTATTATTTAAAATAATTTTCATATATTATATGTGCAGATTGTACGACATAAATAAAGAGATTTGTATTATTATTATTATTATAGTAGTTAAAAAAGTAGTTAAAATTTTAACTACTAACTACTAGTAGTTAGTAGTTTAACTACTTTTAAGAACGAGTAGTTTAACTACTAAGTAGTTTAACTACTTTTTTACTTAAGTAGTTAGTAGTTATACTCAACTACTTTTGTCAAGTAGTTTGCCCAGCTCTGTTTTCACGAGCTATTTTACCTTTTCCTTTGTGGAAGGTGCTCAATCAATTATCACACAGTTTGTTTAAAATGAGATCGTCCCACCTTTTTTTATACCTACAATGCCTCGTAAATATAGACAAAATTGTCATAATTTTTTAAAAAAACAAAAATACATTTGGAAGATAAAGAAATCCCACTTAACTAGTAGTTAGGGCCTTGGCGACAGAAATGCCTTGTATTTCCCAAACGGAAAAAACAGGTTTTTGTATAGTTCGAGTCTCCTTCTCGAAATCCGGCTTGTTGAGTAGGGGTCTGGGGCGTTGCGTTGAGCGTTTTGTCTAGATTTGCCGAGTGATTTCAAAAAAGTTAAAACATCTACAAAATGGAACAAAATTACTGAAGGGCAATCTAGGCAACCCCCCAATCGGGGGAAAAATATTTTGTTCCGATTTGTAGACGTTTTTTGAAATCACTCGGGGAAATCTAGGCAAAACGCTTTAGCCGCTCAACGCAAATCGTCAGACTCCTATCGACAAGCCAGATTTCGAGAAGGAAACTCGAACTATACAAAAACCTGCTTTTTCTCCGTTTGGGAGTTACAAGGCATTTCTGTCGCCAAGGCCCTATCTATAACACTAACTGGAAAAATTTACCGTGCGTTTATTTTTAGTGTATTTGCCATATGGCAACATACACTATTGGCGTCGGTCGGATGGCGGGACCTAGGGGCCGGACCAAAATTTCTCGACGTTTCATAACCTCCTAAACACTTTAACACCATTTTTAAAAATGTTTATATATATATATGTATATATATATATATATATATATATATATATATATATATATATGTGCGGGCAATAACTTTCGAAAGAGTTAATTGATTTTAACGAAATTTTGTCCGCATGTTGGAATCCACCACCGCAAGAACCCTATTTAAAACGGGCCCAATCGGGCCATTTTAAGGGTAGTTTTTAGGGGTTGAAAAATGTTTTTGGGCACCAAAATACCGAAAAAATTCTCCGAATCGTTTCAAAATTGAAATTTAACCCTCTGGTAGTGATTGAAAAGTGTCCCCAAAATTTTAATGAAATCGGCCCGACAGGACCGGATTTACAAATTTTATGAAAACACTAGTTTGCAGATAGTGACTTATTTATTGAAGGGTGTATTTAATTCGGTGTAGACGTTAGATTGATAATAATATTACAATTAAGAAAAAAAATGTTATTTTAAGGGGTGTATTAAGGGGTGAAATGCCTAAAAACAAACTTAATTTCACATAATAAAAGTATAAAACCACACGGCCCTATACAAGCAAATACACTATATTGTCGGCAGGGTTTTGGCACTGCGACCCGGGTTTTTTTTTTATATATAATTTTAAAAAACGTCAGTCATTTTAGATTTTTTTAAACCTAGTCGATTTTTGCATAAAAGTTTTGAATAAAAGTTATATTCTCGGCAAACAAAGTTGTTAAAATCGGTTACAATAAAAAAAAGAGATATGTGTGTTTTACACATCACAGAAGTAAAACTGGTATAAGTAATTGTAAAAAAAAGTAATAGTGTCATCCGACTGCCAGGATCGAACCAACGATCTTTAGGTTACGAGGCAAGTGTTCTACCTCGCCGCCAACTATACAGTTGGTTTTTATAGTATGCGGTATATTTGTTATAATTTCAATCTCCAAAAAACAATGTTACCCTACTGTGCCAAAAGATGCTTTACTTCAATAAAAGAAGAATTAAATTGATTTTATTGATTCTCACCAAAAAAAGTTTCATGTAGAGAAATAAAAACCCGGGTCGCAGTGCCAAAACCCTGCCGACAATATAGTGTATTTGCTTGTATAGGGCCGTATGGTTTTATACATTTATTATGTGAAATTAAGTTTGTTTTTGGGCAAAATAAAAAATTTAACCCCTTAATACACCCCTTAAAATAACATTTTTTTTACTTAATTGTACTATTATTATCAATCTAACGTCTACACCGAATTAAAGACACCCTTCAATAAATAACTCACTATCTGCAAATTAGTGTTTTCAAAAAATTTGTAAGTCCGGTCCTGTAGGGCCGATTTTATTAAAATTTTAGGGCCACTTTTTAATTACTACTAAAGGGTTAAATGTCAATTTTGAAACGATTCTGAGAATTTTTCGATATTTTGGGACCCAAAAACTTATTTCAACCCCTAAAAACTACCCTTAAAATGCCCCGATTACGCCCATTTTAAATAGGCTTCTTGCGGTGATGGATTTCAACACGTGGCCGAAATTTCATTAAAATCAATTAACTCTTTCGAAAGTTATTGCCCGCACACACACACACATATATATATATATATATATATATATATATATATATATATATACGTATATAAATATATATATATATATATATGTATATATATATATATATATATACATATATATATAAAAATTTTCAAAAATGGTGCCAAAGTGTTTAGGAGGTTATGAAACGTCGAGAAATTTTGGTCCGACCCCTAGGTCCCGCCATCCGACCGACGCCAATAGTGTATGTTGCCATATGGCAAATACACTAATAATAGTAAAATAGATATGTTCCTTTATACTATCAAAAAATGATATAATAGCACAAGAAATAAATGTTTTACAGCTGAAGCTGTACAACAAAGTAACTTTTTGGGTGTGGTAAATATTATAAGCATAAACGGACTAAATAGGAAAATATGTTACACTTTGGGGAATAATAGGTTAAATTAGTAACAAAAATTTATAAAATCACTTACACAATCTAAGCGACCTTCAAAGCCTTGACCTCTGTGGCAAACTGGAATAGTATAGGTACATAAATAATTATTTATTTAGTAGTGATCGCGTTTGTGTCGGGAGTGTTTTTTCTGTAACCAGTTAATATAGATAAGATAAAATTTTTTATTGTCATGGTTATAAAATAATGTACATCGTATTTCGTATTATTTTACATGGTGTTCCTATAACCTACCACAATAAAGTTATGCCAGTTAATATATCAAAAATGTATTTGAAGAGTAATTCAAATACAATTAATACTAATATATAAAATAGTAACGAGACTACTGTCTGTAAGTTCGTGTCCGTGAGAATTGCTCGGCTGATTTCGGAGCACGTGCTTCCAGATTTCTATCTGTCTGTTTTTATTGGCATTACTTGAGACTAGCTGAACCGATTTTAATTATTGAACTTGGCGAACTATTGATATTTAACAGTGCACGGTACTTTTTTGTTGGCTACAGTTAGGTTATGATAAGTTTCCGTCAAAATTGCTATTAACGCTCGCGAAATCGCGTGTTAAGTTAATTAATATTAATATTCTATATAATATACGGGTATATGCGTATGTTTTGTTAAATCAGTGAAAATTTAAAAACCCATAGACTAATTAAATATTTGTGAGTGGAAAACCAGTCAGAGTTGAGTTTTGCCAGGTAAAATATTCCATTATTTAGATAGATAAGATTTTTATTGTCATGGTTATAAAATAAATGTACATCGTATTTCGTATTATTTTACATGGTGTTCCTATAACCTACTACAATAAAGTTATGCATTTAATACACATTTGATATTACTTTTAATAACTTATTTTGTTTTATTCTGGGAAAAGTCTCAAAAAACCCAGGCAGTTCCATTATTTATTACATAATAGTACAAATAGACCATTGTAGTTTTAAGATTTTAGATTTTAATTTTTACACCTAAAAAATGAAGTACGAAAATATTATGTAATTCGTTTTTTAGAAATTAAATAAAATATTTAAGGCATACATAATAAAAGCTAATTTTACGTGATTTATCTGAAAATATTTTAACACCATTTTATATATTCGACAATATTGAAGCTATCATCTGAATACAAATTTAATTTGACAAATTTTATTATTGGGACATTTTTACATCACAAAAATGTTTCATTTACGGGACTTGGTAAAAATATTTAAAAACGACCAGCTTCTAAGATGTAATGCCGGCGCCAGACATAGCAACAATATTTGAACACTTGTTTTAACTAGGGATGGGAATTATAAATCGATTATTCGAAATAATCACAAAAAGAATATTTTTCCCGATTTTATAGAAGAAAAAAAGTTTAATTGTTCTTTGAAAACTGTGGGAACGAACAGGCAAGTTACCTGTTCGTTCCCACAGTCTTAAAAGAACAATAAAACTTTTCTTCTTCTATAAAATCGGGAAAAATATTCTTTTTTGGACCGATTATCCGATTTTAGGGTAATAACGTAATCGGTTTTTCGAAATAATCGGAATCGATTGGCAGGAAAATAATCGATTATTTCGAATAATCGATTTATGATCGCCATCCCTAGTTAAAACAAGTGTTCAAATATTGTTGCTATGTCTGGCGCCCGGGTAATAATCTTAGGTATGACAATTTCAGACCCTTAAATATCCACGGCTTTCCTCATGAAAAATATGTGGTGTTGAAAATATAAAGCTAATAATTCATTAATAATTAATAATTCGAACACAATTAAAATTTGATTTTAAAGTTTAACTTTTCTGTTCTATTTATTAACATGCAATTTTTTAAAAGAATTTTTATCGTAAGAATAAATGTCATCAGCAGAGTTTGAAGTTGAAACCTCAACGTTTACCATGTAAGTTACATTAGTCAATTATGGTACACGGACGATGTAATCAAATACCTTACTTGTCGTGCATCTATTATAATCTCTCGGTATATGAACGACAGTAAGCCATATAATTTTCTGTGGCTCGTAAGAAAAGTATATCTTTAAAAAAACACGAGGAAAACTAAAATAAACTGGATGCAGGCCTGAAAAAATATTTTAAATATTATTGATTTGTTTCATGGAATTTGTAGTTGCGATAAATTAATCATAACGCCTTGGACTTATGTTGTAGGAATTAATTTTATGTTGAATAATTACTTCGGGGTATCAAATTATTCAATATATTTTCGATAATGTAACATGTGTCGTTGATTGGTTCGCGTGCTATTTGTACGCCCGCTGAAAGAATTCGTCTTTAATTAAATAGAATTGGATTAATTTAAACTTGTCACTGAGATATTCCACGATTTATTTTCTCAAGGAAGTTCTGTAACAATCGTAACATGTTCTATTTTTAGAATTCGGGTTTATATCACTAGGAAGATCGATTGGTAAAAAGTACTCGTTCCGTGTATGAGTTTAAGTACTAGTTTTATTTAAAAAAAGTAATTACAAATATATCTTGATTTATCACATAGACTCAATACTAGTAAAACTGTAAAAGGAGATTTTTCCGTTAGTGACGTTTTTTAAAGCTGGTTAGGTAGATATTTGATAAAAATATTATATTTTTATAAATTAAAATCAAATTATTAGTGTATTTGCCATATGGCAACATACACTATTGGCGTCGGTCGGATGGCGGGACCTAGGGGTCGGACCAAAATTTCTCGACGTTTCATAACCTCCTAAACACTTTGGCACCATTTTTGAAAATGTTTATATATATGTGTATATATATATATATATATGTGTGTGTGTGCGTGCAATAACTTTCGAAAGAGTTAATTGATTTTAACGAAATTTGGCCCACGTGTTGAAATCCATCACCGCAAGAAGCCTATTTAAAATGGGCGTTATCGGGCCATTTTTAGGGTAGTTTTTAGGGGTTGAAAAATGTTTTTGGGCCCCAAAATACCGAAACAATTCTCAGAATCGTTTCAAAATTGACATTAAACCCGTTAGTAGCAATTAAAAGGTGCCCCTAAAATTTTAATAAAATCGGCTTAACAGGACCGGACTTACACATTTATTGAAAACACTAATTTGCAGATAGTGACTTATTTATTGAAGAGTGTATTTAATTCGGTGTAGACGTTAGATTGATAATAATATTACAATTAAGAAAAAAAATGTTATTTTAAGAGGTGTATAAGGGGTTAAATTTTTTATTTTGCCCAAAAACAAACTTAATTTTACATAATAAAAGTATAAAACCACACTGCCCTATACAAACAAATACACTATATTGTCGGCAGGGTTTTGGAACTGCGACCCGGCTTTTTTAGTTATCAGTTTGATGTACAATTTAGAAAGCATTTTTTAACAAAACAAATTTTAACTTCTTCTATTTAATTATGCAAGTTGGATAATAATTATATAATTACCAATAAGATATCAAACTTGCATTTGCAAATACATTATAGTTTATGTGTTTAGATTGTAATGCATTAATTATTGCACATTGTTAAAGCGAGCGATAGTAAGTTTTAACGGTCACACGAGTCATAAAAGCATTACAATCAAGATATATATAAAAAATTTTGTGCGTCTTCGTATGGGCAAAATCGAATTACTTTTGTTTTACTTTACGCACTAGTGCGAAAAAGGTTATTTTACGAGCGTTATACAAGTATGAAAAACAAATAGCTATTTTTCATGCTTGTATATATAATAGGAGGTCGTGCAGAAAGTAATTTTATCGCATTTAGACATTTTGCACGATACCAATCAAAATTACCCATTTTCAGATTATTCTCAGTTTCTTATTTTATTTTTTGCAATCTTTTATTTCCATAAGATGAATCAGTTCTGCTTACACAATTTCCAATATCTGCAATAAAAATGCCAGCAACATCATCTAAATCCAAACAGGATATTTCATGTCTATATTTGGCTTTGCGTTGATTGGTACTCATAAAATTGACTACATAATTGAAAGTATTAACATAGAAATGTTTCTAAGGTGTTTATAAAATTTAATAAAAATGTTATCTTTTAATCGTTAATCGCTAGTCACTGTGCTGCTTTATTGCACATATAAGAAGAAAGTTTACTTGTTATTTTACCTTATATGTAAAAACCGAGTTCGCGTTTAATTTAATAGTAATAGCTGATTTCTGTTAATATAGTTCTCAATAGTGCTGAATATTATCGCCATACATCTGTTTAAAACATACTTAAGGTGGGACTCTAGCCAAATATGTCAAATCTGTCTTATTTTCGTTTTTATTCAAAACGTATTTACTCAATTTAATTAGTGTATTTGCCATATGGCAACATACACTATTGGCATCGGTCGGATGGCGGGACCTAGGGGTCGGACCAAATTTTCTCGACGTTTCATAACCTCCTAAACACTTTGGCACCATTTTTGAAAATGTTTATATATATATGTATATATATATATATATATATATATATATATATATATATATAGGTATATATGTGTACGGGCAATAACTTTCGAAGGAGTTAATTCATTTTAACGAAATTTGGCACAGATGTTGGAATCCATCACCGCACGAAGCCTATTTAAAATAGGCCTAATCGGGTCATTTTAAGGGTGGTTTTTAGGGGTTGAAAAAAGTTTTTGGGCCCAAAAATACCTAAAAAAATTCTCAGAATCTTTTCAAAATTGAAATTTAACCCTTTAATAGCAATTAAAAAGTGCTCCTAAAATTTTAATAAAATCGGCCCGACAGGACCGGATTTTCAAATTTTCTGAAAACACTAGTTTGCAGATAGTGAGTTATTTACTGAAAGGTGTTTTTAATTTTGGTGTAGACGTTCGATCGACAAAAATAATGTAGTTAAGAAAAAAAATGTAATTTTAAGGGGTGTATTAAGGACTTAATTTTTTTTATTTTGCCCAACAATCACCTTAAGTTCACATAATAAAGCCACAAGGCCTGTATCAGCAAATACACTATATTGTCGGCAGGGTTTTGGCACTGCGACCCGGGTTTTTTTTCTATTTACCGAAAGTACTGAAGAATGGTCTGAGGAATATTAGATCGTGAAATTTTATAGAGTAATACATTTTTTTTAGGTGGACAGATTTCAGTGGTTTCACAGTGTACGTGCCTGATCTTCTTTAACTCGTTTTTAATTTCAAAAAGAAGGTTAGGTACTTACCCTATGGTGCCACTGAAATCTGTCAAAAACTTCAAACAGAAATTATTTGTTCTCTACACTATTTCAGGCTGGTCTATAGCCTGATATGTATTTATTTATTTCTTTGCAAAACGACACAAAGTGTTCTTTCTGACTTTCCACTTAAGAAAAAGTACTATTTATAACTGAAAAAAAACCCGGGTCGCAGTGCCAAAACCCTGCCGACAATATAGTGTATTTGCTTGTACGGGGCCGTGTGGCTTTATACTTCTATTATGTGAAATTAAGTTTGTTTTTGGGCAAAATAAAAAATTTAACCCCTTAATACACCCCTTAAAATAACATTTTTTTTCTTAATTGTAATATTATTATTAATCTAACGTCTACACCGAATTAAATACACCCTTCAATAAATAAGTCACTATCTGCAAATTAGTGTTTTCAAAAAATTTGTAAGTCCGGTCCTGTCGGGCCGATTTTATTAACATTTTAGGAGCACTTTTTAATTGCTATTAAAGGGTTAAATTTCAATTTTGAAACGATTCTGAGAATATTTTAGATATTTTTGGGCCCAAAAACTTTTTTCAACCCCTAAAAACCACCCTTAAAATGACCCGATTGGGCCCATTTTAAATAGGCTTCGTGCGGTGATGGATTCCAACATGTGTGCCAAATTTCGTTAAAATGAATTAACTCCTTCGAAAGTTATAGCCCGTACACATATATACCTATATATATATATATATATATATATATATATATATATATAAACATTTTCAAAAATGGTGCCAAAGTGTTTAGGAGGTTATGAAACGTCGAGAAATTTTGGTCCGACCCCTAGGTCCCGCCATCCGACCGACGCCAATAGTGTATGTTGCCATATGGCAAATACACTAAACACTAAAAATATAGGAAATCTAAACATTTAATTTTTACGTAATTTTTGTGTGTTTTTACCATTGTCGTGATTTTTTATAAATTTGTAGTGATTGAATTTACCGAGATGGTTTTCCTCCTCCCCAAGAATTTTTTCATCCTCCTCGTTTGCTCACTTATTATTTAAGGCCGCCGAATTAGAAAGTAATTTGGGTCTAGTATTAATTAATGTTTCAATTAAATTTTATCTTTAAATTAAAAATTAAACTAAAACTTAGGTCAGATCCGATATTTGAAATTTTTTATAGAACGCGCAGTTGATATTATAGTAGGTATGCGTTCTATAAACTTAAATTGAAATTTGATTGATTTAAATTCAATATGTCGGGAGTAATTTTGAAGGTATTATGCCTTCAAATTTACTACGGACATTGAATTTAGTTAAAAAATAATTCATTTTAATTAGATATGCTCGATTTCTAGTTTATGCACCATTGTATAAAAATAACATGTGGGTATAAAGGTATATTCTAGCAATTTTCAACTATGTAACAAGTCATACACCTTATCTGTTCACATGAATACATTTATGGCGCATACAAAATGTTTTTAAAAAACTGGACAAATAATTCTATTCAAAAAACGCTACGGGTGTACATAATTAATGGAATGCCAGTTTAAATTTTACAAAAATGATTTTTCGGGAAAAAGGACTTTATTTATAAGTAAAACACTTAATATTTTATTTTCAGCGACGTTTCGTTCCTTGTTTGGAACTTTATCAAGCTTTAATAACTGTAAATAAATTTTTGAAAAATACAATTTATAAAATTTACAATTGAAATAACAAATAATAATAATACATACCTATTAAATGTTATGATTAAGTAGATATAAAAGGTAATATATACATGTGAATATAAATTTGAGTTTAACAATAATTATCAATAAAAAGTTTATAATAATTTCGTTTTATTTAAAAATGTATATTCACATGTATACATTACCTTTTATATCTACTTAATCATAACATTTAATAGGTATGTATTATTATTATTTGTTATTTCAATTGTAAATTTTATAAATTGTATTTTTAAAAATTTATTTACAGTTATTAAAGCTTGATAAAGTTCCAAACAAGGAACGAAACGTCGCTGAAAATAAAATATTAAGTGTTTTACTTATAAATAAAGTCCTTTTTCCCGAAGAATCATTTTTATATTAATTACCAAGGACAAAAAAAGAAAGAAGGTCAATTTATAATTTTTACTTTCGAGTAACCGTAAAGAATTCTTACCATGACGAAAAAAATCGAATTCGAGATTTCCTCGGGTATCAAAAAAGAGAGTTTTTGAAATCCGTCGGTCCGTCTGCTTCAGCAAAGGCTTAGCTGACACACAGTTCAACGTGATGTTTCGTCACGTCGAGAAATGGCCTTTTCAATACTTTCTCCGAGGATGTCTTTGGCGTTTCGATGATGATTAATATCGATTTCGTCTCGAAACACAACAGGAGTTTTCTAGTCTCAGTCGATCAAAACAAAGTTTTAAACTGAGGATTGCTAGGGGATTTTTATTAACTCTTTACTTCCCCAAGTAAGTATTTTATATTGATGAATGAAAATAAAAAAAAATCTGGAAAACGGATCTCACGAATTTGATAATATTTTAAAAATTGGTGCGTAATTAATGAGCCTACAATGCTTAATTTAGAATCCAGTGCGGTGGAGTCGTACCATTTGTTAAACAAAATGAAACAAAGATGGATGTTAACATAAGCAAATAAACATTTCTAAAATCTAAATATTAATTTTAATCCGGAAACATTCTCGCTTCTCGGAATGTGAAATTTAAAAACTCTTTGGTAAATATCAAAAGAATCGCAATAGAACATCGACTTTTTCCTAAAATTTACCTACTATAAACTTCCTAGTACCTCTATTGGGAAGCTGTTGTAATAGGCCCGAAAATAGAAATCAAAATTGTGTATACATGTACGCATATGTGATCTTTTCTTTCTAGCACGAAATCTTGCGAATAAAAAATAATGTCGACTTCTGTAAGGTGCCAATCGAGGCGTCAACGTCAATATGATTCGAAATAAATTTTATCAAAATCGGTTCAGTTGTTTTTTTTAATGTTAAAATGACTGCAAAAATGAATTTTAAGATTTCTTGATAAAGATTTCTGATGGTAATAATAATTTTTTTAATGATTGAAAACTAACTTTTCTATTTTATTATTATTAGTGTATTTGCCATATGGCAACATACACTATTGGCGTCGGTCGGATGGCGGGACCTAGGGGTCGGACCAAAATTTCTCGACGTTTCATAACCTCCTAAACACTTTGGCACCATTTTTGAAAATGTTTATATATATATATGTATATATATATATATATATATATATATATATATATATATATATATATATATATATATATATATATATATATATATATATATATATATATATATATATATATATATATATATATATATATATATATATGTGTACGGGCAATAACTTTCGAAAGACTTAATTGATTTTAACAAAATTTGGTCCACGTATTGAAATCCATCATCGCCAGAAGCCTATTTAAAATGGGCGTAATCGGGCCATTTTAAGGGTAGTTTTTAGGGGTTGAAAAATGTTTTTGGGCCCCAAAATACCGAAAAAATTCTCAGAATCGTTTCAAAATTGATATTTAACCCGTTAGTAGCAATTAAAAAGTGTCTCTAAAATTTTAATAAAATCGGCCCAACAGGACCGGACTTACAAATTTTTTGAAAACACTAATTTGTAGAAAGTGACTTATTTATTCAAGGGTGTATTTAATTCGATGTAGACGTTAGATTGATAATAATATTGCAGTTAAGAAAAAAAATGTTATTTTAAGGGGTGTATTAAGGAGTCAAATTTTTTATTTTGCCTAAAAATCGACTTAAGTTTGCATAATAAAGCCACACTGCCTGTATAAGCAAATACACTATATTGTCGGCAGGGTTTTGGCACTGCGACCCGGGTTTTATTATATGAAAGTGGTTTAAGGAGCCTACAGCCGCTTGTTTGGTTTTGGTGTGCGAGCAGTTTCCAAGAACAGCTTGTAGGCATAGCGCTTTTCGCTGTTTAGCCTGCGGGCGCATGATAACTAGTAATCAGTTTTCACACGATAAAGTCCTCGTTCTAAATAACCAGTTGATGCACCGCATTTATAACTTCCGTCTTTGATATGATAACACTTTATTGTAATTTGACTTATATTGATTTTTACAAAGTCTGAAAGATACATTTATCATTGGCTTAACTGATTTAAAAGATGGGTGTGTTATAAGTGCATACATTTCATATCTCGCTAACCATAATCGAATCATGTGAATATCTCGCTAAGCATAATCGAATGATATCTCGCTAAGCATAATCGAATCATGTGAATGATATCTCGCTAAGCATAATCGAATGATATGATGATATCTCGGTTGCCATAATCGAATGATGTATGATAATTCATAATCGACAATCGACATAGTACTGTGTCGGGATTAATAGTTAATACAAAACACATTAATAATGGAATCGCTGGTATGATTCAATACAAAAATAAAACGAATTCTTTATTATTATAAATTAATTATAACTCATAGATTTGTATTTAAAAAAACAATATAATCTAAATTTTTGGGTGAGAGTCTGTTCCTCCTTGCATTAGTAATGACACCAGTTTTTGAAAATATCCTTTCGGAAGGCACGGAGGTAGCTGGCGCACAGAGAGATTTTTTATGAAGCTCGTATAATTCAGGAAACAAATTTTTGTTTTCTGATCAAAAAATAAGGGGATTGGAAGAGCGAGATATATCGGGCATTGACAAATATTGTTTTATGATTGCAACGGCTTTTGTAGTAATATAGTGACAGTGAATAATAAGTAATAAGTTAATAACCGGTCACTATGAGAAATGTATGTACCGTATACACGTAATCTCAAAAGATACGCCGCCGCTCTAACTTTAAGTAATGCAGTCAATGACTGGAATGCCAAAACAGTACCCCCACTCTTCAGTGCACGCAAATGCAGAAACCGAATGATATAATATGATATATGTCGGGATTAATTCACATACATTTCATATCTCACAATCGATTGAAGCGAATGATATCTCGCTAACAATAATCGTTTCAAACGAATGATATCTCGGTTAACATAATCGAATGATCGATTATTTGGCCATAATCGAAATATTTCGATTATATCATTCATAATCGCCCAAGACTAGTTATAAGTGCAGTTTTATTAGATATGTCAAATACTTATCGAACTATTCGTTCTAAAACTTTTAACTATTTTTATGTTAAATGTTAACATTCTTTTGACGTAGGATTAGTGACCTTACCTTCCTTATGAACCGCTTTTTTAGGTACCGACGTCCGACAATATTGTCTTAACTAAAAAAAAATTGTTTCAACCGTCATTTTGAAACAAGTACTTAATTATCTGCTTGCTAGTTTATTTAGTAAACTTTTTAAATGAAACGTCGAAAAAAGGTACCACAAATTTCTTTTTAACTTATAATAATTGAAATATAATACATTCATGATTTTTGTTATCACTGAGTAAATGTTTATTAAATATGCGGTAATTAATAATAATAATAATGCGTTTAACGTCCGTTTCTCGACTTTATGTCATAACAGACGCCATTCGCACCATTACTATTTTTCATTTTACCACTTCCCGTTTTTTCTACATTTCTTAAACTTCAACTTATATAATAGCAATGGGCGAATGAAGGAATTACAGGAAATTAGGATAAGGTAGGTAATTTTTGAACTAGGAGTTTGATAGGTAATCGGCCATGGCCTCAAATAAGGAACCACCTCGATATTTATCTGGAATTAATTGAGGGAAACCATGGAAAACCTCAATCAAGATGGCCGGTACAGGAATTACCGTTTCTCGGCGAAAGGCAGTAGGAAAAAGTCCGAGCCACATCTGCCCCCGCCGGGAATCGAACCCGGACCTCCCGAATGCGAGTCTAGTGCTGTACCACTACTCTACCCAGCTCGGTAATATGCGGTAATTAGTAGTTTACATATGTAAAATGTAATGAGGTTTATTATAAAGATACAAACTGTTAAGCATCAGCGACCAGCGTGTTTTAACAGTCATACGAGTTATAATATCATTGCGCTCGAGATACATACTATATTTTTTTGAACTGATACCTCCCATAAAATATAATTGATTTTCACATCATAAGTATAATTTTATAGTTTTGACAGGTCTAGGTGTGTCTATTTACAATTTACTTGAGTTGTTTACAAAAATAGTAAATAACAGGTTTCAATTAGAATTACTGTTGAACTGGTTATATGAAATTTATTAGTTTAACTTTATATCAGTAGCGTTAAATGGATCATTTTACTACCGCTTTACAGGCATGAAAAGAAGTTATTTTATAGAGGGTGTGCAGAAATGTATTTTCAAAAGACTAAGGCCTACTAAAACTGAAATAACCCGGGCTTTTTTAAGGTAATATATTTTTAAAAAAGCATTGGAAATATGCGAACAGTTCATTTGAAATCTACTTCTGGATTATATTAACCCACTGTAAAAACGGGTTATCTGTAGATTAAAAATGGCATCAGCGCATCTTATATCTCATTAAAAAGCAATATATTTTTTAAAAATAAACTCACAACAAACTTCATCTTTCGTACATCGTTTTATTTTGTTGCAGAAAGTTACCCTCATAATCAAATATTTAAATGAATAAATTACGTAAGTACTTGTAAATTTCAAATCCGCGATATTGAGTTAAGAAACGTCATACTTTTTGGATTAACTATGTAAATATCTAATATTTTATTAAGGTGGCAATACATTCTAAAATGCAGAAAATTATATTTTGAGAAAACGTAATTTGAAAACTGTCAATAATAAGAGTTCACTTCAAACAAACAAACATACTGCCCGAACGTCGCTTTGTTCGTTGGTTTATATTTTACCGTGATGACGTCATAATACCGCTGTTGGCTGAACTACTGGAATCAGATGTCAAAAGTTACTGTTTGAAATAGGCGCGTAATTTTAATGTCGTATAAAATTGTTGAAGTAAAACTTCTCTAGGCGCGTTTTGTGAATTTTGCATGTGTCGTAACACAGTATAAGCTAAATATATGCAAGTAATTTATTTAGTAGGTATAGTATTTTCAGTCTAAAAGCCGGAAATAACCGAAGTAAATCTTTTCGGTATATCTCGGCTATGAATGCTCTTTGTGGTAGTATATGTATGTATTGTTTATACTTAGTTTCAACCGTGCGTATAGGCTACATGCATATTTTTTTGTTTGAAATTAACACGTAACTTTACCTCACATGAAATTGTTATTTTCTTCATATTTGTTAAACTGTATCTTGGCCAAGTAAGAATGGTTGAATTATATGGGAAACGTAATTTTAAATTAAATTCCGTTGTTTAAAAATGGTAACACGATATATAAACAAGAGTTTTCCAACGATCTCGGCTAAGCCCTGAGTGTTAATCGACTGCTTCTGCATATGAAATATGAACTTGTCCGCTGCTAGTGAAAACTAATCGACTGATAGAAAGTGATTGATGAGAACAATGAAAAAAAAAAGAACAACGGAATGTCTCCGTTGTTTTTTGTCACATGACGTAAAACTGATTCAATGTTTCAGAAAAATGATAAAAGGCGATGAAAAATGGTTGGCTAACTATTTTTATGTCGATAAAAACTATAACTACACACTGGTTATTCTCAACTTGAATTTCCGATGCTTTAGAGTTTAGATAATCACACGATGAAACATAGATTGAAAGATTCATCTAACACTAGAATAACTGAGCTAAACTGATAAGCATTGGTCAGATTTTCAGATTGCTGCCTGAAAACTAAGACCAATTATTATAAAGAATAGTTTTTTAGGGGAATTCAACAGGGGCTAAAACTTCAAAGTTTTTACATATGACATGGGTCTTTACAGATTTTTATATCTGCAAATTATTCATTTAATGGAAGTACAAAACTTTGCATAAGTCATAAAGATATAACCCAGTCTTAAATCTAAGAAAAGATGTTGATGTTTTCGATGTTATGCCAGTATTTTCTTCCCCTGTAGAACTGAAGAGCTTAATGAAAGTCTATTATATATGTTTTCATAGAAAACCAGCTCCGGATTTAAACCTCCACAACACTACACAGTTAAACCTGCAGACAGAGCAACAAAAAAGTCCTTTTTTGGTATTTGTTTTATGGAAACTTGAACTTTGCTTTTTGTGAACACTTTAATAGGTACAACAAACAATATATTTCAAATATCGTAGGTCATGGTCCACTGGTACTTCCTTCTTGGCGGCTCACACGTTAGTTACTTATACATATGAGTTGTCTAGAAGAGTACTTCGCACGCTGCTGCATCGCCTTTGATAATGTCTGCCGCATTTTAGGATGAAACGTCAGGTAGAAATACCAATGGATCATTGGCCTACAATCCCGGAAGCCAAGACGATTTGGAACAATGCCGGTCGTGAAACAATATATTTATTTTTCACAGACGAACCCCTAGTACCTAGGACTCAATCTGACAGCTGGTGAAAATATCATGTTTTCAAATTATTAGCTTATAATAATTTGAAAATATGAATGTTCCCAGATAACGTTGGTTAGTTGATGGATTAACAAACACAGAATGCCATTTGTTTGAAAAACAAATGTAGGTATGCCGGAACAAATGATACACGTATCATCTTTTATAACAGTTGAAGAGCGATTCACATTATTTTATAAATGTCATATCTGCGGTTTGTATAAATCAACCCTCTCTATAAGAGTGACGCTTTAGTCATTATATAACTTATATAATACAATATGTCTGTCCACGCTATATATAACAATGTAGCACTTTAAATTGACAATAAATCTCTATAGATATATTATAGCGTAGATATATGCCTTTTATTACTATGTGCATTATTGTAAATCATCGGTTTTGATACTGCAGTGTGGTTTTGAGCATGTCATAAGTTTGAAATGACGCGTAAATCTATCTCGGATTGGTTTTAAAGATGATTATTATTTACCGAGCAAGCGAAGCGTTTTCAGGTGACTGATCCTTCAGATTGTAAAATATGCTCTCGGGAAATTTCGAACTGTGGTCGCAAAATTCATTTTATTACTGTTTTTATTAGCTGTGATTAAGCATTAAGCTTCACAAATGTTGGCTTGCTGCTTAAAAATTTCAAAAAACACATATTTTTGCACTAAAAATTAGTTTAAAAAAACGTGATATCGTCAATTTTTCTTTACAGCACGCCCGGGCCCGGAGATTTCAAACTACCGGTAGATTTTTTCTTTACAAACTTATGTTAAAAATTCTGCCAAATTTGGCTGGTTCAATTTTTTTTTTCAAATTACAGTAGAATACGTTTATTATGACTCCGCCTATATTGACCAACCGCCTATTATGACGTAATTACACAACGAGGTTTGGTTTTCATATAAAATTCTTTGTAACAAAGTCGGATATAATGACTTCGCTTACAGTGACATGTCGCTTATTATGACCCATTTTTAATAAATTTTGTCCGTCTATAGTGACCGACATGATTCTTTACACCTTCGGCAATGTTCGTTGATTCCCGACGACGTTCGGCACGTGGCTTGTGTTTGTTTTGAATCTCAGTGAGTAATTGATAGTTGAACGTCACGCATTGTTTTTAGTGATATCCTATGTAAAATATGTCATCTCAACGTCGTAAAGCATTTACGATTGAAGAGAAAGGTGAATAATATGCAGATTAGAAAATGGAGAATCAAGCTCATCTCTCGCAGAGGAATTGGGCGTGGGTCATTCGACAATCTCAATGATTTTCAAAAACAAGAACCGGATTAAGCGATCGTTCAATTCAAATGTTTTGAAACTGAAGAGGCTTCGAAAATCGCGCAAGAAAATGTTGATCAAGCGTTAATTCAGTAGTTTAAAATCACGCGAAACAAAGGAATACCCGTCAGCGGCCCTATGCTACCTAAAAAAAGAAAGTTTTTTTTTCACAAAAATGCTTTGTATGACGTCCGCTTAGTATGACGTGTTTGTCAATTCCCTTCGATGTCATTATAAACGGATTCCACTGTACTTTTTTCTATACAAAAATTTGTGTTAAACTTATGCTAATTTTTTCATTTAAATCGGATTTTAAATCGTTAATTAATAAACTGTAAAAACTTGGCTAAATGTCATATGGAAAGAATGGCACAAATTTCTAATTTATTTTGAAGCATTAACATCAAAGATTGAATATAAGATTTTTCATAAAAATGAGAACTTTCCGAAACGTGAGTAAGCGCATTTTACATGCACACACACACCCAGCTACTCGTATGATACCTACAGTTATGCAGATGAGAAAGGAGGCATATTGCACACGCCCCTTAACTCAACCGAAGTTTCGACAAATGTTCTTTGAACACCGAAAGACATATCTAAATAGTTTTCCGATCAAAGCACTCACAATAAATTGGGTGGCTTAGAGATTCATCAATGTAGAAAGTAATTAACTATTATTATGCGTATCGTTTTACTCTAGTACTCGCAACCCCGTTCAGCTTCGTTCGTATTTGTAGATTGATTGTTAAAGATGGCACATTACGCTGTAGCGACTTTTTTTATTTATATAGCCGTATTTATCTGGCGTTGCTTGGGAATAACAACTACCTGTAATGATAGCATAATGAAACCAACCCAAATATTTTATCTTGATTTTCGTGAAAATTAAAAAAAATCCGGTCATGTGAAATCAGAAGTCTAATGACTTTCAGAGGTTATTTCACGGTTTATATGTACCGGCATAATGTGCATTGTGCATGTCACTGTCACGGGAGAAGAGAGAATACCGGTCTGCCTTGACAACAAGTTATACGATTTTATGTCGATTTTTGTATAGAAGTATATATGCCAAAAAAGATATTTAATTAAGTAATTACCTTTGCGATAAAATAGTGAGATAAAACATAGTCTATAGCATTTTTTGAATCATAAGAAATATTTCATCAAAATTCGTCAAATGGTTTTTTAGTTAAATCATACATACATAATATATTATTACATACACACATACAAAATTTCTATAACCTTGTCTAGTACAAAACTCCTGTTCCCACGTTGAAATTTGGGAACTGATGAAAATATGAATTGGATTTTTAATTTATGATTCATATTCATGAATTACCAAAAAATACTGTTTTGGTGGCCTTCATTGTAAGAAAATAAACATATTTTTAAATTAAGAATATGTTACTAAAATTAATAACCTTTAAATGTTGAAACGAAAACAGGATCACAGCTTCAAATAAATATAGCTCATTAGGTGAACATATATATTATACAAAGACCTATTGAATCGTAGCTTTTGGCCTTGTAAACTGGAGCTTTTTGACAAAAGTTAGTTACAGTTACAGAGATGTTTACAGCCGATTGGTCACAAAATAAATGACTTGTGATTAATATGAAGTGGCTAAATGGCTGGGTGGGCTTCACAGTCCAGTTCCAGCCTCAGTGCTTATATACGGAATACGTATAAATGTATATTTTATGTTTGAGCTGTTATATTTTATAAAGGATGAGTTAACCATTTTGGATCACTTTCACACAGTTTGTGCTGAGGCACAGCGGTAAGAGGCTAAAAAATGCTCATGCAAGGGTGTCATTGTCGGTTGATTACTCTAATTTTTGGAAATAGCTGGAAGATTTAAAAAACTTTTCCGGAAAAGGAAGAGTCATTTTAGGTTTGTGATGGGACAATTTTATGAAATAAGTACCAATAAGGTCGTAGTGAGACATTGAAAACGTTTGTTTTTTGGCACAATTAATGCCAACTTTTTTCTAGTAAATCGTACAAAAGTAGTCCATTGTCCTTTGTCTTCCTTATAGGGAAAGAATTGTTGCAAAATGTTGACGAATAAGTCTACAATCAGCTAGCAGCCGAAGCCCCATTTCTGGCTTAAATTCAGATCGTTCCGACTGCCTTAATCGAACGCTAGCTGAACAGTAACGCAAAATTGTATTGCATACACCACCAGCTGTATTGTCTCTACTATCGCCATGCGCGCTAGAGCTGCAGAGTTTCGTTCATCATACAAGAACTCATTTAATTTCGTACGAAATCCGTTCAAATTATAGCTTCTTTGAAAGAGGAGATTCTGTTCTATAAAACGGAACCTCTTTAGGTTGATCGGAGTTCACAATAAGTCCGAAAATTTTAACAAAATTGTGAGCAGTAGTTGCCGTTTATTGTGTCTGCACGATTGTACGTACGTTCGAGCTGTACAGGTCACAAACTGTGATGAATCACCTTGGTTTGTTTTTTATTCGCTTTGTTTACTATATCAGAATAGAACTCTATATAATTTCATTGAAATCCGTTCAGTAGTTTAATTTTTATAAACAATTTTATTTTTTACTTTATCATATTAGTTTAGCTGTCCAGGTCGGCTAGTCACTGTTTTTTGCTCACTATTAATATAGCCTGTTTCTCATAAAGAAGTATGGATTTTAAAATATCTAATATATAAAATTCTCGTGTCACAGTGTTTGTTTCCAAACTCCTCCGAAACGGCTGAACCGATTTTGATAAAATTTTGTGTGCTTATCGGGTAGGTCTCAGAATCGGTCAACATCTATTTTTCATACTCCTAAATGAAGGGTGGTCCACCCCAAAAATTTTTTTTTTATTTTTTGGACAAAATTATTTGTTTTTATCCTTTCATGATTCAGCATTGAAAAATACATTTAGTTCTAAATTTTCACCCTTATACGATCAACCCCCGATTTTTAATCGCGATTTTTATATTATTCTGTTCCATCCACAGATCCACAAGATGGCAATCGAATATAATAATTGTAGTATACTATAATTTTCTTGTATAGTTCTATCAACCAATCAGTTATCCGCGCCAGGCGTCTCCCGTTGTCACTTTTCAACCAGCAAACATCATGGAGTAGGGGTGAGAACGAAGCCGGCTTCCTTTCTCTCACTCACTATACAGTTTTCGTCCTTTTTTTTTTGGTTTTATTTGTGTCTCGATCGTAGCAGTGACTGTTATACGTATCATTTTAATTTTTCAGTGCAACTCTCAAGTTAATTTTATTCTCATAGTGAATTTATCATTATTTCTCAGTGCTATTATTATTTATTTATACCGAGCTGGGTAGAGTAGTGGTACAGCACTAGACTCGCATTCGGGAGGTCCGGGTTCGATTCCCGGCGGAGGCAGATGTGGCTGGGACTTTTTCCTACTGCCTTTCGCCGAGAACCGGTAATTCCTGTACCGGCCATCTTGATTGAGGTTTTCCATGGTTTCCCTCAATTAATTCCAGATAAATATCGAGGTGGTTCCTTATTTGAGGCCATGGCCGATTACCTATCAAACTCCTAGTTAAAAAATTACCTACCTTATCCTAATTTCCTGTAATTCCTTCATTCGCCCATTGCTATTATATAAGTTGAAGTTTAAGAAATGTAGAAAAAACGGGAAGTGGTAAAATGAAAAATAGTAATGGTGCGAATGGCGTCTGTTATGACATAAAGTCGAGAAACGGACGTTAAACGCATTATTATTATTATTATTATTATTATTATTATTATTATTATTATTTATTTACATTTTATAAATAATTAATAAAGACAGTTTTCACTTCTAATTGATTAAGAAATCAGATATAAATCAACACGTGTTGTGAGCTCCCGACAACAACTTTACCGGTATATGTCATACAAATAATTATAAATTCGAGCGAACGAACGGAGTGAGTGATAAGTAATGAAACAATTAATTATAAATTCGAACGAACGAACGAAGTGAGTGAGTAAGTAATGAAACAAATAATTATAAATTCGAGCGCACGAACGGAGTGAGTAATGAAACAACTAATTATAAATTCGAGCGAACGAACGGAGTGAGTGAGTGAGTAATGAAACAAATAATTATAAATTCGAGCGAACGAACGGAGTGAGTGAGTGAGTAATGAAACAAATAATTTTAAATTCGAGCGAACGAACAGAGTGAGTGAGTGAGTATTGAAACAAATAATTATATACTCGAGCGAACGAACAGAGTGAGTGAGCGAGTATTGAAACAAATAATTATAAACTCGGGCGAACGAACGGAGTGAGTGAGTAATGAAAGAATCCTAACTATTAAAATCCTAATAAAAAATTGAACTTAATAAGGCGGAACAAAGTTCGCCGGGTCCGCTAGTTAATAAATAAAAATGTAGCTTTGAGGTTCCACTTGTTTTAAAAACTAATTTTTAATATACATGCAAATAATTTATTGAAATAAAACCTTTTAACAGTTTAAGAAATAATACAAAAAATTAACCCCAAATATTTTAACACACTTTCTAACATTTTTTTTTGTTTTTTACTTATATTCAATCCATTGAGTTATCAAAAATACGATATTATAAATTCAACGCGATGATACTTAAAACGACTATTGTTTTCAATATAGTTTCCCGATGTCGGGAAAATTCATCGATTTCGTCTATCTGTAATTTAAGGCTGAGCCTCTTATGGCTAATTTTATACTGTCGAATTTTTATTAGCGCGGCCAACTACAGATTGTCGAATTTTTGTTAACGCAGGCAGCTTCATACTGTCGAATTTTCGTTAGTTGTGCGCTGCCTGTTCAAATTTTGCTCTTAACGCGCGAAATGAAGTATAACTTAAAAAATCAAATCAAGTCGTTTTCGTTTTTTTTTTGTATTTTAATGATATAGATAAAGTCTTGTGTACATGTAAAAATTCTGTTCTGAGTTTTTGCTTTAAAGTCTTGTGAACGCAAAAAAGTGATTTAAAAAAAAGCCTACCTGTAGTCTCATTTCGATCCCAATCTACTTTTGCTCCGGGCATATATCGACACGAAATCGCAAAACTGGTTCTAGCTCAAATATGGAAGAAGTGGCCACCCAAAAACCGGTCACCAAATTGTACAGTGACGAACGGACCCCGATTTAGTAGATTTTTCGCAGTCCTGATTGTTAGAAACTTGCTGTTTACATTTGAATAAAGACGCATATTAAACGAAGGCCAGTTAGACACATTCTTTTTTTAAACCAGTTAATTGTAAAGTAACGCTAATGAATAGAACGCGACTTTGATTAATTAATTAATTAATGAACGCCGTTCGCCGGAAATCACGATCCATTGAGCTTTCCTGTTCTTTTTATTTGTCCATGTTCTCTCTTTAATTGTTCCAGTTTATAGAAAAGTCGGGACAAACGAAACTCTTTCCTGGAAGAGCACCTTAATATAATAATGAGTTTTTTTTTATCATCACACTTCTTTAGTGTTTTGGAAGTCAAAAAAAGAAGTTAAAATGCAAACGTGAAAAAATCGACTCGTAATTTAAGATCGATCTAATATGAGGAAATCACAAATCGAGCTTGTGCTACGACTCTTTCAGCCTCAAATATAGATTTAAGAATGTAATTTATTTTCTACTAAATTTTATAGAAAACAAGCCGAGCGGCTACGTTGCTCTAGCGGCTAGAGCAACGTTTTGTCTGGAGTCTAGCCAAAACGTGGACAACATGCAGTTCTCGTTTCACACGCCAAATTGATAAGATTTCTTTCTGAAGTCGATTGAAATGTTTTATTCGTTTTATAAAATGTACATACATAGTTTTCATCTTTTCTTGCATTCAGCTAGCAGCAATTGAAGGAACCGAGTCTACAATAAATACAATAGGACAAGAAATTTCATTATAATTTCACTTAAGGCAATTAAGAATAAAAGGCTCTGTTATAACTTTACAATAGAATATGTAATTTAAACGCAACTAAAATTACTGTAGGGACTGTCTTCAATTCACCTATGCAGAGCGGGCTCTGTCTTTTTACCGCCCCAAGCAAAAAATCAAATGTGAAAAAGAAAATTATTAGTGTATTTGCCATATGGCAACATTCACTATTGGCGTCGGTCGGATGGCGGGACCTAGGGGTCGGACCAAAATTTCTCGACGTTTCATAACCTCCTAAACACTTTGGCACCATTTTTAAAAATGTTTATATATATGTATATATATATATATATATATTTATATACGTATATATATATATATATATATATATATGTGTACGCGCGATAACTTTCGAAAGAGTTAATTGATTTCAACGAAATTTGGGCCACGTGTTGAAATCCATTACCGCAAGAAGCCTATTTAAAATGGGCCTAATCGGGCTATATTAAGGGCAGTTTTTAGGGGTTGAAAACTGTTTTTGGGCCCAAAAATACCGAAAAAATTCTTCGAATCGTTTAGGCCTTTGGTATTGATTAAAAAGTGTCCCCACAATTTTAATAAAATCGGCCCGACAGGACCGGATTTATAAAATTTTATGAAAACACTAGTTTGCAGATAGTGACTTATTTATTGAAGGGTGTATTTAATTCGGTGTAGACGTTAGATTGATAATAATATTACAATTAAGAAAAAAATGTTATTTTAAGGGGTGTATTAAGGGGTTAAATTTTTTATTTTGCCCAAAAACAAACTTAATTTCACATAATAAAAGTATAAAACCACACGGCCCTATACAAGCAAATGCACTATATTGTCGGCAGGGTTTTGGCACTGCGACCCGGGTTTTTTAAAATCGTTCAAGGTTAGAACGAGTATCAATTTACAAATATTAATTTCCAGCAAAAAATACTCGTACGGCAACCATTCTTTGGTGACTGATAGAACTAAACAATTAAAACTTGAAGTAAAGAGTTTGAAAGAATGTAATATTAGTAAATTTTATGTAATGAAGTATATTTTTGATAAGGTGTGACATTATGTTCAGCGATTTTTGAACTTTACGTTTATCTACAACATAAGCATGTTAAATTGAAAAACATCTTAACTACGCTTGATCATCAAGGCTTTTAATAGTGCAAGCTTGGAATGCGTTAAAGTCTACTTTCATCAATCGCGGAATACCTAGATTTCCGGGAAATGCTGGTTGAGTACTGCTGCTGTAAACTTTAGATTATGCTCAATTAATTATTTGGATATTGTTACAAATAAGAGTAATTTGGGAATGGAAAGCTGTAATAAATTTTAACTATTAAAAATTCATCATCATCCGTTTTGATGATGAACATTAATCAATTTCAAGTATAAACAGTTTTATTGTTTCAATTTTTAACAGTAATAAATACACGCTGCACGGTTTTACGAAACTTGTATATAAATTAGAAAGAATGATATTTTGCTTTTAGTGAAATTGTATTTTTTTTTTTAATTTCAGTGGTAATAAATAATTTAGAACGTATCGATGATAAAAAAACAACAAAAGTAGAACTAATCGTCATATTACGTGGTAGTCATTTTTATTGTTTTTTTTTAGTTAATAAAGTAATAACTAATTGCAACTTACCAATTATATAATTTATTTTCGAACAAAAACATTCGTTTTCATTAGTGTTTATTTTATTTAATTTCGACGCTAATGCGTAGTTTTAAACAACGCCGATGATTTTTTTTTTGAACAATTAAAAGGAAAAAAAAAACGGGATGCGTTTAAATCTCGAGCGTCTGAAGTGAAACATCATGAGAAACTATTTATAATCAAGTAACCACTAAACAGAAAGAGGGAGGTCCATCGAGTTTCCCCTCAACGCATTTGTACATACACTACCCGTAAGCCAATCGGTTTCGGTTTCCCGTTAGCAGTTCATTTCCCTCAATCTTGACGGTGTCGTTTTTCGTTCCTATTTTTTCGTTACGCAGCGACTAAAGAAGTTTCACTTCAAAATAGTTTTTATGTCTAGGTGTAGCATAATAAATAAAATTTAAAATAAGAAAAGAAATACTTGCCACTTAAGTAGTAAATTTAAATGCTGGAAAATCTGAAAAAGTCACTCAGTTAAGGTGTAAGAAAACTCCATGTAACGTTGTCTACTAGTATAGAAAACAGTATCCCGGAGGTGTTTTAGGAAAACTATTTTATGATTTATTTGCATTCCAAATGAAAAACTAAATGGTTTTATTCTACCTATATGCTTCTATCCACGCAAATGAAATATTAGTTAGAATGACTACATAACTTTAAAACATGAACATATGAAATAAATATACTGTTCAGTACAAGTTGAACTAACTTACCTATATTGATAGATAGATATTGCTTTTTTTAAAATTTCAGCAGAATATAATAATAGTTTTTTACATTGTAAGCTTACATTAAAAACATTTTATTTGATACGGGCATGATTGGCAATGAGTGATTTTTTAGTGTATTTGCCATATGGCAACATACACTATTGGCGTTGGTCGGATGGCGGGACCTAGGGGTCGGACCAAAATTTCTCGACGTTTCATAACCTCCTAAACACTTTGGCACCATTTTTAAAAATGTTTATATATATATATATATGTGTGTGTGTACGCGCAATAACTTTCGAAAGAGTTAATTCATTTCAACGAAATTTGGCCCACGTGTTGAAGTCCATCACCGCAAGAAGCCTATTTAAAATGGGCCTAATCGGGCTATTTTAAGGGTAGTTTTTAGGGGTTGAAAAATGTTTTTGGGCCCCAAAATACCGAAAAAATTCTCCGAATCGTGTATTTAATTCGGTGTAGACGTTAGATTGATAATAGTATTACAATTAAGAAAAAAAATGTTATTTTAAGGGGTGTATTAAGGGGTTAAATTTTTTATTTTTCCCAAAAACAAACTTAATTTCACATAATAAAAGTATAAAACCACACGGCCCTATACAAGCAAATACACTATATTGTCGGCAGGGTTTTGGCACTGCGACCCGGGTTTTTTTAATTTTCGTTTTAAATGTATTAACTGGCATATATTTCTTTGACTTGAGAAGGTATTTAAATAATTTAATTGAAATAGGAGTAGCCTTTGTATAACCATGTAATTTAATCAAAATCGCTTCAACCATTTTCGGGAGAAGAATATTTTTCAGTTTTTTGACGTTTTTAATCGGTTTTTAGGCAGTAACTTTAACAGTTTAGCTAGGGCCTATTTGTATGCAATTCCGCTTCGATAATGTGACCGTCCTGAGAGTCTACTTATTTGGTCTCTAGACCTAAAAAAAACAACTTTTTTTGGGCTCAGGGAACTTAAAGTTTACCAAAAACTCCAAGTAGAATATGTTCACTATCTCATGACTTCATGTATATACTTACTCTGCAGTGGGGAAGTAAAAATAGCTAAAATAAAAATATCTTTTGTAAATATTATACGAATTGATTAGCTATCAATATACAATAGACACAAAGTAATTTGCAACACGACAAGATGAGGTCAAAGTTTACATGGTGGATAATGGATATATCTATGGGCACAAAATACAGTAGTTTATGTTAGATTTTTTTGTGAAATAATTTTAACGTTTATATTAAAGCTTCCGTAGTTTCGACAATTATATTATATGCAGTCCAGAAGAAACGTACACATTGCGTGTATGATTCATAATATTATCTACACGGGACAGCCTTGTTATTTACGTGATAAAATTAAATACTTGTCTGATTCGCATTATAGAGAGACAAGAGCATATCAAAATGTATTAGATATCCAGCGTCACAGTACTAATTACTTTAAGAAAGCTTTTTCGTATAGTGCTGCCACTACCTATAATACCATTCCAATAGAATTAAAAGTACTACGGCCATTCACGTTTAAAAAAGAAATAAAACAATTCTATTATAATGCATTGCATAATTAGTAATTGTTAATTAATTGATATATATTAGTCAAATTTATATTGTTATTTTAACAAATTTTAATTTTATATTGTTGTGTATAATTTACAACATTGTGTATTGAAAATGGTTGAGTGGAAGATCAGCTACGGCTGAACTCCGCCAAATAAAGTTTATTATTATTATTAATGATTAAACTGTTGTAATTTCCTGCCAAAGGTGATTTCATGCTTTGAGATGTAAGTATCGTAAGAGTCGGAAGAAATTATTTTACCAACATCCATATTTAAATAGTTGGCGCACGTTTGAATTTTTTTTTGACTAAATGAAATGTACTAAAACGAACAGAATAAACAAACAAAATAATTTTATTATCGTTGACCTAACCTGAAAGGTTGTCGCCAGATATGTTCATAAAAATTTTTAAATTCTCGTGAAAGCTTTTAGATCAGGTCAACAATGTCAATAAAATGATTTTATCTGTTTGAGTGTGATTACATTATTTGCTTCGTTTTAGTGCATTTTTATAAAAGCTTGTTTTGAAAATGTTTTATACTTACATTTTTACCCGCCATATTGACAAACAAAAGAAACAACACTATGACAGAGGAGCTTTTAAAATTCAACATTGGTCACTTTGCCACGTGACCATAAATGCGTACCTACCTACATATACATTCATCTGTCACCAAATGTTCCCAATCCGCGCAGGTTCGAACGTAGCCCACGCACGTAGACGTCGCATTCACCAGGAAACGCTGAACTCTGCCCTTCCGCATGTGAGGCAGCCACGGACTTAAACTTTTCACTTAACGGAAACTTTAAAAAGTTTAAAATTATCACTGCAAAAACTTTGTAACATATAACAGGCGATGACGAATATGTTGTTCGTAAAAAAGGTTTGTTAATATCCATAAAATATAAACTAACCACTTTATAACAAGCCAATTGTCTACCGGCTGTTTGTTGGCTTTGGGTCATCGTTTCATTTAAGACATTTTTTTCAACATTATTAATTTGTTGCTTAATTCACGTTCCTTTAATTTTTCATAAATTTCGTCGTAGAGAAGAAATGGAGAGTTTTATCTAGAAAAAAATCGTGTTTTAAGTGTTAGATTTTTTGACGTTGTCGTGTGTTTCTCAAGTTTTATTAATCATATCTCGCTTTCAGTAATCCTTAGACTAAAATAGTTATAAAAAATTACAGCGGAGAAACATTTCTTCGAGTTCTTATTTTTTTGTTAAATAAGTAGTTAGATTGTTAGTGATGTAAAGTGTACCGCATTTCTACAATTTGCAAAAAGGCACATCGTACAACTGCCAAAACCTATTAAATGTTTTTGTAAATCAAATTTTAATGCTTCCAGTATAGCTTTTCCCGAAATTTTGTTTTCTTATTTTTAATTTTACGATTTTGTACTCTGTACAGGGTGGCCAACTAAGAATGCGAGGTACTGTATCTGGGAAACTATCCATCGTAGAGACTTGCGGCAAAAAAATTTGTTACTAAAACGGCCAAGAGAAAAACCTGGAAAATATTTTCAAGTTTCTGAAATGGCCGCTAGGGGGCGTAACTGCAATCTTGAATCTAAAAAAGTGATGTTTCTGTGAATTCCGCTACATTAAGCTAACAAAAAAATACCTGACCTTTAAAGTCGAGGATAATCGGAACCTTTTTTGTTTGAAAAGTTTTGCTGTATCTCTAAAGAAAAAGTGGTGGGGGGTATTCAAAGGTTTCCGTAAACAACATCCTGTATCTTCGAAACGGCTGAACCGATTTTAACGAACTTGGGCTAGTTGAAAAGAGCTATTCTTGGGCTACAAATGTTATAATATTTGAAGTTTTGTTGGTTTCATATGTCGCCGCTAGAGGGCTTTTTTCGACATTCCGACAGAAATGGTTAATTTTTTCGAAAAAATTAAATACATTGGTATAATGTCTTTTTCATGAAAAAGTAGCTAAATGATGCCTTTACAAACTCGCGAAAACCGCATCTCGATATCTTGTTCCTAACCTAAAATTTAGGCCAAAGAAAATTTTATACGGAAATCCTTTAAGTTTTCCATGGCCTGCTTCTATTAAATTGTCTTTGTCGTATATACCCATAGTGAATTTGCACTTAATCACTTGTTACAAGCGTTACTTACCTTTTAGCGATATTTCGATGAATAAAAAACAGTTCCGGAAAACTAAATAAATAAAAAATTAAAGGATTTCCGTATAAAATTTTCTTTGACCTAAATTTTAGGTTAGGAATACGATATCGAGATGCGGTTTTCGCGAGTTTGTTAAGGCATCATTTAGCTACTTTTCCATGAAAAAAACATTATACCAATGTATTTAATTGTTTCGAAAAAATTAACCATTTCTGTCGGAATGTCGAAAAAAGCCCTCTAGCGGCGACATATGAAACCAACAAATCTTCAAATATTATAACATTTGTAGCCCAGGAATAGCTCTTTTCAACTAGGCCAAGTTCGTTAAAATCGGTTCAGCCGTTTCGAAGATACAGGATGTTGTTTACGAAAACCTTTGAATACCCCCCACCATTTTTTCTTTAGAGATACAGCAAAACTTTTCAAACAAAAAAGGTTCCGATTATCCTCGACTTTAAAGATCAAGTATTTTTTTGTTAGCTTAATGTAGCGGAATTCACAGAACCATCACTTTTTTAGATTCAAGATTGCAGTTACGCCCCCTAGCGGCCATTTCAGAAACTTGAAAATATTTTCCAGGTTTTTCTCTTGGCCGTTTTAGTAATAAATTTTTTTGCCGCAAGTCTCTACGATGGATAGTTTCCCAGATACAGTACCTCGCATTCTTAGTTGGCCACCCTCTACAACTTGCAAGTAATTAACAATAATAATAACAACTATTTGTCGATATTCGCTTTATTATTATTTTCCATCTACCACACTTCCCGTTATTTTGCTAAGTTTTTTAACTTCAAGTTAATTAATAGTAGAAATTAGTTTCTCGGGTAATTGGAATAAAAAATCAATTTAAACACTTATTGATTGCAACGTTTCGTCTTTATTAAATCAAGACTTTTTCAAGCTCTCAGCATGTTTAAATTATAATAAAACTATGATATAAAAGGCAATTTTGCATTACAAAGATCAATAAAATTGAAAATTGTAGAAAATAATATCTTCTTTTTTTATTTTTTTTTTTTATTTGGAATTGAACTTTAAAGATTAATTAATAGTAATGGGCGAATGAAGGAATTATAGAAAATTAGGATAAAGTAGGCAACTAGGAGAGCACATCAGTTTGACAGGTAATCGGTCATGACCTCGAACAAGGAACCATCTCGATATTTATCTGGAAGTATTTGAAGGAAACCATCGAAAACCTCAACAAGATGGCCGGTACAGAAATTACCGTTTCTCGGCCAAAGGCACTAGGAAAAAGTCCTAGCGACATTTGCCTTTGCCAAGATTCGAGCCTAGCACCTCCCGAATGCGAGTCTAGAGCTTTCACCACTATTCGACACCGCTCGGCTTTATTTATTTATTCGCATTCAAAGAACTGTGATATATTTTTTCCCGTTGATGTGAATTTAAGTGTGGCCGAACTTTTAACTACAGTTGAACTAATTAAGCTCAGAAAATACTGTAATTTGTCGTCACTCTACTTAGCAACATACTTTTCTTAAATGAGTCATTTAAAAATGAGTATATTATGTGAGTTGTGATTTTGTATAAAAATATCCTCAACCGACAGCTGGATTGTTGACTGTTATTTTATGAACTGTCGAACAACAAAAACAAACAGTGTCTTTAAAACAAAATTAAGAACATAAATCTAATATATCTCTCATTAAGATTTACATACTACGTAGTTATTTGGAAACTTGCCATAGTCCTTAAAAATTGAAAGAATGCTGTAAACATTTTTTAAACTATTCTTTTTCTATTGTTATGCTTTGATATATATGTATATTTAGAAAGTAGATGCGGGTGGTCCTCTTTTTAGTGTATTTGCCATATGGCAACATACACTATTGGCGTCGGTCGGATGGCGGGACCTAGGGGTCGGACCAAAATTTCTCGACGTTTCATAACCTCCTAAACACTTTGCCACCATTTTTGAAAATGTTTATATATATATGTATATATATATTTATATATATATATATATATATATATATATATATATATATATATTTATATACGTATATATATATATATATTTATATACGTATATATATATATATGTGTACGCGCGATAACTTTCGAAAGAGTTAATTGATTTCAACGAAATTTGGGCCACGTGTTGAAATCTATCACCGCAAGAAGCCAATTTAAAATGGGCCTAATCGGGCTATTTTAAGGGTAGTTTTTAGGGGTTGAAAACTGTTTTTGGGCCCCAAAATACCGAAAAAATTCTCCGAATCGTTTCAAAATTGAAATTTAACCCTTTGGTAGTGATTAAAAAGTGTCCCCACAATTTTAATAAAATCGGCCCGACAGGACCGGATTTACAAATTTTATGAAAACAGTGGTTTGCAGATAGTGACTTATTTATTGAAGGGTGTATTTAATTCGGTGTAGACGTTAGATTGATAATAATATTACAATTAAGAAAAAAATGTTATTTTAAGGGGTGTATTAAGGGGTTAAATTTTTTATTTTGCCCAAAAATAAACTTAATTTCACATAATAAAAATATAAAACCACACGGCCCTATACAAGCAAATACACTATATTGTCGGCAGGGTTTTGGCACTGCGACCCGGGTTTTTATTTAATTGCTATAATAACCGCAAAAATGTACTCGATTCATTTCTAAATTAGAGTTGAGATGAAGCAACATATTTGTATTATATTCTCGTATTCGCGTGTAATAACCAAAAAGTGATTCAGGATGTTTGCATGGATTTTTTGAAGTTAAACTTCTTATACAACACCTCGACAAATTGCGGAGTAAAATGAATTAAACAAAAAATTAAAAAAATGACACAAATGGGTTCCTAAATAAGGCTGGTTAACTGGCCGCTTAGAGCAGTTGCTTAAAGCATCTTATAATATTTTAATATTTTACGTTGGTATTTTTGTTTTAAATTAATTGAATATAGCTTTTTTTTTAATAGTGGTAAACTTGTTATCTTTTTATGTAAATACAAAAAAAAAAAATAACAGTAAGACGTAATTGATTTTTATATTCATACATAAGAAGTTTCTCTTCGTTTACCTGTGTCGCCACACAAACCTTTTAATTTTATCGAGAACAAAAAAAACGTCACTCTGAAGGGAACTCTAAAATCAGAAAAACATTGAAGTGGAATGATTAATTATCAACCTTAATATTAACAAAGCACTTTTGACGTTATAAGCTATCATTATTGACGTTGTATATTGTTTAAACAGTAAGAAATTAATTGTATATTTTTTCTGCATAATAAAAATGCGATTAAAAATGCTACGCAAGACCATAATATGTGACAAACACGATATTAACCCGGGTAAATGTTTGTTTGATGGTATTGTTATTGGCAGATGAAAGTTTTAAAAAATATATAATGCAATTGACAAGTTCTAATAATAAAAACTAGAATGTCACTACATTTTACGTATGGCTTGATTTGATTATTTGGCTTCGTCTCTGCACTTTTTGCGTTATTCAAATACAGATTACAGGCTGAATGGACGGGAATCGAACTAGCAATAGTCATGTTAAATGAAATGCGTAATCATCAATCATCCACACATGTCGTATCCACTGACCACTGCGTAACGTTTGGTACAGCCAGCACAACACTCTCATGTGCACCGGAAAAGTCCCGACACACAGGAATCACAGGAAAAATTATTAGGAAGTTTCCACTTGACGAAAATACAGATAACGATTGTGTTATATCATGATAATAATGATGACTTTCAAAATGCTAAAATATATTTTTTTTAATCTCAATGAAAATATTCTATGTTTTGTACGTAGGGCCGCAAACGAGACTGGTCGACCATTATGACGTCCCGCCACACAATGTGTCACATTAGAAGTCATAGTACCTAATAAGTCATGAATTTAAGATATTATATTCAGACATGCCGAACTTCTTAATTGACAATACATTGATTTTGATATCTATTCAACTGGTCATTATCTGTTAGTGGCTTTCTATATTATTAGTAACTATAAATATGATATTTGTGCCGGGTGATGTCATAGCGCGGTGAATTGTCAAATAATTAGTGTATTTACCATATGGCAACATACACTATTGGCGTCGGTCGGATGGCGGAACCTAGGGGTCGGACCAAAATTTCTCGACGTTTCATAACCTCCTAAGCACTTTGGCACCATTTTTAAAAATGTTTATATATATATGTATATATATATATATATATATATATGTGTACGCGCGATAACTTTCGAAAGAGTTAATTGATCACCGCAAGAAGCCTATTTAAAATGGGCCTAATCGGGCTATTTTAAGGATAGTTTTTAGGGGTTGAAAAATGTTTTTGGGCCCCAAAATACCGAAAAAATTCTCCGAATCGTTTCAAAATTGAAATTTAATCCTCTAGTAGTGATTAAAAAGTGTCCCCACAATTTTAATAAAATCGGCCCGACAGGACCGGATTTACAAATTTTATGAAAACACTAGTTTGCAGATAGACGTTAGATTGATAATAATATTACAATTAAGAAAAAAATGTTATTTTAAGGGGTGTATTAAGGGGTTAAATTTTTTATTTTGCCCAAAAACAAACTTAATTTCACATAATAAAAGTATAAAACCACACGGCCCTATACAAGCAAATACACTATATTGTCGGCAGGGTTTTGGCACTGCGACCCGAGTTTTTTTTTTATTTTTAAAGATTTTACAAAAAAAATCGCCATTAATTTTGTAATTTTTGGAACTATGATTAAGAGTAAAACTTCCTAATTCAGTGTGAAATATCTAATCAACTACGAAAAAGTGCAGAAAATTTTTAATTTCTTTTGAAATGAGGTGCTCGTTTTTTTACATGTTCTCGGATATTTTGTATGCAAGGATATGTTTCCAGACTTTTAGTTTTTCGATTTGCATAGGCATGCTCTGTTGCTGTCTGGTTACGATTTTATTGGTTATTCGGCTGTGTTGAGTTTCAAGTGACCAATCAGATGCTGATCATGTAGTTTTATTGCGATATCAATTCATGGAAGCAAATAAATTTGCAATTCCAGAGAGCGTTTGACCACATAAGCGAATTTATACGCTGTTTTTTTAATAAAGACTTGGCAGTGTACAACATGCTTTACAATATCATTATATTGCAATTGGCGCTATTCAGCGCTTTTGGTAATAATTGATATTAATTTAATTGTGCATTTGTTGCCCCATGTAAATCTGTAAGTAGACCTCTGCTTTACAAAATTTATTTCCCGTTGACAACTTTTATTAACAATTTGTTTTTATTTATTGTTGAACCGGTGTTTAAAATAATAATAATAGGTTTCACATTTATTTCTGTGTATTTCAGTTTAAAATCGCTTACTACTTAAAGTTTTCAAAATAAATTGAATACTCATGACTTCGAAACCAAACGATACTGAGGAGACTGACCCGAAGCGGATTGAAGATGAACGTAGTTTATTGCGTTCTAAGATTGTTAATTTGTTGAAGAATTATTATAACAAGCCAGATGTTAAACATATTGATCAATTCAGTAGAGATGTTATTAAAACCAAAAGATTTTTTTCTGATAATAATGATGTAATTGTAACCAATTCTGATAAAGGAAATTCGACTGTTATTATGTATCGTGAACAATATATAAACACTCTGGATGAGATGTTACAAGATGAATTGGTTTATAAAAAAATTGATAAAGACCCTACTACTATTTTCCAGAAACAAGCCAATGATTTAATAGTAAACTTGAATAGAAGTGGTATCATTGATGATTATGTCATGAAAAGTTTGAAGATCCATAATGCTATAGCACCGAGACTTTACGGTTTGAGAAAGACACATAAGATTGGTTGTAAGTTGAGACCAGTTCTTAGTTGTATCGGTTCACCTTGTTACAAGTTGGCTAAATTTCTACATTGTTTATTAACACCTGTTGTTGCTACTTTTGAATATGGAGTAAAAAACTCTTTTGAATTTGTCAGAGAGTTAAAAAATATAATATTACCACCTGACTATGTTTTGGTTTCATTAGATGTTGTGTCTTTGTTTACTAATATACCAAAAACTCTTGTACTAGATATTATTGAAGAAGATTGGGACACAATGGCAAAAGTTCTCACGGTTTCTAAAAGTATACTGATAGATTTAGTTAACTTTTGTTTTAATTCAAGTTACTTGTTATTCAATGGTAAATTCTATCTACAATGTGATGGTAGCAGTATGGGTAATCCATCCAGTCCAGTTATTGCAGATTTGGTGATGAATTATGTTGTCAGAAAAGTTCTAATGACTTTACCTTTTCAAATTCCTTTTGAGACTTTATGTTGATGATAGTTTTATGGCTGTACCTAAAGACCAAGTGGATTATGTTCTAACAAGTTTTAATAATTTCCATCCAAGGATACAATTTACTATGGAGGTTGAAAACGATTGCTCGATTTGTTTTCTAGACGTAAAAGTTTATAAATTACAAGATGGTACTTTAAAAACGGATTGGCACCGTAAGTCGATTAGCTCTGGACGTTTTTTGAATTATTATTCAAATCATCCAATTAGTCAAAAGATAGGCATGATCACTGGTCTTCTTGATAGATCTTTTCGCCTTAGTCATAGTGACTTTCATGATGCTAATAAGAATCGTATAATTGAATTATTGATGAAGAATAATTATCCTAAAAAATTTATATACCGTTGTTTAAATAATTATAATTTTGTAGAAGGTACAAAAAATCGCAAGCCATTAAATAACTTCTTCAAATTTCCGTACATCGGAGGATTGTCATCTAGTATAGATAAATGTATTAGATCAAGAGGAGGTAAATTAGCTTTCTATAATCTAAAGACTGTCAAATCTGTTTATAGTAGGTTGAAAGACCCAGTCCCGCTTCATCAGCAGTCTTGTTTGATATACAAAATTCCATGTTATTGTGGAACTTGTTATATTGGACAGACTAAACAGAAACTTGAAGAACGTCTTAAACAACATAGAAATGATTGTAGGATTACTAATTTTTTGAAAACTAATAAAACAGCGTTGGCCAACCATCATTTTGACACAGGACATAACTTCTGTTTTGATAAAATATCAGTTTTGCATCGTGAGCAGAACATGCTAAAAAGGAATTTGAGTGAAATGGTTTTTATAAAATTGAATAAATCAGTAAACTTGCGTTCTGATACACAAAATTTAAATTTAGTTTATAATGACATTTTAAAAAATTGTTAACTATAACGTTCAAATATTTCTTTATTTTACACATATTTTTGTCTACCATTTATATATTATTTTTAAATCACAAAATACAAAAAATGAAAAAAAATAGTCAATTGCTTTTCTAAATTAATTAGTTACCACAGTTACTTTTAATATATTTTTAAAAAATCAAATTGTCTAGCAAAAATAAAACATATTTAGTATTTGTTTGAAATTTGTTCTAGGAAAAAAAAAATTACATAATTTCATTTCGCTTAAATATTACTATTTGAATTTTATTGAATTAAATATATATGTATTGTTAAATATCTAAATTTTATTGAAGTTATGGTTAACTAGTTAAAGGTATTATTTCAATTCTATTAAAAAAAAAAAATTATAATTATTTCATTAACTAATTTGTATTTTTTATCATTTCAGTTTTGCCCGAAGAAGTTAAAAGAAATTAACGAAACGTCGCAAAATTTTTTAATTTAGTTTATCTATATTAAAATTCAATTGTCCAATTTCCCGTGATTAAATAAAAAACTGTTTAAAACTGTCTTTTCGATTTTTTCAGTTTTTTAATGCATAATTAAAAAATGTAATTTTTAGTAAAATCCTAAGTTCCTCAAAACTTTTTCAAATGATTTTAGAAAAAGACATATTGAATAGACATAATGGCGCTTCTGAATCTATTTTGAATTAGAAGTTATAAATTTTTCCAAAAATTTAAAAAGGTATAATTAACTTTTCCGTCACTTCTAAACTAATGGAGGCATCGATGTTTTCTTATGTGTATTAAAATTAGTTCGTATTTATAGAATAAATATCGTAAATCTTAAAACAGTGTGGGAAACTTCCTTTTTAACTTCTCAACCATCATACATTGATATCACTAGAAAAATGTTTTCTATTTATAACACAATTAAATATGACATTTACGTGTTGTGAAACGAGGAAATGCATAAAGGCAAATAATTATGCATTTCTCATTTATTCTTTGTTCAGAGAAAAATCTATAAAATGGGTTATTAACTTATAAGTTTCACTCAGAAATTAAAATGCACACTCGACAAAAAATATGGTGATGACCTTTCCATTGATTTGAAAATAAAGCGAATAACATTGGCATTGACTCACTGACTACTCTGTTAAAACAAACGAAGGATGAAACAAAAGAGAAACCGCAAAATAATGTGCATAGTATATCTACGCTACTTAGGTTTTAGATTAAACGACACTGTGCAAAGTAATTCCAACCGCGTAGCCTTTAATAAAATTAAGGATACGTAACTATCTTTCGTTTCGATTTCTTTTAATATGACGACTAGAAACCTTGTATTACTCTTGAATCTATTGATAAACAATACAATCGAATTGCGTTACAAAGGCCTCAATTTTAAGACCTCTTCCCCACTTTTTGCTTGTCACCCTGAAAAAAATAATCAACTAATGAACGTTCATTAAAATTTCATCAATATAAAAACGCTGTGTTCATAAAAAATTCATTGGGAGGAAGAAAAGTACATTGTAATAGAAACCAATTTCATTGTATCTATAGAGTACTGCATACGCTTATGACATCTGTTGTCGAGCGTCTGTACTTTACAATATCTATCTATATATAGCAGTGCTACTTAATTTTTTAGTGATGAGGGACCATTTGGCAGTGGATCGCCAACTGTTTGGAGGTATAAAGTAAATGTAAATGAATAAAGGCTTGTTCTATCTATAAATAAAACACGCATAAAATTGTTCAAGTCCAACAGTATTTTAATTTTTCTACGAAAATTTTACATTACAAAGATAAGCATATTATTTTAATGCGATTTTGGTGACTGCATACTCTTTACTTAACTTCTGAATTCTTGGTTCAGTGCTACTCAAAGCCAAACGCATGTCGGACTGGCATCCAGCCTATTTCGGTGCTTATTTTTAATAATTATCGGAAGCGCCGAGAACCTCGATGAAGGCAAAGTTAGGTAATGTATACTGTATAGCAATTTCTCCAATCTTGCAGCGATGTACGGTTTGGGAAGATAATGTGTCAATCTAGGTTTCAAATTTAACAGGAATAAATATATATTAATGTGATCAATTTTTATATATACATATTACATACCGTAGGAAAATAATGTACGAGTGTATCCTAATGTGAATTGGTGATTTGCCAAAGATAACACGGACAAAGTTAACGGACATCAATTTGAATGTTGAATGGTTTAGCAAACAAAGTCCAGACGCCATTCATAACTTCCGATCAGTCTGTTAAATGTATTTGACATGACTGAAATAATGTAATATATTAATTCAGTGAACTCAGATAAACTATAAATGTTAAAGTATTTTTAGAAAAAACAAAACGTGGTGCGAATTTTCCTGTCGATGGGAAACATTAGCAAATGAAACTGTGATCTTTAAATATCACATAAAGTATTTTCTACGCATCGGAACCAATCGACTCATAGATTAATCAGAAAAAAATTAATTTGAGGTTAAATGTTGTCTAACTTATTTTTCCACTGGCTGAATGAATGAATTGTAAATTAAGGCACGCTCAACATCTGAGGTCATCAGCGTCTGTTGGCCGAGATATTTTGCATGGGAAGTACAGACTATACTTACATTTTTTTTTTTGATAAAACCTTTTTTTCTCGTTTTTATATTTAGATTATTTTTTCCGACAACCCCGCAAGGAAAGGAAATTTCAGATACGAATCCTATTGCTATTTTTATTATTTTAAATTATATTTAGAAATGGAGATTATTTTGTTATCTAATAAACGCGTTAGAGTTTTAAAGTTCTCTATATATTACGGTAATTTGGAGTTAAGTTTAATTATTTAAAATGTTCCGGTAAAGTGCAAAATCATGTAAAAATGTTGAGAATTATTATTTAAGATGATGAGGTAAAGATTAACAAATACTGGATTACAACATTTAAAGTATTTCAGTCCTGATACAATCTTAATAGCCTGTAATAACTAAGATAAGTATTAAGTAGCACCTTCCATTAGTGTGTAGAAAAATGAGTTTTCTGAACAGAAGACACAAAAAAAAGAAAAACAAAATACAGAAATAGATGTGAACATATTGAATGTCTTTTTTCAATGACTTTTAGACATTTAATTTGCATCATTTTTACAAAATGCAGATGCTGAAAAAAAATACCGACGTCCAACACACTTTGACTTCTTAAGGTCAAATTAAATACAGAGTTACAAACAATCGACAAAGTGTAGACTGTGTTTATACCTTTGGTATTAATCGTATTTTTTTAATTTTGATTTTTTTTTTCATTTTAATTGCTTCTTTAATCTATTTAAAATATTTTTTTAAGTTGACTTCTGGTATGTTTGAAATATCAAGAGAAGAGCCGGTCCTGCTATAATATTTATGAAACAAAAAATAAAACAAACATGTAACGAAATAAAAAACAAAGCAAAGGTTGCCAATTGTAGTTTTTTATGCTAAATCGTATACCTATAGTTTAGGTGACGTCGCTTTTGCATACGACCTTCGAACTTGATTCACTGAGTGTAAGTGTAGAAGCTTTGCGAGCTTTAACAGTAATGTGCGATCTCAATAAACGGTGCTTCGTGACGTCACACACTTGCCATAATCGTTGTAAAAAAGACATCCGGTACCGTCGTTTATTCTAATGACGACAAAGATCTGTGATTCATATAGTACACATGTGAGATTTCATGATATGGTAAAGTGGCCTCTGTTTTCATGTTTCATTTAACCGTATGACAAATGGCCACTTTAGATGATTAAGACTATTTCTCCAAGATCTTCTTTTATAGATATGGCCGCTCTTATTTTCAGAACCGTGTTGATCAACAGTCCGCAAAACAAGCTTTTCTTGCAAGCAACACTACTTGTGTTGTATTTCGTGCTCAGTGTACAGCCATCAAACTGTATTTGTTTGACAACCTTTTCTCATACGAAAAAACGTTTAGAAGCTTTTTTGAGGATATTTTAATGTACTTTATTTTTAGTGATACGTATTTTTGTTGTAGCATTGAAGGATAGACTCTAAACGCTCCAAGCTAAACAGCTCTACATTATCAGCTGTCAGTTGCATTACGGTTGAGATTTTAATTTTACCACCAATATCTATATAAATATAATTATAAATATATTATTTTATTAATTTTTCCGATTCTACTGTTAAAACAGGTCTATTGTTTTGTTTTTTATTGTTCTAAGAAACAGAGACCGTAAGCAGCCATTTTATTTTATAAATAGTCAAAATGGTTGCTATCATAAATAAACGATAATTTTACATCCCTACAGTCTGCGCCTACTTCAACGTAGTGTGCTGTATCAATATTATTTGCTTAAATATTTATTTTTGATCACTTACTTTGCGAATGAGTTTAAGAAAAACATTTTTGTTGATGACGTAGAGAAGTCTAACATAGCGTTGCGAATGTAAAGACAATATATTTCAATATAAATGTTTTTTTTTACTACTGACGCTTAGAATACTAGTTGCAACGCTAAAATCCAAAAAAATATAGGTTGCAATCCTAAAGTTACTGCCACATTTTTATATGCCACTTGAATTAATTACAGTAGAATCCGTTTATTATGACTCCGCCTATATTGACCAACCGCCTATTATGACGTAATTACACAACGAGGTTTGGTTTTCATATAAAATTCTTTGTAACAAAGTCGGATATAATGACTTCGCTTACAGTGACATGTCGCTTATTATGACCCATTTTTAATAAATTTTGTCCGTCTCTAGTGACCGACATGATTCTTTACACCTTCGGCAATGTTCGTTGATTCCCGACGACGTTCGGCACGTGGCTTGTGTTTGTTTTGAATCTCAGTGAGTAATTGATAGTTGAACGTCACGCATTGTTTTTAGTGATATCCTATGTAAAAAATGTCATCTCAACGTCGTAAAGCATTTACGATTGAGGAGAAAGGTGAATAATATGCAGATTAGAAAATGGAGAATCAAGCTCATCTCTCGCAGAGGAATTGGGCGTGGGTCATTCGACAATCTCAATGATTTTCAAAAACAAGAACCGGATTAAGCAATCGTTCAATTCAAATGTTTTGAAACCGAAGAGGCTTCGAAAATCGCGCAAGAAAATGTTGATCAAGCGTTAATTCAGTAGTTTAAAATCACGCGAAACAAAGGAATACCCGTCAGCGACCCTATGCTACCTAAAAAAAGAAAGTTTTTTTTTCACAAAAATGCTTTGTATGACGTCCGCTTAGTATGACGTGTTTGTCAATTCCCTTCGATGTCATTATAAACGGATTCCACTGTATGTATTATTAAAAAAATGAAAATTTGAATTACTAGTATGCCAAGATAATCTTAACAGTTGATGCTACAAATGTTGTATTAATTACAAATCTGAATCTGATTTTTTTTCTGACAAATGTTTTTTTTTTGTTCATAGGCAAAGCAGTGCCGTTCGTTGAATTGACAGTAGCGCATGCGTCAGTTTTGACAATTCTCGCCATAAGTTTCGAGCGTTATTACGCCATCTGTGAGCCACTTAAAGCTGGTTACGTATGTACTAAAGCACGTGCGTCTCTCATCTGTCTCCTGGCCTGGTTTTTTGCAGCAGTATTCACAAGGTATGTAAGTACAAGATAATGTGTCTAGTGTATACTGACAGTTACTTTCTGTTCCAGTTATTTTTGTCTTATTTGAAACTTGAAAGTATACCTAATTAAAGTTGCTTCTTTGATTGATTTGATTTTTTTTATTCACAATACGATACCGATTATTCATTATATCGGAGAAAATTTTCTGATTTCTTATTAAAAGCTTTTAGTTAACTTTACTTGTTACTGTTAAATCTTGCAATCCAATTTTGACTCACTTTTAAACATCCGATCGACTTCTAATTTTGTCCACGTTGTAGTTCCAATTGGATGGATTTTTTTATAAAGAGTTGTTTTTATAATTTATTTAATTTTATGCAATTTGTAAAGGATCGTCATGTCCTTCTAGAACAGTAAAAATATATGATCTAAATATCTGGTTTTACTTGTTAACTAAAGTGCTATTTAAATATCAAACAAATTTACACACAGACTATTTCATTAAACTTTGTGTTTGGGTATACTTTTAAACAAAATCTTTATTTTTGTAAATATATCTATCTTTTTACTTTTCTATTCGCACTGTGCTTTATGTGCTTGTATATAAAACCTTGCTTTGCTTTTGAAATTCGTCAACAGAAACTAATTTTTATAACATTTTGCTGTACGTAAAATGGAAGTATTGGTTAGATGTTTCTGCGCTTTAGCAAAGTGGTGCAATGTATTGGTGTTTGCATAATAATAATGGATAATAACTTCTTATACAAAATACTCGTTCTAGATAGCGCGTCTTGCTTTTTGCTTTGATTGGCTAGATGTGCAATTGCTTTGCAAGAGCTGAAGCTAAAAGTGGCAGTTTGTTTTGTAGAACTGTTAATTTGATTGATCAAATGTTCAGCTGTTTTAAATCATTTACCATCTGTATAGCACGGTGCGGAAATAGTTGTCAGTGAGTCATACACAAGCTTAATGGAGCGGCAAAGCAGTGAAACCATGTGCAATTTCGCATATTTCTGGAACGCTATAATACGGATGTATAATAAAATTCGGAATGAAATAAAAGCTGAAAATGACATCAAACAATTAAAAAAAATATTAACAGATAAAACATGATTCTCTCAAAGAACTTTTCTAAAATATATATGTATAATATAGAGCGGTACCACCCTCAGGGGGTACTCAAGCTTTCCATGAGGCCTTTCTGTTTTTTAATAGATAAATTTGATACAGATAATATATGCAATAATATTTTAATTTTTCATATAAAATTAACTAGTTTTCTTCTAAAGCGGACAGTTATCCAGAAATGGTTGAGAACCTCTGATGTAGAGTGTAGACTGACGCTATTTATGCATAATCACTGACAATTATTTTCAAATCGTACTATAGAGTCGTTTATTACATTAACGTCCAAAAGCCACAGATTTACATATTACACATAGAATCCCCTTCATACAATGTGCAAATTTCATTTTACGAATCGGTGGCATATAGGTCATAGATGATTTTACAAAATTTAGAAAAATGTAGTAAAAAGTTTCAGAAAGCTTTTATTTATAGTATAGCAACATCGCATAACAAGGAAAAAAGTCTCCAGTTTATCATTTACTATGAAACTTATCCGGGTTTAGAGTTATTTTGAATACACGGATCGATAAATCGGACCAAAATTTACTAGAATTGATATATGACTCAAAAAATTGGATTTATGGGGTTTTTCATGTATGCTCCTTACATGACTACATATATTTTTTCAATTTTCTCGGAAATTCGAATAGAGTACGATTAAAATGGTGAATCCTCAGTGCTGCTGTAACCGAACTGTACAGTACATATTATTTTTCTTGCAACGGAAACCATTGAGAATGCTGCCGTTTAGACATATAGAGTGCCCGTTCTAATCGATTGGGTTTAATGTAATAGCCGTGGTAGTCGGCGAACCCGCGTCGGTCGGTCAGTCAGCCGCCTTGATCCGACATAGCTACAACATCAGACTTTCATCGACTGTACACATAGATAAAATTTAATGTTCACGTTTCAACGTTGAACTAAAAACAATGGTTTGCCAGTAATGGATACTAAACATCACAGCGGTACCAAATTACTCCGATTGCATACAATCATTATTTATACCTCATACTGTCCTTTTTGGGAACCGCTAACTGGAAAATTTATGGTCACCTTTGCCATTTGAGAACTGCGAGATTTTAATATTTTTAATATTTAATATTTTGGTTAACATGGAGTTATTTAAAAAAATATGTTCTTGTTCTTTTTTTTTTGAGAAATAAAAAAATAATTTTATTTCTGCTTGCTGTATATGTATCGACAATTCCCGACTTTTCGGATAATTTTAAATATGTATATTTTTTGCCATCATTACTACTCCGTCAGAAAAATAAGGACCATGAAAAAGACGGTTTTATGATTATTACGCATTTTTAAAGAGGGTTAAAAGAGCTTTGATACCAGTTATCTATGTCACTACATGACTCAAGTCTAAAGAACCAGTGGACGTAATTCAACTACTGGCAACCAGTCAGCTGAAGCTGTTTAACGATAACTTATCTCCGTAGCGAGATTATTCTATGTTAGAAATTGAACTGAAATAAATACACATTTGTATTTATTTATACAATATTTTTACAAGCATAGCTTAATTACAGAAAAACATGTTTTTTTATTTATTTGTAACTTAGATGCCAATATTAAAAAATATGAGACGAACATATTGCGTTGTATATAATGACCACACCAAGTTTCATATAAATCGGACACTATCTACACTCGCTTTATATTCGTTTGTTTTCTAGACGACTTTGTACGTTTCGGACGTATTTTATGACGTGTAAATTGTGACTAAAATTAAAAAATGTATATTTTAATCGAAACGTCAGCCTCTCCGGTGTTGTTGCGTTTCTGTTTCTCGATATTTATGCCATAACCGACGCCATTCGCATCATTACTATTTTCCATCTACAACACTTCTCGTTATTTTTCTACGTTTTAAATTTCAACTTAATTAATAGCAATGGACGAATGAGGGAATAATAGAAAATTAAGTTAAGGCACGCAACTTTTGAGCACATTTGCTTCCGCCTAGATTCGAATCCAGAATGCGAGTCTAGTATCCTCACCGGCACCACTACGGTGCACCGCTCGGTACTGCTATGTATATTGAAATGACGTTACAGTAAAGTGTTGTGCAATAAAGAAACAGAGCTTTGAAAGGAAATTACATTTGTGTATACGAGATGTGGTCGTACAGTTGAAAGATACCGCTCACTGTGCCCTCTCCCATTAGTCGTTCCTGTATTGTGAAGACCCGACCACAGCCATCTACAATCTGGGACTACACTCTACGCGATAACTGCGCCATCATCTGGGACCAAACGCACCAAATGACGACCCGATATGATCAAAAGACGACCTCTCCTAACGCTGAATTTTAAACAGATATTCTAATTCTGATAGCTATTTGAAACTAATCACAGTTGGGTTCAATCTATCGCTATATATTATTTCTCAAAGGTGTTTTTTTGTCGGTATGAAATACTGTGTCAAAATTAATGTTTGATACGCCATTTTGGAGATTATTAGTGTATTTGCCATATGGCAACATACACTATTGGCGTCGGTCGGATGGCGGGACCTAGGGGTCGGACCAAAATTTCTCGACGTTTCATAACCTCCTAAACACTTTGGCACCATTTTTAAAAATGTTTATATATATATGTATATATATATATATATATATATATATATTTATATATATAGGTATATATGTGTGCGGGCTATAACTTTCGAAGGAGTTAATTCATTTTAACGAAATTTGGCACACATGTTGGGATCCATGACCGCACGAAGCCTATTTAAAATGGGCCTAATCGGATCAATTTAAGGGTGGCTTTTAGGGGTTGAAAAAAGTTTTTGGGCCCCAAAATACCGAAAAATATCTCAGAATCGTTTCAAAATTGAAATTTAACCCTTTAATAGCAATTAAAAAGTGCCTCTAAAATTTTAGTAAAATCGGCCCAACAGGACCGGACTTACACATTTTTTGAAAACACTAATTTGCAGATAGTGACTTATTTATTGAAGGGTGTATTTAATTCGGTGTAGACGTTAGATTGATAATAATATTACAATTAAGAAAAAAATGTTATTTTAAGGGGAGTATTAAGGGGTTAAATTTTTTATTTTGCCCAAAAACAAACTTAATTTCACATAATAAAAGTATAAAACCACACGGTCCTATACAAGCAAATACACTATATTGTCGGCAGGGTTTTGGCACTGCGACCCGGGTTTTTTTTCTTTCTAATGACGGAAAATAAGTTAATATCTTAAAATTAATGTTTTCATTAAAACATTTAACAATTTCGTTTCAGAAAATAACATTCAGAAAAAAACTAATGCGCCGTCTGGTGGCAATTTTCACCGTTGTCGGTAATATTATGTGACGTAGTGGTGCTGACGTCTCTGAATAGAATAAAATTTATTTCTACCCTATTATATTATGTATCTGACTACTAATGGTGTTTTAAGTATTCGCACGAGTCCGCTGGTATATATATAAAAATGTTGTTGGTATATTTGAGACTATATAGACTTCGACGCCGTTTTGCCGATCACCATGAAAGTTGGTACAAAAAGGTATTTTTCCATGGAGAAGGTTTTTATGCTATCCACTTTGTTGTAACTCGCCCTTTACGCTGTAATATGATGGATCCGAAGGCTCTATTACTGTTGTCGCTGCTGTGTTTCATTCAATCGTGTGCACAGGTAGTGGTTATTATAATATCGTTCGAAAGGATGCCCGACTGATGAAAACTCCGTTTCAAAATTCCAAAGTTTGGGACAATTTATTTTTTTGAAGTAAAACTTCTTTTGGCACGGTAGGGTAAAATATGGTTCATGAGATTAAAAATGTAACGAGCGTGTCGCAAAGTACGTATGCCATACTCTGTATAAAAACCAACTGTGGAATATTAAACTAAGGTGGCGGCGAGGTAGAAGATGTAGGTTCAATCCTGCCGATCGGTGTCATTATGTTTTTTTTTACATTTATACTTGTTTTACTTGTGTAGGAGGAAACACTTGCAAACCAAATACTTGCAAGTACGTGAGTAAAATCAGTTAAAAATAGATGGTGTTGAAAATATAAGTCCGACTGTATAGTACAGATACAAAATTTATAACAAAAAAAAACTTCAGTACGGTTTCAGGATCTTTTATATTACATGTTTTGATACGTGACGTGAAATAACTTGCTAATTGGTTGAAATCTTTGTTATTCAGACTTTTTTGAAGGAACCGACTGATCATCGGTCCTATGACACAGTGTATATTTGCTTCTGTCTTCAACTCAGTTTTAAGTTTTATTTCTTTAATGTAATTACGTAAGTACTACTAACAATTAGTTAACTTGGAACAGTGACTGTAATACCGGTATGGTTAGATTTTATGAAATTAATTAACTGTGTGCGTCTGTACTGTATTCTTAAAGAAAATCAATTCGGAAAAATATTGTTAGCTGCCTTTTTGTATGTACAGTACTTTTTAATTTAGACTTTATTCACCGAGCTGGGTAGAGTAGTGGTGACAGCACTAGACTCGCATTGGGGAGGCACCGGGTTCGAATCCCGGCGGGGGCAGATGTGGCTGGGACTTTTTCCTACTACCTCTCGCCGAGAAACGGTAATTCCTGTACCGGCCATCTTGATTGAGGTTTTCCATGGTTTCCCTCAATTAATTTCAGATAAATATCGAGATGGTTCCTTATTTGAGGCCATGGCCGATTGCCTATCAAACTCCTAGTTCAAAAATTACCTACCTTATCCTAATTTCCTATAATTCCTTCATTCGCCCATTGCTATTACATAAGTTGAAATTGTAAATAATGTAGAAAATAACGGGAAGTGGTACATGAAAAAATGGTAATGGTGCGAATGGCGTCTGTTATGACATAAAGTCGAGAAACGGACGTTAAACGCATTATTAATTTAGACTTTATTCAAAGTATACTAGGTAGGAACTTTAAATACCAAAATTATTTATTGCAATAATGTCGAAACAAATAATTATCGATAAATATATTTTTAATAACTACAATGACATACAGTAAAGTGATATTTGTTAATCATGATTATTTCGTTGCCGAACTAAAATCTACCCAGGCGAAGCCGGGCCGAAAAACTAGTCGATTACATATTATGTAAATTTAGAAGTTTTTGTTCTCAATAATATAGCAAAAAACGCTAAGTAAACAAGAACTATTTTTGTTTATCTTTAAGTTTATTACTTTAAATGCATTTCTATTGATCTGTGAATTTATAGAAGTTAAAATATTCTTTGTTCTATTTCACAGAACCTGTAAGTTTTGTGTTTGTTCAATTTATAAAACTCAGGAGCTTGTTGATTTTTACCCGACTTCGATGAACAATGTGACATGTTTAAAATATATTCTATCGAATTTCATAAATTTTTATCCTATTTAAGTGAAAAATCAATGTTGAAGCAAAATATAAAATTAGACTTGTAGAGTCAACTTAAAAAACAAAAAAACCGGGTCGCAGTGCCAAAACCCTGCCGACAATATAGTGTATTTGCTAATATAGGCAGTGTGGCTTTATTATGCGAACTTAAGTTGGTTTTTTGGGCAAAATAAAAAATTTGACTCCTTAATCCACCCCTTAAAAGAACATTTTTTTCTCAGTTGCAATTATTATCAATCGAACCTCTAAACTAAATTATATACACCTTTCAGCAAATAATTCACTATCTGCAAACTAGTGTTTTCATAAAATTTGTAAATCCGGTCCTGTCGGGCCGATTTTATTAAAATTTTAGGAGCACTTTTTAATTGCTATTAAAGGGTTAAATTTCAATTTTGAAACGATTCTGAGAATTTTTTAGGTATTTTTGGGCCCAAAAACTTTTTTCAACCCTTAAAAACTACTCTTAAAATGGCCCGATTGGGCCCATTTTAAATAGGGTAGTGGATTCCAACATGTGGGCAAAATTTCGTAAAAATCAATTAACTCTTTCGAAAGTTATAGCGCGCACACATATATATATATATATATATATATACATATATATATAAACATTTTTAAAAATGGTGCCAAAGTGTTTAGAAGGTTATGAAACGTCGAGAAATTTTGGTCCGACCCCTAGGTCCCGCCATCCGACCAACGCCAATAGTGTATGTTGCCTATGGCAAATACACTAATAAATGTGCATCTGATGAATCATAAACTGATATTTTTTTCTTTTAGAAATCGTTAAAATATACGAGTAGCATACATCTTAATGAAATTGTGACATCCGCGTTATTTGTCGAGCTAGAGCAATAAACTCGTGTCGAAAAACATTCATAGAACACATAATTTTTAAATTAGGTAATATTTTGTCGCCATAAAATGAAAGTATGTATGAACAGACGAGAACTTTTCCAAATAATCATTTATGTGAACTGACCTTAAGTAACAAAGTTTGAACGCCTCACCGATGTTTACTGAAAGGCGAGGCTCTGCCCCAATATAAAACAAATAAATGTATAGTTCAGAGAAAACAAATTTCTACTACACTCGACTGTGATGGTAGCGTTTGTTCCGTTGTCCTTTTGATATCTAAAACTCCGACAACTCATATAAACTTTGGAGACATAAATACCAATAGATATTTTTTAAGGTGACTGTTTACTAGCTGTTCAGCATTCCTCCTTTTTCACCCACATGAAAAATGCATTTGCGTTTCAGAAATCCCCAATTTCTATAAAAAATCTTATGTTAATGCTTCAAAATAAACTAGAATTATATACCATTCTTTCGATATGACTTTTAGCCATGTTTTTACAGTTTATTTGAGCTAAAAACCGATTTAAAATCAGATAAAAATGAGAAAATTAGCACACATTTATGTACAGAAAAAATTAAATTTGAAAAAAATTGTTGAGCAAGCCAAATTTGTCATATTTTTAACATAAGCTTGTAAAGAAAAAATTTCAACATGTCGTCCCTTAATTTGAAATCTCGTGACGTACTGTAAAGAAATATTGACGAATATTACGTGTTTTGATTATGATGGCACAATGTTTTTTTTTGAAATTTTTAAGCAGCAAGCCAAATTTTGTGTACTTTCGTGCTTAATCACAGCTAATAAAAACAGTAATAAAATGAATTTTGCGACCACAATTCGAAATTTCCCGACAGCATATTTTACGATTTGAGAAATGTCACTTTAAACTTCTGTTGGTAAAACCATCTTACGCTCGTCTTCTGCAACGACAGGTACGGGATCAGTGCTTTTACCATAGTTTTATAAATGGTAACTATGGTAATAACAGTGCTGCCGTTGCGAAGAAACGTACCCGTTGTTTCAGAAGACGGTAATGAGTGATGGTCGGGATCGTAATTAGCAATGCGATAGTTTAATTTAATAAAAATATTAAGAGCACTGTGGTTGGAACAATAAAAAAAAAAACTCAGGTCGCAGTGCCAAAACCCTGCCGACAATATAGCGTATTTGCTTATACAGACAGGGTGGCTTTATTATGCGAACTTAAGTTGGTTTTTGGGCAAAATAAAAAATTTGACTCCTTATAATACACCCCTTAAAATAACATTTTTTTTTCTTAATTGCAATATTATTATCAATCGAAGTTCTATACCAAATTATATACAACTTTCAGTAAATAATTCACTATCTGCAAACTAGTGTTTTCATAAAATTTGTAAGTCCGGTCCTGTCGGGCCGATTTTATTAAAATTTCAGTGACACTTTTTAATTACTACTGGAGGGTTAAATGTCAATTTTGAAACTATTCTGATAATTTTTTCGGTATTTTGGGGCCCAAAAACGTTTTTCAACCCCTAAAAACTACCCTTAAAATAGCCCGATTACGCCCATTTTAAATAGGCTTCTTGCGGTGATGGATTTCAACACGTGGGCCAAATTTCGTTAAAATTAATTAACTCTTTCGAAAGTTATTGCCCGCACACATATATATATATATATATACGCATATATATATATATATATATATATATATATATATATATAAATATATATATATATACATATATATATAAACATTTTTAAAAATGGTGCCAAAGTGTTTAGGAGGTTATGAAACGTCGAGAAATTTTGGTCCGACCCCTAGGTCCCGCCATCCGACCGACGCCAATAGTGTATGTTGCCTTATGGCAAATACACTAATAAAAGAAAAGTAACTTCTTACCACAACAGATTTATTCAGTGGATGTACATTTCGAGAGCTAAGTTCCCATCTTCAGCATCTTGCTGAAGATGGGAGCTTAGCTCTCGAAATGTACATCCACTGAATAAATCTGTTGTGATAAGAAGTTACTTTTCTTTTAGTTTAATTTAAGTCCAGGTGCAGGTGTGGATTCAGAGTGACACAGCATGTAGGTCCGGCTGCGGCAAAAACATTTAAGCCCCAGCTGGTGACGTATAGCTAAGCTCGCTCCGACATCTGCAGGAAGAAGCTTTTGGCGATCGCATCTTGATGATAATCCTGTCGTTGAGACTATTCGCACAATTGGCTATTGCTGTCTGAGACTATCTGGGTAACGGAATAGCTTGTGGCCGAATCTTTTCTGTACGTTGTTTGGGATAGTGTTGCCTATTCTGTTTCTTTGTGGCATTATCTATACCAATATTATAATGATAATAATAATAATGCGTTTAACGTCCGTTTCTCGACTTTATGTCATAACAGACGCCATTCGCACCATTACTATTTTTCATTTTACCACTTCCCGTGTTTTCTACATTTCTTAAACTTCAACTTATATAATAGCAATGGGCGAATGAAGGAATTACAGGAAATTAGGATAAGGTAGGTAATTTTTGAACTAGGAGTTTGATAGGTAATCGGCCATGGCCTCAAATAAGGAACCACCTCGATATTTATCTGGAATTAATTGAGGGAAACCATGGAAAACCTCAATCAAGATGGCCGGTACAGGAATTACCGTTTCTCGGCGAAAGGCAGTAGGAAAAAGTCCCAGCCACATCTGCCCCCGCCGGGAATCGAACCCGGACCTCCCGAATGCGAGTCTAGTGCTGTACCACTACTCTACCCAGCTCGGTTTATCTATACCAATATTAATAAAGTGGTAAAATATATTTGTGTGGATATGAACTACCGAACCGATCTTAAAAAGTCTTTTACTAATAAATAACTACACTTTCCCTGAGTAATACAAGCTATGTTTTATTTTGATAAAAAATAAAATTTCTAAATAAACTGACTAAATTTGAGTGCATGGTGGAAGTACAGTAATTTTATGGTGGAAGTACGGGTATATAAAATATTTCTTTGTGTGCCCCGCTCGCCAAGACTGTAATACGGTGAAGCCGAAGACTCCATTACCGTTATCTTTGCCATGTTTCATCGCAATTACGTGTGATGCAACATATATAATTTAATTTAATTTACTTTTTATTAGTGTATTTGCCATATGGCAACATACACTATTGGCGTCGGTCGGATGGCGGGACCTAGGGGTCGGACCAAAATTTCTCGACGTTTCATAACCTCCTAAACACTTTGGCACCATTTTTAAAAATGTTTATATATATATATGTATATATATATTATATATATATATATATATATATATATATATATATATATATACGTATATATATACGTATATATATATGTGTGCGGGCAATAACTTTCGAAAGAGTTAATTGATTTCAACTAAATTTGGCCCACGTGTTGAAATCCATCGCCGCAAGAAGCCTATTTAAAATGAGCCTAATCGGGCCATTTTAAGGGTAGTTTTTAGGGGTTGAAAAATGTTTTTTGGCCCTAAAATACCGAAAAAATTCTCCGAATCGTTTCAAAATTGAAATTTAACCCTCTGGCAGTAATTAAAATGTGTCCCTAAAATTTTAATAAAATCGACCTTACAGGACCGGATTTAAAAATTTTATGAAAACACTAGTTTGCAGATAGTGAATTATTTACTGAAAGGTGTATATAACTTGGTATAGAAGCTCGATTGATAATAATATTGCAATTAAGAAAAAAAATGTTATTTTAAGGGGTGTATTAAGGAGTCAAATTTTTTAGTTTGCCCAAAAACCAAGTTAAGTTCGCATAATAAAGCCACACTGCCTGTATTAGCAAATACACTATATTGTCGGCAGGGTTTTGGCACTGCGACCCGGGTTTTTTTATTTTACCCGTGTAAATAGAATCATAATCCTCTACTACAAGAGTGTATAAGAAAAAAAATGTCAATTGAGTTACAATGAACACAGTTGGCAGTCCTTAAAAGTTAAAGTCAAGCGGTAGCGTATTTTTTCGTTAAAATTGGTCTACACATTTTCGGATAATATTTAAGGAACCAAGTTTTTGAACACGTTCTCCCATATATGTATTTTACACTCAATATAGTATTGCTATTATATTTTTCTCAATTATTTCAATAATTCCATTAATTCATAATAACCTTTGATCATACTGAATATTTTAAAACGTAAAAATAAAGGCAACTTTATCTTTGCAATTCATAGAATCGCATATGGCTTTTTTCTCTTTTGCAGAACACATTTCACTCGATGGCGTAAAGTCGCATTTAATTTTTTTTATTTTTATCGTATTTACGTGAACCTTTTGAATTCAAATATCATTAATTCGTTGCTCTCATTATCGCTTATTACTTTGAATTTTTATTTTTAATGAAAGGTTTAAAAGCGACTCAGCCTGGTTTTTATTTAAAATTATTGAACTTTAAAGTAGAATTAGTTTTTCCCAGGGACATTGTTTTTATTTTTTCAATTTTGCGTTTTACTGAGTTGTTTGTAACTCGGTCGGTAACAAAAATTTACTCATCTAATAGCAATAAATTTTCATTGAATTTATATAACTTTCTTAGCGAAATAAATCGTTCTGCTGTGCATAGTTCAAAGAAAATGTCTTGTCTGAAACATCATGAAAGTGTTTATCATTTAAAACTGCAAGAAATGAGGAAAAGTTGTCCTACCTAAATAAAGTTAACATTACTAATATTTATGTCTTAAATATTATTCTATTTTTATTAGATTTGATACGGAACTCTTATACCGTGAAACTGTCATCCGTCCGTCTGTCTGTCACTAAACGGTTGAACTTCGTAACATGAAATTCGGTATTTAGTTAGTATTCTGTCCACAGATACTCCGAGGATCACTTCACAAAAAAAAATCATTTTTAAGATAGATACTAGATATGTTTTTTTTTTATTTTTCATGTTTTTTTATAAATCATTTTATAAAACCTAAACGATATATCGTCCCACTATGTACCCCAAAATTTACAATTTATCTAAATTAGTAAAAGCATGTCAACAGAATGGTCCAGATTACAGTCACTTTTTCATTAATTTTTTTTAGATTTAGTGTAAGGTTGGTGCTAGAGATAGTCGTTCATATGAATGATTCGTTCAACGAAAGACTCCTTTTATTTTCCAATGGATTAAATTATTATTTATTATAATATTTTACGTATAGAAATTTGGAAAATATAATAGTATAAGATATACTTTTATTATAGAAAAACAATTCCAAAATTTGTATAATATAATTTATTTATTTATGGGCGCTTTCGACGATAGTCATCTTCAGATAATACATATTATATTTACAACGTAAACTGTTAAAATTAAAAAAAAAAAAATAAAAAAAAAAATTGTTAATATATTCAAAAAATATTCAACTAATATAGTATTCCATAATAAAGTTTCACTTAGAAGTTTATTAGTTAGTAATAAAGAACCAATTAATGATTTAGAATGTAGTGGTGTATATTCTCTGGAATGTACTTGTGGAGCCAAATACGTCGGTCAAACATGACGAAAATTTAAAAACAGAATTTCAGAACATATTAATGACATAAAAAACTTTAATAATCATAAATCAAGTTTCGCCTTCCATATAACAGATAAAGAACATTCGTATGATTGCAATAATTTTTTCAAAATTTTACATAAATCGCAAAAAGGTTTAATTTTAAACGAATTAGAAAAATTTGAAATAGTTAAAAATAATATATATTTAAATACAGAAAAGAATTTGAACCTGATCTTTAACAAAGCAGGAAATAATATCTTATATAAACATATTATAAATTATTATAACTTATGTTATTGATTATTTAACTTTCCGTAACCTTGGATAAATTATCAGCCATTGTGACATTTAAAATTTTTTTTTAAATTTTAACAGTTTACGTTGTAAATATAATATGTATTATCTGAAGATGACTATCGTCGAAAGCGCTCATAAATAAATAAATTATATTATACAAATTTTGGAATTGTTTTTGTATAATAAAAGTATATCTTATACTAAATTATTATTTATTTATTAATTTATTTATTTTGTGCATCAACTTTTCTTTTGAAAACAATGTAGAGACTGTCGGCATATGAAAACATAATAATAATATATTTATTTGCTTTGCCAATAAAGGATACAAAATCGTCACGGTGGATCCATCAAGGACAGTAGTAGGTCCATCAAGGACTCAATCATTCATAACTTAAAAACTCATCGAATTTGTAGAAAGCGTTTGATAATAAAAATTCTTTTAAGTGTTTTTAAACTTCGACAGTTTATCGCATTGTTTAATACTTTAAGGTAGTTTATTATAAACAGCAATACCTAAACTATTTGGGGATTTCATGGAAACAGTTAAACGATTAAAAGGAACTCTAAGTTCAGATTTTGATCTGGTATTTAAGTTATGAATGTCAGAGTTCTTGATGAACTTACTAAGGTTCTTAAAAACATAAGTTGACAGTTCATAAATTAGTATGCAAACTAATGTAAGTATCCTATATTTCTTAAATATATCTCTGCAACTTGTTCGCTGCGACACACCAGTAATACATCTGACAATTTTCTTTTGGCAGATAAATACACCATTTGCTTGAGAAGACATACCCCAAAAGCAAATAGTGTATTTTAATCTCGAATAAACTTGTGCGTAATAAAAATTCATGCTTGTTCAGTTTTTTGCAGTATCTTTTCATCCATAAGCTAAGAAAACTAAACTTGTCTACCCGTGTTATTTGATATCGTGTCGTGGAAACCAAAATTTTGTAAATTTTTTTCGTGCTGTAGAAGTATTGTGTAAATTGAGGTTTAGATGTTCTTGTTCAGTTGTGCCAACTACGAAACATTTCAGTCACTACTTGTTTTGTAACCTGCATCAGTATAACTGTACAGAGATAAGTAAACCGTGATGTCAATAAAAGAAAAGTGTAGTCTATAAAACAACTTGGGAACATTGGTCGATTTATTACAATTCTACAATAATATATCACAATATGTCGATTTTACTGTTGTAAATACCACATTACTGGAAATACTGTACTATTAAGAAGCGCTTTGCTATTTTATATTGTTTCATTTCCTGACAGTGCTTTCCAGGAAATAAATAAATCATGTAGAGAAACGGTAGATCAAGTCGGCGAATTTGACTTTTCTATAATAAAACGTTTAAATAAAATATTATCTTTATTAAGGTACGGTTACACTTAAAGTGAATGTTTACCAACTGTTCAATATACCCCTTTTGGATGGACGTGTAAATGTAAAATGCACTTACGTTTCGGAAATCTCTATTTTTTATGAAAACTCTTATTCAGTCTTTGATGTTATTGTTTCAAAATAAACTAGATAAATGTACCATTCTTCCCGTATGACTTTTACGCAAGTTTTTGCAGTTTATTAAAGCTAAATAAACTGTTTGAAATCAGAAAATTAGCGTTAGTTTTACGCAAATTTTTGTGCAAAAATTTGATCAAAATTATTGAGCAAGCCAAATTAGTCAGTATTTTTAACATCAGTTTGTAAAGAAAAAAATTCAAAAAAATATCTTGCCTTTCCCTAAGTGGAAATTCCGTGACGTACTGTAAAGAAATATTGACGAATATCATGTTTGTTTGATTCAATTTTTAGTATATATATATTATGAGCACTGTGGTTGAAACAATAACAATCAAAGAAAGCATAGTTACTTCTTACCACAACAGATTTATTCATTGAATGTACATTTCGAGAGCAAAGCTCCCATCTTCAGCAAACACTACACTAAATATATAACACAAAATCCTTAATTTAAATACAATTCAGGTAAAAATATAATAGATATCATTAACTATAACCTAAACCATAGACCCAAACATATGAAATGGTCAGGTAACAGAAATCTTGAGATCCAAACATCCATGGAGTCGGGGTCTTCGTCGATGACCAATCTGTAAATAAAAGCAAAAAACACACCGAAAACAAACTATCGAGACAAAAGATCAAATAATGCTGAATAAGGAATAGGACCGTTGTCTGAATTTAAGAGTTTATGGGTATCTCCTTTAGCTATGTAAATACTCTCAAAGCTATCTAGTTGATGTTTATTATTTACTGTTTTAAGCAAACTTAAATTATTTATGCTGATGTCATGGTTGGTTTCTAAAATATGGTTAGCCACACTAGATTTTTCCGGTCTACAAAATTTAATATGTGAGAAGTGTTCTTTCCATCTTGTAGTAATTTGACGTCGGGTTTGTCCTATGTATAGTTAGTGTAAAAACATGTTTTTTGAAATTTTTAAGCAGCAAGTCGAATTTTGTGAAGCTTAATGCTTGACCACAGCTAATAAAAACAGGAATAGAATGAATTTTTGAAAGTTTTCCGAGAGCATATTTTACAATCTGAAGGATTAGTCACCTTAATGTAGAATAGTATGGCAAGCACCTTCTACGGCGTCTACAGCGGTAATTTACATGTAACGTTGCTACAGTAGTAAACTTTTAGACTTGTTACTGACACCAGAATGACAAGCACAACAGTTCATTAATATACAGTCAAAGCCCTCTAAGTGCACGCTCTCTAAATGCACACGCTCTCTTACTGCACACGAACTCGCCCTCTAAGTGCACGTTCCCCAGCCCCCACTTCGAATAATCTGCGACCAATCACGTGCGACCGTAAGCGCGCTATTTTCAAACTTTCCATTTCCATCATATTCATAGAGTTTTAGAGATATTGTTTATAGCATCTGATTGAATAAAGATAGCTATAGGAGTTAGAAGAGTGGGGATGAAAAAGATCGTAGGGGAAGTGTGCACTTAAAGGATGGGCTCGGTTCCGAGCTGTGCACTTAGAGGGCTTTGACTGTAGCAGATATATCTTGTAAATAGAAATAATTGTATTTTCATTCTAGACCTAGCTACACGTTAGCAAAACTCTGATCACAAAAAATGACTGCGGAAAAATGTTGTGCAAAAGTAAAGCTAAAATGCTGACATCATTTAAGACGCCATTTGTAAAAGTTTAAATGTAAAGCACAATTTAAAGATATCTTGTTTGTATAAGAAATGGCTATAGTAGCATAGTTTTACGTGAAACTTCACCTTTACAATAACTGAGATAATGTCATGTTACAAATATGCAGCAAATATCGTATCAATATAATCAATATGATTATAGTATGGTTCGCTGTTATTCTGGGCAGTGATTAATATACTAACACTTCACAATATAAGCTTAGTTTTTATGCGTGGAATGGATATACTTTTATATTTTCATTGTTTCGTCGCTCTATTAAGGCTGTCGGAACGCTCTGAATTTTGTTTGAGCTGAGACCCAGCGTTAAGGGGCGAGGTAGGCAAAAGACATATTGTGGGTGTGACTTTCTTTAGCTCTGCCTCGCTCAAATCATTCGCACGTTTCAGTTTTTGGCTGGTGCCAACTACGAGGCTAAAAAATGTTATTGCAAGGGTGCCGCTGTCAATTGATTACGCTAATTTTTCGAAATATTTTGAAGATTTAAAAAACTTTTCCGAAAAAGGAAGAGTCACTTTAGGTTTGTGATGGAACAGTTTTTTGAAATATGTACGAATAAGGTCGTAGTGCGACATTGAAAACGTGTGTTTTTTTGGCACAATTAATGCCAACTTTTTTCTAGTAAATCGTACATAAATTACAAATGTAGTCCATTAGAGACCTAGATTTGTCCTTTATCTTCCTTATAGAGAAAGAATTTTTGCAGAATGTTGACGTATAAGTCTACAATCAGTTGACAGCCGAAGCTCTATTTTTGGCTTAAATTCAGAGCGTTCCGACAGCCTTAAGCGAACCGTACTATGATGATGAGTCGCTCTGTTATTTCAGAACCGTACTATATGTGTATACAAAAATAAAAGTAAATATCTATAGATCGATTTAAAAGTTCTTTTGCTTTATTTGCAAATGTTATTGTTACTTATTTAATACGAAAAAATGGCTTTTCATTAGGGGAACCACGTGGAAAGACGCTTGAAAAATGGCAATTATTTTAAATTGTTACTTTTTACGGTTCCGTACCCAAAGGGTTAAACGGGACCCTATTACTCCTAAGACTCCGCTGTCCGTCCGTCTGTCACTAGGCTGTATCTCCTGAACCGTGATAGTTAGATGATGTATATCTGTTGCCGCTATAACAACAAATACTAAAAAAAAACCCGGGTCGCAGTGCCAAAACCCTGCCGACAATATAGTGTATTTGCTTGATAGGGCCGTGTGGTTTTATACTTTTATTATGTAAAATTAAGTTTGTTTTTGGACAAAATAAAAAATTTAATCCCTTAATACACCCCTTAAAATAACATTTTTTTCTTAATTGTAATATTATTATCAATTTAACGTCTACACCGAATTAAATACCCCTTCAATAAATAAGTCACTATCTGCAAACTAGTGTTTTTATAAAATTTGTAAATCCGGTCCTGTCGGGCCGATTTTATTAAAATTGTGGGGACACTTTTTACTTACTACCAGAGGGTTAAATTTCAATTTTGAAACGATTCGGAGAATTTTTTCGGTATTTTGGGACCCAAAAACAGTTTTCAACCCCTAAAAACTACCCTTAAAATAGCCCGATTAGGCCCATTTTAAATTTCGAAAGTTATCGCGCGTACACATATATATATATATGTATATATATATATATATATATATATATATATATATATATATATATAAACATTTTTAAAAATGGTGCCAAAGTGTTTAGGAGGTTATGAAACGTCGAGAAATTTTGGTCCGACCCCTAGGTCCCGCCATCCGACCGACGCCAATAGTGTATGTTGCCATATGGCAAATACACTAATAAAACAGAAAAAAATAAATATTTACGTGGGGCTTCCATACAACAGACATGATTTTTTTGCCGTTTTTATAGATAATGGAACGGAACCCTGCGTGCGCGAGTCTGAGTCGCACTTGGCCGTTTTTTAATATTGAAGTGAGAATCTTCAAATACTCAAACCATTAACACTATATTCAAGTATACTTACTCTTGATTGATGAAAACGATTTTCTTTTAAAAACAAAGCAAAGAGCAGAACAACAATAGCAACAAGCTCTGTTTTCAGTTGAGAAATCAGATATCCTTTACTGAACTGTATAAAGATCTCCAAACTTCGTTAAAATAATCACTAAAAGTATCAAATGGCGTGGGAATCGCAATATCTGCTCCAGTTTGTAATTTACTTTCTTCCATGTGAATTAAATACCGTTTGTCTGGCAACAAAGTCGGTGATCCTCAAACTATTTCTTACACAAATACAAACTTTTTAATTGCTATTAATTTCTTTGAATTGTATATTTATTTATTCAAACGATGCAAATGGAACTGTATTTTTTGAGCATCGACAGGAATCGATTTTCCCAAATTGATATTTTTCTATAGTTCAGCTCAGAAATTCTAGGAATTGAGTCATACACGTATACTTCACTATGAAATGTAAGCGGCACAAGTGGAAACTTTGAGAACGGGCATGTTTTATATTGTTTTAGTGCTTGTCAATAGAATTTTAAACATCGAAATGACGTAAAACAATTCATACTGTAATTGTCTGACTAGATCTGCTATTCACATTCACTGTTATGTGCGAACCACAAGGAAGATAATTTAGATACATCTCTTTCTATAGGCAAAAAAATGTGATTAGTCTTCTACGTCATCATATAATGACGCTTTATATTCAGCGTTTAAAATGTGTATATATGATATTTCTTGCTTGAAATTAAGAGGAGAAATATTATAGAACGAAAATATCAGTTTACATTATTTAAGTATGATGAATATACTAATTTTTGATTCAGATTTTTATGATGACACTTTCTTGTCTTTTTGGCTATATGAAAATAAATCATGTTATTATTATAATGTGAAATATGCACTGTTCAAAATTATCAAATTTTAATACGTCGGACGACCCCATTTCGTCATGCTAGCGTCATCGACAACTATTTTTTATTCATGAATTGTATAAAAAAGCTTATGAATCCGAGCTCAGAAACATATGACTTAATTTGGAAAGTGTCAAATCGGTATAAATATAAGTAAAAATAATTTTTCAAAATATCAAGTTAGACGACGATAGATCAGATAAAATTGTATATGAATTTAAATTCTTTTCAAAACTTCGAACGGAAAGGCACATTGAACTAACCAACAAGTCAACAAATAATCGTAAATCATATTATATAAAAGTTTTTGAAACTTTCTGTCATATTTCCAGAACACATCTTAACTGTAAATATATTATCATACAAAGTTTATAAATTTCTAAGTAGACGGTCGTGATTTTAAACTGCGACACTTCGAAATTGAATGATTTTATAAATTGATAACCTCTTTAAGTCGGTTAAAAATAATAAATTGTACATATTAATTATTACTAGGCCTAGACACCTCTGAGAGTTAGTGTAAATGAAAAAAGATCAGATTTGTCATGATCGCACTTGAAAAAAGGAGAACTTATAAATTTAATAAGAACATTTGCGAACGTTTTAATAGATTGCGTCTATACATTTTTTCATAAATTTTTGTAACTAAATTTTTTTATATTGTAATTTTGCAGCTAAAACCCTTACACAAAATGATTAATTAATTATTTATATAAGAAAATATTTACCGATTATAAAAAACAATGTCAAAATCATTAGTTGACGTGGTTATAAAATAATTTTTTTAAGCATTCGCGCGACTTTACTTTCAAAGTCTATACGTCTAACTTTCGTAACACAATATTCTATTTATATTCAAACTTAGTAGCGTCGTTTTTGAATAATTTATAGAGCTTTACTTTCTCTATAGATTTCTTAAAAAAGATTGTACTAATATTTAAGGTATTTATGTGTTGATAACGCCGCGAAAAGTGTTTTTTTTTTAAGTATCCCTGTTACGCTCTGTAGAAAGTCTTCGGTAGCTGTGCTCTTTATAATGTGCAGCGGGTCGATCTTCCAATGTGGCAGAATGTGACTATTTAGAGTGGCCACGAAGTCTTTGTATATTTTGGTTAGAATTTATCTCCATTATTTCTCGGAATATATTCCTCGATGTTGTTGGCTCTTGAAAAAGTAGTATTTGATACCTGTTTTCAATATTAAAGTGAAGTAGAGACATTTTTCTTTTACAATATGAAGGTCCTTGGTATTGGCGAGTCGATGAAGCCTTTTTATGTATTACATCGACCAGGGTTTAATTATTCTGGAAACGTTTGTAAGAGATCTGATGAATTTCTTGATTCTCAAGGATTTGAGTGTAATAACACATTTCTTGATCTTCGTTGTTTGTTATTTCACTGACCTCTGATTTACTTATTTTGCTAGTTGTTCGGGAAGATCCCAGTGTGTAATTCGAGTAGATAATATTAGGTGTGTTTGATATCATATTCCAGTTTAAAAAGTGTTAACACTTTTTACACTATAAGGTAAAAGTACCAGTATTCGTCAGTTTAAGGGAAACCGCAACTTTATATTTGTTGCATCACATGTATTTCGCGTGTCAAAATTTCAAAAACTTGGGTTTATTGTCGTTGAAATTTGTATTTTATGTTAAATACAAATTTATTGCACTAAATTGCTTTAAAAATAAAACAATAAAGAAAATACCAAAATACTGCCGTTTGGCCTAGTAATCGTCACATCCAAATTACACCTACACCAGTATTCGTCATAGAAGTGCTCGAATATCCGTCAGTTGAGAAGGGTTTGCTAAGAACATGCTGATTACTTAATATATGAATTAAAAATCTTAATCTTTATTTTTTTTAAGTACAAGATGAGTATAAAAATTGTTTGCACTCATAATATACATTAGCACATACATTAGTTACCCAGCATTTGCAGGATAAGCACTGTATCATATCTTGTTCAATTTCGCCTTCACAAATCTTGCTTATGAAATCAGGACATAGCGTTTTAAGAATGCCTTATACCTATGGCGACCAGGTCTACCATTTATAAATGTATCTTGTTTTCTCAATTGCTTTGATAATATCTCGAAGTTGCTCTTTTCTTATTGGAAAACGCATGGATGCTAGATGGAGAATTCGCCTTTCCAGGAACATTTCTTCTTCGCTTGATAAAATTGAAGGTGGTCCCATTTTTATACTGACCGGTGTTTTTGCCTTATCCGATAATGTCATTCTTGGTAGTTTGTCAGTCTTTGCGGCTCATTAAACTAACATATCTTTTGCTACAGCCAAAAGAGCTGTACGCATATCATCTTCAGAATATTTTAATCATTTTGCTACCATTTCCAGACATACTACATTATGAATGGCTTACAAAAACACTTGAAATGCTATGACGAATATAGGGACTAATATGTGACGAATATGTTAGTCCCTATATTCGTCATAGCATTTCAGGTTCGTTTGCTTAATAAGCCATTCATAAAGTAGTATGTCGATTACTGATCCTCGTAAAGTTTGAAATTTAATAATGAAGATAGTGTATTAGTATCTATAGTTATTGTGTTGAAAATAAGAAATATGCGAGATTAAACTTAAAATGCATTTGTCCCAGTAATCGTCGGTGGTGACGGTAATTGGTTCGTGACGGCGTTTATGATGTACCAGTGTCCGTCATAGTAAAATTATTATGTTCTTGAAGGACCATCCTCAAAATTGTATTAAAAATAGGCTCATCAATGTCCTAATAACACAATTAATCTATAACACTTTTAATATATGGTGTATGCGAAGTATAGTGTCGAGAACAAAGTAAGCCCTTACCTTAACCAAACCACTACGTAATGGCGTCAAATCGTATCTTTCGAGAACACTGATTTTTGAACAATTTTAGAACTATACTGCTGCTAACAATATAGTAACAATTTTAAATAAACAAAATGTTAACATTTTGAAATTCAAACCTAAATAATGCGTTAAACGCTAGTTATCCTCAGATGCTTAATATTAGGCAAAATTGTCGTTTTGTGACGATCACTGGGTCACTGACGGAGATTGGTACTTTTACCTTAGTGTTAGTTATACAAAGAAGAAAAATGAGTACCTAATCACTAGCAGCCCGATTCTTGTGCAGGATCACATTATGTACGTCTGAATTTGACAATTGTTAAACTAAGGACAATTTCAATACGTTTTTTACATTTTTTTATGTCTTAAAATGAACCAGTTTCAATATAAAAAATATAAAAATAACTTATCGTTCTGTTCTAACTACCTAAATCTAACCTTGTCGTGAAATCTGTCACTAGTTCGTTTGTTATAACTGTACACATATGGTAAATCTAACGTACAGTTTTCAAAATAAATTTCACTGAGTTATCACCTCTATTCTAATATACCAAACACACCTCCACGTTTCAATTCATTTCCCGCTGAATTTGGGTGAACAATGAAGGGAAGTATATAGATAAATTCTGACCACTATATAAAGTGTTTGTGTAGTATATATAAATATATATCACTTTCGCAGCTGTAATCAAGTTATACAGCCGGCAGTGCAACTGAATGCAGTCCCAATGCGGAGGATGTCATCTCTTCCAGACACTGTCCTCCGTATCTCATATCACGTCTGGCTGCTGAACTTTTCCTTTAACAGGACTCGCGGGAAATGCATTTGCCACCAGAAACATCACAAAACTTTGTACACAGGGTGTCCCTATTGCAAGTTGTTGTAGTATCGAGCGTCTATAATTTACAAGCTTTTATGTAAGGATTGGTCGAAACTGCGAGAAATCCAGTAAATGCAATGTTGCGGTATAGGAATTCTTAGCTAAAGTTCGTCGTAATAATTATTTCGAGTATATATATTTTTTTTATATGTAGAACCTTTTAACGTTTATGGCAAGATAGTTGTCTGAATATATGTACTAATGAAAGTGAATTCGTATTGTGGAAAGGGTTAAATAAACATTTATTGTTAACCACAAACTACTTACGTCTCATGCATATTTTTTATTGACATACTTTTATTAGTTTAATTAATGAATGTAAAAAAACTGCAAGAATATGAATTATTGTCCGTTTATCTCTATTATTTTAAATGAGGCTAAGAACAGAACGAATCATTTTTTAAAATACAAAAAATATTTATACACTAAAATGTATCTCGGTGACACAATATTTTTTAAGAATTTTGTAACAACTTGAGAGAGGCAAGTAAAAAAAAAGAAAAATGTGTTTACAATTAAATTCAGATTACTATGCGTTGACGTACAGATATTCGAATGCCGTGTAGCGAAGTTTTAAGTACATCAAATATTTCTAATTGTTGGTACTCAACTACTTCCATCGCCACTGGTACCAATTGTCATCCCTGGAGACAAGTCGCACCCTATATACGTTAGACAGACGTTTTGGTATGTCACCGTGCAACCGGCAACTAAACCGTAGATAAAACCGACATTCCAACCGCTCGGTATATCTATTTGTGCGCGACATAAATGTGCGCAAATCTGTACGCTGTGTCAAAGTTCGTAAAATCGCAACTTTTACTTCAAACGTCGACTTTTACTTTCCACGTATTCTACCCATAATCCGAAATATTCACATATGGCTTTGAATCGGAGTTTTTCAAAAGCTCAGTGTACACTAGAAAATTAACAAAATAGGGTATATTTTGACTCTTAGTTTTATAAATTGTCTAAAAATATTCATATCGTAATACTAGTTCACAGGAATTTTTATTTCACTCCAATGTTATCGCTGTAGAGGATAAAATAGTACTGAAAATTTTAAATATATACGTTTACCAATCGTGGCGTCATTGTTGTAGTACAAAAACAATCGCAAATAGACTCGGTTTCATTTACAGGAGGCTCGTTTAGTGTTTACTAACGTAGGTGTGTTGTCGGTGTAGTTACTACAACCATTTTTCAAACCATCATAGCAGGCAGCGTTTTTTGAGATGTGAAAAAATTGCAATATCTTATGCGATACATTATCATTTTCGCATAATTTTTTATCATTTATTTTTTATGGTGTCAAATACTCTATTCCTATTGGATGTATTCGTTGTTTTTTTCATTTTGAAAATTTCCAACAAAAAGAACCCAACTAACACGTGTCATGTCTTGAACAGAACTTCAATGACCATTTATTTAGTAACAGGTGACTGGGTCTTAATCGCTTATTTAGTAACATGTCTTTAATAACCTGTTATTTAGTAAATTTTAGTTATTTCGCACTAGTGCATAAAGAAAGTAAGGAGATAGTCGTAAAAAAGGTGAATTAAAAATTTACTCCCTCATAAAATTAATATAGTGCTCATGACTTTACAGTCGATGCACGCATATATTTGTTTTACGCTGTGTTATACAGCTATTATTGTTTCTTTTTTGTATTTTCCTTTTTTTCTAAATAAAAAAAAAAAAAAAAATTAATATAGCTCAGTCTCTTGTGACTCACAAAGCGTATGTTAAAATAATGCGACTAATTTATCATTCGTAGAACACGTGCTTTACATTGTGCGCGTCACGTTTTTGTCATGTATAGTTTCATGAAACTTCTACCACTTACATTTTCAAATGTTATCACGATCATAAACACATTTATGATAGATATTCATATTCACATTTTCATCTTGTACATCAGGTTTGTGAACTTGAAACTTAATAAATTTAATGAAATTTTCAGACAGTTTCGAAAGGTCATAAAATTTATATTTATTAAAAAAGAACGGTTTTCTGCATCAGCATATTATATTTATGAGTTTTTTTATAGATTGTAAAAGCATAGAGCATAGATTTCCACGGCGGTGGTATTCTCACCCCCAGTGGCAGCTGATCCAGAGGCAAGTGAGGGGCGTTGAGGTAGTCAAGAAGGGCGACCGTGGCTTATCTAATTAGAAAATTAATTTATAAAATATTTTGAAAATAGGGAAGGGGGCAGGTCGGGATACCCAAAAAATCACTCGATAGACTTTTATCTAATTATTCGACTTATTTTATAAGAATTTTTCTGTTAAATTTCGTTAAAATTGTTCTTCGGAACAAATATCTGGGAAAACCAAGGGTACCACTTGCTCAAAAATAATTAATGGTTGAAAAAGAGCTTAATGGAGGGAAGTGAAATGCTTCCGTGAATAATAATAATAATAATAATAATAGTTTTATTTGTGGTGCCATAGTGGATACAAATCATCAAGGACATTAGTAGGTTCATCAAGAACACAGTCGTTCATGACCCAACAGAAATTCATCTAAATTATAAAAAGCGCTTGCTATCAAAAATTCTTTCAAGTATTTTTCAAATTTTGATAATTCGCCACAATTTTTAATATTTTGAGGCAGTTTGTTAAAAATACTAATACCCAGACAATTTGGGGATTTTTTTGAGATATTCAAATGCTTGAAAGGCACTCTAAGCTCACACTTAGATCGAGTATTTAGATCATGAACGTCCGAGTTCTTCATGAACCTACTAGAATTCTTGAATACATAGATGGACATTTCAAAGATTATTATAGAAAATAAAGTGAGTAATTTATATTTTTTAAATAAATTTCTGCAACTTGTTCGCTGCGACACACCATCAATACATCTGATAATTTTTTTTTGACACACAAATACCTCACTAGCATGTGGTGACGGACCCCAGAAGCAAATTGCATACTTTAATCGCGAGTAAACCTGAGCGTAATAGAAATTACATAAGTGGTGAGTAGTTAATATATTTTTTAGATTTTTAAATATAAAATGAATGCTGTTAAGTTTTGAAATGTGTTCAACCATTCAGTCGTATAAGCTTGTACAAATAAACTTTTCATAAAATACGGGTTTTGTAAAGAAATCTTATTTTCCGATGAGAAAGCATTACACTATCGACCGATTCTCTGAGAATTAGTTTTTCAATTTCTTTTTTTTCGCATTCCTGCTTGTTTTTGTGTGGTTAAAATGTATTGATTGAAGACATTTATAAAGTTTTCTTTCTCGTTAAACTAAAGTAACCAACAATAGTTTAGCGACGGCATTTTTAACCGACTTCAAGAAAAGAGAAGTTTGGAATTTATATGTGAGGCTGCGCTTATCTGAGGAAATACTGAATCGATTTGAATGAAAATTTTGGCAAATTGTATTGAACGTTAATCGACGCAACACAAACATATAAAAACTAAGAGGTCTAAGAGTCGCAGTGCTAAAACTCTGCCAACAATATAGTGTCTTTACTAATACAGGCGGTGTGACTTGCTTATGTGAAATATATTTTTGGGCAAAATAAAAAATTTAACCCCTTAAAGCCCCCTTAAAATAATATTTTTTTTCTTCATTGCAATATTATTATCAATCGAACATCTACATCAAATTAAATACACTTCAGTAAATAACTCACTATTTGTAAACGAGTGTTTTCATAAAATTTGCAAATCCGATCCTGTCGGGCCGATATATTTAAAATTATATGGACACTTAATTGCTACTAAGGGGATAAATTTCAATTTTGATACGATTTTTTTCAGTTTTGCCAAATTTTTCAGAAAGCTATAAAACGTCAAGAAATTTTTGCCCGACCCCTAAGTCCCGCCATCCGACTGACGCCAATAGTGTATGTGCCATATGACAAATACACTAAATAATCGAATTTGAAAACTGCCTCTGAATAAAATAACTTTGCCTTTAGTTTTAACCCCATTTAATTTAAAATCGGCGTAAATGAACAACTGTAGTTTTTAAGTGAAGGTGCAGGTGATTGCAAAACTAAGATCATTTTTTAAAGTGCTAACGTTGTCTGGCGGGATATCAAGTTATTAGTGTATTTGCCATATGGCAACATACACTATTGGCGTCGGTCGAATGGCGGGACCTAGGGATCGGACCAAAATTTCTCGACGTTTCATAACCTCCTAAACACTTTGGCACCATTTTTAAAAATGTTTATATATATGTATATATATATATATATATATATGTGTGTGTGTGTGTACGCGCAATAACTTTCGAAAGAGTTAATTGATTTCAACGAAATTTAGACCACGTGTTGAAATCCATCACCGCAAGAAGCCTATTTAAAATGGGCCTAATCGGGCTATTTTAAGGGTAGTTTTTAGGGGTTGAAAAATGTTTTTGGGCCCCAAAATACCGAAAAAATTCTCCGAATCGTTTCAAAATTGAAATTTAACCCTTTGGTAGTAATTAAAAAGTGTCCCCAAAATTTTAATAAAATCGGCCCGACAGGACCGGATTTACAAATTTTATGAAAACACTAGTTTGCAGATAGTGACTTATTTATTGAAGGGTGTATTTAATTCAATGTAGACGTTAGATTGATAATAATATTACAATTAAGAAAAAAAATGTTATTTTAAGGGGTGTATTAAGGGGTTAATTTTTTATTTTGCCCAAAAACAAACTTAATTTCACATAATAAAAGTATAAAACCACACGGCCCTATACAAGCAAATACACTATATTGTCGGCAAGGTTTTGGCACTGCGACCCGGGTTTTATTTTCAGTTTTCGTTATTGTGAGCATTTTTTTAAAGTCAGTTATGTTGTGTATTTATTATTTTAGTATTTCTATTGACTGTCGACATAAATAGCTAGAAGCTAAAAGCATCTTAAACTTTAATTCTCTAATAATAAAACAAATAAAATGGCTACCAACGTTACAGAATTTTCAACAAAAGAAGATAGTAGGTACTTACGTGTTATAATAATACTTGCAATATGAGAAATGTTTCCATGTTGTATACTTGTTCTACTCCAGATCTTCCCACGCAAATGTCGGCTTTGCGTGGGAGGATATGAGTCTGTGCATGATAAAGGTATGCTTACTCTTTTTTAGTCCGATGCGATGTCTACGTCATTTTTTCGTAGCTTCTAAACTAGGGGTGATATAAACGTTTGTTTGGACTCATTGAAATCAGCGTAAATTGTTTCATAAACATTTTAAATTTTAAAAAACCCGGGTCGCAGTGCCAAAACCCTGCCGACAATATAGTGTATTTGCTTGTATAGGGCCGTGTGGTTTTATACTCTTATTATGTGAAATTAAGTTTGTTTTTGGGCAAAATAAAAAATTAAACTCCTTAATACACCCCTTAAAATAACATTTTTTTCTTAATTCTAATATTATTAACAATCTAACGTCTACACCGAATTAAATACACCCCTCAATAAATAAGTCACTATCTGCAAACTAGTGTTTTCATAAAATTTGTAAATCCGGTCCTGTCGGGCCGATTTTATTAAAATTTTAGGGACACTTTTTAATTACTACCGGAGGGTTAAATTTCAATTTTGAAACGATTCGGAGAATTTTTTCGGTATTTTGGGCCCCAAAAACTTTTTTTAACCCCTAAAAACTACCCTTAAAATGGCCCGATTGGGCCCATTTTAAATAGGCTTCGTGCGGTAATGGATTCCAACATGTGTGCCAAATTTCGTTAAAATAAATTAACTTCTTCGAAAGTTATAGCCCGCACACATATATACCTATATATACGTATATAAATATATATATATATATATATATATATATATATATATATATATATATATATATATATATATATATATATAAACATTTTTAAAAATGGTGCCAAAGTGTTTAGGAGGTTATGAAACGTCGAGAAATTTTGGTCCGACCCCTAGGTCCCGCCATCCGACCGACGACAATAGTGTATGTTGCCATATGGCAAATACACTAAAAACATGTAGACATTTCGGTTTTTATGATTTAAAAAAATATATATTTTGGACGAAAATCGAAATCTCTCGGTTTGATAATTTTCTTGCTTGTAGTAAAAGCTACGATGATTTCAAAGAACAAAAGCAAACGTCTGTATCTTTTCTGGTTTGGATGTCGTGTGGGCTTAAAGTTTTCAAAAAATCACATAAGAATCTTTTGGATGATCGAAACCACTAAACTAAAAGAGATACAGACGTCATTTGAATCCGTGTATAATTTTCAACAGGCATAGGCATGGTAAATTTGATGATAAAGTTCTGAGAGTTCTGAGATTTAAAAAAAACTCGGATTTTTGACTAAAATCAAATTCTCTCAGAACTTTGTCAAAATGACCATTGCTAGTAGAAAATAACACGCTGATTGCGATGAGCACCTTTTCTGGTTTAGAACTGGTTTAGAAACTTTAAAACTACGCTCTGTTTGGCTTCTCCACGGTTTACTCGATTCACTCCTTCGTTCATAGTAATAAATGTTACTCACTCGTTTCGCTCGTTCGCCCGTATCTATAATTAATTCATACAAAATATTAGAATATATCTTTATTGTATTCCCAAAACGCCCATGATTCTGTATAATTATAAAATTGTGTAATAAAATACAATATTTGACAAAGTAATACCTGTATGTGATGCGACATCGTCTAGGTTCAACTTTTTACGCTTTATAAGTTATACTATTTCATTTTACACAAAATATTATTCTCCAAGTCGTAAGAGCACGTTTTGAGAGATGTATTTTACCGTCTTTGGTTATAAATGCAACTTCACAAAATAGTATTTCCCAGTCGTTATTCTATCTTCTTGTGGTTCAGTTCACCAAAGCAACTAGCTTGTTGTACTGACAGTAAATGAAATAAAAAGGAAAAAAAAACACATGATATTGATGGAAAATTACTTTCCTTGAGAAAAGGAAACCTTTTTTTCTTTGAAGATTTATAATGGAACTGTCAATAATAAATGAAATCTCTCTTAATTAGGTTGTTAAACATGAAAATAAAAATATAAAGAATTGATGTCGTGATTGAATGTTTGATTTGAATATTTTTAATTAAAAGACTGTACCTGGTTCTGAAAGATACCTATATTGGATCGTTTAAAAAGGGGTCGTTTTATATCGCTTCTGATGTTCTCTTGCTCAAACTGCTGGCTTTATCAGAACTTGAATTTTGATAATATCATATTTTCTTGCTTTCTCGAAAAATAATTTTAATTGTTTTTGCTTCGTGTAAATCGCGAGTTTTTTGAATGTGCAAAAATCTACGATACAATTTAAATAATTTGTTAATCAACGTTAGTGAAAACGGCTATTAGTCAACCAAAAATTTATTTGTTTTAGTACACATTGTAAATATATGTAGTACACATTTTTTGAAAAAAGTTTTTCGCGTTTTATTACAAAAACAGAACAAAGTAATTGATATATTGCTTAATCTAATTAACTTACTTTTTTATCTCTGCAATATTTTACTTTCCACGCGTTAATTTGATAAAAAAGGCCAATATATTTCATTTAGCAAATCTTCTATTGTTTTATCGTAAGGCTTCTAATACAACCGCTTTTGTGAATATTGTGGTGTAAAAGTGCTAATTGCTTTGGCTTATTATACTAACATTATATTCCAACTGATTCCTTTCTTTTTTTTTTATTAAAAACTTATTTAACTCTATTTTTCGAATTTTTTCTTTGTATTTTGTTTTTACAATTCGACTTATTACGTTAATAATATTTTTGTGACTTACGATTTATGAAACTTTGTGTAGACAGTAGGTATAATATTTTGTTTTATTCTAACATATTTAATGCAATGCAAATCGTCCCCAAATCTGGATTAATTTATGAATCAATCATGGCGTCATGAATAACAAATTTTTCATGATAAATTTTATATCAACATTTCATCTCACGATTAAAAGAAAAACGCATAGGTACTTACCATATTTTTTTTGATAAACTGATTCGAAAAAGATACAGAAGAACGCATGTACTATCAAAATCAATGTCTTTCCACGGGCTTGTTTTGTGATATTTCGAGTTTAAAAATGTTGAAATGCTACAGAGAAATCAATTATTTTCAATAATTATTTTTCAAATTGAGGATATTAGTAATCTATAAAGACAATGCATTCATTTACTACAAAACTGCGTATATGAAAGAGTTTTGAACACTTGTTTCGTTGCCTATGGTTTCTTATTGAAACTTTGACGTACCGATTTTCAAATATTGTTTTGCAATCTCTTAAAATAAATCTTTACTGAGAATTATGTGTGATCCAAATTTGGTGACATTTGAAAATTTAATTGTCATAATAATAATTCATATTCTGTTTGGTATTTGTCGATTAATTTAATCGTTTTTTATTATTTTTTTTGTTCTATTAAATACGTACAAATCTACATATCTAAAAAGTAATGGCCGTTCCAAGAGAAAAAAAATATTTTTATTTGTTATCTGATTTAGCAATTTAATAACCATCAACATTATACCAAACAAATACTTAAAATGAAAGTTAATGTTTAACCCTAAACTAGGTACGTTAATGATATCAAAATAAGAGTTTGTCTAAAATATCGATCATTAATAAAATTCAATATTATAAAAAGAAAAAATAATATTGGGTCAAAATCTCTTTCTTTTCTACAGTTACTTTTATTCTTTTGCAATAAACTAAAAAGTAAATCATTCATCTCTCAATACATTGGTCACCTTATAGAAAATTTTTCGCTGCACTAAGAAAAATGGCATCTCTAGACATTTACTTGTATCGTCTCATTGCAGAGACATTGATCATGTAACTGAGCCAACTCGAAAAATGCTCCTGCTATGTTGGGATACATTTTTTTTTTGTTTATTAGGTTTTAAAATGCAAGTTTGTTAGTACATTAAAATTGTGTCACACGATGCATGTGTAATGGGAAGGTACTTAAATACATGTTATCAACACTAGCAAAAAATGAATAGCTGATTAATGAATTATATGGAACAGCGCCAGTTTTACGACTTGCATCATCTAGAGTGCTTACAACCACCACTTCGTCACTTTATTAGGGTTAAACATTGACAATTATTAATGAAATATATTTGAGAAAACAAACCCACAAACAAATGATGAGTAACGTTAACAAAATATTGTTTTCAGTCCAATGCTGAGTATCGCACAGTACCACGAATCATACGAATATCACGACGGTTCAATGGTTCCTGCTTGCGTAACGCAAGCCAACACTACAGGACCATTCCTCTTTTTCCTAGTCACAATATTCCTGTTCTTCTTAGTACCATTGGTTATTCTTCTTGTTCTTTATCTGATAATAGCTCGCAGTTTGATTTCTGACGCGGCCAAATTGGTCGTCAACAAACATCCGGAAAGATACAATGTACGTGCACGGCGACAAGTAGTTCTGATGCTTGGCACAGTTGTCCTTTGTTTCTTTATCTGTCTTATTCCATTCCGTGTTTTTACTCTTTGGATCCTTATCGTTCCCGATGATACCCGATTCAGTATCGACATTGAAACCTATTATAATATCCTTTATTTTTGTCGCGTTATGTTCTATCTAAATTCGGCTGTAAATCCCATCCTCTACAATTTGATGAGTTCCAAATTCCGTATCGGATTCTTGCGTGTCTGTTCGAGGAGACGCGGCAGATTTAATTTCAGAAGAGGTTTAAGACAACGTAATGAAACGTTCAGTACTACATTTAATTCGACCAGAAGCAGTACAATTAGACAAAGTAGTTGTAATAACTTTCGTAGTCAGTCGATTGCATTGAGAAGTAGTATTAAAGAATCACCTGAGTCGATTCGAAATAGTCCGAAACAAAATAAATTCAATTATAAAAATTCGTTGGAAATCGCGACTTTGAAAAATATTGAGGAAGATAACGAAATTTCTACTCATGACCTGTCTGGCGACGAATTTCAAACTATTGATTTGATTGATAATAATGTTTCTGATACGATTCTTAAAAATGTTGTATTGAACGGTAATTGTAAACCGGTACGCTACAACTGTAAAGCGATTGTTGAACCGCGTAGAAAGCTAACAGAAAAGGATGTAAATGCATTTCCTGTTGACAAATTATTTGATCCAAAGATAAAAGAAAATTCACACATTGAAGATTTTGTTTAATAGAAACACAACTCAGTAAAAAATCTTATATTTATAAACTAAAAGTATTAAATGAAAGACTTATGTCTGTATACTAAAGCTAAAACATTATTATAATATCTATATACTTATTTCCTTGACTGTTTCAATTATAAGGAATGTGTCAAAAGTCTGAAATTATCATTGCCAAGACTTTTACTTTTAGCACAGTAAACTAGGTTTTTAACAATTATAGTGATTAAGTTGTTATTTTGCATTTGTTTCTTTTATTTGTAAGGGGATGATATTTAAGAAATACAAAAAATGTTCTTCTATATTTATTGCTGGTCAATTTCTAAGTAGGTCCACTCTGACGAACCGCCATATGGCAACATACACTATTGGCGTCGGTCGGATGGCGGGACCTAGGGGTCGGACCAAAATTTCTCGACGTTTCATAACCTTCTAAGCACTTTGGCACCATTTTTGGAAAAATTATATATATATGTATATATATATATATTTATATATATATATATATTTATATATATATATATATATATATATATATATATATATATATATACGTGCGGGCTATAACTTTCGAAAGAGTTAATTTATTTTAACGAAATTTGGCACGCATGTTGGAATCCATCACCGCACGAAGCCTGTTTAAAATGGGCCCAATCGGATCATTTTAAGGGTGGTTTTTAGGGGTTGAAAAAAGTTTTTGGGCCTAAAAATACCGAAAAAATTCTCAGAATCGTTTCAAAATTGAAATTTAATCTTTTAGTAGCAATTAAAATGTGCTCCCGAAATTGGAAAAAAATCGGCCCGGGGTGTATTAAGGGGTTAAATTTTTTATTTTGACCAAAAACAAACTTAAGTTCATGTAATAAAACCAGACTGCCTGTATTAGCAAATACACTATATTGTCGGCAGGGTTTTGGCACTGCGACCCGGGTTTTTTTAATCTTTTAAGTGATTTACGAGTGACAAAATACAGTCAAAAACATTGAATTAATTTTAGACTTTTGAAATATTCCGAAAGGCTTTTGATGTATATTCGTTGTTAAGATGAATTAGATATTTCTTAATGTTAAAGTAGATTTAAAAATAGAAAATAAACAGCGTATACTATTCAACATTAACGAAACGTTGTTTAGTAATTTTTGATTTTTTTTTGCTGTTTTAAATCATTTAAAAATTTAATTCTCATTTTAATAATTGTAAAATGTCTATATCAAAACAATATCAAATAATGTTTTTGTTTTTTTTTAATTTATTGTTCAGGTAAAAAATGTCCTTGTTATTTTTTGACTGACATTACCGACGTAGAATTATGTTTCGTGAGATTTAAAACACAATTTTTTAGAGGTAGCCGGTGTCAGTTAAAAAAAAGACTGTGCGTGATCACTGTGTGCCTGTTTTAGATAATGTCTATAAAAGATAGCAGGAACTCAAAGACTTCTGTCACGCACTGTATTTAATTGCGCTCTACTAGTTCTGACACGTGGACTAAACATAATATTCGTGTATATTGTTTTTCCGACAAAAATAAATGTTTTCATAAATGACGTAATTTACGTAACACAGGATTCAAAAGACTGCATAAATAACAATAAAATAAGATTTTATTTCTTTTGATAACTACACTAGAAGCTTTAAGTAAGTTTAAAATTTGGGAAGAGTTGTTTTGCCAACGATAAAAGATATTTTTACTTCTCACAAGGAAAAATATTAAGTAAAAGAAGAAAAACCAACATTTTTTATCGGAGTCGTTATATACTATTACAAAAAAGGTAGTGACGAATTAACTTCCTTTTTATTTATTTTACAAACCAAAAAAACATTTTTGAGCCGTTTTTTAAAAATCGATTTTTTTTTTAACTTTAATATAAAGTTTCGATCGTTTTGCTTCTTTTGGCAACATTTTTTAGATCATAAGTCAGTGTAGTAAATAAAATAACATTTTTGCACCACGCCCTATAAAATAGTTGCTTTTTACGCGTGTATATAGCAGCTATAAATTGGCCCATTTAGTGCGTAAAGTAAAATTCAGTTAAACAATTAGTAACTATAATAACACGTTGTGGAAGAAATTGTCAAACATTTTGAAAATTATACTGCAAATAGAGTAAAAAACAACTATATTATAGGGGTTAGTGAAAAAATATAGTATATATCTCGGATGTAATGATATTATGATTCGTGTGACTTAAAACTCGCTGATTCTCGTTATAACATAATATCACTCGTCGATAATATACTTCATTACGTCCTAGAATCATTCATATATTTGCGAAAATCATTCACTAATTATGCAATATTGTCTTTATATTCAGTGTAAATTAGACCAATCTATTTTTAAATTGAGAAAATTATGAAACAATTAATAACCTATTTTTTGGTATAATTTATTTGACCAAAGACTCTTCAAGTCATACGCTCCAGTTCAAGAAAATAGTGATTGATTTTCGTTAAATGAAATAATGCCAAAGTTTTTATTGAATTGATTAGATATATTTTATATATATTAATTATTTAATAGTATCTATATTGCTCAGCATATTGAGTGAGCCACTTTCATAACTATATTGAGAGGTATTCACAGTGAAATCTATATTAGATATGGAAGTGAATTTTAAAACAACTTTGTCTACGTGGCAAACATTTTCCCACGCTGGAGAAGATTTTAAAGAGCGTTTTATGAAATCATCTGCTTAGTAGCTATTGGCTCAAAAAAGTTTTTATATAATATGCAGTCTTAAAAGGTTTTTTTAGATTATTTCATTAACTTACCAGTGAAATACAAATTGAAAGTGTATCGTTTGAGTAGCCACTAAAAAGATAATTTTTTATAAATTAAAAAAAGAAGCACATTTGGTCTACTTAACTTGTTGAGCAATTTATTACTATATTATAATAAATGTACTGATTGTATTTGTTATTAAATATAAACATGCCAAAAATAAAGACCAATTATTAGTGTAAAATTAATTAACGTAACAATACAAATTTTTTTGTTACAAATTTGTTTTCGTTCTAATCTTTAAAATAAATGAAGTTAAAAATATTCAAGATTATGTTATGAATGAACGTTTATGTAGATAAAAAAAACTGTCAGGCATCAAGAATTGTGGAGAAATTTTTTTATTTTTTTCAGTGCTATCGAATTGCGGTAATAATAATTTTTTTAAAATGTTTTCTTCGTACTTTTCTTCCATGAATTGATGTCAGTAATATCAAATAAAAAAAGACGGGGGTTTTAATGACTAATTTCTTCGTTTTTTTAGTAGAGATGTTAAATGTTGCGCTATATAGTAGGTACAGTATTTTTGAAAAACGCTTATTAATTTTTGTTCCTTTATGATAACTATTGAATTTAACTTTCTTAAGGAACATAATTTTATGAACAAAACTTTGTACATATAAATGTTTTTTTTTAACATATTTAGTGCATGTTTGTCGTTAGTGAAAGATATTACGATTGATTAAAAATTTCCTAGAGCAATTATAAACATTTTTAGGCACACTGGCAACCAGTTTTAATCCTTTCTCACAGATACACGTAGTGTTTTGAAGACATTGATGTGATATATTTGGTATGTAAGTGTTTACGTTGTTAATTTTTCTTCAGATAAGTATATTTTCATTACTAGAAATTTATTTTTAATTTTTGTTCTTGTGGCGAAGTGAAAAATTATATTGTGTAGATTATAACAAATCTAATGACACTGTCCGGGACTTTATTCAATTAATTTTGTCCTCCGTTGCAAATTTAATTCTGTGTCATTAATGTTACGGGACGAATATATGGAAACATGAATTTACCATTCATGGACAGCGTAGTTATAGTAAGCTTTCTTTAATTTAAGTTGCTACTAAGCCCAGATAACTCCGGTAATTGGTGACCTTTAATAAAAGAAAAATCAAAATTTAACTCAGGTTTTTATATAATAATCGTAATAATTGTTAATACCTACATAAATTAAAGAAAGATACAAGCTATATTTTTGGAATTATTATAAAAATTTATGTTTTTTTCGGTTTAATTATGCCCCGTTCTAAAAAGTTTACGTTTTGTCTATATATATTTTACAAATTGACAAACAAACTGGCGCGAATTGTCATAACAAAAGTTCAATTTTTGACACGACAGGTAAAGCACTCGTATATGTCTACTAAAGCCTTGATTTCCTGAAATAGGTGTACCGTAATATTATGATGGATAATGACGTAATAAAAAACGTTGTGCATAGGATGCCGGTTTTTTACGGTACGGTGGTGATGCCACGGCGTTACCGAGAAAATCACATCCGTTTATTTCTATGTACACGTTTTTTTGTTACATCATTCACTGTTATATTACTGCCGCTATATTACGGAATCGCTATCTTAGCAAACCAAAGCTTAAGCTGTTTCTCTTTTCCAGTTTAAAATAAATAACCCTCAATGCTTTTATATTACGGTATGAACAAAGTATTTAATCGTATTTTTTTATATATTTACGATTACAAACTGACCCTGCCGGAAAAGTAACGATTCTGAATGCCCATTTTTAATTCTTGATTGATTGCTTTCGACTACTCTGAGCGGAGCCGTTAAATTCTTTTTTCACATCATGCGAGAACTCATTCTTATTTGTTATTAATTTACTTTTACGAATTATGTCATAACGAACATTTGCTTTTTTGAAACTACCTGTGTCAAATTTCGAACTTGACTCGATTTTAAATGTCTGTCAAAGTGTTCATATTCACTTTATTTTCATAACCTACCTAAAAATGTAATTTTTTGGCATATTTTACTATTAAATTTTTGCCGACATTTCATTTTAATAACATCTCTGGTTAACATACCGTGGTGCAATATACTTGATAATTTTTCACAGCGCTACTGGAATTCATAATTTCTGAACTTCAAAGTCGTTTGTAAAACACGGTTTTCATTAGCTTAATCCTTAACTGTCCTCATTAAGTAATTCTCATTTTTAGTAAAAATAATAATGTTTTATTGTACTTTTGTTACGTTTGCTTTCACATATTTTAGTGACTTGCTTTAGTTTAGTATTGCGAAAATTCGATTAAGCGTTTAGCATTGCTTTTAACGTTTCATTTATTTTATCACAAATAATTTTAAAGTTTGTAAAATATCATTTTTGTTTATTCATAAAATAGTTCAGTTTTTTATAGCAGTAATAATTTTTAAGTTGGCGCTTATGAGGATGCTGGAGAATAAAGCGCGCAGTTGGTGGGAATCATTTTTCTTTATTTCTTTTTAATTTAGTCGCAATAAAATTTCTTAACCGCAGTATTTCTTTTATTTGGATGTACGTTTCGAAAGCCATGCTCCTATCTTTAGCAAAAACTAAACTTTAATAACCTCATTTATCGAACGTCTTAGCATGTCGTGCAGGAGTGGAGATTCGGGACGGTTGAAAACAGTAAGAGAGGAAGGGCTCAGAAGCGCTGACTTAACGATCAATGACTTAATGAGGGGCTACTGTATATTTGTTGAAAAACTGTATTTCTAAAATACTTAGATTCGTTTTTTCCCCTATCAAACGTTTTGTAAAAATATTTAGTAAATGCAAAACGTTTTCATTCATCTTTTTATGCAATCGTACATTAAAAAAAGTGTTGTACCTGATTTTTAAAAGAGTAAATCGACACTTTTTTAATGTAGGTAATATTGGCTTTTGATTAATTAATAACCGTATTTTTTCTGTTTTCAGCCCAATATTGGGTGTGTCAGAGTATCAGTTCACTGAGTACTTTGACGGTACAATGGTTCCGGTTTGTTGGACAACCGCAGATTCTTCTTGGACAGTATGCTTCTTCATAACAATAATCGTAATGTTCTTCTTTCTACCTCTTGCAATATTGGTCATCCTTTATACGATAATAGCAAGAACATTAATGGAACATCCTAGTGTAATAGCGCCGCCAAAGAATAATAATATTCCTTGTCAAACCGCCCTCAAATACAGAAAACAAGTTGTTTTAATGTTAGGTACTGTTGTTTCGGCATTTTTTATTTGTCTTCTACCGTTCAGGGCTTTGACATTATGGATATTAATTGCGCCAGCTGAAAACGTTATTGCTCTGGGATTTGAAGGTTATAATAATCTTTTGTACTTTTCTAGAATAATGTTTTATTTAAATTCAGCAATTAATCCTATATTATACAATTTAATGAGTTCCAAATTTCGCGATGGCTTTTTGAAACTGTGCGGTGTTAGAAGAAAAAGATATAAAAAGAGAAACCGTGATCACTTCGGTAGAAAAAATACTTTCAATACCACTTCTACGAGTAATTCAATAACGGCGACTCATACGACAGATTCCTTCTGGAGAAGATACAGTAACAGAAATACGTCCCAGAAATCTATGTCAACGGTCCAGAATACTCCTGTAAAACTCCAGAGAAATCAAACACATGACAACGATGCAAACGAATTGACCAATCCTATTAGGAATAATAATTCGAAATTTAATTCGTATGTTAGAACTTCGTTACATTCCAGAAACGCTTTAGCCTCATCTAAAACTGTCAACGGGGAGAGTTTTGTTTAGCCTAACGTTTCGAGAAGTAGATATTTTATTTTTATTAACAAAATGTTTTTATCGGTTAGAAAAAAGTCGATATTTAAGGTTTAACCGTGATTCAAACATGCCGCACTGTATCAGTGACGTATTTCTTCCATGCAAAGATGAAAATAAGATCTCCACAGATACGAGAAGAAGACAGTCACTTACAATCTAATACCGCAGTACGATTTCGTTGGATACCATTTGACCAAATTGGTGCGATTTGATCGTAGACAAACATGTCAGTCTGTAGTACTTACTACAACACTGTTGGATCGTTTATTTGATCGTGTATTGTGATTTTTTATTCGATCGTATGGTACGTTTCTTGCAACTTTTTCTTTTATTATACAAAGCATCAAACTCGCTAAGAGTGTATTTTCGTCCGATATATTAACGATTTCAAAGCAAGGTTGTTTCGTTTGTGATCTTAATCTGATTTCCAACAAAACTGTACTGCAATTGCATTCGAAAAAATCGTATTGCATGGTGGTTTCGTGACTGGCAATATGTAGAGTGTATAAAACATGCTGATGCTTCAGTATCCATCCGTCAATGTCAATGCATCTGATATTTTTAGTCATTTCGTTTTTAATTCTAGATTCATTTTTTCATTATAATGATTCTTTGCAAAGTATTGCGAGTTCGCCTCAGGGGCGTAGCTACCGTCGTATATGCCGTATCAATTATACGGGACCCCCGGGCCACAGGGGCCCCCAACGTGCGTAAGCAAAAATTAATAAAAACTTCCCAATTTTTTTTTTATTTCAGAAATGACAAAAGTCAAAAAAGCAAATTTTTTTCCCGCGTAAAGATTGCGTTCAAAAGTTGGCGGGCTGCGGGATTTCCCCGTTTAAGTCTTTACTTCAACGGGGGAAGGGCCCCCAAACAAATTTTTATACGGGGCCCCGCCAAGGCACGCTACGCTTCTGGTTCGCCTCCAATCTTTCTGTCTATAAAACTCATGAATCTAATAATTTATGCTTTGTATTTTTTACATAAAACGGTTATCTTTGTATTAGTGCAAGCACTGTGTGTTTATCGCCTAATTCCTCAATTAGACACGCGCCCCTTGTTCACTTCTTAACCAGTAAACTTGCCTATGAGTTTCGAATGCGTTACGTAGGCATGTGTCCTTAAATGATTGAGCTGATCCTGCTGGACGGCATACGCGCGTTTGGAAACACCAGTCCCGTGTATCGTCTCGCGCCTTTGACTTGTGTGCAAAAAATCGTTTTCCAGGCGAACACCGTTCGCTAAAAACGCGTGTGTAAACTCGAAATAAAATTCGTCTTGGCATGCCGTTCTCAACATTGTGAAACTTACTGAATAAAAATCGATAGATAAGAACTGAAGTATGGGAATATTTTCAACTAATATGTATTAGGGTTTCTGCTCGAGAATTCTCGAGGCGAGAGTTCTCGAGAAATTTGTCTTTAGTCGAGACGGGAAAAAAACTCAACGCCTCGAGAACTCGAGAAATCAATTTCGTGCCAGGTAACTAAAAAAAAAACACGCATACAACACGCGTTGAATTAAAATTTGATTTCTTTCTTGATTATTTTGTGGGTTAATGGTCTAGTTTTAGTAGGCATACTATGCTCAAATTGAAAAAAATAGTAAAAGTTAATGATTTGTTTAATCGACAAACTGTGATGTTATTAACATAATAGTGTCTTTTAAAAGGCATTTTTAGTTGAAGTTGGTAGCAAAATGTTTTGTTAAACGAGTTTTTATAGTTATCTAAATATGAACTAGTAATTTTTTATTTAATTAAAGACTGTTATACATTTGAGAACTAGTAGAGACTCAATAATTATAAAAAAGTTAAATACTACCCTACTCTTTACTTTTTTTTTGATAATTAATAAGTGCAATTTATGTTAACTAAAAATTTACCATTTGATTTAATTGATCTCATCTATCAGTCTAATTTGTAAGAAAGCAAAAATTTGAAAATAACATCGTGTTTTATTAAAAATTTCAAAATTTCTCGAGATCCTCGAGAAATCCTGGTCGAGAATTCTCGTGCCTCGAGAAATAAAAAAGGTCGAGAAACCAGAAACCCTAGTATGTATGCAGAATGAATCCGGCATTATGTGTGAATAAACCTTGAAATGTCTGGATATTATCTTTGTTCCCAAAAATACATAAAGTATACGTGAAATTTCATCATAACTTTTGGAAATGTAAATAAATTATTAAATGACTGAAACGGATCTTTATACTTTCATTTAGAAGCAAACTTCTTTTTATAACATTTATTTTGACTTTTTGCTCTTTTTAGACATAAGTCTAGAACACTATAAACTTACACAAGCTACGTGTTAAATAATGACAATTTTGCGAAGGAACATTAACCCTATGTTAACCCTTAGTGACCTATAACAGCGATAATAAAGTTCAAAGCGAAGAAATTTTATTAAAGGCTGTCAAAAATCACACCATAGATTACAAAATTGACAGAAAATATTAATATGGAGTTTTAAAATTATTTATAGATTACGAAAAAAAGCTTAAATTTATTCAATGACCCATATAAACTTTGTCAACCCAATTCTAAGCAATAATATTTTGTTTTATTGTGTTTTTTTTTTTTCAATTTAATTTGAAATTTCAACTTGTGTCGTAGGATTACCAGATTTAAAACTTCAGTGTTTATAAATATATTGTCTTTATTATAAGAAATAACAGAAAATTCGTAGCGTCATTCTTGAAAATTGACGGTTAAGGTTAATAAGTTGCGATTTGAATTTCTTGCCTTTTTAAAATTCGTTAAAACACAATTTTCAACCTCTAGTTTTACCTCAAAAAGCTGGTCTGAATTGACTTCCCAACTGTCCAGTCTCTTGCTTGATGATAAACTTTAATTTATTTGTCATTATTAACTGCACTAACAGGATAGACAACGATCTGGTAATCCTCTTTATTTGAAATCTAATTTATTGATTTATAATGAAGTGTGCTTTTGCGAAAACAAAAATATTATAAGAATTACTTTATCATCTGCAATAAGAAATATTGTGTATATAAAATTAATTATTATTTTTTTATTGATGGTACTTGTTTGATTATTATAATAAACAATAAAAAAATCTAATAAATGTTGTCTAAAATTATTTTTTTACTTATTTATGTTATACCTTTTTGCAATATAGCAAATCAACATTATTGAAAAAAAAAACAACTCCAGAATTCGATACTTATATTTATTTGGAAGGTAAGTAATCAGATCAACTATAATGATTTTTAGAAAAAAATAATTTTTTAAGCAATTCGAACAATCTTAGAATAAACTGACTGAAGGATGTTTGAATTTGTTTCCATTTGTTTCCTGCAGTTGAAAACCCGTCTGCGCTTCTTGAACTGAACGCTTGCAAAATTTGAAAAAGATCTCATATATATTTTCCAAATAAAAAAAAATACACCCGGAGCGATATACAGGGTGTCTCAACCGACGTTGGCTAACATGGTTAACTTTGTTATTAGTGGAGATAGAAAGTCGGTTAAATGGGCAAAGTAGTGCAGAAAATTAGGCTCATTAACGTCCCGTCGAAAAAACAATTGAATTTTGACACCCTATGAATTTATTCAGAAAATAGTGAAAATTGCCATTTATGAAAACTGGCCATTACATAAGATTAAAAATTATCAGGAAATTGGACAATAAAAAATATGCAATCAATTCTGCGACGTTTCGGTTTTTTAATTAAACCTTCATCAGGCTTCTGAAACATACATGGTAAGAAATAAAAATAATACAATTAATTAATAAAATAAAAAACAATATAAATATACCTTGATTAAAATAGTTAAATAACAATAACTTATTATACATTAATAATACTCATAAACTTTTTACAAAATTCTTTAATTTTTATTTATTTTTATTAAAATATATTAGAAATCAATTGACAGAAAAACAATTTTTTTTTTTTTTTAAAATGAACGAATAAATACATCAACAAATTGACGAGCAACGTCAACTGGATTACAACAATAGTATCACGGAATTTTAAAAAACCAAAACATACACGATATCAGCCAAAATATCAAATAAAATTTTATTTGATATTTTGGCTGATATCGTGTATGTTTTGGTTTTTTAAAATTCCGTGATACTATTGTTGTAATCCAGTTGACGTTGCTCGTCAATTTGTTGATGTATTTATTCGTTCATTTTTTAAAAAAAAAAAAATTGTTTTTCTGTCAATTGATTTCTAATATATTTTAATAAAAATAAATAAAAATTAAAGAATTTTGTAAAAAGTTTATGAGTATTATTAATGTATAATAAGTTATTGTTATTTAACTATTTTAATCAAGGTATATTTATATTGTTTTTTATTTTATTAATTAATTGTATTATTTTTATTTCTTACCATGTATGTTTCAGAAGCCTGATGAAGGTTTAATTAAAAAACCGAAACGTCGCAGAATTGATTGCATATTTTTTATTGTCCAATTTCCTGATAATTTTTAATCTTATAAAAAAATTATGGATGATAATATTAATACTGGCCATTACTTTTTTATTTATGAAGATATTTGAAAATTTCATTAACCATTATTTGATAACTTTTTAAGCTCTTTTCAGTGGCGTAGGTTTAATTTTTGGATTTCCACTACATAATTTATTATGCCAACTTTTATCCACACATCAGATACGCACTGTTGTTTTGGGGAGCTACGGACCTCCAGTCAGTATTTAGGCTACAGAAACGTGCGATACGTATAATTGCAGGAGTCAGTGCATCTACCACCTGCGTAGGGCTCTTTAATAAACTAAAAATTTTAACTCTTCCTTCACTATATGTACTTGAATGCTTATGCTATATTTACGTAAATAAATCTAATTTTGACGCCTATAGTTTTAATAATCACCAATATAGCAAACGTAACTGCTGTTACAGAACCATCAGGCACAATACTGCAATGTTTGAACGTAGCTGTCATTATAACTGCGTCAAATTCTTCAATCATTTACCAGCAGAAATTAAAAATATTACAAAGATCAAATTGTTTAAAAAAACTGTTGCAGATAGGCTGATAAAGCTTGAGTTATATAAAGTTAAAGACTTTTTTCATGTTTTTTAAATATAATTAGATTTGACTTGATACATGTACTATTTTGTGATACCTCTGTATTTAATATAAAAAAAAAAAAAAAAAAAAAAAATGAGATATTGACATGAACTTTGATTTTTCTTATGGACGGCATTTTTGATTTTCAGATATTCAAATTCTGTTTATTTTTCTGAATAATTTGACATAACATATCCAATATCTAAACCAATCAGATGCTACAAAACTGACCAAAATAGCCTTTGACGTTATCCATACCGATCAAAGTGTGCTGTGTAAAACAAAATTTGTTGAAACAAATACATATCGACAGGTTAACAATCTGTCGAGCGATCGCTACAGTTTTGCTAATTCATTTTGTTTGATTTACTCTCTAAGATGGCTCAAGCATTCTCAAATTCGGAGAAACAGGCTATTTTTGCGCATACATTCAGCGTAACAAAAATACCACGTGGGTTCAAGCAGAATACTTGAACCTTTATCCAGAAAGGCGACAGCCTTATTCAATAATTTTTAGGAACTTAAATAGAAATTTAAAGGTATACGGTTAATTTTCTCCATTAATTTCAAAGTTTGCTAAAACTAATTCTTCTTCACAGTGTTGGAATGTTGCCTTTTTTCTTTGAAAATGAACCGTATACCTTTAAATTTCTATTTAAGTTCCTAAAAGTTATTGAATAAGGCCGTCGCCTTTCTGGATAAAGGTTCAAATATTCTGCTTGAGCCCACGTGGTATTTTTGTTATGCTGAATGTAGGCGCGAAAATAGCCTGCTTCTCCAAATTTGAGAATGCTTGAGCCATCTTAGAGAGTAAATCAAACAAAATGAATTAGCAAAACTGTAGCGATCGCTCGACAGATTGTTAACCTGTCGATATGTATTTGTTTCAACAAATTTTGTTTTACACAGCACACTTTGATCGGTATGGATAACGTCAAAGGCTATTTTGGTTAGTTTTGTAGCTTCTGATTGGTTTAGGTATATGATATGCTATGTCAAATTATTCAGAAAAATGAGCAGAATTTGAATATCTGAAAATCAAAAATGCCGTCCATAAGAAAAACCAAAGTTCATGTCAATATCTCATTATGTAGTGGAAATCAAAAAATTAAACCTACGCCACTGAAAAGACCCTAAAAAGTTATCAAAGAATGGTTAATGAAATTTTCAAATATCTTCATAAATAAAAAAGTTATGGCCAGTTTTCATAAATGGCAATTTTCACTATTTTCTGAATAAATTCATACGGTGTCAAAATTCAATTGTTTTTTCGACGGGACGTTAATGAGCCCAATTTTCTGCACTACTTTGCCCATTTAACCGACTTTCTATCTCCACTAATAACAAAGTTACCCATGTTAGCCAACGCCGGTTGGGACACCCTGTATACAGGACGCGTGCGTTAATCCAATTTACTATAAAACTTACTAAATTGTGTAATAGTGTCAAAAATAATTGCTATAATAAAACTATACGACCTTTATAATAATAATTTTATTGTTCCAATAAGACATTAAGGCGCTATATAAATGAAATTTTTCGTTTTTCATAAATAACTTGAACAAATGATTGAATATTTGTCTGAAATTTTGCACATATACGCTTCATGATACGACAAGTTGCGCTACAAAGCCAGATTTTTGAAATTAAAAAAAAAAATAAAAAATATCATTATTTACTTTTTTTTTTACTTTTTTGAGCTTGTAGCGCACATTCTAAAACAAAAATAGACGACTTCTTTCATTAACATTGTGGCGTCAATTGAAAAGGTGGTTTTTTATTTATGAAAAACGAATTAAAAATAATTTCATATTATTACAATCGTCCGGTGCTGCCTCAAATGGCAATTTGAGTTAATAACGTAGCTAGATGGCGAACATTTAAATTAGGGAGATTAGAATTTTAGAAGGAGATAACGTAATGTAACCTCCTAGTTTGACCTTATTTTGCTGTTTTTTAGCAAATATGTGTTTTCAGAATTTATTTTCATTCATTGTGATTTGTAGTTATAGTAACTAATAATAATACGAGTGTTAAATAATATATAGTATGTTATGAAGACAGCAGAATAATAGAATTCCAATTCTGTAGTGTAATAGTGTTTTTGCCGTTTATGCAACATAAGTGAATTCAAAATGAAAATAAGCAAGAGAACATATTATGGTCGTAAAAAGAGCGCAAAGCAGAGAGTCAAGTTGTAAGTAGAATATGTGATTAATTTTTCTTTCTAATAACAATTTATATATCATTCAAGTTGTTTTGTCAGTATATTCAATAAAATTAGACAAAATCCATGTTATAAAAAGTCCGGGTCGTGTATTAGGACTCAACAAGTCCGATCATTATATATATAATTATTTTTTTTTCAATAATGGAAATAAGTAAGTACTAAATTCATTTTTTCATTTTATTAAATAGATAATAATTTTTTTTATAAAGAAAATATTTTTAACGTAAATAAAGTATTTTTGTGGCGTAATCATGGAAACGACCTTTTAAGCCTCCTGTAAAATACGCTTTTTGCGTTTCTTTTATAAAAAATTTACCTTATTTTGATAAAATTTCTTTCAGACTATATTTACGTCGTTACGCTTCGATTCGAACCCTAACGAAGTCATCATTTTTTTCGAGAAACAAAAACAACTTGTTACAATAATTTTTATTTATTTTAGCGTAAGACAAAGTAGATCAATGTTTTCGCCTGGTACTTCCTCTGAAATTTTGCCTAATGTCGATATGGGTAATGAGGGTCAAAGGTTATCTGATACACTAGTCCCTGAAGATTTGACAAATAGAAACGAGCTTGTTGAATACATAGATGATACAAATAGCTTAGACATGCTTGATATATCTTCCACTTCAGAAAAAAATGATCTTACAAACAGTTCATATACCGATAGGGACCCATTTAGAACTGACATGGAGGATTCATATTATGAATTGGGAGACCAATTACCTACTGGAAGAAGGGTGATCAATATCCACTATTTTTTTAAACAAATCTTTGAAATGAAATTACATCAGCCGTTTTCTTGTGGTCTACAGGACATGTATGTAATATCTGAAAAGAGAAGTGGATTAAAAAGTATATTTACATTGCAATGTAAAATGTGTAATTTAAAAGATACACTTAGTACCGACGACGATGATCCATCTGCCAACATAACAGTGAATGATGCAGCCGTTCTTGGTTGTATAACTACGGGTATAGGCCATACCCAGTTAGTTGAACAACATGCTGCACTTAATTAGCCAAGTTTATCAGTCTATCATTATACAGCTAGTCACAATAAAATGGCTAATGTTATTCGTAATACTGCATGGCAGTCGATGGAAGAAGCGGGCAAAGAAGAAGCTCGATTGTCTAAAGAAGTTGGGGACATTACAGACGACGGCATTCCGATGATTACAGTTATAGCTGATGGGGCATGGTGTAAACGATCGTACAAAACAAATTATAACGCGCTATCAAGCGTGGGTCAAAGAACCGGGAAAATGCTGTTTTTGGGGTTCAAAAATAAATATTGCACCAATTGTACAAGAGCTGATTCTCTTGGGTTGATAGCCGATCAACATATTTGCTACAAGAATTGGAATGGAACCTCAACAGCTATGGAAGCCAGTATTATAGTCGAAGGATTCCGTTCTTCTATATTACATCATGGTCTTGTTTATAAAAAATTAGTCGGTGACGGGGATAGCAGTGTCATGAAAAAATTGAAACTGGCAAAACCGTACGGTAATAATTTAGTTGAAAAAATAGAATGCCGTAACCACCTGTTCCGAAATTATTGCAACAAATTAAAAGAACTAACTAAAAAGAGGAACAGTTCCAAAAATCTAGCAGTTCCACCTATTTTGCGTAAATGTTTGGAATCAAATATTACTCGATTGCGGATTGCGGTGTCTAAGGCAATTGCGTTTCGAAAAAAATGTTCTGCAAGTTTGGAAACCAAAATTAACAGTCTTAAAAACGACTTGATCAATTCACCAAGTCATGTATTTGGAGAGCATTTGAAATGTAATAACTTAGGTTATTTCTGTTCTAAGACTGTACCTGATGATGACAACAAGTTTGAAGGTTCGTAATATGTACTTAGTTTACATACACTTATGCTAATTTCTAAACCGAAATAACTGGGTGTTTTATACTTTATTTTATACTTTTTTGATTGCAGATTTAAAATTTTGCGGGTTATATGAAGATATAATGTGCTGCGTATACCGCTTAGTTCAGCACGCATCAAGTTTGTTGATGGACATGGACAACAATGCCGCTGAATTGTACAATTAAATTTTGTGTAAATTCGTTGGTGGAAAGCGAATAAATTTTTCACTAAAAGGAGCATATCAAACAAGGTGCGAAGCAGCAGCGTTTTCATATAATTGTTCTTCAGACCTGTATTCTAAGATAAATAAATCTGTAACGCAAAGAAGTCCAGGAATGTACACCAAATTTGTCATCGCGTCAAAAACCAAACAGAAAAATTACAACGCTAGGCTACGATTGAATTTTAATGCAGTAAGCAGAAAACCTCATGTGAAAAACCTGGGAAACAATGCAGATCAGGATTATGGATCTACAGAAGACATGCCTGAAAATGTGTGTTTGCAAAAGCAAAAGGAGTTTCTCAAGTCACTAGAAATTGACGAAACGCAGAGATCGGAACTTGAAATAATAACAAGAGGACAAAATTCCAACCCTTTATGGAAACAAGAAAGAGCTATTCGGATTACAGCTTCAGTGTTTGGCAAAATTTGTAAGCTCCAGAAGAAAACATCGTGTGTAAAAACGGTGGAATTATTGCTTAATAAAGACTTTTTTGGAAATGCTGCTACGCGATATGGCAACGAACATGAACCAATAGCTCTCGCAAAATTTTCGCATATTTCAGGCTTAGAAGTTCAAGGTTGCGGTCTCTTCATACACAGAGATTACCCATTTTTAGGAGCTAGTCCAGATGGCCTAGTTGGCGAATATGGCATTCTTGAAATAAAATGTCCGTGGTCTGCTTCAAAGTTAACCATTCAAGAGGCAATTGAGCAAAAAAAAATAAAGTTTTTAAATCTAAATGCTGACGGGGACATTAATTTAAAACCGGAAGATCTTTACATGTATCAAGTGCAGGGACAAATGGAAGTTTGCAATAAAGAGTATTGTTACTTTGTTGTCTGGACCCCCCTTGATACCAAAATACTGAAGGTATAATATCTTAGATATTACAATACAATTTAGATACCCTTCCTAATTCTAACTGTGTTTGAAAATTATGTATATTATATTATTGTTTTTGTTTTTTTTTTCCAGATCAATCGCGATAATTCCTTTTGGGAAGCAAAAATGAAGGACAAGCTAATACATTTTTACAAATTATGTATACTCCCAGAAATTATAGACCCTAGACTGCCTCGAAATTTGCCAATATGAAATCCAGATAGACCTGCCTAATTTTAATTCTTTGCTATTTACATTTCTGAACGTTCGAGATCATTAGCGGAATATTTTCATATGCATGGAACACGAATTTACGAGCAATAAAAATTGTGAATAAAAAGCCTATATCACTCGGGGATAGTATAGCTTTCTATTAGTGAGATAATTTTTAGAATCAGTTCAGTAGTTCTAGAAATAATAATTTATGATTTATCCCCCCCGTGAGAATCAAAATAAAATATAGCCTATATCACTCAGGGATAGTCTAGCTTTCAATTATTGAAAGAATTTTTAGAATCGATTTAGAGGTTCCAGGGATAAGAATTTATGCTTTATTACCACCACTCCCCCGCGAGAAATTCTCCCCCTGCGAAGCGAAGTTGCCTCTCGTTTTATAATATTAGTATAGATTTTCAATAGTGAGAAGTTAAAAATTAAATACTTACCTAAAAACCGTACAGTAAATTAATATAAGATAAATAAAATATATATAATTATAAAATAATACTTTGTAAACTGTACGATGATGTCAATTTATAAGATTTATAAAATATAGAAAACTGATAATTAATGATTTATTTTTCTTTTATAAAATACAAAATATTTATTATTATTATTAAACAGTCTGATACTAAATTGTTTTCCTGAATTCTAACATCTAGCATTATTCTTTACAAAAATCAAAAACCAACCCGTCTAAAACCATAAAATATGGCCAATAAACAATAATTATGTTATTTTCAATAGAAAATATATTTTACATATGTGCATATAAAGCAACTATTTTTATGAACACGATGTCATGTGAATATAATTTTAATATTATAACTCTTCAGCTCTAGCTAGTAAGTAGGTGTAGAAATTTGAACCATGGAACATTTTATAAGCTCTATGGTGTCAACGATGTAAACAGCGCCAATGCAGGCCAGTGTTGCATTTGCTTAACTATGAATATTGTCATCTCTATTCCTATTGGCGGACCGAATTCTCACTGATTTTACCGTCCCTGCACCCCTTTACCTCAGCGAAAACTCAAAAGATTGTAACATAGCGCCTTAAGACATTACATACCTGCTCGCAGGTCAACCGGTTTCTATAGTTTTCTATGTATGTTGCTCCATAGTAAGAATATAACATTTTTCTATGATAGTAACTGGGGGAATGTTTGCGCTACTGCTTTGGCAACACTTGCACGGTACTATTGTGTCGTGTGAATGATCCTCCATAATGAGAACTGTCAGTTTTATGTATTATGGACAGTAATATTTACAAAGGAATATTTATTCAAGTACCCAAAGAAAACGTGTACTTCGTTAAATAATAACGTGTTTTTTTTCTGTATTTGTATCAAATTACGAACATTAAACTGTGTTATATGAATTGAAACTTCCATAAATTGTTCTTATATTACCTATTGCATTTTGATGGTTAGAAAATAAAATGTCAAATAACAGTTCCATTCCATCAAATGAAGAAATTATCGCCGATCTGACAAAAGATTTGGAGTCACAGTGCATTCGAAATGATGATACTAAAAATATGGATCAGAATGATGTGAAACATGCCTCAGAAAATGTCGTAAATGAAGCGCTTGGCAATTCTAATGAAGATTTACACAGCGATAAAACAGAAAATGCAATTCCCGATGATTTTGTTGATGAAGAAGCTCTAAAAGATTTGGAGGTTAGTTTAAGTGAAGATGAGAAAAATCAGAAAAAAGATGAAGCACTTAGATTAAAAAATAAAGCAAATGAAGAATTCAAATGTGGAAATTATGTAGAATCATTTAAATTATATACTGAAGGTTTAAATATATGCCCTCTCAGTTATGAAAATGAACGTTCCATTTTGTATTCAAATCGAGCAGCTGCAAAATCAAAACTGGGTCGTACGGAATCTGCCATTGAAGATTGTACTAAAGCTGTAGAACTAAACGAAAAATATGTACGTGCTTTTTTAAGGCGCGCCAAGCTACGAGAAGAAACTGATAAATTAGACGAAGCTTTAGAAGATTATAAAAAAGTTTTAGAATTTGATCCATCAAATACAGATGCAATACAAGCAGTTGCGAAATTACCGGCACAAATTAATGAACGCAATGAAAAAATGAAAGAAGAAATGTTAGGTGAGTTTCTAGAAAAGTAAAGTAACCCTATCTAGGAGAGTGATCGTTGTAAATTTAATGGACCTTTTGAATTAGAATCAGTTGTAAAGTATAATAATTTCACTGTTTCTTTCCAAAAAAAATCATGAACTGTTTGAAAAAAGTCGAGAGAAATAATCTAAAATAATAATCAAACGTTTTTTTTTTAGGAAAATTAAAAGACCTTGGAAATGCAATATTAAGACCATTTGGACTTTCGACGTCAAATTTTGAATTGAAACAAGATCCAAATTCAGGCGGATACTCGGTCCAGTTTAACAAAAATAATAGTTAAATCATTTCTTTTTAATAATTCAGCACTGTAAAATGTTTTAATGAATATTTTTTTTTTAATTTAAGCCATAAATCATAATTGAGTAAACGAATTTAAAGATTTTAGTTTTCTATTCTGATTAAATGGCATATATTTATGTTTAAAATTCGTATTCTCATTTAGCAATTTTTGTATCTGAAATGTACAAAACTCACTATGAATTAAATATAACAATTCTCCACAAATTTGTATGTTTATAACCTCTGCATTGAAATTCACAAATAAACCAGTTAAAAATGGGGTCAGAAATAGAAAGAAAAAACGATTATAAAATACCACTTGCTAATGAATTTTTATAAAGTGACCCTTGAAACAATAAATATTCATTGTCTAAGAGGCTCTTTTTGCTTTGAGAACGCAATAAGTGCGGAAGCGGCATAGAAATTATGGTATTGATGGTATAAGCCAAGAAGTAAGATGAAAATGACAGACGTTTTGACGATTTTTTCGTCAACGAAGACGGGTCCACCTGATAGGCTAGTGTTCAGGATGTATCATTTATTCGATGATTATTGGTGGACGTACCCAATTACTCGATGGAGTACATAATCATAGCTGGGCACCGTTAATCAAATACTTAACTTCGATAATCGTTAATCCGTTACTAAAAAAGTTAACTTCGTTAATCGTTAAGCCGTTAATCTTGCAAGTTAACGATTAACGAATCGTAAATCGTTAACTCGCGATAGAAATTCTATTTTATATTTAATGTTAATACGGGCTATGGAAGTTTAGGCAGGTCATGAAATATTAGTAAAACAAGGGTGTATCATTAGAGTTTTTAATAATAAATGTTCAACTCAAAATACAGCTAGTCTGACATAAGGTGCATATTCCCCTTCATAAACAACAATATATTGAAGTTTTCGTCGGAAAGTGAGGCTCTTTTAGGCGTTAAAATGTCTTTTCCCGTAGAAAAAAGGCGTTCGATTGCAGCACTTGACGGTATAGCGGTACTATATTTAATAAACAGATTTATTATTATCTGTTCTCCGAGGAATGTCGCATCGTTAAAAGAGTCTTTTGACTTCATGTCTAGCCACATTTTGACGAGACTTTGAGCTTTAGTTCTTAAAGATTTGTGACTTTTAGACTTTTCTTTACTTTGAGTGACCGAAATAAAAAAGTCTTCTTCATCTTCCGTACATGTCTGAACGTGTTTTTCGCGGCGCGGCACGGTCCGCACGGTGTCCTTGTGAATTGTAGGTACTTAATTAACGATTGAACGGACTTATGGCAAGTTAACGGAAGTTAATGTGTCCGTTAACAATTTTTAAAGTTAACTGAACAGTTAAATCGTTAAGCACTTTGTTAACTTCGTTAATTAACGATTAACGGATTAACGAGTTAATGCCCACCTATGTACATAATGCACAGTAGCGCAGTCAACGTGTCCATTAAATCGACGACACTTTTTTAACGTTGCGTTTCACTTCCTGATATCCTTACTTTGTACCTCGTGGTATAAAACTATCTCGTGTTATTGGTTAAATTAAAACAATGTGAACAGAAACAATAATAATTAATAAATAAAAAATAAAAATATTAATCTAGAAATTTTTTTTCTTTGTAAAAAATTATTTGTAGAAAAAATATTTTATTTTGTGACACTGGTCAAAGACAAGGGTCAGGCCAATCATTATTAATAAAAAAAAAATTATGACGAAGCTGCACGAAGACAGAATTATTTATTCTATATATGCCGACGATGCTCGAGAGCCGTTCATCATGCTGAAATGATGCTTGCCTCGAGATCAATTTACCATAACACGTGCTTTTCTTGTTTTACGTGCAGAAAACCGCTGGAAATTACAAATTACTATGAAAATGCTTGCGAAATTTATTGCAAACAATGTTATATTTCCAACTTTGGACCCCAAGGTTACGGATACGGGATTAAGCCGGCGCTGTTGTCACCGAAATGATTCTGTTATTTACAAAATAATGTAATTTTATGTTTACCTTACCAACTCTTTTATACTGAAGCGAATTAATAAAATTCTTTTTATTTTATAACCTAAAATCATATGCTTATAAGCGGTCAAATATCCATGGCCATGATATTTAACTTTTATAGAATAACACGTCTATATCTAACTTTATGTACAAAATACATAAAATAGCATCAAAACATTATGTAAATAAGGGAGTGTAATGTGTAGAATCGGTTTAACTATTGCGGGCCCGCAGCTAAAAATAGGATATAATTCAAGGTTATTTAGTATATTATCAAACATGATACTGAATGTTACTATTATAATGAATTGCTGATATTTAATAAGAAACTTTATTGTCACAAATAATTTTTAATCTAAACATTTGTCTTGTGATATTAATTCGAGAGCAGTTTATTCTATGAATATAATTTCCGACCTAGAAATAACAAAAATACTGAATACACTAATAAACATTGCTAATATTCACTATAATAATAAAACAACATTATTAAGAACATAATTATTTTATTTAGGTACTAATAATTTGCAATAAAAAAGACACATATAATCTTAACTCATGATAAAACTGAAAAATCAAAAAAATTAACAAGACCTAAAATTAATCAGTCAATGTAAGAATTAAACGAAAAAGCACAAGGTAGAAAAAAAATTAATCAAGGCCAACATCATCACTACCGGTTTCATTTCCAGATGGTGGAGCACCTGGAAATCCGCCAGGAAATCCACCCATACCAGGGAATCCTCCCATTCCTGGAAAAGGGCCAGCACCTTTAAATTTGTTGGCCAACTTGCCAATAATGGCACTAATTTTAGGATTTGCACTGTATTTCATGAAATTCCCTGGATTTGTAGATATATCTTGAAACGCGGCCGCCACTTCTGGATCTTTGAATGCTTCCATGATTTCGGGATCTTTTAGAAACTTGTAAAAGTCACCCATTCCGACATTTTCATCATCCTCGGCATCCTGATCGGTTGCAGCATTGGAAGCTGCAGCTTTAGCATTTGCTTCGCGAGCTTTACGAATACGTTCGTATTTTAATTTCAATTCTTTTTCAGCTTTTTTCCTTTCAATTTTTAGTTTATGCTGCTCCAATTTGCGAGCATTCGGTGTCACTTCTCGTAACCATTCATCGGTCTGCTCATCGAAATCAATATTGCATGCTTGACGAAGATCTTTAGCAGCGTTTTCCCAATCAGCCAATAACCTATAAAATAACAAAGTGTAAGATAATAGCGTTGATGTTAGGTCAGGCTTTAAATTCTTACTTACCTGTAAGATCTACCTCGGAATTTAAATGCTGCAGCAGAATCGCAGTTTAATTCTAAAGCACGATTACAATCCTTGATACAAGCGTTGGGTTTAACAAGTTTTAAGTATGCTTGCCCGCGTTTAGCATATAACAAAGCAGACTGTGGATTAAGTTCTATGGCTTCGGTGTACAATTCAACGGCTTTCTCGAAATTACCTTCTGAAAACTGTGACATAGCTTTTCTGCGTTTTTCATCTGCACTTTCGATTTCTTCTTCAGTCGGCACTTTGTCAAAATCTCCCATTTTTTGATCAGGACTCAACTCATCAGGTTTGACACACCCTTCCATATCAAATTCAAGTTCAGATTCGGGCTCAGACTCTTCTGCCGCTTCATCTTCAATGATTGGTTCTTCGGGTTTTGGTGTTTTGAATTCGGATTCTTTTTTTGATTGCGATGGTATAGTACCTCCCAGAGATTCTATGAATTCTTTAAAAAATGACAGACTAGGATGATGCAAAACTTCAGGTTTCACTGCGCACACATCAATAAACATTTTTAATTGATTTATATTTTCCGGATTAATAGGACACGTCATTTTTGCGTTCTTCTAGAAGTTATTACCAAAGAAATAAAAATATTACGACAGTAATGAAGTTTACTGAAAAATCTAGAAAAGCTTTGTTTTGACAAACAAACAACAATATTACCACCACTGTAATCTAGGTATGAGGTATCAAAATAACTACTTAAAGAATCAGAATCAAAATAAACACATCATTTGACAGACAATTTTCTCTCGATTTTGGACACAAATCCGATGAAATTTATTGTGAATTTAATGTTCATGAGATGACTATTAAATTTCATTCTTCCACATTAAACGAACAGAAAATGTTAGTATATTTGTGTTGGTGACACTGATTTGCAAATTTTGTTAATGCCGGATACTTTGCTACGGTAAACGAAAGTTTTTAAATCATATTTAAATAAACACCTCACAGAGTATCTCCATTGTAAGTACAATTTTATTTCAAATTAATAATATTTAAAGACTGATTATAGTAATGTCTTGATTATAACAACGATTTCTTGTTTTCCAATTCGTTCGCATGATATCCGGCGCCTAAAAACAATCCGCTATTAAGCTCTGTTTGTAATTAGATTAATACAATTATTTTGTCATAATATAAACATAATTTGCATTTCTAAGGTGTCTGTTGAACAGAATGTCCACATTTGATCGTATTTTTATTGCCGTACTGTTTGCTGATCTTTTTTTAATTGGGTGAATGACCCTTGTACAGTTATAATTAAATAAATAACCTAATCTTAGGCCTTCTTTACATAGCCTACATTTGAGTCAAGATGAGCACGTCACCATCAACTCAAAATCAGAGTTCAGATTCTGTAATAACGTCTGAAAACAAAGGAAAACAGGTATCAGAATCCGAAGAGAAAAATCCTGTGAACAAAGAAACTGCTAATACAAATGGAAATAGAGAAACGAATGACATTACAGACACTACAGTTGAGGTTAAAGTTACTGATGTTTTAAAACAAAAGACTGAAAAAAACTTGAAAAGCAATTCAAACGAACATCCGGCTGAACCGATAATTACCGTACCTCACGTCGTGGAATCTAAAGAAATAAATAAGGATGTAGATACTGAAAATGCTGCTTCGAATAATGAAGAAGGCTCTCAAGACCTTAAATTGAATTTGAGTGACTCTGATGAACATAGTACTTCGAATGAGCTGAATATTTCAAATGGTGTTTCGGCAAAATCTGAGACTTATGAATCTGTTCCAAGTAGTCCAACTGAACAATCTGTGGATAATGCACAGACTTCAGAAAACATGCAGTCTTCTGAAAACACGCAATCTACTACAGGAGATACAAAATCTCCTGAAAGTGAACAGCCGATTGAAGGAACTGAAAATCGTGCTAAAAATGACTCGAAACTGTATCAAAATGTGAGAGTTAACCTGGGAATAAATTTGGAAGCTGTTCAACAACCACAAAGTTCTGTTACGAGTTCTGAAAGTACAGAATCAGAAAGTAGCACTTCCAGCTCTCCACAGCCGAAAGATGAGACCGGAAGCGAATCGGAATTTAAATTTACTCCGTTCAGATATTGTAAAAGATTACTGGATAATTCCAGTTTGATTGCAAATTATTCAGGCAACAGTACACGAAATATCGACTTTAGTATAAAAAATGATAGTATCGTAAACGGCGACGATTCAAAAAATAATTCTCCGTCTTTTGCATACTTAACGAAAGATTTGTCATATTCACGAACGTTGAGATCAATATCTGGCCGCAGAACTGTTCGAAACGGTGTAGATGAAAGTAGTAAATGCTCGTCGGCTCAAAAACTGAAAACGAGCAAAATTATACAACCAGTTATAGGACAGAAACGTACCTTGTCTTCTGATTCATTACAAGATACGGAATTGTATTTGTCAACTGGAGGAAAAAGGAAAATGTTTATGACTACCTCGATGGAAAATGCAAAAAGAATGAAAAGTGACAATGATGGTGGATTCTTTTCATATATATCAACCCCAATAAATGTGTTACGCAGAAAATTTTCACGATCACAGATCGCTAGTAGCACCCCAAACAAAACTACATATTCAGTCACTGGGAGCAGTCCAAAAAACCCATTATTACACGAATTGGTTGATACTGGAAATATTAGTGAAGATAAGTTGATCCCAGAATCTACAAATGATAAATTTTGCAGTGTTATGTAATAATTTCATAAGTTGCAGTTTGTCATTTGTTTTTTCCCTCCATTTGTTTCGTATTGTTTTTCATGAATTTTCAAAAATGCAACTTAGTTTTGCGGCATACGGAATGCCTTGTTTTTTTATTTCTTTTTCATTTTTCTCCTTTTGTTAGTTTTACAAATTTTGAGAATTTAACGATATTGATCAAAATATTGAGAGGTTTTTATATTAGATACAGTATAGATTACATTAGATGTCACCAACATTTTTTTATGGAGATCTATTTTAAAGACTTGAAAGACATCTGCGGGCCTGTCTTATTTAACAATAACTCGAGATTCTGCACCTTTTTGTATTGTAATACGGAAAACATGTTACGAATCAAAACAATTAACTTTTAGTGTGGTCGATAATAAAGGTTAGTCCGGATGCGCATCACGGTCCGCTAGTTGGTGATCCCTGGTTTATACATCGTGATTAATATCTTTGTTATAGGTTTTCCACGCGTAAATTTAGACAGTGTCTTGTACATTGCAAGTTTATAAAAAATTCTTGCATTGAATAATATTACTGCCGAGACTTCTTGTTAATGTAACTTTAAAATTTTGTATTACTTATATGTAGTTTGTAACTTAAAAAAAATGAAACAAGCGTAAAAATACAATATTTAGTAAAAAAATATGTTAGAACATATTTTTTTTTACTGTCACAAAAGTGGTAATATTTGATCGTATTCTGTACTGAGTAATAAAATAACTTTATTCGTTGAAATATTCAGATCAAATATGCACGTGAATTTCTTCAAAATGACTTATTAAAAAAGTTACTTTAGTGTTTAAATTCCAAATGTTTAATCATTCCTTGTAGTTTAGGCTTTTTTTATATTTTAAATACTTTTAAAGACTGCTTTCGATAATTCCTTTTAATTAATTTAATCCATGACATTTTTGTTAAAGAATTTCAGGCCAAGTTAGGTTCTTTTATATTGCAACATAAAATATGCTTTTGTTATTTTCTGTTTAGGATAATTTCAGATAAGTAAAACTTTGAGAAAAAATAAAATAGCTGTCAAATGATCTGTAATCTCGTGTCTTTAGTTTTATTGCGTTTATAAAATAAAAATCTACAAAAAGGACAATGTGTATTATTAATATTTTGTATTTAAAGCGTTAGTTATCAGTAATATATTATTCATTTTGATTTTACTGTTTTCACATTATTTTTAAAAATTTATAATATGTATTAAATAATTACATAAACACGTTATATGAATCAGTACCTATGTAGATATTTTTTAGGTAGCTTTAGAATTTTGAATATCTTTACTGTGTATTTCCTGTTAATATTCTGTCATAAATAAAATATTTTATAAGAATATTTTGAATCTTAGTTAATGTACGTCCTATATAAAAGTATATTTTCTCAGTGAACTACGTTAATGGAGCAGAAGTTGACCGGTTACAAATGAGACGACGATAATGCTGTCATTAATTTGCGAAAAAAATTGTTGCAATTTTGTATTGGAAATAAAACATCTGTTTGTGTTGAATTTGTTGTCTTTTTCTAACCTATGGAGCGGCGAAGTAAGGAAACAATTCTAAAGCATACCTTACACATGCATAAAACTGTGCCGCTTATCCATAAGTATTGCGAAAGATTTCAGGGGGTGATTTCTCAGGGCTTAGATCATTCTAAGATAAAAGTTCCCATGAACATGAGTCCGGGAATGCTTACCCGCTGAGCAATAGCCTATAACCCTTTATAAAAACCTAGTATATGAACCGTGCAGGTATAGTGTGCGAATCTTACTTTGTGCTAAGTAAGTTGACTATACCGGGTGCCTCAGAAATCGCGCACCCAATTGATCGAAAGAGAAAAATGTTCAGAGCCCAAAAATCCATGTTTGGAATTTTTTGATAACGTAGTTAAATAGTAATTAATTAATGAAAGTGACCAATCAGGAACGCGCTACAGAAGAATAAAAAGTGAGTGGGGAGGCAGTAGTGGACGCGAGAGTGAGACGCCAGAGGGCCTTGACAAGACAGATGCGAAAAATGGAAATCACTGGCGAGCGTTAATTAAGTTATTTTATTCATTAAAAATTATTAGTGTAGTTTAAAAGAAAAATTCGAAACTGGACTCAGACAAAAACTCTGGAAGGCTTTGATACAATAAATTTATTTATTTAGAAATATTAAAGCAATTTCATATTATAAATCCAACGATCGACATAGATAATTTTTCTCGCAAGCATTGATCAAATTTATTTATTTTAGTAATTAACCGAAATAAATCAGCCGACGACACTCTCTTCTGTAGCGCGCTCCTGATTGGTCACTTTCATTAATTAATTACTAATTAACTACGTTATCAAAAAATTCCAAACATGGATTTTTGGGCTCAGAATATTTTTCTCTTTCGATCCCAACAATTGGGTGCGCGATTTCTGAGACACCCGGTATAAAGACAATTATCCTGTTTTTTGTTTACGAAATATGTAAATTTAATATCTTGATTTCTTACCAATAAAGTTGCCGGTACTACTGTATTATGTGCGTTTCGTTTTTGAAACTATTTTAAAAATTCAATTTTCACTGAAAATAATCATTACAATAGCATCGCATGGAGAATATCACTATGGCATGATCTGGGATAATCTTCAACACACTTGCCTGAAGCGAAACTGATGCTATGCCTAGCATAACGAATTAAAGTGTAGAGGGACCTTTCTAGAATTTTGAATTCGTACGGTGATTACTACGATTTTGGAATCCTGAAATGGAATGTTAAAAATTACGAATATCGTATGGCTGTATTTTGTAAATGCGACACGGATTTTGACGATTCTTTAGATTTTATAAGGTAAAGCGTTCCTTTCTGACCACTTATCACGTAAAAAAGTTAAATCCGGCGCTGGTTGAAAGTCGTATAAGAACCGAGCTTTAATATCCGAGAGCTATATTTTTTAAATTACGTATACTTACTGTGTTTTTATACATTGCCTCATATGGATTCATATTATGTGATGTAAAATTTATCGCGTGTTAATCACATTTCTACTGACAATAAAATGAATTTTAGTACACTCAATGCTTTTAAATCTTTGTTATTTAATAAACTAATCGGCCCACTATAAAATTGTTCAACCACAAGTAAGTGGTACTTTCCTTTATCCTTTCAGAGAAATGTTTTTACAGCTGTCTCCAAGTTTCCCTTTGTAGTCGAACATTTTCTTAAATCGTAGACTTACTTTTATGACAACTTGTAAATTAGATTCTCCTCTACAAACATGAACAACTGAATGTGTATTGATGTTATTCAAATCTTTTCCGATAGAAGAAAGTTTTTCACTAGTATCATATAAAACCAGTTCATCTATATGACGGCATGGTTTAATCTGAAGTGCCACTAAACGACCTACTTTACTTGCAGCTCCAATTATTGTAATTCTAACATAAGTGGACTATTACCATTGGGTAGGATCATGTTTTTATTTTCAACTTCTTTACTTTTGCCATCTTTATTTTTTTCATTATTTTTGACATTTTTCTGGTATATTTTGTTTGTAGCGATAAATTGTTTTAATGAATTTTGAGAGTTTGTACCGATTGTTTGGAATAAATTTACTGATTTTTTTTTTGAATTTTCATGACAGAACTGACGCTAAAATTATATCTACTAATTAGTGGCTATGGCAACTTCTTTTTAAGATTTCTTATTGATCAAATACATTCTTCTAGTTAAATGTACGCAAAAGTGTGAAAAACAGACATTCACTTTTTACACTTTTTCTACGTTAGTTTAGTCTAGGCGCACTACTTTTAAAGTATAGAAAAACTTTGTCAGTAAAGCTGACGTAAAATCTAATATTCAGAGGAGCGTTGTGTGACCTAAATGAAAATTTGTAAAATTTAACTCATAGCGACCCGAGAGGAAACCATAAGCTTTAATTTGGCGATAAAAAAGTCTATCTTTGGGTTAAAGAAATGATCGGTAGCGTGTAAAATGTTGTAGACGGAAGAGGGAATAAGATTGCTCTTATTTTTTTAATGTCTACCTTACTGTTATTAATTTAGTCTTATGAACTATATTATAATGACTATTTGCTGTTACTAATAACTTTAGACTATTCTATCCGTTTTAAATTCGTTGCTAGTTCACACATTAAATGAGTAAAATGATCCATAGTATAATATTAAAATTAAATGGTATTAAAATTAAACGCTTAACTCACGTTGTTAACACTATCTTTATTAATATTTTGGTAGGTACATTTTACGTTTAAATTTGTATTTGACAAAATGACATCACTAAATAATGTTACAATAGCCAATCGTAATAATGATTTAACACTCAACAATAGTTTATTTCTAAAAATCATTTAACATCTTTAAAGGTTTCTTTGTTATTTGATTGACTATTCTAACAGATCTAAATTCAAAATCAATTCGCTCATTTACATTTAATAACACCTTTTAATTTATAATAAATGCTACGACGTAAAATTCTCAAGGTTTAATCGCATTTCCAAATTTAAGCTAAATTCAGATAAAGTTTGGAAGTTGAATATTTTTATACTAAACAAGTTAGTTGGTTTTCAAATTTATTTGAATCAAATACCAAATGACATTTCTATATTTATTTTTAAAATAAACTTAAAATCCCATTGATACTTCCATCAGTTCTTTTTGGAATTGGAAGATTGTAATATAGGTAGTAGTAACAGGAAGTTTTGGCTAACTAAAATTTGGCTTTTGGGTCATTTAGAGACCCTTCGAGTATCTAGACGACCTAAAAGTCAAACTGCGTTTTTCAAAGTTTACATATTCACCACTCTCTGGTGCCTACACTATTAGAAAAAATATTTCGAAAAGGTAATGTTTACTTTAGAAATGGATAATAATATTTATAGTAACTCAAAACGATATAAAAGATTCTGAATCGCTTTAACCCTTAAGAATATATTTGTTTATTAGAGAAAAAATAATATCAAAAAATACAAACCACTCAGGTGCATTTAAATGTTCAAAAACTTTGAGACACTAACCAGTTTCTAATAATATACAGTCAAAGTTCTGACATGTACATATTTAATTATAGACATTCGGATACATTTTAGTAATTGCATAACATTAATTAACACAATTAAAAAAACGAAGTCATTACTAATACGTAAACTGCATTCAGATCATATAAACCAGACCCATGTATAGGTATGTATTGGTGTGAAGATATATAATTACGCCAATAAATACTTCCGTTGTATTGACGTAAAGATATCTGGTCCTGCCTATGTAATAATTTAAAATATAACCAACGCTCTATCGTTTACCCGCGAAATTAAGTATCAACAACCAGAGGTGAATATTAAGATGTCATAATATGGTGTGTACAGAAAAAAAGTTTCTCTATTCTTTAGTAAATTACTTGTTTTTTATTTTAAAAAAAGTCAACCGATAATATTTGATTCTATGAGTGGACATCAAGACCTGACCATCGATATTGAATATAAAGAAACATTAATATTTAAAGTTGTATAAAAAAAGACGTTAATTTAGTGTCCAGATGATAACTTTACACATCACGTTGATACATGGGCCTAGTTGCAACGAGTAACGTAGTTTGTAAAAAATATATAACCTTTTGAAATAATTAAAATAAACCCCTGTTTGTTTTTAATTTGTTATTTACAGTATTTATTTCTTAGGTGCTTTATATTAACCTTTTTCCATCTATTGTGCATACAAATATAAGTACAGTCAAAACAGTGGCGCAGATATACATTTTTTTCATTGGGGTTTTAGTTAGGTATATAGTTTTCAAACAACACAAAGTTTTAATAATAGAAATCAACTGTACGCCACTAAAAATACAGAGATTGGGCTCGTGCCATTCATTTGTCTTGCTCAAGCATTCAGTGCACTCTATTGTGGGTTGTTTTTCTCTAATTTCACTATCGCTAATTGGCAATAAAGCTACAAAAATAATGGCAACTTGCTTATATTAATATTTCATAAAAATATCTAGTCTTAACTGTCATGATTCCATTGATATATTTTTCCAATTTTCTTTTATTATACTAAAATTATTTTTGCGGGTAGTTTTTCTTTTTTTTTAAATCACTCTAGGTACGTGCGTATACATTTTTGTTACACGAACCTCACCGCCATTTTGAATATAATCACAACAAGGCTACGCACTCCATTTTTATTTTCATGGATCCTTTACGTTTAGCAAAGATTAATCACCTTGATGAATCATAAAATGAATGGTATTTTTAACGCAAGCGCCATAACAGTTGAAAGACAAAGATTATTTCAAACCTAACTACAGTTTACCTGCTAATTTTAGCAGACATCACCAAACACTTATCCAGTTAATTATAGCCAACGTTTGACTACATTTTTATCAAGTAATTAAGAGTTCTGGCTGTGTTTTGACGCCTGCGATATAATTTGTGTCATAAGTTTTGTTATGTACAAACGCCATATTAAGTAACAATAAAATTACATTATTTTGTATGCTGTCATAACTAATTAATAATTGTTAATTGTATGGTCTGAGATAACAACAGAACTGACCGTACGTTTTTAAAATATTTTAATCTCAGCGCGCATGTGTTGTGTATTTCGATGTTTACGCAAGATTCCACTGCAACCAGTTGTTTCTAAAATCAACTTGGAGGTTTGTATTGAAAGTATTTATAAAGTTTTCACTAATTAAAAAATAGAATAGGTACGGTGTTAATTATCGAAAATCTAATATTTTACAAAACGAAGCTCAATTTTCCATTAAAATTTTTACAAATATTTAATCAAATTTTATTCACTTTTATAGAAGCACGCATCGATTAAGTCGGCATATTATGATTAGAGATTGTTTAGTCAGTTTTTTAAATGGTCATTACGTTATTTTAGAAAACATTTTATTTAAATAACTAAATTATTGTTCAGTTATATGTAATAGTATGTGTGTTGAATTTGAATCAGGACTAAACACAATTTTCTAAGCAAAAATATTATTTCAATTGAAAATTATCTTAATATGGACTTTATAGTAATTAGCATTATATGTATATGCAGTTATTATTGTCTCGATGTTATTTTTTATAAGAAAAGACGTTTGATTAATTTATAACATTAAAAAAATGATACAAACTATACAGATCTGTAGAGATAATATATTATTATTCGTCCATAATCATACTGAAAACATTGAAGAAAAAATAAATTAAATATTTAACATTTCATTAAAATCTAATGGGTTTTTTTACAAAGTTTAAACTCCACATAGATCATTATCATAGTAAATTAAATTATAAGGTAAATGAGGTAAAATAAGTTCGGTTTGCACTTTATTAATCGTTTGTATAATTTTTAATGTAGACAAATTTTATATTTAAGTAAGAAGCACAGGGTAAAATGCATCAATATGTTTACAATTTGTTAAAATACTACCAACTTATATTTTAAGTATTCTAACAAATTTTATGATAGATACCTAAAATGATTATTTACAATGTTTTGCTACTGTTATTTTGTATTTACCCCATTTTAAGTGATACAAGCCGTGCATTTGAGGTTTTATGAAGAAATTTCCAATTAATGCAACGCGTTTTATTTAATCGTTCTAGAGTTTCGTACCAAAATGGTAAAAAATGGAACTCTTATGGTGGTCGGCCGAATTTCTGAACGGTTGACTCTAGAAACATGTTCGCGGATTTTTCGGTTGTCATTTTTTAAAAAAAAACTTTGAATTTTAGACGTGCTGTGTGTATTCTTGCAATATTTGCATAATTTTCATTTTTTTATTTTGGTAAATCGAGAAACTGTAATTTATTTCTAGGTTCTGGAAGATAGATGTTTTGTTTTAAATAAATTATGAATGTTTTTACCCAGATAAATTATTGAACAATAAATAGTTGCATTATTCGGTTTGTTCCCTTTTGAGGATAAATGTCTTAGATTACAAAAATTTTAAATGAGAAATTCTGCTAAATCTTTCAAACCACATTTGATCTACTAAACTTAGATAATTTACAATCACTATTATATTATATTTTTTTAAATATTATAATAATTTATATATATAAGGCTGAATTATTGTCTTGCGTTACCTCGTCTTTGAGATACTATATAGGGTTGTATTCAATCAAATGTTATGCTCTCAATTAGTTTATTAATTGTTATACTAAAATGTTCAACACATTAATAAATTAAATTATTATACAGATTGTATCAACTCAAAGCTGTCCATAGGGCACTCTGTGTTTAAGACAGAGCTCTATATACAAACGATAAGTAAGAGTGAGATAAATGATCGCTAATAGGTAGTAATTACTGTGGTTACTGTAAAATAAATTTAAATAAACGTCTTTGTTTTCTAAGTAAAAATAGCCATTTTATCAATTAATGACAGTCTGTAGTCACTACCGAAATTATTGATAAAATGGCTATTTATACTGTTCACGAAAAAATCCAAATAATTAAATGGTTTTATGGTGGTAATTCAACCACCGACGTAATAAATTTATTTGTAGCTGCCTTTGAAAACAGACCGACTTCTTCTAATAATTTAAACGAACTAAAAATACAAATTTCTAATGCATGTCAGTCCGTTGACCATGAGATGTTAACCAATGTGAGGAAAAGTATTTATAATCGATTAGGTTATTGTTTGGCAGAACGTGGAGGTCTTTTCGAACACTTAATAAATTAATAATTAAAATTATTGTTCAAACTGTTGTACCAGATATAATAATAATACGAATTAATATTACGGTTTAGTTGTTTTAGTTTGTAAACTGGTAAAAAGATTTACAAGTATTATTTATTTACAGTAACCACGGTAACTATTAGCGATCATTTATCTCACTCTTACTTATCGTTTGTACATAGTGCTCTGTCTTACACACAGAGTGCCCTATGGACAGCTTTGAGTTGATATAATCTGTATATGGTTAAGCGATGATGTCAATAAAATTATCAGAAACCATGGAGCATGAATCAAAATAAGATACAACGAATAATCACGAATATTTCCGAAAAATATATTATTCGGATACAAAATCGACACAAAAAGTTTTACTTAAAAAAATTAGACCTTTAATTTGAAGCTGTTGCAAATTATTTTACTTTGTGTGAAAAACTCATTTTCGTTGTTAAATATTAATTAACATTAATTAAGAGCCATTATTTTTTTCAAACAACTTTAAATTTGGTAAGTTTTGTTAAACTGAAATGCGTGCTGTTTTTACAAAATTGAACTTTGATTTCTGTACTGCTAATTACATGTACTAACTACTAATGACAAACTATTTATTTTAGATGCCAAACCATATCATATAATTTTATTCACAGCATAAAATCGTTAAAAAACAATTACTCTATTTTTCCCTAAAACACCAATACTAATTAACCTAGACGCAAGTTTTTCAAATTTCATGAGTCATGATTCGATATTTATGTTTCTTGGTTTGGTGTTCTGCAGAGAAATATTGTAAATGTAATTTTCTACTGATCACTGGCATATAAAACATGCAGATTGAGAAACTAGTCGGGATCATCGGAGATGGGGGTGTCAATAGTTTTTCGGTGTCATGATTTATGAGACAGAAAATAATAATTTTGTTCACTTTTTATGTTTACGGCGGTGTTTTTAAAACTAAAAACATTCCCATTACAAAAAAAAAGTTTTTGAAGTTATACTTTTTTGGCACGTTATGAAAAAACGATTAGAGTGAATTTTTACAATGCGCGCGCACACTGTAACATCAAAATTAACACGATGAAGTTGCATGCTTAGCAGGATAAATTTGCTTGCAAAAAAACGCTACCAACAGAATAGAGCGTAGCATCAAATAGCTGTATTTATGCTAATCTCATTCCAGTCCTTTGTTACGTTATTTCTATAAATTATTTGCATTAAAAATTGGTCACGCCAAAGAAGTATAACTTCTAACGCGCGCACGTAAGTACACTCACTTATTTTTGTCTCTATGGCTTTGCATCTAACTAACCAATTACAGTATGAACACAAAAACACTGTGGAGCATCTATAATCTACACTCTCTTTCCCACAAAAAACTAATGATTGGTTTTTAAAATTACAAATATCGACCGAGCCTTTACATTATAACAATTCTGCGACAGCTAACATTGTATAATTTATTATCAATATTTAATTTGTGTTCAGTCCGTAATTAATATTGTTCTGAAAAGGCAAACACCGCGAAACAGATGACAACAATATATTGTCATTAATTAAATCACTGCACTTTCTAAATTTCTAGCTAATACTTTATTCATCTGTTTTACAAACAAACGACAGACTTATTCAGTCTACTTAATTTTGCGTTTGGTTTTTGGTTCACACTGCATTTACATTAAATATTTCTGAACAAAATAAACATATGTATCCCAATTTGTCACGACGAGAACGATTATTTATCAATAATTTCTAATTGTTAATAATTATATTCTAAAGTTTCTAATTAAATTTCTAGAAAATAGGAAAGAGGATTTAATACTGAATTCTCGTTGAAAACAATCACAGCTTAACAAAAACGTTACGCAATTCAACAATTTTTGATATGGATGAAAATATTGGACATTACAAATTATTATTTATTTATTTTTGTTTCTAATATCAACTAAGCAATTAATTCCAAACTAGACAAACATTTAATTGGTTGTGATTTTAAACATGATAGTAATAAGATATTTATATTCCTATAAGTACATTGTACAAATTAATTTATTCACCTTCACACTTAATCTGGACAGGTTCGTAGCTTTGCGATGATGTTATGACAGTTTTAATAAAAGTAACTATACCTACTAAGTTTTCAGAAGACGGGCAATTGTATTTAAAGGTCAAATCGGTTCATTTTGATGTGGTGGAAGTACGGGTTTTGTTCACTGATATATGGTGGGACGACGGGTATAGAAAAACGAATATCCCCTATTGCCATTTAATTTTAACGAAACAATTGAAGTATTGCATCTTTTTTTTACAAATTTTTTTTTGTACTTTCAGATTACCCACTGCAAGGATCTTCAGCATTCAGTCAACACGCTACGTAAGTTTTTTGTAGTACTATATAGTTTTGTGTGAAGTCGAAAACTCTCAAAAATAACAATAAATGGTGAAATAGAGGCTTTCTCGCATTACGCAGTTATGGCCGCATCTCCAAAAACATAGAGAATTATCTCGTCTGTTTGCGGCAAGATTTAATATTTTACAAAAATGATTTTTCGGGAAAAAGGACTTTATTTATAAGTAAAACACTTAATATTTTATTTTCAGCGACGTTTCGTTCCTTGTTTTATTTCAACGGGTTTAATGAACATCTTAAATTTACAATGGAGATAGAAAATGAAGGTTCTCTTCCCTTTTTGGATGTCATGGTTAATAGATGTGATAATGGTACTTTAGAAGTGAACTGGTACAGTAAACCAACAAATTCAGGACGTTTATTGAACTATTATTCAAATCATCCAATGACACAAAAAATAGGTATGGTTAAAGGCCTCATGCATAGAGTTATGAGTTTAAGTGACACAAAATTTCATGAGATCAATAAAAAAAGAATGAATAACTTATTAAGAAATAACAATTATCCGAAAATGATTATTAACAAATGTATGAGAGATTTTAGAATGTTGGAAAATACAGAAAAAAGTGAACAATCTGTTAATTACATGAAGTTTCCATTTATAAAGGGATTATCCAAAAAAATAGGTGAAATATTTAAACCTTTTAATTGTAAATTAGCACTGTATAATACTCATACAATTCAAAATTATTACACAAAATTAAAGGATAAAATAGATATGAAAGAAAGGTCAAGTTTGATTTACAGAATACCTTGCGAATGTGACAAATACTATATAGGACAAACAAAGCAGAAACTCAACATGAGAATAAATCAACATAACAATGACTGCAAGAATCACAATATGCTAAAAGCTAACAAAACAGCATTAGCTAACCATCATTTTGATACTGGTCATAAATTCGCCTTTGATAAGACAGAAATTTTGGATTATGAACATAATTATCTAAAAAGAAACATTAGTGAAATGGTTTTCATCAAGTTAAATAATACAGTAAATCTAAGATCTAATACACAAAATTTAAGCTTGGCGTATAACAATATGCTAGAAAAATATAAAAAGAGTTTAAAACAAAAAACAATGGTTCAAATGAGGAGCAACCACACAAATTAAGTCACGTGACTTTGTTTATTTATAGTCAATAAATGTATTAATTTGAACATCAACTGAAAAAACATTTTTCAAAAAAAACGAAATTATTATAAACTGTGTATTAATATTGTTAAAATCTCAAATTTATATTCACATGTATATTTTATCTTTTATATCTATTTAATCATAACATTTAATAGGTATGTATTATTATTATTTGTTATTTCAATTGTAAATTTTATAAATTGTATTTTAAACAAAATTTATTTACAGTTATTAAAGCTTGATAAAGTTCCAAACAAGGAACGAAACGTCGCTGAAAATAAAATATTAAGTGTTTTACTTATAAATAAAGTCCTTTTTCCCGAAAAATCATTTTTATATTAATTACCAAGGACAAAAAAGAAATAAAATTTAATATTTTATGGTTGGGCGTCAATTGACAACACGACTGTCGTCAATTGACGCGTCGTGGTGATTGCGGCACCTCTGTTACTGTATCAATTGGCGACGCGACAATGACTACGTCGTTTAAAAGCGCTTCGAATATTTTTTTTAGTACAATAATATACACACGTTATGACTTTGGAGAACTGTAATAATAATATAATTAATAATTTGTTAATTAAGTCTTATAATTAAGTAAATGCAACGTTCGATGTCAAGATTCATAAGCCAGGGAAAAGTTCACAACTATACGAATTGATAAACTTGTTAATTATTATCGGTCAAATTTATCAAAAAATGCAAAAATAATTGTGATGAAAAGTTCAATGTCTACTGTTCTTTTTTTAAATCATTTTATTCACTTAAATACTTTTTGGTCATATTTCATGAGTCCATTTTGAGATTTTGTCTTTTTTGTAGTTAACTTTACAAAGAACCAGAAGTTCATACGAATCTTAAACAATAATTATTGAAATTATATAATTTTAACAAGAATTACCATAAATGAACATAATATTCCGAAGCACAGTTGGCGCGCAGTTCCCATTTCTGCCACCATGAATGCGATTTGTCACTTACAATTACATGTCCCCTCTGAGCTCATATTCTATAACGCACATTTACACAACATTTTTGTATTTATATTAATGTAATTTAAATTTTTTTTTGTAATAATAATAATTAAATAATTTTGCTATTAATACTTACTTTTTTAAATTATTTACAAACTGGAAGTAATCGCTAAAAAAACAAGTTCTATATATTTTATCCATATGTGTAGCCTTTCACGGCCGGCGTTATTCCAAATCTTCTTGGTTTTTAGGCCTTATAGACCGTGGCCCATTGGTACCTTACCTGTGAGCCGCCTAGAAGGGCACTTCGCCCGCTGCCGCAGTTGTAGACAAAACGTCAGGTAGAAATACCAATGGACCACTGCGTATAAGTCTGGAAACGAAGAAAATCTGAAAAGTTTTATTTTATTTTTCTTCAACATTATTTCTACTTTTTTGATAAATTTGATTTATTTGATATAAATAGAAAACATATATTTTTGAATAATCGCAGTATTCAAGGTGTATTTACATATTAACCGGTTGAGATTTACCTTGTGAACAGGTTCGAATAAAATCGTTATATAATTTCTCAGTTTATGAGAGTGAAAACTAAATTATTAAATATACTTTTGTATTTAAAAATGTTCGATCCTGATCAAAATCATCGCGTTCTCGTAGCGTCAATTTATAAATAACCTTTAAACCATGTCACACAAAACATAAATTTTACACTTAGTCTAAAAAACTCATCTAACTGAATTGTATTTCAATTTATAGTTCTAATATTATTCTTATTATCTATTCATATTACAGCCCTGGTTCGAAGAGCTTTAAATTTTTGATGATTCAAAATTCATTTTTTGTGTTAATATATACTTTTCTATAGATTATACAAATTTTAATTTTTAACGCAAGTATTTATTAAATTAATATAACCATATACTTTATTCTGTAAGTTACAAAAACAGCTTAGAATGTGTCGAGTATTATAAATGTGTCAATTTACAATAAGCTGCGCTCGTGTAACAATCCTCACGCTCGTCAAAATTGTCTTCATTACGCCTTTGATACCCAACCTACTATTGCGTTGTTATTGCGAGTATGATATATTTTTAATATACAACAAATTATTTGTATAGGTATTGCAAATCATTTGATAATAATTTTTATTGGTCTCCTTGTTTCATCTTTATAAATAGTAACGCAGGGTCAAATTTTAAAAATGAACTTTGCAGCTGAACGAACGTCGCAGTTTCTTTAAAACGTGTTTTGCACAGTGAGTTTATTAGTAGGTATACAGGTTGTATCAACTCAAAGCTGTCCATAGGGCACTCTGTGTGTAAGACAGAGCACCATACACAAACGATAAGCAAGAGTGAGATAAATAATCGCTAATAGGTAGTAATTACTGTGGTTACTGTAAAATAAATTTAAATAAACGTCTTTGTTAATAGCCATTTTATTAATTAATGACAGTCTGCAGTCACTACCGAAATTATTGATAAAATGGCTATTTATACTGTTCACGAAAAAATCCAAATAATTAAATTATGGTGGTAATTCAACCGCCGACGTAATAAATTAATTGATAAAATGGATATTTTTACTTAGAAAACAAAGACGTTTATTTAAATTTATTTTACAGTAACCACAGTAATTACTACCTATTAGCGACCATTTATCTCACTCTTGCTTATCGTTTGTGTATGGTGCTCTATCTTACACACAGAGTGCCCTATGGACAGCTTTGAGTTGATACAATCTGTATATTTTAGTGTACAATTATCACGATTTGATACGTTTCAGTGATTCATACATTTATAGTTCACAATATAACAAAGCGGCACAGTTTCTATGGAACGGCTATGCTTCCGTTGTTTTATTTCTTTGCCGCTTCATGAAACTATGTATAACTCATTGACAATTATAGTCTCTTCAAAGCCATTAAAAAATTTAAATGCACTGCACTCTCTGCATATAAATTTCAGACCGCATATTTCAAAAAAACTATCATCTGAAAATTTGGCTAATACGATTTTTATACGATATTAATACCGTGAGCAGTGTGAAAAAAATGACCTTAGATTGTCGTTGTGAAACACCTTGTCATGTAGAACATTAGATTGTATACTTGCACAATAACAAATGATTGATCTACGTCGTAAAAGATCGATTTGTCAAATAGCATTTTGATTACTGCGTAGAAAAATGTTGTCTCGAAGTGGAAATTGTACAAAAAACAATATTAAAGGCATGTATACACAGTTTAGAACCATATCGTTTAAATCGATCAAGTATTTTTCAACCAAGATCGATTTAAAATTCAATAATGCTTTTCTAAAGGAGAAATATCTATGATCACAATCTAAGATCATTGTCAAATCAGATTTTCTGGCAATGCGTTCTGCAGCCCAACATTATTAGTATTTCATCTAACTTTATCCTAACTACAAACTTTTTTCTATAGTCTTGTTCGCGCTTTATTTATTTATTCATTACATTTACAAACAATGCATTTTAATGATATTTTTTAATCACAGTAAATAACAATATATTAATATATTTATAATTTATATAATATGTAATGATAAAATTTAATGAATTCTGAACCACCATCAATTTATTTTTTATATATATATATTTAGTATATCATTAAATAATTTAACAAATAACAAATATACATAAATACATACATTAAGTCGCAAGAAAATGTCAATTTTTATGTATTATTTACCTTAATTTTGCAATCACATTTATGGATTTATTTTAATGTTGTGGATTTTTTCTGTCAAAATTTCAAAATCGATTACTGATGTATTTATTCATTATTTTGAATCAGATCTGTAGAGACAAAAATCGCCAGTTCTTGAGTCAGATAAAAATGTTTTACTGTACGTCTTTAAAAAAACATATCGCCCGTTACATTGAAGTTGTAATTTATGAGAACATTGGTTTTGATTCAGAATGCTTTTACGAACTTTCCAATCCGACCGAATTAAATGCTGGGACCCTATGTATTTTGACAATTGAAATGGATGGTACATATTCACATGGACACACGGTAAAATGTATAATATTTCTCTCATACCTATATAGCGCAATTATTTCTGTCTCATTTTAACTTATGTAATGTTAATTTTGTTAGTAAATGATAAAAAACTTACACCACCGTAAATTTTTGAATTTACTTTACAGAATAGAACCAATGGTTCTAATTTCAGAATAGATTCATAACGTGCAGCTTTAAAATTACACTAGGGCAGATTGACATTTATTTGCGACTGCACGTGTTCTTAACTGCTTAAAGCAGAGGTTGTAAACAATTGAGCATGATACTATTATTACATACATACGGTGGATTTTTACATATTATTTAATTATTATTTAATCGCATCGCCGTTTCGTTTATTGCAAATAACTGGTCCTACAAATGCAAAATTACTTTACTGGTTTTCTCGCGTTTCATCGATTGACGATAATAATCGATATAAATTGAAACTCCTAAAATTGACACCCATTCCCGGAGCTGGGTAACGCGTTGTTTTTGTTATCGAACTTGATCCTTTTAACACTGATGTTTTTGGTGGGATCTTAATTACATCAGTGATTTTTTTCGATTCATTCACGTAACGAACAAGCGATGCGACCTTGTTTTAACTTATCGGAGTTTTAATAATCACTCTCACATTCGAGCGGATTTAATTGTCCGAACACGTTAAGTTCGTAGAGGCTGGCGACCGTGATGAAAAAAATATACCAGAGCATCAGCATAATGCCGAGTCGGCGGTCGAGTTTCCAACCGTTTAAATGAGTCGCCACGACCAGGAATCCCACGGTCGATAATAGCGACAGTGTCGAATATGTCAGTCCTAAGAAAATCGAAACCTAGTTAAAAATCCGGCAAGCTGATTGACGGTTTAGATTCAAATAAATTTGTAATAAATTAATATTTTACTCGTCAATTTTTAAACAAAATTTTGTTCGTCAGATTTATATTTATTTGATTTTTTGAATGTCTGCTCTAAATAAGCATTTTAGTTAGAGTTCTAAAAATATATATATTCCTACCTTTACTAATCACGTTCACATGTGAACCAGGCTTTATAATTGCTGTCTGAATGAACCACGGGAGGCCCAAACAAATCAGTATATCGAACACGTTTGATCCAACTGCGTTGGCTACGGCCATGTCTCCATAACTGAAACCAAAACATTAATTTCTGTAACAAAAATTTCAACTGCTTTGCTAATCGAATCGAGCAGATTCGAGCAAACTTAAATGATATTGTACACACGTTATATTAACCTCTACTTGCTAGTTAATTAAGGTCAAATTTTGCAATTCAATTTTCAACCACTTCCACGTCTTCTATCGACTTGAAGTTTTGCACAGATGCATAATTCTGATGATAATATAATATATTTTGATGTTAGATAAAAACGCGTTTAAGAATTTATAAAAAAACGTACTGAATCTAAGCTTCTTAACGAAGGCTTCGGAACAGGGAGTCAATTTGAAAAAAAGCGAGCGACATGTGAGATCGCCACGAAACAAAGGCGCAAATACGTATTTGTATAGCTTACACAACGAAAGGACCATAGAAACAAAATGCACATACATCGTTTTATACAGTACCGGTCTATTCTATATGTGAAGGGATGAGAGACGCCTGGCTATTAAAAATTATTTATTTATTTAAGGTCGTCAGCCGATGACAGTCGATAGCCGCGCTCGTTACGTCGTCTGTTTTCAATTTATAAGATATGTCAAACCTCTCAGATTTTAATCCCTAGTTTAGCAAATGTTTATGAGACACACTGGATCTAAAAATTATTTACAATTAATTTGTTTATTTTTACCCTTCTTTAATAACGGCTATACTTGATAAGGCATCAGGTACTGATACTCCAGCGGCGACGAAAGTTAGACCCATTACAGTGTCAGGAATTCCCAAAGTACTGCCTGCAAAAATAATAAAAAAATTGATAACTGCAATCTAAAATAAAAACCCGGGTCGCAGTGCCAAAACCCTGCCCACAATATAGTGTATTTGCTAATATAGGCAGTGTGGCTTTATTATGCGCACTTAAGTTGGTTTTTGGGCAAAATAAAAAATTTTACTCCTTAATACACCCCTTAAAATAACATTTTTTTTTTCTTAATTGCACTATTATTATCAATCGAACCTATATACCAAATTATATACACCTTTCAGTAAAAAATTCCATATCTGCAAAATAGTGTTTTCATAAAATTTGTAAATCCGGTCCTGTCGGGCCGATTATATTAAAATTTTAGGGACACATTTTAATTATTACTAGAGGGTTAAATTTCAATTTTAAAACGATTCGGAGAATTTTTTAGGTGTTTTGGGGCCCAAAAACAATTTTCAACCCCTAAAAACTACCCTTAAAATGACCCGATTACGCCCATTTTAAATAGGCTTCTTGCGGTGATGGATTTCAACACGTGGGCCAAATTTCGTTAAAATCAATTAACTCTTTCGAAAGTTATTGCCCGCACACATATATATATATATACGTATATAATTATATATATATATATATATATATATATATATATATATATATATAAATATATATATATATATATACATATATATATAAACATTTTTAAAAATGGTGGCAAAGTGTTTAGGAGGTTATGAAACGTCGAGAAATTTTAGTCCGACCCCTAGGTCCCGCCATCCGACCGACGCCAATAGTGTATGTTGCCATATGGCAAATACACTAATTATTCATCGAATTTAATATGTAGAAAACACAAATGAATAAATGAATAGGATAATCGTGGTGGTCGGTGACCTTGCAAAAATTAAAAGCAACAGATTAATAATTTTCGTTCCGGCTAGTAAGTAAGACCTATTAAATATACAAATAGATAGCAACAGTTTGCTATTATATTATATAACCAATATTTCTCATATTAATATATGAGGAAGGTTGTTTGTTTGGATATATCACTGTTGGGTAATTGATAACTCCGTTGCTGCGATAGTGGAATATTCGGGTTTGAAACCCGACAGTGACATACATTTTTCTAATATTACACTGTAACTATTACAATAGGTGTTTCGTAATATAACAGCAAACGGTGGCTATTGTGAATTAAAATCAACATAACAGATAACAGTAAAAGCATAAAAATCAGACAAGTTGCTTACCGATAATGGTGATCATCCAAACCATGAAGTATGAATAAAATGATATCCAAACCATTGATATTAAGAATGTGAATGGATACCAGTTTTTGAACTTCTCCGTTTTGCAATCTGGTATCGTCGCTATGCACATGTAGTGAATGGGATAGACGACTATCCATTTTGCTTGGATGAATATGTTCATGTCTTGAACAACGAAATCACAATGCATTAGAACTATGCAAATAAAATAAAAACCCGGGTTGCAGTGCCAAAACCCTGCCGACAATATAGTGTATTTGCTAATACAGGCAGTGTGGCTTTATTATGCAAACTTAAGTTGGTTTTTGGGCAAAATAAAAAAATTGACTACTTAATACACCCCTTAAAATAACATGTTTTCTCTAAATTGCAATATTATCATCAATCGAACCTCTATACCAAGTTATATACACCTTTCAGTAAATAATTCACTATCTGCAAAATAACTTTTTCATAAAATTTGTAAATCCGGTCCTGTCGGGCCGATTTTATTAAAATTTTAGGGACACATTTTAATTACTATCAGAGGGTTAAATTTCAATTTTGAAACGATTCGAAGAATTTTTTCGGTATTTTGGGGCCCAAAAACATTTTTCAACCCCTAAAAACTACCCTTAAAATGGCCCGATTACGCCCATTTTAAATAGGCTTCTGGCGGTGATAGATTTCAATGCGCGGCCCAAATTTCGTTAAAATCAATTAACTCTTTCGAAAGTTATTGCCCGCACACATGTATATATACGTATATAAATATATATATATATATATATATATATATATATATACATATATATATAAACATTTTCAAAAATGGTGCCAAAGTGTTTAGGAGGTTATGAAACGTCGAGAAATTTTGGTCCGACCCCTAGGTCCCGCCATCCGACCAACGCCAATAGTGTATGTTGCCTATAGCAAATACACTAATAATAACGAACGAATCTTTATTTAGGGCAGAAATTAAGCCTCATCTTAATCAATAGAAAATAAAACGACAAACGTAAATTATGGAAAGAGATATTGATGTCAATTGAGAAGATGCTTTGAACCAAGAAATACGTCAACGTAAGAAATTGTTGTTTTGAAAGACATGCAAAAAGAGTTACAGTGGTGTAAATGAAGATCAGTGAAAGTAGAAATGCCTAATTAAATTTTAGAAATATGTATTAGTAGTGGCACGAAGTTTTACGAAAGACGTTGATAAAAGAGATGGACTAGAGT